>CM022302.1:198121352-199551120 GCA_011799875.1 Thinopyrum elongatum
CAAAGGAATGATTAACACTTACGAAAGGATATGTGCGGATGACTTACGTGGGATGATAAGGCACAAGAATCGCTTCCATGTCCTTATTAGAGATCATGAAGTCGCCCAGGTACTTGCTCGCATAGTCACGATGCTCTTTGCAAACTGCCAAGAAGCTCTCGTGCAAATAGAACTGGTCCGCGACGCAGATATATTTGATGTTCTCAACCCTGATGAAGTAGTTCAGATACAGCGCATACATGCAGATGAACTGGAAATCCAGCTTGGTCATGTGGAACATGTCATAGATGTAGTCAAATTGCAGGATGAACTTATTCGCGGGCCATCTCTCGACGTACAACTTCCCACCCGGCACCTGAGCCGTGTAAAGCGGGTATCTTGGTTTTTCCGCGATTAGAAGGCTTTTCTCTCTGGCCAGCACATCTTCATGTAGTCTCCTTAGATCATTGTTCACTAGGTGCTCTAGCACTTTGGCAGGTAGGATCGGCTCGCCGGTGACATGGAAGCGCTTCGCACCTTGGACAGGTATTTTGTCTACCACCCGGGGCTTCAGAGGCGGCTGGCTGCTTAAAGCAGCTCTGGCGCCTTTAGGGCCTTTCCTGTCCGGTCTCCTCCTTTGCTTCTTGGTGGGTGGTGGTAGTGAGCCCACCATACCTTCCCTAACCACCACCCCCAGTGTCGTCGGGCTAATCAGTGGACGGCCTCGGGGGGTTGCTGGGTACAGGCGGCATCTGGAGGCGTCTCCTGCGAGGATCGCTTGAAGAGAGACTTTTTGCATTCCGCCTTAGGATGTTCCGGCTCCGACAAATCAGGCAGCATCAAGTCATCATCTCCACGCTCATAGCCTGAGTCTTCGTCGTCCTGAGCCATCAATCCTCCATCATCATAGGCGGTATTGAAATACTTATCTGGGTCATCATCATCATCCTCCATGTCATCATCAACATTTGCTTCTTTAACAGCGGGGGCTACATCATCTGGCACTAATGGAGGCTCTCCCTCGCGTCGTCCGCTATCACTCACCACGGCAGGTGCAGGTAATGTGGTACGTGGGGTGGTGTTCATACCTTCTTGAGAAGGTGGCGTTGGCGTGATATTGGGCGCCTCGAGACGAAGAAGAGACTTCGGCCAAGGCAAGAACCAGCTCTTGCATGCGCCAATCATCTTAGGGGTCTCATCGTCATCGACTGGTACCGGAGGAGGAAAATCCTCGAAGCCCGCTAAGACACTGGCCACGTTAACCTTGAAGACGCCATCGGGCATCTTTCGGTTGTGGAACATGCGGTCCTTCGGATTCACGATCGTTGCCTTTCCCACAGCCACCTTCTGGCCCTTGATGTCGTAGAGTAGGGTGCACGGGGTGTCGTCGGCCTACGAAGGAGACATGTCTGCGACATCAAACATCCGAAAGGCAACTGAAACGGAAGACTATAGACATGCTGGTGAAAAGGGTATGACGTGTAATTACCGTGAGGGCGTCGAGCTCAGCCAGCGATGAAGGCCCACCGAGCATGCAAGAGACGGAGGTCGGGCTGCTATGAACAGGAGCGGGACCTTTTGCGGTTGCTTGAGTAGGTGCTGGTGCTGTGGTGTTCGCCGAATTGCTCCCGACAAAGCTGGGAAGGGGAAAGTCCTCCGGCCGTGCATTTGGATTGTTCTTCGTGAAATCGAAAAGTGCCGGAAGCAAGCTGACCACCGTGTTAGTGACCGCTGCATTGACGGCCCCGAGCAACTCTTCTTTGGTCTCAGCTTTGGTCTTATTGACCGCAATCGCAACCTTCTCGTCGATGCTCTGCTGAGTGATGATCGACCGTCTCTTCCTTCTTTCCTCTGGCTCCTTGTGGTAGCACGTCTTCCACGAGGTGCCATCTCCGACACCGTGCACATGTCCATAGGACGGCGTCTTGTCCACCGGGACCTTTTTCAGTATGTTCAGGGCCCGGTTGAATGGGGTGTCCCACTTGGGCCTCGCCGACGACTGTGATGACTCATCGCTTTCTGCTGCCTTTTGGTGCTGCTCTTTCTGCAAAAGGAACGTGGATGGTTTACTAATGTGACAAAAATTGCAGTCGAATTGATTGGAAGCTAATATGATAATGTGGTAATATAACAATTACGAGAAGTCTCATGAACTCCCTCGTGTTCGGGTCCGTGTAAAAGATCTTTTTGACTTTGTCCCACTTGTACCGGGCCCTGATCCAGTCATGCTCCAGCGGGTTGGTGAACTCCACCAAGGGGTCTGGGATTCCGTGACTTTCATGTTCGGCGTCCTCCTTGGCCCATACGTGCCTCTTCCCCTCGTAACCATAGCTTCCGAGGCGGTGGGGAGGCGTGTTCCTGGCCTGGAGTGCCTTCATTTTCTCCGACCTTGCCTTGACTTCTTCTTTACCGCAATTCTCCTTGAATTTTGCAAAGTCCTGTTCCGTTATTGTCGGATTATCAGCATGAATCTTGGACCACGGTTCATTCTTCCCAATCGCTTTTTTCACCTGAACTTTCCAGGAGGACAAGTCGTTGGTGAACTTCACCATCGCCTTGTCGTCTATCTTTGTCATGGCGACGTCGTCCCACGGCTCTTTATATTTGCCATCATTCCGGCCGGGGAACAGGAACCTATTGTGCAACTTCTTTAGGAGCATGTGCTCCATATGTGGTATCTGCTTCAACCTCTCGTCGTTGATGTTGGCGGTTTCCCTGAGGATGCATCCAAGTTGATTGCCCGAGAAAGAGCGCGCATCCCCCGGCGTCGTTGGCTCTAACTTCTTGGGGTGCATCTCCGTGACCACAATTTGTCCGATGCCAAGCTCGTTTGGTCTTCGTGTCCTCTTCTTCTTCGGTGCTTTACCGGCTATGACAGCATCGTTGCCGGTCTCGGGGGTGGTGTCGGTCCCGGTGCCAGTGCCAGTGCCGGTGTCGGGGTTGGTGCCACTGCCGCCACCATGCAACCCCATCTGGTGTTCATCCAAGTAATCAAAATAGTGATTTGCTGCCTTGACGGGGTTTTCGAGACGAGCAGAACCACCCACGACTTCGGCGTCGGTAGACATGTTTCCTATTGATCAACAATTGTAAATAAAAGATATAATGAAGAGGAAAAAGGGGCCTATGTTTGGTCGGAATGTTGATTCATTCCCCTTCTGGCAAATCCCGGGTACTCCATATGTCCTAGTTTCTAGCACAAGTCATGCCGAAAATCACGGAAATTTTCGGCATGACCTTTGCTAAAAAGTGGGCATATGGAGCGCCTGAAATTTGCCGGAACGGAAATGAATCAACATTCCGGCAAAACATAGGCCACTCGGATATTTTTCGACATTCAACCAACATTGGAAAACCAACATATAACATCAATGACATATATCCTTCAAGCAAAAGCAAGCTTGTACTTAAATGCACAAAAATGACAAAAATAGCTACAAACTTGCTCTCTCTCTCTCTCTCTCTCTACTGTTTTTGCTAACTTGCTCAAAATTTTGCTAACTTTGTTTCTGTTTTTTTTTATTTGCTACTGTTTTTTTTATTTGCTACTGTTTGTATACCTAATTTTTTGCTACTGTTTTTTTAAAATTGCTACTATTTTTCTAAACTTTGCTACTATTTTTTGAAATTTTTTTACTACTATTTTTTATACCTATTTGCTAATCAACTACTGCCCTAATTTTCTAAGAAAAGTTGCTAACTTTGCTATTTTTTTTTGCTAAATTTGCTAACTTGCCCTAAAAGCCCTAAATAGAGAGAGAGGAGGGCAGGGGAGAGGAGAGGGAGAGGAGGGCAGGGGAGAGGAGAGTCTTACGGTGATGCAGGAGAAGCCGAGGACGGAGGTGGAGGGCGGCGGACGGTGGCGGCAGCGAGGTCGAGGGCGCGTGGGCAGGGGAGAGGCGGGGGTGGCGTTGTGGTCGAGGGCGGGCAGGGGAGACGCCGGTGAGGTCGAAGGCGGGCTCGGGAGACGGCCGGCGACGAGGTCGACGGTGGCCAGGGGCGACGGCCGGTGGTCGAGGGCGACGGACGGCGCGAGGGCGGGCAGGGCGACAGAGTGGGGGGAGAGTGGGGGATTCGGACTTGGCGGACTTGGCAAAATTTGAGCCCTCACGGGTTAACTCAAAATAGTAGTAGCGCTGGATTGTGAACCAGCGCTATAGCTAACTTAGCTATAGCGCTGGGTTGTAATGCAACGCTATTGCTAATGGCACATAGTAGTAGCGCTTTTTTGGAACCCAGCTCTATAGCAATATTAGCTATAGCGCTGGTTCACAATCCAGCGCTACTGCTAACGGTTCCAATTTTTATTCTTTTCTTTTTATTATTTTCCTTTTCTAGTTTTAAGTTTTCTTTTCTTTTATTATTTTCCTTTTCTTTTCTGTTTACTTTTCTTTTTCTTTTGTACTGCTTTCTCCCTTTTGTTTTTGTTTTTTTTTTCTCCCGACGACGGCGTCTCCCTCTCCCCCACTGCGCGAATATCACCAGAACCATGCATGTGGTGGTAACATATCAGTTGACCGATAACGGTTACTTAAGTGCGTACACAAAATAGATACATATATATAAATGTAGGTTTCTGATCAGCTGCGTCGACGACATTTCACATTGAGCTTCTTCCCTTTCTTGTTCGTTGCCGAGTAATTGAGCCCCTCCTTGTGACTTTTCCGGAGCCATGGATTACGATCTTTCTTAGGTAATGTAGTATTGATTCTTCTTTTCACGTATGCTGTATCGTCATCGTCATCTTCCCTCATCGGGTTGCCGTATTGGTCGTAGTCTTCCTCGTTGGCGACTCCATCCATTCTGACGATGCTCCTTTTGGATCTCCTCACGACAACACGGCTGGGATTGGCCGGGTCGGTTATGAAGAAGCATTGTGTCACGTGCTTAGCGTGTACCCATGGCTCATTTTGGGCGATGACGTTAACGTTCACGGGAGTGCTCTTCGCGTCGGGTATAGACATGGTGGTGAAATACTTGTTTTCTCTTACGACGTCCTTGGCCCATCTGACACGGAACATCGTCGCATCGTGCATTCCAGCATAGTCAAGCTCCCAGATCTCTTCGACCCTTCCGTAGAATCTTTCAGTTGTGCCGTTGGCATCAGTCACGCATTGAATTGTCACGCCGAAGTTCTGGTAATCACTGTCCATGTCTTTGGCCTCCGTGTAGAACGTGTACCCATTGATATCGTAGGACTGATAGGTCGCGAGCTTGGGCGCGGGGCCATGTGCTAAGGCGTGTATGAGCAATCCGTCCGAACTTCCCTCTTCCGGGGGATTTTCAAGAACTTGCTCTTTGAACCAACGCAAGAAAGTGGCGTTGTGCTCTACAGTAACTTCGTCGTCCGTCTTGAGCATCCCCTTATCACGGTACTTCTTTGCGATGCTTTCTTTGTGCTGCGCCACATAATCATCTACCACATCTAGGTGTTGTAGCACTACTAAGTTAGCCCTGTCAAAGTCGTTCCGTCGATCTGAGTAGTCCACATGCAATTCCATCCGGCCGTTGTTGTGACCATCTCCTTCGAGCTTCCCATCGTGCTTCATGACGGGCAAACCAACAACAGGGTCTCCGACGCTTATATAATTCTCGCAAAAGGAGACCCACTCATGCGTCAGATACCCCTGGACGATGCTCCCTTCGGGACGGGACATGTTACGAACGAAGCCTTTGATGACCCCATTCATCCTCTTGAACGACATCATGCTGTGAAGGAATGTCGGCCCGAGGTCGATGATGTCGTCCATGATGTGGACACACACATGCACCATGACGTCAAAGAACGTGGGCGGGAAGTACATCTCAGGCTCACATAGTATGACAACGATCACTTCTTGTAGCCTTCGGAGCTGCTTCACACTTATGGACTTTCGAGATATAACATCGAAGAAGTTGCAGAGACCAGTAAGCGTGTCACGGACGTGCTTGTCCATTATCCCTCTAATGGCAACCGGGAGTATCTGCGTCATCATCACGTGACAGTCATGAGACTTCATCCCGCTGAACCTTTTCTTCTTGGGGTCTAGAAATCTGCTTATCTTCCCACAGTAATCGGAACTGACTTTGATTCCCATAAGGCACTTGATGAATTGATCGATCTCCTTCGCACTTAAGGTGAAGCAACAAGGGGGGCAATATTTCTCCTCCTTCTTGTTGACTTTTCTGCCCCTTTCCCCTTCCTTCGTCTCCGTCTCCGTCTCCTCCATCGACTTTTTAAGGTGGAGCTCTTTCCTGATCTTCAAATCTTCCAAGTCTTTCCTTGCCTTTGGCCCATCCTTGGTCTTCTCCGGCATGTTCATCAGTGTGCCAAGCAAGCTCTCGAGGACATTCTTCGTGATATGCATCTGATCAAGGCAATGAGGCATGTCATGACTGGGCCAGTACTCCAAGTCCCAGAAAACAGACCTCGTTTTCCATACCTTCAGCAGCGGCTCCGGCGCCTTTTTGATCTTTCTCGGCGCGGGGCATTGTTCCCAGTTTCTCAACAGCTCGTCAATTTCGGCGTCGCTCCTCTTACGTGGAGGTCCTCGAAGCTCAGCTAACCCATTGAATAGATCTCCACGCTTTCTCCACGGGTCATCCTTCTCGAGCCATCTATGATGCCCCATGTACACAATTTTCCCGGACCCGCCATCTTTCATCGACGTAAGCTGCTGAGACGTTGTATCAGCCATGCACCTTGTGCATCTGCAGTATCCGTGGCACACCTGGCCTGAGGTGTACCCATAACCGAGATAGTCGTGCACCGTCGTCATCAGCGCGGCTCTCATATGGAAATATTCTCCTTTGCTGGCGTCCCATGTCCATGACTGTGTTTTCCATAACGTGTCTAGCTCGTCTTGTAGAAGCCCCATATACAGGTTAATACTATTTCCCGGTTGTTTCGGCCCTTGAATCAGCATGCTCATGTGTATGTACTTTGTCTTCATGCACTTCCATGGGGGGAGGTTCTACATCCATACAAACACGGGCCATGTGCTGTGGTTGGTGTTCTGGTTTCCAAACGGATTCATGCCATTGGTACTCGCACCAAGCACGATGTTCCTTGGATCTTCTGCAACAAATCCATATACGGCGTTGAATGCTCTCCACTGGCTACCATCTACGAGGTGTCTCAGCCTCGGATCATCTCCATCGTCGGGCTTCTTCCTCTCCGCGTGCCAGCGCATGAGCTTTGCTTCCTTAGGATCTACGAAATACCGCTGCAGACGGGGAGTGATCGGAAAGTACCATACAACTTTCTGAGGAGCTTTCTTTCCTGCCTTCTTGTATCGAGAAGCATTGCACACTAGACAGCTGGTTTTTTCCGCGTGCTCCCCCCGATAAATGATGCAATCGTTGATGCATGCGTGGTACCTAATGTGTGGCAAATCAAAAGGGCAAACAATTTTCTTGGCCTCCTCAACACTAGTAGGACACAGGTTCCCCGCGGGAAGAACTTTATTATGTAGATACTTCAAATGCTCATCGAGTCTTTAGAAGTTCGAGCATGAAACTCAAGCGGGTCACCTCGGGATCGCAACCGTCATACAATGGAGTCCTCGAGTCTACTTCAAGTTGCGCCAGCTTGGCCTCCTCTCTAAAAGCAGCTCTCTCGCTAGTCGTACTCTTGCGAAGGAGGTCTCGAACATGAGGGTCCTGCACGACTGCACTTAGTACCGTCGAAGACTGCGGCGTGACCGCCGCCTCTTCTCCGCCATGTCCAGACTCTTCTTCGCCGTGTCCGGAATCTTCTCTGCCGCCGTCGTCATTTCCGGACTCTTCCCCGCCGACATGTCCGGCGCCACCGTCTTCATGTCGATCGGTCATCTCTTCGTCTAGCCCCATGTCTTTATTCCCTGCCATGTGGACGTCCTCATCATCATCATGTTCTTCACTTATCCACTGAGTATAGCCATCCATGAAACCATTCGTCAGCAGGTGCGCCTTCAAAGTGCCACGATCAAAAGGGTCCAAAAGGACTCCTTCCTTGCATCTTGCACACGGACATCTAATCCTAGTCCGATTATTTGCATACATGTCCATCACCGCGGATTGCATGTACTGCTCCACCTTCCATCCACTCACCTTCATGACCGACTGCACGGTATAACAAGCAAAAGGGTTATAAAATAAATAATGCATGCTTCAAAGTCATATATATAAAATTTTGGCATGACATTGCCTAAAAATAGGACATATTGAGTTTACTCAAAATTCACCGAAACGGAAATAAATCGACATTTTGGCAAAACATAAGCAACTCGAGGGCATGTCACTCGCACAAATCTCTCCATATATATATCCCAAACACACATATTCCCATTCTTGAAATGAACAACTTTTTACTCACCTATATATCTCCCGAGAGAGACCGAGAGCACACGCAGTTAATTAGATGATGAGAGAGAACGATCAAGAGAGCATGTGTGGTTGGCTAAATAGCTAGCTAGATCTAGTTGTTGGGGAGGAGAGGTGAATCTAGCTAGCTAACTAATGTAGAGGGGTTATGGTGGAGGGGGGCATGAGGGGTGGCATGATTAATGGGGAGAGAAGAGAGGTGTAGGAGAAAGAGAGAGGCCATTTATGGAGGAGGGTGCCATTAATGAGGAGAGAAGAGAGGGTAGGAGGAAGAGAGAAGAAGAGCAACAATGGGGGAGAGTGGAGAGTGGAGAGGGGAAAGGAGGGGGAGAGAGGGCAAAGTGGGGGGGAGGGGGGAGGGGGTGGAAAGTGGCACAGCCGCAACTAGCAGTAGCGCTGCTTAGCAAAAAGCGCTGCTGCTATGGGACTTAGTAGTAGCACTCTCTGTGGAACAGCGCTACTACTAAGTGGGGCCCATTAGCAGTACCGGCGCAGTACAATCAAGCGCTGCTACTAAACTGTTAGTGTAGCGTTTTTTTCTGTACAGCGCTACAAACTCCAGCGACCGTCGGTGGCCTCGTGTGGTCCCACATAGTAGTAGCGCATTTTTGCTTACCAGCGCTACTACTAGAGTTTTACTAGTAGCCTTTCTAGGAAAAGCGCTACTGCTAAATAGCAGCAGCGGTTACTATTTACAGCGCTACTACTATGCACTCTGTATAAGCATTTTCCTAGTAGTGTCCACTCGAGTAGTTTTTTAACTTAGGGCGAAACTGGTTCGCGGCTAAGCCCCCGAGTGGGAGGATTGCTCTCCACTCGGAGTAGTTTTTTAACTTAGGCGAAACTGGTTCGCGGCTAAGCCCCCAGTGGGAGGATTGCTCTCCACTCGGAGTAGTTTTTTTAATTAGGCGAAACTGTTTTGCAGCTAAGTCACCCACTGGGGGATTTGAACACATGCTTATGCAAGAACAATCATTAAGAGACTGCAGGAATCATGTCTTGACAAATATCTAACGAGTACTCTTATTACAACCTGACAATCCAACTGTCAAGATAAAAATGATGAAGAAGATCTGCGTTCCATGAGCGCGGCATATTTTCTGAGTATGTAAGTAAGCTCATTGAGCACTGGTACAGATGGGCTTGCTGGTGCTCGATCTGTGTCTGTAAGACTGGTGTTACGACGAATGGGCCTTCCACACAGGGGGAGCTTATGTGGTCGTTGCTGGTCCACTTGGAGCACTAGGTCTCCCTCTTGAAATGCTTGACCCTTGCGTTCCTTGCATGAAATCGACGAAGATCTTGCTGATAGACGTCGACCGAATCAAGGCCATCTCCTTCTTCCTCCAAAAGGTCTATGGTGTCTTGGGGATTGCTCTGCCAGCCTCTGAATAAAGTTCACTCGGGGTGCATTGTGAAACAGATCGCTAGGTAGCACGGCTTCAGCCCAACACCATGAAGAAAGGGTTCAGTTAGTGGATCGGTTAGGAGTCGTCTCAATCCCCACAGAACAGACGGTAGTTCAGTCACCCAAACTCCAGCTACGTGTTCAAGGTCATGCATGAGTCGAGGTTTAAACCCTTTGGAGAATCAGACCATTGCTTTTCAGCTTGCCCATTCGACTGCGGGTGCGCAACGGATGCGTAATCTACCCGGTGCCCTGGGAAGCGCAGAACGCTTGAATTCTTCCGAATCAAAGTTGAGATGTTGTCTGTGATAATGTTGTGCGGAACTCCATATCAGATATCAGCTTTTTAAAACTTGATGGTTGTGCTCGAGTCTAAGTTCTTGATAGGCTGGCCTCAGTCCACTTGGTGAACTTGTCGATGCAACAAGTAAATGAGTGAAGCCACTTCTTCCAGTCCTGAGTGGTCCCCACCATGTCCCAAACCCCACACAGCAAACGGCAGACGAGTGGAATGGTCTTTAGGGCGGATGCAGGTTTATGGGACATGTTTGCGTAGAACTGACATCCTTCGCACTTCTGAACGATTCTTCACAGCCTCATTGGCTCACGGCCAGTAAAATCTGGCTCGGTATGCTTTGGCCTTGATTGTCCAAGAGGACGCATGGTGACACAGGTCCCCGAGTGGATCTCATCCAAAATCAATCGACCCTCTTCTGGAGAAATACATTGTTGAGTACGCCAGTAACACTTCTCTGTAGAGCTACCCATTAATCACTGTGAAAGCTTGGATCTATGGACAATCTGACGGCTTCAACTTGATCCTTGGAAGCTCCTACCTGAGCAGATATGGTGTATGGCACTATCCAGTGGGGGTGATTACTAGGATCTCCATAACTAGATAATTAAATGCTGGTACCTCGATTTCAGTCGGATGGTAGGACTTATCGCTTGTGGAGGTTCTTCATGAAAGGATCCTCTTGCACTGATGGGGAATGGAGATGCAAAGAAACACATTGCTAGGAGAGGTTTCGAGTGGAACCTATTTTTGCCAGATCGTCAGCTCTTGATTCTTGATTCGGGGGATGGCGTGGAGCTCCAATCCCTCAAACTTTTTCTCTAACTTTCTCACTGCATTGCAGTATCCAGTCATGGCAGGGTTTCTGACATCCCACTCCTTCATCACCTGATTGACCACCAAATCTGAGTCGTCGTAGACCATCAGGCGACGGACGTCGAATCAGATAGCCATACGCAACCCATAGAGGAGTGCTTCATACTCAGCCTCGTTATTGGAGGAATCAAAGTGAATCTGGAGTACATAACTGAGTTTATCACCTCTTGGGGACACCAAGACCACTCCAGCACCAGAACCATTCAACACTCTTGGACCATTGAAGAACATAGTCCAGTGTTGAGTGAACTTGAGTCGGCTGTTGCTGTTCAATCCAATCGGCCAAGAAATCTACCAGCGCTTGAGATTTGATCGCCTTCTTCGCTTCAAACTTAATATCCAGAGGAGAGAAGTTCAATTGCTCACTTAGCCACTCGACCAGTTGCGTCTCGATTGTTCATGATTTCAGACAATGGAGCATCACTGATGATGACTGAAACCGAGTGGTCTTGGAATAATGTGCAACTTTCTTCCCAGTCAAATAAATTCCATAAAAAAGCTTCTGGTAACATGGAACCTTGCGTGGATGGAGTCAAGACTTCAGAGATATAGTACACTGGGCGTTGAACTTTATAGGCCTTGCCTTCTTCTTCTCGCTCCATTGTGAGCACTGTGCTGACAACTTGAATAGTGGCTACAATGTATAAGAGTAGAGGCTCTTTGATGTTGGAGCAGCTAGCACCGGCTGGGTGGAGAGCAGGGCTTTGAGCTCCAAAAACGCTGTTCGGTTCGGGAGTCCACTCGAAGGTATCGGACTTTCATCAGTCGGTCAAGAGGCAGTGCCTTTTCACCGAGACGTGAAATGAACGACTCAGTGCAGCGAGACAACCTATGAGCTTCTGAACGTCATGCACACGCACAGGGCGTTTCATTCGGGAATTGCACCAATTTTCGGGATTGGCATCTATCCCTAGTTTGGAAAAGAGAAAACCGAGTAACTTTCCTCGGGTACTCCAAATGTGCACTTGGACGGATTCAACTTAATGTCATATCTTCTCAGATTGGCAAAGGTTTCAACGTGGTCAGTCAGCAGGTCGAAACCTTTGCGTGACTTAACACAATATCATCCATCATACGCTTCCACATCCGACTGATCTGAGTGAGCACGCACTTCTGAATCATGCGCATGAATGTGGCGCCAGCGTTTTTTAGACCGAATGGCATGGTGACATAGCAAAAAAACCCGAATGGTGATGAAGGTCATTTTTATTTCATCTGGCCCATATAGTCAGATCTGATGGTATCCGGAATACGCACTCGGATCATCTCCATCGTCGGGCTTCTTCTCTCCGCGTGCAGCCGCATGAGCTTTGCTTCCTTAGGATCTACGAAATACCGCTGCAGACGGGGGGATCGGAAAGTACCATACAACTTTCTGAGGAGCTTTCTTTCCTGCCTTCTTGTATCGAGAAGCATTGCACACTAGACAGCTGGTTTTTTTCCGCGTGCTCCCGATAAATGATGCAATCGTTGATGCATGCGTGGTACCTAATGTGTGGCAAATCAAAAGGGCAAACAATTTTCTTGGCTCCTCAACACTAGTAGGACACAGGTTCCCGCGGGAAGAACTTTATTATGTAGATACTTCAAATGCTCATCGAGTCTTTAGAAGTTCGAGCATGAAACTCAAGCGGGCACCTCGGGATCGCAACCGTCATACCATGGAGTCCTCGAGTCTACTTCAAGTTGCGCCAGCTTGGCCTCCTCTCTAAAAGCAGCTCTCTCGCTAGTGTACTTGCGAAGGAGGTCTCGAACATGAGGGTCCTGCACGACTGCACTTAGTACCGTCGAAGACTGCGGCGTGACCGCCGCCTCTTCTCGCCATGTCCAGACTCTTCTTGCCGTGTCCGGAATCTTCTCTGCCGCGTCGTCATTCCGGACTCTTCCCCCCGACATGTCCGGCGCCACCGTCTTCATGTCGATCGGTCATCTCTTCGTCTAGCCCAATGTCTTTATTCCCGCCATGTGGACGTCCTCATCATCATCATGTTCTTCACTTATCCCACTGAGTATAGCCATCCATGAAACCATTCGTCAGCAGGTGCGCCTTCAAAGTGCCACGATCAAAAGGTCCAAAGGACTCCTTCCTTGCATCTTGCACACGGACATCTAATCCTAGTCCGATTATTTGCATACATGTCCATCACCGCGGATTGCATGTACTGCTCCACCTTCCATCCACTCACCTTCATGACCGACTGCACGGTATAACAAGCAAAGGGTTATAAAATAAATAATGCATGCTTCAAGTCATATATATAAATTTGGCATGACATTGCCTAAAAATAGGACATATTGAGTTTACTCAAAATTCACCGAAACGGAAATAAATCGACATTTTGGCAAAACATAAGCAACTCGAGGGCATGTCACTCGCACAAATCTCTCCATATATATATCCCAAACACACATATTCCCATTCTTGAAATGAACAACTTTTTACTCACCTATATATCTCCCGAGAGAGACCGAGACACAACGCAGTTAATTAGATGATGAGAGAGAACGATCAAGAGAGCAGTGTGGTTGGCTAAATAGCTAGCTAGATCTAGTTGTTGGGGAGGGAGGTGAATCTAGCTAGCTAACTAATGTAGGGGTTATGGTGGAGGGGGGCATTAATGGGGAGAGAAGAGAGGTGTAGGAGAAAGAGAGAGGCCATTTATGGAGGAGGGTGCCATTAATGAGGAGAGAAGAGAGGAGGAGGAAGAGAGAAGAAGAGCAACAATGGGGGAGAGTGAGAGTGGAGAGGGGAAAGGAGGGGGAGAGAGGGCAAAGTGGGGGGGAGGAGGGGAGGGGTGGAAAGTGGCACAGCCGCAACTAGCAGTAGCGCTGCTTAGCAAAAAGCGCTGCTGCTATGGGACTTAGTAGTAGCACTCTCTGGAACAGCGCTACTACTAAGTGGGGCCCATTAGCAGTACCGGCGCAGTACAATCAAGCGCTGCTACTAACTGTTAGTGTAGCGTTTTTTTCTGTACAGCGCTACAACTCCAGCGACCGTCGGTGGCCTCGTGTGGTCCCACATAGTAGTAGCGCATTTTGCTTACCAGCGCTACTAATAGAGTTTTACTAGTAGCCTTTCTAGGAAAAGCGCTACTGCTAAATAGCAGCAGCGGTTACTATTTTACTAGCGCTACTACTATGCACTCTGTATAAGCATTTTCCTAGTAGTGTCCACTCAGAGTAGTTTTTTACTTAGGGGAAACTGGTTCGCGCTAAGCCCCCGAGTGGGAGGATTGCTCTCCACTCGGGAGTAGTTTTTTTAACTTAGGCGAAACTGGTTCGCGGCTAAGCCCCCCAGTGGGAGGGATTGCTCTCCACTCGGAGTAGTTTTTTAACTTAGGCGAACTGTTTGCAGCTAAGTCACCCACTGGGGGATTTGAACACATGCTTATGCAAGAACAATCATTAAGAGACTGCAGGAATCATGTCTTGACAAATATCTAACGAGTACTCTTATTACAACCTGACAATCCAACTGTCAAGTATAAAAATGATGAAGAAGATCTGCGTTCCATGAGCGCGGCCATATCTTTCTTGAGTTAGGTTGTAAAGTGATGAAGCTCCATTGTGAAGCACCTTGGTGACGAACGGGAATGAGGGCAAGCAACCCGAGCAAATCAACCCTTACACAGCCGATAAACAGCGGATCAACTAGAAAGATGAATAAAACAAACCCATCCTGGACATATCACTCAACCAAATAGAAGAATCTCGATGGAGAGAACAACAGACCCTCCAGGGAAACGTAACAAAAGAAGAAGATGATAAGGTCCAATCCCAAATATAGAGAACTATAGCAACACCAAAAGTCTCTCAAAAAAACAGAAACTCATAATGAATCTACATAACCAAACAACACATCCTCCCCTCCCCCGCGGCCTTCCTACCACAGGGGGAGCTTATGTGGTCGTTGCTGGTCACTGGAAGCACTAGGTCTCCCTCTTAAATGCTTGACCCTTGCCGTTCCTTGCATGAAATCGACGAAGATCTTGCTGTGATAGACCGTCGACGAAATCAAGGCCATCTCCTTGGTCTGTTCGTTGCCGAGTAATTGAGCCCCTCCTTGTGACTTTTCCGGAGCCATGGATTACGATCTTTCTTAGGTAATGTAGTATTGATTCTTCTTTCACGTATGCTGTATCGTCATCGTCATCTTCCCTCATCGGGTTTTGCCTATTGGTCGTAGTCTTCCTCGTTGGCGACTCCATCCATTCTGACATGCTCCTTTTGGATCTCCTCACGAACACACGGCTGGGATTGGCCGGGTCGGTTTGAAGAACATTGTGTCACGTGCTTACGTGTACCCATGGCTCTTTTGGGCGATGACGTTAACGTCACGGGAGTGCTCTTCGCGTCGGGTATAGACATGGTGGTGAAATACTTGTTTTCTCTTACGACGTCCTTGGCCCATCTGACACGGAACATCGTCGCATCGTGCATTCCAGCATAGTCAAGCTCCCAGTCTCTTCGACCCTTCCGTAGAATCTTTCAGTTGTGCCGTTGGCATCAGTCACGCATTGAATTGTCACGCCGAAGTTCTGGTAATCACTGTCCATGTCTTTGGCCTCCGTGTAGAACGTGTACCCATTGATATCGTAGACTGATAGGTCGCGAGCTTGGGCGCGGGGCCATGTGCTAAGGCGTGTATGAGCAATCCGTCCGAACTTCCCTCTTCCGGGGGATTTTCAAGAACTTGCTCTTTGACCCAACGCAAAGTGGCGTTGTGCTCTACAGTAACTTCGTCGTCCGTCTTGAGCATCCCCTTATCACGGTACTTCTTTGCGATGCTTTCTTTGTGCTGCGCCACATATCATCTACCACATCTAGGTGTTGTGCACTACTAAGTTGCCCTGTCAAAGTCGTTCCGTCGATCTGAGTAGTCCACATGCAATTCCATCCGGCCGTTGTTGTGACCATCTCCTTCGGCTTCCCATCGTGCTTCATGACGGGCAAACAACAACACGGGTCTCCGACGCTTATATAATTCTCGCAAAAGGAGACCCACTCATGCGTCAGATACCCCTGGACGATGCTCCCTTCGGGACGGGACATGTTACGAACGAAGCCTTTGATGACCCATTCATCCTCTTGAACGACATCATGCTGTGAAGGAATGTCGGCCCGAGGTCGATGATGTCGTCCATGATGTGGACACACACATGCACCATGACGTCAAAGAACGTGGGCGGGAAGTACATCTCAGGCTCACATAGTTGACAACGATCACTTCTTGTAGCCTTCGGAGCTGCTTCACCTTATGGACTTTCGAGATATAACATCGAAGAAGTTGCGAGACCAGTAAGCGTGTCACGACGTGCTTGTCCATTATCCCTCTAATGGCAACCGGGAGTTCTGCGTTCATCATCACGTGACAGTCATGAGACTTCATCCCGCTGCACCTTTTCTTCTTGGGGTCTAGAAATCTGCTTATCTTCCCACAGTAATCGGAACTGACTTTGATTCCCATAAGGCACTTGATGAATTGATCGATCTCCTTCGCACTTAAGGTGAAGCAACAAGGGGGGCAATATTTCTCCTCCTTCTTGTTGACTTTTCTGCCCCTTTCCCTTCCTTCGTCTCCGTCTCCGTCTCCTCCATCGACTTTTTAAGGTGAGCTCTTTCCTGATCTTCAAATCTTCCAAGTCTTTCCTTGCCTTTGGCCCATCCTTGGTCTTCTCGGGCATGTTCATCAGTGTGCCAAGCAAGCTCTCGAGGACATTCTTCGTGATGCATCTGATCAAGGCAATGAGGCATGTCTGACTGGGCCAGTACTCCAATCCCAGAAACAGACCTCGTTTTCCATACCTTCACAGCGGCTCCGGCGCCTTTTTGATCTTTCTCGCGCGGGGCATTGTTCCCAGTTTCTCAACCCTCGTCAATTTCGGCGTCGCTCCTCTTACGTGGAGGTCCTCGAAGCTCAGCTAACCCATTGAATAGATCTCCACGCTTTCTCCACGGGTCATCCTTCTCGAGCCATCTATGATGCCCCATGTACACAATTTTCCCGGACCCGCCATCTTTCCACGACGTAAGCTGCTGAGACGTTGTATCAGCCATGCACCTGTGCATCTGCAGTATCCGTGGCACACCTGGCCTGAGGTGTACCCATAACCGAGATAGTCGTGCACCGTCGTCATCAGCGCTGCTCATATGGAAATATTCTCCTTTGCTGGCGTCCCATGTCCATGACTGTGTTTTCCATAGTGTCTAGCTCGTCTTGTAGAAGCCCCATATACAGGTTAATACTATTTCCCGTTGTTTCGGCCCGAATCAGCATGCTCATGTGTATGACTTTGTCTTCATGCACTTCCATGGGGGGAGGTTCTACATCCATACAAACACGGGCCATGTGCTGTGGTTGGTGTTCTGGTTTCCAAACGGATTCATGCCATTGGTACTCGCACCAAGCACGATGTTCCTTGGATCTTCTGCAACAAATCCATATACGGCGTTGAATGCTCTCCACTGGCTACCATCTACGAGGTGTCTCAGCCTCGGATCATCTCCATCGTCGGGCTTCTTCCTCTCCGCGTGCCAGCGCATGAGCTTTGCTTCCTTAGGATCTACGAAATACCGCTGCGACGGGGAGTGTGTGGAAAGTACCATACAACTTCTGAGGAGCTTTCTTTCCTGCCTTCTTGTATCGAGAAGCATTCACACTAGACAGCTGGTTTTTTCCGCGTGCTCCCCCCGATAAATGATGCAATCGTTGATGCATGCGTGGTACCTAATGTGTGGCAAATCAAAAGGGCAAACAATTTTCTTGGCCTCCTCAACACGTAGGACACAGGTTCCCCGCGGGAAGAACTTTATTATGTAGATACTTCAAATGCTCATCGAGTCTTAAGAGTTCGAGCATGAAACTCAACGGTTCACCTCGGGATCGCAACCGTCATACAATGGAGTCCTCGAGTCTACTTCAAGTTGCGCCAGCTTGGCCTCCTCTCTAAAAGCAGCTCTCTCGCTAGTCGTACTCTTGCGAAGGAGGTCTCGAACATGAGGGTCCTGCACGACTGCCCTTAGTACCGTCGAAGACTGCGGCGTGACCGCCGCCTCTTCTCCGCCATGTCCAGACTCTTCTTCGCCGTGTCCGGAATCTTCTCTGCCGCCGTCGTCATTTCCGGACTCTTCCCCCCGACATGTCCGGCGCCACCGTCTTCATGTCGATCGGTCATCTCTTCGTCTAGCCCCATGTCTTTATTCCCGCCATGTGACGTCCTCATCATCATCATGTTCTTCACTTATCCACTGAGTATAGCCATCCATGAAACCATTCGTCAGCAGGTGCGCCTTCAAAGTGCCACGATCAAAAGGGTCCAAAAGGACTCCTTCCTTGCATCTTGCACACGGACATCTAATCCTAGTCCGATTATTTGCATACATGTCCATCACCGCGGATTGCATGTACTGCCCCACCTTCCATCCACTCACCTTCATGACCGACTGCACGGTCAAAGCAAAAGGGTTATAAATAAATAATGCATGCTTCAAAGTCATATAATAAAATTTTGGCATGACATTGCCTAAAAATAGGACATATTGAGTTTACTCAAAATCACCGAAACGGAAATAAATCGACATTTTGGCAAAACATAAGCAACTCGAGGGCATGTCACTCGCACAAATCTCTCCATATATATCTCCCAAACACACATATTCCCATTCTTGAAATGAACAACTTTTTACTCACCTATATATCTCCCGAGAGAGACCGAGAGCACACGCAGTTAATTAGATGATGAGAGAAGAACGATCAAGAGAGCATTTGTGGTTGGCTAAATAGCTAGCTAGATCTAGTTGTTGGGGAGGAGAGGTGAATCTAGCTAGCTACTAATGTAGAGGGGTTATGGTGGAGGGGGGCATTATGGGGGAGAGAAGAGAGGTGTAGGAGAAAGAGAGAGGCCATTTATGGAGGAGGGTGCCATTAATGAGGAGAGAAGAGAGGTAGGAGGAAGAGAGAAGAAGAGCAACAATGGTGGAGAGTGGAGAGTGGAGAGGGGAAAGGAGGGGGAGAGAGGGCAAAGTGGGGGAGGAGGGGGAGGGGGTGGAAAAGGTGGCACCAGCCGCAACTAGCAGTAGCGCTGCTTAGCAAAAAGCGCTGCTGCTATGGGACTTAGTAGTAGCACTCTCCTGGAACAGCGCTACTACTAAGTGGGGCCCATTAGCAGTACCGGCGCAGTACAATCAAGCGCTGCTACTAAACTGTTAGTAGTAGCGTTTTTTTCTGTACAGCGCTACAACTCCAGCGACCGTCGGTGGCCTCGTGTGGTCCCACATAGTAGTAGCGCATTTTTGCTTACCAGCGCTACTACTAGAGTTTTACTAGTAGCCCTTTCTAGGAAAAGCGCTACTGCTAAATAGCAGCAGCGGTTACTATTTTACAGCGCTACTACTATGCTACTCTGTATAAGCATTTTCCTAGTAGTGTCCACTCAGAGTAGTTTTTTAACTTAGGCGAAACTGGTTCGCGGCTAAGCCCCCGAGTGGGAGGATTGCTCTCCACTCGGAGTAGTTTTTTAACTTAGGCGAAACTGGTTCGCGGCTAAGCCCCCCAGTGGGAGGATTGCTCTCCACTCGGAGTAGTTTTTTTTAACTTAGGCGAAACTGTTTTGCAGCTAAGTCACCCACTGGGGGATTTGAACACATGCTTATGCAAGAACAATCATTAAGAGACTGCAGGAATCATGTCTTGACAAATAATCTAACGAGTACTCTTATTACAACCTGACAATCCAACTGTCAAGTATAAAAATGATGAAGAAGATCTGCGTTCCATGAGCGCGGCTCATCTTTCTTCTGAGTTAGGTTGTAAAGTTGATAAGCTCCATTGTGAAGCACCTTGGTGACGACGAATGGGCCTTCCCACACAGGGGCGAGCTTATGTGGTCGTTGCTGGTCCACTTGGAGCACTAGGTCTCCCTCTTGAAATGCTTGACCCTTGACGTTCCTTGCATGAAATCGACGAAGATCTTGCTGATAGACAGTCGACCGAATCAAGGCCATCTCCTGTTCTTCCTCCAAAAGGTCTATGGTGTCTTGGCATGCTTGCTCTGCCTCAGCCTCTGAATAAAGTTCCACTCGGGGTGCATTGTGAAACAGATCGCTAGGTAGCACGGCTTCAGCCCCATACACCATGAAGAAAGGGGTTCAGTTAGTGGATCGGTTAGGAGTCGTCCTCAATCCCCACAGAACAGACGGTAGTTCAGTCACCCAAACTCCAGCTACGTGTTCAAGGTCATGCATGAGTCGAGGTTTAAACCCTTTGGAGAATCAGACCATTTGCTCTTTCAGCTTGCCCATTCGACTGCGGGTGCGCAACGGATGCGTAATCTACCCGAGTGCCCTGGGAAGCGCAGAACGCTCTGAATTCTTCCGAATCAAAGTTTGAGATGTTGTCTGTGATAATGTTGTGCGGAACTCCATATCAGAATATCAGCTCTTTTATAAACTTGATGGTTGTGCTCGAGTCTAAGTTCTTGATAGGCTTGGCCTCAGTCCACTTGGTGAACTTGTCGACTGCAACAAGTAAATGAGTGAAGCCACTTCTTCCAGTCCTGAGTGGTCCAACCATGTCCAAACCCCACACAGCAAACGGCCAGACGAGTGGAATGGTCTTTAGGGCGGATGCAGGTTTATGGGACATGTTTGCGTAGAACTGACATCCTTCGCACTTCTGAACGATTTCCTTCACAGCCTCATTGGCTCACGGCCAGTAAAATCTGGCTCGGTATGCTTTGGCCTTGATTGTCCAAGAGGACGCATGGTGACCACAGGTCCCCGAGTGGATCTCATCCAAAATCAATCGACCCTCTTCTGGAGAAATACATTGTTGAGCTACGCCAGTAACACTCTCTCTGTAGAGCTACCCATTAATCACTGTGAAAGCCTTGGATCTATGGACAATCTGACGCGCTTCAACTTGATCCTCTGGAAGCTCCTACCTGAGCAGATATGCAGTGTATGGCACTATCCAGTCGGGGGTGATTACTAGGATCTCCATAACTAGATAATTAAATGCTGGTACCTCGATTTCAGTCGGATTGGTAGGACTTATCGCTTGTGGAGGTTCTTCAGTGAAAGGATCCTCTTGCACTGATGGGGAATGGAGATGCTAAAGAAACACATTGCTAGGGATAGGTTTCCGAGTGGAACCTATTTTTGCCAGATCGTCAGCTCCTTGATTCTTGATTCGGGGGATGCGGTGGAGCTCCAATCCCTCAAACTTTTTCTCTAACTTCCTCACTGCATTGCAGTATCCAGTCATGGCAGGGTTTCTGACATCCCACTCCTTCATCACCTGATTGACCACCAAATCTGAGTCGTCGTAGACCATCAGGCGACGGACGTCGAATCAGATAGCCATACGCAACCCATAGAGGAGTGCTTCATACTCAGCCTCGTTATTGGAGGAATCAAAGTGAATCTGGAGTACATAACTGAGTTTATCACCTCTTGGGGACACCAAGACCACTCCAGCACCAGAACCATTCAACATCTTGGACCCATTGAAGAACATAGTCCAGTGTTCCGAGTGAACTTGAGTCGGCTGTTGCTGTTCAATCCACTCGGCCAAGAAATCTACCAGCGCTTGAGATTTGATCGCCTTCTTCGCTTCAAACTTAATATCCAGAGGGAGAAGTTCAATTGCTCACTTAGCCACTCGACCAGTTGCGTCTCGATTGTTCATGATTTCAGACAATGGAGCATCACTGATGACTGAAACCGAGTGGTCTTGGAAATAATGTGCAACTTTCTTCCCAGTCAAATAAATTCCATAAACAAGCTTCTGGTAACATGGATACCTCTGCGTGGATGGAGTCAAGACTTCAGAGATATAGTACACTGGGCGTTGAACTTTATAGGCCTTGCCTTCTTCTTCTCGCTCCATTGTGAGCACTGTGCTGACAACTTGACTAGTGGCTACAATGTATAAGAGTAGAGGCTCTTTGATGTTCGGAGCAGCTAGCACCGGCTGGGTGGAGAGCAGGGCTTTGAGCTCCAAAAACGCTGCTTCGGCTTCGGGAGTCCACTCGAAGGTATCGGACTTTTTCATCAGTCGGTCAAGAGGCAGTGCCTTTTCACCGAGACGTGAAATGAACCGACTCAGTGCAGCGAGACAACCTATGAGCTTCTGAACGTCATGCACACGCACAGGGCGTTTCATTCGGAGAATTGCACCAATTTTCTCGGGATTGGCATCTATCCCTAGTTTGGAAAAGAGAAAACCGAGTAACTTTCCTCCGGGTACTCCAAATGTGCACTTGGACGGATTCAACTTAATGTCATATCTTCTCAGATTGGCAAAGGTTTCAACGTGGTCAGTCAGCAGGTCGAAACCTTTGCGTGACTTAACCACAATATCATCCATATACGCTTCCACATTCCGACTGATCTGAGTGAGCACGCACTTCTGAATCATGCGCATGAATGTGGCGCCAGCGTTTTTTAGACCGAATGGCATGGTGACATAGCAAAAACACCCGAATGGGGTGATGAAGGTCATTTTTATTTCATCTGGCCCATATAGTCAGATCTGATGGTATCCGGAATACGCATCAAGAAAAGACAAACGCTCATACCCCGCAGTTGAGTCGACTATCTGATCAATGCGAGGGAGCGGAAAATGATCTTTCAGGCAGGCTCGATTGATATACTTGAAGTCAATGAACATACGGAGTGAATTATCCTTCTTGGGGACCATGAAGACATTGGCGAGCCACTCGGAATGGTATATCTCACGGATGAACTCAGCTGCCAGGAGCCGAGCCACTTCCTCGCCAATCTCCTTCCTCTTCTCCGCGGCAGACCACCGGAGATGCTCTTTGACAGGTTTAGCTTTGGAGTTGACACGCAAACGGTGCTCAGCCAGCCCCCTGGGTACACTTGTCATGTCTGAGGGTTTCCATACGAAGATGTCCCAGTTCTCACAGAGGAACTGGATGAGTGCGGCTTCCTATTTGCTGTCGAGTGTCGTTGAGATGTGGGTCGGAGCAGCTGTGGGATCTTCCGGGTGAATGTGAACTAGTTTCATCTCACCAGCTGACTGAAATGCGGAATCAGAAGCAGGCTTCTTGGAATGGAGCAAGTCACTCAGATCAACATTCTTCTTGTACTCTTCCAGTTCCATCACTGCCATTTGCTCGTCAGCAAATCTTGGAACCTTGTTGGAGGCATTCCTCTGCTATCTATCTATTCCCAGTGACCGTGATCACACCTTTGGGCCCGGGCATCTTCAATTTGAGATACACGTAACATGGACGGGCCATGAAACGAGCATATGCCGGTCTGCCCAGAATAGCATGATAGGCACTGTGAAAATCTACCACTTCAAACGTCAACTTTTCTTTGCGAAAATTCTTTGAATCACCGAAAACCACATACAAAGCAATCTGCCTGAGTGATTTCGCCTTCTTTCCTGGGATGACTCCATGGAACTGCATGTTGCTCTCACTGATTCGAGACATCGGAATGCCCATCCCCTGGAGGGTTTCAGCATACAGAATGTTCAAACCACTGCCACCATCCATGAGAACTTTACGCAGTCGAGTGCCTCCAACGACTGGGTCAACCACCAAAGCTTGCCGCCCGGGGGTAGCAACATGGGCTGGGTGATCTAACTGGTCAAAGGTGATGGGGGTCTTGGACCACTTGAGGTACGTCGTAGCTGCTGGAGCAACCATGTTCACCTCTCGGTTGATGACCTTCAGTCGACTTTTGCTCTCAACATCAGCAAAAATCACCAAAGTAGCATTGACCTTTGGGTAATCATCTGCCTTTTCCTCATCTTCATCCTTATCAGAGCCTTTCTCACTCTGCTGACCCTAATGGAACTGCTGAATTAGGAATCTGCACTGCCGAGTGGTGTGCTTAGGCAAAATCAAGTTACCCTCTTCATCTTTCTTCGTGTGGATGGCACACGATAAATCCAGGATATCCTGGCCCGACTGGTCCTTGATCTTCGTGGGTATCCATGGCCCCTTGGGCTTTCCCTTGAACTTTCCTTGGGTATTCACTACTGCAGTTTCAGCCTGACCTATGGCTTCAGCTTTGCGTTTTTGTTTCCGACTGGGATTCCCGCCCCCAGCGTCGGGGTCGACTATCTTCCCTTTGCCATTACGGAGTCGATCTTCTTCTTCGCCATTCGTGTACCGAGTGGCTATCTCCATCATTCGGTTTAGAGTCATGGCCCCGGATTGGCCAAATTTCAGAGTGAGCTCCTTGTATCGTACGCATTCCTTGAAAGCGCAGACTGCTTGGTGCTCAGAAACATTCTCCACCAGATGGTGAAGCATAGTCCAACGCTGGATATAATCTCTTAAGGTCTCATTCGGCTTCTGGACACAATGTTGCAACTCAGACAATCTAGCGGGTCGCTTGCAAGTGCCTTCAAAGGTTTTGATAAACACTCGAGCTAAGTCTTCCCAACAGAATATGCTGGCAGGAGCCAACTGGTTCACCAACGCCCTGGCTGAGCCTTCTAGCATCAACGACAAGTGCTTCATAGCCACTTCATCATTGCCTCCACCAATCTGCACAGCCACTTGGTAGTCCTCTAACCACGTATCCGACTTCGACTCGCCAGTAAACTTGCTCACTCCTGCAGCCAACCGGAAGTTGGGAGGAATCTCAGCAGCTCGAATGGCTCTGTTGAAACACTCGGGCCCAGAGACGAACACTCTGCTCCCACTCGGGCGATCTCTGCCCAGACCTTCTCTGTTAGCCCTGCCTCTGTCAACCAGGCCCTGAACGAGGATTGACCTTGCATCAAACCCGGGCTCTCGGGGGTCGACTAGAATCCTCTGCTCATCGCCATATGGGTGCCTGTCATCATACCGCTGGGGCACGTACGAACCACCCCTCGGAGGGGGCGTGGGCACTCGACGGCGGTCATCATGGTCGTATCGAGGGTCAATTTGCCCGTGGCCTCGACCCAGGTACTGGACCTGGCGATAACCACGATCTTCACCCCGTGGAGGTGATCTTGGGCTGTGTGCCGACTGAACTGTGTCCGCCATGACGGACCTGCTGTGGATCCTATTGCGCGACTGAGAAACGGCCGAGTTCTGTTCTCCGGCCGCCCTGAGCAATGCCCGAATCTGCTGTAGGCCTCTACCAGCCTCAGAACAGGACGGCTGGATCAAATCTGTGATACGCGCAGCTGCTGCAACATTTTGGATCGGTGTACGGTATACCTGACACTCATCTCGAGGTCCAGTCGGGAACAATTGCCACTGTCGTCGACTGGTACTTGGGAGTTGCCTGCGGGTGCGTCGTCGAGTGACTGCTGAAGATTCTCTAGGAGCGCGCACTCAGCCAGAGTGGCAACACACGCGGCCTCTAAGGCCTGAGCCTCGGGCGTCTCCCCAATGATGGGGGTCTGGAGAGCTTGATCGTTACTGCGCTGCAGCTCTTCTCTCTGCTCCACGGTGAGGGCTTGGGGATAGTACTCGTCGTTGCCACGCGATGGACCACCGCTGTCGCCCCCACCACGAGGAAATCCAGGCGGGCTGTGTTGGGGGCCAACCATGAGGACTTCTGCCGTGGGGTCGTTGCTTTTGCACTCGGAGAGAGTATCCGAGTGGCCAGTCAACAGATCGAACCATCCATAGAGAGATTCATCGGGCTCGATTGCCGCGATTTGTGGAGTGGCCGATTGACGGGCCACTGCGTGCTTCACCCACCGCTGAAGTCACGAGCGATCGGATCGCTTGCGGCGACGGGCAGCGGCAAGTGAAGACGCCGTGGGAGCTGACCGATACTAAGTCGACGGCTGCCGCAGGAGGACGCCGCGGGCACTCGCACGGAAGTGCACCGCCCTGCGAATGGGGAGCGCCTCGACGTCGAGGGGGGCTTCTTGGAGCCAAGCCGAATCTTCGGCGATGAAAGTGAATGTGCCGAGATGGATCTCGTGACCCAAGGACAATCCACCGCCGGAAACCATGTTGACGAAGATCGAAGATCGCAACCTCACCGGAAGTCGCTTAGACGCCTGCCCCACGGTGGGTGCCAACTGTCGTGGGAGCGGATCTGACAGTAGAGATAGGGGGTACGTAGGAGAGGGCAGAATCCTAGCTACGGAGAGGTTGTACACTCGGATTTATGAGTTCAAGCCCCTCTCTGAGGAGGTAACAGCCCTACGTCTCGGTGCCGCGGAGGCTCTGTATATTGGAGTGTTGAGTTATAGGGGGTGCGAACCCTTGTGCAAGAGGGGAGGGATAGCTTATATAGAGTATGCCGACCCCTCGCAGCCCTCGGTTACACAGGGATTCAATGAGAGAGTAATGCCACGTATGTTACTGGTAACGCCCGTATTTAATGACCTTTAAGGTGACGGAGTGAATGCCTGACCATTACCATCCAGAGGTGGCTCTAAGTCTTCTATCCTTCGAGTGGATCCTTGTCTTTCAAGTGAATGACGTTGGTCAAGTGGAATTGGGGTATCCGAGTGGATCTTCTGTCGAGTGGGTTGCACTCTATGATGATTCCGGTCGGTATCTTATTTCAATCCTTGTAGGCCTTGGCCTCTTGTGTGGTGTCCTTTGGTAGGGCATATAGGTCAGGCCTAAGACCCTACCCTAGGTACATGTCATCATCAGTAGATAAAGCTAAAGTTGATGCAATTGAGAAAAGGCCATGCCCTAAAGATATTAAAGGTATAAGAAGCTTCCTTGGTCATGCTGGTCTCTATAGGAGGTTCATTAAAGACTTTTCTTAACTTTCTAGGTCTCTTACTAATCTTTTGCAAAAAAAGATGTTCCATTTGTTTTTGACCATGATTGCGTAGAAGCCTTTGAAATACTTAAGAAAGCCTTGATTTCTGCACCTATTGTCCAACCACCTGATTGGAAACTATCTTTTGAAATTATGTGTGATGCTAGTGATTATGTTGTTGGCGCTATTCTAGGACAAAGAGTTGATAAGAAATTGAATGTCATCCATTATGCTAGTAAAACTCTAGACATTGCTCAAGGAAACTATGCTACTACTGAGAAAGAATTTTTAGCAGTTGTGTTTGCATGTGATAAATTCAGATCTTATATAATTGATTCTAAAGTAACTGTTCACACCAATCATGCTGCTATTAAATATCTTATGGAAAAGAAAGATGTTGAACCGTGGTTGATTAGTGACGTGGCTTGAGACTGCGTCGGTATTTCCCCAAAGAGGAAGGGATGATGCAGCACAGCTACGGTAAGTATTTCCCTTAGTTGTGAAACCAAGGTATCAATCCAGTAGGAGAACCAAGCAACACTATATAAATGGTACCTGCACACAAAGAACAAATACTTGCAACCCGACGCATAAGAGGGGTTGTCAATCCCTCCTCGGTGAAAAGGTAGATTGGTTTGTATGAGATTGGATAAATAGATCTTGCAAAAACATGAAATAAAATAAGTAAATAAAAAGTGCAGCAAGGTATTTTTGGGTTTTGGGAATAATAGATCTGAAAACAAATATGATAAAAGATAGATCAGAAAGCAATATGATAAAAGATAGACCCGGGGCCGTAGATTTCACTAGTGGCTTCTCTCGAGAAAATAGCATACGGTGGGTAAACAAATTACTGTTTGGCAATTGATAGAAGAACAAATAATTATGACGATATCCAGGCAATGAACATGAATATAGGCATCACGTCCAAGATTAGTAGACCAAAACGATTCTGCATCTACTACTATTACTCCACACATCGACCGCTATCCAGCATGCATGTAGTGTATTAAGTTCATGGAGAAATGGAGTAATGCAATAAGAACGATGACATGATGTAGACAAGATCTATTCATGTAGGAATAGACCCCATCTTGTTATCCTTAATAGCAACGATACATACGTGCCTCGCTACCCCTTCTGTCACTGGGTGAGGTCATCATAAGATCGAACCCATCACAAAGCACCTCTTCCCATTGCAAGAAAAATCAATCTAGTTGGCCTAACTAAACCAAAGATTCAGAGAAGAAATACGAGGCTATAAATAATCATGCATATAAGAGATCGAAGAAAACTCAAATAGTATTCATGGATATAGATATGATCATAAAGTCGAACTTCATCGGATCCCAACAAATACACCGCAAAAATTCATTACATCAAATAGATCTCCAGGAGACCATTGTATTGAGAATCAAAAAGAGAGAGAAAGCCATCTAGCTGCTGCCTACGGACCCGTAGGTCTATGGTGAACTCTCACGCATCATCGGAGGAGCACCAATGAGGATGATGAACCCCTCCGTGATCATGTTCCCCTCCGTCAAGGTGCCGGAATAGGGCTCTAGATTGGATCTCGTGGTTCTGGAACTTGCGGCGGTTGGAATTGTGTTTCATCGTCTCCCCTAGGGTTTCTGGAATATTTGAGTATTTATAGAGCTTAGAGGCGGTGGAGGAGACCCCTGTGGGCCCCACAAAGCATCAGGCGCGCTAGGGGCCTCTGGTGCACCCTGGTGTCTGGTGGGCCCCACGGGCCTCCCCCCGGGTGCTTCCTTGGCTCCCAAGTTGTCTTCTGGTCCAAAATAATCTCCAAAAAGTTTCACTATGTTTGGACTCCGTTTGGTAGGGATATTCTGCGAAGTAATAAACAAGCAAAAACAGCAACTAGCACTGGGCACTATGTCAATAGGTTACTCCCAAAAAATGATATAAAGTTGGTACAAAATGATTGTAAAACATCCA
Organism: Thinopyrum elongatum; assembly: GCA_011799875.1. NCBI lineage: Eukaryota > Viridiplantae > Streptophyta > Magnoliopsida > Poales > Poaceae > Thinopyrum > Thinopyrum elongatum. The sequence goes on from CM022302.1 coordinate 198,149,924, forward strand.
AGAATGATAATATAATAGCATGGAACAATCAAAAATTATAGATATATTGGAGCCGTATCAATTAGGTGGGTCCTTTTGTTACAAGAATTTGACTTGCATATTATTGATAGAAAGGGAGCTGAGAATCCCGTAGCTGATAATTTGTCTCGAATGGAAAATGTTCTTGATGACCCACTGCCTATTGATCATAGTTTTCCTGACAGACAATTAGTTGTCATAAATGCTTCTTGTAATACTCCTTGGTATGCAGACTATGCTAATTACATTCTTGGTAAATATATACCACCTAGTTTCACATACCAACAAAAGAAAAAGTTCTTCTTTGATTTAAGACATTACTTTTGGGATGACCCACATCTTTATAAAGCAGGAGTAGATGGTATTATTAGACATTGTGTACCTGAGAATGAACAGGAACAAATCCTACGGAAGTGTTATTCCGAGGTATACGGAGGACACCATGCTGGAGATAGAACCGCACATAAGGTATTACAATCTGGTTTTTATTGGCCTACTCTTTTCAAGGATGCATGTAAGTTTGCCCTTTCTTGTGATGAATGTCAAAGAATTGGTAATATTGGTAGACGTCAGGAAATGCCTATGAATAATTCTCTTGTTATTAAACCATTTGATATTTGGGGATTTGATTATATGGGAGCTTTTCCTTCCTCTAAGGGGTATACACATATTCTAGTTCTGTTGATTATGTTACTAAGTGGGTAGAAGCTATTCCAACTAGTAGTGCTAATCACAACACTTCCATTAAAATGCATAAAGAAGTTATTTTCCCGAGGTTTGGAGTCCCTAGATATTTAATGACTGATGGTGGTTCACATTTTATTCATGTTGCTTTCCATAAACTTCTTGCTAAATACGATGTTAACCATAGAATTGCATCTCCTTATCATCCTCAATCTAGTGGCCAAGTTGAACTGTCCATTAAAGAAATCAAATTAATTTGGAAAAAGATCATTAATAGATCTAGAAATAATTGGTCTAAGAAACATGATGATGCACTTTGGGCTTAAAGAACTACTTATAAGAATCCTATGGGTATGTCTCCGTATAAAACAGTTTTTGGAAGAGCATGAAAATTCCAAGTTGTTTACAGAAAAAGTTAAAACTTGCCGCTACCTCTTGAGCTAGAACATAAAGCATATTGGGCAATTAAAGAACTTAACTATGATTTCAAACTTGCCGCTGAGAAGATTTTATTTGATATTAACTCTCTAGATGAGTGGAGAACCCAAGCTTATGAAAATTCCAAGTTGTTTACAGAAAAAGTTAAAAGATGGCATGATAAAAGAATTTGAAAATGGGAATTCAAAGTAGGTGAGCTTGTTCTGTTATACAACTCTCGTTTCATATTCTTTGCAGGAAAACTTCTCTCCAAATGGGAAGGGCCGTATATCATTGAAGAAGTTTATTGCTCCGGAGCTATCAAGATCAATAATGCCGAGGGCACTAATCCGAGGGTGGTCAATGGACAAAGAATTAAACAATATATCTCAGGTACACCTATTAATGTTGAAACTAACATTGTTTAGACTATGACACCGGAGGAACACATAAGGGAGACCTTCCGGAGTACTCCAGAATCCTAAAAAAGAGTAGGTATGTGATACGGTAAGTAAATCGACTCCAAAAATTTCATAAAAATATTTTTTGTCCGTTTTAGAATATTAGAAAAAATACAAAAATAAGAAACAGCCGAGAGGACCCACGAGGACTCCACAAGGCAGTAGGGCGCGCCCAGGTGTCTTGTGGGCCCCTCGTGTGCCTTCTCGACTACGTTTTCTTCTAGAATACTTGTTTTGGAAAATAAAAATTCTTTATATAAACTCCTGGATGTTTTGACCACCATATCGAAGATTCTCCTCTGTCTTGTTTCGTGTTGTTTCTCAGCCAGATCTGACAGCATGTCACCCCAAGACTCGGATGGAGAGAGCTATGTTTCCCACTATGTTGCAAACCCAAGGGTCTATGGAGACATGGATCCATATGGGTGGTCTATGGAGGAAGAGCGAGATGTTGATTTGAAGAGAACGGGGGACACGAGCTCGGAAGAAGACGAAGCCCGTCTACCTCAACCAGGGGATATGCTTGTGGAATTCAAGAAGTCAAGCCTCCCAAACACAGTAAACAAATCTAAGTTCCAATTTATCTCGTTCCGTCTTATACAGGAAAACAAGAATGCATTATGCGAAAGGGTATTGGAGCTTGAGCAAGAGGTCAGCAACCTAAGGGAGGAAAACCGTATTCTCAAGTGGAAGCTAAAGGACAGGCCCGCTAGCTCATCACCATCATCACCGAAGAAAGAAACTTGAGTACATGGGTATGGGCACCACCCTAGGCTTGTGCCAAGCTTAGGGGAGGTGCCCCGCTACCGTATCACCATCACTTTTATCATATTTACCTATCCTAGTTCAATCCTTAGTTATTTCATGATTTAGAAGAATAAAAGTTTAGTATGATCTATTTTCGAGTGCTAGTTTCATGATCTGTCTATTTATCTATGTAATCGAGTCGAGAGTTACATAATAAAGAGTAGTTTGAGTTTTACTTATTTACTTTTATGATTCAATCTTAGCAATGAAAATAATAAAAAAGATTATATGCTAATCTCATGGAAAGTAATGACTTTACATAAACAAAAGTATAAGTGATAAGTTTGTTGGAAGTTAACAAACATAGTATTTGTCAATGATGCAATTCATGAAAGATTAATAAGGGAAGAGAAGATTCATATATAAATATACTATCTTGGACATCTTCTATGATTGTGAGCCCCCATTAAGTATTCTATGTCAATTTGTTGACGTTGGACAAGGAAGACAATGTAATGAGTTATGTTTGCTTATATTCACATAGAAGTTATATTGTCATGGATCCTCCAACATGTGGTGCTTTCTTAAAATCTTTTGCTAGCCAAAAGTCCGCACCAAGTAGAGATACTAATTGTGCATCCAAAACCCTTGAGCCCAATCTCATGCCATGAGGGTCCACTATATCTACCTATGGATTGAATAACATCCTTCAAGTAAGTTGTCATCGGTGCATAAAGCAATAAAAATTGCTCCTAAATATGTATGATCTTTTATTGTAAGGGAAAATAAGCTTTGTACGATCTTGTGATGGTAAAGAAATAAAAGTGATAGACTGCATAATAAAGGTTGCTATCACAAGGGGCAATATAAAGTGACGTTCCTTTATATTAAGAGCTTGCATGTCCAAAAATAAAAATCGCATGACAACCTCTGCTACCCTCTGCGAAGGGCCTATCTTTTAATTTTATGTATTTACTTTCATGCAAATAGTCAATAGTATTCTCCTCTATCCCCTTTTCAATTTTCTTCCTTTGCAAGTATCATGTGACGGGGAAAGATCTAGGCACATATATCCAGTTGGATATGAGTGATCTTGAATTATTATTGTTGACATTACCCTTGATGTAAATGAGTTGGAAGGTGAAACTATAAGCCCCTATCTTTCTATGTGTTTGACTAAAACTTTTTCTCATATATATGTCGTGAACCTAATCTCGTTCTGGGTGGGATGCGGCAGATGGCTCTCCTCCCTCCCTCTCCCTCCTCTTCCCCTCTCTCCCTCCGCGCAACCTCGACACCCCCATCTCCATCCCCGGCTAGCTCCCTCCCGCCTCCCTCGCCCCTCTCCCACGCCGGTGCGGGCAGTGTGCTGGACGGTCCCGGCTCCAGCTCTCCGCGGCGTTGCTCCTCCGCCTCTCTTTCTCTCTCTGGGAATCGATTCTAGGCCCTGGATAGTGACGAGGATGCCTCGGACTCTGACTCCGATCTCGCCCCCAGTGTAGTGGTGCCTTCTGTGGTGGGGAAGGCGGTGCCCCGGGCCAGGAAGTTTGCTCCGAGGGCAGGGGCCGGCCGGTCGCCATCCCGTTGTGTGTGCATGGATGGTCTCGGGTGGCTCGTTGGACTCATAAATCTGGTAAGTTTTTGGTTCCGTCTCCGGCTCGTGGTGTTCTTGGGGTGGCGCCTGACGCTAGCGTGGGCGCGGCCTTGGGATCCCTTGGCATGTCTCCTTTGCCATTATGCTCGTCTGGTGCTTCACCCCCTCCCTCCTCTCTGGTTGCGGTGCCGTCGCCGGTGGATCGGTGCAAATCGGGGGTGGGGGAGACGGCGGCTTCACGAACCATAGATCTGGTTCCCCTCTTGGCGGCTTGTGGGCTTTCGAATCGTCTGGACCTTGGGCCGCCCTCGGTTGGGCCGCCTACGGCTCCCCCCTCTCCTCTTTTTCTATTTTCCCTCCCCTCCCCTCCTTGGGCCCTGGGCCTCTCATGTCTATCCCCTCTCAACCCTAACCCCCCCGGCCCGTTCGGCCCGCTCGCCCGCCTTGGGCACGGCCTGTTCGGGGTATTTATGGGTGCGCAAGGGCTCCCTCCCCCCATTTCTAGGGTTTCCGGCTTCTTCTACTGACATGTGTCGGCGCGCGCTCCCATCCGCTTCTTCCACGGATCTAGCACACCCCCTCCTCTCCCCCTCTCCTTCGAAGAGATCCTCGCCATGGATAAATCTAGGCGCTCATCTAGTGAGGCTGTCTCCGGGAGCAAGCGCCGCGCGACGACTCATCAGCGGTGGGCGTGGATCTGGCGTATGAGGCTTCCCTCTGCTCCAAGCTGGAGGCCTAGCAGGTGGCTCAGGACCGTGAGGCCTGGCTGCCGGGCCGGAATGGCTCCAGCGGGAGGAGCAGGCGCAGTCTATGGGTGGATCATGATCTTTGGTGGCCGGATCTGGGGGTGGGGTGACTCCGGAGATGGATCCTTGGGAGGTGGCGGCGGCGGGTGGTGCTGCGGGTTCGACCTCGTCCAACCCCCGACCTCCTCCTCCCCATGGTTCGGTGCCCCCCCCCCTCGCCAGCCAGCCCGTACGCCTGGATCTGGCTTCGGTGGTCGTCTTCCTCAACGCAACATTTACGGTCCTCCTCCTCACCAGTCCAAAGCTCGTCGTTTCCCCACATCTGACCCTGACGCTTCCTCCTCTGGCCTTGGGGATGGCATCCTTCCTCCCCCTCCTCCTCCTCCACCGTGTCACACCACGCCTACGCCCAATCCTTCCTCCACACTTACCTGCTTCGCCTGTCACCAACCGGGTCACTTCCAATCCAGATGCTTCAATCCCCCGTTCTGTCTCATTTGCCGGGATGAAGGCCACCTCACTATCGACTGCCAAAATCGGGTCAAGCCCCCAGCCTTTGTGCACTACGGGCTCGGGCTACCGGGTTGTTCTTTCTTTGCCCTCGACAGCGAGGTGCCGATGGTGGTTGCTGCTCCCTCGCTCTCCAATGCTGCCATTATCTCCGTGCAGGAGCAAAAGATCTCCCCCCAGGTGTTGTTGGAAGGACTCCGAGTTTGGGATGTGGATGGCTGGGACTGGCAGGTACATTAGTTGTCCTACTTTGAGTTTGCTGCGGTGTTCCCTTCCAAAGAGAGTCTCAGGATGATTTCTTCGTGCACTAGCTTCACACTCCCGCACAACCAACTTGTTGTCTCTGTCAAGGCCGCGGCCGGCGGTACCAAATCGGTGGGACCTTTATCTGATGTTTGGGTGTTGATAGATGATGTTCATGCGGGACTCCGATCTGTTCCCTTCCTTATGGCTTTTGGTGTTCTTCTTCGCAGACCAATCGAAGTTGATTGTGATTCTCTGGAAAAGCTTGGCCCAGCCAGCATCAAAGTCTGGTGTGTGGACCCGTTGTGCCTTCACGGCGTGGTGGATGTGTTTCCCTCTTCTGATGGTATCCGTCTGCGGGTTAGGGTCGAGGGGCCGAGGCTCTTCATGCACCCTCGCCCCCTCCTCCTCCTGGTGCTTTGAATCCTGATAAGCCTGATGATGGCTCTACTGGTGGTCAGAATCCTAGTGGAGGTACTGATGCACATTTCACGCACTCTGAGTGGGACGGCATGGAGCCTGAGGTCCATGAACTATTTAAGAAGAATGCCCCTGTGGGAGATGCTCAGAAAGATGCGTCCGAGGCACCGATGGTCGGTGGGGATGGCCTGCTCCGTGGTGTGTAGGGGACAGCGGCGCCTGTGGGCACGCCGGTCTCTGGCGTCAGGTCCAACATGCCGGCCCGACCTCTTTCTCCTACTACCTCGGGGATTGAAGACCTGCCCTTATCTCTAGCTCGTATGGTTGATGTCCCTATTAGCAAGAAGAAGAAGACCTCTGTCAGGAAATTCTCCGCCAAGAGCAGGGCTTCGTCGGGTTCCAAGCACTCCGTGGCTGGGCTGTGTCATCATCTAGATGCTAACCTGGGGGCGGTGTCTGGTTCTGCCTCGGGTGCTACGGCGCCCTCCCCTGCGGTTCACTCTCCGCCGATCCATTCACCCACTTGCACGGCTCGCAAGGGGCGTCGGGTTCAGGACTCCGGGGAACCGATGGTGGTGCGTGCGGAGCGTCGCGCAACGGCCAAGGATCTGCTTCCCCCAGGTACCTCTCCCCATCCTTCCTATCCTTCCTCCCCTGTCCGGCTGGTTTTGCCTTTCTTCTCTGATGATCATTTGCTACACGTTTTCTCTGATGTGGGGGTCTCTCTTGATCCAGGATTTGGTTCTCCTTTTACTATCCTTTTTGTCTCATTCGGGCAAATGAATTGGCCCAAGCGGCCATCGCTAAGGCCAAGGAGGTGGCTGTGGCGAACGTGGTCGTTGTAGATCCGACCGTGGTGGGGGGGCGACAGTGGTGGTGGCCAAGCTCGTCCTTCTTCCTCCAAGAGGTGTACTTCTAAACGTGCTAATCCCTGCATAGCCCTGTGCAGGTCCAGCCTTCGCATCAAAAACCTTTCTTCCCAATGAAAGTGATATTCTGGAATATAAGGGGTTTCGGTGCTAGGGGTGCCGAGACCAGCTTAAGGATGTGGTTAGAGGTGAAAATATTGACATAATCAGGCTAGTTGAAATGTTCAAGGAATCCTTTTCTCCCAACAAACTCTCTGCCATTGCGGGGATGGATAGATTTGATTGGAACTGTCTTCCTGCTTCGGGCCACTCTGGTGGGATTCTCATTGGCACTAAATGTGACCTATTTGATTTTGTGACCTTTGATCATGGTATTTTTTGGGCTAGCACAGTTGTTCATCATCGACGTTTCAATACTCTCTGGGAAATTATGGTTGTTTATGGACCTGCTGATCACTCCTTATCTCTGCTTTTCCTTGATGAGATCTCTACCAAAATCAAGGCTTGCACCCTGCCTATTCTGTTGGGAGGGGATTTTAATCTTCTACGCTCTCCTGCGAACAAAAATAACCTCAACTTCTCTTGGCCTCTTGCTGATGCTTTTAATGGTTTCATTAGGGATTGTGCTTTACGTGAACTTCCTAGGGTGGGAGCCCATTTCACCTGGACTAATCATCAGGCCAACCCGGTCCAATCGGTGATGGACCGTGTCTTCATCTGCTCGAACTAGGATTCCTTATTCCCTCGTGCATCCTTGAAAGCTAGAGCGATCGTGGGCTCCGACCATGCTCCTCTTATTTTAGACGCGGGTCTGGACAATACTTCTATCTCCTCTCGGTTCTAGTTCGATGCTTCCTGGATTCTAGTTGTCGGGTTTGTAGATATGCTAGCTAACAAGATCTCTGTGTTGCTTGCTTCTTTTCACCGGTCTTTTGGTCCCATGGATGACTGGCACAAATGTTCCTATCCGATTCGCAAATTCTTACGTGGATGGGCTCGTAATAGAGCAGCGGAGGCCCGTCGTGAGAAAGATTCCTTGGAGGCCTAGATTGCTGGTTTGGATGATGCGGTCGACGGATCGGGCCTTTCGGAGAGAGACTGGTCTGTTCGGTATGCCTTAGAGGAGGCCTTGATGCAGTTGCATCAGCAGGCTGAGATATACTAGCGCCAACGAGGCACTTTGAATTGGACCCTTAAGGGCGACTCCCCCACGGAATATTTTTTGCCATTTCCAATGGTAGGAGGAGAAGATGTTCGATCGATAGCCTTCTTATTAATGGTGTTAAAGTTTTGGACCAGTTGCAAATCTTGTCGCATGTGGTTGATTTCTTTTCATCCCTCCTCTCTGCCAAGCCGGAGTCTGGCCTCTCGATTTCTCTATCTATGTGGGAAGTGACTTCTAGGATCTCTAGGGCTGACAATTACGCCTTACTTCTGCCTCTTTCTGAGGAGGAAATTTGGGAGGTCATCAGATCAGCAAATCCCAACGCAGCATTGGGCCCAGATGGTTTCTCTATCCCTTTTTTTAGGAAGTTCTGGCCGCAGCTTCGACCTCTAGTGTGTAAGATTATCCAAGGCTTTTGCCTAGGGACTATGGACATCTCCCGCCTTAACTATGCTGTTATCACTCTCAATCCTAAAGTCAAAGGGGCCGATTTGATCTCACAGTTTAGGCCTATTGCCCTCATTAACAATTTTGCGAAGTTTCCGGCCAAGGGTTTTGCCACTTGCCTATCTCCTGTTGCTCACAGAACTCTTAGCCCGTTCCAATCTGCTTTCGTCAAAGGGATATTTATTCTTGATGGGATTCTTTGCCTGCACGAGATTGTTCACGATCTCAGAATCCATAAATCTAAGGCGGTGATCCTAAAATTGGACGTTGAAAAAGCATACGATTCGGTCAGTTGGACCTTCCTTAGGCAGGTCCTTCTTGCCAAAGGCTTTGATGGAGCCTATGTTCACAGAATTATGCAGTTGGTCTCGGGGGGCCACATGGCAATCTCGGTCAATGGCTAGGTGAGTAATTTTTTTGCCAATGGCAGGGGCCTACGACAAGGTGACCCCGCTTCACCTCTTTTGTTTAACTTTGTGGCGGATGCTCTCTCTCGTATTCTTTCTAGGGCTGCCTCGTGTGGGCACATTTCTCTTGTCATCTCCCACCTTATCCCTGAAGGCGTCACGCATCTCCAGTACGCGGACGACACTATCATAATGGTGGAACTAAACGACTCGTGCATTGCCCACCTTAAGTTCATTCTGCTGTGTTTTAAAGCCTTATCGGGTCTTAAGATTAACTTCTCCAAAAGCGAGGTCATTGTCACTGGTGTACATGATTTGGAGGCTTTACGGGTGGCCCAACTACTCAACTGCAGCCTGGGCTCCTTTCCCTTCAAATACCTGGGCCTTCTGATTTCCCCGGACAAATTATGCGCCAAGGAGTTCGCTCCCATTGTTGCTAAGGTGGGGAACAGGGTGTTACCATGGCGGGGCAGATATAATACAAATGCTGGGAAGGTTGCCCTTATTAATGCTTGCCTCTCCTCCCTACCTATGTTCATCATGGGATTTTATCTCTTATCTGCTGGTACCCATGATGGATTTGATAAGCATAGGGGTGCTTTCTTCTGGAATTCTGCGGACAATAAACGAAAATATAGGTTGGTTAAGTGGAAAATTATTTGTAGACCCAAAAACCATGGGGGGTTGGGGATCATTAACACTACTATCAAATGGTGGTGGAAAATCATGACCACGGGAACTGACACCTTGTGGTTCTCTATTCTTAAGGCTAAGTACTTCCCTACTTCAAATCCTATGTTCGCCTCTTCTCAGGGAGGGTCTCAATTCTGGAAAGACCTTAGTCAAGGTGCGCCCCTTTTTTAAAGAACATGTCAAGTTTGTGGTTGGTAATGGTGCTTCGATTCGTTTTTGGCTAGACTGGTGGTGTGGACATTCTACCCTCTCGATGGCCTTCCCCATGTTGTTTTCTTATTGTCTGAATCTGGATATCTCCATCGCGGAGCTTTTGGCTAATAATTGGGACCTTGCCTTCCGGCGCTCGTTGTCACCTGTAGAGTTGGATGATTGGCAGCGTCTTGTTGCCCTCATCCCCGTGCTCTCGGAGACAGCTGACTTGGTGGTCTAGCCCCATTCTTCTTCTGGCCGCTTTTCTGTTAAGTCTTTGTATGCCAAGCTTATTGATGGCATCCCCACTAAAAAATTCAGTCTGATTTGGCGTGCTCGTATTCCTCCTAAGATGAAGATCTTCCTGTGGCAAGCCTTCAGGGGCCGTCTCCCTACGGCTGATCAAATCCATAAGCGCAATGGCCCGGGCTCAAAAAGGTGTGCGTTGTGTGATGCCCTGGAGGACACGAACCACATTTTCTTCCACTGTGTGCTGGCCAAGCTGGTCTGGTGCTGCTTTAGGTCGTGGCTTCAGGTGTCTTGTGCTCCATCTTCCTTCTCTGAGCTCCGGGTCCTCCCCAATGGCCTGGTTGGGGTTACCAAGCAATTATTTTGGGTTGGTCTTGCAGTGGTCTCTTGGGCCCTGTGGACAACCAGAAACAAGTTTACCATTGAGCATATTTTAATGCTAAACCTGGTGATTGCTTATATAAATCTTGCCTGTTCCTGCAGCAGTGGAGATCATTGACTAAGACGGAAGACCGGGACGCTTTCGATCTTTTATCCTCTAAGATTATCGCGGCAGGAGCCAGATGGCTAGTGGTCCTAGTTGTTCTTTTGACTTAGTTGTTGGCTTCGTCTGTTCTTCTGTGTTAGATCCTTTCTCTTAGTTTCGGCCTGCATGCCGAGGTTGTGGCATGTGAGCCTTGTACCCCGTACTTTCGTTTTGACTTTGGTTGTGGCCGTTGCTATGTGGTCTGTCTGGAACGCTGCCTGGTGGCATTATTTATAAAGTTGGGTTGATGCCTTTCCTCTAAAAAATATATATATCATGAGTGTCAGCAATCATAGAAGATTAAATGATAGTTGAGTATGTGGACTTGCTAAACAAAAGCTCTTACATGAGACCCTTCCTGAGAATATGATGAATTGTAATTGCTTTGTTGACTGATAACATAGTTTGTTAGTTTTCAAGAAAGTTTATGCTGATATATTGTGATGAATTATTACTTGATCATGAGAAGTTTTGTGATGATATGTTGCTACTATGATAATGATCATGATGCTACTATGTCCGTATTTCGTTTTGATCGACACATCTCTATCTCTAAACATGTGGTCATGATTATCGATATCGGCTTTCGCTTGAGGACAAGCGAAGTCTAAGCTTGGGGAGTTGATACGTCCATTTTGCATCATATTTTCATACTATTATTTACAATGTTTTTGATCATTATAACACTTTGTGATGCAATTATAATGCCTTCTCTCTCTTAATTTGCAAGATTTACATGAAGGAGATTGCCTGCAGCTGGAATTTTGGACCGGGAAAACCTACATCAGAGATACCTATTCTACACAACTCCAAATAAGCTGAAATTTCACAGAGAATTTTTATGGAATATATAAAAAATACTGAAGCAAATAAGTACCAAAGGGGACCCACCAGCTGCCACAAGGCACCTGGGTGTGCCCAGGTACCTTGTGGGGCCACTGGCAGCCCCGGCCCCCATCTTCTGCTATGTGAACGGTTTTAACCTAGAAAAAAATCAGGAGAGGACTTTCGGGACGAAGCGCCGCCATCTCGAGGCAGAACCTGGGCAGGAGCTCTTTTGCTCTCTAGCGGAGCAATTCCGTCGGGGACACTTCCCTCCAAAAGGGAGAAATCGAAGCCATCAACATCACCAACAACCCTCCCATCATGGGAGGACCAATCTTCATCAACATTTTCACCAGCACCATCACATCTCAAACCCTAGTTCATCTCTTGTATTCAATCTTTGTCTCAAAACCTCAGATTGGTACCTGGGGGTTACTAGTAGTGTTGATTACATCTTGTAGTTGATGCTAGTTGGCTTATTTGGTGGAAGTTTATATGTTCATATCCTTGATGCTATTCAATACCTCTCTGATCTTGAACATGAATATGATTTGTGAGTAGTTTATTTTGTTCTTGAGGACATGAGAGAAGTCTTGTTATAAGTAATCATGTGAATTTGGTATTCGTTCGATATTTTGATGATATGTATGTTATTGGTTCCTTTAGTGGTGTCATGTGAACGTCTGATACATCTTCAATGTATCTATAATTTATGAAGTATTCATGCCATGTTTACAATAATTTTATATGGTTTTTATATGATTTGATTAGAACTAACTCGGACTGACGCTGTTTTCAGCAGAACTACCATGGTGTCCTTTTTCGTGCAGAAATAAAAATTCTCGGAATGGGCTAAAAATTTACGGTGATTTTTTATGGACCAGAAGAGACCTCCGAAGCACCGGAGCTGGGCCAGGAAGTGGACGAGGGAGCCACCAGCCTAGGTGACACGTCCACCCCCTTAGGGCACGCCTCCCGAGCTTGTGGGCCCCTCGGGCACCCCCCAGGCGTGAGACTGACGCCAAAAAATCCTATAAATACCCCAAACATCGAAATGAACCCTAGATGAGAAGTTCCGCTGCCACAAGCCTCTATATCCATGAAAACTCAATCGGGACCCTGTTCCGGCACTCTGCCGAAGGGGGAAATCATCACCAGAGGCCATCTTCATCATCCCGGCGGCCACCATGATGAGAAGGGAGTAATTCACTGCTACTTCTTGAGCTTGCGTTGGTTTTTCCCTTGAAGAGGAAAGGGTGATGCAGCAAAGTAGAGATAAGTATTTCCCTCAGTTAGAGAACCAAGGTATCAATCCAGTAGGAGACAACGCACAAATCACCAATACCTGCAAAAACAATCAAACACTTGCACCCAACGCGATAAAGGGGTTGTCAATCCCTTCACGGTCACTTGCAAAAGTGAGATCTGATAGAGATAGATAAAACTAAACAAAATATAAAGTAAATATTTTTAGGGTTTTTGGTTTATAGATCTGAAAATAAAAGATTGCAAAATAGTAGATCGGAAAGTAATATGGTGGAAAATAGAAGATTGGAAACTTATATGATGGAAAATAGACCCAGGGGCCATAGATTTCACTAGAGGCTTCTCTCAAGATAGGAAATAATACGGTGGGTGAACAAATTACTGTCGAGCAATTGATAGAAAAGCGCAAAGTTATGACGATATCTAAGGCAATGATTATGAAATATAGGCATCATGTCCGTGTCAAGTAGACCGAAATGATTCTGCATCTACTACTATTACTCCACCCATCGATCGACTCCTGCCTGCATCTAGAGTATTAAGTTCATGAAGAACAGAGTAACGCATTAAGTAAGATGACATGATGTAGAGGAATAAACTCAAGCAATGTGATGTAAACCCCTTCTTTTTATCCTCGATGGCAACAATACAATACGTGCCTTGCCGCCCCTACTGTCACTGGGAAAGGACACCGCAAGATTGAACCCAAAGCTAAGCACTTTTCCCATTGCAAGAAAAACCAATCTAGTTGGCAAAACCAAAAAGATAGTTCGAAGAGAATTACAAAGATATCAAATCATGCATATAAGAATTCAGAGAAGATTCAAATAATATTCATAGATAAGCTGATCATAAATCCACAATTCGTTGGATCTCGACAAACGCACCGCAAAAGAAGATTACATCGGATAGATCTCCAAGAACATCGAGGAGAACATGGTATTGAGAATCAAAGAGAGAGAAGAAGCCATCTAGCTACTAGCTATGGACCCGTAGGTCTGAGTTAAACTACTCACGCTTCATCATAAGGGCAATAGAGTTGATGTAGAAGCCCTCCATGATCGAATCCCCCTCCGGCAGGATGCCGGAAAAGGCCCCAAGATGGGATCTCACGGGAACAGAAGGTTGCGGCGGTGGAAAAGTGATTTCGTGGATGCTTCTGGTGGTTTGGGGATATATGTGAATATATAGGAGGAAGAAGTTGGTTGGATACAAAGTACTACATGCATGCTCCTAGGGGGATATATTCGTAGGAAAAGTCCATCGCTTGTCCCCGACCGCCACTCATAAGGAAGACAATGAATAAATAAATCATGCTCCGACTTCATCACATAACGGTTCACCATATGTGCATGCTACGGGAATCACAAACTTTAGCACAAGTATTTCTACAATCCACAATTACTCATTAGCATGAATCTAATATCACCATCTTTATATCTCAAAACAATCATAAGGAATCAAACTTCTCATAGTATTCAATGCACTTTATATGAAAGTTTTTATTATATCCCTCTTGGATGTCTATCATATTAGGACTAAATTTATAACCAAAGAAAATTACCATGCTGTTTAGAGACTCTCAAAATAATATAAGTGAAGAATGAGAGTTCAATAATTTCTACAAAATAAAGCCACCGCCGTGCTCTAAAAAGATATAAGTGTAGCACTAGAGCAAAATTGCCTAGCTCAAAAGATATAAGTTAAGCACATAGAGTATTCTAATAAATCATGATTCATGCGTGTCCCTCTCAAAAGGTGTGTACAGCACGGATGATTGTGGCAAACTAAAAAGTCAAGACTCAAATCATACAAGACGCTCCAAGCAAAACACATATCATGTGGTGAATAAAAATATAGCCTCAAGTAAAGTTACCGATAGACGAAGACGAAAGAGGGGATGCCTTCCGGGGCTTCCCAAAGCTTAGGCTCTTGGTTGTCCTTGAATATTAACTTGGGGTGCCTTGGGCATCCCCAAGCTTAGGCTCTTGCCACTCCTTATTCAATAGTCCATCAAATCCTTACCCAAAACTTGAAAACTTCACAACACAAAACTCAACAGAAAATCTCATAAGCTCCGTTAGTATAGGAAAATAAATCACCACTTTTGGTACTGTTGTGAACTCATTATTTATTTATATTTGTGTAATATCTACTGTATTCCAACTTTTCCATGGTTCATACCCCCCGATACTACCCATAGATTCATCAAAATAAGCAAACAACACAAAGAAAACAGAATCTGTCAAAAACAGAACAGTCTGTAGCAATCAGAGAACTTCGAATACTTTTGTAACTCCAAAAATTCTGAAAAATTAGGACAGCCTGTTAAATTTCTATATCAATCTTGTGAAAAAAGAATCAGATCAAAATCACGCTTCTGTTAAAATGATAAATATTTTCCTGGGCGCAAAAGTTTCTGTTTTTCAGCAAGATCAAAACAACTATCACCGTAAGCTATCCCAAAGGTCTTACTTGGCACAAACACTAATTAAAACACAAAAACACATCTAACCAGAGGCTAGATGAATTATTCAAATCAAAACAGGAACAAAAAGCAAAAACAAAAATAAAATTGGGTTGCCTCCCAACAAGCGCTATTGTTTAACGCCCTTAGCTAGGCATAAAAACACAAATAGATCTAGGTATTGTCATCCTTGGTATGCAATCCATAAGTAGCTCTCACAATAGATTCATATGGAAATTTAATTTTATTTCTTGGAAAGTGTTCCATGCCCTTTCTTAACGGAAATTGAAATCTAATGTTTCCTTCTTTCATATCAATAATTGCACCAATCGTTCTAAGGAAAGGTCTGCCAAGAATAATATGACATGTAGGATTGCAATCTATATCAAGAACAATGAAATCTATGGGCACATAATTCCTATTTGAAACAATAAGAACATCATTAATCCTTCCCATAGGTTTCTTAATAGTGGAATCCGCAAGATGCAAATTTAAAGAACAATCATCAAATTCACGGAAACATAACACATCACATAAAGTTTTTGGAATCGTGGAAATGCTAGCACCCAAATCACACAAAGCATAGGACTCATAATCTTTAATTTTAATCTTAATAGTAGGTTCCCACTCATCATAAAGTTTTCTAGGGATAGAAACTTCCAATTCAAGCTTTTCTTCAAAAGATTGCATCATAGCATCAACGATATGTTTAGTAAAAGCTTTGTTTTGATTATAAGCATGAGGAGAATTCAACATTTATTGCAACAAGGAAATACAATCTATTAAAGAACAATTATCATAATTAAATTCCTTGAAATCCAAAAGAGTGGGTTCGTTGCTACTTAAAGTTTTGACCTCTCCAATCCCACTTTTATCATTTTTTACATCAAGATCTAAAAACTCTGAATCATTGGGACGCCTTTTAACTAAAGTTGACTCATATCCAGTACCATATTTATCAAGATTTATATTGGAAAACAAAGATTCAACAGGAGTCACATCAATCACTTTAAGATCTTCATCATTATTTTCACGGAAACTAGAAGAACACATTTTTACAAACCAATCTCTTTTAGCACGCATCTTAGCGGTTCTTTCTTTGCACTCATCAATGGAGATTCTCATAGCCTTTAGAGATTCATTGATATCATGCTTGGGTGGAATAGATCTAATTTTCAAAGAATCAACATTAAGAGAAATTCTATCCACGTTCCTAGCCAAATCATCAATCTTAAGCAATTTTTCTTCAATCAAAGCATTGAAACTCTTTTGTGAAATCATAAATTCTTTAACACAATTCTCAAAATCAGAGGATGTCTTATTATAATTTCCATAAGAATTGTTGTAGGAATTACCATAATTATTAGAGGAATTACTAGGAAACGGCCTAGGATTAAAATTGCCTCTATACGCATTATTACCAAAATTGTTCCTACCAACAAAATTCACATCCATAGATTCATTATTATTATCAATCAAAGTAGACAAAGGCATATCATTAGGATCAATAGAAGTATTCTTGCTAGCAAATAATTTCATTAGTTCATCCATCTTTCCACTCAAAACATTAATCTATTCAATCGCATGCACTTTTTTACTAGTGGAAGATCTTTCGGTATGCCATTGAGAATAATTAACCATAATATTATCTAGAAGTTTAGTAGCTTCTCCTAGAGTAATTTCCATAAAAGTACCTCCCGCGGCCGAATCTAAAATATTTCTAGAAACAAAATTCAATCCGGCATAAAAAATTTGTATAATCATCCACAAATTCAAGCCATGAGTAGGGCAATTTCGTATCATCAATTTCATCCTCTCCCAAGATTGTGCAACATGTTCATGATCAAGTTGCTTAAAATTCATAATATCGTTCCCAAGGGAGATGATCTTAGCGGGAGGAAAATACTTGGAAATAAAAGCATCTTTACACTTATTCCATGAATCAATACTATCTTTAGGCAAAGATGAAAACCAAGTTTTAGCACGATCTCGAAGTGAGAACAGAAATAGCTTCAATTTAACAATATCATTATCCACATCTTTGTTCTTTTGCATATCACACAACTCAACAAACTATTTAGATGGGATGCGGCATCTACACTAGGAAGGCCAAAAAATTGATCTTTCATAACAAGATTCAGCAAAGCGGCATTAATTTCATAAGATTCCGCACTAGTGGCGGGAGCAATCCGAGTGCTAATAAAATCATTGTTATTAGTGTTGGAAAAGTCACACAATTTGGTATTCTCTTGAGCCATCGTGACAAAGCAAGCAATCCAACACACGAGCATACAAAAAGCAAACAAAGAAGACGAATGGAAGAGGGGCGAAGAAAAGGCAAATCTTTTCGAAAATCATTTTAGAAGTGGGGGAGAGGAAAACGAGAGGCAAATGGCGAATAATGTAATGCAAGAGATGAGAGTTTATGATGGGTACTTGGTATGTCTTGACTTGGCGTAGATCTCCCCGGCAACGGCGCCAGAAATTCTTCTTGCTACTTCTTGAGCTTGCGTTGGTTTTTCCCTTGAAGAGGAAAGGGTGATGCAGCAAAGTAGAGATAAGTATTTCCCTCAGTTAGAGAACCAAGGTATCAATCCAGTAGGAGACAACGCATAAATCACCTAATACCTGCATAAACAATCAAACAACTTGCACCCAACGCGATAAAGGGGTTGTCAATCCCTTCACGGTCACTTGCAAAAGTGAGATCTGAAAGAGATAGGTAAAACTAAACAAAAGATAAAGTAAATATTTTTGGGTTTTTTGGTTTATAGATCGGAAAGTAAAAGATTGCAAAATAGTAGATCGGAAACTAATATGGTGGAAAATAGAAGATTGGAAACTTATACGATGGAAAATAGACCCGGGGGCCATAGATTTCACTAGAGGCTTCTCTCAAGATAGCAAATAATACGGTGGGTGAACAAATTACTGTCGAGCAATTGATAGAAAAGCGCAAAGTTATGACGATATCTAAGGCAATGATTATGAAATATAGGCATCATGTCCATGTCAAGTAGACCGAAATGATTCTGCATCTACTACTATTACTCCACACATCGACCGACTCCTACCTGCATCTAGAGTATTAAGTTCATGAAGAACAGAGTAACGCATTAAGTAAGATGACATGATGTAGAGGAATAAACTCAAGCAATATGATGTAAACCCCATCTTTTTATCCTCGATGGCAACAATACAATACGTGTCTTGCTGCCCCTACAGTCACTGGGAAAGGACACCGCAAGATTGAACCCAAGGCTAAGCACTTGTCCCATTGCAAGAAAAACCAATCTAGTTGGCCAAACCAAATCGATAGTTCGAAGAGAATTACAAAGATATCAAATCATGCATATAAGAATTCAGAGAAGCTTCAAATAATATTCATAGATAAGCTAATCATAAATACACAATTCATCGGATCTTGACAAACACACCACAAAAAAAGATTACATCGGATAGATCTCCAAGAACATCGAGGAGAACATGGTATTGAGAATCAAAGAGAGAGAAGAAGCCATCTAGCTACAAGCTATGGACCCGTAGGTCTAAGGTAAACTACTCACGCTTCATCGGAAGGGCAATAGAGTTGATGTAGAAGCCCTCCATGATCGAATCCCCCTCCGGCAGGATGCCGGAAAAGGCCCCAAGATGGGATCTCATGGGAACAGAAGGTTGCGGCGGTGGAAAAGTGTTTTCGTGGATGCTTCTGGTGGTTTGGGGATATATGTGAATATATAGGAGGAAGAAGTAGGTCGGTGGAGTCACGGGGGGCCCACAAGGCAGGGGGCGCCCTACCCCCCTGGGCACGCCCTCCACCCTTTTGGCCACCTTGTGGCTCTTCGGACTTGCACTCCAAGTCCCCTGGGTGTCTTCTGGTCCAAGAAAAATCATCGCGAAGGTTTTATTCCGTTTGGACTCCGTTTGGTATTCCTTTTCTGTGAAGCTCAAAAACAAGGAAAAAACAGAAGCTGGCACTGGGCTCTAGGTTAATAGGTTAGTCCCAAAAATAATATTAAATAGCATATTAATGCATATAAAACACTCAAAACAGATAATATAATAGCATGGAACAATCAAAAATTATATATACGTTGGAGACGTATCATTCACCCTCGAGACTGAGGGTATGTAGTAGTAGCTATGTGTTTGATCGCTCTCTCGTGTTCTCGATTTGGCACGATCTTGATGTATCGCGAGATTTGTTAATATATTTGGATCTTATGGTGTTCTTCCCTCTCTACCTTCTTGTGATGAATTGAGTCTTGCTCTTTGAGGTTTCGTTATGTTGGATTGAATATTGGATTTGAGAACACCTGATGTATGTCTTGCATATGAATATCTGTGGTGACAATGGGGTATTATATTGATTCATTTGATGTATTTTTTGGCACTCAACTCATGGATTCCCGAGGTGACATTGGGGTAATCTATGCATAGGGGTTGATGCACATTTTCGTCCTACGTTCTCTGATAGAAACTTTGGAGTGATTCTTTGTTACATGTTGAGGGATTGTTATATGATCCAATTATGTTATCATTGTAGAGATGTTTTGCACTAGTGAAAGTATGAACCCTAGGCCTTGTTTTCAAGCATTGCAATACCGTTTTTGCTCATTTTTGTTACTAGTTACCTTGGTGTTTTTATATTTTCAGATTTCAACAACCTATATCTACCATCCATATTACACTTGTATCACCATCTCTTCACCGAACTAGTGCACCTATACAATCTACCATTGTATTGGGTATGTTGGGGACACAAGAGACTCTTTGTTATTTGGTTGCAGGGTTGTTTGAGAGAGACCATCTTCATCCTATGCCTCCCATGGATTGATAAACTTAGGTCATCCACTTGAGGGAAATTTACTACTGTCCTACAAAACTCTACGCTTGGAGGCCCAACACGAGTCTACAAGAAGAAGGTTGCGTAGTAGACATCAAGCTCTTTTCTGGCGCCGTTGCCGGGGAGGTGAGTGCTCAAAGTTATATCTTCAGATCTTGCAATTGAATCTTTTAGTTTTTTGTTTTATCATTAGTTTGGTTTATAAAAGAAAACAACAAAAAATGGAATTGAGGTTGCCACATATATTTCATCTTTATAATGTCTTTCGTGAAAATGATGGAAGGGAAAATTGTGCTCAATTGATAGAAGAAGAATTCAATAAAATGTTTGGCATAAAATCTTTGAATGATGAGCATGATTGCAATGTTGTTGGTATGAATTCTTTGAATATCCATGATGCTAATGATATGCAAAGCCATAAGCTTGGGGATGCTATGTTTGATGAAGATGATATTTTTAGTCCCCCAAGTTTTGATGAGAAAATTTATTATGATGATAACATGCCTCCTAATTATGATGATTATATTGATGAAAGTGGGTTTGGAAGAGTGTCAACTCTAGTTAATGATCCCACTATTTTGGAGGGTGTTTAATCTTGTTACAATATTGATAAAAGTGGATTTGGAGAGGTCATGACTTTATTTAATGATAAATCCACTATTTTGGAAGAGGTTTCAATTGACTATGATAAAAAAGTTGCTACCTATGATGATTATGTTGGAAATATGCCCTAGAGGCAATAATATTGTATTATTATATTTCCATTATTTATAGTTAAGAGTTTATATTCCATGCTATTACTGCTATGATCCTGGAATATGCGATTCAGTGGAAAACTCATATGCACATGTGGAATGATAAACGGTAAACAATAGGTTCCCGATCTCGCCTCTAAGACCGGCTCAAGTGTTGTTGGTGATCATGTTTTTTGGATCTTAGGATATCGTTAAGTGTAATGATAGACCTAAAACAATATTGAGGGTATGACGTTAGAAGAACGATCATATTGAATCGACCCAATACTTGTCTGTTATACTATGTGATCATATCGTCTGAAATCATCTATTATAACACGGAGTGTTAGCATATCTTTTAGTTCCTCAGACCATGAGAGTGTCTCGGTCACTTCCTACCAGACGGAGGGCTTTGGGGTTACTCAAACATCATCTGTAACAAGGTGATCATAACGACAACTTTCAGGCACACCGTAAAGTTTGACAAGTGACCAGACAGCTCAAGAGTGGGATTTGCTCCTCGAGCGATGGAGACATATTCTTAGGGCCCTCTCAGTGTGATGGCATCCATCATCGTCTGGCCAGACACAGGTGACTACGTCACGGGGATGCCGGAACACGTCAACGAGAAAGAAGAACAAAACCGGTAACGGGAGCAACGGTATAGTGAGCATGGTGATGACTCTGGAGGATACCGATGCACACTGGGTTTTGTAAAGTATCGCGAAGCAAAGGGAACATCACATGATAACCAAAGGTTCACTCGAATATCATTCGTGTAATCATAGGGACCGATATGGATGTCCATGGTTCCGCTATCGGTCATTGAAGGAAGGGGTTTCGTTCATGTCTATGGTTACTGAACCTACGGGGTCACAAGCTTAAGATAATCATGATCTTCTGAGTGTTAGTAGGATGGGAGTGATGATAATATATTTGTGGAATTGTTTCATTAATATCCGGAATAGTTCCAAGAGGTTCCGGAAGCGTTTCGGGGTCACTGGAAGGGTTTCGGTGAATATCGGGTAATACCGGGTATTACCGATTAATATATATAGGTGGAAAATGTTTTCATGAATGTTAAATTATATATATAATGCTCTGAAAATATTTAGAACAAATGTATATTTAATTTAATATCAATGGGCCTAATAAGGCCAAGAGGTGGAAGGAAACTTGGGCCAAAAGGGCCCAAGTGGGAAAGTGCCTCCCTTCCCTAAGGAAGGGGGCCGAATAGGAGTAGGTGAGGAGTCCTACTCCTCCTCCCCTTGTTTGGACGCCCCAAGGAGGGTTTCCCTCCTTGGTGGCAGCCCTCCCTCTCCCCTCTAACCTATATATAGTGGAGGTTTGGTGCCCAATTGATAACACAAGTTTTGGAGCCTCCTCTAGTTGATCTAGTTCTAGCTCTTGTTGGTCCTAGTTGACTAATTAGAGCTAGCCCTAGCCACCTCTAATCCTCATAATTAGAAGCCCAGTGTGGTTCAAATCTCCTCCCTCTAATTCTCCAGCGACGATTAGCTCTGGACGGCGAAGCGCTACCGGATCGTGAAGACCGTACGCTTGCAACCAAGTAGAGAGGCCGTGCTTTCGGTCTTCCATTCGAGGGATCGTTCGTGGCGGTTCGAGGCATCGTCATCAATGTTTGAGAGGCTTCAAGTACAATCTACACCGACTCGTCTACTTCCGCTGCACTCCCGGAGTCAGTAACGATCATTGATCACAACCTGTTATGCATCTTCATATATTCCTGGGTGATCGTAGGGCAAACTTTTTGTTTTCTACTATGTTTCCCAACAGTGGCATCATGAGCGGTTCTATGAGTAGATACAGGTTGTGATCTAGATCACATCTGATATGTGAGGGTTGGTGTTCTTTCTATGCTTCCCACGAGGATTGTTTCGGTTCAGTTCAGCGGCAGAATGATGTAGTTTTGCTACAAGGTTCTGACAATTGATCGGCTCTGGCTGTCGATGATCTGCTAACAGTTCCTTGGGCTACATCATAGTCGAGAATAGTGAACCATCGCATACACAAAAGGGTGTCGAAGATGGATGATCTTCTAGGGGGTCACGCGTATTCACGAAGTTTAGTGTGGGGGATGAGACTTTTGATTAAGTCTCTCTTTCACACACCCCGAAACTTAATCTAGCATCAAGAACATCGCCTTGTTGTGCTTGCGTAGGTAGCTAGGTTTATCCGTAAACCCTAGAAGCCACGTAATTAAAATTTGCCAAACCGATTAGAGGATGTCTAACTTGGTTTTGTAGGGTTTGCATATGATGTGGTATAGTCTTTGTCATGATAATGAATTTATGTATGAGATGGTTATATGTTGTAATGTTAAGTGGCCTGCGCGTCACGGCATGATGGCTGGAGCCACGAGATTGCCACCTTAAAATATCATAGAGATAGGTTACAGGTGATGGTGGCAAGATGTACACGGAGGACCGCGACAAGGAGAAGGTGTACCAAGGCGCGGGACGAGGGGCTATAATTTCGTGCCACGGCGGAATTTCAGATTTTGGTGCCACGGCAACATTTTCTAAAAAGATCGCCACAGCAATGTTTTCTGAGATTGCCGCCACTGCAAAGTTTTTGAAACAGTTGCCACAGCAACGAAATATTGGCTGTCACGTCGCTTCAAGTGGAGATTGAAGACGATCACGGAGAACTCCCGGCACCCAGGGCTATACCATATCATGCCTTTATGAATTACCTAAGATGTTTATCCCTTTGTTGTTTGCACCCTTTGATTGCGCAGTAGTCAATTATTAGGGTGATCTCTCATAGTAAATATCAAGTTAAAAGGTGCTCTTCCTAGTGTTGCAACCGTATATAACATGTAGCGTTCTGGAGTGGGTCATGTCCACATGAGCACAAACGGGACGTGAGGTGTAAGACGGGGATGGTCAGACCATGCTTGCAGGTAGCACTCGGTTGTCTTGACGTTCTAGCAGAATCGTTCTGAGCTCGGAGCCCAAAGCATCAAAAGATGAACAAGAGTCATATGGAGATAAGATCGGCAAAAGTTTGCCCACCGGTCAAAATTATCGTCATCAGTGATGTCCACATCAATGGCTGAGAACTAGGCTTGTATCTTGAATCACTCACTATCAATTATGAGAGATGTTGATTTGAGTGGGAGCACAATTATGTATTAATTAAGTTTAATAACTGGTGCAAATTAATTATGAACAATGTCTATGTGTAGTTTGCATTATAGTTGTAGAATTATGGCTCACAGTTCCACCTTTGTTGTTGAAATTTATTGACTGTTATTTATCTGGTTGAAACTTTATGTTTGAGAGGATCGTCCTCTAAAAGTGCCAAGAAGGATTTTGTCCTACTACATGTTTACAATACTCTCTTGCTGATGCTATGGATGACGAGACTCACGTCCTTCGATCCAAAAGCTAGAATTGCATTACGGTCTGCTTACTTTCGAGAAACCCGAACTTCAAAATGTTTGGGATAGTTATGTGATATTCTTGGAATTGAAAATTGTTTTCAGAAACAAACAAAGGCTAAAATATATGCGATATCTAAAGAAGTTTTTTGTTTGCAAATTCTAGTGAAGTGTTCAACTATGTTTAAGACTGAAATGCATAAGATCCGAAAGAAAGTCAATCATGTGTTGACAGTGAAAACTTGTAGAGAAAGAACAAAACCAAAGGATGTAATGGGACTTACACGCCTAGGGAAGTTCATGGCTCATGCCACTCTTAAAGTTGTTATTTCTTCTGAGAGTAAGATAAATATTAAAGTAAAACTATAAGAAGAAAAAGGCAGGAAGAAAAGAAGATTGGAATGTCCAGCTCAGGTATGAATGTCATACAAGTTATGAGATGTAGAGGTGGTTGGTCAAGTAAAGTGTAGTTCTTGGGAAAAATGATTAATTTGTTTATCACTGATTCTTCGGTATTGTGGTTAAAAGGTTAATCACAAGAATATCAATTCGACTGCATATTATTGCAAATCGTTGCAAGAAACTTCGAACAGCCTAAATGACTAACAAATATTGAGGTTAAAATATTTTGATGGATTGTAAAAGGTTACAGTATTTCTATTAACGAATTTCCTCTGTATTTATTATCATAATTCATTTTAGAGTTTTTTTTACACTCTAGGCCATTGCATAGAAATTGCAAGGAGGTTCTTCATGACAGAACAATAATTGTTCGATGTTATGAAGGAGGTTGTCCATGACAGAACAATAGTTGTTCGATGTTATGAACAAAAGGGCATACTCTTATTGTGAATAACATATATGTTATGAATATTGATAATAAAATTGAACATCCATAACACTGACACTAAATGTCGCAAGACTAAAAGAATACCACATCTGTGTGGCACTGCATTTAGTCACTTTGGAGAAACTAGCATGGAGAAATTTCATAGTGATGAATTTTGAAGTCATCTGATTGAGAATCATCTGACACTTGCAAAGTTTCATCTAGTTAGTGAAATAAACTAAAATACCATTCACAGGCCATAGAGAACGAGCAACAAAATAATTGGCAATATGCATATCGATGTGTGTACTCCAATAAGTGTTGTTGCAAGCAGTGGATTTATCTATCTTCAAGGATGACTCAAGTAGATATTTATATTTACTAATTGAGACATAAATCTGAATATTTTGAAGTGTTTCAAAAGTTTTTAGAATGAAGTAGAAATTATTGTAACAAGAAAATTATGTTTCTACAATTGGATTGCAGAAAAGAATATTTGAGTTACAAATCTAGCGAATGTCTGATGAGCTATAAAAAGAATTTCATAGCTTGCACCTCCTAGAAACACTACTGAGAGTAGATTGTTTTAAGTAGATGCAATCAAACTATGTATGACATGGTGAGATCAAAGATGAAATTAATTATTTCGACAATATACTTTCAAAGTGATGCTTTAGAGACTATGGCCTTCACACTGAAAAAGGAGCGCCATCAAATTTATTGAAATAAGTGCTACTTCGTAGGTTATCCCAAATAGTTGGGTATTCCTCTATCACTACGCCGAGGCAAAGTGTTGCCATAGAGTGTGGAAGTTTTGAAGAAAATGTTTTCTACAAAAGAGTGAGTGGGAGGACAGTGCAACTTGACAAGACTGCGGAATCTTCTAATCAGCTCAAAGAAAAGAAACACTGGAAGTAATTCTAGAATTTTTTTTGCGACTGGTACAAAAGCCTCTACATGAGATATAGGGACTACGGTCGAACTTGCAGCTAAACTATATAGGTTGGGAAAATTCATGCAGACCTTTGTGGTATGCAGACAAAATATTGTTGGGCAACAATGAACCTATAAATCACAGAGAAGCGTTGATGGGCCTGACGAAGACATGTACCTAGGGTAGGGTAATAGGCCTGACCTAGACACCCTTACCCGAGGACACTGCCCTAAGGCCAAGGACATTCAAAGGATAGCACCATCTACAGACTGAAATCGCCACAGGGTGCAACCCACTCGACCAACAGTTCACTCGGATAACCCAATTCCATTCGACCAGGGTGTACTCACTCGACCACACCAGAAACCACTCGGAAGACAGAAGATCTAAGGGCACTCAGGATGGCAAGGGTCAGGCGTTCACTCCGTAGTCTTAATGATCATTTATTTGCCTTTATTGCTGGCGTTATCAGTAACGTCCTGTGTTTATAGACATTGAACCCCTTGTAACGTGGGACGGTTGGGGTCCTGGCGCACTCTATATAAGCCACCCCCCTCCTCAGGCACAAGGGTTCGCACCCCCTGTAACTTCACGCATAATCCAATCGACCGAGCCTCCGGGCACCGAGACGTAGGGCTGTTACTTCCTCCGAGAAGGGCCTGAACTCGTAAATCTTGCGTGCACAACCTCACCGTAGCTAGGATCTTGCCTCCTCATACCTACCCCCCCATTCTACTGTCAGACTTAGAACCACGACAGTTGGCGCCCACCGTGGGGCTGATGTCTTAGCGACTTTCCGGTGAGGTTGCAATTTTTTTCCGATTCTCATCATCATGGTTTCGGGTGGAGGTTTGGCTGAGGGCCACGAGATCCGTCTCGGCGTGCTCGTCTTCATCGCCGACGACTCCGCCTGGCTCCAGGAGGCCCTCCTCGACGTCGAGACGTTCCCCGTCTGCGGGGCGACGCACTTTCGCGCATGTGTCCCCGGCGTCCTTCTGCGGCAGCCGTCGACCCAATATCGGTCGTTTCCTACGGCGTCTTCGTTCCCCGCTGTTCGCCGTCGCAAGCGATCCGGTCGATCGCGGCTTCAGCGGTGGGTGAAGCACGCAGTGGCACGTCAATCGGCCACCCCTCAAGTCGCGGCAATCGAGCCCGATGAATCTCTCTACGGCCTGTTCGATCTGTCGACTGGCTCTGTCGAGACTCTCTCCGAGTGCGACAGCAGCGACCCTGCGGTGGAGGTCCTGATGGTCGACACGCCGCGTAGCCCACCTGGCATGTGTCGCAACGGAGGCGGCGACGGCAGTGGCGATCTGTCGCGTGTTCACGAGGAATACCACCCCGAAACCCTCTCTTCACAACGGAGGGAGGAACTTCACCGCCGTAACGAGGAAGCACTCCACACACCCATCGTCGGAGAGACCTCTGAGGCTCGGGCCTTGGAGGCAGCGTGCTTGGCCACTTTGGTTGAACGCACTCGACTGGAAAATCTTCAGCATGCACTCGGCGAACATGCTCGGCAGCGGATTCCTGAGTCCAGTCGACGCCGGCAATTGTTCCCTCCTGAACCTCAGGTATACTGCACTCTGATTCAGAATCTTGCAGCCGTAACTCGTATAGCAGAATCCATCCAGCCATCCCAGTCAGAAGCTGTACGAGGTTTGATGCAGATCCGGGCTCTGCTCCGGGCGGCAGGAGACCAAAACACTGCAGTATCACAGTCGCGTAAAAGAATCCATAGCAGATCTGTGGTGGCTGACACAGTTCAGTCGGCTCACAGCCCAAGATCGCCTCCGCGGCGTGAGGGGCGTGTGCATCGCCAGGATCAGCACTTGGTTCGGACCCACGAGCAGTACGATCATCGACTCGGCCGTGATGACCGCCGTCGAGCGCCTACACCCCCTCCGAGAAGCGGATCATATGTGCCCCGGCACTATGATGACAGGCGCCCGTACAGCGGAGGGCGGAGCACGCCGGTCGACCCAAGAGAGCCAGGGTTTGATGCGAGGTCAATTTTAGTGCAAGGTTTGGTCGACAGGAACCGAGCACACAGAGAGGGGCAAGGCAGGGATCGCCCGAGTGGAAGCAGGATTCATGTTTCAGGTCCCGAGTGTTTTAGCAAAGCTACCAGAGCCGCTGAGATCCCCCCAACTTCAGGTTGGCGACTGGGTTTAGTAAGTTCACCGGTGAGTCGAAGCCTGACACTTGGCTGGAAGATTACTGAGTGGCTGTCCAGATTGGTGGTGGAAATGATGAGGTAGCTATGAAACACCTTCCTCTCATGCTGGAAGGGTCGGCCAGAGCATGGCTGAATCAGTTGGCTCCAGGCAGTATATTCAGCTGGGAGGAGTTAGCCCGAGTGTTTGTCAGGACATTCGAGGGCACATGCAAACGACCTGCGGGGTTGACAGAATTGCAGCATTGTGTACAGAAGCCGAATGAAACTCTGAGGGATTACATCCAAAGATGGACCACATTACACCACACAGTAGAGAATGTATCCCAACACCAAGCAGTTTGTGCCTTCAAGGAAGGCGTTCGGTATCGAGAGCTTAACTTGAAATTCGGTCGGACAGGAGATATGTCTCTGACCCGAATGATGGAAATAGCCACCCGGTACGCTAATGGCGAAGAAGAGGACCGACTCTGCAGTGGGAAGGGCAAGCCAGTCGCTCAAGACACTGGAGTGGGTCAGAAGCAGAAACGCAAAGCCGAGCCAGCAGGTCCAGGTGAAGCTGCAGTTGTAACTCAAGGGAAATTCAAGGGGAAGCCCAAGGGACCCTGGATCCCCAAGAAGGTGAAAGATCAGGCTGGGAACGATGTGTTGGACTTGCCATGTCACATTCACACCAAGAAGGATGAAGAGGGAAATCTGATTTATCCCAAACATACCACTCAACAATGTCGGCTCCTGATCCAGCAGTTTCGAGAGAAACAGCCCAATGAAAAGGAAAAAGAGTCTGACAAGGATGGTGATCAGGAAGAAGATGATGACGGTTTCCCTAACGTCAATTCCACTTTGATGATTTTTGCTGACATTGAGAGTAAAAGTCGACTGAAAGTCATCAACAGAGAGGTAAACATGGTTGCTCCGGCAACGACGACATATTTGAAATGGTCAAAGACTCCCATCACATTCGACCAATCTGACCACCCACCGCACGTCGCCACCCCCGGGAGGCAAGCGTTGGTGGTCGACCCGTCGTTGGGGGCACCTGACTGACCAAAGTCTTGATGGATGGTGGCAACGGCTTGAACATTTTGTATGCAGAGACTCTTCGTGGGATGGGCATTCCGATGTCCAGGCTCAGTGAGAGCAACATGCGGTTCCACGGTGTCATTCCAGGGAAGAAAGCTAATTCACTCGGGCAGATCACTCTTGACGTAGTTTTCGGTGACTCAAAGAATTACCGCAAGGAGAAGCTGACATTTGAAGTTGTGGATTTTCACAGTGCCTATCATGCTATTCTGGGCAGAACTGCATATGCCCATTTCATGGCTCGACCGTGTTACGTGTACCTCAAGCTGAAGATGCCTGGCCCCAGGGGCGTGATCACGGTCACTGGCAATCGGCAACGAGTAGAAGAGTGCCTCCAGAAGGGCTCTAAGATTGCCGATGAACAGATGGCAGCGATTGAAATGGAAGAATATAAGAAGATTGCAGATCCGAGTGATTTGTTGCGCGCTAAGAAGCCTGCTTCCGAGTCTGCATTTTAGTCGTTCGGTGAAACAAAGCCTGTTCACATTCACCCGACTGATCCCAGTGCTGCACCGACTCATATCTCAACAACACTCGACAGCAAATAGGAAGAAGCGCTCATCCAGTTCCTTCGTGAGAACTGGGACATCTTCGCATGGAAGCCGTCTGACATGCCGAGTGTACCCAAGGGGCTGGCTGAGCACCATTTGCAAGTCGATCCAAAGGCAAAACCCATGAAAGAGCACCTCCGTCGGTCCGCTGCGGAGAAGAGAAAGGCAATCGGCGAAGAGGTGGCTCGGCTTTTGGCAGCTGAGTTTATCCGCGAGATTTACCACTCCGAGTGGCTCGCCAATGTTGTCATGGTTCCCAAGAAGGACGATTCACTCTGTATGTGCATTGATTTCAAGCATATCAATCGGGCCTGCCCGAAAGATCATTTTCCTCTCCCCCGCATTGATCAGATAGTCGACTCAACAGCGGGATGTGAACGATTGTCCTTCCTGGATGCATATTCCGGGTACCATCAGATCTGACTGTATGGACCTGACGAAATAAAAACAGATTTTATCACCCCATTCGGGTGCTTTTGCTACATCACCATGCCCTTTGGTCTCAAAAATGCTGGCGCCACATTAATGCGCATGATACAGAAGTGTCTGCTAGCTCAAATCAGTCGGAATGTGGAAGCATACATGGATGACATCGTGGTTAAGTCGCGCAAAGGTTCCGACCTACTGACTGACCTTGCCGAAACCTTTGCCAATTTGAGAAGATATGATATCAAGCTTAATCCTTCGAAGTGTACATTTGGAGTTCCAGGTGGAAAGTTACTCGGTTTCCTCGTTTCCGAACGTGGGATCGATGCAAACCCAGAGAAAGTTGGTGCAATCCTCCGAATGAAACGCCCTGTGCGTGTACACGACGTTCAGAAGCTTACTGGTTGTTTGGCCGCTTTGAGTCGATTCATCTCTCGCCTCGGTGAAAAGGCATTGCCTCTTTACCGACTGATGAAGAAATCTGATAAGTTTGAGTGGACTCCTGAAGCTGACGCAGCGTTTGCAGAGCTCAAAGCCCTGCTTTCCACCCAGCCGGTGCTTGCTGCTCCAATCAGCAAAGAGCCTTTACTGCTTTATATAGCAGCCACTGGACAGGTTGTCAGTACAGTACTCACGGTCGAGCGGGAAGAAGAAGGTAAAACCTACAAGGTTCAATGCCCAGTGTATTATATTTCTGAAGTCTTAACTCCATCCAAGCAGAGATATCCACATTATCAGAAGCTTGTCTATGGAATCTACTTGACCACGAAGAAGGTTGCACATTACTTCTTAGATCATTCGATTACAGTCATCAGCGACGCTCCGTTGTCAGAAATTCTGAACAACAGAGATGCAACTGGCCGAGTGGCAAAGTGGGCGATTGAACTCCTTCCGTTGGATATCAAGTTCGAGGCAAAGAAAGCGATCAAGTCTCAAGCGATAGCAGATTTCCTCGTCAAGTGGATTGAACAACAGTTACCGACCCAGATACAGTCGGAACATTGGACTATGTTCTTCGACGGGTCCAAGATGTTGAATGGTTCAGGCGCTGGAGTGGTCCTGGTATCTCCACGAGGCGACAACCTCAGATATGTTCTCCAGATTCACTTTGATTCCTCCAACAATGAAGCTGAATATGAAGCACTCTTGTATGGGTTGCGTATGGCCATTTCACTCGGCGTCCGCCGCCTAATGGTTTACGGTGACTCAGATTTAGTGGTTAATCAAGTGATGAAGGAGTGGGACGTCAGGAGCCAATCTATGACTGGTTATTGCAATGCGGTGAGAAAGTTAGAAAAGAAGTTTGAAGGGCTAGAGCTCCACCATATACCCTGACTGAAGAATCAAGCAGCTGATGACTTGGCGAAGATAGGATCCAAGCGGGAGCCTATTCCCAGCAATGTGTTTTTGGAGCATATTCACGCACCATTAGTTCAAGAAGATCCCTTCACAGAAGAGCCCCCACAGCCTAAAAGTTCCACTGATCCGACTGAAGTCGAAATCCCAGCTGTGGTCGACTTGATCATGGAAGTTTTGATTGTTATTCCAGATTGGACAGTGCCGTACATCGCATATATTCTCAGGAAAGAGCTTCCAGAGGATGAAGAAGAGGCTCGCCAGATTGTCCGTCGATCCAAAGCCTTCACAGTAATGGGGGAGCAACTCTATAGAGAAAGTGTCACTGGGGTCGTTCAGAAATGCATCACTCCGGAAGAAGGCCGAATGATCCTTGATGATATTCACTCGGGAACCTGTGGTCACCATGCGTCTTCTCGGGCCATCGTGGCCAAGGCGTATCGAGCAGGGTTTTATTGGCCGCGGGCAAATGAGATGGCAAAGGAGATAATTGACAAATGTGAGGGCTGTCAGTTCTACTCCAACATGTCCCACAAACCCGCTTCGGCCCTGAAGACCATTCCACTCGTCTGGCCATTCGCTGTTTGGGGTTTGGATATGGTGGGACCTCTGAAGACTGGCAGGAGTGGTTTCACCCATGTGCTTGTAGCAGTCGACAAGTTCACCAAGTGGATCGAAGCTAAACCTGTCAAAAACCTGGATGCAAGTACTACGGTCAGCTTCATCAGAGGGTTAACATTTAGATATGGAGTCCCACACAGCATCATCACGGATAATGGGTCAAACTTTGATTCTGATGAGTTTTGAGCTTTCTGTGCATCCCAAGGTACTCGGGTCGACTATGCTTCAGTCGCTCACCCTCAGTCGAATGGACAGGCAGAAAGAGCGAACTGTTTGATTCTCAAAGGTCTGAAACCTCGATTGATGCGCGACCTCAAACATGCGACCGGCGCTTGGGTAGATGAGCTACCGTCAGTCCTTTGGGGATTAAGAACAACACCAAATTGGTTGACTGGTCGAACCCCCTTCTTCATGGTCTATGGGGCTGAGGCTGTGCTGCCGAGTGACTTGCTTCACAATGCGCCCTGAGTAGAACTTTTTTCAGAAGCTGAAGCAGAACGAGCTCGAGAAGATGCTGTTGATCTTCTGGAAGAAGAAAGAGAGATGGCCTTGATCCGATCGACCATTTATCAGCAAGACCTTCGTCGATTATATGCCAGAAATGTGAAGGGTCGAACATTTCAGGAAGGAGACCTTGTGCTCCGAGTGGACCAGCAACGGCCTCACAAACTTGCCCCCGCTTGGGAAGGTCCCTTCATCGTCACCAAGGTGCTCCACAACGGAGCGTATCACCTCTACAATGTGGAGCATAATAAAGACGAGCCACGCACTTGGAATGCGGAGCTACTCCGCCGTTTTTATACTTAAGTGTTCAGACTGATGAGATGTAATAAAGAGTACCTTTCAGTTTGTTTATCAAAGACATGGTTTTACAGTCTCCTAAATGATTGTTGTTACTAATACATGTGTCCAAAATCCCCCAGTGGGTGGCTTAGCCGCGAATCCGATTCGCCTAAGTTTGTAAAATCTTACCGAGTGATGAGCAACCCTCTCACTCGGGGGCTTAGCTGCAGTCCTGTACTCGCCTAAGTTTAAAAAAAATCCTACCGAGTGATGAGCAACCCTCTCACTCAGAGGCTTAGCCGTGAATCCGATTCGCCTAAGTTTGTAAAATCCTACCGAGTGATGAGCAAACCATCTCTCACCGGGGGCTTAGCTGCAGTCTGTACTCGCCTAAGTTTAAAAAAATCTACCGAGTGATGAGCAACCCTCTCATCGGGCTTAGCTGCAGTCCTGTCTCGCCTAAGTTTAAAAAATCCTACCGAGTGATGAGCAACCCTCTCACTCGGGGGCTTAGCTGCAGTCCTGTACTCCCTAATTTTGTAAAAATCCTACCGAGTGATGAGCAACCCTCTCACTCGGACTTAGCTGCGAGTCCGTACTCGCTAAGTTTAAAAAATCCTACCGAGTGATGAGCAACCCTCTCACTCGGGCTTAGCTGCAGTCCCGTACTCGCCTAAGTTTAAAAAATCCTACCGAGTGATGAGAACCTCTCACTCGGGGCTTAGCTGCAGTCTGTACTCGCCAAGTTTAAAAATCCACCGAGTGATGAGCAACCCTCTCACTCGGGGCTTAGCTGAGTCCTGTACTCGCCTAAGTTTAAAAAATCCTACCGAGTGATGAGCAACCCTCTCACTCGGGGCTTAGCTGCAGTCCTGTACTCGCCTAAGTTTAAAAACCTACCGAGTGATGAGCAACCCTCTCACTTGGAGGCTTAGCTGCAGTCCTGTACTCGCCTAAGTTTAAAAAATCCTCCGAGTGATGAGCAACCCTCTCACTCGGAGGCTTAGCTGCAGTCCTGTACTCGCCTAAGTTTAAAAAATCCTCCGAGTGATGAGCAACCCTCTCACTCGGAGGCTTAGCTGCAGTCCTGTACTCGCCTAAGTTTAAAAAACCCTTCGAGTGATGAGCAACCCCCTCACTCGGAGGCTTAGCTGCAGTCCTGTACTCGCCTAAGTATAAAACATGCTCCATCCTGATCTGCAAGGACGACGAGGTGCAGGTCGTCCGTGATCCTCTCCTCAGAACTGTGTCTGTTCCGAGTGAAGATACAAGTTCCACTCGGAAATAAAAACAAGCATATTTAAGGGCAAACTAAGTTCGGACGAAGGAGCTTAAAAGTACTCGGGCATCAGGCCCGAAGGAGTTTTACAGTTACAAAATCACTCGGCATACCGAGGCAAATTGAACCGGATCATAAAAGTTCAGACGAAGGAGCTCAAAGTACTCGGGCATCAGGCCCGAAGGAGTTTTACGGTTACAGAATCACTCGGCAAACCGAGGCAAATTGAATCAGATCATAAAAGTTTCATTCACTCCGCAGAGGGGCTGGCAGGCTCGACAAACTCATCCAGGTCGATTCCATCTGCGATTCGAGTAGCAGTAGCAATGAAGGTCTCCATGAAAGACTGGAAGTCGAGTTTCTTGGTGTTGGCGACCTTGATTGCCGTTAGCTTCTCTTCTCTGGCTTCCTTGCAGTGGACGCGAACCAGGGACAAAGCTACATCAGCACCGCATCGAGCAGCGGACTTCTTCCACTCATGCACTCGACCAGGAATCTCGTTAAGTCGAGTCATCAGAGACTCGAGATCGTTTCGGAGCGTGTCCCCTGGCCAGAGCGCTGTGTCGATCCGCGAAACTGCAACCTTGAGTCGAGCAAGATATTCCAAGACACTGGCAAGGCGAGACTCCAGTCGGAGCACATTCATGGCCGCTTCATCTTTGACAAGGGAGTTGATGGGGTCCAAGTTCGTCTCGACTCGCCCAGTTTCTTCCTCGAAGTCTTGACAGAATTCTGCACTCGCAGAGAAATAATGAGTCGAGAGTGGTATGATGAGTCGACGAAAGCAAACCAATCGCACAGAGAAAAGTACCTTCAAGCATGAGGAATAATTTTTTGGCGAGTCCTCCCAGGTAGTTCTCCAGCTCGTCCCTCCTGCGGGTGATGTCTTCTACTTTGTCGGTCAGGGTTCGCTTGTCCTTCTTCAGATGAGTCACTTCTTTGTTGGCTTCGTCAAGAGCAGCCTTCAGCTTGGCATTCTCTCCCTCCAGCTGTCCAACTGAGGCCATCTTTTGGTCGGCAAGCGCCGTTTTGTCTTCGACGGTTTTCTTCGCAACCGCAAGGTTAAGGTCCTTCTTCTCCAAAGCTTGTCTCATTGTTTCTAGAAAGAATAACATTCGAATCAGAAAAAGGAGGAGAAAAGGTGGCAAGAGAACCGGTCGACAAGCTTTCCTTACCAGCAGCATCATCCTTAGCTTTCTGCAAGTTGTTTTGAGCCAACTCCAGGTCAAGATTGAGCTGGGTTTGTTTCTTCTCCAAGTCGGCAAACCGGGCTCCAAGATCACAAGATTTCTGTGTTCAGAAGATAGTCAGTCGGCAGACACAAAGACTACTGCCGAATCAAACATTCGCCAATAGTCTCGGGGACTACACCCAGTGGGTGCACTCAGCGTGCCCCCACTGGTCCGACTCTTTCAATCGACTTGGTCCGTCCAGTCAAAAAAAAAACTCAGACCATAGCCGACTGCCCGCAGTCGACTACGGTCTCGGGGACTACACCCAGTGGGTGCACTCAGCGTGCCCCCACTGGTAAAGGTTCCACTCGGCATGATCTGCCCAGCCCGAGTGGAAAAGATCTGTTAAAAGACCCCCGCCGAATCAAACATTCGACGGCGGTCTCGGGGACTACACCCAGTGGGTGCACTCAGCGTGCCCCCACTGGTTCAGAGATTCGATCAGCACAACCTAGTCGACTCAAGTGGAAAAACTGCTCAACAAAAATTAAAACACCCAGTGGGTGTGCAGACTGACAATGGGTGTGCAATTAAGGTTCCAAAACGCTCATCCACGGACGTCTTGCAGATAAAGCAGCAGTTTCTAAATATCATATCCTAACAGAACAAGCGTCAAGATGGAGTTCAGTCGGAAGTAAGCTAACCTAGACATTGGCCTGAAGTGCTGAGCTGGCATCATAGGCAGCTTGACTGGCCTCGCGCACCACCTTCATCTGCTCCATCATAACGCCAGCCTGGCGTATAGCCTCCTTGGCAGCACTCACTTGGTCTTCTGGGACGTGATGGGCGGTGGGAGGTGCAGTCGGTGTATCAGTTGCAGTAGCTTGAGAGCTTGAGGCATGAAGTTGGACAGATCAAGCAAGGGCCGTCACAGTCGACGACGAAGGACGAACACTCGACAAGGGATTCGCAAAAGTAACGGAGGCACGGTTGAAGTCCCCGGATTGCTGGATAGCTGGTTCCGTCGCCGACGTCGACTGAGGCGTCTTGCTAGCTGGTACCTTCTTGACTGAGGTCCTGCTCCTCCTACCCACGAGTTCCTGTGGCTCATCTTCATCATCGTCTTGAAGTTCAATAACATCTTGCGGAGCTGCAAAAGAATCGACCACAAGAGTTCAGTCGACTGTAGAATTGGCTAGCAAAGAAAAGATGAGATAACAGGGGTCATACCCGCTTTGGAGGTGACCGCGTCCTCCATCTCCTCGTCACCATCATCTTGGTAAGTAGAAGTCCCAGAGGTAGCAGCGCTGCAAATCTCAAGGTTCACTCGGTCAAGCAAGTGAATGGGTCGACAACTGATATAAGATTCTTCGAACAAAGGGCGAAAACGAAACGCTTACGCAGAGGCGACGGGAACGTCAACCTTGATCTTGGGCAAAGCCTTCCATGGCTTTGACGGCGCGGTCTTGAGCTGCTTCGTAGCCTTCTCAGTCGGCACCGGAGAAGATGTCCGAGTGCGCTTTGAAGTCTGTCCAGTCGGTGCTGCCACCTGGCCCCGGATACTTGCTGGGTCGTGCTTGTGCTTGGAACGCTTTTCCGTGCGAGGTGGAGAATCGACCTCCTCCTCACTACTCGAGTTTTCGTGCTCTTCATCACTCTCCCCATCGGAGTTCCAGTCGCCGCTGTCGCCTCCGCTCTCTTCTCCTTCCTGGATCTGCTCCCCATTGGGCATCGAGTACATCTCAGTATATATCTGCGAAGCAAAGAATCGAACAAGCATCAGTCAGTTCCAAAGACAGTTTACAAATTAGAGTAAAAGTCACTCGACATCGAAGGTCTGACCTTGTCTGGTTCGTTATCAGCGCCGAGTGGCAGAATTCTCCTAGACCCCCTGGGGTTGTCTTTGTTTCCGGTAATGCTCTGCTGCCACCGCGCCACCGTCTCCTCGGCAACTTCCTCCGGGTGGATCCGAGCAGAATCATCGGCGCCCGAATACATCCACATAGGATGATCGCGGGCCTGGAGCGGCTGGATGCGGCGAGTGAGAAACACCTCTAGCAAATCCATGCCGGTCACGCCATCGCGGACAAGTTGGATTACGCGGTCAACCAACATGTTCACCTCCGCCTTTTCTTCTGGAGTCACTTTCAAGGAAGAGGGCTTTTCAATTCGCCCCATGGTAAAGGGAGGAAGGCCAGTCGACTGACCAGGAGTTGGTTTGTCCTTACAATAAAACCAGGTCGACTGCCACCCTCTGACCGAATCAGGAAGAGTCATAGGTGGAAAAGTGCTTTTTCCTCTCATCTGGATCCCTAGACCTCCGCACATCTGGATCACGTGCGTCCTCTCATCACTCGGATTGGCCTTTTTCACAGACTGTGAGCGGCAGGTGAAGATGTGTTTGAAGAGACCCCAATGCGGTCGACAACCCAGGAAATTCTCACACATGGAGACAAACGCAGCAAGGTATGTGATGGTGTTCGGAGAAAAGTGATGAAGTTGGGCCCCGAAAAAGTTCAGAAAACCTCGGAAAAAAGGATGAGGAGGCAAAGAAAAACCACGGTCGACGTGGGTCGCGAGGAGGACACACTCACCCTCCTGCGGCTGCGGCTCGGTCTCATCATCTGGCAGCCTCCAGGACCCATGGGCGATCAAGCCCCCCTCGACCAGATCCTCCATATCCTCTTGCTGAATCATGGAGCGAATCCAATCGCCCTGGATCCAGCCGGGCGGCAGGCCGGATCTCGATGACGAGCCACCCCGACTCATCTTCTTGCCCTTCGCTGCCGCCGTCGCTTTCTCCGCACGCTCCAAGGCCGCCGTCTTCTCCTTCCCCATCGCGGCAGGCTGCGCTCGGGCGGGGCGGCGGCGTTGAAGGTGGCGGCGAATGTGGTGGTGAAACAGGAGAAGAGGAAGGAGATGGGGAGCACAGTACCGGGCTCATCGACCCCGACGCCTTATATGGGCCCGCTCCCGAGTGGCTGACTAGTGGGCCCAGGCAATCCAGTCAAATCCCGCAATAGTCGCGCGCTGGATACATGGCGAAAAAGGTGGCGCGAGAATCGAGGCGTCCCTACCTAACCCGCTCCGTCTACTGCGGTACTCCCCGTCCCGCACGCTTCTCCAAATTTCGAATCCCGTGAGATCCGGAAAGCGGCAGCGTGACCAATCGCGCCAAGGATCTTATACCATATCAACACTCGGAGCTTATCAGCAAAAATCACTCGACGACCTCTAAATGGACCCAGGCGACTGAAAATGAAGTTGAAGTTTTTACAAAGATCACCGGCCCGGTTAGGATGCCTCTGAAGCATATAAATCGGGTCGGAACCATCTTCAACCCCTTCTCCACTCGGACCCAGATCCATTCGGGGGCTAATGACGAAGACATGTACCTAGGGTAGGGTAATAGGCCTGACCTAGACACCCTTACCCGAGGACACTGCCCTAAGGCCAAGGACATTCAAAGGATAGCACCATCTACCGACTGAAATCGCCACAGGGTGCAACCCACTCGACCAACAGTTCACTCGGATAACCCAATTCCATTCGACCGTGGTGTACTCACTCGACCACACCAGAAACCACTCGGAAGACAGAAGATCTAAGGGCACTCAGGATGGCAAGGGTCAGGCATTCACTCCGTAGTCTTAATGATCATTTATTTGCCTTTATTGCTGGCGTTATCAGTAACGTCCTGTCTTTATAGACATTGAACCCCTTGTAACATGGGACGGTTGGGGTCCTGGCGCACTCTATATAAGCCACCCCCCTCCTCAGGCACAAGGGTTCGCACCCCCTGTAACTTCACACATAATCCAATCGACCGAGCCTCCAGGCACCGAGACGTAGGGCTGTTACTTCCTCCGAGAAGGGCCTGAACTCGTAAATCTTGCGTGCACAACCTCACCGTAGCTAGGATCTTGCCTCCTCATACCTACCCCCCTCCCATTCTACTGTCAGACTTAGAACCACGACAGGGCCCTAACTCCAGAAATTGGCTATATGCCAACAAATCCGAGATAATATCCATTAACATAATTCAATCTTAGAGCTTGATGAACCTTTCGAAAGACTTAGAGTCTAAAGAATAGTAATGGATCTATAAACTGACAAAGATAAAAATGTTTTATAATGCTTGACTTGTTACAAATAGTTTATGACAAGATCAAAGAATTGATTATGACGAGATTGTCTCATCATAGCAATACTTAAAGTCGGTTCGGGTTAAACTAGCAATTATTAAATATTTCAATTATGAGATAAAACAGATGGATGTCAAAATGATTCACATGAGATGGAAATAGAACCAAGGTTGTATATTTGATACGATCCAAGGTAATTTTGTCAATCCAGATGATGCTAGTAAGTATGCAAACTTCAAGAGATCCTATAATGATCTGAATCAAGCATAGTGGAGTTGGAATCTTCGTACTGATGAAACGGTGAAATAAAGTGATTTCATCGAGTAAAATGAAGATGCTTGTATTTACAAGAAAGTAAGTGGGAGCATGATAATATTTCTAAACACTATATGTACATGACATATTGTTGATTGGAAGTTATGTAAATTTCTTGACACGGATTAAGACTTTATTGAAAATAGTTTTTCAGTAAAATACTTAGGCAATAAATAGTCTTGGTATTAGACATAATGATCTATGCAGATAATAGTGTCTAATCGGACTTAGCCAAAATACATATTAACAAAATACTAAAGCAGTTTAGTATGAAAAATGTCAAGAAGAGTTTCTTGACAATGTCACATGGAAGGAAGCGGTATCCTGAAATACTGATGAGCGAAATATGATTTCAACCACACCTATATTCCATGTTATGTAAGCAACCAGATATTTCTAGTACTTCAAGTTTGTTGTAAGTAAAAGTTACTAATATCGTCAAATTGTTTATCATAGGACAACAATGAAAATGTCATTAAGGATTAATGACATTTTTCTCAAACACGGAGAAAATGAAGAGATTGTTGTAAGGAGATACATCAATGAAGGCTCGTTGTAAGTAGTACATTGATAAAATCTTCATCTATGCTCCAAGTGATTTTTTGATTTCAAATTAAAAGTGATTTATGGTGGCACAGTAAGTTGGAATTGGTCCAAAATTACTGTGGTGAATTCTATAACAGAAGGTTAAGTATATTATTGCTTTAGAAGCAAAAAATTAAGGGAGATGAATCAAAAGCCTGGTATGGTTTCTAGATGATTGTATCATTGGAACACTATTCTTATAGTGGTTCCATAACTCATTCTAAGGAATCAAAGGTTCTACCAGTGATTCAATATATATACAAAGCCAGTTTCACACAAATTATGAATTCTTGTGAAAGCGTTATAGATGCATAGAAATGCAAATGATACACGCGGATCTGAAGTTGTCAGATTCGATAGGACGAAGTCTATACCACAAGCAAAGCATGGACTAACACCGGATTGCCATTGGTGTAAAAGTTAAAAGTGCTAACTAGATTATTGACTCTAGTGCAAGTGGGAGACTGTTGGAAAAATGCCCTAGAGGCAATAATATTGTATTATTATATTTCCATTATTCATAGTTAAGAGTTTATATTCCATGCTATAACTGCTATGATCCTGGAATATGCGATTCAATGGAAAACTCATATGCACGTGTGGAATGATAAAGGTAAACAATAGGTTCCAGATCTTGCCTCTAAGACCGGCTCAAGTGTTGTTGGTGATCATGTTTTTCGGATCTTAGGATATTGTTAAGTGTAACGATAATCCTAAAACAACATTCAGGGTATGACGTTAGAAGAACGATCATATTGAATGGGCCCAATACTTGCCTGTTATACTATGTGATCATATTGTCTGAAATCATCTGTTATAACACGGAGTGTTAGCATGTGTTTTAGCTCCTCAGACATTGAGAGTACCTCGGTCACTTCCTACCGGACGGTGGGCTTTGGGGTTACTCAAACATCATCTGTAACAAGGTGATCATAATGACAACTTTCAGGCACACCGAAAAGTTTGACAAGTGACCAGACAGCTCGAGAGTGGGATTTGCTCCTACGGCGATGGAGAGATATTCTTAGGTCCCTTTCGGTGTGATGGCATCCATCATCATCTGGACAGACACAGGTGACTACGTCACAGGGATGCCGGAACACGTCAACGAGAAAGAAGAACAAAACCGGTAACGGGAGCAACGGTATAGTGAGCATGGTGATGACTCTGGAGGATACCGATGCACACTGGGTTTTGTAAAGTATCGCGAAGCAAAGGGAACATCACATGATAACCAAAGGTTCACTTGACTATAATTCGTGTAATCATAGGGGCCGATATGGATGTCCACGGTTCTGCTATCGGTCATTGAACGAAGGGGTTTCGTTCATGTCTATGGTTACCGAACCTACGGGGTCACAAGCTTAAGGTAATCATGATCTGCTGAGTGTTAGTACAACGGGATTGATGAGAATATATTTTCGAAATTGTTTCATTAATATCCAGAATAGTTCTGAGAGGTTCCGGAAGCGTTTCGGGTTCACCACAAGGGTTTCGGTGAATATCGGGCAATACCGGGTATTACCGATTAATATATATAGGTGGAAAATGTTTCCATGAATGTTAAATTATATATATAATGCTCTGAAAATTTTTAGAACAAATATATATTTAATTTAATATCAATGGTCCTAATAAGGCCAAGAAGTGGAAGGAAACTTGGGCCAAAAGGGCCCAAGTGGGAAAGTGCCTCCCTTCCCTAAGAAAGGGGGCCGAATAGGAGTAGGTGAGGAGTCCTACTCCTCCTCCCCTTGTTTGGACGCCACAAGGAGGGTTTCCCTCCTTGGTGGAAGCCCTCCCTCTCCCCTCTAACCTATATATAGTGGAGGTTTGGTGCCCAATTGATAACACAAGTTTTGGAGCCTCCTCTAGTTAATCTAGTTCTAGTTCTTGTTGGTCCTAGTTGACTAATTAGAGCTAGCCCTAGCCACCTCTAATCCTCATAATTAGAAGCCCCGTGTGGTTCTAATCTCCTCCCTCTGATTCTGCAATGACGATTAGCCATGGACGGTGAAGCGCTGCCGGATCGTGAAGACCGTACGCTTGCAACCAAGTAGAGAGGTCGTGCTTTTGGTCTTCCGTACGAGGGATCGTTCGTGGGCGGTTTGAGGGATCGTCATCAACGTTCGAGAGACTTCAAATGATCTACACCAACTCGTCCACTTCCGCTGCACTCCCGGATTCGGTAGCGATCGTTGATCACAACCCGTTATGCATCTTCATATATTCCTGGGTGATCGTAGGGCGAAATTTTTGTTTTCTACTATGTTTCCCAACAGATTATTGTGATGACACTTATGTTATAAAAAGTTGTGATGATCATTCCTATAGAACTTGTCATAATTATGATGACGCTTTTTCTGAACATTACTCTTTTAATGTGGAAACAATTTATAGTATTCGAGTTTCATATGATACTCCCATTACTACGAATGAGAAGAAAATTGCTTACGTGGAGAGAAATAAAAATTCTATGCTTTTATATCATGAAAAGAATGATTTGTGTGATAGTTATATTGTTTAATTAATTCATGATACCACTAAAAATTATTATGAGAGAGGAACATTTGCTTTTACATATCTCAATAATATCAAGTTTCCTCTCTACGTGTTGAAAATCTTGACGTCATGCTTGTTTTGCCTTCCTATGCTAGTTGATTCTTTTTCCCATAAGTTGTTTTCTCACAAAATCCCTATGAATAGGAAGTGGGTTAGGCTTAAATGTGCTAGTCATATTCTTCATGATGCTCCCATTATGTTTCAATTATTATCTTTTATGTGAGCATCATTGAAATCATCATGCCTAGCTAAAAAGGCATTAAAGAAAAGCGCTTGTCGGGAGACAACCCAACATTTCTACCTACTATTTTTGTGTGTTCACATGATTAATCTACTTTAGTAATCATGTTTTATAGCTTTTGTTTCAATAAAGTGCCAAGTAAAGCCTTTGGGATAGTGTGGATGATAGTTGACTTGATTCTATGCAAAAACAGAAACTTTTGCGCCCAGTACTGGAATTTTCATAATTCACTGGAAGGTGATAAATTCAGAAATTTTTACTCATGATTAATATAGGAATTGCCTACATTTTCCTAATTTCTCAGAATTTTGGAGTAACAGAAGTATGTTCATTA
This sequence comes from Thinopyrum elongatum, assembly GCA_011799875.1. Classification (NCBI taxonomy): domain Eukaryota; kingdom Viridiplantae; phylum Streptophyta; class Magnoliopsida; order Poales; family Poaceae; genus Thinopyrum; species Thinopyrum elongatum. The sequence goes on from CM022302.1 coordinate 198,193,245, forward strand.
CTCAAATCATTACAGACTATTCTATTTTTGACAGATTCTGTTTTCAATGCATAGTTTGCTTGTTTTATGGTTTCTATGGCTATATTGGTCAATATAAATTGTGGACATGATAATGTACAGTAGGAATTGTGTGAGAAGAATTATGAATCTTGTCTTTGACAGTACCAAAGTGAATGATTTGTTTTACTATACTAACCCATCTCACAAAGTTCCGTTAAGTTTTGTGTGATTGAAGTTTTCAAGTTTTGGGTGAGATATCGATATGAGAAGAATGAAGAGTGGCAAGAACCTAAGCTTGGGGATGCCCAAGGCACCCCAAGGTAATATTCAAGGAAGACCCAGGCAACTAAGCTTGGGGATGCCCGGCATCCCCTCTTTCGTCTCCAACATTATCGGTAACCTCACTTGGAGCTATATTTTTATTCGTCACATGATATGAGTTTTGCTTGGAGCGTCATTTTATTTTATTAGGATTTGTTTGTCATTATTTAGATTAATGTTTTGCATCTTTTCTTTCAATAAAAGTGCCAAGTATAGCCTTTACCATGCTTATTTTGCAAGTCTATATGTTGCTATTTGAAAACAGAAAGTTTGTTGCTATGTTTTGAATATTTGTGAATAGTTAGAACATGATAAATATTGAAATTTTTACAAGGTGAGCTATAAAAAAATTCTACAGTGTGGTAATTTTTCAGAATTTTTGGAGTTATGGAAGTATGAATATTATTGCACTCTTTACAGACTGTCCTATTTAGACAGATTGCTTTTATGTTTGCATTGTTTGCATATGTTTGCTTGTTAAATGATTCTATTTGAGGATAGGAGTATTAAATATGCAGAGGCATTTAGTATACAATGTTAAACTGTAATTTTAGTGATTTTCTACAGTAGAGAATGATAAGGTTTTGCATTGATTTACACTAACTTATCTCACGAGTGCTTGTTGAGTTTTGTGTGGATGAAGTTTTTAAGAATTAGGGAAACCGTGATATGAGAGGAATTAAGGAGACACAAGAGCTCAAGCTTGGGGATGCCCAAGGCATCCCTAGTTAACATTTCAAGAAGTCTCAAGCATCTAAGCTTGGGGATGCCCCGGTTGGCATCCCACCTTTCTTCTTCAACAATGATCGGTCAGTTTTGGTTGAGCCTAAGTTTTTGCTTCTTCACATGATATGTGCTATCCTTGGAATGTCATTTTTTTTTTGCTTGATGTTTGAATAAACTACTTAAGATCTAATTTTTTATGAGAGAGAGTCTTCACTTATATCTTTTTGGAGTAGTTTGTCATTTCCTCTCGTGCTTCACTTATATCCTATGAGTAAATGGTTGAATGAATTGAATGTCATAAATCTGAAATTATATATGTTTCATATGCTTATCCCATGGGGAGTAATGACTTCACACATAAGAAGTATAGGTGGTAAAATTTATTGAAAGTTAGCAAACACAGCATTAGTCACTTGAACAATTCATGAAAGAATATTGAAGGAAGAGAGATTTCACATATAAATATACTATCTTGGACATCTTCTATGATTGTGAGCCCATTAATTATTTTCAAACTTGAGCAAATTAGTTGAAGTTGGACAAGGAATTTCGTAATGAGTTATGTTTGGGTATATTTGTATAGAAGTTATATTGTTATGAATCCTCCAACATGTGGTGCTTGCTTAGGATATTTTGCTAGCCAAAAATTCGTACTAAGTAGAGATAGTACTTGTGCATCAAAAACCCTTAAACCCAGTTTATTACCATAAGTGTCCACCATATCTAGCTATGGATTGAATAAGATCCTTCAAGTAAGTTGTCATCGGTGCAAACAGCAACAAAAATTGCTCCTAAATATGTATGATATTTTATTGTAAGGGAAAATAAGCGTTGTACGAACTTGTGATGGTAAAGAAATAAAAGCGATGGACTGCATAATAAAGGTTGCTATCACAAAGGGCAATACAACATGATGTTCTTTTGCATTAAGGGTTTGCACATCCAAAAATAAAAAGCGTATGACAACCTCTACTTCCCTCTGTGAAGGGCCTATCTTTTAGTTTTATGTATTTATTTTTATGCAAGAGTCAATAGTATTCCTTTTCATTTCAACCTCAAGTATTCTCTAGTTTGCAAGTATCATGTGGTGGGAAAGATCCAAGCATATATGGCCATTCAAATATATTTGATCATGAATTATTATTGTTGGCAATTATCTATATGATAAATAAGTTGGGAGGCGAAACATTAAGCCCCTATCTTTCTCTGTGTTCGATGGATGCTATCTGTTCTAAAAATATGCTTTGAGTGTTAGCAATCATGGAAGACTATATGATAGTTGAGTATGTGGAATTTGCCAAATTCAAGCTCTTACATAGACCCTTCATGAAAATAAGATGAATTGCAATTGTTTGATGACTGAGAACATAGTTTGTTAGTTTTCATAAAGTTTATGGTCTATACTTTAACATGTGAATAGCTTGTTACTTGATCATGAGAAATTTTATGAGATGAGCTACTGTTTATGATATATAATGATGCTAGAAAAAGTGTTTGGAACTATCATTGATCAAATTTATGCACTATGCTAGCATTCACACTTCATAAATTATTTCTTTTATCGTTTACCTACTCTAGGACGAGCAGGAATTAAGCTTGGGGATGCTGATACGTCTCTAACGTATCTATAATTTATGAAGTATTCATGCCATGTTTACAATAATTTTATATGGTTTTGTATGATTTGATTAGTACTAACCCGGACTGACGCTGTTTTCAGCAGAACAACCGTGGTGTCGTTTTTTGTGCACAAGTAAAAGTTCTCGGAATGGGCTGAAAATTTACGGTGATTTTTTATGGACCAGAAGAGACCCTTGAAGCACCGGAGTTGGGCCAGGAAGTGGATGAGCGAGCCACACGCCTGGGGGGGTGCGCCCACCCCCCTAGAGCATGCCCCCGAGCTTGTGGGCCCCTAGGGCACCCCCCTGGCGTGATACCGACGCCAAAAATTCCTATAAATACCCCAAACATGGAGAAGAAACCTAGATGAGAAGTTTCACCGTCGCAAGCCTCTGTATCCATGAAAACTCAATCGGGACCCCGTTCCGGCACCCTGCCAGAGGGGGAAATCTTCACCGGAGGCCATCTTCATCATCCCGGCGGCCACCATGATGAGGAGGGAGTAGTTCACCCTCGGGGCTAAGGGTATGTACTAGTAGCTATGTGTTTGATCTCTCTCTCTCTCTCGTGTTCTTGATTTGGCACGATCTTGATGTATCGCGAGCTTTGTTAATATATTTGGATCTTATGGTGTTCTTCCCTCTCTACCTTCTTGTGATGAATTGAGTCTTGCCCTTTGAGGTTACATTATGTTGGATTGCATATTGGATTTGAGAACACTTGATGTATCTCTTGCATATGAATACCCATGGTGACAATGGGGTATTATATTGATTCACTTTATGCATGTTTTGGCACTCAACTCGCGGATTCCCGAGGTGACATTGGGGTAAGCTATGCATAGGGGTTGATGCATGTTTTCGTCCTACATTCTCGGATAGAAACTTTGGAGTGATTCTTTGTTGCATGTTGAGGGATTGTTATATGATCCAATTATGTTATCATTGTTGAGAGATTTTACACTAGTGAAACTATGAACCCTAGGCCTTGTTTTCAAGCATTGCAATACCGTTTTTGCTCATTTTTGTTACTAGTTACCTTGTTGTTTTTGTATTTCAGATTTCAAAAACCTATATCTACTATCTGTATTACACTTGTATCACCATCTCTTCGCCGAACTAGTGCACCTATACAATTTACCATTGTATTGGGTGTGTTGGGGACACAAGAGACTCTTTGTTATTTGGTTGCAAGGTTGTTTGAGAGAGACCATCTTCATCCTACGCCTCCCACAGATTGATAAGCCTTAGGTCATCCACTTGAGGGAAATTTGCTACTGTCCTATAAAACTCTACGCTTGGAGGCCCAACACGAGTCTACAAGAAGAAGGTTGCGTAGTAGATATCAACATCGACTACATGACACATCACCATACTTGGGCCTAAGGGAAGGCATTGTGGAGTAGTAATTAGATGATGGGTTGCTAGAGTGACAGAAGCTTAAACCCTAGTTTATGCGCTATTCCGTAAGGGGCTGATTTGGATCCATATGTTTCATGCTATGGTTAGATTTTTCGTAGTTGCGAATGCTTGCGAGAGGGGGTAATCATAAGTGGGAGGCTTGTTCAAGTAAGAACAATACCGAAGCACCTGTCCACCCACATATCAAATTATCAAGTAGCAAACGTGAATCAAATAAGCATGATGAAAGTGACTAGATGAATGCCCATGTGTCCTCGAGAACGTTTTGCTTATTATAAGAGACCGTTCTGGCCTGTCCTTTGCTATAAAAAGGATTTGGCTACCTTGGTGCACCTTTGTTACCGTTACTACTTGTTACTCATTACAAATTACCTTGCTATCAAGCTATCTGTTACCGATAATTTCGGTGCTTGTAGAGAATACTTTGCTGAAAACCGCTTGTCATTTCCTTCTGCTCCTCGTTGGGTTTGACACTCTTACTTATTGAAAGGACTATGATTGATCCCCTATACTTGTGGGTCATCATGGCGTCGGCGACGCAACCACCGGTGAGGCAACGGCGAACGAATCTTCTCGTCCTCCTCATCGTCACCGGAGTCCACCGCTAAGGCCCAAAAGCGGCCACCCACCCTGCCCATCGCCTGTCACCCCATGAGCTAGTCTTTCTAAAATTGATCACTAGCCTAAAAATGGGAGAGATTTTCAATTCCCGACCTCTGCACCAACTAGGGATGCATACAGCCATTTTACCATGAGTGCCATGATAAACATGGTCCTTAGATTTTTTTTAAAGAGTATCAAGATATTTCTTAATGAGTGGTACCACCACACACCAAGCTTGATCCTCAATAAATGGGGGGAAAACCCTGTGCATCACCTGTCAATTCTAGAAATTGAACTCAGGTCGTTAGGGTGCCGCATGCCCAACCACTATTAACTTAGTGCCTAGTGTTAGTTTCTGTTTTTTTACTATTTCTTTGCTTCGCAGAAAACACATACCAAATGAAGTCCAAACACGATGAAACTTTATGGTGATTTTTTCTGGACCACGAGAGACCCCAAAAGCTTCGGGGAGAGACCAGAAGACACACAAGGGAGCCACAAGCTCACCAGGCGTGTCCCTGGGGGCGTCATCACACTTGTGGGCCCACTGAGTACCTCCTTGGCCTATAAATCCCCATATATTCCAAAACCTCTGAAGCAAGACCTGAAACAATTTTATCATCGTCGCAAGCTTCTGTTCTTCCGCTATCACATCTGGAGGCCTTTTCTGGTATTCTGCCGGAGGGGGAAACCATTGGGGAGGCAATCTTGATCGACCTTGCTGGCTCCATGATGATGTGTGAGTAGTTCCTTCACGACCTACTGGTGCATAGCAGTAGCTAATTGGCTTTCTCTCTCTCTCTTTTGATCTTCAATATAATGATCTCCTCGAAGTCTGTTGAGATTTATTTATTTGAGTCTCGCGGTGTGTTTATTGGGATCCGATGAATTGTGGGTTTATGATCAGATTATTCAATGAAACTATTTGAGTCTCTTGAGATTTATTTATTTTTGATTTTTTAGCAATGTATGCTTTCCGATCTGTGAGTCTTCTTTGGCCAATTAGATGAGTAGATCTTTAGAGAGAGTGGTGCATAGTAGTGGGTTCAATCTTACAGTGTCCTTACTCTGTGATAGGAGAAGTTGCAAGGCACATATTTTATTGTTGCTACTAAGGATAAAACGATGGGGTTTTAACATATTACTTGATCTTACTTTTTCTACAATATGTCATCTTTCTTAAAGCGTTACTTTGTTTGCCATGAACTTAATACTTTGGATGCATGCCAGATAGCAGTCTTGGGGTGGATTAATAGTAGTAGATGAAGTTGAATTAATGGTGTACTTGTCACGGACGTAATGCCTATATATGAATTATGCCATGAAGAATCACAATCATAACTATGCGCAATTATGTCAACCACCCAACAGTAATTTGTTTACCCACCGATGTTATGCTTATGACAGAGATGTCTCTAGTGAACCTATGTCCCCCGGGTCCATTCTTCATTATTACTAAGAATCCTACAATCGCTTGTTGTTTTTATTGGCTTTATTTTATTTTATTTGTTTGCCTATCACTACTAGATTTGATCCTTGCAATTGGCAAGAACAAGTGGATTACCAACCCTCTTGCCTTTGTTGGGTGCAAACATTTGCTTTGTGTGTGTGTGTGCAGGTACTGTTCATGTTGTTTGTGTGTCATCTCCTTCTAGTTCGATAAACCTTGGTTCTTAACAGAGGGAAATACTATCTACTACTATACTACTTCACCCACTCGTCAGTACCTGCCTGTCGTTCGCTGATGCGAGGAGGTCGGTTTTTGGTGGGTCGATCAAGGGTTCCAGCCCACTTGCGCCTGAATATAGCGCTATCCTTGGTTGTCGTGTCCATCTCCTAGGAGGTTCATTTGGAGGTGTGACGGGTCGTTGTTGGCCTATATCTGCCACAACCTAGCCTTGAGTGCATCCTTGGCCTGGAGGAGCTCTATCCATCGGTCGATCAGGTAGTTCTCCTCGTCTCGAAGATGTTGGGATGTATTCTTTATCCTTTTGGCGGCGCTAACTGCTACTTGTGAGTTGCATTGGGATTTTCCCCGAAGAGGAAGTGTGAAGCAGTACAGTAGAGATAAGTATTTCCCTCAGTGAGAACCAAGGTTTATCGAACCAAAAGGAGAACCACGCAAATCCTAATGAACAACACCTGCACACGTACTACGGGTCGCTAAGAGGCCGAAAGTCAATTCGGACAAGAAATAGCCTAGTTGCAACACGGGTCGTTAAATGGCCTAAAGTGAAACTGGGCCGACAACGGCCTAGATGCACCAAGGGCTGCTAACAGGCCGAAACGATTATCGAGCCGAACTATTAAACGGGCCTTTAACAGGCTGAAATACAAACCCGACTTACAATGGGCCCAAAAGTACAATGGCATGTTAACAGGCCTGATCTGATATGGGCCGTAATTTAGCCCAAAACACGACAGGCTGTGAACGGGCCAGATCTGATATGGGCTGTAATTTGACCTAAAACATGGTAGGTTGTTGACGGGCCGGCCCACTTGTGTCTTACAAAATATTGTGTGCCTTTGGCTGGGCCGGCCTTTTTACCTTAAATGGGCCACTGTTGGGCCGTGCCAGGTGTCGATGCATCATAGGCGCGTTCCGTCCATTGTATGGATGACATCTGCCCCAACGCTGAGCTGACAGGTGGATCCTCGGGAGAATGAGAAATTTACACGTGCAAAATCGCCATTGCTCTGGGCTGTTAGCGGGTTATTGGATCCAAAACCGGACCCGATAGCTTGAGTTTGCTCAATTCGGAGTTCATTTGCAAAAGTTGTAGCAGTTTAGGCTTTATTGCATCCTTTGTTTTCTCTGTTGTCTTCCTGAAAGCCTCAAGTGGTAGTACTGCTCTCTCGAGCGGTAGTACCGCTTGTAAGTGGCAGTACCGCGGCCTTGTGCCGCGCGTCGTACTGCTGCTTCTGGGGATGCGATTTTTCGTGTCGGGTTTCGCGGTAGTAGAGCGGTAGTACCTCTCTGAGCGGTAGTGCCTCTTATAAGCGGCACTACCTCTCCGAGCGGTAGTACCTCTTATAAGCGGTATTACCTCTCCGGGCGGTACTACCTCTCCCCTGAGCGGTACTACCTCTCTGGCAGAACTACAGCTCGTGTTTTTCTATCTCTTTGGGCTGTTTTGACCGTGCTAAGCGGTAGTACCGCTCCTCCGAGCGGTAGTACCGCTTGTGCATGACCAGAGTGCATAACGGTTGGATTCGGGGGTGACTTAAAAGGGGGTCTTCTTCCCCAATGAACCTTATCCTTCTAGCTCATGTTTGCCCCCCATTGTTGACCTTCTTCGAGGTTGCTATCTCTCAATCCCTCCAATGATTCTTGCTAGTTCTTGAGGGAAAAGAGAGAGGAGATCTAGATCTACGTTTCCACCAATCACTTTCTCCTCTATGTGAGGGGGAACCCCTTGGATCTAGATCTTGGAGTTATTCGTGTTCTCTTCTTTGTTCTTCCTCTCATTTTCCTCTCTAGCATTAGTTGCTTTGGTGGGATTTGGGAGAGAAGAACCTGGGCACTCCGTGTGCCCTTGCCATTGCATTTGGTACATCGGTTTGAGTTCTCCACGGTGATACGTGGAAGTTACAAGTTGAGAAGCTTATTACCCTTGGGTGCTTGGTACCCTAGAGGTTGTTCCTCTTGGGTGCTTGGGCGCCCTAGATGGCTGGTGGTGTTCGGAGCTCAATCATTGTGGTGTAAAGCTCCGTGCAAGCGTTGGGGTCTCCAATTAGGTTGTGGAGATCGCCCCGAGCAATTTGACGGGTTTCAGTGACCGCCCCCAAGCGTTGCCAAAGTGTACGGGTTCGGTGACCGCCCCCAAGGGTTGCCATTTGTACGGGTTCGGTGACCACCCTCAAGGGTCCCTTCGTGGAATCACGGCATCTTGCATTGTGCGAGGGCGTGAGGATATTACGGTGGCCCTAGTGGCTTCTTGGGGAGCATTGTGTATCCACACCGATCCAAACGGAGATTAGCATCCGCAAGGGTGTGAACTTCGGTATACATCGTCGTCTCCGCGTGCCTTGGTTATCTCTTACCCGAGCCCTTTACTTATGCACTTTATTTTGTGATAGCCATATTGTTTCTTGTTTCATATCTTGCTATCACTTAGTTGTCTATCTTTCTTAGCATAAATTGTTGGTGCACATAGGTGAGCCTAGTTGTTTTAGGTTTTGTGCTTGGCAAATTAAGCGCTAGTTTTATCCCGCATTTTTCAAGCCTAAACCGTAATTATTTTAAAGCGCCTATTCACCCCCCCCCCCCCTCTAGGCGACATCGACGATCTTTCAAACGTGATGCCTATATTCATGATCATTGCCTTGGATATCGTTATAACTATGTGCTTTTCTATCAATTGCTCAACAGTAATTTGTTTACCCATCGTATGTGTTCTTGCAAGAGAGAAGTCTCTAGTGAAAACTATGGCCCCCGGGTCTATTTCTATCATATTATTTTCAAATCTATAAAACCAAAAACACAAAAATATCTTGCTGCAATTTATTTACCTTTACTTTATTTTGCACTTTTAGTTATCTTTTATATCAATCTCTATCAGATCTTATCCTTGCGAGTAACCGTGAAGGGATTGACAACCCCTTTTTCGCGTTGGGTGCAAGTATTTGTTTGTTTGTGCAGGTGCATCTATTGGGGACTTGTGTGTTCCTCCTACTGGATTGATACTTTGGTTCTTAACTGAGAGAAATACTTATCTCTACTTTGCTGCATCACCCTTTCCTCTTCAAGGTAAAAACCAATGCAAGCTCAAGAAGTAGCATCGTACAATGTTACACTAAGAGTTCTACACTACTACTATTACGCTAAGAATTGTCGGAAATCCGTTGGTGCTCCCGGGAGCGCGTGCCCCTGCACGCGAACAAAATATTTCATAGTGTGAAACAACTTCAACCAAAAATTTGGCGGATACATCTCGACATTATATGTGTGGACGTCAAGTTTCAGAGAAAATCGACATTTTTTGGCTTGTGTAAAAAAGGCAAATGGATGTCTTGTAAAAAGCATTTTTAACACCGGATTTTGTCTTTTCATACGCAACACATAAGTTGTCGGTTTTTCGCGAAACTACTTTGTGAGCATATACAATATTGAGATGCAAGCACCAAATTTTTGTTTGGAATTTTTGACATTTCAAAATATGTTTAAAACACATTTTAAAAACTAGGAGCGCGCGCTCCCATGTGCCAAAAGGCCACTCTCAAGAATTCTACACTACTCTTACACTAAGAATTCTACACTACTACTATTACAGTAAGAATTCTACACTACTACTATTACATTAAGAATTCTATACTATTACTATTACACTACAAATTCTACACTACTAGAACTCACCGACGGCGGTGGAGACGGCGAGGGGGCGTTACGGGGTGGAGAAGACAGGGGCCGCGGGGTGGAGGCGACGGCGACGGCGACGGGGGCGGTGGGGTGGAGGTGGAGGCGACGACGACGACGATGGGGGGCGGCGGCGGTGGAGGCCGAGACGGCGGCGGAGAAGACAGAGACGACGGCGGAGAAGACAGAGATAGTGACGGTGACCGGGGGCGTTGTCGGCTGTGGCGGTGGCGGCGCGGGGCGTGTGAATTTGGAGTGGGGGTGGGGATCGGAATGGGATGCTATGGGTGTGGGGGTTAATTAATCTGTGGGGGCGGGGTATTTGCTGGCGTTGGCCTACGTGGCCAATGCCATTGCTATTATTTTTAATTTTATTAATTTTTCTTTCTTACTTTTATGTGTTACACACATTTTTTTATTCATATAAATGTTTAGTTTATTATTTTATTGTTTTATTTTCCTATTCTTTATTATTTTGTTAATTTTCTATTTTATTTTATTAATTATTTTGTGTAAACATGTAAACATACAAGACCAATAATTAGAACACAACATCGATCTCATTAATCTGGTCTAAATACATAATAGTTGGCGGCGGAGTTCCAAACTTTCGACACGCCCCACTGACATGGGCTCGCATGCGGGGCTTGTGCCGATTTGACAAGCTTCGGTGGGTTCATTGTCACCAAAGCAGCTAGCGAAGAGGGAGTAGAATTTTGTGGAGAATGGAAGTGAATGTATTTGAGAAATAAGGGCTGCCAACACTTCTATATATAGGCAAAACTTAGTGTTGGCGTTTCAAACTAGGGCATGACAGCACTAGGTTACATATCTATGGCGTGTTTACAAATTCCACGCCAGTAGTATCTTGCAACTGGTCACGACAGTTGGGCCCACATAGTAGTGACGTAAGGCGAAATATCCACGCCAGCACTACCAATTTATAGTTGACGTGCCAATTAGGCCGACACCAGCACTATTTGAAAACAAAAATAGTGTTGGCGTTGTTGGAAAATAGGGCACCACCAATGAAAGTTGTGGCTAGCCGTTTTTCCACTAGTGAAATCATCGAATCACAAGTTTGGATCTAGAGCTAACGAAAAATTGGTGTTCCTCTAGGATAACAATTGGCATCTCTCACATAGAATCGGCCCATGCGCCAAAATTCATCACTCATTTTTTTAATGATACATCCCTAGTCAGATCACAAGTCAGCCTCTCCTAAGAGATGATCGAGTATCGCCTAACTTTTCCTGATAAACTTTACAGAACAATTCGAGCCATGAAAAGCTAGTTCTTGGAATTCATCAGTATCTTTCTTCGAGCAAATTCATGGATCGGCACAATTTAGTAAACATCCGGGATCTCGTTTCCATGAACATTCAATCGATCCAATGGACTGCGAGACCCGATTCTCAAGATCCTCACAAATTCAGAAGAGCAACTAATCGAAAAGTACTCCTTCGGGAGCCCCCGCAAGGGTCATTTTAGATGGGCTGGGTGGCGTGCTCTCAGCCGCCGCCACGTGTCGTGCTCTAGGCGCTTACTCCGGATTTTTTTCTGTATGCGTTTTTGCCTTTTAGATGATTTTTTGGGTTTTTTCTAGCTTCTCTGTTTTCCCCCGGTTTTTCTTTGGAATTGGACCCAAAAAATGTGCGAAAAAACGTGTTGTCTTTTTCTTTTGTCCCTCCGCGAGAGATACAGATTTACTTCTCGTGGAGGCACGGGTTTGCTTCCACGAGAGGCACGGTTGTGCCTCTCGGAAAGGGAAAAGATGCGGGGTTTTTTTCGCGAGGGGCATAGATTTACTTGGCGTAGAGGCACGAATTTGCTTCCACGTGAGGCACGGTCGTGCCTATCTAAAAGGGAAAAAATGTGTTTTTTTTTTGCGAGAGGCACGGTCGTGCCTCTCAGAAAGGAAAAAAGAATGAGTTTTCTTTCTTTCATTCCGCGAGAGACATATATCTACTTCTCATGGAGACACGGATTTGCTTTCGCGAGAGGCACGGTCGTGCCTCTCGCGAAGGGAAAAACACATTTTCTTTTTTTTCGTTCTGCGAGAGGCACGGATTTAAAGGGAAAGACTTATTATTATTTTTTCGTTCTAAGAGAGGCGCGGATTTACTTCACGTGGAGGCACGGATTTGCTTCCTTGAGAGGCACGGCCGTGCCTCTCAGAAAGGAAAAAACACATTTTTTTCGTTCCACGAGAGGTACGGAATTACTTCTCGTGGAGGCATGGATTTGATTCCTCGATCGTGCCTCTCGGAAAAGGAAAAAAAATGTGTGCCTCTTCAAAAAGGAAAAAAATGTGCTCTTAGTTTGGTTTTTTCATCTGGTTTTTCTCGTAAAAAAAAGTTCGTCGAAACCTATCAACACGGGATCTAATTTCGAAGATCTCAACCCGAGCGATCTAAAGGTGAAAATGGTTCGTCATTTGGACACACGATTTAAGAGATAAAATATTTTGAATAAATAAATCTACGAAAAAAGGAGAAAACTCTCAGGTTGCGACAAGTGGCGCACATACAGCGTGCCACTTGTCGCAACCTGACAAGGTGAGAGTGATCTTTAGAAGGAGTACTCCTTAAATAGTGATAGGAGATTCAGTGGCTAATGTCGAGGTCATCTCCTACTGGGCAGGCCCACGGTGACTTAAATCTAGCAGAGCCCATAGGAGCCCAAGCCCATATGCATTATGCTAATTAGCGGTTTGTTGTATAAATACACCTTAAAAAGGTTAGTGTATAAATTTCAGCTTTGCCTTTTAAAACTTAACGAGGCAACTCCGACACCAAGTACAGCTTTTACCATTCAGGCGATCTCTCTGAATCATGCTATCCGAGCGCCTAAACATACTGGTACTGAGTGTTGGCACAGACCAGCACCAGGTACATATAAACTTAACATAGATGCATCTTATTTTGAGGATGACAGTGGTGCGGCAGCGGTGATTCTTCGTAATTCCACGGAAGAAGTTGTGGCCAGGATTTCAGAACTGATCAACATCACAGTAAGTCTGCAAGCGTCCGAAGCAATTGCATTGAGGAGTGTACTAAAACTGATGGACAGCCTGGGCTGCCGTAATGTATAGGTAGAGTCTGATCGCCTTGAGTTAGTCCAAGCATGCAATGGATATACTGAAATCTGGAGCCCTCACTCGGCGATACTAGCTGATTGCTTTCTGTTAGCGCATAAAATTCCGGGAATCAACTTCAAACACTGCCCAAGAGAAGCCAATGGCGTAGCCCATTTTCTTGATAGGAGATGCTATGTTTCTAAAATTTGTGAGGACTGGGTAGATGTAACGCCTGCTTTTCTTTTACCTCTTGCACTCCATGATGTTACTTTACCCCAAATTGAATAAATTGCCATGAGGCGTTCCCATAAAAAAAAGCTTGACAGGGCAACTATTTTGTTCTCATAATACAATGGCGTAGCTCCCGCCTCCTTCCTCCCGTGTCGTTTTCAGCAAAAGAAGTCTAAGAGGAAAAAAGAAATATCTGTGTGTGGCTCAATCGTTGGCTGCACATCTGACAGCTCTAGTAGACGACACATGAAACATACCCTTTTTAGAAAGAAAGAAAAACTCACTTTACCATACAAATTTACTCCAAATACATCACTCAAAATTACTGTATTCCCGAGTCAAAATCTTAGGAGTATTTCTCGTTTTCCTCGGTTAAGCATGACTTAATCCCGACAAGAAAAGAAAATATCCGCAAGCACACTGTTTCTGGCTGCGTACTTGGCACGGGGCTTTCTTGCTACTATGGATCCGGAGCTAATTTCCAGCTGCAATGAAGGCTTTGCTTTTATTTTTGTGGGTCGTGTGTGCTGGGGGTGCTAACCTAGACCGGCCCAACATGGTGTGGGCCGTGTCCAGATAGGATTTACTGTCTCGTTGCTATGAATCGAGCCCAGAGACCCCACTAGTAGGGCCCATTACTTATTCGAGCTGATGAAACTACAAGAAGACGCACTCTGAACGAAAGTAGTTCTCAAAAAAAAAAACTCTGAACGAAAGTAGAAAAAGAAATGCGCCATCTGGACCCAGTCTTCACCGACGATTCCACAGGGATATACTCCTCGTGGAACTAGAGTACTCGTAGATTTCTTTTTGTATCTTTTCTTATAGTATTTTCTTACTGTCGCCCCCCTGTACAGGCCGAGCTGTGCAACCAGTACTGCAGGCGGAGCACATGCCCTCTGGTCAGAGCACTTAAATTCAGCCCTTCCGCGCATAAACAAATCAATCAGCCGAGCCGCGCCGTCGTGGATCGATGGTGGTGGTGGTGGGGTTAGCGAGCGGTCAGTCAATCAATCTCCGCTGATCACCAGCGGCAAGCACTGTGCTTTCAGCAAAGCCATGATTGAATAATGGCTTCAGAAGCGGGTCGGTATACAAAAGCCGCGCGCATGTTGTGGCGCGGGAAGTGGCGCCGGTGTCGACTCGACGACGACGAGACTATAAGCCGCATGTGGCCGGACCGCGGGGAAACACCTCCTCCGGCCCTTAATGCACGGTCTCGGGGACGACGGTGACATAAAGCGACCCGGCCGTGGCCGGGCAATCGACTGGGAGAAAAATAATGGCCTTGATCCCGTTTTCGCCGAGCAAAGGGGTGGAGATTTCCTGCATTTTAGTACCCTAAACCCGCATGTCAAGTCGTTCTACGTCGTTTTATTTGTCGCAACTTGCCTGCCCGATTTCTGGATCTTAATTTGTACCTGGAAACGTCGGTTGCTACTACGTGATGGATGCCTTCTCCTTGATCCAGATCGGGGTGACCGACGATTACATTGCTGCTTATAATGGTTTCGCGGCAAACCAGCGGTTAGGGGAGCCTAGGCTAGATCCCATCCACGTGTCCTCGCTCAAGTTTTGACGTTCACCCTAAAAATAGCTATGGAGTGAAAGTGCATAGGGACGACCGGTTGCTAGGGTAGGACTGAGCTCACCAGTGTAGACCCCATTTTAAACAAAAGAGAAAATGCCCTGAATACTACTCTCTCTCTCTGTTCCAAAATTCTTGTCTTAGATTTGTCTACATACGGATGTATCTATTCATATTTTTAATGTTAAATACATCCGTCATTAGATAAATTTAAGACAAGAATTTTGGGACGGAGGGAGTACTATAGCTAGGACTGTAATTTTCTCAAAAAAACTAGGACTGTAATCATGCACAAATTTTCTTATATGCTCCATTGGGACATCCAAAATTGGTTTCTGAATTTTTCTTTACAAATCAGGTACCTGACGTAGCGATCATAGACTTTTTTTAGCAAAATATTAACCTTCTTATAAACTCGAGACATAGGAAAATGAACCCTTTGAAATTTAGATGGCCCATCAAACAGTCTTACAGAACATATAAGAAAACATTCTTATAGAAAATTAGTGACGGAAAAAAACTCCAAATTTCGGTAAGGATCCTACGAGGCAAAGAAGCGCGACAATCGCCGGAATACCTAGCTACAAAACACCACCTAATGGAGAAAGTCCACTTTCTCGTCCTAAACTATTGCCTTCACTCTCCCCCCATAAAACTATTTGTTGCCTAATTTAATCCTACTGACCTATTGTGTCTGGAGCATTGTATCCTCTCACTGGTTTGTAAGGACAGATTCGCCCTATACTCTTTAAAAAGATATCAAAATAAAATTCATACATATAGCCCGTGTGATGGAATATACACATAGAAAAATTGTTTAAAAAATACAACCAACGTAAGGAATGCCAAAAAGGTTACGCGATTTATTTTCACAAGCCATAATTTCCTCTCTTTTTTTGAAAATGTTCCAAATTGATCGATTGACCCTACACTCCAGTCGGTCACATAGTGCTGCGTTGGATTGTTTCGATCAAACAAACAACACGAAGGTAGGGGGCTAAGAGGGAGATGGAAGCATCATGAAACTTATATTCTCGCTCGCTCTCTCTTTCTCGCTCCTACCCACTCGTCTCGCTCCACCCATTTCCTTGTAAAGACAAATCCCACGTAGCGAGCTCCGTATCCATGACCATCGACCCCAAGACCCGCCTAACGCAACTAGCGATGCTCCGATGGGCTCCCAACGCATAGGCCGACTTTGACCTCAACGCCTATGCCTACAACACAAAGTTGATGCCATGTCAACCGTCACGCTACTGCAAAAGTGATTGCCGACGCCACAAGGGCGGCCCCACACATCGTCATTTCTACGGAGCCATCCTAGAGATGCTACAAGGCCATGAGCTATAGCAAGGTCGCCATCTGATGCCGACATCTGATACATCACAAATGTATTTACAATTTATGAAGTATTCATGTTATATTTATATCATTTATATATGCTTTTGACACAATTTTATTTAATATTTATTTCGAATAACATATTAATCCAGTGCAAAAGGCCACTTCATGTTTTCTATTATTTGGGGGGGGGGGGGGGGTTAGGTGAAATTTTCATGGAGCCGGATTGAGCTGGAAAAATTTGTGAAAGTTTTATGGACCAAAAGACTCCTATGGCCAAAAGATGGAAGCCAGGGGAGCCATGAGGGTGCTAGACAGCATGGCCACACGGCCACACCCTGGCCGCGTGGTGGGGGAGTTCCTTAAGTCGGTTGTGGTTGTACTTTTGCCGCAAAAAAGATCCTAAAATAAAAAAAAATCTCTTAAAATTTCAGCCCGGCCGGAGTTACGAATCTCCGGTTATAAAAAGAAAGGGTGATCGTGCTCAGAAAAGTACCGAAAACAGAAGACAGAAAAGAGAGATCCAATCCAGGGGAGATCTTCGTCTTTCCCCGGAGGGCCAATCAAGAAGGATGGGGCCCTTCCTGCTCTCCTCTGACGGGGCTGGGTTGCGCCAGAGGCATCTCCTCCATCTCACCATCACCAACAACTCTCCCTCCGTTTTCATGGTGACGTATGAGTAGTTCAACCTCGGGGCTGAGGGTATGTACTAGTACCTATGTGTTCGATCTCTTTCTCTCCCATGTTCTTAAAAGATTCTGATCTTGTTTGTATCATGCGCTTTATTAATATAATTGGATCTTATGATGTTCTTCCCCCTCTATTATTTTTATGGTGAATTGAGTCTTTCTCTTTGAAAGTTTATTTATGTTGGATTCAATATTTTGGATTTGAGATTACATGATGCATGTGTAGTAATTAACTTGCGGATACCTGTGATTGCATTAGGGTACTCTATGCATAAGTTAAACGGTAGTATCATATGGTGTTGACGTAGTACAATTTCTAGGACCATGTGTGGCTATAATAGGGGTGGTTTAATAGATTAAGATTGAAAATACGACTTTGAGGTGGTTTGTCGTTAAACGCACCTACGCGATTTCATACTAATTTCTCGGATAAAAATAGAAACTTTGGAGTGATTCTTCACCACACTTTTTAGGGCATATTATCTCGTTTGATTATGTTAATAATGTTAAGAGTTGGCACTAGTGAAACTGTGAACCCTATGCATTGTTTTCAAGCATTGAGACGCCGTCTTGTTCACTTTTATTACTTGCTACCTTGATGTTTTTATTTATTTGGATTAAAAAATCTATTTATACCATTCATATTATACATAAATCACCATTACTTCGCCGAACTAGTGCACCTACACAATTGATAAATGTAATGCGTGTGTTGGGGATACAAGCTACCACTTTTATTTGATTGCAGGTTGTTTGAGATATGACAACTTTCATACTAGACCTCCACGAATTGCTAAACCTTAGGTCCACTTGAGGGAAATTGTTGTTGTCCTACAAACCTCTACGCTTGGTAACTGAAGTGGCTTTCCAAACATTGAAGCAAACTCTCATTCCAACACGAGTGTTAGCACTGCCTGGTTTTAATAAAGTGTTCATTGCGGAAAATGATGCTTGTGACAGTGGTACATGTGTTGCTTTAATGCAGGAAGGTCACCCATTGGCATTTGTTAGTAAAGCTCTTTTCAGTCTATCAAAAGGAATATGTGGCTATTCTTCAAGATATTCAACAGTGGAGATCTTATTTACAGTTCAAAGAATTTGTCATTCGAACAAATCTAATTTTTTTAGCTCATCTCAATGATCAGAGACTTCACAATGAAAGGCAACAAAAGGCATTATCCAAGTTACTGGGTTTGTCCTATGAATGTTTTACAAGAACGGCAATGAGAATTTTAGCAACATATGCTTTGTCTAGGAGACCTCATGATCCAAGCACATTGATGGCTATTCCTTCTGTTCAACCGGCTTAGTTAAAAGAGGGCGTTCACAACTATGATGAAGATATTAAGGCGTAGGAAATCTTGCAAAAATTGAGTTTGGATCCTCATGTTAAAGTGCATTTCCTACTCTATAATGGAATTCTTAAATACAAAGGTTGCATTTGGATTGGCTCCAATCCAACCCTACAAGCCACAAAATTTATAAATTTACATAATAGTGATTTAGGTGGTCATTCAGGCTTCCCAGTGACTTGTAAGAGAATCAAGGCTTTATTCAAGTGGACATGCATGAAACATTTCATTAAATTAATGGTGCAACGTTGTCTTATCTGTCTACATGCGAAGGCTGAAAGAGTAACTTATCCAAGTCTGCTTTGTCACTTCCTTCTAAAGCCTAGGAAACTGTCACGAGGGATTTCATCTCAAGTCGTATTTCTTCAAGTAGTTATGAGTGCATTTTAGTGATTACTAATAAATTCACTAAATATGGACATTTTGCTGGAAATATGCCCAAGTCGCAATAATAAAGTGGTTATTATTATATTTTCTTAATCATGATAAAGGTTTATTATTCATGCTAGAATTGTATTGACCGGAAACTTAAATACATGTGTGGATACATAAACAAATACCGTGTCCCTAGTAAGCCTCTACTAGACTAGGTCGTTGATCAAAAGATGATGAAGGTTTCCTAACCATAGACATGTGTTGTCCCTTGATAACGGGATCACATCATTAGGAGAATGATGTGATGGACAAGACCCACCCGTTAGCATAGCATATGATCGTTCAGTTTATTGCTACTACTTTCTTAATGTCAAATACACATTCCTTCGACCATGAGATCATGCAACTCCCAGATACTGGAGGAATACCTTATGTGCTATCAAACGTCACAACATAACTGGGTGATCATAAAGATGCTCTACAGGTATCTCCGAAGGTGTTTGTTGAGTTGGCGTGAATCGAGCAAAGTGACTAAGGAGTTAGTTGCAATATGATGTATTACGGAACAAGTAAAGAGACTTGCCGGTGACGAGATTGAACTAGGTATGGAGATACCGACGATCGAATCTCGGGCAAGTAACATACCGACAGACAAAGGGAACTACGTATGTTGTCATAAAGGTTCGACCGATAAAGATCTCTGTAGAATGTGTAGGAACCAATATGGACATCCAGGTCCCTCTATTGGTTATTGACCGAAGAAGCATCTCGGTCATGTCTACATCATTCTCGAACCCGTAGGGTTATGCTTAATGTTCGTTGATGATATAGTATTATATAAGTTATGTGAATTGGTGACCGAATGTTGTTCGGAGTCCTAGATGAGATCACGGACATGACGAGGAGCTCCGAAATGGTCCGGAGGTAAAGATTGATATATAGGACGATACTATTTGGTCTTCGGAAAGATTTCGGAATGCACCAAAGTTTTATCGGAGTGCCGGAAGGGTTCCAGGAGGCCACCGGTACTTGGTGGGCCTCATGGGCCAAAGGAGGGAGGCGCACCATCCCACTAAGGGGTGGGCACACTCCACCTCCCATGGCCACGCGCCAAGGAAGGAAAGGGGGCGCCAAGGCAGGGCAGCCGCCGGCCCCTCCCCTGCCATCTCCTCCACCCATAAAGAAGGAATGGGGGGAGGCGCCTAGGGCAGGAGCCCAGGGCGGCCGCCGGCCACCTTGGGGCGCTCCTAGGGCTGCCTCCCCTCCCCCTCCACCTATATATATATATATGTGAGGAGGGAGAGGGGCAACACACACCACGAATCCCCAAGCCGTGTGCGGTGCCCCTCCCCCTCTAGTTCTAGTTCCTCCTCCGTCCACGTCCGTTGTGCTTGGCGAAGCCCTATGGAGAAGTTTCACCACCACCGTCACCACGTCATCGTGCTGCCGGAACTCATCTACTACTTCGCCTCTCTTGCTGGATCGAGAAGGCGAGGATGTCATCGAGTTGAACGTGTGCTGAACACGGAGGTGTCGTGCGTTCGGTGCTTGATCGGTACGGATCGTGAAGGTGTACGACTACATCAACCGCGTTGATAAACGCTTCCGCTTAGCGATCTACAAGGGTATGTAGATGCTCTCCCCCTCTCGTAGCTATGCATCTCCATGGATAGATCCTGCGTGTGCGTAGATTTTTTTTTGTTATCCATGCAATGTTCCCCAACAGTGTCATCATGAGCCAGGTCTATGCGTAGATGATATGCACGAGTAGAACACAAAGGAGTTGTGGGCGGTGAGGTTCATATTGCTTCCCACCAATTTCTTATTTTGATTCGGCGGCATTGTGGGATGAAGCGGCCGGGACCAACCTTACATGTCCACGCACATGAGACCGGTTCTACCGACTGACATGCAACTTGTCTTGCCTAAAAGTGGCTGGCGGGTGTCTGTTTCTCCTACTTCAGTTGAATCGGATTTGACTACGGTGGTCCTAGCAGAAGGTTAAATAGCAACTTGACAATCACCGTTGTGGTTTTGCGTAGGTAAGAACGGTTCTTGCTAGTTGCCCGTAGCAGCCACGTAAAACTTGCAACAACAAAGTAGAGGATGTCTAACTTGTTTTTGCAGGGCATGTTGTGATGTGATACGGTCAAGATGTGATGTGATATATGTTGATGTATGAGATGATCATGTTTTGTAATAAGTTCATGACTTGCATGTCGATGAGTACGACAACCGGCAGGAGCCTTAGGGTTGTCTTTAATTATCGTATGACCTGCGTGTCAATCACTTAAGCGCCATGTAATTCCTTTACTTTATCGCTATGCGTTAGCAATAGTTGTAGAAGCAATAGTTGGCGAGATGACCCCAATGCAACAATGGATATCAAGGTGTCGTGTGGGTGACGATGGAGATCATGCCGATGCTTTAGAGATGGAGAGCAAAAAGCACAAGATGATGATGGCCATATCATGTCACATATTTTGATTGCATGTGATGTTTATCCTTTATGCATCTTATTCTGCTTAGAACGACGGTAGGATTATAAGATGATCCCTTCACTTAATTTCAAGATAAAATTGTTCTCCCTGAGTATGCACCATTGCTAAAGTTCGTCGTTTCGAAGCACCTCGTGATGATCGGGTGTGATAGACTCTACGTTCACATACAACGGGTGTAAGCCAATTTTGCACATGCAGAATACTTGGGTTAAACTTGATGAGCCTAGCATGTACATACATGGTCTTGGAACACTGGAGACCGAAAGGTCGAACATGAGTCATATAGTAGATATGATCAACATAGAGATGTTCACCATTGAAGATTACCCCATCTCATGTGATGATCGGACATGGGTTAGTTGATTTGGATCATGTATCACTTGGACAACTTGAGGGATGTTGATCTAAGTGGGAGTTCATTAGTAATTTGATTATTTGAACTAAAATTTATCATGAACTTAGTCTTAATAGTTTTTGCATATCTATGTTGTAGATCAATGGCCCGTGCTACCGTTCCCTTGAATTTTAATGCATTCCTAGAGAAAGCTAAGTTGAAAGATGATGGTAGCAACTACACGGACTGGGTCCGTAACTTGAGGATTATCCTCATTGCTGCACAGAAGAATTATGTCCTTAATGCACCGCTAGGTGACAGACCTGCTGCAGGAGCTGATGCAGATGTTATGAACATCTGGCAGGCTCGATCTGATGACTACTCGATAGTTCAGTGTGCCATGCTTTACGGCTTAGAACCGGGACTCCAAAGACGTTTTGAATGCACGGAGCATATGAGATGTTCCAAGAGCTGAAGTTGATATTTCAAGCAAATGCCCGGGTTGAGAGATATGAAGTCTCCAACAAGTTCTATAGCTGTAAGATGGAGGAGAACAGTTCTGTTAGTGAACACATACTCAAAATGCCTGGGTATCATAACCACTTGACTCAGCTGGGAATTGATCTTCCAGTTGAGAGTGTTATTGACAGAGTTCTTCAGTCACTACCACCGAGCTACAAAGGCTTCGTGATGAACTATAATATGCAAGGGATGATGAAAACGATTCCTGAGCTCTTCGCGATGCTGAAATCGGCGGAGGTAGAAATCAAGAAGGAGCATCAAGTGTTGATGGTTAACAAGGCCACTAGTTTCAAGAAAAAGGGCAAGGGAAAGAAAGGGAACATCAAGAAGAATGTCAAGCAAGTTGACGCTCCCGTGAAGAAGCCCAAAGCTGGACTGATACATCCATTTTGCATCATGTTTTCCTACTGTTATTTATAATGTTTTTATGCATAATAATGCCTTTTGGAGTATTTCTAATGCCTTTTCTCCCATATTATGCAAGGTTTACACAAAGAGGGAGAATACCGGCAGTTGGAATTCTGGACCTGAAAATGCTACGTCAGAGTTACCTATTCTGCACATCTCCAAATGAGCTGAAAATTTACGGAGAATTGTTTTGGAATATATGAGGAATATTGGAGCAAATAACTACTAGAGGGGGCCCACCAGGTGGGCACAACCCACCTGGGCGTGCCAGGGAGCCCAGGCGCGCCCTGGTGGGTTGTGCCCTCCTCGGCCCACCTTCGGTGCCCCTCTTCTGGTATATAAGTCATTTTGACCTAGAAAAAATAGAGGGAGGACTTTCGGGACGAAGCGCCGCCGTCTCGAGGCGGAACTTGGGCAGGAGCACTTTTGCCCTCCGGTGGAGCGATTCCGCCGGGGGAACTTCCCTCCCGGGGGGGGGGGGGAATCATCGCCATCATCATCACCAACAACTCTCCCATCTTTGGGAGGGCCATCTCCATCAACATCTTCAACAGCACCATCTCCTCTCAAACCCTAGTTCATCTCTTGTGTTCAATCTTTATAACGGAACCTTACATTGGTACTTGTGGGTGACTAGTAGTGTTGATTACATCTTGTAGTTGATTACTATATGGTTTATTTGGTGGAAGATTATATGTTCAGATCCATTATGCTATTTAATACCCCTCTGATCTTGAGCATGATTATTATTTGTGAGTAGTTACTTTTCTTCTTGAGGTCACGGGAGAAGTCATGTTGCAAGCAATCATGTGAACTTCATATGTGTTCGATATTTTGATGATATGTATGTTGTGATTCCCTTAGTGGTGTCATGTGAACGTCGATTACATGGCACTTCACCATATTTGGGCCTAAGGGAATGCATTGTGGAGTAGTTATTAGATGACGGGTTGCTAGAGTGACAGAAGCTTAAACCCTAGTTTATGCGCTATTTCATAAGGGACTGATTTGGATCCAAAAGTTTAATGCTATGGTTAGATTTTATCTTAATACTTTTCTCGTAGTTGCGGATGCTTGTGAGGGGGTTAATCATAAGTAGGAGGTTTGTTCAAGTAAGAACAGCACCTAAGCACCGGTCCACCCACATATCAAATTATCAAAGTAGCGAATACGAATTAAACCAACATGATGAAAGTGATATGATGAAATTCCTGTATACCCTCAAGAACGCTTTGCTTATCATAAGAGACCGTTTTGACCTGTCCTTTGCCACAAAAGGATTGGGCTACCTTTCTGCATATTATTTATCATTACCGTTACTTGCTCGTTACAAATTATCTTGCTATCAAACTACTTGTTACCGACTATTTCAGTGCTTGCAGAAAATACCTTGCTGAAACCACTTGTCACTTCCTTCTGCTCCTCGTTGGGTTCGACACTCTTACTTATCGAAAGGACTATGATTGATCCCCTATACTTGTGGGTCATTAAGGCTCTTTTCTGGTGCCGTTGCCGGGGAGTGAAGCGCTCTTGGTAAGTGGAAATTGGTAAGGGAAATTTATTACTACGTGCTGAAATTTATTGTCACTTGTTACTATGGAGAATCATCCTTTGAGGGGTTTGTTCGGGGTATTTTCACCTCGACCGGAACCACAATTAGTTGCCTCTCAACCTACTGCACCTACTAAAAATATTGGTTATGAAATTCCTTTGGGTATGCACTTGATATATGTGGATGAAATTTGTGGATTATTTAAGCTTGCAGGTTTGCACGGAGATGAAGCTAAGAAGAAGGTTTTCCCTTTATCTTTGAAGGGAAAAGCATTGGCATGGTATAGGCTATGCGATGATATTGGATCTTGGAATTGGAATCAATTGAAATTGGAATTTCACCAAAAAATTTATCCTATGCATCTAGTTCATCGTGATCGGAATTATATATGTAATTTTTGGCATCGTGAAGGAGAAAGTATCGCTCTAGCTTGGGGGAGGCTTAAGTCAATGTTATATTCATGCCCCAATCATGAGCTCTCAAGAGAAATTATTATTCAGAATTTTTATGCTCGGCTTTCTCATGATGATCAATCCATGATCGATACTTCTTGTACTGGTTCTTTTATGAACAAGACTATTGAATTCAGGTGGGATCTTTTTGAAAGAATTAAACGGAACTCTGAAGATTGGGAACTCGATGAACGTAAAGAGTTAGGTATTAAGCTTGAATTTGATTGTGTTAAATCTTTTATGAATACCGATGCTTTTCACAAGTTTAGCACTAAATATGGACTTGACTCTGAGATAGTAGCCTCCTTTTGTGAATCATTTGCTACTCATGTTGATCTCCCTAAGGATAAGTGGTTTAAATATCACCCACCTATTAAAGAAGAAATTAAAGAACCCGACATAGCTAAAGATGAAACTATTATTTACAATGTTGATCCAGTTGTACCTACTGCTTATATTGAAAAACCACCTTTCCCTGTTAGGATAAAGGAACATGCTAAGGTTTCAACTGTGTTTCGCAAAAGTAATATTAGAGCACCTAAATCGGCCGAACAAATTAAAGTAGAACCTAGTGTTGCTATGGTTAAAGACCTCTTGGTAGAAAATATTGATGAGCATGTTATTTACTTCTGTGATGAAGCTGCTAGAATTGCCAAACCCGATGAAAAAGATAAACATAGACCTGTTGTTGGCATGCCTGTTGTCTTAGTTAAAATAGGAGATCATTGTTATCATGGTTTATATGATTTAGGTTCTAGCGTGAGTGCTATTCCTTTTACCTTATACCAAGAAATTATGAATGACATAGCACCCGCTGAAATAGAAGACATAGATGTTACTATTAAACTTGCTAATAGAGACATCATCACATCACTTGGGATTGTTAGAGATGTTGAAGTCTTGTGTGGGAAAGTAAAATACCCTACTGATTTTCTAGTTCTTGGTTCCCCACAAGATGACTTCTGTCCCATTATCTTTGGTAGACCATTCTTGAACACTGTCAATGCTACTATAGATTGTCATAAACAAATTGTCAGTGTTAGCTTTGGCGATGAGTCTCATGAGTTTAATTTTTCCAAGTTTAATAGACAACCTCACAAGAGAGAATTACCTAGTAAGGATGAAATAATTGGTCTTGCTTCTATTGCCGTGCCTCCTACTGATCCACTAGAGCAATATTTCCTAGACCATGAAAATGGTATGCATATGAATGAAAGAAATGAGATAGATAAAATCTTCTTCGAACAATGACCTCTGTTCAAACAAAATTTACCTATTGAAACTCTAGGAGGTCCTCCTTCACCTAAAGGTGATCCTGTGTTTGAATTGAAACAATTGCCTAACACTTTGAAATATGCGTATCTTGATGAGAAAAAGATATATCCTGTTATTATTAGTGCTGACCTTTCAGAACATGAAGAAGAGAGATTATTGAAAGTTCTGAAGAAGCACCGAGCTGCTATTGGATATACTCTTGATGATCTTAAGGGCATTAGTCCCACTCTCTGTCAGCACAAGATTAATATGGAACCTGATGCTAAACCCGTTGTTGATCATCAACGACGTTTGAATCCTAAGATGAAAGAAGTGGTAAGAACTGAAATATTAAAGCTTCTAGAAGCAGGTATAATTTATCCCATAGCTGATAGTATATGGGTGAGTCCCGTTCATTGTGTCCCTAAGAAAGGAGGTATTACCGTTGTTCCTAATGATAAAAATGAACTCATTCCACAAAGAATTGTTACTCGCTATAGGATGGTTATTGATTTTAGAAAATTAAATAAAGCAACTAGAAAAAATCATTACCCCTTGCCTTTTATTGATCAAATGTTAGAAAGATTATCAAAGCACACACACTTTTGCTTCCTTGATGGATATTCTAGTTTTTCTCAAATACCTGTTTCACAACTTGATCAAGAGAAAACCACCTTTACTTGCCCTTTTGGAACTTATGCTTATAGACGTATGCCTTTTGGTTTATGCAATGCACCTGCTACCTTTCAAAGATGTATGACTGCTATATTCTCTGATTTTTGTGAAAAGATTGTTGATGTTTTCATGGATGATTTTTCTGTATATGGATCTTCTTTTGATGATTGCTTAAGCAACCTTGATCGAGTTTTGCATAGATGTGAGCAAACTAATCTTGTCTTGAATTGGGAGAAGTGCCACTTTATGGTTAATGAAGGTATTGTCTTGGGGCATAAAATTTCTGAACGAGGTATTAAAGAGGATAAAGCTAAAGTTGATGCAATTGAGAAAATGCCATGTGTGACGACCCCGGCTTAATCGTGCACTAACCATACACGCAAATGCACACGATCAAGCCTAAGGACTCACTTGAAGATATCACAACACAACTCTAAAACATAAATAAAGTCATACAAGCTTTATATTACAAGCCAGGGCCTCGAAGGCTCAAATACATAGCTCGATGGCATACAAGTGTCAGCGGAAGCATCAGATATCTGGGTACAGATATAGCAGAGTTACAGATAGGCCTTTAGAAAGGCGGGGCAAAATAAAACACTACGATTGAAAGGCGTAGGCCTCCTGCCTAGGACCCTCCAAATCCTACTCCTGGTCGTCGGTCGGCTCCTTGTAGTAGTACTCGCCGGAAGGGTAGTAGTAGTAGCCGTCGGCGGGGACAGGTGGCTCAGGGGCTCCGTCATCTGGTTGCGACAATTAGATAGTGGAGAAAAAGAAAGTAAAGCAAACGTGAGTACTCATCTGAAGTACTCAGCAAGCAAGGATCTACACTACATATGCAACATTATCAAAGGAGGCTGTATATGTGGACTGGGTTGCAGAAATGCCAGAATAGAGGGGAGAGCCTAGTCCTGTTGAAGACTAGCATCTTCATCGGTCTTGCAGCATTAGAAGAGTGCAGATTAACATAATGTAAAGTAGTAGTAGTGTCATCAACCTCGCCCAGAGATCCTTCCTCGACTCCCTGCGAGAAAGCAATCCCAGAGCCATACTTTCCATTTCATCTCAAGTTACCAGTTCTAGTTGTACCGATCGGGATACAACTCCGAGTGTCCGTTACCGTAGGACAGGCTATCGATAGGTTGCTTCTTCCCTGCAGGGGTGCACCAACTTACCCACCACGCTCGCTTAACTCTGGTCGGACACACTTTTCTAGGTCATGCCCGGCCTCGGCCAAACGATACGCCGCAACCCGACCAAAAACGTAATAGAGAGGTCAGCACGCCGGACTAAACCTATGCGCCCAGGGGTCTTGGACCTTCGCCCCGGGAACTCCTGTGCGTTGCGAGGGCGGCTGAAAGCAGAGCTAGCCCCCTTAATACAAGCGCGGGCTTAACCAGTCCAATCCAGCGCGCGCCGCTCCTTGCTGACATCTATTAAGCTTCAGCTGATGTATACGACGCAGAACACCCATACTATGTCCACGTGATGGTTAGTGCTATCAGGCCAGAGGCCCCTCGGATCAAATATCCAAACCGTTAGTGTGTTGGTAGTGCGGTAATGAGCAGAGACTCACGAAAGATGTGACCCCGTCGCCCCGTCTCGAGGACTTGCGGCAAGGGCTAAGAATGCCCGGCCACGCCTCGTATTCATTACTCGGGCACCGTCCAGGTCCACCCGACTCCATATCACTCTCATCATAATCTCGTGCGGGTACCCCTCAGGGCTGACCCGTCTTTATCCAGAATAAACAGTATCAACAGTAATGTAAAGGCATCTGTGTGGCTACCACATCAAGAAAGAATCCGAGGCATCACCCTCGTTGGATTCCCACCTGACGTAAACATCAAGGTGAATGGAGCAGGAATCACCCTCGAGGTCCACTCTTGAGGAGTTGCGCGACGGTGTCGTTATCGGGGTTGGTGTAGGAGGAATCACCCTCGCTGACCACGACCGAATAACTAACCTACAAGGTTAACATCAGAAGTGCTGACGAGGTATCACCCTCGGCACTCGATAGTATCCCAGTAGTGTCGAGCAACTTAGGAGAAAGTGATGTGCGGTGCCGGGGCCTGGTCTTCGATCCCGTTGATCGGGTCTTCTAATGAACCAGCGGGGCAGTCGGGATAAAGTGGGGTCTCTGCTGGGTCTTTACCCAACCTATGCTAAACAGTTTAGGATAAACAAGCAGGTTACAATAAACAGGCTATGCAACATATATTGGATAACAACAGCAGCAGTAACTTCTAATGCAAGCATAAGAGAGAAGAGAGTGGGCGATATCGGAATACTCAAAAAGGGGGGTGCTTGCCTGGTTGCTCGGCGGCAAGGGCAAGGTCATCAGGAGCGTAGTCGACCTCCGGAGCTACGTCAGTCTTGGGAGCTACATCGATGTTGGGGTCTATCGAGAGAGAAGAGGGGGAAGAAACATATAAATGCACAGCAAACGATGCAATACAGGGCATGCTATGCTAAGATGCAGTGCAGGGTTGCCTAAAGATGCACCCATGTCATTTTAGTTATTTTAGGATTAACGCGGGATTTATTATTCGGTGATTATGCACTATTCATATACCGGATACGGACGGAAAGTTATGGGTTCTCCTATGTAGGGGGTTCCAGCATCGAAACATACGACACAATCAATTTCGTTTCGTCGTTCTGATCAACTTTCATGTAGAAAGTTTTTTGATCTGAGCTACGGTTTAAAAGTTATGAATTTTTAAAGATTTAAATGATTTTCTGGAATTACTTTTATTTAACAAAAAAAATATGATGTCAACATTGCGTAGAAGTGATGTCAGCAGTCAACAGAACTGACCAGAGTCAAACCTGACATGTGGGTCTAG
The DNA here is from genome assembly GCA_011799875.1 of Thinopyrum elongatum. Taxonomy (NCBI): domain Eukaryota; kingdom Viridiplantae; phylum Streptophyta; class Magnoliopsida; order Poales; family Poaceae; genus Thinopyrum; species Thinopyrum elongatum. The sequence goes on from CM022302.1 coordinate 198,222,494, forward strand.
TGGGACCCACATGTCAGCCTCTGTTAGGCTAATTGTGGATTAATCTAATTAACAGACTAATTAGGGGAGTGGGCCCAGCCTGTCAGTGACTCATTAACTTAATTAATTAACTCTTATTTATAAAACATTTTTATTTAATCTAATAAGCAGTGGGGCCCGCGTGTCAGTGACACTGGGCTGCCCAGTCAGCAGTTGACTGGGTCAACCCAGTCAACTAGGACCCACGGGGCCCACTGTCAGCCACCCTGAGGTGGGGCCCAGCCTTGCCACGTCGGCCGGCCGGCGGCTGAACGCCGGCATGCACGAAAACATGGCGGAGGGCCTCGGGCCTCATCGGATTTCTCCAATGGGGCACGGGAGGAGACGCGGCTAGGCTTAATCGAAAGCCTGAGCTCGGCCGCATCGAACGATGGCGGTGGCCGTGCCTGGGACGGCCGGAAACGGGCGCTGCGAACTCGTCGGCGGACGGCCGGAGACGGGCGCGAGGGAAAACAGTGTTGCCGTGGGTTTCGCTCGCGTTTTTTGTCACGTTCGAACGAGAAGGGGACGTCACATCGATCAGTGGCGATGGCGTCGGCTGAGATGACCGGAAACGGCGCCGTCGATGGGCTACGGCAGCGGCGGCGTTCAGGCCTCGACGAGGATGGCGCTAGGAGCTCACAGGCTCAGCAGAGATGGGCTAGGCAGCTATTGCACGACGCGGTGATGCTAACGGGCATACGCCCATGACCAAAAGGTCACTGGAGACTCGTCGACGACGAGCTCCGCGACGCTGCATTCGGGTGCTCGGAGAGCAGGTAGCTAGAGGTCGCGCATGAGCAGCCAGGGAGCAGGAGAAGAACGAGGGGCTCACCGTGCGGCTCACATGTAGGCCCTCGGTAGATTAGGAGCAGCAGAAGTCGCCGAAGTTGAAGAAGAACGCCAACGATCCGAGGTTGAAGATGAGGTCGACGCGCTCGGTGCAGGGGATCCCGGCTCCGCCAAGCGACACCAGTCGACGCAGCAGTCGACGGCGGGGCTGAAGGACACATGGAGACGACGTAGGGGCGACGGCGGCCGCGGCTAGAACGGAGCCATGGTGACGGTGGCGTTCGGCGACGGATCTGAGGGGAAGAGAAGGGAGGAGCGAGCGAGGGAGAGAGGGGGAGAGTGAACGAAGAGGCCAGGGGGGTTGAACGAGCCGGCCTTATCCTCCCCTGCGTCGGTGGGGTGCCGCGGTGTCGCGTGCTCGGGTGCGCGCCGGCGCAGCCACGGGGAGATCGACACCGCAAGAGAGAGAGAAAGAGAAGGGCCAGCTGGGCCGGTTCGGGGCACTGTGCACTTAGGCCCAGTGCACAGTGCCTCTTTGCATTTTATTTTCTGTTTCATTGTTTTTCTTTTTACAGAGTTGGGTTTTGCTTTAGATGAGCTACCAATGAATTTGCAAAAATGTGAATCTTGCTCACATTAATATCTTGCTATATCCAGCACTGCCACAAAAAGTTTGGGCCTTTTCGGAATCCATTTGACATTATTCAAAAATGAATAAGGCATTTAAATGTTGTGTTGGCTCTGATTTAAATGCTTAGACCCATCTGTGGTTGATGGTGATGTTGTGTTCCTTAACAGCAATTAGTTTTAGATTATTTGCTATAATGTGAACATTTTTCCCACAAGTTTTGAGCAACTTCATATTTCACTTTTGAATTTGAATTGATTTTCAGAACAGAATTTGAATTGGATATTGAACCAAAGTGTTTAGGCACTGCAAATGAAAGTGACTTGGCATTATTATCAGTTGATCACCGTGGCTATTACACAGGGGTGTTACAAATTCTCCTCCTCTAAAAGAAATTCTCGTCCCGAGAATTTAGGAGGTAGAAGGAAAGAGGTCGGGATATTCTTCCCGAAGATGATCCTCGCGTTCCCAAGTGGCTTCATCTTCAGTGTGATTTGACCACTGAACTTTCAGGAACTTGGTTGTCTTCTGACGGGTTCGACGTTCAGCTTCATCGAGAATGCGGATCGGATGCTCCTTATAAGAAAGATCATCTTGCAATTTGAGCATCTCATGATCCACTACACGGTGCGGAGATTCCTTGAAGCATTGACGAAGTTGCGACACGTGGAAGACATCGTGTATATGAGAAAATTGCGGTGGCAACTCCAATTTATATGCCACCTGTCCACGCCTGGCAACAATGTGAAAGGGACCAATATAGCGAGGAGCTAACTTACCCTTGATTCCGAAATGATGGGTGCCCTTCATAGGAGTGACACGAAGATAAGCTTGATCACCTGGTTGATAAGTCGGACCCCATCGTTTGCGATCATAGTTGCTCTTCTGGCGGTCCTGAGCCGCCTTGAGATTTTCTCGGACAATTCTGACTTGTTCTTCGGCGTGTTGAATAATGTCCGGTCCCATGAGAGGTCGTTCCCCAGTTTCTGACCAATTCAGCGGGGTTCGACACTTGCGTCCATAAAGCACTTCGAAGGGGGCCATTTTCAAGTTGGCTTGATAGCTGTTATTATAAGAGAATTCTGCAAACAGGAGAGATTCTTCCCACTTCTTACCGAACGATATAACACAAGCCCGAAGCATATCTTCAAGCACTTGATTAACTCGCTCGACCTGGCCTTGGGATTGAGGATGATATGCTGAACTCCAGGTAATATGAGTTCCCATAGCTTCTTGGAAACTTTCCCAGAACTGGGAAGTGAAAAGACCGCCACGGTCCGAACTGATCTCCTTCGGAATACCGTGGAGTGAAACAATTCTGGAGATATACAGCTCTGCTAACTGACTAGCAGTGATAGTCTCCTTGACAGGCAGAAAATGTGCAACTTTGGAGAGTTGGTCGACGATGACAAGAATAGCATCGTGACCCTTCTGAGACTTGGGAAGACCAGTAATGAAATCCATTTGCACTTTATCCCACTTCCACAAAGGAATAGGAAGTGGTTGAAGAATTCCAGCAGGCTTCTGATGTTCTGCTTTCACGCGATGACATACGTCACATTCAGCAACATATCGAGCAATGTCCTACTTCATTCTAGACCACCAGTACCTTTGACGAAGATCGCGATACATCTTGGTGCTACCCGGATGGATAGACAACGGTGTATCATGAGCCTCCTTCATGACCTTCTCAGTCATAAGCTCGAAGCGAGGTACTACAATGCAGTCTCTGAAATATAAGGTTCCATCTTCAGCAATCGAGAAATCCCTGTACTTATCAAGGTGAAGTTCTTTCTTCATTAGATCTACTTCTGCATCTTTAGCTTGCGCAATCTTTATAGCTTTCTCAAGATCTGGCTATACTACAAGGTTATTAAGAGAACCCTGCGGAACGATACAGAGATTCAACTTGCGCAGTTCTTCATAAAGATGGGGTTGAGCTTGCTTAACCATGTGGTTGTTGCAATAGGACTTGCGGCTCAAGGCATCAGCCATCACATTAGCCTTGCCAGGGGTATAAGAAATACCACAGTCATAGTCCATGATTGTTTCCAACCATCGCTGTTGACGAAGATTAAGATCCGGTTGAGTGAACAAATACTTCAAGCTTTGATGGTCAGTATAAATATCACACCGGTTGCCAAGAAGGTAATGTCGCCACTGCTTCAAAGCATAGATCACAGCAGCGAGTTCGAGATCATGCACTGGATAGTTTTCTTCATGTGGACGCAATTGTCGTGAGGCATATGCAATTACCTTTCGTTCTTGCATTAAGACACAGCCTAATCCTTGACGAGAAGCGTCACAATAAATTACAAAGTCTTTGTGAGAATCGGGAGGAGCAAGCACTGGAGCAGAAGTAAGCTTGTCCTTGAGGGTCTGGAAACTTTCTTGACATTTGTCTGTCCACTCAAACTTAACGCCTTTGTGGAGCAGATTAGTCAGGGGCTTGGCTATCTTGGAAAAGTTCTCGACGAATCGGCGGCAATAACTTGCAAGGCCGAGAAAACTTCTGACTTGCTTGGCATTCTTCGGAGGAGTCCAGTCAAGAATAGCCTGAACACGCTCCAGGTTAACGGCAATACCGTCCTTGGAAATCACATGTCCAAGGTAGGTCACTTCAGAAAGCCAGAATTCGCATTTGGAGTACTTGGCATACAACTTGTGCTCTCGAAGCCTCTCCAGAACAAGGCGAAGATGTTCGACATGTTCTTCCTTATTCTTCGAATATACCAGAATATCATCTAGATATACCACGACGAACTTGTCGAGGTAATCCATGAATATATAATTCATCAGGCGAGAGAACGTAGCTGGAGCATTTGTTAAGCCAAATGACATGACGGTGTATTCATAGGAGCCATAACGAGTAACGAAGGCAGTCTTCGGAATATCCTCTTCACAGACACGGATCTGGTGATAACCCAACCTCAAGTCGAGTTTAGAGAACACCGATGATCCAGCGAGTTGATCGTATAAATCATTGATCCGAGGAAGCGGATATTTATTCTGAATGGTTGCCTGGTTGATAGGACGGTAATCTTGAACCAACCTATTCGTACCATCTTTCTTCTTGACAAAGAGAGACGATGCTCCCCAGGCAGAGGAACTAGGGCGGATGAAACCCTTCTTAAGTGATTTATCGATTTCTTCCTTAAGCTCGAGAAGGTGGTGCGGTGGCATCTTGTAAGGACGCTTTGCAATAGGAGTGGTGCCAGGCTTCAAGTCGATAACAAACTCGACAGCTCTAGCAGGGGGTATTCCTGGAAGTTCTTCTAGAAAAACATCCTGGAATTCACAGACGGCTGGAACATTTTCGATCCCCTCAAGCGGAGAAGCATTCAACGCATAAATCTGAGCCTCGGCGTTCTGAGTGAGGTGAGCATGATAATTCACTATCTCATCTGATGGGTGCAGGAGGTGTACAACTTTAGTAGCGCAATTGATTGAGGCATAGTGAGCCTTCAACCAATCCATTCCCAAAATAAGATCAATTTTGGAAGATCTCAGGATAATTGGGAATGCTTGGAACTTCAACCGCTCAATTTCAATAGTGACTTCGGGGCTGAATAGAGAGGCTCGGCACTGGCCCGCGGGAGTGTTTACGGATAGTGGATGTTGTAAGTTTTCACACCTAATGCCATGCATGAATGCAAAATCTTCCGACATGAATGAATGCGATGCTCCTGAATCAAATAAAACAGATGCAGGTACTGAATTAACAAGGAGTGTACCCATCACAGTTTCTGGTTGATCCTGAGCTTCAGTCATGTTGACGTGGTAGTACTGTCCACGACCATGAGAAGGCCTGACATTGTTGTTACGCTGCTGAGGAATTCCACGACCATTACCACGGCCAGCAGGAGGAAGAGCTAGCTGATTCTGACTCTGAGAGCAGTCTCTGGCACGGTGACCTGGCTGGCCACACTTGAAGCAGAGTCCACTGTCTGGACGTGGTGCAGGAGCTCGAGGTGGAGGGGCTCGAAGAGGCTGCCTCGGTGGTGGAGGAGGCAGACGAGGTGCAGCATATGCAGGCCTGTACATTGGAGCTATTGGACTGTACATGCTTTGTGGAATCCAGATGCGGCGCTTCTGGGAAGACGAGCCCGAAGATGAGCCCGCTTCACGAGTGCGTCTGGTTGCTTCCTTGTGCTTCTTCAGACCAGTTTCGACCATGATGGCCATGTTCACCAAAGTGGCGAAGTCAGGAAAGTCTTGGATGAGCAGGGCTAGCTGAATGTCATGGTGTAGCCCTTCACGGAACTTCTCCTGCCTACGAGCATCAGTGGGGATGTCTTCTTCAGCATAGCGAGACAAGTCAAGGAACTCTCGCTGGTAGACCTCCACAGTCTTGTTGCCTTGAACGAGACTACAGAACTGAGCCTTCTTCCGATCTATAACCCCTTGTGGAATATACCAGGCATGAAAGGCAGCCTTGAATTCCACCCAGGTGACGACAGTTCCAGGAGGTAGGGTCTGTCTGTGAGTGGCCCACCATTGTGCTACGGGTCACTTCAGGAAGTATGTCACGAATGTGACATAGCTGACAGGAGGAACATCAGCTGACTCCATCTCATAAAAGATGTCACGCAGCCAGTCATCGGCATCCAGTGGATTAACTGTGTTGCAGAATACCGATGGGTTGAGACGCACAAACTCTGGCAGTGTGATTGAAGCTGGCTGATGGTTGGCATTGGGACGGGGAAACTGATCCATAATCCCCGTCATGAACTGACGGTTGAGTTCAAATTGTTGCATCATAGCAGCCATATAGTCAGGCGGTGGCGGCGGTGGTGGATTGTTATCACCCATCCTGCTAAATTCAATAGGGGTAGTTTAGCAGAAGCCATTGCGAGTGTTTAGCAACAAGCATGATGTATCATGATGGAATTTAAGTAGTACAACAGATGCTTAATAGTAGTCATTTAAGACATACAGATCCATACAGAGTCGGTTACAATCGGACAGCATAACGGCGCAAATGCAAAAGCTAGACATGCTAGGCGGCACGCAGGCACGCGGTAAGGAAGTACACAACGAGACATAGCAAAGGCTACATCAACGTCGGAGAAAACCACTGAAATGGGGTAGCTGCAAGTGCGGACAATGGATGTTCGTCACGGAAGGATCCTGTGCTCCATGTGCACTCTGATGTAGAACCCGGTCTCGAGCTGAAAGAAGAGGTCCACGTGCAGGTGTGTGACCTCCCACAGCAGGCCAATCAATCCCTGGTGGCATCTCGGTCCTGCGCGGGTAAAGGATGTGCTCCGGATGTATCCCTCCACGAATAGCTGGTAGCAACTGCGTCATAGCCTCGTAGAGTCGTACTCGAGTGGCAAACAACTCGACGGCAAGAGCCCGAACAGTGCGATCCAGAGCCTGAGTACACTGAATCAGAACTCGCGGATCATAGCGATGAGGCTCGTACGGGGCACACATAGTTGTGTAGTATCCAGTAGCATCTCCAGCAGGGGCATACGAAATGTATCGAAACTCAGAGGCATCCAAGCTAGCGATGTGCTCTCCTCGGAGACGTGCGACAGCAGAGTAGGCGGCATCATGGACTGCCATCTCAATCGTCATGCCTATACCGTGGAAAAGGTACAACTCAGTGTCTGAGTCATCCTGCTGATCATAGATGCGAACATCAGCATAGTACTGCTCCTAGTTGAACTCACGATAAACCTCGTAGACCATGTACTCGGGGTACCAGCGGTAACCCAGTCTGGTCCGAAGGGCGATCAGGACAGCTGGAAAACCAGGGGCATCACGAGCCCAAGTGCGAAGCACAAGCTGCGTCGTAGGGCGTGCTGGAAACAGATGATCCATCTGAAATAAAGGAAATTCAGGATTTTCATTTGCCGATGAGAAGTATAACAGATTTCGAAGAGAAAGGTTAAACAAAACAATGGAAAGGAAAATGATTATCAGACTAATCAGATCAATGACAGGGAAATCGCACAGATATCCAGCTCTCCGGGTGGACGGAATTTACGAGATCCTAAGTGTCGGCGTTAGTAAATTTATTAAACCCGAATAGAAGAGTGATCAGAGTCCCAGAATAAATACGAGGAATAAAAGATCCTAATACCACCCAGTTGGCGACGTGGGCCCGTAAGCCACACAACCAAGTTAGTAAAACGGTTTTAGACCACTAGACTCAACTTCGGCCAAGGAGTTGGACTCCTAGAGGCAGTCAGCTCTGATACCAACCTGTGACGACCCCGGCTTAATCGTGCACTAACCATACACGCAAATGCACATGATCAAGCCTAAGGACTCACTTGAAGATATCACAACACAACTCTAAAACATAAATAAAGTCATACAAGCTTTATATTACAAGCCAGGGCCTCGAAGGCTCAAATACATCGCTCGATGGCATACAAGTGTCAGCGGAAGCATCAGGTATCTGGGTACAGATATAGCAGAGTTACAGATAGGCCTTTAGAAAGGCGGGGCAAAATAAAACACTACGATCGAAAGGCGTAGGCCTCCTGCCTAGGACCCTCCAAATCCTACTCCCGGTCGTCGGTTGGCTCCTCGTAGTAGTACTCGCCGGAAGGGTAGTAGTAGTAGTAGCCGTCGGCAGGGACAGGTGGATTAGGGGCTCCGTCATCTGGTTGCGACAATTAGATAGGGGAGAAAAAGAAAGTAAAGCAAACGTGAGTACTCATCCGAAGTACTCAGCAAGCAAGGATCTACACTACATATGCAACATTATCAAAGGAGGCTGTATATGTGGACTGGGTTGCAAAAATGCCAGAATAGAGGGGAGAGCCTAGTCCTATCGAAGACTAGCATCTTCGAGCATCTTCATCGTTCTTGCAGCATTAGAAGAGTGCAGATTAACATAATGTAAAGTAGTAGTAGTGTCATCAACCTCGCCCAGAGATCCTTTCTCGACTCCCTGCGAGAAAGCAATCCCAGAGCCAAACTATCATTTCATCTCAAGTCACCAGTTCTAGTTGTACCGATCGGATACAACTCCGAGTGTCCGTTACCGTAGGACTGGCTATCGATAGATTGTTTCTTCCCTACAGGGGTGCACCAACTTACCCACCACGCTCACTTAACTCCGGCCGGACACACTTTTCTGGGTCATGCCCGGCCTCGGCCAAATGATACGCCGCAACCCGACCAAAAACTTAATAGAGAGGTCAGCACGCCGGACTAAACCTATGCGCCCAGGGGTCTTGGACCTTTGCCCCGGGAACTCCTGTGCATTGCGAGGGCGGCTGAAAGCAGAGCTAGCCCCCTTAATACAAGCGCGGGCTTAACTAGTCCAATCCAGCGTGCGCCGCTCCTTGCTGACGTCTATTAAGCTTCAGCTGATGTATACGACGCAGAACGCCCATACTATGCCCACATGATGGTTAGTGCTATCAGGCCAGAGGCCCCTCGGATCAAATATCCAAACCGTTAGTGTGTTGGTAGTGCGGTAACAAGCAGAGACTCACGAAAGATGTGACCCCGTCGTCCCGTCTCGAGGACTTGCGGCAAGGGCTAAGAATGCCCGGCCACGCCTCGTATTCATTACTCGGGCACCGTCCAGGTCCACCCGACTCCATATCACTCTCATCATAATGTCGTGCGTGTACCCCTCAGGGCCGACCCGTCTTTATCCAGAATAAACAGTATCAACAGTAACGTAAAGGCATCTATGTGGCTACACATCAAGAAGGAATCCGAGGCATCACCCTTGTTGGATTCCCACCTGACGTAAACATCAAGGTGAACAGAGCAGGAATCACCCTCGAGGTCCACTCTTGAGGAGTTGCGCGACGGTGTTGTTATCGGGGTTGGTGTAGGAGGAATCACCCTCGCTGACCAGGACCGAATAACTAACCTACAAGGTTAACATTAGAAGTGCCGACGAGGTATCACCCTCAGCACTCGATAGTATCCCAGTAGTGTCGAGCAACTTAGGGGAAAGTGATGTGCGGTGCCGGGGCCTGGTCTTCGATCCCATTGATCGGGTCTTCTGATGAACCAGCGGGGCAGTCGGGATAAAGTGGGGTCTCTGCTGGGTCTCTACCCAACCTATGCTAAACAGTTTAGGATAAACAGGCAGGTAACAATAGCAGGTTACAATAAACAGGCTAAGCAACAGATATAGGATAACAACAGCAGCAGTAACTTCTAATGCAAGCATAAGAGAGAAGAGAGTGGGCGATATCAGAATGCTCAAAAAGGGGGGTGCTTGCCTGGTTGCTCGGCGGCAAGGGCAAGGTCGTCAGGAGCGTAGTCGACCTCCGGAGCCACGTCAGTCTCGGGAGCTACATCGACGTCGGGGTCTATCGAGAGAGAAGAGGGGGAAGAAACATATAAATGCACAGCAAACAATGCAATACAGGGCATGCTATGCTAAGATGCAATGCAGGGTTACCTAAAGATGCACCTAAGTCATTTTAGTTATTTTAGGATTAACGCGGGATTTATTATCCGATGATTATGCACTATTCATATACCGGATACGGACAAAAAGTTATGGGTTCTCCTACGTAGGGGGTTTCGGCATCGAAACAGACGACATGATCAAATTTGTTTCGTCGTTCTGATCAACTTTCATGTAGAAAGTTTTTCGATCTGAGCTACGGTTTAAAAGTTATGAATTTTTAAAGATTTAAATGATTTTCTAGAATTACTTTTATTTAACAGAAAAATAAATAAAAAATATGATGTCAGCATTGCGTAGAAGTGATGTCAGCAGTCAACAGAGCTGACCAGAGTCAAACCTGACATGTGGGTCCAGTGGGACCCACATGTCAGCCTCTGTTAGACTAATTGTGGATTGATCTAATTAACAGACTAATTAGGGGAGTGGGCCCAGCCTGTCAGTGACTCATTAACTTAATTAATTAACTCTTATTTATAAAAGGTTTTTATTTAATCTAATAAGCGGTGGGGCCCGCGTGTCAGTGACACTGGGCTGCCCAGTCAGCAGTTGACTGGGTCAACCCAGTCAACTCGGACCCGCGGGGCCCACTGTCAGCCACCCTGAGGTGGGGCCCAGCCTTGCCACGTCGGCCGGCCGGCGGCTGAACGCCGGCATGCATGAAAACGCGGCGGAGGGCCTCGGGCCTCATCGGATTTTGCCTATGGGGCACGGGAGGAGACGCGGCTAGGCTTAATCGAAAGCCTGAGCTCGGCAGCATCGAATGGTGGCGGTGGCCGTGCCTGGGACGTCCGAAAACGGGCGTTGCGAGCTCGTCGGCGGACGGCCGGAGTCGGGCGCGAGGGGAAACCGCGTTGCAGTGGGTTTGCGCTCGCGTTTTTGGTCATGTTCGAACAAGAAGGGGACGGCACATCGATCAGTGGCGATGGCGTCGGCTGAGATGACCGGAAATGGCGCCATCGATGGGCTACGGCGGCGGCGTTCGGGCCTCGACGAGGATGGCGCTAGGAGCTCACAGGCTCAGCAGAGATGGCTAGGCAGCTATTGCGTGACGCGGTGATGCTAACGGGCATACGCCCGTGACCAAAAGGTCACCGGAGACTCGTCGACGACGAGCTCCGCGGCGCTGCATTTGGGTGCTCGGGGAACAGGTAGCTAGAGGTTGCGCAGGAGCAGCCAGGGGCCCTCGGTAGATTAGGAGCAGCAGAAGTCGTCGGAGTTGAAGAAGAACGCCGGCGATCCGAGGTTGAAGACAAGGTCGACGCGCTCGGTGCAGGGGATCCCGGCTCCGCCAAGCGACACCAGTCGACGCAGCAGTCGACGGCGGGGCTGAAGGACACAGGGAGACGACGTAGGGGCGACGGCGGCCGCGGCTAGAACGGAGCCATGGCGACGGTGGCGTTCGGCGACGGATCTCAGGGGAAGAGAAGGGAGGAGCGAGCGAGGGAGAGAGGGGGAGAGTGAACGGAGAGGCCAGGGGGGTTGAACGAGCCGGCCTTATCCTCCCCTGCGTCGGTGGGGTGCCACGGGGAGATCGACAGCGCGAGAGAGAGAGAAAGAGAAGGGCCAGCTGGGCCGGTTCGGGGCACTGTGGACTTAGGCCCAGTGCACAGTGCCTCTTTGCATTTTATTTTCTGTTTCATTATTTTTCTTTTTACAGAGTTGGGTTTTGCTTTAGATGAGCTGCCAATGAATTTGCAAAAATGTGAATCTTGCTCACATTAATATCTTGCAATATCCAGCACTGCCACAAAAAGTTTGGGCCTTTTCGGAATCCATTTGACATTGTTCAAAAATGAATAAGGCATTTAAATGTTGTGTTGGCTCTGATTTAAATGCTTAGACCCATCTGTGGTTGATGGTGATGTTGTGTTCCTTAACAGCAATTAGTTTTAGATTATTTGCTATAATGTGAACATTTTTGCCACAAGTTTTGAGCAACTTCATATTTCACTTTTGAATTTGAATTGATTTTCAGAACAGAATTTGAATTGGATATTGAACCAAAGTGTTTAGGCACTGCAAATGAAAGTGACTTGGCATTATTATCAGTTGATCACCGTGGCTATTACACAGGGGTGTTACACCATGTCCAAAAGATATTAAAGGAATTCGTAGTTTTCTTGGTCATGCTGGTTTCTATAGGAGGTTTATTAAAGACTTCTCTAAAATTTCTACGCCTCTTACAAATGTTTTACAAAAGGATGTTCCATTTGTTTTTGATGATGATTGTGTAGAAGCCTTTGAAACACTTAAGAAAGCCTTAACTTCTGCACCTATTGTTCAACCACCTGATTGGAACTTGCCTTTTGAAATTATGTGTGATGCTAGTGATTATGCCGTTGGTGCTGTTCTAGGACAAAGAGTTGATAAGAAACTAAATGTTATTCATTATGCTAGAAAAACTCTAGACGGTGCCCAAAGAAATTATGCTACTACTGAAAAAGAATTTTTAGCAGTTGTGTTTGCTTATGACAAATTCAGATCTTACATTGTTGATTCTAAAGTTATTGTTCACACCGATCATGCTGCTATTAAATATCTTATGGAAAAGAAAGATGCTAAACCTAGACTCATTAGGTGGGTTCTCTTGCTACAAGAATTTGATTTACATATAACTCATAGAAAAGGAGCTGAGAACCCTGTAGCTGATAACTTATCTAGGTTAGAGAATATCCTTGATGACCCACTACCTATTGATGATAGCTTCCCTGATGAACAATTAGCTGCAATAAATGTTTCTCATAACACTCCTTGGTATGCTGACTATGCTAATTATATTGTTGCTAAATACATACCACCTAGTTTCACATACCAACAAAAGAAAAAGTTCTTCTATGATTTAAGACATTACTTTTGGGATGACCCACATCTTTATAAAGAAGGAGTAGATGGTATTATTAGGCGTTGTGTACCTGAGCATGAACAGGAACAAATCCTACGGAAATGTCACTCTGAAGCCTATGGAGGGCATCATGCGGGAGATAGAACTGCTCACAAGGTATTGCAGTCTGGTTTTTATTGGCCTACTCTCTTCAAGGATTCCCGTAAGTTTGTTTTATCTTGTGATGAATGTCAATGAATTGGTAATATTGGTAAGCGTTAAGAAATGCCTATGAATTATTCACTTGCTATTGAACCATTTGATGTTTGGGGTTTTGATTATATGGGACCTTTTCCTTCCTCTAATGGGTATACACATATTTTGGTTGTTGTTGATTACATTACTAAGTGGGTAGAAGCTATTCCCACTAGTAGTGCTGATCATAACACTTCCATTAAAATGCTTAAAGAAGTTATTTTCCCAAGGTTTGGAGTCCCTACATATTTAATGACTGATGGTGTCTCACACTTTATTCATGGTGCTTTCCGTAAAATGCTTGCTAAATACGATGTTAACCATAGAATTGCATCACCCTATCATCCTCAATCTAGTGGTCAAGTTAAACTTAGCAATAGAGAAATAAAACAAATATTACAGAAAACTGTTAATAGGTCCCGAAAGAATTGGTCTAAGAAATCGGATGATGCACTTTGGGCCTACCAAACAGCATATAAAAATCCTATGGGTATGTCTCCCTATAAAATGGTCTATGGAAAAGCTTGCCATTTGCCTCTTGAGTTAGAACATAAAGCATATTGGGCAATTAAAGAACTCAACTATGATTTCAAACTTGCCGGTGAAAAGAGGTTATTTGATATTAGCTCAGTTGATGAATGGTGAACCCAAGCTTATGAAAATGCCAAGTTATTGAAAGAAAAAGTTAAAAGATGGCATGACAAGAGAATACAAAAGCGAGAATTCAAAGTTGGAGAATATGTTCTATTGTACAACTCTCGTTTCAGATTCTTTGCAGGAAAACTTCTCTCTAAATGGGAAGGACCATACATCATCGAAGAGGTTTACCGCTCTGGAGCTATCAAAATAAATAATGCCGAAGGTACTAACCCGATGGTGGTCAATGGGCAAAGAATTAAACACTATATCTCAGGTACATCTATTAATGTTGAAAGCAATATTATTCAAACTATGACACCTAAGGAACACATAAAGGAGACCTTCCGGAACACTCCAAAATAATTAAAAAAGAGGAGGTACGTGATACGGTAAGTAAACGAACTCCGAAAAATCTGCAAAAATATTTTCTGTCAGTATTGGAATATATTAAAAATTAGGAAAATAAGAAACAACCAGGAAGGCTCCCGAGGAGGGCACAAGACACCAGGGCGCGCCTGGGCCCCCTAGCGCGCCCAGGTGGGTTGTGCCCACCTCGGGAACCTTCTCGACTTCGTTTTCCTCCTGTTTGCTTGTTTCCCAAGATAAAAAATCTTTATATACCCCCCGAACGTATTGACCACCGTATCGCGGAGAAATCTTCTGTTCTTCTTTCTTGCTGTTTTCTGGCAGATCTGAAAATATGTCATCTCAAGATTCGGGAGAGGATTGCCCAGTTTCTTATCAGCCTTTGGATAAAAAAATCTTCAAGGACACCTATCCCTATATATGGTTCACCGATGAGGAATATGAAGATGAACTAGTTCCCCCTTGTTTCAAGCACGAAAGCAAGGAGGCATTATGCAAGAGGATAATAAAGCTTGAGATGGAGAACGAGGAGTTGAGGATAGATAATTTTACCCTTCGACGCAAGCTAGAGAAGAAGGATATTACCTCATCACCATCACCACCTTCTTCATCACCAAAGGAGACTTGAGTTCATGGTATGGACACTCCCCTTGGCTTGTGCCAAGCTTGGGGGAGGTGTCCCGGTATCGTATCACCACCACTATCTTTGCTTTCATCTATTTTAGTTCGATCTTTAGCTTCCTATGATTTAGTTGAATAAAAGTTTTAGTTTGATCCTTTCTTTTTGAGTGTTTGCTTAGTGATCTATCAATCGATGTAATCGTGTGCAAGATATATAATAAAGGGTAGTTTGAGTTTTGTTTCTTTACTTTTATCTCTCAATAAAAAGAAAGGGAAATAAATAAAAAGATCATATGCTAATCTTATGGTAAGTAATGACATCACATAAGGAAAAGTATAAGTGGTAAAATTTATTGGAGATTGACAAACATAGCATTGGTCAATGATGCAATTCATGAAAGAATTAATAAGGGAAGAGAAGATTCACATGCAAATACACTATCATGGACATATTTTATGATTGTGAGCCCCCATTAAATATTTTGTGTCAAAATAGCTGACATTGGACAAGGAAGACAACGTAATGATTTATGTTTGTTCATATTCACATATAAGTTATAGTGTCATAGATCCTTTAACATGTGTTGCTTGCTCAATATATTTTCTAGCCAAAAATTTCGCACTAAGTAGAGATACTACTTGTGCATCCAAAAACCCTTAACCCAAATCTTATTTTGAGAGTCCACCATACCTACCTATGGATTGAGTAAGATCCTTCAAGTAAGTTGTCATCGGTGCAATAAGGCAATAAAATTACTTCTAAATGTGTTGGATCATTTAGTGTAAGAGAAAATTGAGCATTGTACGAACTTGTGATGGCAAAGTAATAAAAGTGACGGACTGCATAATAAAGGTTGCTATCATAAGGGGCAATATAACGTGTCATTCTTTTGCATTAAGGGATTTGGCATACAAACAAATAAGCGCATGACAACCTCTGCTTCCCTCTGCGAAGGGCCTATCTTTTACTTTTATGCATTTACTTTTATGAAGAGTCAAAGTTTTCTTCCCTATTCCTTTTTATTTTCTCTTTTTGCAAGCATCATGTGGTGAGGAAAGATCTAGGCACATATATCCAGTTGGATATGAGTAGGCATGAGTTATTATTGTTGACATCACCATTGAGGTGAATACGTTGGGGGGCGAAGCTATAAGCCCCTATCTTTCTATGTGTCCGGTTGAAACTTTTTGTTCATGGGTACGCTGTGAGTGTTAGCAATCATAGAAGATTAAATTATGTTTGAGTATGTGGACTTGCCTAAAGGCTCTGATACGTGACCCTTCCTGAAAATATGATGAATTGTAGTTGCAAAGTTGGCTGAGAACATAGTTTGTTGGCTTTCAATAAGGTTTATGCTTTATACTTCAATGTTGTGATGAATTGTTACTTGTTCATGAGAAGTTATATGATAAAAGTTATGTGATAAAAGTTATTTGATAAAGTTTTATGTTAAAGTTCTTTCCTGTTATAATAATATGCATGATGCTTCTATGTCCGTATTTTGTTTTTATTGACACCTCTCTCTCTCTCTAAGCATGTGGGCATGTTTTTCGATTTTGATTTTCGCTTGAGGACAAGCAAGGTATAAGCTTGGGGGAGTTGATAGGTCCATTTTGCATCATGTTTTCCTACTGTTATTTATAAGGTTTCTATGCATAATAATGCCTTTTGGAGTATTTCTAATGCGTTTTCTCTCATATTATGCAAGATTTACACAAAGAGGGAGAATACCGGCAGCTGGAATTCTGGACCTGAAAAAGCTACGTCAGAGTTACCTATTCTGCACATCTCCAAATGAGCTAAAAATTTACGGAGAATTGTTCTGGAATATATGAGGAATATTGGAGCAAATAACTACCAGAGGGGGCCCACCAGGTGGGCACAACCCACCTGGGCGCGCCAGGGAGCCCAGGCGCGCCCTGGTGGGTTGTGCCCTCCTCGGCCCACCTCCGGTGCCCCCTCTTCTGGTATATAAGTCATTTTGACCTAGAAAAAATAGAGGGTGGACTTTCGGGATGAAGCGCCGCCGTCTCGAGGCGGAACTTGTGCAGGAGCACTTTTGCCCTCCGGCGGAGCGATTCCGCCGGGGGAACTTCCCTCCCGGAGGGGGAAATCATCGTCATCATCATCACCAACAACTCTCCCATCTTTGGGAGGGCCATCTCCATCAACATCTTCAACAGCACCATCTCCTCTCAAACCCTAGTTCATCTCTTGTGTTAAATCTTTGTACCGGAACCTTACATTGGTACTTGTGGGTGACTAGTAGTGTTGATTACGTCCTGTAGTTGATTACTATATGGTTTATTTGGTGGAAGATTATATGTTCAGATCCATTATGCTATTTAATACCCCTCTGATATTGAGCATGATTATTATTTGTGAGTAGTTATTTTTCTTCTTGAGGTCACGGGAGAAGTCATGTTGCAAGTAATCATGTGAACTTCATATGTGTTCGATATTTTGATGATATGTATGTTGTGATTCCCTTAGTGGTGTCATGTGAACGTCAACTACATGGCACTTCACCATATTTGGGTCTAAGGGAATGCATTGTGGAGTAGTTATTAGATGATGGGTTGCTATAGTGACAGAAGCTTAAACCCTAGTTTATGCGCTATTTCATAAGGGACTGATTTGGATCCAAAAGTTTAATGCTATGGTTAGATTTTATCTTAATACTTTTCTCGTAGTTGCGGATGCTTGCGAGGGGGTTAATCATAAGTAGGAGGTTTGTTCAAGTAAGAACAGCACCTAAGCACCGGTCCACCCACATATCAAATTATCAAAGTAGCGAACACGAATTAAATCAACATGATGAAAGTGATATGATGAAATTCCCGTGTACCCTCAAGAACGCTTTGCTTATCATAAGAGACCGTTTTGGCCTATCCTTTGCCACAAAAGGATTGGGCTACCTTGCTGCATATTATTTTGAAGGACATATGCCCTAGAGGCAATAATAAAGTTATTATTTATATTTCCTTATATCATGATAAATGTTTATTATTCATGCTAGAATTGTATTAACCGGAAACTTGATACATGTGTGGATACATAGACAAAACACCGAGTCCCTAGTAAGCCTCGACTAGACTATCTCGTTAAGCAAAGATGGTTAAGTTTCCTAACCATAGACATGTGTTGTCATTTGATGAACGGGATCACATCATTAGGAGAATGATGTGATGGACAAGACCCATCCGTTAACTTAGCATAATGATCGTTAAGTTTTATTGCTATTGCTTTCTTCATGACTTATACATATTCCTTTGACTATGAGATTATGCAACTCCCGGATACCGGAGGAATACCTTGTGTGCTATCAAATGTCACAACGTAACTGGGTGATTATAAAGATGCTCTACAGGTATCTCCGAAGGTGTTTGTTGGGTTGGCATAGATCGAGATTAGGATTTGTCACTCCGAGTATCGGAGAGGTATCTCTGGGCCCTCTCGGTAATGCACATCATGATAAGCCTTGCAAGCAATGTGACTAATGAGTTAGTTGCGGGATGATGCATTACAGAATGAGTAAGGAGACTTGCTGGTAACGATATTGAACTAGGTATGAAGATACCGACGATCGAATCTCGGGCAAGTAACATACCGATGACAAAGGGAATAACGTATGTTGTCATTGCGGTTTGACCGATAAAGATCTTCGTAGAATATGTAGGAACCAATATGAGCATCCAGGTTCCGCTATTGGTTATTGACCGGAGATGTGTCTCGGTCATGTCTACATAGTTCTCGAACCTGTAGGGTCCGCACGCTTAATGTTCGATGACGATTTGTATTATGAGTTATGATTTTTGGTGACCGAAGATTGTTCGGAGTCCCGGATGAGATCACGGGCATGACGAGGAGTCTCGAAATGGTCGAGAGGTAAAGATTGATATATTGGAAGGTTATATTCGGACACCGGAATGGATCCGGAGTGGCTCGGGTATTTTTCGGAGTACCAAGGGGTTACCGGAACCCCCCGGGGAAAGTTATGGGCCACATGGGCCTTGAGAGGGAGGCACACCAGCCCACAAGGGGCTGGCGCGCCCCCCACATGGAAGGGGTCCGAATTGGAGTAGGGAAGGGGGCGGCGCCCCCCTTTCCTTCTCCTTCTCCCTCTCCTTTCCCCTTTCCCTCTCCGGTAAAAGGAAGGGGGGCCCGAATTGGACTTGGAGTCCTAGTAGGACTCCTCCCCACTTGGGGGCGCGCCTTGGCCGGCCTCCTCCTCTCTCCCTCCTTTATATACATGGGAGGGGGCGCCTCTAGAAACATCAATTGTTCTCTTAGCCGTGTGCGGTGCCCCCCTCCACAGTCTACTCCTCCGGTCATAGCGTCGTAGTGCTTAGGCGAAGCCCTGCGCGGATCACATCACCAACACCGTCGCCACGCCGTCGTGCTGACGGAACTCTCCCTTGACCCTCTACTGGATCAAGAGTTCGAGGGACGTCATCGAGCTGAACGTGTGCTAAACTCGGAGGTGCCGTACTTTCGGTGCTTGATCGGTTGGATCGCGAAGACGTTCGACTACATCAACCGCGTTAAGCTAACGCTTCCGCTTTCGGTCTACGAGGGTACATGGACACACTCTTCCCCTCTCGTTGCTATGCATCTCCTAGATAGATCTTGCATGAGCGTAGGAAATTTTTGGAAATTGCATGCTACGTTCCCCAACAGTGGCCTCCGAGCCAGGTCTATGCGTAGATGATATGCACAAGTAGAACACAAAGAGTTGTGGGCGATAATAGTCATACTGCTTACCACCAACGTCTTACTTTGATTCAGCGGTATTGTTGGATGAAGCGGCCCGGACCAATATTACATGACCGCGTTCATGAGTCTGGTTCTACCGACGTGCTTTGCACACAGGTGGCTGGCGGGTGTCTATTTCTCCAACTTTTGTTGAATCGAGTTTGACTACGGCCGGTCCTTGTTGAAGGTTAAAACAGCACACTTGACGAAAAATCGTTGTGGTTTTGATGCGTAGGTAAGAACGGTTCTTGCTAGAAGCCCGTAGCAGCCACGTAAAACTTGGAACAACAAAGTAGAGGACGTCTAACTTGTTTTTGCAGGGCATGTTGTGATGTGATATGGTCAAGATATGATGTGATATATGTTATTGTATGAGATGATCATGTTTTGTAAAAGTTATCGGCAACTGGCAGGAGCCTTATGGTTGTCGCTTTATTGTATGAAATGCAATCGCCATGTAATTGCTTTACTTTATCACTATGCGGTAGCGATAGTCGTAGAAGCAATAGTTGGCAAGACGACAACGACGCTACGATGGAGATCAAGGTGTCAAGCCGGTGACGATGGAGATCATGACGGTGCTTTGGAGATGGAGATCAAAGGCACAAGATGATGATGACCATATCATATCACATATTTTGATTACATGTGATGTTTATCTTTTATGCATCTTATTTTGCTTAGTACGGCGGTAGCATTATAAGATGATCCTTCACTAAATTTCAAGGTATAAGTGTTCTCCCTGAGTATGCCCCGTTGCTACAGTTCATCGTGCCGAGAAACCACGTGATGATCGGGTGTGATAAGCTCTACGTTCACATACAACGGGTGCAAGACAGTTTTGCACGTGCGGAATACTCGGGTTAAACTTGACGAGCCTAGCATATGCAGATATGGCCTCGGAACACTGAAACCGAAAGGTCGAACGTGAATCATATAGTAGATATGATCAACATAGAGATGTTCACCATTGAAAACTACTCCATCTCACGTGATGATCGGACATGGTTTAGTTGATATGGATCACGTGATCATTTAGATGACTAGAGGGATGTCTATCTAAGTGGGAGTTCTTAAGTAATATGATTAATTGAACTTTAATTTATCATGAACTTAGTCCTGGTAGTATTTGCAAATTATGTTGTAAATCAATAGCTCGCGTATAGCTCCCCTGTTTTTTTTTTTATATGTTCCTAGAGAATACTAAGTTGAAAGATGATAGTAGCAATGATGCGGACTGGGTCCGTGATCTGAGGAATATCCTCATTGTTGCACAGAAGAATTATGTCCTTGATGCACCGCTAGGTGACAGACCTATTGCAGGAGCAGATGCAAACGTTATGAACGTTTGGCAAGCTCGATATGATGACTACTTGATAGTTTAGTGCACCATGCTTTACGGCTTAGAACCGGGACTTCAAAAACATTTTGAACGCCACGGAGCATATGAGATGTTCCAAAGAGATGAAATTGGTATTTCAGACTCATGCCCGTGTCGAGAGGTATGAGACCTCTGACAAGTACTTTGCCTACAAGATGGAGGAGAATAGCTCAGCTAGTGAGCATGTGCTCAGAATGTCTGGGTACTACAATCGCTTGAATCAAGTGGGAGTTAATCTTCCAGATAAGATAGTGATTGACAGAGTTCTCTAGTCACTATCACCAAGTTACTAGAACTTCGTGATGAACTATAATATGCAAGGGATGATGAAAATGATTCCCAAGCTCTTTGCGATGCTAAAATCGATGAAGGTAGAAATCAAGAAATAGCATCAAGTGATGGTTGACAAGACCACTAGTTTCAAGAAAAAGGGCGAGGGCAAGAAAGGGAACTTCAAGAAGAATGGCAAGCAAGTTGTCACTCCCATGAAGAAGCCCAAAGATAGACCTAAGCCTGAAACTAAGTGCTTCTACTGCAAAGGAAATGGTCACTTGAAGTGGAACTGCCCCAAATACTTGGCGGATAAGAAGGATGGCAAAGTGAACAAAGGTATATTTGATATACATGTTATTGATGTGTATTTTACTAGTGTTCATAGTAGCCCCAGGGTATTTGATACCAGTTCAGTTGCTAACATTATTAACTCAAAGCAGGAGTTGCAAAATGAACAGAAACTAGTGAATGACGAGGTGACGATGTGTGTTGGAAGTGATTCCAAGGTTGATAAGATCACCATCGCACACTCCCTCTACCTTCGGGATTAGTGTTGGACCTAAATAAAAGTTATTTGGTGTTTGCGTTGAGCATGAAAATGATTGGATCATATTTATTGCGATACGGTTATTCATTTAAGTCAGAGAATAATTGTTGTTCTGTTTACATGAATAAAACCTTCTATGGTCATACACTCAATATAAATGGTTTATTGAATCTCGATCGTAGTGATAACATATTCATAATATTGATGCCAAAAGATGCAAAGTTGATAATGATAGTGCAACATATTTGTGGCACTGCCGTTTAGGTCATATTGGTGTAAAGCGCATGAAGAAACTCCATGCATATGGGCTTTTGGAATCACTTGATTATGAATCATTTGATACTTGCGAACCATGCCTCATGGGCAAGATGACTAAAACTCCGTTCTCCGGAACAATGGAGCGAGCCAATGACTTATTGGAAATAATACATACCGATGTATGCAGTCGAATGAGTGTTGAGGCTCGCGGCGGGTATCGTTATTTTCTGACCTTCACAAATGATTTGAGCAGATATGGGTATATCTACTTAATGAAACACAAGTCTGAAACATTTGAAAAGTTCAAAGAATTTTAGAGTGAAGTGGAAAATCATCATAACAAGAAAATAAAGTTTCTATGATCTGATCGCGGAGGTGAATATTTGAGTTACGATTTTGGCCTTCATTTAAAACAATGTGGAATAGTTTCACAACTCACGCCACGTGGAACACCACAGCGTAATGGTGTGTCCGAATGTCGTAACCATACTTTATTAGATATGGTGCAATCTATGATATCTCTTACCGATTTACCACTATCGTTTTGGGGTTATGCATTAGAGACAGCTGCATTCACGTTAAATAGGGCACCATCTAAATCCGTTGAGACGACACTGTATGAACTGTGATTTGGCAAGAAACCTAAGCTGTCATTTCTTGAAGTTTGGGGTTGCGATGCTTATGTGAAAAAGCTTCAGCCTGATAAGCTCGAACCCAAATCGGAGAAGTGCGTCTTCATAGGATACCCAAAAGAAACTGTTGGGTACACCTTCTATCACAGATCCGAAGGCAAGATTTTTGTTGCTAAAAATGGATCCTTTCTAGAGAAGGAGTTTCTCTCGAAAGAAGTGAGTGGGAGGAAAGTAGAACTTGATGAGGTAATTGTACCTTCTCTCGAATTGGAGAATAGCTCATCACAGAAAACAGTTCCCGTGATGCCTACACCAATTAGTGAGGAAGCTAATAATGATGATCATGAAACTTCAGATCAAGTTACTACCGAACCTCGTAGGTTAACCAGAGTACGTTCCGCACCAGAGTGGTACGGTAATCCTGTTCTGGAAGTCATGTTACTAGACGATGACGAACCTACGAACTATGAGGAAGCGATGATGAGCCCAGATTCCGCGAAATGGCTTGAGGCCATGAAATCCGAGATGGGATCCATGTATGAGAACAAAGTATGGACTTTGGTTGACTTGCCCGATGATCGGCAAGCCATAGAAAGTAAATGGATCTTCAAGAAGAAGACTGACGCTGATGGTAATGTTACTATCTACAAAGCTCGACTTGTCACAAAAGGTTTTTGACAAGTTCAAGGAGTTGACTACGATGAGACTTTCTCACCCATAGCGATGCTTAAGTCTGTCCGAATCATGTTAGCAATTGCCGCATTTTATGAAATCTGGCAAATGGACGTCAAAACTGAATTCTTTAAAGGATTTCTTAAAGAAGAGTTGTGTATGATGCAATCAAAAGGTTTTGTCAAACCTAAAGGTGCTAACAAAGTGTGCGAGCTCCAGCGATCCATTTATGGACTGGTGCAAGCATCTTGGAGTTGGAATATATGCTTTGATAGTGTGATCAAAGCATATGATTTTATACAGACTTTTGGAGAAGCCTGTATTTACAAGAAAGTGAGTGGGAGCTCTGTAGCATTTCTAATATAATATGTGGATGACATATTGTTGATTGGAAATGATATAGAATTTCTGGATAGCATAAAAGGATACTTGAATAAGAATTTTTCAATAAAAAGACCTCGGTGAAGCTTCTTAAGTATTGAGCATCACGATCTATAGGGATAGATCGAGACACTTGATAGGACTTTCACAAAGCACATACCTTGACAAAATTTTGAAGGAGTTCAAAAAAGGGATCAGTCAAAGAAAGAGTTCTTGCCTGTATTCAAGGTATAAAGTTGAGTAAGACTCAAAGCATGACCACGACAGAAGATAGAGAGAGAATGAAAGTCATTCCCTATGCCTCAGCCATAGGTTCTATAAAGTATGCCATGCTGTGTACCAAACCTGTTGTGTACCTTGCCATGAGTTTGTCAAGGGGGTACAATAGTGATCCAGGAGTAGATCACTAGATAGCGGTCAAAATTATCCTTAGAGGACTAAGGAAATGTTTCTCGGTTATGGAGGTGATGAAGAGTTCGTCTTAAAGAGTTATGTCGATGCAAGCTTTGACACTAATCTAGATGACTCTAAGTCTCAATCTAGATACGTATTGAACGTGGGAGCAATTAGCTAGAGTAGCTCCATGCAGAGCATTGTAGACATAGAAATTTGCAAAATACATACGGACCTGAATGTGGCAGACCCATTGACTAAACTTCTCTCACAAGCAAAACATGATCACACCTTAGTACTCTTTGGGTGTTAATCACATAGCGATGTGAACTAGATTATTAACTCTAGTAAACCCTTTGGGTGTTGGTCAAATGGCGATGTGAACTATGGGTGTTAATCACATAGAGATGTGAACTATTGGTGTTAAATCACATGGCGATGTGAACTAGATTATTGACTCTAGTGCAAGTGGGAGACTGAAGGAAATATGCCCTAGAGGCAATAATAAAGTTATTATTTATATTTCCTTATATCATGATAAATGTTTATTATTGATGCTAGAATTGTATTAACCGGAAACTTGATACATGTGTGGATACATAGACAAAACACCGAGTCCCTAGTAAGCCTCTACTAGACTAGCTCGTTAATCAAAGATGGTTAAGTTTCCTAATCATAGACATGTGTTGTCATTTGATGAACGGGATCACATCATTAGGAGAATGATGTGATGGACAAGACCCATCCGTTAGCTTAGCATAATGATCGTTAAGTTTTATTGCTATTGCTTTCTTCATGACTTATACATATTCCTTTGACTATGAGATTATGCAACTCCCGGATACCGGAGGAATACTTTGAGTGCTATCAAACGTCACAACGTAACTGGATGATTATAAAGATGCTCTACAGGTATCTCCGAAGGTGTTTGTTGGGTTGGCATAGATCGAGATTAGGATTTGTCACTCCGAGTATCGGAGAGGTATCTCTGGGCCCTCTCGGTAATGCACATCATGATAAGCCTTGCAAGTAATGTGACTAATGAGTTAGTTGCAGGATGATGCATTACGGAACGAGTAAAGAGACTTGCCGGTAACGAGATTGAACTAGGTATGAAGATACCGACGATCGAATCTCGGGCAAGTAACATACCGATGACAAAGGGAATAACGTATGTTGTCATTGCGGTTTGACCGATAAAGATCTTTGTAGAATATGTAGGAACCAATATGAGCATCCAGGTTCCGCTGTTGGTTATTGACTGGAGATGTGTCTCGGTCTTGTCTACATAGTTCTCGAACCCGTAGGGTCCGCACGCTTAACGTTCGATGACGATTTGTATTATGAGTTATGTGTTTTGGTGACCGAAGATTGTTCGGAGTCCCGGATGAGATCACGGACATGACGAGGAGTATCAAAATGGTCGAGAGGTAAAGATTGATATATTGGAAGGTTATATTCGGACACCGGAATGGTTACGGAGTGGTTCGGGTATTTTTCGGAGTACCGAGGGGTTACCGGAACCCCCCGGGGAAAGTTATGGGCCACATGGGCCTTGAGAGGGAGGCACACCAGCCCACAAGGGGCTGGCGCGCCCCCGACTTGGAAGGGGTCCGAATTGGAGTGGGGAAGGGGGCGGCGCCCCCCTTTCCTTCTCCTTCTCCCTCTCCTTTCCCCTTTCCCTCTCCGGTAAAAGGAAGGGGGGGGTCCGAATTGGACTTGGAGTCCTAGTAGGACTCCTCCCCACTTAGGGGCGCGCCTTGGCTGGCCTCCTCCCCTCTCCCTCCTTTATATACGTGGGAGGGGGGCGCCTCTAGAAACATCAATTGTTCTCTTAGCCGTGTGCGGTGCCCCCCTCCACAGTCTACTCCTCCGGTCATAGCGTCATAGTGCTTAGGCGAAGCCCTGCGCGGATCACATCACCAACACCGTCGCCACGCCGTCGTGCTGACGGAACTCTCCCTCGACCCTCTACTGGATCAAGAGTTCGAGGGACGTCATCGAGCTGAACGTGTGCTAAACTCGGAGGTGCCGTACGTTCGATGCTTGATCGGTTGGATCGCGAAGACGTTCGACTACATCAACCGCGTTAAGCTAACGCTTCTGCTTTCGGTCTATGAGGGTACGTGGACACACTCTCCCCCTCTCGTTGCTATGCATCTCCTAGATAGATCTTGCGTGAGCGTAGGAATTTTTTTGAAATTGCATGCTACGTTCCCCAACATATTGACCGTTACCGTTACTTGCTCGTTACAAATTATCTTGCTATCAAACTACTTGTTACCGACTATTTCAGTGCCTGGAGAAAATACCTTGCTGAAAACCACTTGTCACTTCCTTCTGCTCCTCGTTGGGTTCGACACTCTTACTTATCGAAAGGACTACGATTGATCCCCTATACTAATGCTCGTGGTAGCGCCTAGGTATTTGATACTGGTTCGGTTGCTTATATTTGTAACTCGAAACTGGAGCTGCGGAATAAACGAAGATTGGCTAAGGACAAGGTGACGATGCGCGTCCGGAATGGTTCCAAGTTCGATGTGATCGCCGTCGGCACGCTAGCTCTACATCTACCTATGGGATTAGTTTTAGACCTCAATAATTGTTATTTGGTGCCAGCGTTTAGCATGAACATTATATCTGGATCTTGTTTATTGCGAGACGGTTATTCATTTAAGTCAGAGAATAATGGTTGTTCTATTTATATGAGAAATATCTTTTATGGTCATGCACCTTTGATGAATGGTCTATTCTTGTTGAATCTCGATCGTAGTGATACACATATTCATAATATTGATACCAAAAGATGCAAAGTTGATAATGATAGTGCAACATACTTGTGGCACTGTCGTTTAGGTCATATTGGTGTAAAGCGCTTGAAGAAACTCCATGTGGATGGACTTTTAGAATCACTTGATTATGAATCATTTGATACTTGTGAACCATGCCTCATGGGTAAGATGACTAAAACTCCGTTCTCCGGAACAATGGAGCGAGCTAATGACTTATTCGAAATAATACATACCGATGTATGCGGTCCAACGAGTGTTGAGGCACGCGGCGGGTATCGTTATTTTCTAACCTTCACAGATGATTTGAGTAGGTATGGGTGTATCTACTTGATGAAACACAAGTCTGAAACATTTGAAAAGTTCAAAGAATTTCAGAGTGAAGTGGAGAATCATCGTAACAAGAAAATAAAGTTTCTTCAATCTGATCGCGGAGGCGAATATTTGAGTTATGAGTTTGGCCTTCATTTAAAACAATGTGGAATTGTTTCACAACTCACGCCACCTGGAACATCACAGCGTAATGGTGTGTCCGGACGTCGTAATCGTACTTTATTAGAGTGCGTTCTATGATGTCTCTTACTGATTTGCCTTTATCATTTTGGGGTTATGCATTAGAGAAAACCGCATTCATGTTAAATAGGGCACCGTCTAAATCCATTGAGACGACACCGTATGAACTATGGTTTGGCAAGAAACCTAAGTTGTCATTTCTTGAAGTTTGGGGATGCGATGCTTATCACTACAGGAATCAGCTTCTTTGTCGTCTGCCATGGCAGACGGCAAAGGACCGGAAAGCGGATGGCAAACATCTTTGCCATCAGCCGCTGACGGCAAAGCTGTCCGGCAAAGTAAGCTACGGTAAACAGCTACTTTGTCGTCTGCTTTCCCAAAGCGGACGGCAAAGACCCTTTGCCGTCGGTGGCAGATGGCAAAGAACATGGACGGCATATAACAGGCGTTAGCCATGTTAGGTGGCTAACGGGAGGCTTTGCTGTCCGCCAGCTGACGGCAAAAATGCCCCACCCAAATGGGTCAGCTCCCAGGTTGCACAGGTTGCTGCCACGTGGCCACTTTGCCGGCTGTGGCAGACGGCAAAGGGCTCTTTGCCGTCGGTGGCAGATGGCAAAGTGCCTGTATTGATACTGTTTTTTTTCTGTTTCCTGTTATATCCCTGCATTTTCAAAAGACATATATGATATATATAGTTTCAACCTCAAACATAGCCCATGTATCCAACATCTAGCAGTCCATCAATGCAACAGAACACATAGGGTATTCAAACATCCAATACATACATAGTTTCATGAAATTCATCCATATATACATACATAGTTTCACGTTGTTCATCAATACAAATGAAAACAAAAACTAAAGACTAGCAGTCCATCAATGCTGCTTCCATGAAGTGAATCAAACCTGCAAAAATGGGAGTAAGAAAGTTAGAAGTAGAAGAAGAAGACTAGAAGAAGAAGAGAGTAGAAGAAGAAGAGAGAAGAGACTAGAAGAAGAAAGAAGAAGAAGAAGAAAGAAGAGAAGAAGAAGAAGAAGAAGAAGAATAAGGAGTAGAAGTGGAGAAAAGAAAGAAGAGAAAAAGGAAGAATAAGAAGATATTTTCTTCTTTTCTTCTTTTCTCATCTTTCTTCTTCTCTTCTATCTTCTTATCCTTTTCCTTCTCATTCTCATTCTTGTTCTTTTATTATTTCTTTTTCTTCACTTTCTTCTTCTATTTCTTCTTTTTCTCCTTTCCTTGTTTTTCTTCTTTTATTCCTTATTGTGTCATTATGAGCTTAACTTAGGTAATTATGCCATTTTTGAGCTAACTAAGCTTATTATGTCAATTTCAAGGAAAATAAGGTAAGTATAGGTCATTTTTGTGCTAACCTAGGTGATGATGCCATTTTTGAGCCAACTTAGGTAAGTATAGCTCATTTTTTATCTAACTTAGGTAATTATGCCATTTTGGAGGAATATAAGCTAAGTATATGACATTTATGAGAGAACCAAGGTTATTATGCCATTTTTTAAATGAATAAGCTAATTATGTCATAAATGAACTAAATAAGCTAATTTTGTCATTTTGGAGGATAATTAGCTAAGTACGCCTTTTTTGGGGAAAATAAGCTAAGTATGTGGCATAATAGGGCTAACAAGCATGTACGAAGCTAAGTATGCATTTGTTAAGGAAAACACTATAGAAAACTTACCATCATCACGGAGGTGAAGCACCGGGGTGGCTCTTGCCGGTAACACCTGGAGAAGGATCATGCGTTATTTGTCTGGAGTTATGCTGCACCAAAGATCATTTGCAATGTCTCATTAGCATGATAACACTGAAATGTTAAGACTAGTAACTAATGACCATTCAAATTAAACTCATCGTGGTCCCCGGAGCAATCTCTGGCATCGGCGGAGGGGTCTGACCGGCCTTCTGGCACACAGACTGCACATTTGGGTTTGACGAGTCAGTCATACTAGTTAGTAATGAAACGAACATTACGTGAATGATTTGGCTAATATGCAGAAGAAACTTACCATGAGGAGCTCGTACATGGCCCGGTTCTGCATGTCATTCCGTGACCTCTCCTCCTCCATCATCTTTGTCGTCTTCTCCTCCAACTCCCGCTGCTTCTCCTCCGCCTGCCGGTCCCTCTCCGCCAGAAGCGCCTGGGTTCTATCTCTCTCACTCTGAAGAGCAGCCTGCAACACCACCCCTCGTTAGCATTGTAATCATCGATGGCCACACACACAATGTAATGGATGAAAGATAGCTTAGTCCGTATAACTAACCTCGAAGGTGAGCTCGACTGGCCATTGACGAGGCCTCATCTCAGGAGCGGAGCTCGACTAGTGCACCTTGATCTCTGGGAGAGTGCGAGGACAACGGATAAGTCCATCTCCAATGGCTATCGAGCCATGGGACCTCCCACCACCAGATATCATCACTAGCTCTGGATCAAACTGCTGGCTCAGGTTAAAGTCCTCCCCTTTCCTCGCCTTCCCCTCATCTCTGTACCTCATGAGCTTGTTGTGGGAGGAGATGTTGGTAAAGTTCTCTGGATGATTGAGATCAGACGCAGAGAATGCCTTGACCTTCTTGTACAAGGCAGTATGGGCCATGGCATAGAGGTCGTACACCTCTGGCACCTCCGCCTTATTGTGTTTTGCCTAAAAGAGAGGAACAGAGTAAATTAGTAATTAAAGGGCTCAAGCTAGCATGAAGAATGAATTGCATGAATCATGAAGCAAACCACATACCCAGTTCCGCCCGAACTGAAATAAGTTGGCGCTGCCTTGATGGTGTGGCACACCTTCCATTTGGGCACGCTTGTCCTTGGCATTGTTGTGGAGGGCGCGCCATCGGTCTGAGCACCACTCATCCACCAACACCACCCAACAATCCATCTGATCCACACACCATCTCGGGGGCACCTAATTTAGTAAAGAGAAACTTGAGCGCTACGCCTATGAATCAAATCAAGGAAACTAAGTACAATGCCTTAAGAATAGGTAATTACCGTCATGTACTGCTCCTTCTTCAGAAACTTATCGCGGCACGCCGGCTTGGGCTTCTTAATACCACGCGAGGCATAGTAGTCTCGAACAGCCTGCACCCGAGCCTCGTGCCGTAAGTTTTGTAGTAGGCGCCTGCACTCGGCATCGATAACCTTTGCCGCGGCCTCCTCGTATCCCTCCTCACACCTGTAGAAGGTCTGCAATCAAACGAGACAACATTGATTAGTACAATAACTAGCTATTTGAAGATTTTTAATTGTGTAAAGGAGATATTACCCAAAACTTTCTGATCACCATCTCTGCCCTAGTGTGGCACAAGACACCATCGATCATCTCCTCCGGTGGGGCCGGGGCAGCCAAGTAGTGCTCCCAGCTCAATCCTAGCTCTGGAACCTGACCCTCACCGGGCAACGTGACAAACCCCAGGAAGTTTTGCCGGCAAATCACACCAAGGACGGTGTTGGGCCTGCGCACAGCATCAGCGTGGTGCCAACCCCTGCAGTATGACAAGGCCAACGCATTAGATATTTGAAGAAACATGAAGGCAAATGGTACAAAAAGAGTAAATACACTTACCTCTCCCCATCAGGGAAAATCAACCACCTCTGCTCGTGGGTCGCCGGCACGGGCGGGAGCCATGTACAACCACGCTGGTAGACGGTGGCCCCCTCAACCACCTCGCCCTCGCTATCAGCCGGATCCCCGCCACCATCAGCATGGCCACTCAGCCCCTCAGGCGGAGTCGTCCAGGTACCCCATCCAGACGTCTCCTAGGACGGAGTCTCATGGGGCCAAGTCTCATGGGCCGAAGGCCCGTCGACCCGAGGCTCGTGGACCAGAGTCCGCGTAGCCTCCTCCTCAGACGTGTCCACCCTAGCAGTCCTGTGCTCGGGTGAACCAGCTACGGGTGGCGGCGAGGAAGGCGTAGGAGCCTGCCTAGCTCTCCCACGGCCACGTCCTCCCCAACCTCCTCTCTTCTTCCCTCCCCGACCTCCTCCCCCGGTGGGCAACGATGCCGATGAAGAAGCGCCCACCGGTGTCTTCATACTGTCGACCAACGCTCTTCGGAGAGTCTGGGGTGGAATGGAAGTACCCCTTCCACCACGCGCCGACGAAGGAGCCTCGGAGAGCTCCTTACCCGCGCCCACCATCTTTCAACACCTGCCATGACATAGAGTAAATGAAATTAGTACAACATAAAAAAACTAATACCGACATGAATAATAATATGCATATAACTAGTGTATCATCATCAAGTACAAACATAACTTAGGAACCCCTCGGCGACCCTCGACTCCTCGCCCCTCGACCCCTCAGCGACTCTCGACCCCTCGACCCCTGACCCCTCGGCAATCCTCGACCCTCGACCCCTCGGTGGTCCTGTCGAACACCTTCACTGTGAGCATGGTGCGGCTGTTGTCATAGCTTAAGATGCGGACGTGCCCGAGCTAAAGGTCATCAGCGCGGGCGAACTGCTTCCATCCGTTCTTCGCGCACGGATGGAAGCAGTTCACCTGCGCTCATGACCTTCAGCTCGGGGACGTCCTCATCTTAAGCTACGACACCAATCGGTCAGCACTAAGACCGGAAGATCCTCGACCATCGACCCCTCGACCCCTTGGCGATCCTCGACCCCTCGGCGACCGTCGACCCCTCGACCCCTGACCCCTCGTCAATCCTCGACCCTCGACCCCTCGGTGGTCCTGTCGAACACCTTCACTGTGAGCATGGTGCGGCTATTGTCGTAGCTTAAGATGCGGACATGCCCGAGCTGAAGGCCATCAGCGCGGGCGAACTGCTTCCATCCGTTCTTCGCGCACGGATGGAAGCAGTTCACCCGCGCTCATGACCTTCAGCTTGGGGACGTCCTCATCTAAAGCTACGACACCAGTCGGTCAGCACTCGGACCGAAAGATCCTTGACCATCGACCCCTCGACCCCTCGATTTGTCGGCGACCCTCGACCCCTCGGTGACCCTCGACCCCTCGACGACGGGTGAGGACGTTGGGGAGGGACCCACTGGCTCCACCATCTATCCCCTCGGCGACCGGCGATCCTCGACCCTCTGCCCCGACCCTCGACCCCTCGGCGACCGGCGATCCTCGACCCTTGACCCCTTGGCGACCAGCGATCCTCGACCCTCGTTCCCGACCCTCGACCCTAGTTTTGGCAATCGGTGATGCCCGACCAGGTTCAGTCGGCGCTGATGCACCCCGTCGGTGATCCTCGACCTGGTTTCCTTTTTCCTCTTCTTCTGCTCTTCTTCTTCTTCTTTTCTTCTCCACCCCCTTTTCTTCTTCTCCTCCTCCTCCTCTTCCTCCTCCTCCTCCTCCTCTTCTTCTTCTTCTTCTTCTTCTTTTCTTCTCCTAATAATTTTTTTCAAGAACTAACCTAACTAACCTAGAAACTAACATAACTAACCTAGAACTAACCTAACTAACCTAGAACTAATCTAACTAACCTAACTAACAATACTAACTAACCTAATTACTAACAGTAGAAAAAAAAAGAAAAAAAACAGGGGGAGAGCTCACCGGAGTGGGTCGGCGGGGCATCGGGGCGGCGGGGCGCCTGGTTGTCGGGGCGGCGGGGCGGCAAGGGCATCGAGGCGCCTGGTTGTCGGGGAGGCGGGGGCGCCGGGCCGCAGGGGCCGCGGGGGCGCAGCAGACCGTGGGTGGTGGGTGGTGGGCCGGCACGGCGGCGCGGCGGCGGGGGGTCAGGGGCGGCGAGGGCGGTGGGGGTCGAGGGCGGCGGCGGCGGTTGGGGTCAGGGGCGGCGCGGTGGAGTGAGAGAGAAAGAGAGATGGAGAGTGGGAGGTGGGGTGCAGGGGGTGGGCCGTAGCCGTTAGCTACCGTTCTCTTTGCCGTCCGCTAGCAGACGGCAAAGAATCTTTGCCGTCCTCTAGCAGACGGCACAGAGGTGGGGTGGACCGTTACAGTGACCTGGCCTCCACTGGACCCCACCCCCACCTCTTTGGCGTCAGCTAGCGGACGACAAAGATTCTTTGCCATCGGCTAGCTGACGGCAAAGAACAGGCTGATGGCAAAAAGATTCTTTGCCATCAACCAGTTCTTTGCCGTTAGTTTTTTTGTAAGCAGACAGTTTAGACCTTCTTTGCCGTCAGCTAGCAGATGGCAAAGAACTGGCTGATGGCAAATTCCCTGATTCCAGTAGTGTATGTCAAAAGGCTTCAGCCTGATAAGCTCGAACCCAAAGCGGAGAAGTGCGTCTTCATAGGATACCCTAAAGAAACTATTGGGTATACCTTCTACCACAGATCCGAAGGCAAAATCTTTGTTGCTAAGAATGGGTCATTTCTAGAGAAGGAGTTTCTCTCGAAAGAAGTGAGTGGGAAGAAAGTAGAACTTGATGAGGTAATTGTACCTTCTCTCGAATTGGAAAGTAGCACATCACAGAAAACCGTTCCCGTGATGCCTACACCAACTAGAGAGGAAGCTAATGATGATGACCATGAAACTTCAGATCAAGTTACTACTGAACCTCGTAGGTCGACCAGAACACGTACCGCACCAGAGTGGTACGGTAATCCTGTCCTGGAAGTCATGTTGTTAGACAACGGCGAACCTACGAACTATGAAGAAGCTATGATGAGCCCAGATCCCGATAAATGGCTTGAGGCCATGAAATCTGAGATAGGATCCATGTATGAGAACAAAGTGTGGACTTTGGTGGACTTGCCCGATGATCGGCAAGCCATTGAGAATAAATGGATCTTCAAGAGGAAAACGGACGTTGATGGTAATATCACTGTCTACAAAGCTCGACTTGTCACGAAAGGTTTTCGACAAGTTCAAGGGGTTGACTACGATGAGACTTTCTCACCCATAGCGATGCTTAAGTCTGTCCGAATCATGTTAGCAATTGCCGCATTTTATGATTATGAAATCTGGCAAATGGACGTCAAAAATGCATTCCTTAATGGATTTCTTAAAGAAGAGTTGTATATGATGCAACCAGAAGGTTTTGTCGATCCTAAAGGTGCTAACAAAGTGTGCAAGCTCCAGCGATCCATCTATGGACTGGTGCAAGCATCTCGGAGTTGGAATATACACTTTGATGAGGTGATCAAAGCATATGGTTTTATACAGACTTACGGTGAAGCCTGTATTTACAAGAAAGTGAGTGGGAGCTCTGTAGCATTTCTGATATTATATGTGGATGACATATTGCTGATTGGAAATGATATAGAATTTCTAGATAGCATAAAAGGATACTTGAATAAGAAATTTTCAATGAAAGACCTCGGTGAAGTTGCTTATATATTGGGCATCAAGATCTATAGGGATAGATCAAGACGCTTAATAGGACTCTCACAAAGCACATACCTTGACAAAGTTTTGAAGAAGTTTAAAATGGATCAGTCAAAGAAAGGATTCTTGCCTGTATTGCAAGGTGTGAAGTTGAGTAAGACTCAAAGCCCGACCACGACAG
Source organism: Thinopyrum elongatum (assembly GCA_011799875.1). Taxonomy (NCBI): domain Eukaryota; kingdom Viridiplantae; phylum Streptophyta; class Magnoliopsida; order Poales; family Poaceae; genus Thinopyrum; species Thinopyrum elongatum. The sequence goes on from CM022302.1 coordinate 198,257,085, forward strand.
AAGATAGAGAGAGAATGAAAGTCATTCCCTATGCCTCAGCCATACGTTCTATTATGTATGCCCTGCTGTGTACCAGACCTGATGTGTGCCTTGCCATAAGTTTGGCAGGGAGGTACCAAAGTAATCCAGTAATGGATCCCTGTACAGTGGTCAAGAATATCCTGAAGTACCTGAAAAGGACCAAGGATATGTTTCTTGTTTATGGAGGTGACGAAGAGCTCGTCGTAAAGGGTTACGTCGATGCTAGCTTCGACACAGATCCAGATGACTCTAAGTCACAAACCGGATACGTATTTATATTGAATGGTGGAGCTGTTAGTTGGTGAAGTTCCAAGCAGAGCGTCATGGCGGGATCTACGTGTGAAGCGGAGTACATAGCTGCTTCGGAAGCAACGCGTGAAAGAGTCTGGATGAAGGAGTTCATATCCGATCTGGGTGTAATACGCAGTGCATCGGGTCCAATGACAATCTTTTGTGACAATACTGGAGCAATTGCCTTAGCGAAGGAATCCAGGTTTCACAAGAGAACCAAACACATCAAGAGACGCTTCAACTCCATTCGTGAAAAGGTCAAGGATGGAGACATAGAAATTTGCAAAGTACATACGAATCTGAATGTGGCAAACCCGTTGACTAAACCTCTTCCACGGGCAAAACATGATCAGCACCAAGACTCCATGGGTGTTAGATTCATTACTATGTAATCTAGATTATTGACTCTAGTGCAAGTGGGAGACTGTTGGAAATATGCCCTAGAGGCAATAATAAAGTGGTTATTATTATATTTCCTTAATCATGATAAAGGTTTATTATTCATGCTAGAATTGTATTGACCGAAAACTTAAATACATGTGTGGATACATAAACAAATACCATGTCCCTAGTAAGCCTCTACTAGACTAGCTCGTTGATCAAAAGATGGTGAAGGTTTCCTAACCATAGAAATGTGTTGTCACTTGATAACGGGATCACATCATTAGGAGAATGAAGTGATGGGCAAGACCCATCCTTTAGCATAGCATATGATCGTTCAGTTTATTGCTACTGCTTTCTTAATGTCAAATACATATTCCTTCGACCATGAGATCATGCGACTCCTGGATACCGGAGGAATACCTTGTGTGCTATCAAACGTCACAACGTAACTGGGTGATCATAAAGATGCTCTACAGGTATCTCTGAAGGTGTTTGTTGAGTTGGCGTGAATCGAGATTGGGATTTGTCACTCCGTATGACGGAGAGGTATCTCTGGGCCCTCTCGGTAATACATCATCACAAGAAGCTTGCAAGCAAAGTGACTAAGGAGTTAGTTGCAAGATGATGTATTACGGAACGAGTAAAGAGACTTGCTGGTGATGAGATTGAACTAGGTATGGAGATACCGACGATCAAATCTCGGGCAAGTAACATAGCGACAGATAAAGGGAACTACGTATGTTGTCATAAAGGTTCGACCGATAAAGATCTTCGTAGAATGTGTAGGAACCAATATGGGCATCCAGGTCCCGCTATTGGTTATTGACCGGAGAAGCGTCTCGGTCATGTCTACATCATTCTCGAACCCGTAGGGTCCGCACGCTGAACATTTGTTAACGGTATAGTATTATATAAGTTATGTGAGTTGGTGACCGAATGTTGTTCGGAGTCCCGGATGAGATCACGGACATGACGAGAAGCTCCGGAATGGTCCAGAGGTAAAGATTGATATATAGGACGTATTTGGTCTGCCGAAAGGTTTCAGAATGCACCAAAGTTTTATTGGAGTGCCGGAAGGGTTCCAGGAGGCCACCGGTACTTGGTGGGCCTCATGGGCTAAAGGAGGGAGGCGCACCAGCCCACTAAGGGGCTGGGCGCACTCCACCTCCCCTGGCACGCGCCAAGGAAGGAAAGGGGGGGGGGGTGCCAAGGCATGGCAGCCGCCGGCCCCTCCCCTGCCATCTCCTCCACCCCTAAAGAATGAAAGGGGGGAGGCGCCTAGGGCAGGAGCCAAGGGCGGCAGTCGGCCACCTTGGGGTGCCCCTAGGGCTGCCTTCTCTCCCCCCTCCACCTATATATATGTGAGGAGGGAGAGGGACAACACACACCACGAATCCCCAAGCCGTGTGCGGCGCCCCTCCCCCTCTAGTTCTAGTTCCTCCTTCGTCCACGCCCGTTGTGCTTGGCGAAGCCCTGCGGAGAAGTTTAACCACCACCGTCACCACGCCGTCATGCTGCCGGAACTCATCTACTACTTCGCCTCTCTTGCTGGATCGAGAAGGCGAGGACGTCATCGAGCTGAACGTGTGTTGAACACGGAGGTGTCGTGCGTTCGGTGCTTGATCGGTACGGATCGTGAAGGTGAACGACTACATAAACCACGTTGATAAACACTTCCGCTTAGCGATCTACAAGGGTATGTAGATGATCTCCCCCTCTCGTAGCTATGCATCTCTATGGATAGATCTTGCGTGTGCGTAGAATTTTTTTATTTTCCATGCAACGTTCCCCAACACATTCACACCAATTAAACATCCTTGAATTCTCAGGAAGTTGCCGAAATATATTTGGAAAACATTCATAGGTTACATGGTGTGCCTTTATACTTTGTTCTGATAGAGATCCTCTGTTTGCTAGCAACTTCTGGCAAATTTTAGTCACTGGGACTAGTTCTACATTCAACATGAGAAGTGCTTACCATCCTGCTACCGATGGACATACATAAAATGTCAATCAACAATTTGTGTGTTGCCTCGGGTGTTTCATTAGTGCTCACTCCAATTAGTGGATTAACTCGCTATCTATATGTGAATTCTGGTATAATACCAATTAGCATTCATCTCTTGGTATGTCTCGTTTTGAAGTGTTATATGGTCATTCACCATGTACTTTGGTATTCCTTCTGATGAAACTATTGAGTTTCCTGACTTGCAATCTTGTTTGGATGCTAGAGCTATCGTGCATGAACCAGTAAGACAACATTTGTTGAGAGCTCAACAACGTCAAAAGTCCCAGGTTGACAAACAGAGAACTGAACTAGTCTTGCTGTTGGAGACAAGGTCTTTCTAAAAATGCAACCTTATGTTCAATCATTTGTGTTTCATCGTGCAAATCATAAACTTGCATTCAAGTTTCATGGTCCGTATTTGACTGTTGCCACGATTGGTGACGTTGCTTACAGACTGGAATTACCAGATTATAGCAGAATACATCCAGTCTTTCATGTTCTCCAATTGGAGAAGTATATTGTACTTGTGGTTCAAGTTCAGACATCTTTACCTCATGTTGACGTTGAATTTCAAATTCCTCTCAAATTTCTCCATCGCAGGGTTCGTCATGTGGGCTCCAAGACTATTCCTCGGGTTCTTTTTGAGTGGTCTAGCTCTCCTTCGGCTGATCCAAGACGAAGATTCATTGAAGCAAACGTTTCCTTGTTCTATGTCTTGGCGAAACGCCGGTTCTCAAGAACCACGGGGGTGTGAGCGCTCCTGTATCTACGACTGCGAATAACGACAACACTCAAGGCGTGGGAATTCAAACTAAAGTGGCGGGCCGGCCCACCAGGGGAAAAGGACCGCCTCCTTGGCTTGCTGACAAGAATTGGGCCAAACAGGTCTCGTAAAGTACATGTATAAATATTCTGCTTCCTTCTTCCTTTATGGCTAGCTAGGAACAAATTGGCTTCGGGCGGATGGTTGAACTCGATGTGAGGGTGAATGAGTGGTTTAACACAGCAGATAACTAGTTCGCCATTTCTCTTGCTCCTTAGCAACCCAAGATCGATCGTGGGTGCAAGGAGACGCTTTCAATGGTGATGGAGAGGACGAAAATGGACGATGGCAAACGAGTAGGTGGTTCCCTTCGAGAAGTGTGGAGAGAGGAAGCGAGACAGATGAGTGAGTGGAGGCAAATCAGTCGACACACATGTCTGCGTAGGATGGTACGCGAGCCGATTAATCCTTCCCAGGGATCATCCGGTTGATGCCTAGTAGGCACCGTTTTTCGACCATACTTAGAGAAGGGTGATAAAGTTATCTGCAGGAAGAAGCTTGATCGAAGTGAGATACCAGTAGAACAATGTTTTGATCTATAAAAGATACTAGCATAGTATTACACACCATACTAACGACTCAGATATAAGTATCTCACAAGAAAAAGATGGTTATGAGAATTGTTGTGCTCCAACTCATCAGAAATCAAAATGTCTTTGTTGATGCATTGTGTTTCTTTAGCCGTGTGTAATGTTTTCGTCGATGGTGAGATGACTCTATCACTTTTGAACTCCATGACTCCAGTTTTCAACACGCACCGTGAGCGTGTGCGTAGGTGGTAGTGCGTGTGTGCGCGCACGCTTGTTTACCTACATTGTACTTTGTGTTTCTCAGCAACTTGTGTTACCATTTCCCCACTGATATACAGTACAAGAAACATGTCCTACTACCTAACTAGGAACTGGATCCCTCAATTTCCCCTCTTTGCTCTTAATCTGCTTTGGCGTCCCTTTTGGCTAAAAAGCAAATCCCACCCAAAAGCTGCACAATATCCATTCATCCATCCACAAACGAAACCACCCAACCCACAGTGACCAGTACGGCGTAGGCAATAACCACTTAACTGACCTTGTGACACATGAGCTCAGCCGGTTCGTCCCAATTCCTACCCCCGCGGCGCACCACCGACAGTCCCTCGCCCGACCCCATCCGATCTCACCCCACCCGACAAATCATGGCCTCCTCCCCGCACCGCTTTGCACTGTTAAATCCCAGCCCCCCTTTACTTATCACCACGCCGCTGTAGCCTATTCTACTCATTTTACACTCCTTGGAAATGGAATCCATGGCGCATAGTAAGTCCACACAAAACCCTACATGTGCAGCTGCGCCTCGCGCCCCTTTTATAAAACCCCGCACACACTCGCACACACCACTCCATCCCCCAAAGCTCCCCCCAGTCCCAGCTCGCTCCACACTGGCCAGCCCGCAGCCCCTGGCACAAGCTAGCTTGCTCTAGCTAAGCTACCAGGGCCTCGCGCGTGGCATTCCCTCGTCCCGGCCGCCGGCGAGGGGATCCAGCTTGGCCAAGGGCAGGGCGGGCGGGCGAGCGAGCGATGGACGCGGCGGTGGGGCTGCCGGACGCGTGGTCTCAGGTGCGGGCGCCGGTGATCGTGCCGCTGCTGAAGCTGGCGGTGGCGGTGTGCCTGCTGATGTCGGTGCTGCTCTTCCTGGAGCGGCTCTACATGGCTGTGGTCATCGTCGGGGTGAAGCTGCTCGGCCGCCGGCCGGAGCGCCGGTACAAATGCGACCCCATCTCCGAGGACGACGACCCCGAGCTCGGCAGCGCCGCCTTCCCCGTCGTGCTCGTCCAGATCCCCATGTTCAACGAGCGGGAGGTACCACATTTTCCGCGCACACACCCACGCATTCCGCCCCATCGCCATTGCCGCCGAGCCCTCTCGAGCTCCAGTCCCCTCTTCGTTCCTCTCACCCATTGGTTCTTGCAGCCTCGCAGCATTTAACAATTTTTATTTTGTGCATGATGATTCGTGCAGGTGTATCAGCTGTCGATCGGCGCGGTGTGCGGGCTGTCGTGGCCGTCGGATCGGCTGGTGGTGCAGGTGCTGGACGACTCCACGGACCCCCTCATCAAGGTGAGGAAGATCTTATCTCCGGCCGCTCCCGGGTCGAACAGTACAAGTAGTGGTGCCAGGGGTAGTACCGGCTTGGTAATTATGGAGGCTCATGTTCACCTGTCGGTGACTACGCCCCCATCCCCCACCCCCAAACTATCCATGGTCCGTCCACCCGAACCTCGAAGCTCCCGGGATTCCCTCTCACTCCACCGTACCCTTTTCCATTTTTCCCAAAGGGAAAAGCCGTGACACCCGGGGCGCTCGCTGCAGTGCCAGGCTCCGACCGGCCTTGTCTTTCAGACACGTCGCCTGGGTACTGCCTCGCGGTCGCCGTCACAGCACATGGCTTCTCCCTGTTCATAATTAAGAGCAAGGAGCCATTCCCCAGCTCCCAGCGAGATTTGGCCATCGACTATTTGTTACTAGTAATAACTCTCAGCTTCACCTAGCAAATCTAACCATGTGCGGCACACGCTGTGTAACAAACAATTCTGAACTGTATTTTTTTTTTCATTTGTGCCTAGTCAATTTAGACGCGTGTTCAGGAGTGGTGGTAGTAGTTGACACGCTTGCGCCTGTCGGTGGCCAAAGCGATGGTGTGTCGTGTGTGCGGTTACACGGCTGTCTCTCCGTTTCCGTGATCGGAAAACAGGGCGGCGAAGATCAAAACCGTTTTCCATTTTTATCCAGCCTCCAAACTGGGATTCACATTGGTGGGGGGCCGCGATAAGCGAGGAAGAGGGGGGCAAAAAAATCTGGGCATCTTTCGCGCGCGAAGGGACGACTCCCGATGATTTTGGCGGGGCGGGCTATGCTGTAGCAAGAGGGCGCGCGCGGTCCTGTGTCGTTAATTGGAGATTTGGTGCGCATTCAATGCCCCCAACGGTTTGACCGACGGGCCACAAGTGGCGATTACCCTAGTATCTTTTACGCGCCGGATCAACCAGAGCTGGCACTTGTCAGAGTATTTTCTTTCTTTTATTTTACGGCCTTCCTTCCGTCCTTGAGGTAAAAAATAAAATAAAATAAACGGGAGCAAAGCAAGGCAAACCCCCTGCGCGGGGCGACCATGTCTCGCGGTTATTCCCTTGGAAATCACGTGCGGGGCACGTGACGGGGCACGCCGTTAAATGTGTAATCAAGTCGCCACCGTAGTTGTACGTGATCCTCGCGATCGGTAGACAAGATTCCAGTAATTAAGCATGGGGTACTAGGCCGTGTCAAGGTATGCTTGGCTGGTACGGAGCTCCGTCGTCGGTTCTCATTACTCATTAGTTTAGGCGCCACGGTCAGCCCTTGCTTGGCCCAGCCTAGGACGTTGATTGTAATCCACGTTTGGTTCTACGCCACTAGCCCTTCCCGGCTTGGTCCTGGTTTACCAGGGGTCCACGATGTGTAAACCATGTGTTTAGTACTAGTGCAATGTAGTTATGGCATCTAGAGATGGCATTACATGGTTTGCAGCTTAGTCGTTTCCAAGCTTAGAAAGATGCCAACAGTATTATTATCTTAGTAGTATTGATTATGGTACTTGTCCCTCCAAAAAGAGGATACCATGATTGTAGCCCAACACCGCTATGAGAGCTGTGGACATTTTAATTTACGCCCCAATAATTGCCTACTCGTCATGAATATGAAATGTGATACTCTGTGTGTGCTTGTCAATCAACGGCAGTTAATCATCATGTGTGCTTCGCCCGTGTAGGAAATGGTTCGGATGGAGTGCGAGCGGTGGGCGCACAAGGGGATCAACATCACGTACCAGATCCGGGAGGACCGCAAGGGGTACAAGGCCGGCGCGCTCAAGGCGGGGATGAAGCACGGGTACGTCCGCGAGTGCGAGTACATGGTCATCTTCGACGCCGACTTCCAGCCGGACCCCGTCTTCCTCCACCGCACCATCCCCTACCTCCACCACAACCCGGAGATCGCCCTCGTCCAGGCGCGATGGCGCTTTGGTAAGTTTTCACCCAAAAAGAAAATCATTACTTCAAAAAAATTGCGACTTCAACTTCCAACACTAGCGTGCATTAGGGGAAGCAAAAGGAGAAAAATCTTGGCATCTTGTACGTATGTAGGCTAGAATAATCAAGAGAAAGAAAGAAAAAGACAGAGGCCACCGTGCTTCAAAGGTTTCACCGCGGTTCGGTCTAGGAATCAGGACGGCCAGTTTCCCTGTTTGGAAGCAAGCCTAGGATGCGTCCAAGCCCAACTAAGGGCCAGTTTTTTGAGCGATTCTTCCAGAATCGCCCCCCTCCCCAGCTTCTTCCAGAATCGCCACTCCATATTTTTTTTACAATCCTGTCTAGTTAAGGTCTAATTAGTTAGGACAATAAAAAAAAATATGAAGTGATGATCCCAAAAGAACTGGCCCTAACTCTTCTTCCAACCGTGCTGTCTCGCCCAAAGGCAAAGGCCACTGGGATGTAGCTGGACACCTGAAGGAAGATCGAAGTTTCCTCTTAACGCTAAGAAAATAATAATGCCTGGAGAGCGTTATGCCTCATCGGGGATCAGCCAGCGTGATGGTGCTGCTAGTACGCTCTGCTAGATCTGGCGGGTGGGTTGCGTACCGTGGCGCAATGGTACGGTTGGGAGGGATGGCAAGTTAAGTCCTTCTGGAGGGACGACACGTCCTCGTGGCTGCCCGCCACTGTTGCGTGCGGCGCGCCTCGTGCCTGGACCTCCTTCCCTTCCCTTCCCTGGGGCGCCGGCCCGGAGTTTACTCCGGCCCGGCTCCTCGCCGATCCGATCTCGCGCACGATCTAAACGAGGGAGACCCCCTCGGCCGTCGACTCGTCGTCGGAGGCGCCGTCGGTGATCCGAATAGTGCTGCGTGGCGTCCGCTCATTAGGCTCTCCGCGCTTTTCCCGGTTAGCAGCGTGGGCCACCGGGCAGATCTTCGGCCGTCCACGTGGTGCGGTCCGCCTCTACATGACCCGCGGGCCCGCCGTCGGTGACCCGCGTGGGCCACGTCGGCTATGGCTTCTTGTCACTACTGCATGCGGTTGCGGTGCAGGCAGGGCGTGTCGTGTCCTGGCGCCCGAGATTTGTCCTCGCAGACAACAATGGAAATTGCCACGGAAGAGATATATATATTGGTATGCTAGCTAGCTCATAACTCGTCAGTAAGTGCGGCATCTGAGATTCTCGGTGTGTGTTTAGATCATTGCATTTGCATGCATGATGCCACCAGCTCGGGTCCTAGATTCACCTTTGGCGTCGTGGGGCGCGGCCAGATTAGCGCGAGGTGGCGCCGGCTTGAATTGTGCCGTGATCCCGTGATGTGTCTGCAAAGACTGCAGGGTCCGCCCTATAAAGCTCCAAGATTTACGAGTGCTCCCTATGGCTAACCTCCAAGATTTACTTTTTATTCGACCGTGTCAGTGCAGTGCGCCCACATCCTCTGCTCGGTCCAACTGTACTGTACGGTTGAAGTAACCGAACAAAACCAACCTGTTATTCCCCCCACAAAACGGAACCAAGCATGCTCAATGTGTTTGATGCTGCTAACAGTAAAAAGAAGGCGAGCAACTGTGTGACTATGTAGTACTGTGAAAAGTCAAGGGTAATAGTGAAAAGTTGGCCTGACGGTAACTTTTGAGCGGTACAATTTTTTTCACCGGTGACAATCATGCTGGGGATGCTGATGAGTGTGCTGCTGTTGGTGGTGATCAGTGAACGCGGATGAATGCCTGATGACGAGGATGCAGGAGATGTCCTTGGATTACCACTTCAAAGTGGAGCAGGAAGTGAGCTCCTCCGTCTGCGCCTTCTTCGGCTTCAACGGTGAGATTTCAATCCCTCCGTTCTTCGATGTCCTTTCCGATGATTTTATTTGACATTGGTAATTTGTCCATGGCATCTGTCTAACAAATCTCAATGATTCCGTCTACCAGGAACCGCCGGTGTGTGGCGCATTGCTGCAGTGAATGAAGCAGGGGGCTGGAAGGACCGGACCACCGTGGAGGACATGGATCTGGCTATCCGGGCCAGCCTCAAGGGGTGGAAGTTTGTCTACCTCGGCGATGTTCAGGTACATTGATCAATCATGCACACCACCAGATTCAGATAACATACAGCGCACATCCTTTGGCTTTTCTCTTTCATTACTACGTTCCTAAATTTTCAAAAGAAAAAAAACTGAAACAACAGTAAAAGGAATTTGACATTGAAAAATTGGAGTTAACCAAAATTCTGCCATGTTTTTCAGGTTAAGAGTGAACTCCCCAGCACTTTCAAAGCCTTCCGGTTTCAGCAGCACAGATGGTCTTGTGGTCCGGCAAACCTGTTCAGGAAGATGCTGGTGGAGATTGTGACAAATAAGGTGTGCCCCAGCACCATCAAGTCCAATTCTTTTTTAAGGCAAACAGCTTAACTATGTTGCTAACTCGGGTGCTATTGAGCTGTGCAGAAAGTGACAATCTGGAAGAAGTTCCATGTCATCTACAACTTCTTCTTGGTGCGCAAGATCGTCGCCCACATTGTGACATTCACCTTCTACTGCATCATCATCCCGACAACCATCTTTGTCCCCGAGGTTCATATACCGAAATGGGGTTGCGTCTACATTCCCACAATCATCACCCTTCTCAATTCGGTTGGAACTCCCAGGTAACTACATTACGGCCAGTAGAAAGCTCACATTCACTTAAAAATATACTAATAAGCAAGTAATGATCGTTCAGTTTTGAGTAGTATTTGATCAAACTGTGTGTTTACCTGACGAAAATGCACCAATTATGGCAGGTCTTTTCACTTGCTTTTCTTCTGGATCCTCTTCGAAAACGTCATGTCGCTGCATAGAACCAAGGCCACATTGATTGGCTTGTTAGAGGCAGGCAGGGCGAACGAATGGGTCGTCACGGAGAAGCTCGGCAGCGCCATGAAGATAAAATCTGCTAACAAAGCATCAGCCAGGAAGTCATTCATGAGGATGTGGGAGAGGTACTGAACCAATAAGACAACCACACACATTTTGCCACCTTTTCCCCCTCGGATTTTGGTAACTAACTTTTGGAGATGGAAAATTTCAGGTTGAACGTTCCAGAGCTCGGCGTTGGGGCCTTCCTCTTCTCTTGTGGATGGTACGATGTCGCGTTCGGGAAGGACAATTTCTTCATATACCTTTTCTTCCAGTCGATGGCTTTCTTCGTTGTCGGGGTTGGCTACGTCGGCACAATTGTCCCTCAGTCATAACTGAAAGAACGTCGGGATCATCTCGCTCAGCAGTTCACAGTTCCCTGAGAAATCAGCAAAAGTTAGTTGGCCGTGCATAGCCAGTTTAAAAGTAAAGATCATGCAGTCTTCTCTCGGTTTCTCTCTGTTTTCCTTCCTCCTTGGAGACTGATAGTATTGCAGCATTCCCTTGAATGTGCTATTGTAAAAGAAAGCGAGGTGCAGTGTAAGGTCACTGCATGTGTATTTGTGGTGTTCTCTTTTTGCTTGTAGCAAGTACGTGGCCGTGGTTATGGGGAGCAGGATGTCTGCTTCCAAGTCGAATGTAATACTAATAGTATAAGAAAGAAAAAAGGTTCAGGAATGTGTGAGCAAAGATCAGATCGTTCGGCTTTTCCGTGTGCTGCCTTCAAAATTTTACGTGTGCAGTGTGCTAGATGAAATATTGTTCCGAGGTAGCGTCAGTCGACACCTGTTGAAGCAGAAGAGAAGACACGCCACTGCTCCAGAAAAAAAAACCCATCAAACCAAACAAACAAACTGGTATTCAGAATAACTTTAAACATCTATCCTAAGTTGCGTAGGTCTTCATCCTCGTGACCAACGAAGGTTAATACAGTAGAGATCGCCCCGTCACCGCTTTCATCGACCAGTGTCAAGACTTAGCCCGGCCACTAGTCTCTAGCAGCGGCGAGGGGAAGAGAGGACGGAGAGGTAGGATGCGGCTGCAGTTGGGAAGGGAGGAGGCGGCGGCGGCTGTTAGGTTTCCTTTTTTTTTTTTGAAACACATATCTGATATATTACTGAAGAAAAACAGCTGGTACACAGTGAAAACTAGCAGATATGGGACAGCTGTCCCCTATTACAGAAAACACCCTGACCTCAAGCAAAACTTGTAGGGGCAAACAATCTGACAAACCGATTGATTATTAGATTCATTTTTAGTCGACTTTGCAGAAAAGGGAGGCAAATCGAAATCCACCCGGGGGAAGAAAACTGTTCGAGCGTTGTTTCTTAGTGATGCTTTTTGCTGCATATCGATGTGATATATGGATGACGACTTGAGGCAGACGTTATGGCTGTGCAACGGTGAAGGTGGTGTTTCCGGCCGGGTCAATGGTCTCTGGTGGCGAGGCATCGGAGGTCGTGATCCCATCTACAGCTACGAGGGCACAATGGCAACCTTCTTCGCCCCAACGAGGTGGTCCTCCGCTTGGGCGAGCAGATGACGGTGTTGTCCTGCGCTGCTAGGCGGTTGTTGCAACGGCTGGATGGGTCTTGGACCTTCAGATCCAGGCAACGACGAGTATGTTTTGCCGAGGGCAGGTGGCCATACTTTTCCTACCCACCCTTCTTCAATTCCAAAAGATACACATCATTTTTATAGACTCCACTACAAATCTGACATCAGATTTTTGACCGTGACAAATCGAACATTCTTCATGGCAATTTGTGGTTGGCCGAGCACAACATAGACGGAATCTTGATGATTGCCTTTGCGCACATTTCTGCAAAATAGACAAAAGACTAGTAAACGATCCCTTTATATAATTTTCATTCAATTATTCAATATTTTATAGCAAGAGTTGATGGTCAGAACTCAACAAATGATATATCTGTGTGCCAAAATTATGTATATGAAATGTGCTTATCAGATAGCACATAAGCTGCTGCATAGCTGGCCAAACGGGCCGGCCCGGCCCGACACGGCACGACCCATCCTAATCGTGCCTGGCACGGCCCGGCCCGCCGAGGCACGATTATTATACGGGCCGTGCCGTGCCGGCCCGCATGCTGCAGCCTGCAGCCCAGGCACGGCCCATCTGCTAATCGGGCCGGCCCACTGGCACGCCAGGCCCGCTAATCTGCCTGCTGTTTGGCGCATGGGCGTTTTTAGCCTATTTTTACCTGTTGGGTCATATAGGGATATATAAAAAATAAAAAAAGATAATCGGGCCGTGCCGTGCCGGCCTGCGTGCTCAGCCTGCAGGCCCAGGCACGGCCCTTGGCGTGCCGCGTGCCGGGCCGGGCCCGTTTAGCACGTGCAGTGCCGTGACTGGGCCGTGTCGTGCCGGCCACGGCCTAGTTATCCCGGCCCGTTTGGCCACCTATAATCCAGCTGCTCGTGTGCTAGCTTGGCCGGTGCACTGCTGGCTTGCGAGATGCACCACGGCGGCAGCTACGAACACAAGCCCGGAGCGGCTCCCTGTCCAGGACCACGGCGCAGCTACGAACACGAGCAGGATCCAAACGCGACTCCCTATCCAGGAGCATGGCGTGGTGCTGCTACTCCCTTTCGTCTACACGTGGTTGAGGACCGGTGACGAAGGAAGGAGACCTCGGGATCGAGTCATGTTGGCCTGCTGGCCACGCCGCGAGCTCCGACGCAGTCGTGCTCGTCTCTTGCGAAGGCGCTCGACTGCCACGCTTGCGTGTAAGAAAGAGAGAGATGTTGCCAGGCCTGAATTGAGAAAGAGGGAGAGGCGCCGCGCGTCCACTCCGCTGCAAGCTCGGCTCGCCGAGGCTTGTTCGCTCCACGCCGAGCAGCCCTAGCCGTGACGCAGGCATCGGAGGTCGTGATCCCATCTACAGCTACGAGGGCACAATGGCAACCTTCTTCACCTCAATGAGGTGGTCCTCCGCTTGGGCGAGCAGATGGCGGTGTCGTCCTGCGCTGCTAGGCGGTTGTTGCAACGGGCTGGAGGGTCTTGGACCTTCAGATCCAGGCAACGACGAGTATGTTTTGCCGAGGGCAAGTGACCATACCTTTCCTACCCACCCCTCTTCAATTCCAAAAGATACACATCATTTTTATAGACTTCACTACAAATCCGACATCCGATTTTTGACCGGACAAATCAAACATTTTTCATGGCAATTTGTGTTTGCCGAGGATGGCAAGTTTAGTTGGCAAGCATAGCAAATCCTGCCGATTCATTTTTTCCAGGAAAATGCTGTGCTCGTAAATTAAATTTGTCATCCTCACATCAACTAAATTTGTTATAAAACCTTTGATTTGCCATGCTTAAAAATCTGAACTCAGATTTTTAGAATTACCTTTTTTTTTATTACGGAACACACGCGCCCGATGTATTAGAGGTAAGGCCCGGGACAAAGGTTTTGTAGGTTGTAATTGTAACAGGGGTATTTACAGAATTACCAGCATTCATAGTGGGCGGTCAATCTTTTTTTGATTTTTTTGAACACATCTTTTTTTGATTTCTAGTAATAGGTATAGAGATCATAACTAGAGATTTCTTTCCTCTCTTGGCTTTTTAATCTAAGAGCATCTCTAGCAGACCCCTTATATCGCCCCGACCCGCAAAATAACCGTTATTGTACGGTTTTGTGCGGAAAAAGTGTCCCAAACAGAAACCATAAATGGGTCCGACCCTTAAATTGTTTTGAGGGGCGCGGTAAATCCCCCCCCCCCCCCCGACACGTGAAAACCCAGGCCCCCCCCACCCCCCCCCCGAGCCGTCGGGGCCCTGTATCCCGCGAAAGCGGTTGGCGGAAGGGACATTTCAGCGCGCGCGTTCCCCACATCCCCTCTCGCAGCCGCCCACTGCCGCCTGCGTTTCCAGCCACTTCCGCTGACGGAATCGTGCCGTCGGGCCACACTACACCCGTGTCCACTCGCCGGCGCCCCGGATCCGCCGAGCCGAGCCGCCCCTGGGTCGCCCCCGCCCCGGATCGACTGCCGCCGAGTCGCCGCCTCCCCGAATCGACCGTAGCCGGTGAGCCCCTTTTCTGCCCCTTGTAGCTCGACCACAGGTGTTGAAATTTCGTTGATGCGAGCTCGGATGCGTTTTTTGTAGATGGATTTGAGCCCTTGAGAGAAATTTTTGCTTGAGGATTCGTCCTTGTCCGACGACTCGGATGTTGAGTCGATGCTCGAGCGCCATCGGCAGCAGATGGTGGTGGCGGTCCTAGTCGTGAAGGAGGTCGAGGATCAAAACCGCAAGAGAAGGCGAGGATCGACCGTCAACCGTCTTTGCATCCCTCGCAACCGCCATCTCGGGAACATGATATTGATGCAAGACTACTTCGCGGACAATCCTACCTATTCGCCGCACCTCTTCCGGAGAAGGTATCGAATGCGCCGATCCCTCTTCGTAAAAATTGTGTAAGCTTGAGAGGCCAATTGTCGGTTTTTTACTCAAAGGAGAAACGCCGCGGGCTTGTTGGGTTTTAGAGCATATCAAAAATCTCGGCATGTATGCGGGTGATTGCATATGGCATTCCGACTGACTATGCCGACGAGTATCTTCGCAAATTGAGTCAGTGCGTAGGTTCGCCAAAGTGATCATCCGTGTTTTGGTCCTGTCTATCTTCATGCACCGAACGAGGAAGACACTAAAAAGTTGATGGCAGTAAATGAGAAGCGAGGTTGGCCCTCTTGGTAGGAAACATTGATTGCATGCATTGGACTTGGAAAAACTGCCCGAAGGCATGGCACGAGCAGTTTTGTGGCATGTCTTGTAAGGCAACAATTATGCTAGAGGCCGTAGCATCCGAGGATTTATGGATTTGGCATTGTTTTTTTGGGATGCCGGGTACTCTGAATGATATCAATATGTTGCAATGGTCTCATTTGTTTGCTAGACTTGCTAGTGGTGATGCTCATGCTTGCAACTTCACGGTGAATGGGCATGAGTACACAAAGGAGTACTATCTTGCAGATGGTATTTACCCTTCTCGGTGCACATTTGTCAAGAGCATCAAAAAACCCAAAACTAGGAAGCATATTGAGTTGTAAAGGTACAAGAGGCTGCCCGAAAAGATATTGAAAGAGCCTTTGGGGTTTTGCAAACTAGGTTTGCCATTGTTCGTGGTCCTGCTCGTTTTTGGGACAAGAAAACACTGAACAACATCATGACATGTTGTGTAATTCTTCACAACATGATCATCGAAAATGAGAGGGACATGAACTTGGAGTTCTTCTACGACAATGTCGGTAGCCGTGTGAAGCCAGCTAGAGACCCTGACCACATACAAGCATTCCTTCAGACATACCGGCAGATTGAAGACGCAAACACTCACAATCAGCTTCAAGAGGACCTCATTGAGCACCATTGGCAAATGCATGGCCAAAGGCATTGAGCACCGTTATCAAAGGCACCGACCAATTTTACATTAATTTCATCTAATTCATGTGTGATCGGTATCATTGTTATATTCGGGACAATTGTTGTATTGAATTATTAGTTTAATTCGGTGATTTGAATAATTATTATAATTTGAATTCATAATATTCACATTTTATGTTATATTGAATTAGTAATTCTGTGTAATATGTGTAGAATTCAGAAAAAACCAAGCGTTTTGTGGGCTGTGGCCGAACAGACCCCGCATAGCGGAACTGTAAAAGAGAATAGGGGTCTGTTCGGCCGCTGGCGCGCATATTCTCTTTTACATTTCCGCTATGCGGGGTCTGTTCGACCGCAGCCTGCGCCAGGCCGCAAAACGCGTTTTCTGCGAACTGTAAATACATTATAAGGGTGTGCGATATAAGGGTTTGCTAGAGATGCTCTAACAACAGAAAAGGAGTCCTTCTTGAGCCTTAGCTTCAAAGAAGAAACAAGGCGTTTACAATTCACTCGTCTAAAAAAGACTTATATTTAGGAACTGATGGAGTACATTTTTTTAATAGTACAGATACACTAAATGCGAGAAGTCTTTAATGCATATTAACATCCTAATTATAGTTTTTATTGTTGAATCTGGCTTGCCTGAGTATTTGGACAAAAACTATGGGTTGTCATCCCACTGAACTACCACTTTCAAAATATGACAAAAAACTACCATTTTCAACTAATTTTGTTGCAAACAACTACGAGATAAACACGTCTATGACAAGTGGGACCCATCCGTTAGGATTGATGTGGAGTCAATGCCGTTTGTTTTGGCTGTTATGTTGACCGTTATGATAAATGAGGCCCACACGTCAGCATCAACCACCTTCCTCCTTCTCCTCTCTCTTTTTGGCATTTTAACAAACACCTACTGTGCATCCTCTCGGCTGAGGGCCGCCGTTGCTTTTCCTCTCCTTGACAGGTTGCCTCGGCCGGGGGTGGTGTTGGATTTGGGGCCGTGTAATGGAGGAAGTGGGCGCTGGGTAATGGAGTGGCTGGTTGAAGGTGGTAATGCGGATGGATGGATGCTGATGAAGTGGTGTTTGTGGCGTGCTGCCACGCTGTCGGTGCAACAAACCCCAGGTATGTTGTCCAGACTGTACACAGTCTCAAGAATAAGATTGCAGCATCCAGGACAAAGCCAAGCAGAAGAGATCAGCTCTTTGAGGAATCAAAGGGCGGATCAAGAAGACCAAGACCAACCCAAGGAGTAAAACACCACAATGGAAAACCTCCCTTGCCGGGCAGGCGAGCCTGGCGGGGACGAGGTTGCCCTGAAGACAAGTCCCCAGATTGCCCCGGCAGGCTTGCCGGGGGTGCCAAGGGCGGATTACCCCGTCAAGGCTCCACTGCTCCACCTCACAGCAACGCAACTCACCGATCGGTGTGGTGTCGAGCCCTCAAGATGCTAAATGGCCGCTATTTGGCACGTGACGTCCACTTCCAGAGGAAATCACCTCCAAACGACAGTCGTCCAGTGACGTGTCATGCAGGCAGGCGAGAAGGTGGCAAAACAGCACGGCAAGACTTGCCGGGCTAGACTATGATGTGACACTAAGCGGCACATTTAATGCGCTCTGCCCAGTCTGCAGAGTTAGGTATGATGGCACTGTTTGCTATCTAATCAGTACACAATGACTGATTTGCCACTGTGGTGACCCCTTGATCTATAAAAGGAGGGCCATGGCAACCTTAGAAAGGATTGGGACCCCTGTACACTCATACGCGCGTAGCTGCTCTTGCCCCGAGCCGATCCTTGCCGGGCTAGAGCGCTGCGTCTCCACCACGGTCCTCTCATCAATCCACCAAAGTAGGAGTAGAGTTTTACGCCTCACGGTTGCCCGAACCTGGGTAAAAACTGCCCGTGTGATCGCTGTCGCGCTGCCCCGCGCCCTCCGCTCTTTGTGCGATGAGTCCTTCCCCCCTGCCGAACCACAAGGGGCCGATGGCTCCATAGGTGGCCGTGTTTTCCCACATCTTTGGCGCGCTAGGTAGGGGAAAGCACTTGCGCGAATCCGAGAGCGTATACAACACCTCATCTTCATCATCGTTTTCTTCATCGACGGCTTCATCATCCATGGCACCCAAGAAAAAAACCAGTGCCGCAGCTCACCCATCCACCTCGAAGGCTCCTCCATGCGTGGCTGCTGACGCCGTGGGGGCTACGGGGGCGCACGGGGACGTGGACGCTGCGAGGGACGTGACCGGCGCAGGCGGCGTCGTCACCACCTCCCCCGTGGCGGAAACGGGAGCTGGAGGCACCGGAGAAGGATAGCGCCAACAACATCCCGACGGCCACATTCCGCAAGGTGCGGGAGGAGAGATCATTCCATCCGTGCCTCTCCACCCCGCCGAAGGACGCAGCCACATTGGTGATGCTCACCCTGGGCGAACCGCAATCCTCCGACCGCCCCCGCTGCGGGTGTGGCCGCAGGGCATGCGTCACCCCCAGGACGGGCTAGCCAAGCTGATGCGCCTAACGGAGCCGCCGATCCCCAAGCACATCCACCTCGCCTCCACGCCACCCTGGCGACTGGCTCACGACGACAGGAGCACGGCGCTGCTACTACTAGCATCGTCAGAAGCCAGGCGACGCTACGGTCTACGTCGTCATCCATGCCGAGCATTGCTTCGGAGGCCATGGCGCGGGCCCAACTCGTGTTGAGGTTTCTGCCGGCGGCTGATCAGATGGATGAGTGGAGAGCCACCATTCAGAGTTTGATTGGTTTCGCCGAGGCGGGAGGATCGCGGTGAGCAGGCCTGTCACAGCCTCCACAGGCGGTGGCAACGGCCCGAGCTGCTGGCCGTACCGAAGGGGCCACCCCCACGGTGCAATCCCCTCCGCAGCAGCCAGCGCAGGGGCCACGGCCAGAGCAACGCAACCAAGAACTAGGAGAAGTGTGTGTTTGGCGTTCCTTCCGGCAAGCTACTTGGCTTTTTTGTGTCCCATCGGGGGATAGAGGCCAACCCCGACAAGATCAAGGCTATCGAGCAGATTCAAGCACCAAAGACAGTCAAGGACGTGAGGCGTTTGACTAGATGTGTTGCTGCGCTGAGCAGGTTCATTTCCAAGTCCGCTGAATGTGCCTTGCCTTTTTCAAAATCTTGAAAGAGGCAGGGCCCGTGGCATGGACCCCGAAGGCAGACGCTGCACTACAAGATTTGAAGACCTACCTTTCCTTTGTTCCCACCTTAGTCGCTCCTAAACCATAAGGGCCGTTGCTGCTATACCTAGCAGCGACCAATCAAGTGGTTAGCGCAGCACTGGTGGCACAGCGGGAGGTAGATGAAGCAGCAACCGCCGCCACCGTCCCCTCTGGAGAGGAAAGTGAACCAGTCCCGGCAAGATCAGATGTAGTTCAAGACAAAGAAGAGCAAGGCAGCGGAGACAGTGCCAAGATCACGGCAAGGAATAAAGTGGTGCAACGCCCAGTGTACTTCGTTAGCTCCCTACTGCAGGGGGCTAGGTCGAGGTACTCTGACGTGCAAAAGTTGATTTTTGGCCTCATCATGGCCTCGAGGAAACTGCGTCACTACTTCCAAGCCCACGAGATCACGGTTGTCACCCGCTTCCCCTTGCAACACATACTCCGAAACCCCGAGGCTAATGGCAGGATCATGGAATGGGCTTTGGAGTTATCCAGCTTTGGTTTGAGGTTTGAAAGCACATCAACTATTCAGAGCAGAGCACTGGCAGAGTTCATTGCGGAGTGGACGCCAACCCCTGATGAGGAAGTACTGGAAACAGTTATCCCCGGCAAGGAAGCATCCCAAGAATGGATTATGTATTTTGATGGCGCCTTCTCCCTACAGGGTGCAGGAGCTGGCGTGCTTCTCGTTGCTCCCACTGGGGAGCACCTTAAGTACGTCGTTCAAATGCATTTCCCCCGGGAGGAGGCTACCAACAATACTGCAGAGTATGAAGGGCTCCTTACCGGGCTTAGGATTGCGACAGAGTTGGGAATCAAGAAGCTGATCATCCGTGGAGACTCACAACTGGTGGTGAGACAAATCAACAAGAACTACCAAATCCCATTGATGGTGGCATACGTCGAGGAAGTGAGAAAGTTGGAGGAGCGCTTTGACGGATTGAAAACAGAGCACGTACCACGTGCGGAAAACAGCATTGCTGATCATCTGTCGAAGTGCACTGCGCAAAAACTCCCTATGGAACCAGGGACTTTTGTTCTCCATCTGACTCAACCCTCCGTATCCCCGCAACAATGGCCAGCAAAAGGAGGAAATTGAACTCCGGCAATCCTCTCCCGACAGAGCTTCCCGAAGCCTCCAGCAGAAGGCTTGGCGGGAACAACTCCCCTTCGATCAGTGAGCTGCACCCTCCCGCCGAATTGCCAGTCTTTGCGGTCGAGGCGTGCGCTCCTGACGACGAGGAGGTGCCGCTAGTCCTTGTTGCTGAGCCCCGGGCTCCAACTTGGGCATGGCACATTGTCCGTTTCCTCCAAACAGGAGAACTTCCCGAAGAACAAGAAGAAGCTGAAAGAGTAGCCCGGAGGGCCAGTATGTATCAGTTCGTTGACGACACGCTATACAGAAGAAGGTCCAACAGTGTGAAATTGAAGTGCATTTGTCGGGAAGAAGGAAAGGAACTGCTGGCAGAAATACACAAGGGTATGTGTGGCTCCCACATCGGATCAAGGGCCTTGGTTGGGAAAGCTTTCCGGCAAAGTTTCTACTGGCCCACTGCCCTCCAAGATGCAATTGAGCTAGCCACCAAGTGTGAAGCCTGCCAGTTCCACTCCAAGAATATCCATTAGCCTGCTCAAACTCTCCAAACAATCCCTTTGTCATGGCCATTTTCGGTCTGGGGGCTCGACATCCTGGGTCCCTTCCCCCGTGCTACCGGGGGCTTTGAATTCTTGTTCGTCGCAATCGACAAGTTTACAAAGTGGCCGGAGATGGAGCCCGTGAGAAAGGTGACCGTGCAGTCAGCTATCAAGTTCTTGAAAGGATTGGTGTGCCGCTTCGGGGTACCTGCCCGAACCATCACCGACAATGGCACCCAATTCACAAGCCGCGCCTTCATGCAATACGTTCATGCCCTCGGAAGCAAGATTTCATTTGCCTCTGTGGCCCATCCCAGAAGCAATGGACAAGCTGAGAGGGCGAACGCTGAAGTGCTGCGAGGTCTCAAGACAAGAACTTTTGATAGACTGCAGAAGTGCGGCATGATACGTCTCCAACGTATCTATAATTTTTTATTGTTCCATGCTGTTATATTATCATTCTTGGATGTTTTACAATCATTTTATAGTCATTTTATATCATTTTTTGGTACTAACCTATTGACATAGTGCCAAGTGCCAGTTGCTGTTTTTTGCATGTTTTTTACATCGCAGGAAATCAATACCAGATGGAGTCCAAACGCAACGAAACTTTTTATGGATTTTTTTTGGACCAGAAGACATCCAGTGGGCCGGAGAAGCGCCTGGGGGTGCTCCAAGAGGAGCACAACCCACCAGGGCTCGCCTGGAGGCCCAGGCGCGCCCTGGTGGGTTGTGCCCACCTCGGGTGCCCCCCGAACCGCCTCTTTGCTCTATAAATACCCCAATATTCCAGAAATCCTAGGGGAGTCGACGAAAATCAATTCTAGCCGCCGCAGAGTCCAGAACCACTAGATCCAATCTAGACACCATCATGGAGGGGTTCACCACTTTCATTGGTGCCTCTCCGATGATGCGTGAGTAGTTCTTTGTAGACCTACGGGTCCGTAGTTAGTAGCTAGATGGCTTTCTCTCTCTTGACTGATTCTCAATACAATGGTCTCTTGGAGATCCATATGATGTAACTCTTTTTGCGGTGTGTTTGTTGGGATCCGATGAACTTTGAGTTTATGATCAGATCTATCTTTTTATCCATGAAAGTTATTTGAGTCTTCTTTGATCTCTTATATGCATGATTGCTTATAGCCTCGTATTTCTTCTCCGATATTTGGGTTTTGTTTGGCCAACTTGATCTATTTATCTTGCAATGGGAAGAGGTGCTTTGTAGTGGGTTCGATCTTACGGTGCTTGATCCCAGTGACAGAAGGGGAACCGACACGTATGTATCGTTGCTACTAAGGATAAAACAATGGGGTCTATTTCTACATAAATAGATTTTGTCTACATCATGTCATCGTTCTTATTGCATTACTCCGTTTCTCCATGAACTTAATACACTAGATGCATGCTGGATAGCGGTCGATGTGTGGAGTAATAGTAGTAGATGCAGGCAGGAGTCGGTCTACTAATCTTGGACGTGATGCCTATATAATGATCATTGCCTGGATATCGTCATGATTATTTGAAGTTTTATCAATTGCCCAACAGTAATTTTTTCACCCACCGTTTGCTATTTTTCTCGAGAGAAGCCACTAGTGAAACCTACGGCCCCCGGGTCTCTTTTCCAATATATTTGCTTTCAAGATCTATTTTGCTATTCGCTCTTTTCTTTATTTGCAACTTTTATTTTCAGATCTATTAAACCAAAAATACAAAAATACCTTGTTGCACTTTATTTTATTTGGCGTTCGATCTATCAATATTTACTACTCTCTCACGTCCGTTTGCCAATTTTTGGCGCCGTTGCCCGAAAGGGATTGGCAACCCCTTTTACACGTCGGGTTGCGAGTATTTGTTATTTGTGTGCAGGTGCTGTTTACGTAGTGTTGCTTGGTTCTCCTACTGGTTCGATAAGCT
This sequence comes from Thinopyrum elongatum, assembly GCA_011799875.1. NCBI lineage: Eukaryota > Viridiplantae > Streptophyta > Magnoliopsida > Poales > Poaceae > Thinopyrum > Thinopyrum elongatum. The sequence goes on from CM022302.1 coordinate 198,279,701, forward strand.
TGGTTTCATCACTGAGGGAAAGACCTGCCGCCGCTGTGCTGCATCATCCCTTCCTCTTTGGGGAAATACCGACATAGCTTCAAGCCGCATCACGGCAGGCGATGGATCGACGAGCTGCCGGTGGTTCTTTGGTCCCTCCGCACGACACCAAATCGAGCTACCGGGCAGACTCTCTTCTCCCTAGTCTATGGGGCAGAAGCAGTTATCCCCACGGAACTCATATACGGGTCTCCTCGAGTGCTTGCCTACGATGAAGTAGCGCAGGAACAGCACCGGCGTGACGACGCTGTGCTACTTGAGGAGAACCGTCTCTGGGCTGCTACGCGTGCTGCACGCTACCAGCAAGCCCTGCGTCGCTATCACAGCCGCAGGGTTCTTGCCCAGAGTTTTGAGGAAGGCGACCTTGTCCTTAGGCGCGTTCAGTCCGCCAAGGGTGCAAACAAGTTGACGCCAAAGTGGGAAGGCCCTTACCGGGTAGTACGAGTCACCAGACCTGCCGCAGTCCGTCTGGAGACCGGAGATGACATTCAATTGCAAAACTCATGGAATATTGAGCATCTCCCTAAGTTCTACCCGTAAGGCGCGGCTATCGGGCCCTGCCCGGCAGCCACCCTTTTGTACAAGCTTTGCCGAAGTTGCATGTAACCCTTGTACAAAGCCAGGCACAGACCCTGAGCAGCAGAGAAATAAACGAAGCGCTGGGGGGCCCCCGAAACTTTCATGAATGCATAAGCATATCATGAGCATAGCATGATCATATAGAAGAGGGCGCATGTGGCATTGTTTTCATCTGCATTAAGTTGCTGGATTCTTGCCGTGGACTTGGTCCCGAAGAAAAGGAATGAAGATGAGCCCACATGACGATCCCCGGCAAGCCAAACAGATAAGTTCCTTCTTATCCATATTTGTTCTATAATTAGCAGACTTGTGCATATGAAAACCCCGCCACCTTCGAAACATAGGTGCTCCTACCCATTGACTTGAACGATGCTTCAGTCAGGGTGGTAGTAGTGGCCTTTGACGGAAAGGGCTCGGCGGGGGGCTAGTCCCTTTTTTATGGTTGTGCCCGGCAGGCCCAGCCCCGCAGCAACAAACTAAGGGTACCGGCAGGATAGCTTGCCGGAGAAACTTGTTTACTTAAATGTATAGAGTCATTTCACCTCTGCATGGAGATAGTACATGCACAAGTGCCTGGCAAAGCTTGTCTTTTTCATTAATATGTTGTTAAGCAAGTACAGATTTTACAGAACACAAACATGGATAAAGAAGTTTACATTATTTAGACTAAAGTTTGACCGATGCCTACACATTTTAAACTAAATGCCCCGTAATCCCTTTCTTGTCCCTCTCCTCCTCCTAGGCACTACGGTGGGAAGAGAAGAAGAAGGGTGCGTGGATGAGCATTTCCGCTCCCCCTCACCCCTCTTTTATAGGTGGGCTGAGGCTGGGGGCTGATCCCTCGGCGGGTAACCGCCGCCCCTCTCCACCAACCCAGGAAGACCGGGCCCCTGCCATGACGCTCTCTCCCGCACCACGTGCTTCTGTTACTTACCCCACTCAATGCATGCAGCATACGTGACAAGGGATAAGAACGTGGTGGGAAGAGTGAATTGGCAGTTACTCACCCGTGCGTTAAAGTCATTCACGGACCATTACAAGGATGGCCCCACTGCAATTGGCGTTACACGACGCGCGGGAAAACCGGAAACTGACTCAAGCTCAGATCAATGAAGAAGCAAAGAAGATCTCAAGGGGTGAGCTACTACGGGCTCCCCGCCTATGTACTGGATAGGGCCTACCTCGACGACACTCGGCAGCGCGTTCAGGCCAGGCCCGGGGGCTCCTGTCGGTGCAACAAACCCCAGGTATGTTGCCCAGACTGTACACAGGCTCAAGAACGAGATTGCAGCATCCATGACAAGGCCAAGCAGAAGAGATCAGCTCTTCAAGGAATCAAAGGGCGGATCAAGAAGACCAAGACCAACCCAAGGAGTAAAACACCACAATGGAAAAACCTCCCTTGCCGGGCAGGCGAGCCTGGCGGGGACGAGGTTGCCCCGAAGACAAGTCTCCAGATTGCCCGCCGAGGGCGGATTACCCCGCCAAGGCTCCACCGCTCCACCTCACAGCAACGCAAGTCACCGATCGGTGCGGTGTCGAGCCCTCAAGATGCTAAGTGGCCGCTATTTGGCACGTGGCGGCCACTTCCAGAGGAAATCACCTCCAAACGACACTTGTCTGGCGACGTGTCACGCAGGCAGGCGAGAAGGTGGCAAAACAGCACGGCAAGGCTTGCCGGGCTAGACTATGATGTGACACTAAGCGGCGCATTTAATGCGCTCTGCCCAGTCTGCAGAGTTAGGTATGATGGCACTGTTTGCTATCTAATCAGTACACAATGACTGATTTGCCACTGTGGTGACCCCTTGATCTATAAAAGGAGGGCCATGGCAACCTTAGAAAGGATTGGGACCCCTGTACACTCATACGCGCGTAGCTGTTCTCGCCCCGAGGCGACCTTGCCGGGCTAGAGCGCTGCGTCTTCATCACGGTCCTCTCATCAATCTACCAAAGCAGGAGTAGGGTTTTACGCCTCACGGCGGCCCGAACCTGGGTAAAAACTGCCCGTGTGATCGCTGCTGCGCTGCCCCTCGCCCTCCGCTCTTTGTGCGATGCGTCCTTCCTCCCTGCCGAACCACAAGGGGCCAATGGCCCCATAGATGGCTGTGTTTTCCCACGACACACGCCGGTCTGGCCGTGGCCTCGTGTGCTAGCTTGGCCTGTGCGCTGCTGGCCTGTGAGATGCACCACGGCATAGCTACGAACACGAGCCCGGCGCGGCTCCCTGGCCAGGACCACGACGCAGCTACGAACACGAGCAGGATCCCGACGCGACTCCTTGTCCAGGAGCACAGTGTAGCGCTGCTACTCCCTTTTGTGTACACGTGGTTGAGGACGCGTGACGAAGGAAAGAGACCTCGAGCTCGAGTCATGTTGGCCTGCCGGCCGCGCCGCGAGCTCCGCCGCAGTCATGCTCGTCTCTTGCGAAGGCGCTCGACTGCCACGCCTGGGTGTAAGAAAGAGAGAGATGTTGCCAGGCCTGAATTGAGAAAGAGGGAGAGGCGCCGCGCGTCCACTCCGCTGCAAGCTCGACTCGCCGAGGCTTCTTCGCTGCACACCGAGCAGCCCGAGCCATGACGGACGCCGTCGTCCCCGTCACGGCCTTGGACGCTTGGTCGGCGGTCCGCTTGCGCCCACCAAGAGTTGCTTCGCGCGCTCATGAGCTCGCCTCACCGGCAAGTTCCGCTAGCAGCGGCGGAGAAAGAAAAATATTGAGTCCCCCGCAAAAAAATAAAATAAAAATATTGGGTGCCCACAACGTGTTTGAGAGAATGTCCAGGAGAGAAGAGTGGAGTCGCTGAAGGAGAGAGACTGCTGACATGTGGGCCCTCCTGTCATAACGGCCAAACATAACAGTCAGCCCTGACAGATAGGTCACCCCTGTCATAATCGAACTTATCTTGTTTAAAACGGTCATCAAACTTTTTTGATAGTTTTTTGCAACAAGATTAGTTGAAAATGATAGTTTTTGGTCATTTTTTTGAAAGTGGTAATTCAGTGGGACGACCACCTCAAATGTGGTATTTTTGTCAAATACTCGGCTTGCCTCCGTTAATTGGTTATTCTGTATGTTTTTTGTTGTCACACGCTAAAGTTAGAGAAGTTATTGCATTTTCAAGTCTTGCTGTGCATGTGCTTTTGTTGTGTTTGTGTCTTTTTCTCTTTTCGTTTTCAGATTTCTACAACTCTGTGAATTAAGAAAACACTTAAACATGTGCAAAATTGTATCAAATGTTAACAGAAAAACAGACAAAACTAGAAGAAACGCGACCGTAGCGCGAATTAATTTGCGCCGTACGCGCATCGTTCACAATAGTACTCACAAATACTCAGAGGCCAACCGGCCACGAAGCGATAATACTAGACATGCGAAACCTTTTTACGTAATGTTACGTTATTTTCTTAACCAACCAATCATCGCCCCCTGATTTTCACGAGATGGGTCTGGATCTTTTCTTTCTTCCAACCAAAACAGGCCAAGTCAGCTTGTTCGTAAGTTACATAGAAATGTTTACGTAGGTATAGCAAAGCCCGGCCACGAAATAGGCCCCTCCTCAATAGGGTGGACGAACTCGAATAGTTGGTGACGTGTACCTAGACCGGTCGTGCCGTCATCATTTGGACGCTGGCTAAGATAAGGCGGCGAGGGGCTACCACTGCCATTACCCTGCACAACAAGCGCGGCGACGACTTTCTTCGGACGTGGATTTAGAAAGCTCAGGTTTCTGGACACCTCTTATCATCACCCTTCATTTTTGCTTTGAGATCTGTGCTACACAACAAACTTACTACATGAAATTTTCTCTTTTTTATTTCTTCCAAATAAAACAACATATGAACCTCAAACTTTGGGAAACAACAAAACATTCTAACAAGAATGTGGGAAAAAACTTTCAGATTTTTCAGTCCGACATAAATATACAAAATGCGATTTTTTGGTGTAAAAAATATTATTTTTAGTACATATGATTGACGAAAAAATCTGAAAGTTTTTTCTCACATTCTTGTTAGAATGTTTTGTTGTTCCCCAAAGTTTGAAGTTCATATGTTGTTTTATTTGGAAGAAAAAAAAAAAGTGCTCGCACGAATCGCGACGCAGAAATAAATGAGGTGTAGAAAAGCCTACGCTTCCTCAAACGTTAACCAACTTTCTCCGTGATCTCGACCAGAACCTCTGGACAGAACTTGAGCGACACGTACGCGTCGGAGCCGATCATGGCCTTCAACATCCCCCGGCGAGGCGATGTACTCGACGCAGAAGGCCTTCAGCTGCGTGCAGCGGAGCCGGACGGCGAGCACCAGCGTCGCGGCCGCGGTGTCCTCGTAGGCGACAGCCTCGCACAGCGCGCGCTCGCGCAGGAGACGCATCCTCTCCATGCCGTACATGTCGGCCGTGGCGATCAAGTCCCTAGCCACCTCCATCCTCGTGCCGGTCGCGGCCGAGCAGGCAGCGAGAAGCTCGGCCGTCGCCGGGGGCAGCTCGTCCGCGTAGGCAAAGTAGAGAAGCGCCTCGAAGGCGGCCTCCCCCACGCCATCGACACGTACGGGACCACGCGCCGGGGAGCCGTTTGTCTGCTGCTGCTCGAAGAACGTCGGGTGGAAGACCGGCGATCGAGCGGCGAGCACGAGCGTGTGCGCGGCGAACTCGCGGCTGCCCACCTGGAAAGTGACGTCGGCCCCCTCCTTGCTGTCCAGCAGGCGGAAGAGCTGCGCGCCGATGTTGGACGGCGGCACCGCGACGAGCTGGCCAGGAGACGACTCGGGCGAGGCCATGTTGTGTGGCCCTAGAGAAGTACACGCGAGCACTGAATATATAGAGGAGCGTACGTTCATGGCGTCTGGCTTGGCGACCGGAGTCGGAAGATGAACGTCGTACACGCATTACTAGCACGGAAGGCTAACGGACGGCCGTGTGTGGAGCGGCTCATTTTCCCCACCTGGCGCTTCGGTCCTCGCTCCTCCGCAATTCGTGCATACAAGAACGCATGCATCTTCAACACCTGTGCCAAACCTAACGTCATACATTACGGGACTCCACCGCGACACCGCCGGAGAAGGCCGCGAGCAACTGCCACGCCTAGAAGGGTGTGAAGAATAGAATAGTTGCTTACTCCCCGGTCCTAAAATAAGTGTCTCAATTAATTAAGTTAATTAGGATTAAGTTAATTGGTAAATAGGTTGCTTGGTTCTCAAGCAATCATGTACTTCCTTGGCTCTCAAGTAACTATGTGTTTACTTGACCGCCAAGCATCATGTGTATTTGGTATAAATACCCCACTTCTATCATCAATAAAAACTGATGGATTATTTTTCATTCAACTCTCTTGTTCTTTACTTTTCACTTCAAACATGTTATCATGCACTTTGCTCTGCCGAGAGCGAGAAAGCCGCAAGAAAATGAACCGCGCTTCGTTGTGAAGACTACGGCACCGTTCCCCTGGTCGGCGAAGCCATCCTACGAAGAGTCGAAGAGGAGAGCAATTATCATCCGCGCGTACGTTGCCGCCGAGGATCACAGGCTGTCGTGGATGCATGCGTAGTGCACTGGAAGAATTGATCCCGATCGATCAAGACTTCATGCATTGATTGTTTGTTCTTGCTTAGATTAAACAAATATACTAATATACAATACCTTGTCCGCATGAATCAATTTGCAACAAGGAGATTTTGGCCGGAAGCAAGAATTCGATTACCACCCGTCAACGGCAAGAAGGAGCACATGAAGAAGATAGTAGTAGCGACCACTCAGGATCACACCTACATCTTCGAGACGCGGCTGCGCAATGCCGACTACACGAACAGGGATCCACGCTCCCCGGTAGCACGGCACGACATGTCCCCGGCGATCCGTAAGGAGGCAAGGTGCCATCAGGCGCTCAGGTCGTCGAGCGACGGCATGGCGGCACGGCAAGTCTCACACGCTCGACCGTCGCGGCGCTCTTCCCTTCAGCCCACTAGCACAGAGGCGGCACCCAGCCCGCGCGGCGGCCCTCGGCCCCGACATGGCTATGCGCACATAGTAGCTCGGCGCCCGGCGTCCTCCGACTCGTACCCGAGACACAGCCTCCCGCGGAGCGACTACACAAGAACACAGCAGGCATACAGATCATGTCGGCGAGGCGTCCTCTTGGCAGGAACAACGGCGGTGTTTTTCCAACGCCACCACACACTCACGCACAAGATGAGCATTGGGGAAAAACTTATGGGAAACTCTTCCTATCTAGAGTCTGAAAAGACACCAGCGCCAGACCACTCAAATGCCGTTGATTCAATTGACATTTGACGCTCAAGATTCTCCTTCTTATGTAAATAAAAAAAATCAGCACGCAACTAATTAACGCCCGCAACCCCCGCCCTGATTTGCAATCGTCCCTGATTGCACGCAACATGCCGAGCTCTTCCTCCGCCTCGCACGCATCGCCCCCAACTCGCCTCGCCCAGATCCCCTTCTCCCTCGCATCTCACGCAGCAGCCTCCTTCTCTCGTCTTCGTCCAGCCGCTCGGCGACACCACCGGCCAGCTCCGCCCCCGTGGTCACCGACGAGCCCGCGATGTAACTCACCATAATGCTTATCTCCACCGAGATCAGCCCCCTCCATTGTTCTGGACTCCGGTCCACCTGGTCCGAGTACCATCTCGAGTCAGGAACGAAGCAAGCACGAAGGGAGTATCGCAGGTTCACCCACCACATCCTCATGACCTATGGTTTGAGTCCTCTCCTCTTTGTAATATTTAATCATGCAGTGCTAGTTGATTCATAAAATAATTGTTTTCTGATTTTCGTTTGATATCTAGATGCCAGTACCTTTGTTATGCCATGTTTGTGGGTGTGAATTTGTGTCGTCCAGTGTTTGGGCCATTTTTTTTTTCATTTTTCAATGCTTGCAAGTAACAATACATATGTACCCAACACACTTTTTCATGCTTCTTTGTGTAAGAAAATTACTTCCATTGGTCAACAAATTTTTTGGTTAAATTTGTATGTAGGCGACACAAAGCATGCATCCTCATATTGGCAGCACTCTTAGTTGTTTCCATTATCAATTTCTATGCTTCCAACCAAGACGAATAATGTTGAGCTGTCATATTTTCATGCTTCCTACGAATTGACATACTGTGTTTAATAAACTATTTATAGGTACATATGATAAGCTTCTTAATTCCATTGCCTTGCTTCCATACCCCTACGTTTAGTGAACATCTTCATGTCTCAGTATTTAGATTAACAGAACTTGCATAGTATGTTGGTGCAATCGTACTAATTACCTAGTTTCAAGATTCAATACTTCAAACGAAGATGAGAATTTGTGAGATATTACCTTTACATGCTTCCTACATACGAAGCTACATATGCTTACGCAGTATAGATAGTTTTTGCTACCAATGCTTCCTGCATCTTATTTTGCAACTTAGTTATTCTCCTTGTTATCACCATTGGAACATGGCATGCTCCCTTCTGATACTACATATGTTTCTTCGTTTTAGGTAGTTTGCTTCCATGGTTTTAGGTTCCAAATTTTGCTTTTAACTTGTATGTACTGTTCTATTGTATACATTCTCTTCATCAGTACTACAGCGTACATATAGTTCCATTTGTTGCTTCCTACCTTCGATACTTATGCATCTTGCCTAAACGATTTATGCTTCAAGCAGTTGTGTGATGGCTTCGGGGCTGATCTATGCAGATGGGACATGTATATATGGAGGCAACTAGTGCATGCACTAAGAAGCGTGGCGACACCTGGATCTACCTCACAATGAAGAAGACCGCATACACTAGATGAAGGGAAGCGAGTCCATTGCCTCTTTAGGGAAAATACAATATGAACTTGGGAAGCACTGTACTATTTGTGGCTTGAAAAAGCAAATTTGTTGTATGAACCTGAAAGTACTATTAGGGAACAAAAATATAGTAATATTTAGGAAGCACTGTACGTTGGATCCAAAACATGTTGTATGAACGGTTAAAGCATGGAGAAAACTTATGTTTGGTTCAAAGCAAGTTATTTTGCGGTGGAAACAACTTTTGTAGTGGATGGAAGCAAAAAAAATCTTTTGTTGGAAACATAATAAAAAGGTAGACGGGATTAAAAAATTAGCACGTAAAAACAACTACTTGGACGCAACATTTTGTTACATGGAAGCAAAGTTCTTTGCACAAAAATTTGCTAGGTCCAACCAAATTTCATTTTCAATAGAAGCTGGATTGAATCCTTCGCGATGGAAATGCCCTCGCCTACTTGACTAAACTAAGGACCTGTGTTGGAAACAAAAAAAAAATGAAGTGTTACATTGGAGCAACTAAATTAAATTTTGCAAGCATCCAAAAAATCGTTGAATAAAGTTTTCTGAAACAAACATATATTGAAATATTTACTTGTATCAGATGAGACATTCTGACGTAGTTCAAAGATGGGAAGCAACATGTACACGCCATGAGAAAGAAGCAAGCAGGCTACAAACGTACATTTCGGGATCAGTTATAGGAGTCACGCTAATAATAGCAGGATGTTTCAGGAACTGTTAGAGGAGTCACGTAATAATAGCAAGATCTTACTGTAAAGGGATCTAACTTCCATCGTGGAACTAATCCTACAGCTGTGGACTGGTCTGATGGAATGCTAGCATCAGTAGTCTGATGGCTAGCGGTGCCCAAAACTTATCCCTTCGGCAGGTTTGCAGTTTGGTTTTTCCTGTTTTATTATTAACGGAAATGCCCTTATTTATCTCTTGAGCCATCAGGCTTATTCAGTCTCCGGTGCTATAGTAATCCTGCATATATTTGGGTATTACCAATCCTGCATATAGACATAATTTCTGATTGAGTCCCCAGGTTAAGAAAACCTTGCAGTATAGCCCTTTGGCTTATGACATTGGACAATCAGGCCATTTGGAAATTGCATGTTTAAGCCCTCAGGCTAGACTCTTATGTCTTCCAAAATTGCATTAAAAAATATAATTACGTATCATTTACATCATGCAAAATATTATTTGAAGCCTCATGTCTTCATATATTACATAAATATGTAATTTTTAAAATTTTGCATCTATATGTATTACCACAGTAATACTAATGCAAAAGAAATTTGTATTTTTTTTAGTACATTTATTCCTTCCGAATTTAAGACATTATATATGTCTTTGCCGCAAACATTCCTACGTTTTAGGAGAACAACTATAATTTTGCAGTTGATATTTTTTTCTTGCAAATCTAATTGTAATTCGAACATGAATTATGAAGTGTCATACTCAATATGATTACCCGTACTTATTTGTGAATCACAAGGTAATGGTGGCATCTACTGCACAATTTGAAGATTATCCATCAATACTGTGAGGTCTACATCTTGCCACTTTGACAAGATGACTACCTTCAATGTGGTCTTCCAAATATTAATATTAGATGTGACTACCTCAAGATATCATAAGGTAATACTGGCATCTACTGCGAAATTTTGCAGATTATCCACTATTACTGCAAGGTCTACATCATGTCACTCGGACAGATGATTACCTTCAAAGTGATTTCATACATTTAGCATAACATAAGGTAATAGAATTATGAACATATACTGACAAAAGTCAGACTATGTTTTCTATTACTGCGAGATCTACATCATATTGGTGATTATCTTCAAAGTGTTATCCTATATAAATTGAGGCCTACACATATGGTTATAAAGCATCAGCTGTTCTAAAATTGGCTCCTTTGAAGCATTTGTTGTTGTTCACTAAAATGATTTACTCTCATAGTAAATATTGTTCTTGTACACTCGCTATATGCCGAAATGGTATTTTTTTGGGGTGTTAATATCAACTATTCAAGCCTCATTTTGCTTGAATATGTCATAGGAAACTACGCAAATATTTGCATATACTTGTGATTACCTTCTATTACATTAGTAAAATACATGACAGTGGAGCCTATGTCACTATTTCTAATTATAATGTCGTCCATCCATCAAGATGGATACCATAATTTATAGCAAGTGTCTCAAACACTTTGCAATGTGCACATCACATTGTGGTTATACTTTCATAGTGACTAACCAATGTTAAACATGCAACGTCTATGTTTGTCGTGGTGACTCTAAAGTTGCAACACTCATATGCATTTTATGTGTCACCAACTTCACTTAGTTCTCCAACTAAGCATAATGGATGAATATCTATTGACCCTATTTTTTCCCTAAGAGAAACATGCTGCAGTGAGCACATCGCGAATGGTCACCCATTCATTTTTCAAGACCTCAAGTCTATCACAGCTCACAAATTTATCACTTAATCAAATTCAAGTTGAGATCTCGAGATCAAATATTTTCCTATATACAGATCCAGTTGAAAAGCCTTTAATGCACTTTACATCCTCTTAAGATGGTACTACCATTTTTATGATCAATAAACAAGAAATTTCTATCAAATTCACCCAACAGGTGCTATACCATAATTTAAAATTCTTGCTAGTACCGAGAATGCTATGCAAGTTAGTGGTCACAAAATAGAACCATGAGGAACTCGAAGTAAAGTGGAGGCTAATAGACAACCAAAGATAAAATTATCTCTTAATAAGAATCGGTTGTTTTTCAAATGATCAAAAGACAACTCCCAAGTTTGTCAAATGTGTGGTTATATGAATATTGTACCTATGATTACCAAACCCTCAAACATATGGTCGAACCACACCACAAATTTATTAAAAGGCCAATAAGTTCAATGGGATAAATTTGAAAATTTGCAAAGAGGATTGTTCTCAGAATCTTTATCAGAAGGAGGACCAAAAATCTAGTGCAGAAAATGGAGGATGAACTTATTTGCACTCAATAATATCGGAGACCTCAGGTAATCTCCTAATTATCCCAACATATTATTAGCCTATACTTGTACTACTACATGTAGTAAAATGTCCAATATCATATCCCTTGGATACAATATTTGATAAATTTGAATGTATGTTTCAATTCATACTCAATATTGTTGCGTACACAATGATTTTCTAAGTATTAATAAATTAAATATTAGGCTTGATAGCCTTTAGCCATCCTGGTTTGGGGATGATTAGAAAATTATTGACAATTTTGTTGGTCACAACTTAACAAGTTGCAAAATATTCCCCATATCATCAGATTATATGTGCACCACATGTGCCATAGGGGAAATCTGTTTTTAAGGAACTCTCACCTTAAAATTCTAAATGAGCCACTTATTCTTTCTTGAACACATCCAAAAGATATATGTGGAATGTTGAACCATTATCTGGGGTAATTTAGATACTTCATGGTACTCATATACACAGTCATAAAATGTTTTTAAGTGTGTCTCTTATCACACACAACCATGATCTTACCCAATAAATTGCTTAACTTATCAAAGTAGGAGCAAATTCTCCCGAACAAAGGATAAACTCATTCGAATGGATAATGTCGTTGAACTCATTTCACGAGAATTTTCTGATTGCATTCAGTACCCTATGTACATATCCAGAATGGTTTAACTAAATTTCTAATCAAAGATAGTCAAATGAATTACATGACCACTTTTAAAGAATTGTAAATTTACCAGCCTCTTGTTGGACACATACGGCCTTACACGCCGTAAGTATGATCTAAATCATACCAACTGCATATGATACTACTTTCCCCTTGTAGTTACTATGTGGAAATCAACAAAATATTTCCTATCTGCGATAATTCGGTTACATACCGATATCACCACTCCAGTGTACATCAATGGACACTCACGAAAATTAGGGATCTATGTGAGGAATAACAATTTATCCATCAATCAAAATTATTCATAGCCCGTATGCTGATTGCATCAGCAATAAGGATATTTTTTCACATTAGGGGGAGATAAGTACCACAAATAATGCCGAGAAATAAATTAGAAATTTTATTGACATTCAATCCTTATATCCACGTACTCAAAGAATCTGAATTAGAAGTTTAGAGAATCATATATTTGCAACACATTGCAAATTTGCCACATACATTTACTGGTGACAAGGTGTCACTAAATTTTATATTCCTGCAATAAAGTGTCAGAAAGAGTGGAGGTACCTGATAAACCACTCTTATCCTCAAATGAGAGCAAGAGGGGGAGAAAATCCGACAAGACGAGATATAACTTCTCATATGCTTCCGCGGAAACAGATTAAATCAAATCCTCAACCAGTAAATGTAATTCAACATCAAGTTGGAAGATACCTCACTGGATGCTCATCATCCAAAGCCTGGCATAAATGTGCACAAATGTTTTGGTGCCGGGACATCGAAACACCTTGACTCCATTTGTTGTAGGAAATCACAAGGAGTTAAAAAGGAATAAATATTTTATCCATAAACTTCAATGATTCCATCAGAATCATATAAACTAAAGACTACATTTGTCGACATATATTTCTTCTCAAATTGCTAAAACCTTTTGGGCCCAGAACCAAAATCCATGGTAGAGTGCCTCTTGCACTCATATTGGTTCACATAAAAGGAAGCAAGTAATGAAGAATAGCACTCGCTCAACAAATGAGTGGTATTTACTGCCGTAATACCTACTCCTCATAAGTATCTTCTATATGGAATACTAAAAACTTCTCATTCATAGACAAAGTCAACGAGGTGGTGAGAAAGCGAGGCTTGTAGCAAAAGGGTTCACGCAGAGACCCGACATCAATTATGATGTAACATACCCTCTTGGTATGAGTGGAATCATGTTTCGATACTAAATATCATTGGCAATAAAATAATAACAATATCCATGCAGTTAATGGATGCAGTGACTACATACTCGTATGGATCACTCATTTCGGATATCTATATTAAAGTCCCTGAAGGGCTTACAATTCCGAATCCAAAGACAAATCGCAACATTTTTTTGTGTAAAACTTCATAAGTCACTCCATGACTTGAAATAGTCGGAAATCATATGGTACTACCGACTAAATGAGTTCCTTCTTAAAAAGGATTACTCGATTAATGATGATTATTTACATGTTTAATAAAGGAATCAATTTGACTTCCTTTCATCACCTCAGTGTATATTGATGACCTCATCGTCAATGTCTATACAAGACCTAAACATGCACAAAATCATCTCAAGACGGGAAATTTGGATTCAACCAAATTTAGCTTAAGTTTACAACTTGAGCATTCTCTCAAGAATACATACCAGTCTACATATATCCAAAATATATATGAGAAGTTCAGTGTGGATATATCATGCCAGCAAAAGGTATATGGTCGATATAAGAAATATTAACTTATATCTCAAGCTCACAATAAATCTTGGGCAATTCCATCAGGAAAATCAAGATATGACCATGATATGATGAAATGATACTGGCTCTTTATTTGATCCCAACAATGCCATATCAGTGAGTGAATTCACTGGAATAGTCTTCTCATGGAAGTCATTCAAATAGACTTTAACGACTACTTCCACTAATCATTCTAACATAATTGCTTTATCTAAAAGCATTGCCAAATATGCATGGCTTAGCAGAATGATTAACCACACTCAAAATCATGTGGTTGAGATTCATCAGAATCACATAACTTGATTTATCAAGACGCTACCACTTGTGTTACTCAATACCTACAGGTTATATGAAGAGCAATATCAGAAAGCACATTGCTCGAAAATTACTTATCCTCACAAATTATAGAAAGTGAGGAAACAATATCAAACAAAATACTGTGAAAATCCAGCAGATTATTCACAATGTCATGATCATGTCAATGAAATTGGTATGAGACATCCTCCGGATTTCCAAAGTTCAGGGGGAGTAATCTCCCAAACTATAACATGTTTACAATCATCAGATTGCATATATTGTACTCTTTTTCCCTTCATGAGTTTTCCCCTAATGGTTTCTCATAAAAGGTTTTTAATGAGACAATATGAACACAAGTGTTTGTATATGTCATATCATTTTCTCCTTATATTTTCCCACTGGGTTTTAAAGGAGTTTTCAATGGCATATCAGATCGCACTCTTTTCCCTTATGAGTTTTCTCTCAAAGTTTCTCATAATGGTTTTTAATGAGGCAATATCTTCTCAAAGATCATATGCCATACTTTCTATTTTCCCTATCGAGGTTTTTAAAGAAAGTACTGAAGACATATTAATTGTTCTCTAAACTCACCAATGAGTTTTCTCCTTCTTCAAAGGTTTTTCTCATATGAGTTATCAAGAGACAATAATCATTATATGTTGCATCATTTTCTCCTTATTGTTTTTTCCCACTGGGTTTAAAGGAGTTTTAGCAACATATCTGCACTATTCTCCTCATATTTTTCCCATAGGGTTTTTGGAGGAGACATTCAAGATTATTCAAAGAATTTGTCAAGATGATGGATATACTCAAGAAGAGGCGTTGTACAAGGGGGAGTGTTAAGAATAGAATAGTTGCTTATTAATTAAGCTAATTAGGATTAAGTTAATTGGTAGATAGGTTGCTTGGTTCTCAAGCAACCATGTACTTCCTTGGCTCTCAAGGCAACTATGTAATTCCTTGGCTCTCAAGTAACTATGTGTTTACTTGACCGCCAAGCACCATGTGTACTTCTGCCTGGGTATAAATACCCCACTTCTATCATCAATAAAGACTGATGGGTCATCTTTCATTCAACTCTCTTGTTCTTTACTTTTCACTTCAAACAAAGAGCTCTATTGCACATCATGTTGCTTATCCAGTCAACTAAATGGCACGCCACACGTGATGAAACCCAGTCTTTGTGGCACATCGACCCGTCCCGTCCCGAATGTGCCAGATCCCAGCCCCACCGTCTTCGTTCAACTTGGTCAAAGATGAGCACAGGAGCAGCCACCATCCCTACATCACACTCCAAAATGGTGCATACTCTACGCAAGTGGCCATCGCCCCGAAGGACGCGTGGCTATCTGCTTATCGCCATCGGTGCCGCTGATTGGAGCTCTGCAAGGTAAGGGAGACACTACAACAAAAAATACTTTTCTTCTACCGCCTCCCATCATTCAGCCCAGTGGCGGAGCTCCTCAGGGGCCAACCTTGGCAGTTGGCCCCCCAGCCCATGAAATTTTTCTGAAATACCCCTTAATATTTAGCCCATATGTGAAGGAAAATCAGCCCAGAACACATATTGTTTGCCACCCCTCAACCCATTCCCCCCTGAATTCAGCCCAAAGCTCCGCCACCGATTCAGCCTACTCGTCATTTAAATGAAGATTGAGATCCACCTCCCATCAAGGGCTTCGGTCTCCATGAAAAGCTCAGCTTTATGCAGTTTTGTGTCCCTGGCTCCCCAGCCTCATAGGAAAGGCTATAATGGGCCCGTCAGTGCATACCATTGATCGACGAGGCCCCACCTAGCACGAGTAACCTTCCTAAATTTGTGTCATTTATCTACCACAAAGGGCATGCATCCCTCATCCACAAACCAGCTAGTTTCAAAGTAGGATCTAGGGTTATTCTCCTTTTTCACCTTCCTTGAGCTCAGAAGCAGAGGGGTGTGATCCAACCCAATCCTAGTCTTAGCCACCAACGAGCACACAGGGGAAAACGTCCTCCCAGTCGATGATCACGATGACACGATCCAGGACACTTCGGATAGGTTTGATCTATTTATTCTTCCATGTGAATTTGGCTTCGCCCCTACGAATTGCTTGCAACGCCATCACAACAAATAGCGTCATTGAACTGGTGGACCCGAGGTTAGCATATATTGACGTTGTTTTCTCCACATCGCAGAAAAAATAGGGTTAAAGTTACTTCCCATAATGACTAGTAGCGCGTCCGAAGTCACCTTGTTATAGATTTCACCAAGAATTTCTGGTGAGCAATTATGGTCAGCCAGACCATACACCACTATGATCTCCCATGATCATTTAGTGGCACAATTCACAACCTGCACAGTTGGAAAATAACGTCCAATATCCCATGTCACTTTCCAAGATGTCAAAAATATCCTTGCAGGCTCAGGTTGCGCCAAGAAGGCTTGATGTCCCCGTTGTTATTCAACACTGTCGCCGATGGTCTTGCTGCGATGTTTGATAGGGCTTGGGAGGTCGGTCATCTAACTGGTGCGTGTCCCACTTGATTCCTGTTGGAGTCTCTCAGCTTCAATATGCTAACGGGATTATGCTCCTTGTTGAACTTGACAACCAAAGCATTGCAACTGCCAAACTTGTTGCTTCTTTGTTTTGAAGCAATGTCCGGGTCAAAATTAACTCCCATAAGTGTGAAGTCATATGGCCATGGGTATGGCTAGTGTGAGGCTAACTTGCTTACTTGTAAATTGGTGCCTTTGCATCTCCTATCTAGGCTTGCCTCTGAGCGCTCGAGCTTAGCATCGTTGAGTGGGAAGCCCTCTGTACCGAGGTTGCGAGATAGGTGGCTGCATGGAGGGGCAAATTCACATCCTTTGGTGTGAGATTTAGCATCACTAACTCGTGTCCTATCTTCCATCCCGACGTACTCAACGAGGATGTTTCTATTGGCAAACATGGTCCATGCCTAGTTTGACAAAGCACATGTCAGGTTTTACTAGAGAAGGTGTGCGTTATGAATTCTAATGTCATGAACACTGCACTTGTGGTTAAGTAGGTTTGGAAATTGAGTCAGAATGCTACACGGATTTTCCGCGGAACTCCCAAAGCCAAATAACCCCCTTGCCAACTTTCTTCGAATCGTCGATACGCGGCTCCCTGTTTGGAATGGGACTAAGTGGGTTAAGCCTGCATTTTCCTTGGGGGCAAATTTATGATAAACAACAACCATTCGACTAAGTTTTGGTACAATTCTTCCCTAGGGCCATGAGCCGGCGTCCGCCTTCACTGGGGCAGCGTCCGCCTTCACTGGGTGCATGTGCTGGCAGTAGGCCGGCGATGTGGACGGGCCGCTGGGCAGGAGTTTGACGTGGTCCTCTTGCCCGGGGTTCATTGCTCCGTGTGTGTGGTTGAGTCGCCTCCGGCTAGGCCAAGGTGGGTGCTTGCGGTCCGGTTGGGGTGGTGCCCTCACGTTATAGCATTGGTGGAGGTCTGTGGTAGTGGTGGTTGGGGCATTGTTGTGCCGGTGGTTGGATCGGTGCCTCAAGCCATGGACTTGGCGTCGTCTGAGTTGGTTGCTCAACGATGGCCATCGGCAGCCACGGAGTCATGTCCCCGCCGGTCCACTGGGATTGGTTGGGATTACAGGTGTGGGCGCCCTGACGATGGTGGCCCTGACCCTGGCTCGGTGGCTGATGGCGGGCTTCTCATGTCGCGATTTGTGCACTGTGAAGCGAGCGGTTGGTGATGTCTTGCAGCTTGGATGCCGGGGTGGCGGTCCTGGAAGGTGGTCTGTCTGGTTGGCTCTCCGGTGGGCACCATGGCAGTGGTGGTGGTTATACCTCTTGGTCGTGTGGGCGGCAAGAGGTGTAGCGGCGGGTAGCTCGGGCGTCCGCTTTGTCTTTGACCGTGGCGGGGCCCGATCTGGAGATGGGGATCTGGACTCGTTGTCCCTCTTGTGGAGACCTCATGGTGGCATGGGGAGCTACCGAGCGAAAGCTCTGCGCTTTGTCGCCGACGACGGCGACGCTCGTGGGCGCCGTTATCTTCTTGAAGAGGTCATCGAGGTGCTCTCCGTGCCTGGGTTCTGGGTGAAAACCTTTGTCCGGTGTGGACTCGACAGCGGCGACGCCTGGTGCCGTTCCCCCTCTTGAGGGCGTTGTCGTGGAGCCTAGGTGATGCAGAGCATCCTTCCATCATCCCCATGGACTCTACACCAATGCATCAAGCACCACGTGGACCGATGAAAAGAGTTCGAGCACGCGCCATTGAAGACGAGGTGAACTCACTCCTTCATGAGATCAATATGGACACGAGTGGAACTTGGTTGCTACCTCATCAAAATGCGCTATGTGTCCTTGGATACGAAGACCAACGCCACATAGCTGCTGAGGAACACCCCAAAGGAAGAGGAGGAGCACCCCGAGGCCACAAGGAAGGAGAAGAAGTACTACATCAGCAGTTCTCCACCTCCAGGCGACCCCGTGCCCACGGGCCCCGAAGACCCCGTGTGCACGGGCTGCCCAGGAGGCTACAGGAAATGAGATGCACCCCCCGCCCGTGCGTACGGCCTCCAGACCCCGTGCGCACGGGCCCGGCCGCTGTAGCACCCCGTGCGCACGGGGCGTGTACCGTGCGCACGGGCCCATCAGGATGGTCGGCCGTGGCCTGCTGTTTGGGCCTCCACTTCGTCTCCCTCTCCCACATACCTATATATTTCGTACCTAGGGCTATGTTTAGGGTTAGCAAAGTATATGTGAGACATTGATAGAGCTTTGCTCCTTCTACCCCTCCTCTTGGAGATCTAGACCTCTTTGGAGAGGATCCCAAGTGGATTTCAAGGCCTCCTTCAAGGAGAAGACTATCATCAAGACCTCACCTCCTTAGGAGTGTGAAGAATTCTACCTAGTGCTTGTTTCCTTTGATTATGCTTGTATTCTTGTGGATCTATGTGTTTGTTATTCTAGTGGATGTGTAATTGGGTTTTGTTGGAGTGAATTCCTCTTTGTGTTCTTGGTGTTCATCCCTTTTCCCCCTCCAAGTGTGAAAAGATCCCTCTTAGGGTTTCACCCTACAACATCTTGGTATCGTGAGCAAGGTTGATTCACATCTTGGAGTCCCTGCCCCCCATATTCTAGCTTGATTTTGTTGTTTTTCGTCCTAATTCGAAAATCCCCACCAAAAATAGCCCCAAAAATTTTCTTGCAATTTGTTAGATTTTGTGAGATTTGGTTGATTTGATCCACGAATTTGTGTTTGACAAGTGGATCTACCCCTTACCACCATCACCCACCCACCCCACTGTTGATTTTGGCCGGATTTCGCAAAATATCCACGGATCCGAAGGTGTTCTTCCGCTACAGAACACCCTGTGCGCACGAGCCATCGGGACCCCGTGCACACGGGCCTCACTTACCCCGTGCGCACGGGCCCTACAGAACTGCTCGGCCATTTCCTGTTTTCCACCATTTTGCCTTTCCACCACCACTTTTGATCTTTCGCAATACTTCCCATGAGTGTTTGAGTTTCGGAGTTACGGTTCACATGTATCCTAAGGTGTTTCGGCTACTTAGGCGCGATTTGACTTCATCATCACCGCCACTCTCCATCGACTCGGACTCCACTTCGACATCGACCACTCCATCTTCATACCAACCGTAAGCAAGGACAGTAAACTCGACGACACCATTGTATTACCCTTGCCATTACCTTGATAGCCTCGAGCCTCTTTTGCGTCACTTACCCATCGAGACTAGCGAGTTGAGAATTGTCGGGCCATGCTTTTAGTGCACCTTTAGTGTTACGTCTCTCCCGTGCATATCCTACTTGTTGTTTCGCATTCCGGCTCGCGTATCAAGCATTGTGGCATAATCAAAAACATAAAAAAAGAAGAGAGAAAAAGCTTTTAAGCAAAAGAAGAGAAGCAAAGAGCTTGTAAGCAATAGCATTGAGCCTCATAGCATAGTTACATCATCTTGGTCACTACATACATAAGCATACTTGGGATAGTAGACGACCCATTTCTCTCTTAGGTTGGTGCACTAGCGTATCTAGCCCATTAGAGCAATCGAGCTAGCATCGCTCTAGTATCCGTGCAACAAGAGATTTCTCCGTGGTAACACATCTAGTGCCCGTTCCTTGGTTGCGCAGATCCCATCTATCTTTCGTGTGTGTGTTCCTAGTGATGTCCTTGGGTTTGATCTATTTGTCTTACTTGTGATTTGTGCATCTTTTCAACTTTTTCAACATCTTGACTAACATTTGCTTGAATTATTTGTGCCACTTCCTAACCGAGATCCTCCATAATCCTTCTACTTGTAGGTGTGAGAAAACAAAACCCGGTACCAATTCTACTATTATAACATCACGTGGGATCGTACTTGATACATCCACAATCTTTAGAAAAGGTAACTTTGGTATTGTTCTCTCATTTTCCTACTCACCACCACTTCCACATGATGGATAGGCCTACTTCTTCGGCGAACACGCTCTTCGAGGATCATGATGACGAACGCGACTTCGTCACCAAGAATCACTTCTTCATCGCACAACAAGCTCTACATCAAGAAAGTGAAGCTTTGGGTGATCGCATCGAGCAACTCGCCACCGACCTACGACAATCGGAAGCAAGACAAAGGGAATACCTCGACGCCAAGATCTCCAAACAAATGGACGAATTCCGCAACATGATTGTGAGCCGCACGTCTTCCTCAACTTCTTCCCCAAGACGGCGCCTCTCAAGTCGCCACTCGTCGTCATACTCTTCTTCCGATGCGAGTCCTTCTCGAGCCCATTCTCCTCGCCACGACGACACTCAAGATCGCCAAGCTCAAGAAAATCCTTTCCATGGCAATGGCTTACAAGACCGAGTTCGATCACATGAAAAGGTGCAACGCCAAGAACAAGAAGCCATGGATCAAGAGCCACCACCACCACATCGTCCACGTCAAGCATCTCAAGATGGCGACGCACTCCGGCAAGAGCAACAAAGTCATGAAGAACAAGCTCAAGCGGCCCAACAAGCACTCCGCGAGTCCACTAGAGCCATTGCCGCATGCAGCCGCCTCGTCCATGAGTGAGAGGAAGAACTTCGTCGAGCACGACAAGAAGAAGCCGCCCGACATGAATAGCAACAAGAAAGATGAAACCGGGCACATATGCCTCGTCCTCCTCCATGCCAAGAGTGCTATCACGAAGAACGTGAAGTCGAAGACCCTCCTCCACGTCAAGAGCAACATCAAGCAGATCGAGTGCTTGAAGACCCTCCCCCACGCCAAGAGCAACATCAACACCGCCACTATGATGAAGAACTCCGCTATGAAAAGCTCAAGTTCACCATGCCAAGTTCTCTAGAAGCAACGATCCCGAGGAATATCTCTCATGGGCATTGAAGGTCAACAAGATATTCCATCTTCACAACTACGACAAGGAAAAGAAGATATCCATGGCATCCCTCGAATTTCAAGACTACGTCCTCATTTGGTGGGAACAAGTGATCGAGCGACACCGAGAGAGAGGCGAACCACCCATCATGACTTGGACCCAAATGAAGGATGTCATGAGAGCTCGCTTCGTGCCTACACACTACATCTGTGATCTCTTCAAGAAGTTACAACTTCTCAAGCAAGGCATGAAGACGATGGAAGAAATACTATCAAGAGATGGAGATTGCCATGATACGAGCCAATGTCAAAGAAGATGATGAGCAAACTATGGCACGCTTCTTGAACGGCCTCAATCCCCCAATAAGGAAGATTGCCGATTTCCAACCCTACTCCAACCTTCTCGAGCTAGTTCATCAAGCAACCAAGGCAGAGCGACAAGTACAAGAAGACTTCAAATACGCCAAGTACTCATTCAAGACCTACTGCTCATACACTCAAGCTTCCTCAACTACGACACCTCCTACCTCGATTAGAGCATCACCAAGTACCGGCGACACGTCAAGTTCCAAGCAAGCGACACCTTCCTCGACTCGTCCTCTGGCAAGAAACTACAAGTCCAAGACTCCCTCATCATTGGCACCACCGGATGACCCCGTCAAGACAAGTTCTCTCAAGTGCTTCACATGTGGTGGCCGTGGACACAAGTCTTTTCAATGCATCAATCGGTGAACCATGATTGCCAATGGCGATGGCACATATGACTCCATGAGCGAAGACGAGATGGAAGCGCTCGAGCACGTCGCCATGCACCGTCAAGTGAATGAAGAAGAAGATGCTCAAGTCTTTTGCGACAACAACTCAAGCCCCGCTCTCGTGGTCTCCAAGGTCTTGATGCTTCAACACCAATAAGATGAAGACCAATGATGCCACATCTTCCACACCAAAGCCGACATAAATGGGCATTCCATGAAGGTCATCATCCACGAAGGAAGTTGTCACAACTTGGCAAGTGAAGAGCTATGTTCCAAGCTACAACTGATCAAGAAGAAGCATCCTCGCCCCTACTGTTGGAAATATGCCCTAGAGGCAATAATAAAATGGTTATTATTATATTTCCTTGTTCATGATAATTGTCTATTGTTCATGCTATAATTGTATTAACCGGAAACCGTAATACATGTGTGAATACATAGATCACAGCATGTCCCTAGTAAGCCTCTAGTTGACTAGCTTGTTGATCAATAGATGGTTATGGTTTCCTGACCATGGACATTAGATGTCGTTGATAACGGGATCACATCATTAGGAGAATGATGTGATGGACAAGACCCAATCCTAAGCATAGCACAAGATCGTATAGTTCGTTCGCTAGAGCTTTCTAATGTCAAGTATCATTTCCTTAGACCATGAGATTGTGCAACTCCTGGATACCGTAGGAATGCTTTGGGTGTATCAAACGTCACAACATAACTGGGTGACTATAAAGGTGCACTACAGGTATCTCCGAAAGTGTCTGTTGGGTTGGCACGAATCAAGACTGGGATTTGTCACTCCGTATGACGGAGAGGTATCTCTGGGCCCACTCGGTAATGCATCATCATAATGAGCTCAATGTGACTAAGGAGTTAGCCACGGGATCATGCGTTACGAAACGAGTAAAGAGACTTGCCGGTAATGAGATTGAACAAGGTATAAGGATACCGACGATCGAATCTCGGGCAACTAACATACCGATGGACAAAGGGAATTGCGTACGGGATTGATTGAATCCTCGACATCGTGGTTCATCCGATGAGATCATCGTGGAACATGTGGGAGCCAACATGGGTATCCAGATCCCGCTGTTGGTTATTGGCCGGAGAGATGTCTCGGTCATGTCTGCATGGTTCCTGAACCCGTAGGGTCTACACACTTAAGGTTCGGTGACACTAGAGTTGTTATGGGAAATTGTATGTGGTTACCGAAGGTTGTTCGGAGTCCCGGATGAGATCCCAGATGTCACGAGGAGTTCCGGAATGGTCCGGAGGTGAAGAATTATATATGGGAAGTCCAGTTTCAGTCATCGGAATGGTTTCGGGGGTTATCGGTATTGTACCGGGACCACCGGAAGGTGTCCGGGGGTCCACCGGGTGGGGCCACCTGCCCCGGTGGGCCAAGTGGGCTGAGCAAGGGAGGGAACCAGCCTCTGGTGGGCTGGTGCACCCCCCCAAGGGGCCCAAGGCGCCTAGGGTTGGAAACCCTAGGGGGTGGGGGCGCCTCCCACCTTGCTTGGGGGGTAAGTTTCCCCCCCTTGGCCGCCGCCCCCCCCCTAGATGGGATCTAAGGGGGCCGGCCCCCTCTCCCCTTCGCCCTATAAATAGAGGGGGGGTGGGAGGGCAGCAGCACCCCTTCCCTGGCGCAGCCCTCCCCCTCTCCAACACCTCCTCCTCCTCCGTAGTGCTTGGCGAAGCCCTGTCGGAGAACCACAAGCTCCACCACCATGCCGTCGTGCTGCCGGAGCCCTCCCTCAACTTCTCCTCTCCTCGTGCTGGATCAAGAAGGAGGAGACGTCCCCGGGCTGTACGTGTGTTGAACGCGGAGGCGCCGTCCGTTCGGCGCTAGATCGGATCTTCTGCGATTTGAATCGCTGCGAGTACGACTCCATCAACCGCGTTCTTGTAACGCTTCCGCTTAGCGATCTTCAAGGGTATGAAGATGCACTCCCTCTCTCTCGTTGCTAGCATCTCCTAGATTGATCTTGGTGATACGTAGGAATTTTTTTGATTTACTACTACGTTCCCCAACAGTGGCATCATGAGCCAGGTCTATGCGTAGATTCTTTGCACGAGTAGAACACAAGTAGTTGTAGGCGATGATTTGTTCAATTTGCTTACCGTTACTAGTCCTATCTTGATTCGGCGGCATTGTGGGATGAAGCGGCCTGGACCGACCTTACACGTACGCTTACGTGAGACAGGTTCCACCAACTGACATGCACTTGATGCATAAGGTGGCTAGCGGGTGTTTGTCTCTCCCACTTTAGTCGGATCGGATTCGATGAAGAGGGTCCTTATGAAGGGTAAATAGCAATTGGCATATCACCGTTGTGGCTTTTGCATAGGTAAGAAACGTTCTTGCTAGAAACCCATAGCAGCCACGTAAAACATGCAACAACAATTAGAGGACGTCTAACTTGTTTTTGCAGGGTATGCTATGTGATGTGATATGGCCAAAAAGGATGTGATGAATTATATATGTGATGTATGAGATTGATCATGTTCTTGTAATAGGAATCACGACTTGCATGTCGATGAGTATGACAACCGGCAGGAGCCATAGGAGTTGTCTTAATTTATTCTATGACCTGCGTGTCAATGAAAACGCCATTTAATTACTTTACTTTATTGCTAACCGGTAGCCATAGTAGTATAAGTAATAGTTGGTGAGACAACTTCATGAAGACACAATGATGGAGATCATGATGATGGAGATCATGGTGTCATGCCGGTGATGATGGTGATCATGCCGCGCCTCGAAGATGGAGATCAAAAGCGCAAGATGATATTGGCCATATCATGTCACTTTATGATTTGCATGTGATATTTGTCATGTTTACATCTTATTTGCTTAGAACGACGGTAGCATAAATAAGATGATCCCTCACTAAAATTTCAAGAAATGTGTTCCCCCTGACTGTGCACCGTTGCGAAGGTTTGTTGTTTCGAAGCACCACGTGATGATCGGGTGTGATAGATTCTAATGTTCGCATACAATGGGTGTAAGCCAGATTTACACATGCGAAACACTTAGGTTGACTTGACGAGCCTAGCATGTACAGACATGGCCTCGGAACACGAGAGACCGAAAGGTCGAACATGAGTCGTATAGTAGATGCGATCAACATGGAGATGTTCACCATTGATGACTAGTCCGTCTCACGTGATGATCGGACACGGCCTAGTCGATTCGGATCATGTATCACTTGGATGACTAGAGGGATGTCTATCTGAGTGGGAGTTCATTAAATAATTTGATTAGATGAACTTGATTATCATGAACTTAGTCTAAAAAAAATTGTCTTTACAATCTAGCCTGTAGATCAAATGGCCCACGCTAATGTTGCCCTCAACTTCAACGCGTTCCTAGAGAAAACCAAGCTGAAAGTCGATGGTAGCAACTATACGGACTGGGTCCGTAACTTGAGGATCATCCTCATAGCTGCCAAGAAAGCATATGTCCTTGAAGCACCGCTAGGTGACGCACCATTTTCCCAGCAACTCAAGACGTTATGAACGCCTGGCAGTCGCGTAGTGATGATTACTCCCTGGTTCAGTGCGGTATGCTTTACAGCTTAGAATCGGGGCTCCAAAAGCGTTTTGAGCAGCACAGAGCTTATGAGATGTTCCAAGAGCTGAAAATGGTTTTCCAAGCTCATGCCCGAGTCGAGAGATATGAAGTCTCTGACAAGTTCTACAGTTGCAAGATGGAGGAAAACAGTTCTGTCAGCGAGCATATACTCAAAATGTCTGGGTTGCACAACCGCTTGTCTCAGCTGGGAGTTAATCTTCCAGATGATTCAGTCATTGACAGGATCCTCCAGTCGCTTCCACCTAGCTACAAGAGCTTTGTGATGAACTACAATATGCAAGGGATGGAGAAGTCCATTCCCGAGTTATATTCAATGCTGAAATCAGCGGAGGTGGAAATCAAGAAGGAACATCAAGTGTTGATGGTGAATAAGACCACTAGTTTCAAGAAAGGCAAGGGTAAGAAGAACTTCAAGAAGGACGGCAAGGGAGTTGCCACCCCCGGCAAGCCAGTTGCAGGGAAGAAGCCAAAGAATGGACCCAAGCCTGAGACTGAGTGCTTTTATTGCAAGGGAAATGGTCACTGGAAGCGGAACTGCCCCAAGTACTTAGCGGATAAGAAGGCCGGTAATACCAAAGGTATATATGATATACATGTTATTGATGTGTACCTTACCAGCGCTCGTAGTAGCTCCTGGGTATTTGATACCGGTGCGGTTGCTCACATTTGTAACTCAAAACAGGAACTGCGGAATAAGCGGAGACTGGCGAAGGACGAGGTGACGATGCACGTCGGGAATGGTTCCAAGGTCGATGTGATCACCGTTGGCATGCTACCTCTACATCTACCTTCGGGATTAGTTTTAAACCTCAATAATTGTTATTTAGTACCAGCTTTGAGCATGAACATTGTATCAGGATCTCGTTTGATGCGAGATGGCTACTCATTTAAATCCGAGAATAATGGTTGTTCTATTTATATGAGAGATATGTTTTATGGTCATGCCCCGCTGGTCAATGGTTTATTTTTATTGAATCTCGAATGTGATGTCACACATATTCATAGTGTGAATGCCAAGAAATGTAAGGTTGATAATGATAGTCCCACATACTTGTGGCACTGCCGCCTTGGTCACATTGGTGTCAAACGCATGAAGAAACTCCATGTAGATGGACTTTTGGAGTCTCTTGATTATGAATCATTTGACACGTGCGAACCATGCCTTATGGGCAAAATGACCAAGACTCCATTCTTCGGAACAATGGAGCGAGCAACCAACTTGTTGGAAATAATACATACTGATGTATGCGGTCCAATGAGTGTTGAGGCTCGCGGTGGCTATCGTTATGTTCTCACCCTCATTGATGACTTAAGTAGATATGGGTATGTCTACTTAATGAAACACAAGTCTGAGACCTTTGAAAAGTTCAAGGAATTTCAGAGTGAGGTAGAGAATCAACGTGACAGGAAAATAAAGTTCTTACGATCAGATCGTGGAGGAGAATATTTGAGTCACGAGTTTGGCACGCACTTAAGGAAATGTGGAATTGTTTCACAACTCACGCCGCCTGGAACACCTCAGCGAAATGGTGTGTCCGAACGTCGTAATCGCACTCTATTGGATATGGTGCGATCTATGATGTCTCTTACCGATCTACCACTATCATTTTGGGGTTACGCTTTAGAGACTGCCGCATTCACTTTAAATAGGGCACCGTCTAAATCCGTTGAGACGACACCGTATGAATTATGGTTTGGGAAGAAACCTAAGCTGTCATTTCTGAAAGTTTGGGGATGCGATGCTTATGTCAAGAAACTTCAACCTGAAAATCTCGAACCCAAATCGGAAAAATGCGTCTTCATAGGATACCCTAAGGAAACTATTGGGTATACCTTCTACCTTAGATCTGAAGGCAAGATCTTTGTTGCCAAGAATGGATCCTTTCTGGAGAAAGAGTTTCTCTCGAAAGAAGTAAGTGGGAGGAAAGTAGAACTTGATGAGGTACCCCCTCTTGAACCGGAGAGTAGCGCAGCTCAGGAAGATGTTTCTGTGGTGCCTGCACCGACTAGAGAGGAAGTTAATGATGATGATCATGAAACTTCGTATCAAGTTGCTATTGAACATCGTAGGTCCACGAGGACACGTTCCACACCAGAGTGGTACGGCAACCCTGTCCTGGAAATCATGTTGTTAGACAACGGTGAACCTTCGAACTATGAAGAAGCGATGGCGGGCCCGGATTCCAACAAATGGCTTGAAGCCATGAAATCCGAGATAGGATCCATGTATGAGAACAAAGTATGGACTTTGGTGGACTTGCCCGATGATCGGCGAGCCATAGAAAATAAATGGATCTTTTAAGAAGAAGACTGATGCGGATGGTAATGTGACCGTCTATAAGGCTCGGCTTGTCGCTAAGGGTTATCGACAAGTTCAAGGGGTTGACTACGATGAGACCTTCTCACCCATAGCGAAGCTGAAGTCCGTCCGAATCATGTTAGCAATTGCCGCATTCTATGATTATGAAATCTAGCAAATGGACGTCAAAACGGCATTCCTTAATGGTTTCCTTAAGGAAGAATTGTATATGATACAGCCGGAAGGTTTTGTCGATCCTAAGAATGCTGACAAGGTATGCAAGCTCCAGCGCTCCATCTATGGGCTGGTGCAGGCATCTCGGAGTTGGAACATTCGCTTTGATGAAATGATCAAAGCGTTTGGGTTTATACAGACTTATGGAGAAGCCTGTATTTACAAGAAAGTGAGTGGGAGCTCTGTAGCATTTCTCATATTATATGTGGATGACATATTGTTGATGGGAAATGATATAGAACTTTTGGAAAGCATAAAGGCCTACTTGAATAAGTGTTTTTCAATGAAGGACCTTGGAGAAGCTGCTTACATATTAGGCATCAAGATCTATAGAGATAGATCGAGATGCCTCATTGGTCTTTTCACAAAGCACATACCTTGACAAGATATTGAAGAAGTTCAATATGGATCAGTCTAAGAAGGTGTTCTTGCCTGTATTGCAAGGTGTGAGATTGAGCACAGCTCAACGCCCGACCTCGGCAGCAGAAAGAGAAAAGATGAGTGTCATCCCCTATGCCTCGGCCATAGGCTCTATTATGTATGCCATGCTGTGTACCAGACCTGATGTGAACCTTGCCATAAGTTTGGTAGGGAGGTACCAAAGTGATCCCGGTATGGAACACTGGACAGCGGTCAAGAATATCCTGAAGTACCTGAAAAGGACTAAGGATATGTTTCTCGTTTATGGAGGTGCCGAAGAGCTCGTCGTAAAGGGTTACGTCGACGCTAGCTTTGACACAGATCTGGATGACTCTAAGTCACAAACCGGATACGTGTATATTTTGAATGGTGGGGCAATCAGCTGGTGTAGTTGCAAGCAAAGCGTCGTGGTGGGATCTACATGTGAAGCGGAGTACATAGCTGCTTCGGAAGCGGCGCAGGAAGGAGTCTGGATGAAGGAGTTTATCACCGACCTAGGAGTGGTTCCCAATGCGTCGGGCCCGATGACTCTCTTCTGTGACAACACTGGAGCTATTGCCATTGCCAAGGAGCCCAGGTTTCACAAGAAGACCAAGCACATCAAGCGCCGCTTCAACTCCATTCGTGAATATATTCAAGATGGAGATATAGATATTTGTAAAGTACATACGGATCTAAATGTCGCAGATCCGTTGACTAAACCTCTTCCACGAGCAAAACATGATCAGCACCAGAACTCTATGGGTGTTCGATTCATCACAATGTAAATAGATTATTGACTCTAGTGCAAGTGGGAGACTGTTGGAAATATGCCCTAGAGGCAATAATAAAATGGTTATTATTATATTTCCTTGTTCATGATAATTGTCTATTGTTCATGCTATAATTGTATTAACCGGAAACCGTAATACATGTGTGAATACATAGATCACAGCATGTCCCTAGTAAGCCTCTAGTTGACTAGCTCGTTGATTAATAGATGGTTATGGTTTCCTGACCATGGACATTAGATGTCGTTGATAATGGGATCACATCATTAGGAGAATGATGTGATGGACAAGACCCAATCCTAAGCATAGCACAAGATCGTATAGTTCGTTCGCTAGAGCTTTCTAATGTCAAGTATCATTTCCTTAGACCATGAGATTGTGCAACTCCCGGATACCGTAGGAATGCTTTGGGTGTATCAAACGTCACAACGTAACTGGGTGACTATAAAGGTGCACTACAGGTATCTCCGAAAGTGTCTGTTGGGTTGGCACAAATCGAGACTGGGATTTGTCACTCCGTATGACGGAGAGGTATCTCTGGGCCCACTCGGTAATGCATCATCGTAATGAGCTCAATGTGACTAAGGAGTTAGCCACGAGATCATGCATTACAGAACGAGTAAAGAGACTTGCCGGTAATGAGATTAAACAAGGTATAAGGATACCGACGATCGAATCTCTGGCAAGTAACATACCGATGGACAAAGGGAATTGCGTACGGGATTGATTGAATCCTCGACATCGTGGTTCATCCGATGAGATCATCGTGGAACATGTGGGAGCCAACATGGGTATCTAGATCCCGCTGTTGGTTATTGGCCGGAGAGATGTCTCGGTCATGTCTGCATGGTTCCCGAACCCGTAGGGTCTACACAGTTAAGGTTCGGTGACGCTAGAGTTGTTATGGGAAATTGTATGTGGTTACCGAAGGTTGTTCGGAGTCCCAGATGAGATCCCGGACGTCACGAGGAGTTCCAGAATGGTCCGGAGGTGAAGAATTATATATGGGAAGTCCAGTTTCAGTCACCGGAATGGTTTCGGGGGTTATCGGTATTGTACCGGGACCACCGGAAGGTGTCCGGGGGTCCACCGGGTGGGGCCACTTGCCCCGGTGGGCCAAGTGGGCTGAGCAAGGGAGGGAACCAGCCCCTGGTGGGCTGGTGCGCCCCCCCCAAGGGGCCCAAGGCGCCTAGGGTTGGAAACCCTAGGGGGTGGGGGCGCCTCCCACCTTGCTTGGGGGGTACGTTCCCCCCCTTGGCCGCCGCCCCCCCCCTTAGATGGGATCTAAGGGGGTCGGCCCCCTCTCCCCTTCTCCCTATAAATAGAGGGGGGGGGGGTGGGAGGGCAGAAGCACCCCTTCCCTGGCGCAGCCCTCCCCCTCTCCAACACCTCCTCCTCCTCCGTAGTGCTTGGCGAAGCCCTGTCGGAGAACCACAAGCTCCACCACCACGCCTTCGTGCTGCCGGAGCCCTCCCTCAACTTCTCCTCTCCTCTTGCTGGATCAAGAAGGAGGAGACGTCCCCGGGCTGTACGTGTGTTGAACGCGGAGGCGCCATCCGTTCGGCGCTAGATCGGATCTTCTGCGATTTGAATCGCTGCGAGTACGACTCCATCAACCGCGTTCTTGTAACACTTCCGCTTAGCGATCTTCAAGGGTATGAAGATGCACTCCCTCTCTCTCATTGCTAGCATCTCCTAGATTGATCTTGGT
Source organism: Thinopyrum elongatum (assembly GCA_011799875.1). Lineage (NCBI taxonomy): Eukaryota > Viridiplantae > Streptophyta > Magnoliopsida > Poales > Poaceae > Thinopyrum > Thinopyrum elongatum. The sequence goes on from CM022302.1 coordinate 198,311,006, forward strand.
GATACGTAGGAATTTTTTTGATTTACTACTACATTCCCCAACACCTACATGGTCCAATGGCTTAGCGACTCCGTCACCATTCAAGTGGAGCACACCGTGCAAGTTTCCTTCAAGATTGGTGCCTACGAGGACACCTTGGAGAGTGATGTGGTTCCTATGTCCGTGTGCCATCTTCTCTTGGAAAGACCTTGGCAATTCGACCGAGGCGTCATCCATAATGGAAGAACAAACCACTATAGCTTCAAGATAAAGGGAAGGGAGTACGTGCTACGACCTATGTCACCAAGCCAAGTGATCGCCGACAAGCAAGCATCCACCCATTGTGGAGAGACTAGTGAGAGAGTGAACCACCACAAAGAGAGCGAGAGCCACAAGCCCAAAATGAGTGACTCCACACCACGAGAGAAGAACTTAGTCCTCCTAGCCACAAAAAGAGAGATGCGAGAAGTGTGCGAGAACCCATCGAGTGCCATACACTATGTCCTAGTATGCAAATATGAGGTGGCAAAGACTAACACTTCTAACCCTCTTCCTCTAGTGTTGTCTAATTTGTTGCAGGAATTTGCGGATGTCTTCCCCGATGAGCTACCTCCCGGTCTCCCTCCTCCACGTGGCATCGAACACCGGATCGACCTCATCCCCGGCGCACCTCTTCCTAACAAGGCTCCATACCGCGTCAACCCCAAAGAAACCAAAGAAATACAAAGGCAAGTCCAACATCTCATAGACCATGGACATGTGTGTGAAAGTTTGAGTCCTTGTGTCGTACTGGTCATTCTTGTGCCTAAAAGAGACGACAGTTTTTGCATGTGTTCCGATTGTAGACCCATAAATGCTATCACCATTCGCTATAGGCATCCCATTCCACGCCTTGATGATATGCTAGATGAACTTAGCGGTGCCTCCATTTTCTCTAAAATTGATCTTAAAAGTGTCTATTATCAAATCCGCATACAAGAAGGTGATGAATGGAAAACCTCTTTCAAAACAAAATTTGGCTTGTATGAGTGGCTAGTTATGCCTATGGGTTTATCGGAGGCACCCGGTACTTTCATGCGCGTTATGCATTATGTGCTTCGCCCTTACATTGGTGTGTTTGTTGTTGTCTACTTTGACGATATACTTGTGTTTAGCAAATCCCTCAGAGATCATGTAACTCATCTTAGGGCCGTTTTGCAAACTCTTAGAAAAGAGCGTCTTTATGCCAATATGGAAAAATGCACTTTTGGTGTTGACAAGATTGTTTTCTTGGGCTTTGTTGTGTCTTCAAAGGGTTTTCATGTTGATGAATCTAAAATTAAAGGAATTAAAACTTGGCCACCACCCACTAATTTGCAATAAGTGCGTAGTTTCCTTGGTCTAGCCGGTTTTTATCGATGCTTTGTGGAAGACTTTAGCACTATTGCCGCACTATTGCATGCCTTGAGTAAGAAGAATGCACCCTTTGTTTCGGGACCCTTGCAATCTACCGCATTTGATGAGCTCAAATCCTTGCTTACACATGCCCCAATTCTTGCATTACCTAATTTCAGCAAAACTTTTGAGGTCCATTGTGATGCTAGTGGTAATGGAATTGGTGGAGTTTTGATGCAAGAAAAGCAACCCATTGCATACTTTAGTGAAAAACTTTCCAGAGCTCAACTTAACTATCCCATCTATGACAAAGAATTGTATGCTTTAGTGTGAGTATTGCATGTTTGGGAGCATTATCTTCGCCCACATGAATTTGTCATACATACCGATCATGAAACACTAAAGTACCTTAAAGGTCAAACCAAGTTGAATAAACGGCATGCTAAATGGAGTGAATTTATTGAATCTTTTCCTTATGTGATCAAGTACATTAAGGGTAAAGAAAATGTTGTGGCGGACGCTCTTTCCCGCAAGTGCATGTTAGTTACTCAACTTGAGTTGAATGTTATTGGCTTTGAGCATGTTAAAGATCTTTATGTACATGATCCTTCATTTTCCCTTCCTTATGCAAAATGTCTTGCTAACACTTGTTGGGAGAACTATTATCTCAAGAATGGATACCTTATGCGCGCTAACAAAACTTTGTATACCCGAGTCTTCACTTCGTTTGTTACTTTTGCTGTTTTGCAAGAGGCTCATGGCGGAGGACTTATGGGACATTTCGGGCGCGACAAGACCTTCGCCACACTCTCCTTCAAGTACTTTTGGCCAAAGACTTTCCGCGACATGGCATGCTTCACCAACCAATGTTCTACATGCCGCAAAGCTAAGTCACAAGCTCATTCTCATGGTTTACATATGCCACTTCCAATTCCATATCAACCATGGGAAGATATTAGCATGGATTTTGTGCTTGGTTTGCCTAGGACTCAAAATGGAAAGGATTCTGTATTTGTTGTTGTGGACCGATTCTCTAAAATGGCGCATTTCATCCCATGCAATAAGATGGACGATGCTTCACATGTTGCAAATCATTTTTGTAGGGAAATCTTGAGGTTGCATGGAGTGCCAAGGACCATAGTGTCGGACTGAGACGTCAAGTTCCGAAGCTACTTTTGGAAGACCCTATGAGCCAAGATCGGCATCAAGCTACTATTCTTGATGGCCTATCATCCCCAAACCGATGGCCAAACGGAAGTCACCAATCGGACGCTATCTACTCTCCTATGTGTGTTGATCAAGAAAAACATCAAGGAATGGGAGGAGTGGTTACCCATCGCCGAGTACGCCTACAATCGAGCAAGACACTCTACTACCGGCAAGTCCCCCTTCAAGGTCGTCTATGGCTTCAATCCATTGTCCCCATTGGACATCCTACCGCTTCCACTTCACGAACGAGCAAACATGGACGCAAGTGCAAGAGCAAGTTATCTCAAGACAGTGCATGAGGATATAAGGGCCATGATCGAGCGTCAAGTACAATGCCTCGCCACCAAGCTCAACATCAACAAGACACCAATGGTGTTCAATCCGGGCGATCTCGTATGGCTACATCTCCGCAAGGACCGCTTCCCCAACGAGCGCAAGTCCAAACTACTACCACAAGCCGATGGACCATTCAAGGTGTTAGCATGCTACAATGACAACGCCTACAAGATCGACATCCCTCGCGACAAGTACAATGTAAGAGACATCTTCAACATCAAGGACTTGGCCCCATACCATGGTGATGAAGATTATGATCCACGGACGGATCTCTCCTAGGGGGGAGATGATGTGGAGCATCCTTCCATCATCCCCATGGACTCTACACCAATGCATCAAGCACCACGTGGACCGATGACAAGAGCTCGAGCACGCGCCATTGAAGACGAGGTGAACTCGCTCCTTCACGAGACCAATATGGACACGAGTGGAACTTGGTTGCTACCTCATCAGAATGCGCTATGTGTCCTTAGGTACGAAGACCAACGCCACCAAGCTGCTGAGGAACACCCCAAAGGAAGAGGAGGAGCACCCCAAGGCCACAAGGAAGGAGAAGAAGTACTATAGCAGCAGTTCTGCACCTCCCAGGCGACCCCGTGCCCACGGGCCCCTGAGACCCTGTGCGCATGGGCCGCCCAGGAGGCTACTGTAAATGAGACGCACCACCCCCTACGCACGGCCTCCAGACCCCGTGCACACGGGCCCCGGCCGCTGTATGCCATGCACACGGGCATGTACCGTGCCCACGGGACCCCTATGCGCACGGGCCCAACTTACCCCGTGCGCATGAGCCCATCAGGATGGTCGGCCATGGCCTGCTGTTTGGGCCTCCACTTCGTCCCCCTCTCCCACATACCTATATATTTTGTACCTAGGGCTATGTTTAGGTTTAGCAAAGTATATGTGAGACATTGATAGAGCTTTGCTCCTTCTACCCCTCCGCTTGGAGATCTAGACCTCTTTGGAGAGGATCCCAAGTGGATTTCAAGTCCTCCTTCAAGGAGAAGACTATCATCAAGACCTCACCTCCTTAGGAGTTGGAAGAATTCTACCTAGTGCTTGTTTCCTTTGATTGTGCTTGTATTCTTGTGGATCTATGTGTTTGTGATGGAAATATGCCCTAGAGGAAAAAGTTGTTATTATATATTTCCTTATTCATGATAAAGGTTTATTATTCATGCTAAAATTGTATTGACCGGAAATTTAAATACATGTGTGGATACATAAAAAAATACCGTGTCCCTCATGAGCCTCTGCTGGACTAGCTCGTTGATCAAAAGATGGTTAAGGTTTCCTAACCATGGACATGAGTTGTCACTTGATAACGGGATCACATCATTAGGAGAATGATGTGATGGACAAGATGTGACGCCCCCGACTCAATCATGCACTAATCATACACGCAAACATGCATGATCAAGCACAGGGACTCACGGGAAGATATCACAACACAATTCTAACACAAATAAACAAAGATCCACAAATATTAAAGACCAGGGATCAAGAGGATCCGAATACATAAGTCAGTCATACAAATAATATCTGGGTACACACATAGTTAGTCAAGGTTTGCCTTAAGAAGGCTAACACGAACAACGACTCTAGATCGAAAGGCGAAGGCCTCCTGCCTAGGGCCTCCGATCCTACTCCTGGTCAGCTGGCTCGATCTAGTAGTACGTGCCGTCTGGGCCCTCCTGGTAGTAAGCTCCTATGGTGTCATCTGGCTCCTGAGCTCCATCTTCTGAGGTAACATCAAAAGGGGTATGGGGGAGAAAGAGGTAGCAAAGCAACCGTGAGTACTCATCTGAAGTACTCAGCAAGCAAGGATCTACACTACATATGCAACATTATCAAAGAAAGGCTGTATATGTGGACTGGGCTGCAGAAATGCCAGAATAGAGAGAAGACCTAGTCCTATCGAAGAATAGCAACTTCACGAAGCCACCATCTTGCAGCAATTAGAAGAGTACAGAAAGCATTTTATTAAGCAAGCATGTTGAGGCAAAGCCTAGAGATCCTTCCTCGACTCCCTGCGAGAAAGCGATCCCGGAGCTTCAATTAATTAAACAAGTATCCAGTTCAAGTAATAGATCAGGACACCAAACTGAGCGTCCTGTTACCATGGACACGGCTATTCGAATAGATCACTTCCCTGCAGGGGTGCACTACTGTTACCCAACACACTCTATCACCTCTGGCCGGACACACTTGCTGGGTAATGCCCGGCCTCGGGAGATCGACACGAAGCAGCGCCCTACCTAGGCTCAGCAGAGAGGTCAACACGCCGGACTAACCTATGCACCCAGGGGTCTTGGGCCATCGCCCCGGGCGCTCCTGCGCGTTGCGAGACTGGCCGGGGAGCAGGCGCGACACTGAACTCGTCAGTGAAGTATCCAGCCCAACCCCAACAATCAGCCCGCACGGTGAACTGTGACATATGATGAGCTTTCGGGAGAAACGTATGATGTAGAGGGCCCCATAAACCATTATCCCGCGTGGTGGTAGTGCGTATAGGGCACGACGACCCACTCAGATCAAATACCCAAATCCGTTAGGTGTATTTGAAAGTACATGTAGTCCCCATGTGTGGTTTTGGTAATTGATGACAATCCTTATGGACTAATGTTTGCATTGAGATATACATTTGAAGGTTAGTCCCATTGGAAAATGATTGAAGAATAATGGAAGACAACTCCTTTGAAGCAACAATTACATTGAGATGATCAAAATGAAGTTCATTGGAGTATCTTAAGGGTTGCCATGCTTAGAGCTATGGTTTGAGCCATAATGGATCAAGATCTTAAAAGGATGATTTGAATGATGAATTCTAGGAGTGGCTCAAAGATATGATCATAATGGACTCATGTGTTGAGTCATGATTGATCAAGTATTCAAGCAAGCTATTCAAGTGAAGAATTCAATATACCCTTCAAGACATCAAGATTAAACATGGAGTAGAGATATAGGTTGACCAAGATGAAGCTCAAAGATCGAACTCTAAATGGTCAACACACGAGCGCAAATGATGCACCACATAGGATCTTGTGGTATGATAAGAAATTATCAATTGCACTCTGTGTACTAACCCATACTATGTGTTGTCTATGTTTTTGAGGGTTAGGTGATTCTCATGGGCTCGCATCGAGAGAGAGATTTCAAGTGTCTATGAGAGGATGACATCAAGTGTTGGTGATCATGGTTGACAAGGGCAAGTTCAAGATAACCATCCCGAAGGATTACATGCTTGAAGCTTGTGGATGATCACATGATGGACAAGTGAAGATGAATACAAAGCAAAGCTTCCCACACTGTGTATGGGGGAGCGACTTGAAGACTTCACCAATGTCTTGCCTTCATCTTGAGCCAAGAAGAAACATCAACATCAAGCTCAAGTGAACGGTTCGTGTCAAAGGTATTAGTTCCTTTGACGTTAGTGTTGTGGAGTGACGATCAACAAAGAAACATATACACTCAAGAATGGATTCTCGATAGCTATGTAGTGTAGCTCTTTTATGATTCTTGAGTTATAGGGATCCCGCACTATTAAGAGGGGATCAAAGGGGTTCGTGATGGATTTGCTCAAGTCAACATCTTCTATACACAATTCCACTCATATCCTATATACCAAAGAAAATCCAAAGCCAAATAGTTTCCCAAAATATATGATCTAACCTTTGCATACTTTGCACCCTCCATTTTGGTTAATCTTGGGTGGTTCTCTATGTGAGGACCAGGAGTTTTTCCATGCTTCAAAACGAGCCCAAGATCATCAAAATCGGAGTCCGTATGAAAAGTTGTGCATGTTTTAGTTTTAGGGTTCCTGCTGTTTTTTTATTGGCCGGACGTCCGGTAGCATCCGGAAATCCGGTGGCCATATCCAGCAGCAAACGGGCGGATTTCCGGTACTTACCGGACGTCCGGTCACCGGACGTCCGGAAAGTGTCGGATGTCCGTCAAACCTATTTCGCAAATATCCTGCTACATTCGTCTGATGGCGTGCTACAGCTGTCGGACGTCCGGTGTTCCACCGGACGTCCGGTGCCTGTTTTGCCACCGGACGTCCGATAATCCACCGGACGTCCGACACTTTCCTGGGCAGAATTCCCCCCAATGGCCAGATTTGTGCCCATACTATAAATTCCCCTTCACCACTTCGCGGAGGGGTTGAGCAACACAAATATCCTCACCCACATTTCAGAAAAGCTCCCTCTCCTTCTCCTACCTCAAATCTTAGATCCCGGAGAGATTTGTGAGAGTTCTTGAGAGAGATTTCACCCAATGATAGATCCACTCCCTCTCCCTCTCTTGACCAAAGGAATTTGTGATTTGAGCAATTCTTGAGCATTTCCCCTTTGTTCTTATTACTCTTGGAGGTTGGAGACTCCTAGGCGGTAGGAGTGCTCCGGTGAGGAATCAACTTGTGATTTGTCCCCCGGAAAGTTTGTGAAGGTTTGGAGGCCGCCTCAAGGTCTACCACTAGTGGTTGGGAATTGCCTTCGTGGTGATACCTCAAGGAGAATAGGGTGAGCCTTCGTGGCGTTGGTGTGCCTTTGTGGTAACATCCACCTCTCTAACGGTGACTAGCTTCCCTCCAAGGAAGTGAACATCGGGATACATCATCGTCTCCGTGACTTCGGTTATCCCTAACCCTAACTCCTTACTTGTGGTTTATCTTGGTCACTTGACCGTGCATTCACTATTCTTGTTGTCCTCATTATATTATGTTGGTTACCATATCGTAGAGATTATTTAGGCCAACACTTTATAGTCCGCAATTCATACTTCCTACTATTGTTCTATCTTGTGTTTAGTGTGTATTGCTAGCTTGTAACATTCATTTCCATATCTCGTGATATAAATTGAGTAAGTTTGTGCAACTTACTTATGCTTACTCATATCCTCGTTGTTCTCATCTTGTTTATGCTAAGTTGTTGGTGCACTTAGTGAGCCTAGTATATTTAGGATTTTGTGCTTGAAAAGTATCCGCTTAGTTTATTTCCGCATTAGGATATAGCCAAATCCGTAAAAGATTTTAAAACGCCTATTCACCCCCCCTCTAGGCGACATCGTGGTCCTTTCAGTATTTAATAATTCGCGGAGACGATCGGAGTTTCTGACGCTCCGCCACAATATCTCTCTCGGGTGCCCTCCTGGCAAGCCCGACTGCATAATTTCCCAGCGGGTATCCCTCAGGGTCGACCCGCCTGCGACAAAGGTCAAGGTAACCGTGTGGTCATAACATCAAGGGGGAAACCCCGAGGAATCACCCTCGGTGGATTCCACTCAATGAAATCATCAAGGTGAACATAGGAGGAATCACCCTCGAGGTTCACACTTGAGAGGTTGCACGACAGAGTCGTATCGGAAGTGGTTAAGTAGGAATCACCCTCGATGACCACGACCGAATAGCTACACTGCAGAGTTATCATCAGGAGTGCGTTACGAGGTATCACCCTCGGCACTCAATAGTAACTATGCAGAGTCGTACAACAAAGGGGGGGTGAAGTGAGGTGTCGGTCTCTGGTTGTCGATCACGTTGATCGATCATCGATGATGAAGCAGAGGCAACAAGGACAAGGTGGGGGTCACTGATGGATCACTAACCAACCTATACTAAGCAGTTTGAAATAGGCAGGTAAGGTAGCAATAAGCAGGTTATAAAAGCAGGGTATGCATTAGAATAGGTGCAATCATTTATAGTAGCAAAATCTAATGCAAGCATGAGAGAATAGAATGGGCGATATCGGAATGTTCAGGGGGGGGGGGCTTGCCTGGAAGCTTTGCTGAGAGGGGCTGGTCGTCAGAAGGCTGCTCGTCTGGAGCGTAGTCGTACTCTGCTGCGTCGGCGTCGGTCTCGGCGTCTATCGAGAGAGAAGGAGGGTGGAAGAAACAATAAATTCATGGCAAAAATGCAAACAATATGAATGACATGCCTGAATGATATGCAGAGGTGTTCTACTGCCCAACTAGATGATTTAGTTAATTTAGGAATTTATTTGGATTTATTTTATCAAAGTTGAGCACTATTCATTTATTGAAATCAGTCAAAAAGTTCCATGTTCAGGTAGTTAGGGGCATCTGACAGCAATACGAAGGGCGTATTCAAATTCATCTCGTCGTTCTGAGCAACTTTCATGTACAAAGTATTTTTATCCGAGCTACGGTTTATTTTCTATAATTTTCTAAAGCTTTAATCATTTTCTGGATTTTATTTAAATATTTTAAATCAACATTATCCAAAACAGTATGGGATGATGTCATAATGACGTAGAAGTGACGTTAGCGGTCAACAGTCCGCTGACCAGAGTCAAACCTGACCTGTGGGTCTAGTGGGACCCACCTATCATTGAGACAGAGGTGAAATAGGATTTGTTTTAAACTAATTAGGATTAATTAAGTGTGGGCCCCATTAGTCAGTGACAGATTAGTGTTTTAATTAACAGTTTTTATTTGTTTATAAAAAACTTAATGGGGTGGGGCCCGCGTGTCATTGACTGGGGCCTGCCCAGTCAGCACAGTTGACTGGGTCAACTGGGCCCAGGGGGACCCAGGGTCAGTGGCTGAGCGGTGGGACCTGCGGCGCCACGTCGGCACCGAGTCAACGCGGCCATCGGAGTGCGCTGGCGAGCCCAGACGCGCTGGCGAGCTCCGGTGAGCTCGGAAACGAGCTACGGTGGACCAAAACAGGGGCGGCCAGGCTCTCCGGAATGGCCTCTTCACGCCGCGTCCGATAGAGGGGAGCACGACGGGGGGGGGGGGGGCGGAATGGTCGACGACGACGACATTGGGCAGCAACAGTTGCGAACGTGCGACGGGAACGGTGCTGTAGTGCGCGCGTGAGCAAACGAGGAGGCTAGGCGAGGCCTACGCGGTGCGGCGAAGCAGATGGGCAGCAGCACGGGGCCGTTTGGTCGCCGGAACGAGGCCGGCGACAAGCTACGCGGCGGCGAGCTCGGGCAAGTTGGGGGCAGCGCGTACAACTAGCGAATGGCTATGAGAGAGAGAGAGGGGAGGAAGCGGGGGCTCACGTTGAGCCTGTAGAGGTGCAAAGCGGGCTCGGGGGAGGCTCGACGGTGACAAAATCGGCGATGGCGTGTGGGTGGCCAAAGGTTGAAGAAGACATCGAGGAGCTTGATGCAGAGGCACTCCTGCTCGGGTGACTCGTCGGGGAGGAAGAGGAGGTCAAGGCGGCCCTTCTTGGCGCGGAGGCGAGGCGAGGGCCGGCCGGTGGCCGCGGTGGTCAGAGCAGCGAGGCCATGGCGGCGCTCGGGCGAGGGGGAAGCAGAGAGGGAGCGAGGGGAGAGTGAGCGAGGGGGACGCCAGGGGGTCACGGGGCCTCGCCCATATCCTCCACGCGGGCGCGGGCGCGCTGTCGAGCGAGAGAGGGGGGGGCCTGGCTGCAGGTGTGGCCGCGCGCGCGTGGGGACGACCGCGGGCGCAGGTGAGCAGTGGCGAAAGGTGGGAGACGGTGCGGGGTGGATCGGGCCGGCGCTGTAGCACTTAAGCCCAGGTACAGTGGGCCTTTTCTTTATTTTTGTTTTTTGCTTTTCTGTTTTCTGTTTTGTCTTTTCCCTTTTATTACAAAACACTTTTGCAAAACATGAGACTTGCCCAAATAATTATCATGCAATATTTACCCCTGCCAGAAAATGGTTTGTAGGCAATTCGATTTCATTTAATTTGTAGATTAATTAAAATGGATTAAACCTTGCTGTTTTGGTACTGTTTTAGGATGTTAGAGTCATTTAAATATTTCAATTAATGTTACTGCTAATTTTATTAATGCCCCTGGATTATTTGCAACATGATGAACATTTTAGTTCCTGGATTTGAAAAACTTTTATTTTCACTTTAAATTAATTTGAAGTTTGAATTAGGAGTTTGAAATGCAATATGATGCAAATGATGACTTGGCACTGTTAAACTTGCTGACATGGCATTAACTAAGGGTGATCACTGTGGTTAATTACATGGGATGTTACACAAGACCCATCCGTTAGCTTAGCATATGATCGTTCAGTTTATTGTTACCGCTTTCTTAATGTCAAATACATATTCCTTCGACCATGAGATCATGCAACTCCCGGATACCGGAGGAATACCTTGTGTGTTATCAAACATCATAACGTAACTGGGTGATCATAAATATGCTATACAGGTATCTCCGAAGGTGTCTGTTGAGTTGGCATGGATCGAGATTGGGATTTGTCACTCCGTGTATCGGAGACGTATCTCTGGGCCCTCTCGGTAATACACATCACAAAGCTTGCAAGCAAAGTGACTAAGGAGTTAGTTGCAAGATGATGTATTACGAAACGAGTAATTAGACTTTTCGGTAACGAGATTGAACGAGGTATAGAGATACCAACGATCGAATCTTGGGCAAGTAACATACCGACAGACAAAGGGAATTACGTATGTTGTCATAAAGGTTCGACCGATAAAGATCTTCGTAGAATATCTAGGAACCAATATGGGCATCCAGGTCTCGCTATTGGTTATTGACCGGAGAGGCATCTCGGTCATGTCTACATCATTCTCGAACACGTAGGGTCCGCACGCTTAATGTTCGTTGATGATATAGTATTATATGAGTTATGTGAGTTGGTGACCGAATGTTGTTTGGAGTCCCGGATGAGATGACGGACATGACAAGGAGCTCCGAAATGGTCTGGAGGTAAAGATTTATATATAGGACGATGCTATTTGGTCACCAGAAAGGTTTCGGAATGTATCAGGTAGTCATCGGATCACCGGAAGGGGTTCCGGGAGGCCCCGGGAGGTTATTGGGCCATATGAGCCAAACAAGGGGAGCACAACAGCCCACAAGGGGCTGGTGCACCCCACCTCTAGGCCGTCGGCCCTAAGGAAGGAAAAGGGGGAGGGCTAGCCCCTCCTGCCTTCCCCTCCACAGGAGAGAAAGGAAAGAGGGGGGGGGGGGCGCCTAAGCAGGAAGGGGGTGGGGGGCGAGGCCAGGGCAGGAGCCCAAGGCAGCCGCCGGCCCCCTTGGGGGCGCCCTAGGCTGCCTCCCCTCCTCCCCCCACCTATATATATGTGAGGAGGGAGAGGGGCAACACACACCACGATCCACAAGCCGTATGCGGCGCCCCTCTCCCTCTAGTTCGTCCTCAGTCATAATTTTTCGTAGTGCTCGGTGAAGCCCTACGGAGATAGTTGCACCACCACTGTCACCACGCCGCTGTGCTCCCGGAAATCATCTACTAATTCCCCCGTCTTGTTGGATCAAGAAGTCGAGGACGTCATCGAGCTGAACGTGTGCTGAACGCGGAGGTGCTGTACGTTAGGTACTTGACCGGGCGGATCGTGAAGGTGTACGACTACATCAACCATGTTGATTAACGCTTCTGCTTTACGGTCTATGAGGGTACATAGACATACTCTCCCTCTCTCGTAGCTATGCATCTCCATGGATAGATCTTGCGTGTGCGTAGAATTTTTTTTGTTTTCCATGCAATGTTCCCCAACAGTGACATCATGAGCCAGGTCTATCACTGGTACAGAGACGTGCTATACAAATGGTTTTTACCACCTTTCTGTGATGGAGTTTCAAACCGTCGCCTAGTGAGTGTGTGCGATAGGGGGGGGGTCCTTCCCACACAACCCAGAAACCGTCGGGGATAGGCCCTCCGGCCACACACACGCGGGGCAAAATGAGCTCGTGTGCGATTAGGCGAGGCATCGAAGCCCAACCATTTCCGTTCGTATGTACATCCCACATAGTGAATCCCAGAAAAACGTTTCTGTTCGTATGTATATCACACACAGTTTTTTGTGTGGAAACATTTGCGCAAGGTGGACTAACGCAAACAATTCTCTGTCGGAAGCCGTGTGTGATTGTTAGTTGATCCAACACGCCTACTTTCTAGAAACCATGTGGGTTGTTTGAGTTCATCGCCCACGGTGTTGTCAGAGTAACCGTCTGCAATAGAAAACCCCAATAAGCAGGGTAATTAGCCTATTATTGATAATCCATGTAGTAATGAAATTGAAATTTCTTATAAAACACACCAGATATTTCATATCCATATAACGGCAACCAGGATTTCATAATCGAATTACATCAGATAGCTTCAGCACTCAGTTACACCAAAGAGGGATATAGCTAGCTACACCATTACACAACAGCACCCAGTTCCACATGCAACATCGAAAACCTTTGGAAAGTAGCATCATACACGGTAAATAGACAGATGAATCTCATCTGGGAAACTACCAAAGCGGAAGGCGAATATTGAGCCTTCAGTGATGTTGAATGTCCTTGCAACTTTAGGCCAGTGACTATGGATAATTGCCCGCCCAACCTGCATCCTCTTCAGGAAGACTTCAATATTGTACCGTGGGTGTTGAATGAATACCTTCCTCGCCTCTTGACCATGCAGGTGGTTTGAGAGGTAATCATCGGTGAACTGCTTTGAAAAGTACTGAAAACAAAGATATGCATAAATCGCTGTTATAAATTTTGAAATGGCACAAGGGGTAAAAACAAGGTAAAATAGTTAGTACCATCCTATAGTTGACTGATGTCTTCTTCATTGTGCAAACAAAGATCTTGCTGTTATTCGTCCGAAGTTTCTTTATCCTAACAATCTTTCTGAGTTTCTTGACTTAACTGATATTCATGGACATCTCATTTCCCCATATGCACAATGGGTCGAACAGTGGGTCTAAGCCTCTGACAACAGGACCTACATGTGCAAGACCAAATTGAAGAAACCTAAATATTAGAATGATTCCTGCAACTGCACAATAATGTGCTATTAGTGAAAGGACCATGCATGAGCAAACCTCGATGGTAAACCGCAGTGCCTCCCATTGTCTCCCTGCAACACATATAAGGAAGATCTTGATCAGGTTAACTGAGAGTTGCCATACTATCAGTAGAATATGTATTGAGTACAACCAAATTCAATTTATTTCTCACATGCATAACAATACAAAATTGTACCCACAACAAATGAAAATCAAATTACAGAATTGAACCAATCAGTTAACTGGACAGCAGACCAAATGAACCAAAACACTTAACTGAGCACGACATTACAGAATAGAACATATACTAGAAGATAAGACAGTTAACGAAACCAAGAATGCTTGAGAACAGTACTACGAAATGTAGCAATTGTTGGACCAAACTGTTAACTGAACATTACATTTCAGAATATTAGATTGCATAATAACATTACAGAGGACAAATCACTAGAAGGCACTGGCGGTGGCCTCGAGAAAACAGCACAAACTGTATTTTAAAGTAGACAACCGTGTGGCGGTGTCGACGATGGCCTCGAAGACAAGGTGCTCCTCCAAGATCTGGCGGTCAGCACGCATGGTAGCCATAGCGACCTCGTCCGCGCGTGCGCCCGCGATTTGCTTCTCTGCTGCCAGATGCTACAGAGCTTCACGTTATACTGCGTGCAAAATGGATGTGGGCGGCGCTTAATTGGAGGACGGGGCTAGTGATTTGGGCGGAAGGTGTCACGCCGTCGTTCGAGGAATGTGGGACGGGGAAGGAGGAGGATGGTGTGGGTGGGGTGTGGATTACCTGACCATATCGACGAGGCTGCGCAGCAACAAGAAGGGTCGCCGGTGAGGAGGCAGCGCTGCAAGAAGAAGGGTCGCCGGCGAGGAGGCGGCACTGCCAGTAAGCAGCAGTGAAGGTTTGTACTTGGAAAGCAAGTAGGAACAGTGGAAATGTGGCTTTTGGTGGGGGGCGGGGAGATAGATATTTCCGCGGTGACACAAAAGTTTTGCTCGGTGCCTCGAGAAACTGGCGCGCAAGTGTGGTTCAAGCGCGGGCGGTGGACTGTAGCCGATGAAGCTTCCTGCGTAAGCCAGACTAGACGCGCGCCAAGATATTTTATATCGCATCCCACATGATTCTTGCTAGTAAACTTTTTGTGGTATACCTGATTTTTTCATTCTGTTTTGAAAGACAAAATGGTGTTACGGAGGGAAAGGATGGTGTTTAAATTGCTAGAACATTTATGTACAGTGAACATGCAACTATATGACTGTCATGTTAAAATTTGGAATTATTCCGGGTTCGTTTGGCATTTTTATGCATTAATTGAGTTTCTAGGCATTTAATGTGCATAATTCAAATTTGAACTACAAGCACATGCTCCAATGCACCAAAGTTTGTTGAAAAATCACAGTGTGTCTTTGGGTGAATTTATAGGTCCCATGCAAGAATGGGAATGAAATACAAACATCTGGGCGCCGTGACTCGGTCGGAAACATTGAGAAACTTGGTTTTTAAATTCCTGTAAATCCCAAACTCGCTTGAAAATCATGAAACTTGGCATGGTGTCATTTCATGGCACCAACATGCTGTGGTAAAAAAAATGGCCGAATTGGGACAAGATTTGGTATAAGCTTCTTGCAAATTGGAGCTTCTCTCAAGAAGGCGTGTGGTTTTGAGTGGGAACGTGTCACCTTTGTGTGCGAAATGACATATGCTACCCCGCCCCCCCTCTTGATTTTTTTACAGAGCAAACATAGAACTATATGAGTGTCGTGTTAAAATTTGTAATTATTCCGGGTTCGTTTGGACTTTTTATGCATTAATTGAGTTTCCGGGCATTTAATGAGAATAATTCAAATTTGAACTACAAGCACATGCTCTAGTGCATCAAGCTTGGTTGAAAAATCACATGTGTGTCCTTGGGTGAATTTCTAGGTCCCATGCAAGAAATGGGAATGAAATTCAAACATATGGGCATCGTGGCTCGGCCGGTAACATTGAGAAACTTGGTTTTTAAAATTTCGGTAAATTCAAAACTCGCCTGAAAATCATGAAACTTGGCATGGTGTCATTTCAAGCACCAACATGCTGTGGTAAAAAATTTGGCCGAATTGGGACAAGTTTTGGTATATGCTTTTTGCAAACCGGAGCTTCTCTCAAGAAGACTCGTGGTTCTGAGAGAGAACATGTCACCTTTGTGTGCGAAATGATATACGCTGCCTCCCCCCCTTGATTTTTTATAGAGACAACATAGAACTATATGAGTGCCGTGTTAAAATTTGGAATTATTCCGGGTTCGTTGGCCTTTTTATATATTAATTGAGTTTCTGGGCATTTAATGTGCATAATTCAAATTTAAACTATGTGCACATGCTCCAGTGCACCAAAGTTGGTTGAAAAATCACATGTGTGTCCTTGGGTGAATTTCTAGGTCCCATGCAAGAAATTGGAATGAAATTCAAACATTTGGGCGTCGTGGCTCTGCCAGAAATATTGAGAAACTTGGTTTTTTAATTCCTGTAAATCCAAAACACGCATGAAAATCATGAAACTTGGCATGGTGTCATGACATGGCACCAACATGCTGTGGTAAAAAAATTGGCTGAATTGGGACAAGTTTTGGTATAAGCTTCTTGCAAACCGAAGCTTCTCTTAAGAAGGCTCGTGGTTCCGAGAGGGAACGTGTCACCTCCGTGTGCGAAACGACATACACTGCCTTCTCCTACTTTGATTTTTTTACACAGGCAGGTTAGACCAATAGGAGTTTCGTTCTAAATTTTGGAATTATCTCAGGTTCGTTTGGCCTTTTTTATACATTAATTGAATTTCCAGGCATTTAATGCACATAATTCAAATTTGAACTACATGCACATGCTCCAGTGTGCCAAAGTTAGTTGAAAAATCATTTATGTGTACTTGGGCAAATTTCTAGGTCCCATACAAGAAATGGGAATGGAATTCAAACATTTGGGCGTCTTGGCTCGGCCGGAAACATCGAGAAACTTGGTTCTAAAATCCCCGTAAATCCAAAACTCGCCTGAAAATCATGAAACTTGGCATGGTGTCATGACATGGCACCAACATGTTGTGGTAATTTTTTTATCCGATTTGCGAAGGCGCACACATTAACAATCAACAAAGTCATTTTGGAACAAGTGCTGTCACGTTACAATCGGAAACACAAGTATTATTGAAACCGTGGGCGTTCTACTTACCATTTACGTGCCGCCATGCGTCCCCTTTTTTATTGGCTAGGAGGTGCCGTGCAGGGTAGCTATTTGAGTACAGGAGGCGTGCGATCAGACCCCTCCGTGTGCTTATCGAGAGGAGAGCCCTTTGACCTCCATCCACCGCCAACCTCTCTCCCAACGTCTCCATTAATGGCGCCCGAACCCCTGTTTAACGGCGTGGCTATGTCTCATTTGACTGAGATTTAAGAGAGAAAAAAGAAAATCTGAAAAGAAAATTTTGCACGGATCTTGATGTAAGATCCGACTAACCTATATAGCATCGACTGCGACTTATAGCAAGACTGATGAATATAAGGATGATGACAATGGATAATAATTGTCTTACATATTTAGGAAGATAATTAAAAAAGCCACATGCGGCAACGCCCGAAATACACAAGCGCAAAACAAGAAGGAAGACGCAGACAACGATCTGGCTCGCTGATCTCTACTATCTCGATGCGCTGCAGGCCGCGGAGACTAGTTCTCGCGGCGAACGGCGATGATCTCTTTCATGTCATCAACATGCTGCTTGGCAGCATCCACGGATTCCTCCACCAGCCTTTCGTGCTCGATGCGGAGCATGGCATTCTCGTCCATAAGTTACTTGAGGACGACGCCCGTCCTCTTCAACAGGCAGTGGTCTCCTCGTGCTCCTTCGGCCTTCCGGCGATCTTCGCCCTCAGCAGGTCACGCTCGTTACGGGGCTTCGCCTTGTCCTCCCCTAGTCCCCGGATGACGCCGGTAGCATTTTCAAACGAGGCATTCATCTCTTCCTGCAGCTTCATCCAGTCGGAGATCCGACCCATCAGGTCATCGAGCATAGTGCGCATGCACCTGTGAGAGTCCTCACCTGCCCGCGAGACATTTTCCCAGGCCACCGCGGCGCGGGAGGACATCCCTGCTACATTCGCAGCGCGACGGGACATCTCTGCTGCTTCCGCGGCGCGGTCGGACTAGTCTGCTGCATCGATGGCGCGGCGGGACCTCTGTGCTGCTACGGCGGCACAGCGGGACATGTCTGCTGCTTTCGCGGCGAGGTGGGACATCTCTTGTGCTTCCGCTTCCATGCTCGCCTCTCCCTAATAGTAATCTTTCGACCCAGAACTCATGCGGGCCATGGCAGATGCAAGGGAATGACGATGAAGACTTGTTTATTTTTGTGGATGAGGAGTTGAGGAGGAATGTGCAGTCATCTTGGAGTAGGTAGTATTTATAACCGAGTACTAATATGCTCCTAAGTGGTAAACCATTTAGGTTTTGATCGGTGTGAACAGGTTTGCAATTAAATATAGCGTGGTAGTAATTTGGAATGTGACGGGGCGCAGGCTCAAAATTTATTGATGGTTCTAATTTCTAAGTGCGGCACTATTCCCGGATGGCGTAACGGGGGCACGCGTTCTCGGCCGCGTACGTGGCGTTTGCACCATAGGGTGCACCGCAATAGGCGATGTCAGCACATGTCTTTGTTCCATCAACCATGCGCGCTCATTATTACCATCGCACATGCTTCTTTTAATTAGAATGTGTGCCCATCTAGCGCACACACATTGATCTGTCTAACTGTTTCTGTTTGTTGTGGCTAATCGCAAACAGTTCATCCGTGTGAAGTGTATGCCGTCAATCGCAGACACCTTGATCTGGCTGACCGTTTCTGTTGTGTTGCCTAATCGCAAACAGTTCATCCGTGTGAAGTGTATGCCGTCAATCGCAGACACCTTGATCTGGCTGACCATTTTTGTTGTGTTGCCTAATCACAAATAGTTAATCCGAGTGAACCGTATGTCGTATATCGCACACACCTTCATCTGGCTGCCCATTTTTGTTCTTCTACCTCATCGCAAACAGTTCATTGAACTGAATTGTATGTCCCGCATCGCACACGCAACTAAAATCTGAACCATGTTTGATGTATCCGCCATCGCAAATGTTTTGCATATTTTTTGACGGTTTTTTACATCACCGTCTACGATTAATGCATCGCCCACAGTTTCATCGAAGGGTCTCTGATTGTAGTGTCGCATTAGCAGCATCCTGTAGTAGTGTATACGTAGATGATATGCACGAGTAGAACACAAAGAAGTTGTGGGCGGTGATGGTCATACTGCTTACCACCAACGTCTTATTATGATTCGGCGGTATTGTGGGATGAAGCGGCCCGGACCAACCTTACATGTCCACGCACATGAGACCAGTTCCACCGACTGACATGCAACTTGTTTTGCATAAAGGTGGCTGGCGGGTGTTTGTTTCTCCTACTTTAGTTGAATCGAATTTGACTACGACCGGTCCTTGAAGAAGGTTAAAACAACAAACTTGATAATCACCGTTGTGGTTTTGCGTAGTTAAGAACGGTTCTTGCTAGTTGCTCGTAGCAGCCACGTAAAACTTGCAACAACAAAGTAGAGGATGTCTAACTTGTTTTTGCAGGGCATGTTGTGATGTGATATGGTCAAGATATGATGTGATATATGTTGATGTATGAGATGATCATGTTTTGTAGTAAGTTCACGACTTGCATGTCGATGAGTATGACAACTGACAGGAGCTTTAGGGTTGTCTTTAATTATTGTATGGCATGCGTGTCAATCACTAAGCGCCATGTAATTGCTTTACTTTATCGCTATGCATTAGCAATAGTTGTAGAAGAAATAGTTGGCGAGATGACCCCGACGCTACGATGGAGATCAAGGTGTCGTGCCGGTGATGATGGAGATCATGCCGATGCTTTGGAGATGGAGATCAAAAGCACAAGATGATGATGGCCATATCATGTCACATATTTTGATTGCATGTGATGTTTATCTTTTATGCATCTTATTTTGCTTAGTACGACGGTAACATTATAAGATGATCCCTTCACTTAATTTCAAGATAAAAGTGTTCTCCTTGAGTATGTGTCGTTGCCAAAGTTCGTCGTTTCGAAGCACCTCGTGATGATCGGGTGTGATAGACTCTACGTTCACATACAACGGGTGTAAGCCAGTTTTGCACATGCAGAATACTTGGGTTAAACTTGACGAGCCTAGCATGTACAGACATGGTCTCGGAACACTGGAGACTGAAAGGTCGAACGTGAGTCATATAGTAGATATGGTCAACATAGAGATGTTCACCATGGATGACTACCCCATCTCACGTGATAATCGGACATGGGTTATTTGATTTTGATCATGTATCACTTAGATAACTTGAGGGATGTTTATTTAAGTGGGAGTTCATTAGTAATTTGATTAATTGAACTTAGTTTTAATAGTTTTTGCATATCTATGTTGTAGATCAATGGCCCGTGCTACCGTTCCCTTGAATTTTAATGCGTTCCTAGAGAAATCTAAGTTGAAAGATGATGGTAGCAACTACACGGACTGGGTCCGTAACTTGAGGATTATCCTCATTGCTGGACAGAAGAATTATGTACTTGATGCATGAGCTATTGGAGATGTTATGAATGTCTGGCAGGCTCGATCTGATGACTACTCAATAGTTCAGTGTGCCATGCTTTACGGCTTAGAACCGGGACTTCAAAGACGTTTTGAACGCCACGGAGCATATGAGATGTTCCAAGAGCTGAATTTGATATTTCAAGCTAATGCTCGGGTTGAGAGATATGAAATCTCCAACAAGTTCTATAGCTGCAAGATGGAGGAGAACAGTTCTGTCAGTGAACACATACTCAAAATGTCTGGGTATCATAACCACTTGACTCAGCTGGGAATTGATCTTCCAGTTGAGAGTTTTATTGACAGAGTTCTTCAGGCACTGCCACCAAGCTACAAAGGCTTCGTGATGAACTATGATAACCCACAGGTATAGGGGATCACAATAGTTTTCGAGGGTAGAGTATTCAACCCAAATTTATAGATTCGACACAAGGGTAGCCAAAGAATATTTGTAAGTATTAGGAGCTGAGTTGTCAATTCAACCACACCTGGAGATTAATTATCTACAGCAAAGTGATCAGTAGCACAGTAATATGATAATTTTGATAACAATGATAATAGTAGCGGTAACAGTAACAACGATAGCAATAATTTTGTAGCAAGTGTAACAGTAGCAGCAACAGTAGTAACTTAGCAAGAACAATATTCGGAAAAATCATAGGCATTGGATTGGTGAATTCATTGGATGATATTCATCATATAACAGTCATAACCTAGGGCGATACAAAACTAGCTCCAGTTCATAAATATAATGTAGGCATGTATTCCATAAATAGTCATACGTGCTTATGGAAAGAACTTGCATGACATCTTTTGTCCTACCCTCCCGTGGCAGCAGGGTCCATAAGAAACACTACTAGGAAAAGGCCTGTTAGTGGCGCACCTGTTTTGGCCATTAATGACACACTATAGGTGCGCCACTATCATCACGCCACTAGTAACAAATACTAATGGCGCACCCCTGGTGCGCCATTAGTATACCAGACAATAGTGGCGCACCTGGCAGTGCGCCATTAATATGTCAAACGGTGTGCCATTACTATGGCTCCTAGGGGGCCATATTTACCTTGTGCTCTGGGTTACTAATGGCGCACTTCTAGATAATGCGCCACTAGTGTGTTTATTGCAGTGCGCCACTAAAGTGCAGTATGGTGCGCCACTAGTATGAATATTAGGAATTTTTTTTTCTTTTCTGATATTTGCACAGGTTACAAAATATATTACTGCATAGAATATAGACAGCACAACATATAAACAGCAGATTTATCGAATACAATAGAAGATTAGTCTCTGAATACAATTCATCATATTAGTCTCCGAATTCAAAATACCGAACAAAGTTAGACCATTACAAGTCTCGAGACCGCGAGTAGCGAGTTTGTCTTCACATTACAAGTCGATATCGATCATCTAAACTACCATCACATAGAAGAGAACTGCGGTCACGATGAGCATCATCGCGATGAAACTGGTCTTCATCCGGTTCCTCCTCCGCTCACTCCTCTCTCCCGCTAGATAGCGCGCGTATCTAGCTTCCGCCTCCGCCCTAGTGGTGTACCCTTTGTAACTGTTACCGCTGAAACGGTGAACCTGTCTCTGACACTCCTCCCAGTCGTCGTAGACTCCAGGAACCTTACCCTTGTACACGACATACGACAGCATCTCTATGCACTAGACAAACAAAACGTTAGTAGCAATTCACAGACAATACATAAGCAATATATAATTATGCAACAAAAGGATCAGAAGAGAAAAACAACACATTAATAACACGATTCATGGTCCTACTAATAAATAGCATCGATTACATATAAGTTGAACGACTGTCCAAACTAAAGAGACATACAAGTTCATTAAAGTTTAATTACGACATGAGCTAATCGATATTTCAGAACTACATAGCATCACTACTTTCGACTCGACTCAGGGACCGGAGCGTGGATGAAGCCGCCGTCTTTCGTGATGGTCATGAAATCGCGGGCGTTGTCAGCCTGCATTTGTAGCGTTGTTTCTATCTCACTCTTGGACGGTTGATATCTGAGGTAGAACTGCCCCGACGTACGAAGGACATCTTGATGGATGATTTCCGCAAACTCCGACTGGATGCGAAAGAATTCTTGTCTGATGTCCGCGTCCTGGATTGCCGACAAGCGTGCGGCCCAATCTTTGAGATTATTTGGTAGCAGAAGGTGATTATGGTCCCGTACGATCGCCCGCATGTGATGGAGGGCGTAGTAGGCATCCTTCTGACCACCAGGCGGCTGCTTGACGCAGGGGAACGTCGTATTGTGGGTGAACACGTGCTTGCCGTACCTACGAATTGGCCTGCTGAAGATGCCTCCAGATCTGGCGTACCCGGGAAGAGCTTCATCAAGAACTTTCTTGATATTTGTGTAGTCTTTCTTCGACTGACGGTCCGAGTCGAAATACGTGGCCGTGGAATATTTCGGGCTTAAGAGGATGAGTGTGCAATGTGTGTCACTGCACAAAACACGGAATGTTAGAAAAAAAAAGAATGATCAAAATCTAAGAAATCATATGTTACAGGGCGGTGAGGGGATGACTTACTCGGGAAAGTAAGGCACGAGGAAGTTATCCTTATCTGGGTTTGCCAGAATGACGCCTTCGAGGTATGAACTCGCGACTTGCCGGTCCCCAGCGCTGCCCAAGATCTTGGCACGCATGTAAAAGGGGTCGACTATCACGATGTCCGGGGTCTTGTCTCTAATGATCCGCATCTCCATACTCAGCGAAAATAGCCGAATGAAGGTGTAGTGCAGCGGATGAAGGTTAAACATAGCAAAGATGTCATCAAACCGCAGGACGATCATACCCCCGATGGTGCTATCGACAAAGCCCTTGCCCTCTGGCACCTTGGCCACGAAAACCGGGTATGCCACATCATTCTCGGAGAGACGCCGCTTCTCCAAAGAAAGAACACTGTCATGCAGACTCCGCATAGCACCGGTTGCAGCATTGAGCAGATTAGTCGGTAGCATCGGCCTACCCGCCACATGCACCCTTCTCGAGATATCCTTAGGTGAAGGTGGCCCGTCCTGAGCACGGATCGTACTCGGTGCCGGCTGGCTCGCACCCTTGTTATTCTTTCTTTTCCGTCCCTTCTGCTTCTTCTGCTGTAATGGGATCGAGTTCTGCTCAGAGACCACCTTCTTGAGTGTGTTGGGGCTGGTAATATTTCGCACCTCGGCTATCTGAGGCTCGGTGAAGGCGGCAGCTGGAGGTGTCTCCTGAGAACTGAACGCCAGACGACGCCTGTTGCAATTGGGTTTCTCCGTGGTACCAGCTAGATCGCGATCGTCTTTTGCAGGGTTGGGTTCTTGAGAAGGAGGCCCCAATAATTCGTCATCGTACCCATGTTCGTTGAAGTACTTATCGACATTGGTAAATGTACCGTCGTTGTCGTCCGGATCCTGTGCCATATGCATGTCCGGATCAGCTGATGGCGGTAGCGTTGCGGCGGTCTTGCCATGGCTTGGCGCCGGCACGACTGGCGGTGTTGTCTGTGGGGTGGTGTCCCCCGCCCCCAAACAAATCTGGCTCTTCGGCCAAAGCATGGACCAGCTTATGCAGGTGCTGAGGGTCATCACATCATCTTCGTCGGCCCCAGGGGGTCGATACGGAGGTAACAAGTCGTTGCAGCCCCGTAGCACCCGAACCAGTTGAACCCTATACACGGTTGGTGGCATCGGATTACCGTGGAACACGCGGTTGCCCGGTTGAACAATTCTGGCCTTGGCGACATCGATCAACTTGCCATCCACGAAGTGCAGGAGAGTGCATGGAACGTCGGCGGCGCCCTGCGAAAACATGTAGGGCGTCAGGGATGCCCAGTCAAAGGCAAGGAGATGAAGTCATCGGCCGAGAGGCTTAGTTACCTTGATGGCGTCGAGCTCGGCTAATGTCGAGGCACCACCAATGGCGGGCGTGCAATTGACGGAGGGGCCGCTTGCTGCCGAGGTGCCGGCCGGCGTATTCTTCCCACACCCGGGTGCATTAAGCTCCAATGCCAGCGCCGACGCCGGAGACACCAATGCCGCCTCCGCCGGAGACACCAATGGCGCCGGTGGCGCGTTGTGTGAGTTGCTGCCCGTGAAACTGGGAATCGGGGGCGGCCCCTGTTGGCCGCCCGCAATCCACGCCTGCAGCCCCTCAATCAAGGTAGGCACAATGGCGGTGATCGTCGCTCCCAGTTGGTCTCGCACTTGCTCTTCGACTATCTCCGGAATCCGCGCCACTTGTGCCTTGAGTTCTTGAACCTCGCGCTCCTGGCTTTCCGAGCTGGCCGTCTTTCTCTCCTTTCGCCCAGCATTATAGTATTCCGACCATTTCGTGGACAAGCCTTTGCCGGCCACACGACCAGCTGACGATGGCTTACTGAACTTATCCTTGTGTTTCATTACGTTCAACGCCCTATTTAAAGTGGTGTCCCAAGGGGATCTCTGAGACGACCCCACGCTACTACTTTCAGTGTCCCGCGGAAGGAACGTGAACCATTTAGAAATTTGGCTTCATTAATTAGAATGCAACCATATGGAGCTAATTACGCGGGGGTGTATTCCTTACCAGAACAAGCTCAAGCGCCTTGGTCTTCGCATCCGTGGTAAGCTCCTTTGTTACCGGGTCCACCTTGTACCGGGCCCTGACATAGTTCCTGGTCTGCTTGTCACGGTATTTATCGAAGCGGGGCGGTAGGCCTTGCTTGGCACGCTCCGCGTCCTCCTTGTCCCATATAGGTTCCGCCACTCTGTAACCGCCGGGACCGAGTGTGTGGACCCCTAAGTTCAAGTCCCGCATATCTTTCCCCCACTGAATTGATTCCTCGGATGCGTTGCTCTCGCACTTGATCTTGAACTCCAGGTAGTCAGCTTCGCTGATCGAAGAATTTTTCTCCTTGATCTTCTCATAACTATCACCTCTTAGAATCCCTCTCTTCACCGCGGCTCTCCTAGTAGCCAGGGCCGTGCTCATCTTCGTGAGGGCGGCACTGTTCACTGTATTCCCTGAGAGGCGTGTGTTTGCGAACTCACCGGGGAACTTGTATCGTTCGTGCGGCTTCGTGAAGAGGAGGTTGCGCAAATTCCCTCGGTCACGATGCCTTAGGTTCTCGGTGTTGATCGAGACGGTGCTCCGGAGAATGCACCCGAGTTGTCCCGAG
Source organism: Thinopyrum elongatum (assembly GCA_011799875.1). Lineage (NCBI taxonomy): Eukaryota > Viridiplantae > Streptophyta > Magnoliopsida > Poales > Poaceae > Thinopyrum > Thinopyrum elongatum. The sequence goes on from CM022302.1 coordinate 198,336,512, forward strand.
TACCCCTTGACTAATTCTTTGGGCGCCGTTGGATGCCCACTGGAGGACACTTCAGTAAATTCCTCCTTGACGGTGCCGAGCACGTTCGGGCGCCGGTCCTTCCGTTGCCTCTTCGGTTGGCTGCCATCTGTGCATGCGCTGCCATCATCAGTGGTGGCATCCTCGGCGGCACCATCAGTGGTGTCATCCCCGACGCCACTAGGGGTTATGTAGTCGGGATCGGTGTCTTCCGCGGCGTCCTCATAGAGGTGAGGTTCTTCCTCCATCTCCTGGGACAGCTCCCAGAATGCCTTGCCCGAACCGCCGGGCTCATCGTTGTGGGCCATGTTTCGCCCTAAATAGGAAAAAAATTTGGTCAAAAAGTTGGTTATTGTCAAGGAACAAGACCTCTAAGTTGACCAAATAACCTAATTCTCAAGGAATGTCGCCAAAAAGTTGGTTATTGTCAAGGAACAATTGAGAGATGTTTGTGATATTGCCTAGGTGTTTTGGGATCAATTGAGAGATGTTTTGTGATATTGCCTAGGTACCCCTGATCTTCTTCTACAAATATTTTTGCTATATCAATCTCCAAAAAAGAATGTGATGCTGAATCAATACTCAATATATATATAGGTGGTGCTCTCTTTATCACATTTTTATTGGAATATGCAACATTAATCTTCTTTTACTTGAATCAGGTGCACATATTTACATTCCTATTTCATGCTTACTTGTTTGGAACTATAGAATCTACCTTGGAATCTGCAAATCTCTTAGAATGTACTAAGAGATGCCAGATTTGTTGGGGGACTCCTATACTTAAGGCATATAAGACCTGGCATTGCCTATGCCGCAAGTGTGGTAGACAAATACATGCTTGATCCTAGAAGTGGACATATGGATGCAGTATAGCCTATTTTGTCGTATCTAAGATGCAGTCCTGGGAAGGGGTTTAAGAAGAATGGCCATCTTAATATGGATGGTTATTGCGATGCTGATTGGGCGAGTTGTCTTGATGACAGAAGATCTGCTTTAGGCTATTGTGCATTGGTTGGAGGGAAACATGGTGTCATGGCTTAAATGTATCAGGTCCTACTCTAGTTTACTCCAGTTTAGGTTGCAGTAAACATGGTGTCATACAGCTAGTTGCCAATAATTGTCAAGGAACAATTTTGGAAATCTACAGAAATTGTTAGGAATTGTCTTAGTCAAGAAGTGCTAGCAAATGGCTTAAATGTATCAGGTCCTACTCTAGTTTACTCCAGTTTAGCTTGCAGTAAAAATGCACCACTATGGAGTATCAGGTCCCTAGCAAAAATGCACTACATAGCAAGCAATAATGATACTCCAATTTTCACAGGTTAAAGCAATACTGACTGCAAGCAATATTGCAAAATTACAGAGAACCAAAATTGCAAAATTCAGTACTCCATAACATTACTGAAACTTTACTGTGCTTGGAACTATACTGAAACTTTACCCCATATATATATGATCATTTTTGTTTGAAAAATTTCATTTAATTTTGTGTGGAGTAGTTTTAATTAAATAAAGTTTTTAACTGCTTGAGATGAGAGAAATGAGAAGAAGAGAGAAGGGCTACTGCTTGCAAGCACAGCTGCTTGCAAGTCCTACAGTAAATGGTTTCAGTTAAACATCTATTATTTATTCCATAAGAACAGCAAATCAACTGCATTAGTCGCAAGTACCCCATATGTCCTATTTTTTAGCAAAGTCATGCTAAAATTCATGGAAAATTTCAGCATGACCTTTGCTAAAAATAGGACATATGGAGTACCCGAATTTGCCGGAACGGAAGTTAATCGGCATTCCGGCAAACTCAAGGGCCTCTCGGGGTACCTGCAAAATCATTATCCCACCCCCGCCCTGCTGCAACCCCACAACACCCAACTTCACTATGCAAGAGATATTAAGTTGCAGTCATTCTAAAGAGTAGAGGATGAAAGTTATCCTTGCTGTTGCATAAACATATATCAGTTTAAGGCACAAACCAGAGAGACAATGCAGTTTGGACTGACAAGCCTCAACATAAGGTCAAAACCAGAGAGACAATGCAGTTTGCAATAGAGAGACAATGCAGTTTGCAACAGAGGACTTATATTTACTAGTGTGGAGCATACTGCACTAGAGGTTAATTTGCTACAGAGCAAGAAGATGGACACTTGCTAATTTGACCAAAATTAGCAATTTTTTGAACCTAATTTGACCTAAATTCAAGAGGGATTTTCCCTAAACCTAGCAAAAGAGAGAAGAAGAGGGCATGGCCGGGAGGGAGGAGAGGAGGAAGAGAGGAGAAGAGAGGCAGAGGGAGGAGGGCAATGAAGATTACCTGACCACGATGAGGTGGTGGCCGGAGCGGAGACAACGGAGGGCGGAGACGGCGAGCTTGGGGGAGGCGGGGATAGACGGCGGGGAGGTCGTGAGGTGCTCGGGCCTGCTCTCCTGGTGGACGCAGGCCTCCTCCTCCTAGTGCTCCGGCGGCGACTCCGGCGGCAGAGCGGGCGCGGGGGTCGTCGGGTGCGGGGGGTCGTCGGCGGCGGTGGAGCGGGCGCGGGGGGCGAGGGGGATCTGGCGAGGGAGGGACAGCGAGATGGACAGAACACACCTACATAGAGGGGGGAAGGTTAGTAATGGCGCACCATCTAGGGGTGCGCCATAAACACAGTGATAGCAATGGCGCACCTTCCCCTGGTGCGCCATTATTAACTTTTTTTTTATTTTTAGTTGCATCTAATAATTTTTTAGAAAATGACGATCAAATTTGAAAACATTTATGAATGTGAAAAAATATCATCAAATTTGTTATTTGAAAATATTTATGAATATGAAAAAATATCATCAAATTTGTTATTTGAAAATATCATCAAATTTGTTATTTGAAAATATTTGAAAAAATATCATAAAAATTGGTATACCAATGGCGCACCTCCTAGGGGTGCGCCATAAGTACCTTGATAGCAATGGCACACCTTCTCCTGGTGCGCCATTACTAACTTTTTTTTTAATTATTTTTAGTTGCATCTAATAATTTTTTAGAAAATGACGATCAAATTTGAAAACATTTATGAATGTGAAAAAATATCATCAAATTTGTTATTTGAAAATATTTATGAATATGAAAAAATATCATCAAATTTGTTATTTGAAAATATCATCAAATTTGTTATTTGAAAATATCATCAAATTTGTTTTTTTTGGATTTTTAATTGCATTCATTTGTGAATTGGTAAAACATTTATGAATATGAAAAAATATCATCAAATTTGAAAAAATATTCATGAATTCAAAACGTGCCCATGAAATTTAAAAATATTCATGAGTTCAAAAAATATCATCAAATAAAAATTGGTATACCAGAATAAACATAAAGAAATATTCATGAGGACTAGAACAGAAGAAATATCATTTCAATATGTCGAAATACAATCGAGAAATGAAGACTACAATTTAAATACAATCGATCTTAGCTAGCTATCTTTTCACAATCTTCTTGCCCTTCTTTTTCGCAAATGGAGTTCTTCTCTTGAACGGACGTCCTTTAGGTAGGGTGGTCCTGCTTCTTCTTGTGGTGTATGGCACTTCATCGTCGTCGTCATGTTCCATCTTCGGGTCGCCGTACTTGTCGAAGTCTTGCTCATTGGCGACTCCATCCATTCCGATGATCTTCCTTTTGCCTCTCCTCACGACAACACGACTGGGCTTTGACGGGTCGGTAATGAAGAAGCATTGGTCCACTTGGGAAGCCAGTACCCATGGCTCATTTTTCGCGGTGATGTTTGCGCCCGCGGTCTTGGATTTGGCTTCGGGTATAACCATGGTGGTGAAATACCGGTCTTCTTTTAGGACGCTCTTGGCCCATCTGACACGGAACATCGGGACCTTCTCTCCAGCGTAGCTCAGCTCCCGGATCTCCTCGATCCTTCCGTAGTATCTATCCTTGTCGTTACCGGTGTAGGATTCCATCGTTACCCCGGAGTTCTGATAACCATTGCTCTTCATGTCCTTTTCCTCGGTGTAGAATGTGTAGCCGTTGATATCGTACGCCTCATAGGTCATCAGGTTGTGCTCGGCGCCCTGTGACAAGGCGAATATGAGTTTTTCTTCCACGAAAGAATCCTCATGTAAAGGGTACGACAGAAGCTTCTCCTTGAACCAACGCGTGAAACATGAGTTGTGCTCTTTGATTATATCTCCGTCCGTCCTCTATTGGCCTCGGTCTTTGTATGTCTTCTCAATAAAGGTTTTGTGCTCTACCACCCAAGGATCGACCATGTCTATGTGTTGTAGTGTGACTAGGTTTGCTCTTTCAAAGTCGGCGAGTCGACCCTCGAAGTCGACATGCATTTCACGGCGACCCTCGCAGTGACCCCATCCAGCGAGCCTGCCGAGGTGCCTGTTGACGGGCAGACCAACGGGGTTCTCGATGCCTAGATAATTCGTGCAGTAGGAGATGCACTCTTCGGTCAAAAAGGCCCTGGCTATGCTTCCCTCTGGACGTGAGATGTTGCGAACGTATCCTTTGATGACACCATTCATCCTTTCGAACGGCATCATGTTGTGCAGGAACGTCGGCCCGAGTTGGATGATATCCTCCACGATATGGACCAGCAGATGCACCATAACGTCGAAGAATGCGGGCGGGAAGTACATCTCAATCTCGCATAGTATCACCACGATCTCTTCCTGTAGCCTTCTGAGTTGCCTCACGCCAACCGACTTCCGAGAGATGACGTTGAAAAAGTTGCATAGGCCAAATAGCGTTTCACGAACGTGCGCGTCCATGATCCCACGGATTGCAACTGGAAGTATCTGCGTCATCAGCACGTGACAGTCGTGAGACTTCATCCCGCTGAACTTCTGCTTCGCTGAGTCTAGGTATCTGCTTATCTTCCCCGCGTAACCGTAAGGAAGTTTTACTCCTACTAGGCAGGTGAAAAACTGCTCGATCTCCTCCTGACTTAGAGTGAAGCACGTGGGAGGGCAGTCATTTCTGATCTTCTTGGCCTTTTTGCCTTTGCGACGACTTTTCGTGTCCTTCGCCTCATCATCATCATCATCATCATCATTAGCGTGAAGCTCCTCCCTGATGCCCATTGATTTCAAGTCCGCCCTTGCTTTCGGCCCATCTTTGGTCCTCTCTGGCATGTTGAGCAGGGTACCAAGCAGACTCTCGCACACGTTCTTCGTGATATGCATGACATCAAGGCTGTGAGGCACACGGAGGATCTTCCAGTACGGTAAGTCCCAGAAAACCAACCTCGTTTTCCATACCTTCAGCAGCGGCTCTGGCGCCTTTCGCTTCTTTCCCGGCGGTGGGCACCCTTTCCAATTTTTCAACAGCTCATCTATTTCCTCGCCGCTCCTCGTACGCGGGCGTCTTCGGGGTTCGGTTTCACCATCGAACAGATCCTTGCGTTTTCTCCATGAGTCATCGTCGTGAAGCCACCTTCGATGTCCCATGAACACGGTTTTCGAAGACCCGGGATCTCTATCTAGCTGGCGATACGTTGTGTCATCCATGCACCTGATGCATGCACGAAATTCGTGGACCACCTGCCCCGCGACATATCCGTAACCGACATAGTCTTGCACCGTCGTGAGCAGTGCGGCTCTCATAGGGAAATATTCTTTCTCTGCGGCGTCCCACGTATTGGCTGGCGTTTTCCACAGTGTGTCTAGCTCCTCTTTCAGCAGCCCCAGATACAGATTGATGTCCTTCCCTGGTTGTTTCGGCCCTTCAATTAGCATACTCATGTGAATGTACTTCCTCTTCATGCACTTCCAGGGGGGAAGGTTGTACATCCACACAAACACAGGCCAGGTGCTATGTGTGCTTCTCTGGCTGCCAAACGGATTGACTCCATCGGTGCTCGCGTCCAGCACGATGTTCCTTGGATTGTTCCCAAATTCTGGGTGTTCGAAGTTCAACGCTTGCCACTGGCTCACATCCTTAGGGTGACTCAGCATCTTGTCTTTTTTATTTATCTCCGGATCATTTCCGTCATCTTCTCGCTTCTTCTCCTACCTATCCGCGTGCCAACGCAGGAGCTTTGCTGCCTTAGGGTCTGCGAAATACCACTGCAGACGAGGAGTGATCGGAAAGTACCACACCACTTTTCGAGGAGCTTTCTTCCTCTTCTTGTATCGAGTGACGCCGCACACCGGACATATGGTAGACTCCGCGTGCTCATCCCGATAAATGATGCAATCGTTCATGCACACATGGTATTTCACGTGTGGTAAATCCAGAGGACACACGAGTTTCTTCGCCTCCTCGAAACTAGTCGGGCACTTGTTCCCCTTGGGAAGACGTTCGTGCCAGAATGACATGTTCTCGTCGAAGCATGCGTCGGTCATTTTGTGTTTTACCTTCATCTCCAGAGCCATGAGCGTTACTTTCAGGCGGGTATCCTCGGGCCTGCATCCTTCATACAATGGAGTAACCGTGTCTATCTCCAGTTGATCCAGCTTGGCTTTCTCTCGGGTGGCAGCTCTTGTGTTATCCATCTGCTTGAGAAGCAGCTCTTGAATATGAGGGTCCTGCACCCAACCCATCGATGGTCCATCGTCGTCTGCTCCGGCATCTTCATCTTCATGATCATGCCCTTCGTCTTGATCTTCCTCATCATCATGTCCGGCATCTTCTACATGATGACTGTGTACTGCATCTACTTCGTGATCATGTCCTGGAGATTCTTCGTCTTCTCGCCCGCCCTCGCCGCGGTTGTCTTGCTGCCCTTCCTCATTTCTTGCCCGGCCCCCATGGACGACTTCATAATCATCTTCATCACCTTGCCACCGATAGCCATCCATGAAACCACGCAAGAGCAGGTGGTCCCGCACCTGTACGGAATCCGGGTCCATAAGGCTCTTCAGCTTGCATCTTCGACACGGACATCTTATCTCCGTCTCGTTCTTTTGAAGCATCTCGGCCTTTGCAGAGCTCAAAAACCTATTCACGATGCCTTCGGTCATCGTGCGGACCATGGTCGCCTGCGAGGTAGAGCAAAACGATATTTTAGAACCAAAAAATTTTTTGGCATGACTTTGCCTAAAAATAGGACCAAAAAGAATGCATAGTGCCAAATTCTCGCCGAAACGGAAATGAATCAACATTCCGGCAAAATATTGGCAACTATCGCATTTCAAATACCGGTACCTGCAAACACAAACATATGCAACACCACAAACATATGCAACACCACAAACATACTTAGATCTAGGCCATAAAAAGTGCATGTGCACGTTGTTGGAGGGAGAAAAAAGTAGATCTACAACATAAAGAAAGCTTTCCCCTTACTTACCTATCAAAAAAAGGAAATTTAACCACTTAATTTGGGTGAATCTATGGTGCAAATGAGGTGAGGAGGAGGAGGCAGCCGACACAAGCTTGGAGGAGGAGGTGGAGAGAATGAAGTGGGGAAAGTGAGTGTGGTAGGTGGCTGTCCAAAATATCTAGCTGCTCTCAGGTTACCAATGGCGCACCACCTAACAATGCACCATTAGTAATCCTGGTTACTAATGGCGCACCTGTTATGTGGTGCGCCATTACTAGTTTTGCAAAAAAAATAAAAAAAATAATTGTTAGTAGTGGCGCACCGTGGTTGTGGTGCGCCATTACTAGTTTGAACTAGTAATGACGCACTATACCCGAGTGCGCCATTACTAGTTTTCAAAAAAAAAGTAAAAAAAAATTTGTTAGTAGTGGCGCACTGAGTGTGTGGTGCGCCATTACTAGTTAAAACTAGTAATGGCGCACTATGCCCTGGTGCGCCATTATTAGTTTTGGAAAAAAAAATTGTTAGTAGTGGCGCACCGTGGGTGTGGTGCGCCATTAGTGATATGGACACTAATGGCGTACCTACACATGGTGCGCCAGTGCTATATAGAAGTGGCGCACCACATATGTGGTGCGCCATTAATGTCCATATTAGCTATAGCCCTTTTCCTAGTAGTGAAACTAAGGGATATTAATGTTGGGGAACGTAGTATTTCAAAATTTTCCTACGATCACGCAAGATCTATCTAGAAGAAGCATAGCAACGAGTGGGGAGAGTGTGTCCTTGTACCCTCATAGACCGAAAGCGGAAGCATTTAATAACGCGGTTGATGCAGTAGAACATCTTCACGATCCAACCGATCAAGTACCGAACACACGGCACCTCCGCGATCTGCACACGTTCAGCTCGGTGACGTCCCTCGAACTCTTGATCCAGTTGAGGCCGAGGGAGAGTTCCGTCAGCACGACGGCGTGGTGATGGTGATGATGAAGTTACCGGCGCAGGGCTTTGCCTAAGCACTACGACGATATGACCGAGGTGTGTAACTGTGGAGGGGGGCACCGCACACGGCTAAAAGATCAACTTCTGTGTTCTAGGGTGCCCCCTCACCACGTACATAAAGGAGGGAGGGGGAGGCCGGCCGGCCCTAGGGGGCGCGCCCAAGAAGGGGGAGTCCTACTAGGACTACTAGTCCTAGTAGGATTCCATCACAAGGGAGAGAGGGGGAAGGAAGGAGAGGGAGAGGGAGTAGGAAAGGGGGGCGCCGCCCCCCTTCCCTTGTCCAATTTGGACTGCAAGGGGGGAGGGGGCGTGGCCTGCCCTGGCTGCCCTCCTCTCTCTCCACCAAGGCCCATAGAGGCCCATTAGTTCCCCCGGGGGGTTTCGGTAACCCCTCCGGCACTCCGGTTTTACCCGAAACTATCCGGAACACTTCCGCTGTTCGAATAACATGGTCCAATATATTAATCTTTATGTCTTGACCATTTCGAGACTCCTCGTCACATCCATGATCTCATCCGGGACTCCGAACAATCTTCGGTACATCAAATCACATAACTCATAATACAAATCGTCATCGAACGTTAAGCGTGCGGACCCTACGGGTTCGAGAACTATGTAGACATGACCGAGACACCTCTCCGGTCATTAACCAATAGCGGAACCTAGATGCTCATATTGGCTCCTACATATTCTACGAAGATCTTTATCGGTCAAACCGCATAACAACATATGTTGTTCCCTTTGTCATCGGTATGTTACTTGCCCGAGATTCGATCATCGGTATCATCATACCTAGTTCAATCTCGTTACCGGCAAGTCTCTTTACTCGTTCCGTAGTGCATCATCCCGTAACTAACTCATTAGTCACATTGCTTGCAAGGCTTCATATGATGTGCATTACTGAGAGGGCCCAAAGATACCTCTCCGATATTCGGAGTGACAAATCCTAATCTCGATCTATGCCAACCCAACAAACACCTTCGGAGACACCTGTAGAGCATCTTTATAATCACCCATTTACGTTGTGACATTTAATAGCACACAAAGTGTTCCTCCGGTATTCGGGAGTTGCATAATCTCATAGTCTGAGGAACATGTATAAGTCATGAAGAAAGCAGTAGCAATGAAACTATAACGATCATAATGCTAAGCTAACGAATGGGTCTTGTCCATCACATCATTCTCCTAATGATGTGATCCCGTCCATCAAATGACAACACATGTCTATGGTTAGGAAACATAACCATCTTTGATAAACGAGCTAGTCAAGTAGAGGCATACTAGGGACACTTATGTTTTGTCTATGTATTCACACATGTACTAAGTTTCCGGTTAATACAATTCTAGCATGAATAATAAACATTTATCATGAAATAAGGAAATAAGTAATAACTTTATTATTGCCTCTAGGGCATATTTCCTTCAGTCTCCCACTTGCTCTAGAGTCAATAATCTAGATTACATAGTAATGATTCTAACTCCCATGGAGTCTTGGTGCTGATCATGTTTTGCTCGTGGAAGAGGCTTAGTCAACAGGTCTGCAACATTTAGATCCGTATGTATTTTGCAAATCTCTATGTCTCCCTCCTTGACTTGATCGCGGATGGAATTGAAGCGTCTCTTGATGTGTTTGGTTCTTTTGTGAAATATGGATTCCTTCGCCAAGGCAATTGCTCCAGTATTATCACAAAAGATTTTCATTGGACCCGATGCACTAGGTATTACACCTAGATCAGATATGAACTCCTTCATCCAGACTCCTTCATTTGCTGCTTCCGACGCAGCTATGTATTCCGCTTCACACGTAGATCCCGCCACGACGCTCTGCTTGGAACTGCACCAACTGACAGCTCCACCATTCAATATAAATACGTATCCGGTTTGTGACTTAGAGTCATCCGGATCAGTGTCAAAGCTTGCATCGATGTAACCACTTATGACAAGCTCTTTGTCACCTCCATAAACGAGAAACATATCCTTAGTCCTTTTCAGGTATTTCAGGATGTTCTTGACCGCTGTCCAGTGATCCACTCCTGGATTACTTTGGTACCTCCCTGCTAAACTTATAGCAAGGCACACATCAGGTCTGGTACACAGCATTGCATACATAATAGAACCTATGGCTGAGGCATAGGGAATGACTTTCATTTTCTCTCTATCTTCTGCAGTGGTCGGGCATTGAGTCTTACTCAACTTCACACCTTGCAACACAGGCAAGAACCCTTTCTTTGACTGATCCATTTTGAACTTCTTCAAAACTTTATCAAGGTATGTGCTTTGTGGAAGTCCTATTAAGCGTCTTGATCTATCTCTATAGATCTTGATGCCCAATATATAAGCAGCTTCACCGAGGTCTTTCATTGAAAAACTTTTATTCAAGTATCCTTTTATGCTATCCAGAAATTCTATATTGTTTCCAATCAATAATATGTCATCCACATATAATATTAGAAACGCTACAGAGCTCCCACTCACTTTCTTGTAAATACAGGCTTCTTCAAAAGTCTGTATAAAACCATATGCTTTGATCACTTCATCAAAGCGTATATTCCAACTCTGAGATGCTTGCACCAGTCCATAAATGGATCGCTGGAGCTTGCACACTTTGTTAGCTCCCTTAGGATCGACAAAACCTTCTGGTTGCATCATATACAACTCTTCTTTAAGAAATCCATTAAGGAATGCGGTTTTAACATCCATTTGCCAAATTTCATAATCATAAAATGCGGCAATTGCTAACATGATTCGGACAGACTTAAGCATCGCTACGGGTGAGAAGGTCTCTCGTAGTCAACTCCTTGAACTTGTCAAAAACCTTTCGCAACAAGTCGAGCTTTGTAGACAGTAACATTACCGTCAGCGTCACTCTTCTTCTTGAAGATCCATTTATTCTCTATGGCTTGCCGATCATCAGGCAAGTCAACCAAAGTCCACACTTTGTTCTCATAGATGGATCCCATCTCAGATTTCATGGCCTCAAGCCATTTCACGGAATCTGGCTCATCATCGCTTCCTCATAGTTCGTAGGCTCATCATGGTCTAGTAACATGACTTCCAGAACAGGATTACCGTACCACTCTGGTGCGGAACATACTCTGGTTGACCTACTAGGTTCTGTAGTAACTTGATCTAAAGTTTCATGATCATCATCATTAGCTTCCTCACTAATTGGTGTAGGAATCACTGGAACTGATTTCTGTGATAAACTACTTTCCAATTCGGGAGAAGGTACAATTACCTCATCAAGTTCTACTTTCCTCCCACTCACTTCTTTCGAGAGAAACTCCTTCTCTAGAAAGGATCCATTCTTAGCAACGAATATTTTGCCTTCGGATCTGTGATAGAAGGTGTACCCAGCAGTTTCCTTTGGGTATCCTATGAAGACGCACTTCTCCGATTTGGGTTCGAGCTTATCAGGTTGAAGCTTTTTCACATAAGCATCGCAGCCCCAAACTTTAAGAAACAACAACTTTGGTTTCTTGCCAAACCACAGTTCATAAGGCGTCGTCTCAATGGTTTTTGATGGTGCCCTATTTAAAGTGAATGCAGCCGTCTCTAAAGCATAACCCCAAAACGATAGCGGTAAATCAGTAAGAGACATCATAGATCGCACCATATCTAATAAAGTACGGTTACGACGTTCGGACAGACCATTTCGCTGTGGTGTTCCAGGTGGCGTAAGTTGTGAAACTATTCCACATTGTTTCAAATGAAGACCAAACTCGTAACTCAAATATTCACCTCCACGATCAGATCGTAGAAACTTTATTTTCTTGTTACGATGATTTTCCACTTCACTCTGAAATTCTTTGAACTTTTCAAATGTTTCAGACTTATGCTTCATTAAGTAGATATAACCATATCTGCTCAAATCATCTGTGAAGGTAAGAAAATAACGATATCCGCCACGAGCCTCAACACTCATTGGACCACATACATCGATATGTATTATTTCCAATAAGTCAGTAGCTCGTTCCATTGTTCCGGAGAACGGAGTTTTAGTCATCTTGCCCATGAGGCACGGTTCGCAAGCACCAAGTGATTCATAATCAAGTGATTCCAAAAGCCCATCAGCATGGAGTTTCTTCATGCGCTTTATACCGATATGACCTAAATGGCAGTGTCACAAATAAGTTGCACTATCATTATCAACTTTACATCTTTTGGCTTCAATGTTATGAACATGTGTATCATCACGATCGAGATTCAACAAAAATAGACCACTTAGCAAGGGTGCATGACCATAAAAGATATTACTCATATAAATAGAACAACCATTATTCTCTGATTTAAATGAATAACCGTCTCGCATTAAACAAGATCCAGATATAATGTTCATGCTCAACGCTGGCACCAAATAACAATTATTTAGGTCTAAAACTAATCCCGAAGGTAGATGTAGAGGTAGCGTGCCGACAGCGATCACATCGACCTTGGAACCATTTCCCACACGCATCGTCACCTTGTCCTTAGCTAATCTTCGTTTAATCCGTAGCCCCTGTTTCGAGTTGCAAATATGAGCAACAGAACCAGTATCAAATACCCAGGCGCTACTATGAGCATTAGTAAGGTACACATCAATAACATGTATATCAAATATACCTTTCACTTTGCCATCCTTCTTATCCACCAAATACTTGGGGCAGTTCCGCGTACAGTGACCAGTCCCTTTGCAGTAGAAGCACTCAGTTTCAGGCTTTGGTCCAGACTTGGGTTTCTTCTCCTGAGCAGCAACTTTCTTGCCGTTCTTCTTGAAGTTCCCCTTCTTCCCTTTGCCCTTTTTCTTGAAACTAGTGGTCTTGTTGATCATCAACACTTGATGCTCCTTTTTGATTTCTACCTCCGCAGCCTTTAGCATTGCGAAGAGCTCGGGAATTGTCTTGTTCATCCCTTGCATATTATAGTTCATCACGAAGCCTTTATAGCTTGGTGGCAGTGATTAAAGAACTCTGTCAATGACACTATCATCAGGAAGATTAACTCCTAGCTGAGTCAAGTGGTTATGGTACCCAGACATTCTGAGTATGTGTTCACTGACAGAACTATTCTCCTCCATTTTGCAGCTATAGAACTTGTTGGAGACTTCATATCTCTCAACTCGGGCATTTGCTTGAAATATTAACTTCAACTCTTGGAACATCTCATATGCTCCATGACGTTCAAAACGTCTTTGAAGTCCCGATTCTAAGCCGTAAAGCATGGCACACTGAACTATCAAGTAGTCATCAGCTTTGCTCTGCCAGACGTTCTTAACGTCATCAGTAGCGTCTGCAGCAGGCCTAGCACCTAGCGGTGCTTCCAGGACGTAATTCTTCTGTGCAGCAATGAGGATAATCCTCAAGTTACAGACCCAGTCCATGTAGTTGCTACCATCATCTTTCAACTTAGCTTTCTCTAGGAACGCATTAAAATTCAAAGGAATGGTAGCACGGGCCATTGATCTACAATAACATAGACATGCAAAATAACTATCAGGACTAAGTTCATGATAAATTAAAGTTCAATTAATCATATTACTTATGAACTCCCACTTAGATAGACATCCCTCTAGTCATCTAAATGATCACGTGATCCAAATCAACTAAACCATGTCCGATCATCACGTGAGATGGAGTAGTTTTCAATGGTGAACATCTCTATGTTGATCATATCTACTATATGATTCACGCTCGACCTTTCGGTCTCAGTGTTCCGAGGCCATATCTGCATATGCTAGGCTCGTCAAGTTTAACCCGAGTATTCTGCATGCGCAAAACTGGCTTGCACCCGTTGTATGTGAACGTAGAGCTTATCACACCCGATCATCACGTGGTGTCTCGGCACGACGAACTGTCGCAACGGTGCATACTCAGGGAGAACACTTATACCTTGAAATTTAGTAAGGGATCATCTTATAATGCTACCGCCGTACTAAGCAAAATAAGATGCATAAAAGATAAACATCACATGCAATCAAAATATGTGACATGATATGGCCATCATCATCTTGTGCTCATGATCTCCATCGTCACCGGCGTGACACCTTGATCTCCATCGTAGCATCGTTGTCATCTCACCAACTTATTGCTTCTACGACTATCGCTACCGCTTAGTGATAAAGTAAAACAATTACATGGCGATTGCATTGCATACAATAAAGCGACAACCATAAGGCTCCTGCCAGTTGCCGATAACTCTGTTACAAAACATGATCATCTCATACAACAAATTATATCACATCATGTCTTGACCATATCACATCACAGCAAGCCCTGCAAAAACAAGTTAGACGTCCTCTACTTTGTTGTTGCAAGTTTTACGTGGCTGCTACGGGCTTCTAGCAAGAACCGTTCTTACCTACGCATCAAAACCACAATGATTTTTCTTCAAGTGTGCTGTTTTAACCTTCAACAAGGACCGGGCGTAGTCAAACTCGATTCAACTAAAGTTGGAGAAATAGACACCCACTAGCCACCTGTGTGCGAAGCACGTCAGTAGAACCAGTCTCATGAACGCGGTCATGTAATGTCGGTCCGGGCCGCTTCATCCAACAATACCGCCGAATCAAAGTAAGACATTGCTGGTAAGCAGTATCACTATTATCGCCCACAACTCTTTGTGTTCTACTCGTGCATATAACATCTACGCATAGACTGGCTCGGATGCCACTGTTGGGGAACGTAGTATTTCAAAATTTTCCTACGATCACGCAAGATCTATCTAGAAGAAGCATAGCAACGAGTGGGGAGAGTGTGTCCACGTACCCTCGTAGACCGAAAGCGGAAGCGTTTAATAACGTGGTTGATGTAGTAGAACGTATTCACGATCCAACCGATCAAGTACCGAACACACGGCACCTCCGCGATCTGCACACATTCAGCTCGGTGACGTCCCTCGAACTCTTGATCCAGTTGAGGCCGAGGGAGAGTTCCATCAGCACGACGGCATGGTGACGGTGATGATGAAGTTACCGGCCCAGGGCTTCGCCTAAGCACTACGACGATATGACCGAGGTGTGTAACTGTGGAGGCGGGCACCACACACGGCTAAAAGATCAACTTCTGTGTTCTAGGGTGCCCCGCTCCCCACGTATATAAAGGAGGGAGGGGGAGGCCGGCCGGCCCTAGGGGGCGCGCCCAAGAAGGGGGAGTCCTACTAGGACTACTAGTCCTAGTAGGATTCCATCACAAGGGAGAGAGGGGGAAGGAAGGAGAGGGAGAGGGAGTAGGAAAGGGGGGCACCGCCCCCCTTCCCTTATCCAATTCGGACTGCAAGGGGGGGGGGGGGCGCGGCCTGCCCTGGCTGCCCTCCTCTCTCTCCACTAAGGCCCATAGAGGCCCATTAGTTCCCCCGGGGGGTTCCGATAACCCCTCCGGCTATCCGGTTTTACCCGAAACTATCCGGAACACTTCCGGTGTTCGAATAACATGGTCCAATATATCAATCTTTATGTCTCGACCATTTTGAGACTCCTCATCATGTCCGTGATCTCATCCGGGACTCCGAACAATCTTCGGTACATCAAATCACATAACTCATAATACAAATCGTCATCGAACGTTAAGTGTGCGTACCCTACGAGTTCGAGAACTATGTAGACATGACCGAGACACCTCTCCGGTCAATAATCAATAGCGGAACCTAGATGCTCATATTGGCTCCTACATATTCTACGAAGGTCTTTATCGGTCAAACCGCATAACAACATACGTTGTTCTCTTTGTCATCGGTATGTTACTTGCCCGAGATTCGATTGTCGGTTTCATCATACCTAGTTCAATCTCGTTACCGGCAAGTCTCTTTAATCATTCCGTAGTGCATCATCCCATAACTAACTCATTAGTCACATTGCTTGCAAGGCTTCATATGATGTGCATTACCGAGATGGCCCAGAGATACCTCTCCGATATTCGGAGTGACAAATCCTAATCTCGATCTATGCCAACCCAACAAACACCTTCGGAGACACCTGTAGAGCATCTTTATAATCACCCATTTACGTTGTGACATTTGATAGCACACTAAGTGTTCCTCCGGTATTCGGGAGTTGCATAATCTAATAGTCTGAGGAACATGTATAAGTCATGAAGAAAGCAGTAGCAATGAAACTGTAACGATCATAATGCTAAGCTAACGAATGGGTCTTGTCCATCACATCATTCTCCTAATGATGTGATCCCGTCCATCAAATGACAACACATGTCTATGGTTAGGAAACATAACCATCTTTGATAAACGAGCTAGTCAAGTAGAGGCATACTAGGGACACTTATGTTTTGTCTATGTATTCACACATGTACTAAGTTTCCGGTTAATACAATTCTAGCATGAATAATAAACATTTATCATGAGATAAGGAAATAAGTAATAACTTTATTATTGCCTATAGGGCATATTTCCTTCAATTAAGGCGTCCTTTTAATAGAGAACCGCAACAAAGCATTAACACATAGTGAATACATGAACTCCTCAAACTACGGTCATCACCGGAAAGTATCCTGACTATTGTCACTCCGGGGTTTACGGATCATAACACATAATAGGTGAATATGACTTGCAAGATTGGATCTAGAACATAGATATAATGGTGAAAACATAAACGGTTCAGATCTGAAATCATGGCACTCGGGCCCTAGTGACAAACATTAAGCATGGCAAAGTCATAACAACATCAATCTCAGAAGATAGTGGATACTAGGGATCAAGCCCTAACAAAACTAACTCGATTACATGATGAATCTCATCCAACTCCTCACCGACCAGCGAGCCTACGAAGGAATTACTCACTCCCTGTGGGGAGCATCATGGAATTGGCGATGGAGAAGGGTTGGTGATGACGAAGACCGAAGATCCCCCTCTCCGGAGCCCCAACGGGCTCCAGATCTGGCGTCCCGATGAAGAACGGGAGGTGGCGGCGGCTCCGTATCGTGAAACGCGATAATTCTTTCTCCCTGATTTTTTTCTCCAAATATAGATATTTAAGGAGTTGGAATTAGGGTCTGCGGGGCCACCGGGTGTGCAAAACCCACCTGGGCACGCCTGGAGGGGAGGGGCGCGCCCTGGTGGGTTGTTGTAACGCCCCCAGTGGTTAGCCACAGTAATCCCATTTTGATAATGCCAAGTCAGCATGATTAACAGTGCCAAATTCTCATTTGCATCATGTTGCATTTCTACCCCCAACTCAAAATTCAAATTTAAAATACTAAGTGAAATTCAAAAGTCCACAAATATGAAAACTAAAATGTTGGTCGTGTGGCAAATATTCCATCACTAATTATGGCTGTGGACCAACATCCTTGCAAAGTGAATTAATGCCCTTAACTAATTAAAACAGGGGCTAAAAATAATTATTAAATACCTTTTCAAATTAATAAAATATTAAACAAACTTATTTGGCTGTCCAAATTAATGTGGCAGTGGTATAATACTAAATAATAATTTAGGTGTTGAAATTATATTCTGTAAAACTAAAATGAATTAAGAGCTAAAACAAAACAGAAAAGAATAACTAAAACAAAAAGAAAAGAAAAGCAAAGAGCCCCCCCCCACTAGGCGGTGGCCCAGCTGGACCGCCGGGCCGCCAGGCTAGCCCAGCTCCCCTTAACCCCACGCCCACCCCGAACCCTAGCCCCGATCCACCCCACTCCCCCCCACGTTTCCCTCGCTCCTTTGCCCCCCCCGACCCGATCCAGATCGAGGGGCGGCGACCCCGGCGACCGCGCCGGCCCGCTCCTCGTCGCCGTTCGACGCCACCAAGCCGGCGCCCCTTCGCCACCTCGTCGGACCGCCAGCCGCCGACGCCTCGCCTCTTCCCCGGAGCCTGCGCTCGCCGCCTCCCTCGTCGCCGTCGCTGCCCTCCCTCGCCTGACCGCCGAACCCCCGCCGCCTCCTCGTCCTCCCCCTCAACGGCTACCCCGAGCCTCGCCGGCCCCCGAACCCCGGCTACAAATGTGAGCCCCGCCGCCGCCTCCCTCTCTCTCCCCGTCCCCGTCGCCTGTCCCGGTCGCCGCACTCCGGCCGCGCCCTGGCTCGCCTGCCCACGCCGATGGCCGCGCTCGCTGCGCCACTTCGTGCTCCCACGCCCCGCTCGCATCGCCGCGCCCCGCCCGCACCCGCGCGCGCTCCCCCGCTGCTCGCCGCAGTTGCTGCCCCCGCTCACGCCACCTTGCCGCGCCCGGCCCGCTCGCCTGCGATCGCCGCTGGCTCGCGCGGCTCCGCCTACGAGCTGGTGCCCCACGCTGCGCCGCTCGCCTCGCCGGCTCCCTTTGCCGACGCGCGCGCTGTGCCCGGACGTGTCCGGCGCCCGAATGGGCATGGCCGCGGACACGTCCGCCCCGGCCACTGACAGAGGGGCCCCACCCCCACAGAACGTTAAATAAAATAAAAATTATTAAAATTAATAATTAATTAATTAATTAAGTTAATTAATCCTGATTAGGTTAATCTAAATTAGTTAATTAGTTTAATTAAATACTAATTAGTTAGTTAACACTAAATAACTAACCAGTCAATGACAGGTGGGTCCCACGTGTCAGATGACTGCTGACATCAGCATGATGTCATGCTGATGTCATCAACACTGTTTCAGATAATGTTGTTTTAATTAATTAAATAAATTCCGGAAATTAATAAAAACTTTAGAAAATCATATTAAATAATCCGTAACTCCGATGGAAAAACTTTGTACATGAAAGTCGCTCAGAACGATGAGACGAATCCGAATACGCGGTCCGTTCGTCCGTCACACGTCCCTAACTATCCAAACATGCAACCGTTCCCGTCCGGTCATCTGTCTGACAAATGTCCGGAACCGGGAAAACATTCCCGGATGAATCCCACCTTCGCCAGTATCACCCGGCACTGCGTTAGATCACCTCCGTCACCGCGTATTGCCATGTTATGCTTTGTGCTGCACTTGTTCGTTGTGTATTTATACTGTTTCCTCCCCCTCTTCTCTCTCGGTAGCCCTCGACCTCGACGTCGTCCCCGAGACCGACGCAGCTCCGGAGGCCGAAGACACCATTGACGACCTTGCCCTTGCCGCCGAGCAACCAGGCAAGCCCCCTCCCCCTTTTTTGATCATCCCGATATCACCCATTCTATTTCTCATGCTTGCATTAGAATTGCTGTTGCTACTGCTTTACCTATTCTGATGCATAGCCTGTTTATTGTAACATGTTGTTGATAATTACTTGCATATCCTAAACTGCTTAGTATAGGCTGGGTAGAGAACTATCAGTGACCCCACTTATCCTGATTGCCCCGCTGGATTTTCTGAAGACCCGATCAACGGGATTGAAGACCAGGCCCCGACACCGCACGTCACCCCCCTTAGTTGTAACGACACTGCAGCGTTATTATCGAGTGCCAAGGGTGAAACCTCTTGTAGCACTTCGGATGTTAACTCTGTAGAGTAGCTATTCGGTCGTGGTCATCGAGGGTGATTCCTCCTTCACCACTTCCGGTAACGACGCTGTCGTGCAACACATCAAGTGTGAACCCATTGAGGGTGATTCCTCCAAGTTCACCTTGATGGATACATCGAGTGGGAATTCAAGGAGGGTGATACCTCGGATTCCCCTGATGTTATAGACACACAGATACTTGGACTTTACACTGTTACTTGGATAGGTGGGTCGACCCTGGGGGGTACCCGCGTGCGCCTAAGAGGCAAGTGTTGTGAAGACGGGTGCCAGTGTGGTGCCTGAGTGATGAATACGAGGCGCGGCCGGGCATTCTTAACCCTTGCAGCAAGTCCTCGAGATGGGGCGACGGGGTCACATCTTTCGTGAGTCTCTGCTCATTACCGCAAGCCCAAGGTACTAACGATTTGGATATTTGATCCGAGCAGGCCTCTAGCCTGATAGCACTAACCATCACGTGGGCATAGTATGGGCGTTCTGCATCGTAGCATCAGCTGAAAGCTCTGTCAGACGTCTAGTTCAGCCTTGCGGCCGGGACGGACCGGCGCCCCCCTGGTGCCTGGCTTCCCCCTGCACGCAACGACTCGGAGTGCACAGGGCGATGGCCCAAGACCTCTGAGCACTTAGGATGTAGACCGACGGGGACCTCTCTGCTGAGCTCTAGGTAGGGTTGCGATGTATCGTTTGGCCGAGGCCGGGCATGACCCAGGAAAGTGTGTCTGGCCAGAGTTAATCGAGCGTGTTGGGTAAGTTGGTGCACCCCTGCAGGGAAGAAAACTTCTATCGATAGCCGGTCCTACGGTAAAGGACACTCGGAGTTGTATCCTGATTGATACAATTTAGAACTGGATACTTGGATACTATGGCTCTAGGATTGCTTCTCGCAGGGAGTCGAGAAGGGATCTCCAGACGAGGTTGATGACTGTATGGCTCTGGGATTGCTTTCTCACAGGGAGTCGAGAAAGGATCTCTGGGTGAGGTTGAGACTTAATGATACTGCTACTTTATATTGTTCTGTTCTACTCTCTTCTATTGCTGCAAGACCGCTGAAGATGCTAGTCTTCGATAGGACTAGGCCTACTCTCTATTCTGGCATTTCTGCAGCCCAGTCCACATATACAGCCTCCCTTTGAAAATGTTGCATGTGTAGTGTAGATCCTTGCTTGCTGAGTACTTCTGAGTACTCACGGTTGCTTTGTTTTTCTTTTCTCCCCTTATCAGTTTGTCGTGACCAGAGGACGGAGCCCCCTGAGACAGATGCCCCGTCGATCGACTACTACTACTACCCAGAGGATGGATACTACTACGAGTTGACTGACGACCAGGAGTAGGATCGGAGGGTCCCAGGCAGGAGGCCTGCGCCTTTCGATCCTAGTGTTTTATTTTGCCCCGCCTTTCTAAAGGCCTTTCTGTTTCTGTTTCATATATGTACTCAGATATCTGATGCTTCCGCTGACGCTTGTACGCAAGCTTATGTATTCGAGCCCTCGAGGCCCCTGGCTTGTAATATAAAGCTTGTATGACTTTATTTATGTTTTAGAGTTGTGTTGTGATATCTTCCCATGAGTCCTTAGGCTTGATCGTGTGCATTTGCGTGTATGATTAGTGCACGATTGAGCCGGGGGCGTCACAAGTTGGTATCAGAGCTGACTGCCTGTAGGAACCCCCCCTTCCAAGTCCTTGGCCGAAGTTGAGTCTAGTGGCCTAAAAACTATTTTACTAACTTGGCTGTGTGGCTTACGGGCCCACGTTGCCAATTGGGTGGTATTAGGATCTTTTACTCCTCGACCTTTACTCTGGGACTCTGACCTCTCTTCTATCCGGGTTAAAATTTTACTAACTCCAACATTAGGTTCTCGTGATCACATCCACCCGGTGTTCTGAAATATTCCCCCCACCTTGCTCCAAGATTGTGGGCCAGGATCTGCTTACAGGATCCTCTTATCAAGGGCACCCTGTGTTGTCACTTGCAGATTCCTCGCTCCAATAGTTTTCTCCGACGTTGATGTAGCCTTTGCTATGTCTCGTTGTGTACTTCCTTACCGCGTGCCTGCGCGCCGCCTAGATGTCTAGCCCTCCCCTTTTAGCTGTCGTATTGCCGGATTGTAACCGAGGCTATGTGTGGATTTGAATGTCTGGTGCGAATATGATGAAGTATCTATTGCACTTCCTTCTGTTGTGCGTGTTACTTCATGAATCATTCCATACACCTGCAGTTTTTCTTGCTAAACTGCCCCTGTTGATTTGGCAGGATGGCTGACGATCCTCCACCTCCACCCTATATTGCCGCAATGATGCAGCAGTTTGAATTGAACCGTCAGATCAACGAGAGTCTGGTAAGACGTTTGGAACGCAACGAGGCTCGTTAGGAGCCTGGACCGATCTCGCTGCCAGAATTTGTACGCCTCAACCCGTCTGTTTTCCGCAACTCCATCAATCCTATGGATGCTGATGATTGGCTTCGTGACATCCTGTTTGAGATGGAGTCAGCTAATGTTGCCCCTGACAGTTACATCACCTTTGCGACATTCCACTTGAAGGGTCCCGCTGCTCAATGGTGGGAAAGCCACAAGGCTATGTTGCCTGCAGAGACTGTAACCACTTGGCAGGAATTTCAGTCAGCTTTTCATGCACGTTACATTCCTCAAGGTCTGATGGACCAGAAGAAGCAGGAGTTCCGTAAACTCTCTCAGGGCAAAATGATTGTGGATGAATACCAGAGGAAATTTCTTGAATTGTCCCGCTATGCTGCGGATGACATCGACACCAACACACGCAAGCAGGAGAAATTCCGTGAAGGACTGCATACCGATATAAAACTTGCACTTGCTGTCCATGATTTCACAGACTTCGCAACGCTTGTCAGCAAATCTTTCCAAGTTGAAACAGCTCTGACTGAGTACCAGGAGTCGCTCAAGCGCACTCATGAAGCTGACTCAACCACGGGTCAGCCTGTTCAGAAACGTCAAGTCTGGATCCCACACAATGTTCATCATCAACCTGCTCCAACACCAAGGCCGTCTTATGTTGCACCTTGACTGCCTTCATCGCCGAGACAGCTAACGGTTCATGATGGACCGCCTAATGTTATGGCTTCTCCTTAGGATGTACCACATCCTCCTGATGGTCGTACGAAGGGCCATCGAACCCATCGTTGCAGAAATCATAAGGCCAGGATGTCTGCTATGGACCGAGGCCAGGTTACTCACGTCTAAATGGGAGAAGCTCGTGAGTCTCCAAAAATCGTGATGGGAACTCTATCAGTTAATTCAGTTGCAGCTTCTGTTCTCTTTGATTCCGGGGCATCACATTCCTTTGTGTCTCAACAATTTGCTCAGCGACATGAGCTACCTCTAGAGTTATTTCCCACACCATTAGAGATTATCACTCCCCGTTCCAGGTGGCAAACCAAGATGGTAAGTCACAACAATCAGATCAAAATTGAAGGGTTGATGTTCTCTGCTTCCCTTATTGCTCTTGGACCTTCCGACATAGACATCATTCTCGGTATGGGCTGGTTGACAGCCCATAATGCTTTGATTGACTGTGCTACTAAGACAGTCCAGCTCACACACCTTTCTGGTCAGGTGATCAATTACTCAGCCCGAATAGCTCAAGATGCTGAAAGCCAGATATATGTTCTGAATGCATTGAATGCTTCACCTCTTGAAGGCATCGAGAACGTTCCAGTTGTTCGTGATTTTCAAGATGTCTTTCCAGAAGAACTTCCAGGAATACCCCCTGCTAGAGCTGTTGAGTTTGTCATCGACTTGAAGCCTGGCACAACTCCTATTGCGAAGCGTCCTTATAAAATGCCACCCCATCATCTTCTCGAGCTTAAGGAAGAAATCGACACGTCACTTAAGAAAGGTTTCATCCGCCCCAGTTCCTCTGCTTGGGGAGCACCTTCACTCTTTGTTAAGAAGAAGGATGGAACTAACCGATTGGTTCAGGATTACCGGCCCATTAACCAAGCTACAATCCAGAATAAATATCCGCTTCCTCGGATCAATGATTTGTATGATCAACTTGCCGGTTCCTCAGTATTCTCTAAGCTTGATTTGAGATTGGGATACCATCAGATCCGTGTTCGTGAAGAGGATATTCCCAAGACTGCATTTGTTACTCGTTATGGCTCCTACGAGTACACCATCATGTCATTTGGCTTAACAAATGCTCCAGCCACATTCTCCCGTCTGATGAATTATATATTCATGGATTACCTCGACAAGTTCATCGTGGTATATCTAGATGATATTCTGGTCTATTCAAAGAATAAAGAAGAACATGCCGAACACCTCCGTCTTGTACTGGAAAGGCTCCGAGAACACCAGTTGAATGCCAAATGCTCCAAATGTGAATTCTGGCTTTCTGAAGTAACGTATCTTGGTCATGTGATTTCCAAAGATGGCATTGCCGTTAACCCAGAACGAGTTCAGGCTATTCTTGACTGGACTCCTCCGAAGAACGTCAAGCAAGTGAGAAGTTTTCTCGGCCTTGCAAGCTATTGCCGTCGATTTGTCGAGAACTTTTCTAAGATTGCTAAGCCTTTGACTGATCTGCTTCACAAGGGCGTTAAATTTGAATGGACAGAAAAATGTCAGGAAAGTTTTCAAGCACTCAAAGACAAGCTGACATCTGCCCCAGTACTATCTCCTCCAGATACCCGCAAAGACTTTGTGATTTATTGTGACACATCCCGTGAAGGATTATGCTGTGTCCTAATGCAAGAGCGTAAAGTGATTGCTTATGGCTCTCGTTAGTTGCGCCCACATGAAGAGAATTATTCGGTACATGATCTAGAACTAGCTGCTGTGATCTATGCATTGCAGTTGTGGCGACATTACCTTCTCGGTAATCATTGCGAGATCTACACGGATCATAAAAGTCTGAAGTACTTGTTCACTCAACCATCTCTAAACCTCCGTCAGCAAAGATGGATGGAGGCCATTGCGGACTATGATTTGGGTATTTCCTATACCCCTGGCAAGGCTAACGTGATGGCTGATGCCTTAAGCCGCAAGTCCTATTGCGACAACCTCATGGTTAGGCGAGCTCAACCTCATCTTTTTGAAGAACTGTGCAAGCTGAATCTGCGTATTGTTCCACAGGGCTCTCTAAATAACCTTGTGATACAACCAGATCTTGAGAAAGCTGTTAAGAATGCACAAGCTAAAGATGCTGAAGTTGATCTGATGAAGAAAAATCTTCACCTTGAAAAGTACAGGGATTTCTTGCTGTCTGAAGATGGAACCTTGTATTTCAGAAACCGCATTGTGGTACCTCACTTCGAACTCATGACTGACAAAGTCATGAAGGAGGCACATGATACCCCGCTGTCAATTCATCCGGGTAGCACCAAGATGTATCGTGATCTCCGTCAAAGGTACTGGTGGTCTAGAATGAAGCAGGACATTGCTTGTTATGTTGCTGAATGTGATGTGTGTCGTCGCGTTAAAGCAGAACATCAGAAACTAGTTGGAATTCTGCAACCACTTCCTATTCCTCTATGGAAATGGGATAAGGTTCAGATGGATTTCGTTACAGGACTTCCCAGGTCACAGAAGGGTCACGATGCTATTCTTGTCGTCGTCGACCAACTCTCTAAAGTTGCACACTTTCTGCCCGTCAAAGAGACTATCACTGCTAGTCAGTTAGCAGAGTTGTATATCTCCAGAATTGTATCACTCCACGGTATTCCGAAGGAGATCAGTTCGGACCGTGGCGGTCTTTTCACTTCCAAATTCTGGGAAAGTTTCCAAACAGCTATGGGAACTCATATTACCTGGAGTTCAGCTTATCATCCCCAATCCCAAGGCCAAGTCGAACGATTCAATCAAGTGCTTGAAGACATGCTTCGGGCTTGTGTTATATCGTTTGGCAAGAAGTGGGAAGAATCTCTTCCTTATGCGGAATTCTCATATAACAACAGCTATCAAGCCAGCTTGAAAATGGCTCCCTTTGAAGTTCTTTATGGACGTAAGTGTCGAACCCCTCTGAATTGGTCAGAAACTGGGGAACGACCGCTCGTGGGTCCGGATATTATTCAACACGCCGAAGAACAAGTTCGTATTGTTCGGGAAAATCTCAAGGCGGCTCAGGACCGCCAGAAGAGCAACTATGATCGCAAACAATGGGGTTTGACTTATCAACCTGGTGATCAGGCTTATCTTCGTGTCACACCTATGAAGGGCACTCACCGTTTTGGAATCAAGGGCAAGTTAGCTCCATGCTACATTGGTCCTTTCCGTATAATTGCTAGGCGTGGTCAGGTGGCGTATAAATTGGAATTGCCACCGCAGTTCTCTCATATCCACGACGTCTTCCATGTGTCGCAACTTCGTAAATGCTTCAAGGAATCTCCGCACCGAGCTGTGGATCACGAAATGCTCGAATTGCATGATGATCTTTCTTATAAGGAGCATCCGATCCGCGTTCTCGATGAAGCTGAACGTCGGACCCGTCAAAAGGTTACCAAGTTCCTCAAAGTGCAGTGGTCAAATCATACTGAAGAAGAAGCCACTCGGGAACGCGAGGATAATCTTCGTGCGGAATACCCCGAACTTTTTCCTTCTACCTCTTAATTCTCGGGACGAGAATTCTTATTAGTGGAGGAGATTTGTAACGCCCCCAGTGGTTAGCCACAGTAATCCCATTTTGATAATGCCAAGTCAGCATGATTAACAGTGCCAAATTCTCATTTGCATCATGTTGCATTTCAACCCCCAACTCAAAATTCAAATTTAAAATACTAAGTGAAATTCAAAAGTCCACAAATATGAAAACTAAAATGTTGGTCGTGTGGCAAATATTCCATCACTAATTATGGCTGTGGACCAACATCCTTGCAAAGTGAATTAATGCCCTTAACTAATTAAAACAGGGGCTAAAAATAATTATTAAATACCTTTTCAAATTAATAAAATATTAAACTAATTTATTTGGCTGTCCAAATTAATGTGGCAGTGGTATAATACTAAATAATAATTTAGGTGTTGAAATTATATTCTGCAAAACTAAAATGAATTAAGAGCTAAAACAAAATAGAAAAGAATAACTAAAACAAAAGATAAAAAGAAAAAAGAAAAGAAAAGCAAAGAGCACCCCCCCCCCACTGGGCCGTGGCCCCGCTGGACCGCCGGGCCGCCAGGCCAGCCCAGCTCCCCTTAACCCCACGCCCCCCCGAACCCTAGCCCCGTTCCACCCCACTCCCCCCACGTTTCCCTCGCTCCTGCCCGCCCCCTGACCCATCCAGATCGAGGGGCGGCGCACCCCGGCGACCGCGCCGCCCCGCTCCCTGTCGCCGTTCGATGCCACCAAGCCGGCGCCCCTTCGCCACCTCCTCGTCGGACCGCCAGCCGCCGACGCCTCCCTCCTCCCCATGCCTCTCCCTCTCGCTGCTCCTCCCTCGTCGCCATCCGCTGCCCGTCCCTCGCCGGACCGCCGAACCCCCGCCGCCTCCTCGTCCTCCCCCTCAACAGCTACCCCGAGCCTCGCCGGCCCCCGAACCCCGGCAACGAATGTGAGCCCCGCCGCCGCCTCCCTCTCTCTCCCCGTCCCCGTCGCCCGTCCCCGTCGCCGCACTCCGGCCGCGCCCTGGCTCGCCCGCCCACGCCGATGGCCGCGCTCGCTGCGCCACTTCGTGCTCCCGCGCCCCGCTCGCATCGCCGCGCCCCACCCGCACCCGCGCGCGCTCGCCCGCTGCTCACCGCAGTTGCTGCCCCCGCTCACGCCACCTTGCCGCGCCCGGCCCGCTCGCCTGCGGTCGCCGCTGGCTCGCGCGGCACCGCCTGCGAGCTGGTGCCCCGCGCTGCGCCGCTCGCCTCGCCGGCTCCCTTTGCCGACGCGCGCGCTATGCCCGGACGTGTCCGGCGCCCGAATGGGCACGGCCGCGGACACGTCCGCCCCGGCCACTGACAGAGGGGCCCCACCCCCACAGAACGTTAAATAAAATAAAAAATATTAAAATTAATAATTAATTAATTAATTAATTAAGTTAATTAATCCTGATTAGGTTAATCTAAATTAGTTAATTAGTTTAATTAAATACTAATTAGTTAGTTACCACTAAATAACTAACCAGTCAATGACAGGTGGGTCCCACGTGTCAGATGACTGCTGACGTCAGCATGATGTCATGCTGACATCATCAACACTGTTTCGGATAATGTTGTTTTAATTAATTAAATAAATTCCAGAAATTAATAAAAACTTTAGAAAATCATATTAAATAATCCGTAAGTCCGATGGAAAAACTTTGTACATGAAAGTCGCTCAGAACGACGAGACGAATCCGAATACGCGTTCTGTTCGTCCGTCACACGTCCCTAACTATCCGAACATGCAACCGTTCCCCTTCGGTCATCTGTCTGACAAATGTCTGGAACCGGGAAAACATTCCCAGATGAATCCCACCTTCGCCAGTATCACCCGACACTGCGTTAGATCACCTCCGTCACCGCGTATTGCCATGTTATGCTTTGTGCTGCACTTGTTCGCTGTGTATTTATAATATTTCCTCCCCCTCTTCTCTCTCGGTAGCCCCCGACCTCGACGTCGTCCCCGAGACCGACGTAGCTTTGGAGGCCGAAGAAACCATTGACGACCTTGCCCTTGCCGCCGAGCAACCAGGCAAGCCCCCCCCCTTTTTTGATCATCCCGATATCGCCCATTCTATTTCTCATGCTTGCATTAGAATTGCTGCTACTACTGCTTTACCTATTCTGATGCATAGCCTGTTTATTGTAACCTGCTGTTGATAATTACCTGCATATCCTAAACTGCTTAGTATAGGCTGGGTAGAGACCTATCAGTGACCCCACTTATCCTGATTGCCCCGCTGGATTTTCTGAAGACCCGATCAACGGGATTGAAGACCAGGCCCCGACACCACACGTCACCCCCCTTAGTTGTAACGACACTGCAGCGTTACTATCGAGTGCCGAGGGTGAAACCTCTTGTAGCACTTCGGATGTTAACTCTGTAGAGTAGCTATTCGGTCGTGGTCATCGAGGGTGATTCCTCCTTCACCACTTCCGGTAACGACGCTGTCGTGCAACACATCAAGTGTGAACCCATCGAGGGTGATTCCTCCGAGTTCACCTTGACGGATACATCGAGTGGGAATTCAAGGAGGGTGATACCTCAGATTCCCCTGATGTTATAGACACACGGATACTTGGACTTTACACTGTTACTTGGATAGGCGGGTCGACCCTGAGGGGTACCCGCGTGCGCCTAAGAGGCGAGTGTTGTGAAGACGGGTGCCAGTGTGGTGCCCGAGTGATGAATACGAGGCGCGGCCGGGCATTCTTAACCCTTGCAGCAAGTCCTCGAGACGGGGCGACGAGGTCACATCTTTCGTGAGTCTCTGCTCGTTACCGCAAGCCCAAGGTACTAACGATTTGGATATTTGATCCGAGCAGGCCTCTGGCCTGATAGCACTAACCATCACGTGGGCATAGTATGGGCGTTCTGCATCGTAGCATCAGCCGAAAGCTCTGTCAGACGTCTAGTTTAGCCTTGCGGCCGGGACGGACCGGCGCCCCCCTGGTGCCTGGCTTCCCCCTACACGCAACGACTCGGAGTGCACAAGACGATGGCCCAAGACCTCTGAGCACTTAGGATGTAGACCGACGGGGACCTCTCTGCTGAGCTCTAGGTAGGGTTGCGATGTATCGTTTGGCCGAGTCCGGGCATGACCCAGAAAAGTGTGTCCGGCCAGAGTTAATCGAGCGTGTTGGGTAAGTTGGTGCACCCCTGCAGGGAAGAAAACTTCTATCGATAGCTGGTCCTACGGTAAAGGACACTCGGAGTTGTATCCTGATTGATACAATTTAGAACTGGATACTTGGATACTATGGCTCTGGGATTGCTTCTCGCAGGGAGTCGAGAAGGGATCTCCAGACGAGGTTGATGACTGTATGGCTCTGGGATTGCTTTCTCGCAGGGAGTCGAGAAAGGATCTCTGGGTGAGGTTGAGACTTAATGATGCTGCTACTTTATATTGTTCTGTTCTACTCTCTTCTATTGCTGCAAGACCGCTGAAGATGCTAGTCTTCGATAGGACTAGGCCTACTCTTTATTCTGGCATTTCTGCAGCCCAGTCCACATATACAGCCTCCCTTTGAAAATGCTGCATATGTAGTGTAGATCCTTGCTTGCTGAGTACTACTGAGTACTCACGGTTGCTTTGTTTTTCTTTTCTCCCCTTATCAGTTTGTCGTGACCAGAGGACGGAGCCCCCTGAGACAGATGCCCCGTCGATCGACTACTACTACTACCCAGAGGATGGATACTACTACGAGTTGACTGACGACCAGGAGTAGGATCGGAGGGTCCCAGGCAGGAGGCCTGCGCCTTTCGATCGTAGTGTTTTATTTTGCCCCGCCTTTCTAAAGGCCTTTCTGTTTCTATTTCATATCTGTACTCAGATATCTGATGCTTCCGCTGACGCTTGTATGCAAGCTTATGTATTCGAGCCCTCGAGGCCCCTGGCTTGTAATATAAAGCTTGTATGACTTTATTTATGTTTTAGAGTTGTGTTGTGATATCTTCCCGTGAGTCCTTAGGCTTGATCGTGTGCATTTGCGTGTATGATTAGTGCACGATTGAGCCGGGGGCGTCACAGTTGTGCTCACCCAGGGGCCCCCTCCGGTTGTTCTTGGCTCCAGTATTTTTCTTTTATTGTAAAATAAATCTCCAAAAAGTTTCATTCCATTCCGAGAACTTTTATTTCCGCACAAAAACAACACCATGGTAGTTCTGCTGAAAACAGCGTCAGTCCGGGTTAGTTTCATTCAAATCATGCAAATTAGAGTCCAAAACAAGAGCAAAAGTGTTAGGAAAAGTAGATACGACAGAGACGTATCTACTCCCCCAAGCTTAAACCTTTGCTTGTCCTCAAGCAATTCAGTTGACAAACTAAAAGTGAAAAAGAAAAACTTTTATGAACTCTTTTTTTCTTGTTTACATAATTAAGCTTAAGTAGCACCTAGGTTTTCAGCAAAGATTATGACTAACCATGTCAACAATAACTCTTAGAAATTATATTAACTCATATCAATGGCATAAGTAACTAGCGAGCAATAATAAAGTATCTCAAATGACAACACTTTGTCAAAACAACCGTGATATAATATGACAACAGTGGCATGTTGCTAGCCCTTTCTGAGACCGCAAAACATAAATGCAGAACACCTCCAAAGTTCAAGCAGCGACTAAACATTGTAATTCATGGTAGAAAAGATCCGGTCATGATGCATCCAACATTAACTATGCACAATGCATGAGGATGACAATAATGCTCTCAGATCTGGCGCTTATTTGAGAAGGTGATGACTCAACATAAAAGTAAATAGATAGTCCCTTCATAGAGGGAAGCAGGGATTTGCAGCGGTGCCAGAGCTCAGATTTTTAAAACAAAGATAAATGTAATTTTGGGAAATGCACCCTTCCTGTTTACTTCACGACCAAAAGTTATCGATATCTTCCATGCTAAACACATTAGTGGCGGTTCCCAAGCGATAAAAGTAAAGGTTTACTCCCCCTCCACCAACAAACACACTCCACGGCTAGCTGAATTCACGGGTGCCGTCCATACCAACATCAGTCCTGGGGGAGTTTTGTTTAATTATTTGCATTTTTTTATTTCAGGACTGGGAATCCCTATTACCGCCCCTCTCATGCAAGGACGAGTGAATAAACACTCATCATGAGAATAACCCGCTTAGCATGGAAGATACCGACTACCCCCTGTTGCTCTATGAACAGTCCAGGCACACAAAAACAGAAGTTTACTTGAAGTTTTTAGAGGTGGCACATGCAAATTTACTTGGAACGGCAGGGTAATACCACATATAGGCAGATATGGTGGACTCATCTGGAATAACTTGGGTTTTAGGATTTTGATGTACAAGCAGTATTCCCGCTTAGTACAGGCGAAGGCTAGCAAATAGGTTGAGAAGCGACCAGCTAGAGAGCGAAAACGGTCATGAACATGCGTTATGCATAATTAACATTGAATACTAGCATGAGTAGGATATGGACACCATGAACATAAATATCGTAGAAGCTATGTTGGTTTTGATTCAACTACATGCATGAACATGTGCCAAGTCAAGCCACTTGAAACATGCAGTGGAGGATACCATATCATCATACTGCATCACAATCATTTTAATGCATGTTGACATCCAAGATAAATCATTATCCACTCCTAGCTACTTAAGCATGTCATGAGAAACTAAAATCTCTAATTGTCATTGCAAACATGTTTGATCATAATATGCTGAATCATGGATACTAGGTTAAACATATTTACAAAAATAGAACAAGTTGAGTTCATACCCATTTCTCTCTGCCACAACCAGTTCATCAAATATCATCATTATTGCCTTTCACTTGCACGACCGAATGATATGAAAATAATAATAGTGCAAGAGTGTCGTGGACTAAGCTGGAATCTTCAAAGATTTTATTCAAAAGGAGAAGACAAGGTAATATGGGCTCTTTGTTAGATCAATATCAATGCATATGAGAGCCACTCAACATTTTCATCGTCGTCTTCTCCTTGGTATGACTCAATAAAAGGGAAAAGAATATTCAGAGAAATACACTGAAATATTTTTGGAGTTTTTAGTTTTTCTTGAAGAAAGCAAATTAAAGAAAAATAAAAACAAAAACAAGAAAAACTATTTACACGGGAAAGCTCCCACCAAGCAAAAGAAGAACAAGGAAATCTTTTTGGGTTTTCTTTTTGAGACTACAACTAACTAAGCTAGAAAGAAAAACCGAAAAGAAGCAAGAAGCATTTTTTTATTTTCTCAAAGTTTTTCAAACGCACAAGAAGAAAGCGAGAAAATAAATCTAGCATGGATAATACAATGAAAAAGTGTGAACACTGACAACTGGAATGAAATGTGCGAATATGAATGTACTGTCGGTGGAAATATGTACTCCCCCAAGCTTAGGCTTTTGGCCTAGCTTGGTAATCACCACTCGTAGTAGCCATCCGGTCCTATCTCGAAGTGCTGTGGAGCGGGCACCTGAGCGTCCCACTCCTGAGGCTCCTCCTCTGTCTCTGCCTGGGCATTCCGGTAGGCAATAATGTCCTCAGGCGTGATCCTGTATCCGCCCCTGGCAATAGAATCAAACAAAGCAGGTGCAGGCAACGGAATAATATCACGGGAATCCACACTGAAAACCAGGTTGTAAGGAATATTATTAATAGAATTATCAATATCAGTAAACTGGTGATCCATCATCGCCTGGTGATCTAAATAAACCTTGGGTAAACGATAATCATGCTGGCGAATCTGAACATTAAAGTGACTCACTAAGCGAGTAGCATAAATACCGCCATGAATTTTGCCCTTGGTTCCGTTAAGGTGCAGACGGCGTGCAATAATGGCCCCGAGGCTAAAGGTGTTATCGCCGTATAGTGCACTACGTAAGATGGCGAAGTCAGGGGCACTGAGTGCACCGACTATCTCTCTAGTAATTAAACACTTAGCAATGAATAGAGCAAAATAATGCATAGAAGGAAACTGCAAACTAGTAGAAGTGACACTCGACACGCCTCTCTCATCTCCCACTGACAAAGTACGATAAAAGTCCTCAAAGTGTGCAGACCTAGGCTCTCTTATTTCCCCGTCAGAAGGGATCAAGCATACATTGCAAAAATTGGTGAGTGGCATCTGACGGGTTTCAATATATAAATTAAACTGCACCTCAGGGGGGTTATTCCTACTCAGAAAATAAAAAATTTGCACAAAGGAATTTGTAAGGAGATGGTATTGTTCACGCTCAGCTGTGATGAAGTCGATAAGACCAGCATTAGCAGCAAATTGTGCGAACTCTTGACTGATCCCGGCTCCATCCATGAAGGGGTTATGCAGCCATTCGCACGGCCGCACCTCCGCCCTTCTCCGAGTATGGAGGTCATTGTCCGATGATTCCCCAATGACTCCCTTAGCGCTTTTCTTGGAAGCAAACTTCCTAAAGAAACTCATCTTATTCCTATGAACAAAATTCTGAAAATTTTAGTCCACAAAATTTTTGTCAACAAAGCTTCACAAGATTGATAGCAACTACTCATAAGGAGGCATAGAGTCTATATTGAGCATTCAAACTACTTAGAACTCTAAGAATTCAACATGCAAGCTCATCTACAACAGCACCAAGAGTAGCTAATTATTCAAAATATAATCCACTAAAGCAAAAAACTAATTGGAGCAATGGAGGAGTCACATACCAAGTAGTAATCCCCCAAAACAGTTTCGGAAACGGAGCTTCAAGCAAAGAGATCGAAATCTACGGGTTCGAAAGCAAGAACACGAGAGAGAGAGAGAGCAATGGTGATTTTTTTCTGGAGGTGGGAGATGACATGGGCTAAAGAGATAAGTGAGGGGGCCCACGTGGGGACCACAACCCACTAGGGCGCGCCTGGGGTACCTGGCGCGCCCAGGTGGGTTGTGCCCACCTGGTGCACCCCCCTCTGACGTTATTTGTACTAAAAATTCAGAAATATTCAAAAAAAATCGTATTAAATTTTCAGGGCATTCTGAGAACTTTTATTTTTGGGTCATTTTTGTATTGCATGGGAAAATCAGAAAACAGACAAAGCATGGCATTTTATTTTATTTAACTGAGAAAAACAGAAAATAAAAGTTGGGAGCAGAAGGTTGTGCTTACTAGATTCATCAACTTCATACCTCTCAAAAATGATCCATTAATAAGGTTGATCAAGTCTTATTAACAACCACCTTCGATTAGCGTGAAACCGAAGAACTTCCGTAAAACACTAAGTTACCTCAACAGGGATATGCATGTCCCCAATAATAAGCATTTCATATTTCTTTTTGGCAGTAGGTAGAGGTAGTTGAAAAGTTCCAATAGTGAGTGTCGGAGATTTTTCAATAACATTAATACCATTCACTTGGAATTGTTTCTTCGGAAAGTGCATCGTATGTTCATTACTATTGATATGAAAAGTGACCTTGCTTTTATTGCAATCAATAACAGCCCCTACAGTATTCAAAAAGGGTCTACCAAGGATAATCGACATGTTGTCGTCCTCAGGCATCTCAAGTATAACAAAGTCAGTTAAGATAGTAACATTTGCAACAGCAACGGGCACATCCTCACAAATACCGATAGGTATGGCAGTTGATTTGTCATCATTTGCAAAGATATTTCAGTAGGTGTGAGTTTATTCAAATCAAGTCTTTTATATAAGGAGAAAGGCATAACACTAACACCAGCTCCTAGATCACACAAAGCAGTTTTAACATAATTTCTTTTGATGGAGCAAGGTATAGTTGGTATTCCTGGGTCTCCAAGTTTTTTAGGTACTCCATCCTTAAAAGAATAATTAGCAAGCATGGTGGAGATTTCAGCTTTGGGTATTTTTCTCTTATTAGTGATGATGTCTTTCATATATTTTGCATAAGGGGGCATCTTTTAAAATATCTGTCAAGCGAGTGCGCAAAAAGACTGGCATAAGCATTTCAGCAAAGCGTTCAAATTCTTCATCATATTTTTTCTTAGTTGATTTAGGTGGAAAGGGCATGGGTTTTTGAACCCATGGTTCTCTTTCTCTTCCATGTTTTCTAGCAACAAAGTCTCTTTTATCATATCTTTTATTTTTAGGTTGTGGTTATCAAGATCAATAGCTGGTTCTATCTCATCATCATTATCTAGTTGTTTATCATTGTCTGGTTGAGTGTCTTCATGAACATCATCATTATCTTTTTCATTATCACTAGACGAATGTTCATTACCAGATTGAGTTTCAGCATCAGAAAGAGAAACACCATTATTATTATCAAGAGGTTTTTCTATTTCAGGTTCACTAGAGGTATGCAAAGTCCTATCATTTTTCTTTTTCTTATTCCTTCTAGAAGGACTAGGTGCATTAGTATTAATTCTTTGAGAGTCTTCTTCAATTCTCTTAGGGTGTCCCTCAGGATAAAGTGGTTCCTGAGTCATTTTACCTCCTCTAGTTGCTACTCTAACAGCAAAGTCATTCATATTTTATACATTTCATCAAGCAACTCTCTTTGGGATTTAGCAACTTGTTCTAGTTGAGTTTGAACCATAGAAGCATGTTTCCCTACACCTCTTATATCATTAGTAATTTTGAATAACAAGTCACTCAAGCGAGCAATCATATTGGAATTATATTTCAATTGTTTCATAACATTTTCATTGAAGTGATCTTGTTTTCTAATGTAGTTGTCAAACTCATAAAGGCATTGACTAGTATGTTTATTATAAGGGATATCACTTTCATCAAATTTCATTAAGGAATTTACCTCTACCACCTTTGGTGGTGGTGTGTCAAGTCCATGTATCTCTTCAATAGGAGGTAAATTTTTAACATCCTCTGCTTTAATACCTTTTTCCTTCATACTTTTCTTTGCCTCCTGCATATCTTCAGGACTGAGATATAAGATACCCCTCTTCTTCGGAGTGGGTTTAGGCGGTGGTTCAGGAAGATTCCAATCATCATAATTTTTCAATATATTATTCAATAATTCCTCAGCTTGTTCAACAGTTCGTTCCCTGAAAACACAACCAGCACAACTATCTAGGAAGTCCCTAGAAGCATTGGTTAGTCCATTATAGAAGATATCAAGTATTTCATTTTTCTTAAGAGGATGATCAGGCAAAGCATTAAGCAATTGGAGAAGCCTCCCCCAAGCTTGTGGGAGACTCTCTTCTTCAATTTGCACAAAATTAAATATTTCCTGTAAGGCAGCTTGTTTCTTATGAGTAGGAAAATATTTTTCAGAGAAGTAATATATCATATCCTGGGGACTACGCACACAACCAGGAGCAAGAGTATTGTACCATATCTTAGCATCACCCTTTAATGAGAATGGAAATAATTTAAGAATATAATAGTAGCGAATCTTCTCATCAAGAGCAAATAGGGTGGCTATATCATTCAATTTAGTAAGGTGTGCCACAACAGTTTTAGTTTCATAGCCATGGAAAGGATCAGATTCAACCAAAGTAATTAACTCTGGGTCGACAGAGAATTCATAATCCGTATCATCAACAAATATAGGTGAAGTAGCAAACTTGGGATCACATTTCATTCTAGCATTCAAGGATTTCTCCTTTAGTTTGCATAGTAATTTCTTAAGATCATGTCTATCATTGCAAGCAAGAAAATCTCTAGCTGTCTCCTCATCCATAACATAACCTTCAGGTATTTTAGGCAATTCATATCTAGGAGAGCTAGGCCTAATAGGTGTTTCAGGATTTTCAGTTTCAAGTACTTCATCAGTTTCAATAATTTCATCAGTTTCAGCATTCTTAATGTCTTTAGCTCTAGCAATTTGTTCATCAAGAAATTCACCTAGTGGCATATTATCATCAAGCAAGGTACTAGCATCATCATGAGTAGCATTCATAGCAGAAGTAACATCATCAATAACTTGCGACATATCAGGATTAATAGCATGTGGTGGTGTTGCAACTCTACTCAAAATAGAAGGTGAATCAA
Organism: Thinopyrum elongatum; assembly: GCA_011799875.1. Lineage (NCBI taxonomy): Eukaryota > Viridiplantae > Streptophyta > Magnoliopsida > Poales > Poaceae > Thinopyrum > Thinopyrum elongatum. The sequence goes on from CM022302.1 coordinate 198,373,714, forward strand.
GTGTAGAGTGTGATGGCAGTTCCTTACCTCCCCTCGTCTTAGAGGGAAAAATCTTAGTCTTGGTATCCTTCAGATTCTTCATAGTGATAAATAGATAATAATCCCAAGTGACTCAACAAATATAGCTATGCTCCCCGATAACAGCGCCAGAAAAAGGTCTTGATAACACACAAGTATAGGGGATCGCAACAATTTTCGAGGGTAGAGTATTCAACCCAAATTTATAGATTCGACACAAGGGAAGCCAAAGAATATTTGTAAGTATTAGCGGCTAAGTTGTCAATTCAACCACACCTGGAGATTAATTATCTGCAGAAAAGTGATCAGTAGCACAGTAATATGATAGTTTTGATAGCAGTGATAATAGTAGCGGTAACAGTAACAGTGATAGCAATAATTTTGTATCAAGTGTAACAGTAGCATCAACAGTAGTAACTTAGCAAGAACAACATGTGGAAAATTCGTAGGCATTTGATCTGTGAATTCATTGTATGATATTCATCATATAACTGTCATAACCTAGGGTGATACAAAACTAGCTCCAGTTCATAAATATAATGTAGGCATGTATTCTGTAAATAGTCATACGTGCTTATGGAAAGAACTTGCATGACATCTTTTATCCTACTCTCCCGTGGCAGCGGGGTCCATAAGGAAAATAAGGGATATTAAGGCCTCCTTTTAATAGAGAACCGGAACAAAGCATTAACACATAGTGAATACATGAACTCCTCAAACTACGGTCATCACCAGAAAGTATCCCGACTATTGTCACTTCAGGGTTTACAGATCATAACACGTAATAGGTGAATATGACTTGCAAGATCGGATCTAGAACATAGATATAATGGTGAAAACATAAACGGTTCAGATCTGAAATCATGGCACTCGGGCCCTAGTGACAAGCATTAAGCATGGCAAGGTCATAACAACATCAATCTCAGAACATAGTGGATACTAGGGATCAAGCCCTAACAAAACTAACTCGATTACATGATGAATCTCATCCAACTCCTCACCGACTAGCGAGCCTACGAAGGAATTACTCACTCCCGGTGGGGAGCATCATGGAATTGGCTATGTAGAAGGGTTGGTGATGACGAAGACCGAAGATCCTCCTCTCCGGAGCCCCAAACGGGCTCCGGATCTGGCCTCCCGGTGAAGAACAGGAGGTGGCGGTGGCTCCGTATCATGAAACACGATAATTCTTTCTCCCTGATTTTTTATCCAAATATAGGTATTTAAGGAGTCAGAATCAGGGTCTGCGGGGCTACCAGGTGGGCACAACCTGTGACGACCCCGGCTTAATCGTGCACTAACCATACACGCAAATTCACACGATCAAGCCTAAGGACTCACTTGAAGATATCACAACACAACTCTAAAACATAAATAAATTCATACAAGCTTTATATTACAAGCCAGGGCCTCGAGGGCTCGAATACATAGCTCGATGGCATACAAGTGTCAGCGGAAGCATCAGATATCTGGGTACAGATATATTACAGAACAGAGATAAGCCTCTAGTAAGGCGGGGTAAAATAAAATACTACGATCGAAAGGCATAGGCCTCCTGCCTAGGACCCTCCAAATCCTACTCCTGGTCGTCCGTCGGCTCCTCGTAGTAGTAGTACTCTCCGGGCTGGTAGTAGTAGTGGTCGTCGACGGAGGCGTCTGGCTCAGGGGCTCCGACGTCTGGTGGCATCAAAAGGGATATGGGGGAAAAAGAAAGTAAAGCAAACGTGAGTACTCATCCGAAGTACTCAGCAAGCAAGGATCTATACTACATATGCATCATTGTCAAAAAGAGGCTGTTTATGTGGACTGGCTGCAGAAATGCGAGAATAGAGGGGAGAGCCTAGTCCTATCGAAGACTAGCATCTTCAATCATCTTCATCAGTCTTGCAGCATAAGAAGAGAGCAGAAACATAAAGTAAAGTAGTAGTAATGTCATCAACCCTCAGTCTGAGATCCTTTCTTGACTCCCTGCGAGAAAGCAATCCCAGAGCCGTACTATCCAGTTCATCTCAAGTCATCAGTTCTAGTTGTACCGATCGGGATACAACTCCGAGTGTCCGTTACCGTAGGACAGGCTATCGATAGATTAGTTCTTCCCTCCAGGGGTGCACCAACTTACCCACCACGCTCGCTTAACTCCGGCCGGACACACTTTTCTGGGTCATGCCCGGCCTCGGCTAAGCAACACGCCGCAACCCGACCAAATACTTAACAGAGAGGTTAGCATGCCGGACTAAACCTATGCGCCTAGGGGTCTTGGGCCTTCGCCCCGGGAACTCCTGCATGTTGCGTACGCGGCTGAAAGCAGACCTAGCAACCCCTTAATACAAGCGCGGTTGCGTAACCAGTCCAATTCAGCGCGCGCCGCTCAGTCACTGACGTCCATTAAGCTCTGGCTGAAGTATACGACGCAGAACGCCCATACTATGCCCACGTGATGGTTAGTGCTATCAGGCCAGAGGCCCCTCGGATCAAATATCCAAACCGTTTAGTGGTTTAGGAGCGCGCGGTAGCGAGCAGAGACTCACGATCGATGTGACCCCGTCGCCCCATCTCGAGGACTTGCGACAAGGGCTAAGAATGCCCGGCCACGCCTCGTAATTGTCTCGCGGGAACCTCTTAGGTCAACCCGACTCCACATCACTTCGCATTCATGCTCGCGCGGGTACCCCTCAGGGCCGACCCGTCTTTAGTATCATGGTTCAATGTCAAGTCACAGTATCCAAGGTAGCTGTGTGTCTGACACCAAGAGGAACCCTGAGGAATCACCCTCGATGGAATTCCTGCTCGATGTTGTCGTCAAGGTGAACGAAGGAGGAATCACCCTCGAGGTCCACTCTTGAGGTATTGCACGACGGCGTTGATATCGATGGTGGTGTAGGAGGAATCACCCTCGCTTACCACGACCGAATAACTAACTTACAAGGTTATCATCAGAAGTGCTGATGAGGTATCACCCTGGGCACTCGATCGTAACCCAGTAGTGTCGAGCAAATTAAGGGGAAGTGACGTGCAGTGCCAGGGTCTGATCTTCGATCGCATTGCTCGGGTCTTCTGAGAGTCCAGCGGGGCAGTCGGGTCAAGTGGGTCTCTGATAAGGCTCTACCCATCCTATACTAAACAGTTTAGGATAGCCGGAAAGTATCAACAACAGGTTACAAGTAAACAGGCTATGCATCAGATATAGGACAATAGTAGCAGCAGTAACTTCTAATGCAAGCATAAGAGAGAAGAGAGTGGGCGATATCGGAATGCTCAAAATGGGGGTGCTTGCCTGTCTGCTCGACGGCAAGGGTCTGATCGTCGGGGACGTATTCGTACTCCGGAGCTGCGTCTGCCTCAGGAGGTACGTCAACGTCGGGGTCTACCGAGAGAGAAGAGGGGGAAAAACAAGTAAACATAATGCAAACAGATGCAACACAGTGTGTGCTATGCTATGATGCAGTGCAGAGTTGACTAAATATGCATCTAAGTCATTTTGGTTATTTTTGGATTAAAATTGGATTTATTATCCGGTGGTTATGTACTATTCATCTACCGAAAACGGGGTCGTAGTTACGAGTTCTCCTACGTAGGGGATTCCGACATGGAAACAGACGGCACGATCAGACTCGTCTCGTCGTTCTCAGCAATTTTCATGTTTTAACTTTTTCAATCCGAGCTACGATTTAAAAGTTATGAATTTTCAAAGTTTAAATATTTTCTGGAATTATTTAAATTAACTGAAAAAGGATTATTTCGTCAGCCTGACATCATCATGACATCAGCGAGTCAAACCCGCCGGTCCAGGTTAAACCTGACCTGTGGGACCCACCTGTCAGCCTCTGAGGGGTTAATCAGTGTTAGATTTAACTAATCTGAGCTAATTAGTCAGTGGGCCCGGTCTGTCAGTGGTTAATTAGGTTAAACTAATTAAGTTTTAATTAAAACAAATTATTCAGCTTAATTAAGTTGGATGGGCCCACTGGTCAGTGGCAGTGGCTGCCACGTCAGCCACGTTGACTCGGTCAACGAGTCAACGGTGGCTCTCGGGCCCACTGGCCAGCGTCTACGGGCGGGCCCCACACGTGCCATGTGGGCGCCGGCGCCGGAATCCTCTCCGGCGAGCGCCGGAGACGGCCGAGAGCTCCGGCGAGCCCGGAAATCGTCTATGGTGGACCAAATCGCGTGATTCCAACGCCGTTCGATCGTGCACTCAGCCGCGCTTCCATTCACGGTGACAGAACGGTCGGAGGTGGTCGGAGGCGAGCTCAACATCGACGGCGGCGGCGACGAGCTCCGGGTGGATTCGGGCACGCGGCTGCGGTGCGGTTCCCCGCGCGTTTTTTTGAACGCATTCGAGCGAGCGCTCCCTACCGCGTCGATCTACGGGGTTGGTTCGGGCGAGGGTGGCCGGTACGCATGCCGGCGTCGAGCAAATGGCGGCGGCAGCGTTCGGGTCCGAGCGGGACCGTCGATCTAGCGCGCAATTGAGCAACTAGAGGGATCAGAGGAGAGGCGGAGGCTCACCGTGCGGCGCAAGATGGCCCTCGGTGGCTTTGTAGCTGCAGAGGAACTCGAGGTCGCCGGCGAGCGTCGGAGACAGAGAGGAAGGCGGCGGCTCGATTCGGTACTTGTGGAGCTCCCCGTCTTGCTCGAGTGGTCGGAGGAGAAGGAGAAGGCGACAGTGGAGCAGAGGAGCTCGTCGAAGGGACGAGGGAGCCGCGGTGGTTGCCGTGAGGGAGCCGTGAGGCGACGGCGGCGCTCAGTCACAGAGGGAGAAGAGGGAGCCGAGCGAGAAAGGGAGAAGGGAATGAGAGGAGGGAGGCCCGGGGAGTGGTTCGAGACGACCAGGGGGAAAGGCTCGGGGCGGCCTTATCCCCTCGCGCCCCTGTTCCCCGTCGCGGTGGCGAACGGCAAGCGGTGCGGCGAGTGCGGCCATGGAGACGATGACACGGGGAAGGAGTTGGTGGAGATGGGCTGGGCCAGCGCGGACCAGTTGCCAGGTAAGTGGCCTTTGGCCTTTTTCCTTTCTCTGTTATTCTGTTTTAGCTTTTATTTAATACCAGAGGGAGAAAATGAATTATTAGAGCAACTAGTTCACTTAGGAAAAATATGGGAGGTGTCCCAATAAATCCCTGGTGATTTTAGACACTGCCCCAAGAAGTTTGGAGGCCAAAGGAATTTATTTGGAATTTTCATAAATGAATTAGTATTTTAAAATGCTGAGATTGCACTGGATTAATTGCTACTGCTCAACTTTGCATAGGAGTGATGTTGTTTTAATTATCAACAAATTGTTTTGGATTATTTGCTAGATGGTGAACATTTTTACACCAACTTTGATGCAACTTCATTTTGCACTTGTGATTTGAATTAGGATTTGAATTGGAATGATATATGTTGCAATGTTGATCAAGCATAGTTAATCATGGTGACTTGGCATGATCTGTGGGTGATCACTGTGGTGTGAGGCTAGGGATGTTACACAACCCACCTGGGCGCGCCTGGAGGGGGGGCGCCCTGGTGGGTTGTGCTCACCCAGGGGCCCCCCTCCGGTGGTTCTTGGCTCCAGTATTTTTCTTTTATTGTAAAATAAATCTCCAAAAAATTTCATTCCATTCTGAGAAATTTTATTTCTACACAAAAACAACACCATGGTAGTTCTGCTGAAAACAGCGTCAGTCCGGGTTAGTTTAATCCAAATCATGCAAATTAGAGTCCAAAACAAGAGCAAAAGCGTTAGAAAAAGTAGATACGACGAAGACGTATCAAACTATAATATGCAAGGGATGACGAAAACAATTCCTGAGCTCTTCGCGATGCTGAAATCGGCGGAGGTAGAAATCAAGAAGGAGCATCAAGTGTTGATGGTTAACAAGACCGCTAGTTTCAAGAAAAAGGGCAAGGGAAAGAAAGGGAACTTCAAGAAGAATGGCAAGCAAGTTGCCGCTCCCATGAAGAAGCCCAAAGCTTGACCCAAGCCTGAAACTGAGTGCTTCTACTGCAAAGGAAATGGTCACTGGAAGCGGAACTGCCCCAAATACTTGGTGGATAAGATGGATGGCAAAGTGAACAAAGGTATATTTGATATACATGTTATTGATGTGTTCCTTACTAATGCTCGTAGTAGCGCCTGGGTATTTGATACTGGTTTGGTTGCTCATATTTGTAACTCGAAACAAGAGCTGCGGAATAAACGAAGATTGGCTAAGGACGAGGTGACGATGCGCGTCGGGAATGGTTCCAAGGTCGATGTGATCGCCGTCAGCATGCTACCTCTACATCTTCCTTCGGGGTTAGTTTTAGACCTCAATAATTGTTATTTGGTGCCAGCATTGAGCATGAACATTATATCTGGATCTTGTTTATTGCGAGACGGTTATTCATTTAAGTCAGAGAATAATGGTTGTTCTATTTATAAGACTAATATCTTTTATGGTCATGCACCTTTGATGAATGGTCTATTCTTGTTGAATCTCGATCGTAGTGATACACATATTCATAATATTGATACCAAAAGATGCAAAGTTGATAATGATAGTGCAACATACTTGTGGCGCTGCCGTTTAGGTCATATTGGTGTAAAGCGCATGAAGAAACTCCATGCGGATGGACTTTTGGAATCACTTGATTATGAATCATTTGATACTTGCGAACCATGCCTCATTGGTAAGATGACTAAAACTCCGTTCTCTGGAACAATGGAGCGAGCTAATAACTTATTGGAAATAATACATACCGATGTATGCGGTCTGATGAGTGTTGAGGCACGCGGCGGGTATCATTATTTTCTAACCTTCACAAATGATTTAAGTAGGTATGGGTATATCTACTTGATGAAACACAAGTCTGAAACAGTTGAAAAGTTTAAAGAATTTCAGAGTGAAGTGGAGAATCATCGTAACAAGAAAATAAAGTTTCTACGATCTGATCGCGGAGGCGAATATTTGAGTTTCGAGTTTGGCCTTCATTTAAAACAATGTGGAATTGTTTCACAACTCACGCCACCTGGAACACCACAGCGTAATGGTGTGTCCGAACGTCGTAACCGTACTTTAGTAGATATGGTGCATTTTATGATGTCTCTTATCGATTTGCCTTTATCATTTTGGGGTTATGCATTAGAGGCAGCCTCATTCACGTTAAATAGGGCACCGTCTAAATCCGTTGAGACGACACCTTATGAACTATGGTTTGGCAAGAAACCTAAGTTGTCATTTCTTAAAGTTTGGGGATGCGACGCTTATGTCAAAAGGCTTCAGCCTGATAAGCTCGAACCCAAATCGGAGAAGTGCGTCTTCATAGGATACCCTAAGGAAACTATTGGGTACACCTTCTACCACAGATCCGAAGGCAAGATCTTTGTTGCCAAGAATGGGTCCTTTCTAGAGAAGGAGTTTCTCTCGAAAGAAGTGAGTGGGAGGAAAGTAGAACTTGATGAGGTAATTGTACCTTCTCTCGAATTGGAAAGTAGCACATCAGAGAAAACCGTTCCCGTGATGCCTACACCAACTAGAGAGGAAGCTAATAATGATGATCATGAAACTTCGGATCAAGTTACGACTGAACTTCGTAGATCGACCAGAGCACGTTCCGCACCAGAGTGGTACGGTAATCCTGTCCTGAAAGTCATGTTGTTAGACAACGGCGAACCTACGAACTATGAAGAAGCTATGATGAGCCCAGATTCTGATAAGTGGCTTGAGGCCATGAAATCTGAGATAGGATCCATGTATGAGAACAAAGTATGGACTTTGGTAGACTTGCCCGATGATCGGCAAGTCATTGAGAATAAATGGATCTTCAAGAGGAAGATGGACGTTGATGGTAATATCACTGTCTATAAAGCTCGACTTATCGCGAAAGGTTTTTGACAAGTTCAAGGAGTTGACTACGATGAGACTTTCTCACCCGTAGCGATGCTTAAGTCTGTCCGAATCATGTTAGCAATTGCCGCATTTTATGATTTTGAAATCTGGCAAATGGACGTCAAAACTGCATTCCTTAACAAATTTCTTAAAGAAGAGTTGTATATGATGCAACCAGAAGGTTTTGTCGATCCTAACGGTGCTAACAAAGTTTGCAAGCTCCAGCGATCCATTTATGGAATGGTGCAAGCATCTCGGAGTTGGAATATATGCTTTGATGATGTGATCAAAGCATATGGTTTTATACAGACTTGTGGTGAAGCCTGTATTTACAAGAAAGTGAGTGGGAGCTTTGTAGCATTTCTGATATTATATGTGGATGGCATATTTTTAATTGGAAATGATATAGAATTTCTGGATAGCATAAAAGGATACTTGAATAAGAATTTTTCAATGAAAGACCTCGGTGAAGCTACTTATATATTGGGCATCAAGATCTATAGGGATAGATCAAGACGCTTAATAGGACTTTCACAAAGCACATACCTTGACAAAGTTCTGAAGAAGTTTAAAATGGACCAGTCAAAGAAAGGGTTTTTGCCTGTGTTGAAAGGTGTGAAATTGAGTCAGACTCAAAGTCCGACCACGGTAGAAGATAGAGAGAAAATGAAAGTCATTCCCTACGCCTCAGCCATAGGTTCTATTATGTATGCCATGCTGTGTACCAGACCTGATGTGTGCCTTGCCATAAGTTTGGCAGGGAGGTACCAAAGTAATCCAGGAGTGGATCACTTGACAGCGGTCAAGAACATCCTGAAGTACCTGAAAAGGACCAAGAATGTGTTTCTCGTTTATGGAGGTGACGAAGAGCTTGTCGTAAAAGGTAACGTCGATGCTAGCTTTGACACAGATCCGGATGACTCTAAGTCTCAAACCGGATACATATTTATATTGAATGGTGGAACTGTCAGTTGTTGCAGTTCCAAGCAGAGCGTCGTGACGGGATCTACGTGTGAAGCGGAGTACATAGCTGCTTCGGAAGCAGCGCATGTAGGAGTCTAGATGAAGGAGTTCATATCCGATCTGCGTGTAATACCCAGTGCATCGGGTCCAATGACAATCTTTTGTGACAACATTGGAGCAATTGCCTTAGCGAAGGAATCCAGGTTTCATAAGAGAACCAAACACATCAAGAGACGCTTCAACTCCATTTGTGAAAAGGTCAAGGATGGAGACATAGAAATTTGCAAAGTACATACGGATCTGAATGTGGCAGACCCATTGACTAAACCTCTTCCGCGGGCAAAACATGATCAGCACCAAGACTCCATGGGTGTTAGATTCATTACTATGTAATCTAGATTATTGACTCTAGTGCAAGTGGGAGACTGATGGAAATATGCCCTAGAGGCAATAATAAAGTTGTTATTATTATATTTCCTTATTCATGATAAAGGTTTATTATTCATGCTAGAATTGTATTGACCAGAAACTTAAATACATGTGTGGATACATAAACAAATACGGTGTCCCTAGTGAGCCTCTACTGGACTAGCTCATTGATCAAAAGATGGTTAAGGTTCCTAACCATGGACATGAGTTGTCACTTGAAAACGGGATCACATCATTAGGAGAATGATGTGATGGACAAGACCCATCCATTAGCTTAGCATATGATCGTTCAGTTTATTGCTACTGCTTTCTTAATGTCAAATACATATTCCTTCGACCATGAGATCATGTAACTCCCGGATACCGGAGGAATACCTTGTGTGTTATCAAACATCACAACGTAACTGGGTGATCATAAAGATGCTCTATAGGTATCTCCGAAGGTGTCTGTTGAGTTGGCATGGATCGAGATTGGGATTTGTCACTCCGTGTATCGGAGAGGTATCTCTGGGCCCTCTCGGTAATACACATCACAAAGCTTGCAAGCAAAGCGACTAAGGAGTTAGTTGCAAGATGATGTATTACGGAACGAGTAAAGAGACTTGCCGGTACCGAGATTGAACTAGGTATAGAGATACCGATGATCGAATCTCGGGCAAGTAACATACCGACAGACAAAGGGAATTACGTTTGTTGTCATAACGGTTCGACCGATAAAGATGTTCGTAGAATATGTAGGAACTAATATGGGCATCTAGGTCCCGCTATTGCTTATTGACCGGAGAGGCATCTCGGTCATGTCTACATCATTCTCGAACCCGTAGGGTCCGCACGCTTAACGTTCATTGACAATATAGTATTATATTAGTTATGTGAGTTGGTGACCGAATGTTGTTCGGAGTCCCAGATGAGATCACGAACATGACGAGGAGCTCCGGAATGGTCCGGAGGTAAAGATTGATATATAGGATGATGCTATTTGGTCACCGGAAAGGTTTCGGAATGTATCAGGTAGTCATCAGATCACCAGAAGGGGTTCCGGGAGGCCCCGGGAGGTTATTGGATCATATGGGCCAAACGAGGGGAGCACACGAGCCCACAAGGGGCTGGCGCGCCCCACCTCTAGGCCGCTGGCCCTTAGGAAGGAAAAGGGGGAGGGCTAGCCCCTCCTGCCTTCCCCTCCACATGAGAGATAGGAAGGGGGGGGGGGCGCCACCCCTTCCTGCCTCCCCCCCTCCCACGCGCCTAAGAAGGAAGGTGAGAGGGGGCGCGGCCAGGTCAGGAGCCCAAGGCGGCCGCCGGCCCCCTTGGGGACGCCCTAGGCTGCCTCCCCTCCTCCCCCACCTATATATATGTGAGGAGGGAGAGGGACAACACACACCACGATCCCCAAGCCGTGTGCGGCGCCCCTCTCCCTCTAGTTCGTCCTCGGTCATAATTCGTAGTGCTCGGCGAAGCCCTGCGGAGATAGTTGCACCACCACCGTCACCACGCCGTTGTGCTCCCGGAACTCATCTACTACTTCGCCTGTCTTGCTGGATCAAGAAGGCGAGGACGTCATCGAGCTGAACGTGTGCTGAACGCGGAGGTGCCGTACGTTCGTTACTTGATCGGGCGGATCATGAAGGTGTATGACTACATCAACCGCGTTGATGAACGCTTCCGCTTTACGGTCTACGAGGGTACGTAGACATACTCTCCCCCTCTCGTAGCTATGCATCTCCATGGATAGATCTTGCGTGTGCGTAGAATTTTTTTTTGTTTTCCATGCAACGTTCCCCAACAGTTTGCTATTCTAGTGGATGTGTAATTGGGTTTTGTTGGAGTGAATTCCTCTTTGTGTTCTTGGTGTTCATCCCTTTTCCCCCTCCAAGTATGAAAAGATCCCTCTTAGGGTTTCACCCTACAACACTAGGTGAACTACAGTGTAGTGTGGCGGTGTTTTCAGGTCTTCCTGTGTTATCCGATTATCCTAGGATTGACTTTGTAAGAGGGTTACCTCACTATTTTGTATCGTTCGACCGTGTACTTTGTGTGGTTGGTGCTTTATATATAAAGCGAGGCGAAAGCCTGTTTCGAGAGGGCCATGAGCCTATATGGCCTAGTTTCACGCTCTAGCCACCATTGCGGCGGACCCTATCATCTCGGTGGGCAAGGCTTTAGGACATCACCTTCTAGAGGGCTCTCTCCTCGTAGGAGGCTGATCCATGGGACTTGCAGTTGGCAGAATTGGCTAATGTAACATTGATAGACAAAGCCGACTCTATCTCCTTTGGCGAGGTGCCCTACCACTCAAAATCAACATGTTTCTATGGTAGCTCTTACGAAACCATCTTCCTACACTGATGCACATTGCTAACTTTAACGGGTTGTTTGATGGCATTTGTGCTTTACATGGCCAAATGGAGAACACCAACCTCATTTTTTTCATTTTTTTGTTAGCTGAATTTGTATGGACTTCTGTCGCCGAAGGCATGTGATTGGGCTCTGAATGGAACCCCCCCCCCCCCCAGTCAGCTTCCAAACTTGTGGTCTTCATGCTCTGTGCAAAGAGTTGTTTGGCGTTTGGCTGCACTTCATGGATTTTTTTTGCGGGGTAAAGGGAGATTTCATTACTCAAGGAGGCATATCAGCCTTCGAAAGGTTTACAACAAAGTCCAACCCCGAGCACAACCAAACTGCAGTGCGGGGTGTAGCACATCCATACGCGGCAAGCGCATGACTAACCTTATTCCGCGAGCGACTAATAAGAGTAAAAGAAATCTCCCTACGAGCATCTTGTGCTAGTCTTCGAATCTCCTCAATGAGCACACGGTACTGCGATCTATCTCTAGTACGTGCTAGCAGCATAGACACCGCTTCGGCACAGTCGAGCTCAACCATAATGGGCAGGTTCGTACGGTAAAGTGCAAGCTCCAGGCCCTCTCTGCACGCAGCCAGCTCTGCCTCAAGGCCATTATCGCATGTAAGGAGCTGTCTACAAGCAGTATAGATGATGTTGCCTCTATCATCACGAAGAATCATACCACCCCCTGCCTCTCCGGTTGGAGGGACATGGCTGCCATTTGTATTGAGCTTAGCCCACCCCGGTGGAGGAGGGGTCCAGTGCAACTCCGGCTTGGGCACTTCCCTTGTGTGTATAATCGGGAGGCTATCATGCACCACCATTTTCCCTTTCTCCAAGTCGCCATGAGGGTGCTGATGGATACAAAGCAGAGAGGTGATGTACCCATGGAGGAAACGGCGAGATGCTTCTGTTGGGGGCGGCGCCTTATCATGTGTGATCTCATTCCGCACATACCAAGCTCTCCACATGGTCATAAGGACAACCATACGCGCCGTTTCTGACAGCGGCTCAAGGAGGGAGAGTAGCCACTCCGGACCATTGTTGCATATAGTATCCACCTCCGGGATTGGCCAATCCAAGGCCATGGCATGCCACAGTTCGCGAGCCAATGGGCACCTGCAGAACGCATGGAACCTGTCCTCATGTTCCATACCACATAGGGGGCATATGTCAGTAAGCTCGAGATGGCGAGAAAATTTGTTGACCCAAGTAGCAAGCGAGTTGGACACAACTCTCCAAGCAAACACACGTACCTTAGGGGGAGCAAGGCACCCCCATATGATCTTCCAGATGGCGCGATGACCATCCGGTGCCCTGCTCGTGGCTGTCGCTGATGAACGTTCGCGCTCGTCCATGGCAAGGCGGTAGGCGAAGCGAACGGTAAAGATACCATTCTTCTCCGGGCTCCAGGCGATCATGTCGTTGGTGATGCGGGTCGACGTGCGGATGTTGGTGATGGTATGCACGTCCGCCGGTAGGAAGTGGCATTGTAGGAGGTCCAGCCGCCAAGCGCCAGATGCATCCAGGAGCAATGCCACTCGTCGAAGCCTACATGTTCCTTGCTGCGTGATCGGGCGCCCAGTCGGCTGCGTGGGCAGCCAACGGTCCCGCCAGATCCTAATGCTTTGTCCGTCACCCACGCGCCAGACTAGGCCCTTTTTCAAGAGCTCAAGCCCATATCGGATGGCCTGCCAAGTGGGGGATGCACAGGGCCGGCCCTGAGGGGGGGGGGGGCAGGAGGCGGCCGCCCCGGGCCCCTCAAATCCAGGGGCCCCCTTTGACCAAGTATGTCATACGTAGCAGAAGGTCAGATCTGGTCGTAGGTTGCCATGTTTTCATCGTTCCGATCACACAAAGAAGGTAGCCGACGTTCACGCAAGCACGTTGTCATGTTTTCATCGTTGCCATCCCTCTTGCTGATACTGGGCCTGGCCCAATGCGTGGGCGGCATGACCAATGCTGCCGAGGCCCTAGGTAGCGCAAAACGCCCTCGTCTCCTGTTTTTTTCCATCGTGGATGCCCATCGCCCGCCGCAGACGCCAAACTTCAGGACCCAATCGCGGCAAGGCCATCACAACCGATGCTACGATGGCGGTGAGGGAGGAGGAGCACACAGGTACGCTGGTCTTCTTGCCCGATCGCTTCGCTCTTTGTTGATCGAATCTTGTGGGACTGTATGGATTTTCAGATTTCTCCCCTTCCTTTCTCTCAATGGAAAGAAATAGTCACCATGAGTAGGATTTAAGTTTGGCATTCAGAAATAAGGGTCATGATTTTACTGTTCGATTTAGAGAAATTGTGAGTAGGGGATGATGTCTACTGATGCACGATTAACCATTAAGCTACGTGAAATTATGTATAAGACTTGTCTATTCAATTAACTTGCTGATCAATTTTATGGTTTTGTAATGGATGTGCAAAATCACCTTTTCTCAAAAGGGATAATTGTATTTATACCCTTAGTTGTGTCCCCCTCAACCAAATTGCCCTTAGTTTTTGAAAACACGTGGTCTTGCCCAACCCACTTTGTCGTCTTGTGCTTTTGCCCTTTGACTGTTTGACCGTCACCTTGAAAACTTCATAACTAATTCATACTAAATCAGAAAAATGCAAATAAGATACCAAAATGTTTGGAAAAACATCACCTGTATGTCAATGTCACTTGCATTCATGACAAAAGTGTTGGTAAATTCAAGAAAAATTTGGTGGCATGTCATGAATGCAAGTGACATTGACATACAGGTGATGTTTTTCCAAACATTTTGGTATCTTTTTTGCATTTTTCTTATTTAGTATGAATTAGTTATGAAGTTTTCAAAGTGACGGTCAAACGGTCAAAGGGCAAAAGCACAAGACGACAAAGTGGGTTGGGCAAGACCACGTGTTTTCAAAAATTAGGGGCAATTCGGTTGAGGGGGACACAACTAAGGGTATAAATACAATTATCCCTTCTCAAAAACATTCAGATGGCTCCTTCCTTTCAGAAAATTTCAACATATATCTCCAGGACCAAAGTTGATTAGAAAATGGTTCCTTTTGGATCTGGAGATGATATCTAGTAATATACTGATTCTTCTGCTCATCAGTTTTCGCATATAGTTTTTGACATTCAACTCATTATCCATGTTATTTCTAGAGCATAGAAGATGGTTCGAATGCTTCAAGAACAATTTCTTTTATCAAGGACATGTATAAGGAGGCACTGGATGTGTGAATGATGGCCAAGGTATGCTGCCTTACGTGATAGTTATTGTCATTTTTTTAAATAGCTATATAGTGAGTAGAAACGATGTGAGGTTTGTAAATTTCCAAGGGAGCTTAAATAGTTTGGTAACTTTAAAAATTATTGAATGAGATTTATATTGATACCATAGTACACATAATTGCATCCAGCAATGTTAGAGGTAAATTTTAAGGTAAAATAAAAATTATTTGGTTTTGGATGCATTTTACTATATTGTTTATTTATAACATTTCACATATCCATATATTGAATATTATTGTGATGTTTAAATTGAGGGGCCCCTGATTCTAGTCTCGCCCCGGGCCCCGGAAATCTCCGGACCGTCCCTGGGGATGCATTCTCGGGGAAGACCGTGTCCTCAAGACGCCCCTCCGGGTAGTATTTGGCTTTCAGTACCTGCGCACATAGACTGTTAGGATTAATTAAGAGCCTCCAGGCCTGTCTGGCAAGGAGGGCTTGGTTAAAGAGACGGAAGTCTCTAAACCCCAGCCCGCCCTTCATTTTCTGTTGTTGAATCTTTGGCCACGCAGTCCAGTGAGTTTTCCGTTTGCCCTCTACAGAGCCCCACCAAAAATTACGGACCATCCTATTCAGATCATCGCAGACTGACATTGGTAGCTTGAAAACACCCATGATATATGTAGGAATTGCCTGTGCAACTGCTTTAATCATGGTTTCTTTGCCGGCAAGGGAGAGTGTGTCACCCCAAGCAATAATCCTTTTCAGAAGGCGAGACTGCAAATTCTGAAATTTACCTTTGTTCATACGACCATCTGGGGTAGGAAGGCCTAGATATTTCTCCTCAAACGTGTCCAAGTCCACATGCAAAACAGACCGGATCCTCTCCTGTTTGGTGGCGGGGCATGAATTACCAAACAAGAGGCTGGACTTGGCCGGGTTTATATGAGTGTAGCACTTCGCACACTTTAGTTGCTTGTTCCTCGACTGCTTTAAAAAACAGCAGTGTATCATCTGCAAATAACAAATGAGAGATGCCCGGCGCTCTACGACAAACTCTCAATGGAGTTAAGTCTCCTTTCATCTCGCCCTCCTTTAACAACGCAGAGAGACCGTCAGCCATAAAGAGGAACAGAAACGGGGAGAGAGGATCACCTTGCTGAAGTCCACACGACGGTGCGAATGAGTCCAAGAGGGTTCCATTAAATTTAACTGTGTATCTCACCAAGGTGACGCATGTCATGATCCAGTCCACCCAACGGCGAGCAAAACCCAACTTTATCATCATTCGCTCCAAGAAGATCCAATCCACCCTGTCATATGCTTTAGAGAGGTCAAGTTTATAGGCACAAAAACTGTTTTCCGGCTTCTTCTCCTGCTGAATAGAATATATGCACTCAAAGGCCACCAATGCATTATCAGTAATCATCCGCCCAGGGACGAAGGCACTCTGCTCCGGCGAAATAATTTCATCCAAAATGGGGCGGAGCCGGTTAACCAAACATTTAGCCACAACCTTGTATATGACATTGCACAAGCTTATTGGTTTGTATTCTGTCAGCCGCTCTGGTTTGTCTACCTTCGGGATAAGAACAATGGAAGTGTCGTTGACCCCCTCAGGCATTCTTCCAGAACTGAAAAACTCCTTCACCCCCGCAATAACCTGCTCTCGCATGACATCCCAGTTTCTCTCGAAAAAGCACACGGGAAATCCATCCGGCCCCGGCGCTTGAACGGACGCGACTGTTCTAATCATGCTTGAGTGAACAGTAAAATCAAAAAAATAATAGAAAAAGCATTTTGGAGCATTGATTTTGTCTTTTTTGCCACGTTTTCCGCAAATGTCATCCGGTGATGAAATTTTGCAAAAAATGAAAACATTTGTCAATGTTTGACACAAATAAATTCAGAATAATTTTTTTTCTATTTTTTGATTTTACTGTTCACCCGAGCTCACATGAGCTCGGGATAAGAACAACACTTTCGCGCAGTAAACTTGCTATTGAAAAAGTTGTTGTTTTCAATCCAGCCAACCGCATTTTCAATTGTGTTTTTTCCCTCCAGCTATGGGCGCCGCTCGGGAGATGAAGGACATAGCTGGTGCGACCAAAGCGTTGTACAACCTTAAACATATCCATGCCATCAACGGGAGGCGAGACGACCATGAATGGTGCCCCGCATAGTGTCTTTTATTTTTCGGAGTCAAAACATACTCTATCTCTCTATCCCGCTTTCTTGTGTGTAGTTTTTATGTTGAGGGAAGACCATCATGGCGACTCTTATGTGTAGTTTTGGTTTTCCAAGACTTTATAGCTCGCTAGCCTTAGTTTTCGTTTTGTTAATTTAAGGCCGGAGGTTGCTTGCGCTCCTTAAAGCTTTTTAAGTTGCACGTAAAATGAAGTTCACCGCAATTGTAAGCAAAATATCTTTATATCGAGCAAAATTGAATAACTTTGAAACCCGATTTAGTTCTGGAAGGAATCAAATTACTCCTTTGTTCCCAATTATAAGATGTTTTAAATATTTTAATATAGACTACATACGGACTGAAATGAGTGACTGAATATATTAAAACATGTCTATATACATCTGATTCTGAAAAAATTAAAACATATTATCTCCATCCCTACTAATCAGATTTGTCTAGATACGGATGTATCTGGACAATGATAATTGTCTCAGATTTTTTAGATACGGATGCACCTTACACTAAACGTGTCTAGATACATACGTATCTAGACAAATCTGAGTCAACTAATTATATGGCATGGAATCACATTTTGCTGGCGCCATTACTTTGCTCAACACTGGAAATTAGTTTCCAAAAACTGAAGAACGTTAAATTGGCCAGTAGCTAATTGCAAATCGCATAATTAACCATTTTCAGTTTTTGAAAACTGCCCACGAGAGGTGCGCACGGGCCAGCATGCTCGTCCAACGACCGCCACGCGTCTTGAGACCGGCTAGGTGGGCACGAGTCGCTGTCGTCGGGTCTTCCACCACCACCATCCGATGCCATCCAACGGCCCATGCCCGCCCCACTCCCCCGACTTCTATAACCAGAGCCCACCATCCGGGTCCGCCCCCCCTATACGCCGTGCTGTGCTCGAGTGTCAACGTCATCGCCCAGCCTCCCGCCGCCGCCGCCGCCGCCGCCGCCACAAGCGAACAAGGTGAGGCGCCCTCCCCTGCCGCCCTTCCTCTTCTTCTTCCTCTTCTTCATTTTGCTTAAGCTCGTTCCGATCTATTAGGCCGCTTCATTTTGCTTCCGTTGCTATGTTCGTTCCGATCTGGTACGCGTTTGTTGTGCCTTGCGCTTAGGGCTTTAGAAACGGCCCTCCTCTTGATCCGTCGCCCCGGTACTTCGCGGTGAAATTTGCGCTTATTTTCTTGACAACTTGTTGTCTAGAGGATGTGTCGCCCAGGTTCGCAGTGACGAGCTAGATCCTCTTGATTGGGGATTTCGCCACCCTTTTGTCTCTCTGGAATCCTTGTGAGATTGGGTGTACTGCGGCCATTATTCATCCTGTGAATCAGTCGAGGGATTAGCGTTAGTAGTGATGAGTAGGGTTTGTTCTGTACGCAGAGATTAACAGAGCCCTGTCCTTTTATCTGGGATTTAGTGCTGAACAATGGATTGCGAGCAGTAGTTTGGTCACAGTGCAATTTTTTTATAGTAGTTCACAGTGCAATTGGATATGTGCCTTTATGCTGCGAAATAGTGGCTGGGATTTAGTGCTGGACAGTGGATGAACTGTTTGGTCACAGTGCAATTGGATAGGTACCTTGTGCTGCGAATAATATTGGATTATGTTGTTCTTAGAACCTTGTCCTGGGTAGAATAGAATTTGTACTGCTGTGTCCCGAGATGCTGATTCGCAGGTTACAGCCCTGCGGAGTTGAGTGCAACGGGTTATTCTTTTATTCGTGGGATCTTGTCCTGTTTGTGCAACTTGATTATTTTAGGATGCTTTGATTAGGATCTTGTATGAGTATTTCTTGTCCCTACTGCTGCCAACTTTTTACAATAGGGAGCAGAACGACTTGTGCACATTCACACAACTGCTAACACTCATGAGCAGTTCACTAGATGACGATCATGATTGTAATTAGTTTAAGAAAGTAAAATTGTTTGGATGTATGTCAGATCTGGTAACTTAAATCTAAGTTTCTAACCTCTAGAGTGTTTCCTTTTTTGTTCTTGAGGCACAATTTATGTTCTGAGACACTGATCACCTTTTGTTTAGGCCAAAGAAGATGGCTGAAGTCGAGACCTTCCTCTTCACATCCGAGTCTGTCAATGAGGGGCACCCTGACAAGCTCTGCGACCAGATATCTGATGCTGTGCTAGATGCATGCCTGGCTGAAGACCCTGACAGCAAGGTTGCTTGTGAGACATGCACCAAGACCAACATGGTCATGGTTTTCGGTGAGATCACTACCAAAGCCAATGTTGACTATGAGAAGATTATCAGGGATACTTGCCGTGGCATCGGTTTTGTGTCCAATGATGTAGGGCTTGATGCTGACCACTGCAAGGTACTTGTCAACATTGAGCAGCAGTCCCCTGACATCGCGCAGGGTGTCCATGGCCACTTTACCAAGCGGCCTGAGGAGATTGGCGCTGGTGACCAGGGCCATATGTTTGGATATGCAACTGATGAGACTCCTGAGTTCATGCCCCTCAGCCATGTTCTTGCTACCAAGCTTGGTGCTCGCCTCACTGAGGTTCGCAAGAGCGCAACCTGCCCGTGGTTGAGGCCTGATGGCAAGACCCAGGTGACTGTGGAGTATCACAATGACAACGGTGCTATGGTCCCTATACGTGTCCACACTGTGCTCATCTCCACCCAGCATGATGAGACAGTGACCAATGATGAGATTGCTGCTGACCTGAAGGAGCATGTGATTAAGCCTGTCATCCCAGAGCAGTACCTTGATGAGAATACCATCTTCCATCTCAACCCATCTGGCCGCTTTGTCATTGGTGGACCTCACGGCGATGCTGGTCTCACTGGCAGGAAGATCATCATTGACACCTATGGTGGCTGGGGAGCTCATGGTGGAGGTGCTTTCTCTGGCAAGGACCCGACCAAGGTTGACCGCAGTGGTGCATATGTTGCAAGGCAGGCGGCGAAGAGCATTGTTGCCAGTGGCATTGCCCGCCGCTGCATCGTCCAGGTGTCTTATGCTATTGGCGTGCCTGAACCACTCTCGGTGTTTGTCGACACATACGGCACGGGCAAGATCCCTGACAAGGAGATCCTCGAGATTGTCAAGGAGAACTTTGACTTCAGGCCAGGCATGATCATCATCAACCTCGACCTCAAGAGGGGCGGGAAGGGGCGCTACCTCAAGACCGCGGCATACGGACACTTCGGCAGGGAGGGCGCGGACTTCACCTGGGAGGTGGTGAAGCCCCTCAAGTGGGAGAAGCCTTCTGCCTGAGCAAACTGTTAGCGAAGTCTCTGAATAAATTTAGGTTTACCTATCGCAGCAAGTAATATCTCTATTCACTGCTCCAGAGCTGCAACGGTGCAAGTTTTTTTTTTCAGTGTCTGTGTTTAGATGTGCTTGTATTGTGGGTGTGCTACTTGTGTTCTTATCTGCTCATGTCATGGTAATGGTGACGACAAGATTGAAACTGTTAAAGAAATATGACTTTCCTCTCTTTGCTAGCCATCTTGTGTTGGAACAACTCTATTCAGCATGATTGCGATTTCTTTTCCTTCCGCAGTAGAGAGCATCCACATCACAGCATTTCACTTATCTGTTCTATTTAGGTGATAATATAAGGAGCATGAAAGTACTTCCACTTGTGTGTTTTATTTAGCTTAGCCTTCGCAGAGGGTGCTACGTTTTTCTTACCTAAATGTTACTCTCTTGTCCCATAATATAAGATGATTTTTTGACAATCTACTAGTATAAAAAAACCGAGAATGGTGTTTTGGAGGTTGAGCTCCATGGAGGCCTTTATTTTAAAAAATATTCAAATTCAAACTTTTATGTTTCAAAAAATTCTGAAAAAATATATGCGTGTATGTAAGGATGTAACCCACGTGTGTAAAATTTCATGATGAAATACATTGAAATGCGACCTGTGCAAAAAAGACAAATTCATGGCCTGGGAGGATAAATAGTATCATGTGTTAAATAGCCCTAGATTTGTCTTTTTTGCACAACCCTCATTTCAACGTATTTTGCCCTGAAAATTTACACACATGTGTGTTATGCCTTCATGTATATCTGTGCTTTTTTTTCAGAATTTTTTGAAATATAAAAATATGAATTTCAATGAAATTTGAATTTTAAATCTGGAGGCCTGCAGTGAGCTCGGTCACCAAAGGCTGTTTCCGCAAAAAAACGTCCTATATGCCTATATGATGGAGTAGATTTTCAGCCTCTGCGAGTGAATACCCTCAGCCGCTCAGGCACATTGAATGCCACACATTAAATCCTAAATCGTTCACTCTCACATACACCCTAGCGAATTATGAGCTGGTGGCATTAAAGGTTTGCTAATGAGGACATGGCTACCTTGGATGCGACAAAAAATATTGCATATATGCATATTTATGAGGTGATTTCTAATTGCAGACTTTTGTGTCATGTCTAATTGTAGATGTATGGGACATTTGTACAATCCACATATGAAGATAAGTAAAAAAGAGGAGTTTAGGTGCTGTTTAAAAAGATCTCTCACGTCACTTTTGGGCCAAGAGAAAATAGAGTTCAAGTCCCACACGTTTTGGACTCAAATTCAGACTGCACAGACATACCTGACTCAAAACGCCAAGATCTCTTTCATCCGGACTCCAAATTGGGTGATTCTTTTTTTGTTGGAAAGTTTATTTCGTGCAATTTCCAACCCAATTGGATTCACCTTCAAATTCGTCTGGAGCGTTAAGATATTGACGAAACAATCTGACGCTGCAGCAGAATTCGAGTCAAACTACAAGTCGAAAGATGTTTCATTACCTCTACTTGGGCCCATGAGCCTTGTACGACATAGAATTAGTTTTAGGCTACCTTGGGACGTCCTCCCACCTCATTGGCCGCCACCCCTGGCTCCTATATAAGTAGATCAATCTAGTAATTTTTTCTTGGGATTTGTTTAGTTAAAAATTAGCCATTAGAACTTCGTGTACTTCGTTTGTGTCAACGACCAGACCAAGACCGCTTTCGGATCCCCACTTTTATCAATACTTTATATATATTCGCAATATTCAGATTGAATTATCATATTCTTACTTGTTCTTCGATTGCATGCAGGAATAAACCTTCGTGGTCAGGCTGATCGTGCTTCTGGCATCGTCAGTAACCTCAGGAGATTGGTTTAGGATTGCTAAGGCGCAACGCCGTGCACGTTTGTAGTTGGATCGTCAAAGTTGACTCCACCAAATCGATAGTTATCATCTCATCGAAAGACGGGACACCCTCGCCTCTATCAAGTGGTATCAGTTTTCAGGTTGCTCGGTGAGAATTTCCAGCTATCCCTAGATTAGATTTATTTTCTTACCTACTGTCCAAGAAAAAGCCATAAAAAAGGTAGATCTATTCATCCTTTGTCCAAGCCAGTCTGAGCCTTTGCAATTTTCTTTTCATTGTTTGCATAGTTGAATTACTGATTGCATCGTCGTGTCGAGTTGCTGGTCTTAGTGTCTAATTTCTTTAGAGTTTCGGGTTCTGTTCACGTTAGTCACGTCACCGCTGCATCATCATCCCTTCCAGTGTCGACCACCGCCATCCATCCGTTTCCATCACGTGCTCCCCATCGTACATTGTCATAATCATACTTGAGGTGGTTTGCATCTTCGCTTGATCTAATCTGCATCTTATCTAGTTTGTTTTGGAAAGAGAGAAAAAAAGACAGAGAAAAAAAAAGTAAAAAAAGTGAGAGAAAAAAAGTGAAAAAAAGTTTAAAAAAGAGACAAAAAAAGAGATTCAGAGTGTGCTCCTCCCTTGTTTACGTGCAGCGTCGTGATTTTGTTAGTGTTCTAGGCTCGCGTCTCTAGCACGGTCTAGCCTAGCACTAGCACAGTACCGTCGTTGAGCGTTTATTCAACAATGCATCTTTGAATTGATTATTGCTAATCTTTTGCTACCATATATTTAAGCCTTCCAAGCTCCACATATTCCTACACCGTGTATACGTACGTTCCCCTGGCAATCACTTTACTCAATCTTCGGAGTTATTTGACACCGCTGGTTGCCTGTCACCACCTGCTGTATGGTAAGAACTTGTAAGATATTTGCTTTACTTTACCACCACATCATAGTAGTTCATAGGAACAGTATTCTCGAATTTTGTTTCTTGTTTCTACTAATCATGACAGGTTCCGGAGATAGAAGTTCTTGGACGACGGATACATCTTCACCATCACGAGAGGTGGGACAACACACACAAGCACATGGTCAGGTTATCTCTTTGCCGTCATTTGAGGGTATATTTAATCCTGCTATTTCTATAGCTTGGGAGCTTGAAGTAGAACAAGTTTTTAGTCACCATGATTTTTCTGAACTTGAGAGAGTATGAGCTGCCACTGGAGCATTTACTGATTTTGCTTCTGTTTGGTGGAGTGTGCATTGTAGGAAAAACATTGATAACCAACCCACAACTTGAAAATATTTGAAAGCTGTAATGAGACAACAATTTTTTCCTCCTTACTATCGTCGTGAATTGCTTCGCAAATTAGAACAGTTAAAATAAGGCAGTAACACTGTTAATGCTTACTTCCAGGAGTTCAAATCTTATATGCATCATTGTGACATAGATGAATCTGAGGATGATACAAAGAATAGATTTTTTTCGTGGTTTGAACCATGATATTCGCGCAAGATTTCATTATATTCCGTGTTGTATTACTGGTATGTATGTTCGTGCTTGTACCTTTGAGAGACAAATGCAGGAAGATGCGTTAGGAGACTACGACAACTACTATTCCAGTTCATGCTCAACAACATTGGTTGTATCCTCCCTCGATGCACCTGCTAGAGCGGCCACACCTCAGATTGTGAGCGCGCCATCGCCTCAAGTCTATGATACATTACCATCATCCATACCTACATCATCTGAGTCATTGCGACATGGTAACACTAAAGGTATTGATGACATAACTTCACATGAGGATGATGAATGCCTAGTTAACTTGAATACATCATGTGTTGAGTTACCTATTGATTTGAGCACATCACCTATTTTAGAGAATCGTGTTACGGTCATGAATGCGTCATGTGATCAAACAGCTGAAATACCAACAATTTTGAGTGCACCCATTGAATTAACTGTCGATGGAAAAGAACCATGTGAATCAGGGAATAAATCAGATTTGGATCAAATACATTTAAAAATAATTGTGCCAATGTTTAATCATTTTGATATGACCTCTAATCTTGGTGATGATTCTGTGTCAAATGACTTATTGCACGTTTGCTTATTTAAGCGTATTGTAGCATGTAAATTTGATGCAAATAAGGTTTATTCACCAATGTTGGGATGGTTTAATGATGAACATTGTCAATCTTTTGATATGAATAAGAGCTTCACTTATATGTGCAAACTAAGTTGCAATATTTTCATGCCTTCTAATTCTTGTGATAATATTTTGGCTTTATATTTTATGAAATATGGAAGTTACTTATGTATACATGTGTCATATGTGCAAAAATCAAGGGAAGTAAAAATGGATGACATATACATATACAACATGTACACTTTGTCTCTTTTGTTAGTCACATTTCAGATTAAGCAACGCCGAGGACGGCTTTTTTTCAAGAAGGGGAGGATGATGAGGGCATGGCTACCTTGGATACGACCAAAAATATTGCATACATGCATATTTGCGAGGTAATTTCTAATGCAAACTATGCAATAATTTATTTATGTTATCCAGGACAAAAATACTTCACACACTTTTGTGCCATGTCTAATTGCAGGTGTATGGGATATTTCTACAATCCACATATGAAGATAAGGGAAAAAGAGAAGTTTAGGTGTTGTTCAAAAAGTCCTCTCACGTCATTTTCGGCCAAGAGAAAATAGAGTCCAAGTCCCACACGTTCTGGACTCAGATTCGGACTGCACAGACATACCTGGCTCAAAATGCCAAGATCTCTTTCATCCGGACTCCAAATTGGGTGATTCCTTTTTGTTGGAAAGTTTATTTCATGCACTTTCCAACCCAATTGGATTCACCTTCAAATTCGTCCGGAGCATTGAGATATTGATGAAACAATCTGACGCTGCAGCAGAATCCGAGGCAAACTACAAGTCTGGGTCTTGCATCACCTCTACTTGGGCCATGAGCCTTGTACGACCTAGGATTAGTTTTTGTAGGAACGAAGTATGTCTAACAGAGAGGGGGGGGGGGTGAATGGGAGTTTTAAAATTTCTTCGGAAATCTCAAAACTCTCGGAACCCAGCAGTGGAGCGAATGTAAACAGAGTACAACGAGCGGATACAAGTTAACGAATGGACACTAAAAACATGCATCGAGATAAATCACATGATTGATTCAGTTCGAAAGTAAAGAGGAGAATCAGAGGTAACCAGTGATGCTCGATGGCGACAAGGAATTTGGTAGACTAGTTCGCCCTTCTGCACCAGGACTACGTCTGGTTGGAGGGGTTGTGATTTAACACAGAAGATAAACTCTCTTCGCCCTATTCTCCCCGACAATTGGTTCGTCAACCAATGCTGATCACTCGTGGTAGATACTTGAGGCGACCTCCGAACCTTTACAAACTTCTTCTTCGAGAACCACAATTACTCTTGGTCTATGAAGAAATTGACACCTAACCGTCTAGAGAGTTTGCAGTTCTCAAGAGTAATAGGTGGAGTGTACTAGACTTAGATTCGAGTGATGCTGAACCACTATCTAATTTTTCAGCTCTAGGGGTTTTCTCTCGGTGGATTTTAAACTCAAATCACTCTGGAGAGGGGGTTGCTCATCAATCTTCTCACAATCAAATGGAGCAGCCACAGGACAACGCCGGTGCGGGGTGGCTATTTTTAGCTGCAGCCTTCCCTGGTTGGAAATGAATATTTTGGACACGCGGTCCAGCCAATGGCCAACCGACACGTTTACAATGGTCGGATTTCAAGAGCAATGGTAACATTACTTGAGGACCAAGTAATGCTAACTCCTTGGTCAAAGACAAATCTCTCGCAGCGAAGAAGATCACAGTCTCTTGCTGGCAAGTATTTGCTTGGAACACAAAGAGATTTCTCTCACAACTTTCATAGGATTTGGGTTTAGCATCAGAGAATCAAAGCTTCGAACGCTACACCCCTGTTAGTAGTACGGTGGTCCTGTGACTCAATAATGAGAAGAGAAACAACAAAATAAATGCTACGTCTTCAATCTTCTCGGTCACAGTCACTTCCTTCGGACGAGCACCGAACCAATTGCTTCGGATCAACAATTTTTGAGGGGTCACTCTTGTTATCATAATCTTCAGTGATAACGTTCACTGCTACGAAGGGGATTATCTTTGGTGTTTGAATCAAACTCCTCTTGATTCCAGGGACCTGTTACTCTGTGTGCACTAGCAAACAGATAAGTCCCATACTGTTTATGTCAACAAACTCCAAAACATAAGGAGGCAAATTATTGCACCAACAATCTCCCCCTTTTTGGACGATTGTTGACAAAATAGATAATCATCAAAGTGAAGATAGATAAGTGATAAGTAATTCCAACAAGAGTGAATAAATGTTACTTTGCTCGATGATGAAATAGACCCCCCTAGATGTATGCAGGGAAGAAGATATGAGATTAATTCTCTTGCAAGTATTGAGGTATACAGAGGAAATTTCAATCATTCGAGACAATGATTCACACTGATGGCATATAATCCATCGAGATTGCAGTGCTATCATTTATAACTTCCAATAATAATTCCACATGCAAAACAAATGCTTCGAGAGAAATAGTGCAACAGGAGGGGTTATTAACATTATAGCACAGAAGTTTTTACAGCTTAGAGCAGATAAGCTTTAACCAGAAGTTTCAAACTTTCACGAAACCAAACCAAAGAAACACATAAAGCAAATCTATCGAGACTCGATGTAATTCTCCCCCTTTTTGTCAACTAGTGTCAAAAAGGTGACGAATAACATGAGTGCAAAAGCGTAGAACTTGGTTCACTCGGCGGCATCTCCAGAAGAACTTTCCGAGGTGATTTCGTCTTCGAAAATGACTGGATTGGCTTCGTCTTCAGCAGCAGCGGATTTTTCTTCAGGGAGAACAACTTGGGGCTGAGAAGATGAGGGCATATTGGGGGCAGCCACATGAGGAACACGGGATAGCACATTGCCTTCGGTAGGTTTCTTCGTCGGTGAGGTGGCTTCAGATTCTTCAATCAGTTTGCGAAGCTTGAGATGCAGAAGATCAGTGGTTGGCTCACGACATGGAAGAGGAGGGGTACTCCGCTCTTGGAAATCATCAATAGTGAAGCCTTTGTCAATATAATCATAGAGCTCTTGGAGATTGGCATTCAGGAGTTGTTTCTCAATGAAGAACTTGCAAAGCAATTTCCAGAGCCTCTTCTTGTTCTCATATGCAATCAGATGCACGATTCTGGATGATTGTTGATAGCATTTAGCTCGGAGGCGAGATGTTCTTTTTCACGTCGATCCTCAGCGATGTGCTGTAGCAGCAGTTGTTGAGTACGCAAACTAACTTCGTGTTGCGATGGAGGTTGAAGCGAAATCTTTCGGCCGCGCTGAGTGAGACGTGGCCCATTGAATTGCTTGTGATAATCATGAGGGCTTGACGCAGGCGATTTACACGAAGAAATATCTTCTATGACTTGCAGGGTATCACGAACAGGAGGTATGAAGCTTTTGTGACTTTCCTTTGTCAGATATTCTGTGCGCATGGCATGATCAATAATTTTTTGGATCCATGGCGCAAAAACTTTGAGGCAGAAGGGATATTGAGTAGAGTCCTTCAGAATAAGCAGAAACATGTCCTCAACATCGAAGATATACCACTCAGAGATTGCATAGATAGTATTGCAAAGAACATCTGAGATGGACTTATCTGTATTCATCCCGGCCAGAGGGCAAATAGTGTAAGAGAGCAAGTGATATAGCGTCTGATTTTCGAACATTAAATGCTCTAGACGGGGAGGACCAGTGTAGTCACGAATCTTTTCTTGATCCGTAGTGCAATGAAAAGTTTCATCTGATATGACATCAATGTTGTGCACCCGAATTTCATTGTCACCATGCTGAAAACGAGGGAAATGGAAGTGCGAGACAAAAATCTATTGCAGTGCATTTGATGTGTTTTCCATCGATCATCCATTCCATAATCCATTTCCTGCCGTTGGATTCATCACCAGAGATGTACAGAGTAGCATAGAACTGAAGAACAATCTCTCTGTTCCAAGGATGCTTGAATTCGAAAACTTTGGTGAGACATAAATCATCCAGATCTTGCAGCAGCTGATTGAAACAGCCAATATTGTGCATAGCAGGGATGTTTGGATATTCATGAGGAAATATCTTTTTGCTCTCATAGAGGACCCGAGAGTAATAGATGGCATGTTCTTTTGTCCAGAAGCGAGGCGATCCCGAAGTGCGCAGCCCATTATACGGACTACCTTGAAAGAATTTGGGATGCGCATTCCCATTGAAAGGAGGACCTTTGGTGCCATCTCCTGACGAGAACAAAGGCAGTTCTTCTCGAGGGTATGGGTATTTGAGTTGTTCTTCAAGAGAGAGAACTTCATCGCCATATACAACGGAGTCAATATGGCGAGCAGAAACAGATTTTTGTTCGGAGGGACCAACATCTTGAATTCTTGGCGCTGTGTCGATGGATAACTTCATTTGAGATGGAGCTGGTGGCACAACAGAGGGAGCTGCAGAGACAGTAGGCAGTAGAGCAGGTTCCTTCATTGTAGGCATTGAGGTCGAATCAGGCACTGGAGGTGGTTCAGGTTGTTCCTCGGGAATCTATTGTTGCTGAACAGTTTGAGAGTCCGAGACCTTGGGTGGTTCATGAGCCGGTGAAGCTTGGGGCTCGGAGCGAGGGAATTCACCCTCCTCAAAAACAGTTCGCTGAGATGGAATAGCAGCTTGAGCAGGGGAGGCCACATGCACTGATTCAGTTGGCCTTGGCGAGGAAGGAGCATGAGAGTCTTTGACTGGGGGTTGCGATGGAATAGCTGGCTCAGGAGATTTTTCTTTCTGAGACTGAGCTTCTGGGCGATCAGGTGACTTTTCTGTCAGAGCAGAAGGTACATTTTTCTTCGCAATTTTCTTTCGGTGCTTCTTCTTTTGCTGAGCAACTTGATCGATATGGCCTTTGACAAGATCATCGTAGCCAGTAACCTTTGCTTGATGCTCAAGACAGACCTTGCGAACAATTTCATCTAGATCCATGTGAAAACGCAGCCTTCTGTTTCGGGGGAGAGTCATGGCACGATTGATGTACTTGTAGGAGTCTTCGAGTGCTTTAATGATAAATTTTGAAGAGGCAATTTTCATTCGACCATCAAGGTCATTTAGTTTGGTAGTAAGAGTGTTGATTTCAACTGCATCTTCTCTCATTTCTTGAACAACTGTAGTGGCCTGTGAGATAACTTCAGGAGGGATAGGCAGAGAGGCCACTTCACCATCGAATGGATTGTCCACAAACTTATCAAGCTGTTCCATGATGAACACATGATTATAGTAGTGAGGAGCATCAGACTTGGCAGTAGGAGCAGTTTGCACTGGAACTTGCTTGGAGGGAGGCTTTGAAGCCAACAGCTGAATGAGTGTAGGAGCAAACTTAGCAGCCTTTTCCTTTAGAGCAGTAGCTTGAGGAGCATTATGCTCTGTAGTAGGTGCCTTGATTTTCTTCAAATCTGGCTTGGGAATGCGTTCACCTGGCTTTGTAGTACTCACTGGAGTGTCAATTACCAAATCCTTCAAGTTGATAGCATCTGGATGACGAGTTGTATTCACATGCTGTTTCATAGTGACAGTGGTAGGTGGAGTTTTCCTAGCAGAGATCTTCTTCGGTGGTACTTCTGGAATCATGGGGACTCGAAGATCAGGCAACACCGTTGAAGTAGTGATATTCACTTGCTCGCTGAGAGTAGCAGCAACTTCATCCTTTGTGAGTGGTGGATCATCATCATCCGAAGGATCACTAAGGGCAAATTCATCGGCTGGTGCAGCCGTTCTCTTCTTTGGTGCACTCTTTCGCTTTGATGCAGCAGTACTGGGATCATGCTTGCGTTTAGAGCAACCTTCAGATTTGCCTTTGGCCTTTTTCTTCTCTACATCATCTTTGAGAAGGCAACAGTTTTCCTCTTCAC
Source organism: Thinopyrum elongatum (assembly GCA_011799875.1). Taxonomy (NCBI): domain Eukaryota; kingdom Viridiplantae; phylum Streptophyta; class Magnoliopsida; order Poales; family Poaceae; genus Thinopyrum; species Thinopyrum elongatum. The sequence continues at coordinate 198,403,841 of CM022302.1, forward strand.
GAGCCTGTTGCTTTTCAGCCTTCTTAGCTCGCTTGATGGTATTTCGCCTACGCTTAGCAAGCTCATTGGGATAAGATTCGGGTGTGTGAAGGGAGGACTCATGAGCATCTGGAGGAGGCGGCGGTCTCTCTTGGGGATCATTTGGCTTTATGAGAGAAATTTCCCGGCAGTCACCCCATGGTGGATGAAATGCAAAGTTTTGAGCAAACCGAGGATGAACAAATTCATAATTGAACCATTTGCGCACCCAGTGACGTCGAATCCATTGCAGACGCTTATCTCTCTGCTGCTTTGTTTCTCCGGGAGCTATATTATAACGATCATGGGATATATATTCAGCTGTGTTTGTATATGGTTGTCTGCCACCCCTCTTCTTCTTCGGAGCATTCTCTTCTTGTTCGTCGGCATTTGGCTCGGTTCTTTTACGCTTTCTGGTTGATGGGCCTACCATTGGGCCCTTGGCATTCAGAGCTTTGGATTCATCTGCTGTACCCAGAACAACATCATCTCCGTCAGCCATGCTCACTGGTCGAGCCGAACCCTCAACTGACTGCATGTACCTGTGAATAAGGATAGATGCGAGGGAAAATGGGGACAGGGTTACAAATGCTCACAGTGAGGTTTTAGATGAAAGAAAATGTTTTGAAGAAGAATTAGATGCAGATTTTGAGAAATTTTTCGGATGAAAGAAATGTGTAGAACGAACTAATAGGTTCAAAGAATATACTAGTTAACGTGCTAAGCATTCCGTTCGTACGAGACATAACACAAACCCTAGATATGAAAGTTTTCGGATGCGAGGGACTTATACAAACCACATCCGCACAAGTTACCTATCAGTAAAGATCTGAGAAATGCGGTAAAAACAGGTAATATCTACCACAGACGAATTCGAACTAGATGAATGGAAGAACGAGTTCGCACTACACATACCCTAACTCGGTGATGTGCAGCAACTATGGTGGCACGGGGAGGAAGATGATCCACGGTGGCGAGGAATGACTCCGGCGACCTCTTTCCGACAGCAAAGCGGCGAAGATGATCGACGGCGTTGAGCTCAAGGAGGAACAGAGAGGCAGGGCTTCGGAGGGTGACGGTGGCGAAGAGGAGAAGTGGATTATATATATATATATATATATATATATATATATATATATATATATATATGCGAGGAGAAATAACCGCATCCGGTGAATCTGATCAGACGACCACAGTCAAAGGACTACAGTGATTCAACGGTCCAGATGAAATAGCAGTTGATGACGAGCATGTGGCAACCGTCATCAAAGATCGTGGTCCTGACTTGGGCGGGAAACCCCAAATTTTGGAAGGCTTTCGCCAAAACGAATTAAGTTCGGAACAAACCTTTAACATGGTCAAGGACACCAAATAAAGTTTCGTAACCAGATGAAATTTGAGCATTCATAACGGAACAACATAGACTAGAAGAGATAGAATAGAGGGAAAGCAGGGTCCTAGGTATTTCACTCAGACAAAGAAACACGAACACCTGAACGAAAAGCTATGAGTGAAATACATTCGGACTAACACAAAAACCTTCAACTAAAAGGCAACTCAACGAAAGGAAATTGTGGTGGTGTGACCCACCATATAAGAACTGTATAACCCAGAGCGTCGCACCATTATCGTGGCACCCGGTTAGTCCAGTTCTTTGTTAATGTATTCACTCTCAGAAAGAAAATTTCACTTTGTCGAAATTTTCAAACTCTTCGAGTGTTGTGCACCCATTCCTTCTAAGATGTGGAAGTGATGGTGCAGGTGCCGAGTCCAGCTTACTGCACATTTGCGGAATCTAGGATATTTAGCTCACACCGTAACACACATAATCTTTTCTCACCGAGAGGCTTGGTGAAGATGTCAGCGAGATTATCTTCAGTATTGACATGACTGATAACAATATCCCCTGGAGCAACATGATCGCGAATGAAATGATGTCTGATGGCAATATGCTTGGTGCGAGAATGCTGCATTGGATTGTGTGCAATTTTGATCGCACTCTCATTGTCGCAGTATAGAGGAATCTTCTTTACCTTGATGCCATAATCCTTTAGAGTCTTCTTCATCCACAACAACTGAGTGCAACACGCGCCAGCAGCAATATAATCAGCCTCAGCCGTAGAGAGAGAGACACAATTCTGCTTCCTTGACGACCAACATACCAAAGATCTACCGAGGAAATGGCATGTCCCCGAAGTAGATTTCCTGTCAACCAGGTCACCAGCGTAATCTGAGTGTGAATATCCAATGAGATCAAATTGTGCTCCCTTAGGATACCATAAACCTAAGGTGGGGGTGTGAGCCAAATATCTCAGAATACGCTTGACCGCTTGGTGATGCGATTCTTTCGGTGTAGCTTGATAACGATCACACATACAAACACTCAACATAATATCAGGTCTGGATGCACACAGGTAGAGTAAAGAACCAATCATCGAACGATAAGCTTTCTGATCGTAATCCTTACCATACACATCTGCGTCCAGCTTATTATTCATGGGCATTGGAGTTTTGTAGCCTTTCAGTTTGCAATCTTGCATTTTAAACTTCTTCAGATAGTCCCTCAGATATTTCTCTTGAGATATGAAAATTCAATTGTCCTGTTGACGTATTCACAGTCCGAGAAAGAACTTAAGTTCACCCATCATAGACATTTTATATTTCTCGGACATCATTCTCCCGAATTCCATGCTGCAAGCATTGTTAGTACAACAATGCCATTTTCATCTTGCTTATTCCGGAATATTCATTTAGTGCCGATGATATTGTGCTTCTTAGGATTTGGTTTGTCAACCAATTCCCATACATCATTCAATTCAAATTGCACCAACTCTTCTTGCATGGCATTCATCCAATCGGGATCATTCATATCTTCCTCATACTTGGTAGGTTATGTCAATGAGACAAAGGAGAAACTGCCACAGTAGTTAGCCAAACGAGTGCGAGAACGAATTGTGGGTCGATAACCTGGATTCTCGAGATCTTCGAGAATTAATGCAGGGTCAACTCGATTAGCCACTCATGGATGAGGATTTTCATCTTGATGATCATTTTCATTTTCCTCAGCATCAGCATTGGGATGAGCATTTGTGTCACCATTTTCATCGGGATTGCCATTGGCATTTGCGTTCTGGTTGCCATTTGAGTTCGGAGTGGCATTTTCTTCGGTAGTGGCTTGGCGTGTTCTGCTTCGAGTCATGGGGGCATCATCATCGGAAGTGTCAGGTACATTTCCTTCAACTGGCCTGATGCTCCCAAAGGCCATTTGCCGAATAGCATCCGAAATTGGTGGTTCATCTATCACATAAGGCAGGTGCTCCTTTTGGGAGCCGTTAGATTCATCAAACCGCACATTTACCCTTTCCATAACTTTCCCGTGGTGAGAGTTATAGACACCATAAGTATGCGAGTTCAAGCCATAACCAAGAAGAAAACCTTCATGTGCCTTAGGTGCAAACTTGGAATTATGATTCATATCACGAATATAACAAGGTGCACCAAAAACACGTAAATAAGAAACATTTGGTTTCTTGCCAGTGATGAGCTAATATGAAGTTTTCTTAAGGAATTTGTGAAGATAAACATGGTTCAGAACATGACAAGCAGTGTTAATAGCATCAGTCCAGAAGCGAATAGGAGTTTTATACTCACTGAGCATTGTTCTTGCCATCTCGATGAGAGTTCTTTCTTTCGCTCAACAACTCCATTCTGTTGGGGAGTGTATGCGGTAGAAAACTCATGAGTAATACCATTTTCGTTGAGAAAATCTTTGATATGAGTATTTTTGAACTCAGTACCATTGTCGCTTCTGACATGCTTAATTCGCCCGTCATATTCATTTTGGGCCTTCTTGGCGAATCTTTTGAAAATGTCTTGGGTGCAGGTTTTGTCTTCGAGAAAGAATACCCAAGTGTAACGAGAGAAATCATCAACAATAACCAGACCATAATAACTGCCCCCGAAACTTGCATAGTTTTGAGGTCCGAATAAATCCATATGAAGAATTTCCAAAGTTCTTGTTGTGGTCATAACAGTTTTTGACGAATGATGCTTCTTGGCCAATTTTCCAGCCTCACATGCTCCACAGAGATGATTCTTGTCGAATTTTACATCAGGAATGCCACGGAGATGATTTTTCTTCACAAGAGTCTGCAATTTTCTCATACCTGCATGACCAAGTCTTCGGTGCCACAACCATCCTTCGGTTGCTTTTTCAAGCAAACAAGATTGGACTGAGGGACCTTTAGAGAAATCCACAATATATAGATCACCTTTTCTAATTCCCTCGAAGACGAAAGAATTGTCAGAGGCCATAAAGACAATGCATTTGGATATAGAAAATAGAACTAGCATGCCTAGATCACAAAGCTTGCCAACTGACATGAGATTGAATCCAAGGGACTGAACAAGTAAAACATCATCAATGTTCTTGTCTTTGGATATAGCAATTTTACCTAACCCAATTACCTTTCCTTTGTTGTTGTCGCCAAAAGTGATATACTTCAGAGATGAAGCAGTTAAGTTGGGGTCGACAAACAACGACTTGTCTCCGGTCATATGACTAGTGCATCCACTATCCATTATCCATTCGGTACACCCGGAGACATAGTCCTGCAGAGGAATTAGGCTTTCTTAACCACCCACATCTTTGCAGGTGGCTTCGAAATAGAAGAGCGAGCAGGATATGATTTCTTTTGATAACCATAATTGTTACTCGAAGAAGTGTGAGCATAATCGAAAGAATAAGCATTGAAATTCTTTCCATACAAATGAGTATAGTGGTTGAATGAGGTATGCATGTAATCATTCAGTCGAACATTTTTAGGGAAGTAACGAGCATTTTCTGCCTGCATGGTTAGTAATGGAGTAATAGGCAATGCATCGATAGTTTTCCTAGGCACCCAGATGGCTTTCTTTGGGGGGCCATTCCTGCTGTTTGTTCCAACATAGTGAGCAACAAACTCACCACTTTGGTTTTTGAACAACTTATAGTTGTCCAAAGAATCATCATAAGAGTATTCAGGGATAGGAGAGTCATATCCCGAAAGCAAAGCTGGATCGAGTGTTTTTCTCTTGGCAGGCACCCACACAGTGCGAGGATATTGATCAGGTTCCCAGTAAGAGCCATTTTCATTCAGTTTCCTTTCGAAATCGATACCTTCTTTCCTGGGATTTTTGTGAAGAATGGATTTCTTCAAAACATCACAAAGGGTTTGATGCCCTTTGAGATACTTGAACATTCCTGTCTGAATAAGATCCTTCAACCTAGCATTCTCATTAGACACAGAACCATTTTCCTTCACCGAGGGGTTAGCATTCACAGAAGATTCAACATTGCTGCGTTCAAGGCATTTTAAGCAAGGTGAAACAAACACTTCAGGTTTCTCTTTGAGTTGTTGGGTGAGAAGAGAATTTTCTCTGATCAAATCCTCATGAGCCTCCCTCAGCGACTCGAGTTCCTGTTTCCTTTTCAGGTAATCATAGGTCAATCTCTCATGGTCCGCCGAAAGGAAATCATGATGATTTGATAGTTCTTCCATTCGTGACATGAGAATGGAATGCTCTTCTGTTAATGACAGATTTTTCTCCATCTCCACAACCAACAACCCTTCAGATTTCCTGAGGGTTTTCTCAATTTTCTCAAGAGCGTTTTGTTGTATATTAGCAATTTTGATCAGTTTAGCATGGTCATCCTCATCCGAAGAATATTGATCACTCGAGTGAACCTTGTGATGTTTGGAGGATACCTTTTCTTTTGAAGCTTTGGCCATGAAGTAGAAGGCATGGGATTCGTCGTCGCTTGAATGATTCTCGAAGAAGTTTGATGCAGGGGTAGAGGCACATGCTATAGCAGCCATGCCGGAATCAGTATCCTCATCGGATTCATCAGCTTCTTCAGAGTTAGATGACTCTTCTTCATCGTAGTCCATCTCCTTGCCGATGTACGCCTTGGCCTTGCGAGAGGTATTCTTGCGGTTGGAGCAGGACTTGGAGGGATTCCTTGAGGAAGATCGTGACGAGGACTTGTAGGTGGAGCTGTCCTTCTTCTTGAAGAACTTCTTCCTTTTCTTCTCATCATCGGAGTCGTAGTTCTTACTCTTGCCTTTGCCAGGGTTGTTTCCTGAGTCATATCTTCCACTGGCACGGATTTCAGCTTCCCAGAGAGGGCAGTCCAAAATGAAATGTGCTGGCTTTTTGCACTTGAAGCAGGTGTAATCACCAATGGGTTTTGATGAAGATTTTGAACCGCCAGAGTTGCTGGATCCTTTCTTCTGGAACTGGTTTTTCATGTGAAGGCACTGGAATCTTTTTGTGATTAATGCGAGATCTTTGCTGATCCTTTCTGGGTCATCTGAATCTTCTTCGGCATTTCCTTCTGAGGAAGAATCAGCCACAGCCTTGAGAGCATGACTTTTGCGGTGACTTGAGCCATAGAGATCTCTCTTTTCTTCTTCTTGTTCCTCGTGGGTGTCTAGCCTTTCCATGATATCAGCAGAGTCGAGAACATTGAAATCAGCTCATTCCCTAATCATCAGAACGAGAGTGCCGAATGAGCTGTCAAGAGATCAGAGCAGTTTTCTTCACAACTTCATGATCAGTGATGTATTTCGCGCCGAGACCTTGCAGCTCGTTTGCAATGTCACTCTGACGATCGAAGGTTTGCTAACAGCTTTCATTTCTGATTCGCTTGAACTGATTGAACTTCGCCCGAAGAGTATCAATGCCAGCTTCTTTCTGAGTTGAAACACCCTCATTTATCTTTTCAAGAATGTCCCACAATTCCTTCGCAGTTTCACACTGACGATAGCGAAGAAATTGAGCACGGGAGAGATGGCCACCAATTTCATCTTTAGCTTGAGCGTCCATCTGAATGAGTTTCTTCTCAAGGTCAGTGGGGGCCTGAGGCACTTCAACCATGAAACCAAAATGCACCATGTTCCACATATCATCATCAATAGCTCGGAGACGGATCTTCATCTTCTCTTTCCAGAAGGGATAGTCCATCCCATCGAAGATGGGAATCTTGAGATGTGACTTGTAGCTCACTGAAGACATACTTAAACTCCAAGGTGGTTAGACCAAAATGAGCAGAGTCTAGGAGAACCTGGCTCTGATACCAATTGTAGGAACGAAGTATGTCTACCAGAGGGGGGGGTGAATGTGAGTTTTAAAATTTCTTCAGAAATCTCAAAACTCTCGGAACCCAGCAGCGGAGCGAATGAAAACAGAGTACAGCGAGCGAATACAAGTTAACGAACGGAAACTAAAAACATGCATCGGGACAAATCACATGATTGATTCAGTTCGAAAGTAAAGAGAAGAATTAGAGGCAACCAGTGATGCTCGATGGCGACAAGGAATTTGGTAGACCAGTTCACCCTTCTGCACAAGGACTATGTATGGTTGGAGGGGTTGTGATTTAACACAGAAGATAAACTCTCTTCGCCCTATTTTCCTCGACAATTGGTTCATCAACCAATGCCGATCACTCGTGGTAGATATTTGAGGCGATCTCCGAACCTTTACAGACTTCTTCTTCGAGAACCACAATTACTCTTGGTCTTTGAAGAAATTGACACCTAACCATCTAGAGAGTTTGTAGCTCTCAAGAGTAATAGGCGGAGCATACTGGACATAGATTCAAGTGATGCTGAATCACTATCTAATTTTTCGGCTCTAGGGGTTTTCTCTCAGTGGATTTTAAACTCAAATCACTCTAGAGAGGGGGTTGCTCATTAATCTTCTCACAATCAAACGGAGCAGCCATCGAACAACGCCGGTGCGGGGTGACTATTTATAGCCGCAGCCTTCCCTGGTGGGAAATGACCTATTTGGACACGCGGTCCAGCTAATGGCCAACTGACATGTTTACAACGGTCGGATTTCAAGAGCAACGGTAACATTACTTGAGGACCAAGTAATGCTAAGTCCTCGGTTAGAGACAAATCTCTCACAGCGAAGAAGATCACAGTCTCTTGCTGGCAAGTATTTGCTCGGAACACAAAGAGATTTCTCTCGCAACTTTCATAGGATTTGCGTTTAGCATCAGAGAGATCAAAGCTTCGAACGCTACACCGCTGTTAGTAGTACGGTGGTCCTGTGACTCAATAAAGAGAAGAGAAACAACGAAATAAATGCTACGTCTTCACTTCGTCTTCAATCTTCTCGATCGCAGTCACTTCCTTCGGACGAGCACCAAACCAATTGCTTCGGATCAGCAATTTTTGAGGGTTCACTCTTGTTATCATAATCTTCGGTGATAACCTTCACTGCTATGCAGGGGATTATCTTCGGCGTTTGCATCAAACTCCTCTTGATTCCAGGGACCTGTTACTCTGTGTGCACTAGAAAACACATAAGTCCCATACTGTTTATGTCAACAAACTCCAAAACATAAGGAGGCAAAATATTGCACCAACAGTTTTAGGCTGCCTTGGGACGTCCTCCCACCTCGTTGGCCGCCACCCCTTGCATCAATCTAGTAGTTTTTACTTGGGATTTGTTTAGTTAAAGGTTAGCCATTGCAACTTCGTGTACTTCGTTTTTGTCCAACGACCACACCAAGACCGCTTTTGGATCCCCACTTTTATCAGTACTTCATATATATCCGCAATATTCCGATTGCATTATCATAATCTTGCTTGTTCTTCGATTGCATGCAGGAATAGACCTTCGTGGTTAGGCTGATCGTGCTTCTGGCATAGTCAGTAACCTCAGGCGATTGGTTTAGCGATTGCTAAGGCGCAACGCCGTGCACGTTTGTAGTCAGATCGTCAAAGTTGACTGCACCAAATTGATAGTTATCATCTCATCGAAAGACAGGACACCCTCGCCTCTATCATTTGCTTAGGATGATAATCTGAACGAACACATTTTCAGATGGCATTTTTTGTTTTAGAGCATTTTCATATTTTATTTCGTTGACTCCCTTTGGTGAGCATGACAATTTTCAACATGGTAATTATTATTTTAGATCATGACAATTCTTATACAACAACTTGATAATTTAACCTGTTTCAGATGGTAATTCTAGAGCATTAGTTGGGAGTGATCGGAAACGTTCATTTGTTTCTAGCTGAGGAAGTGATCGTTGGCTCTAGTTATCCCCCTAGGAGGCGACAGATATACTAGAAGGGTTGAGCGTCTTTGCTGAGCTGTTGGTGTTGTTGAGATTCTTAAAAAAAGTTACTCATTTTGTTTTAAAATATAAGGTGTATTACTTTTTCGAAAAGTCCAACCTTTTTAAGTTTGATCAAATTTATGAAGAAATATATCAAAATTCGTAATATCAAATTGGTGTTATTAGATTCATCATGAAATGAATTTCCATAATTTTTTGGCTTAATATTATGAATGTCGATGTTTTTGGCTCTAAACTTGGTCAAAGTTAAAGAAATTTGACTTTCCAAAGAACTAATACCACTTGTATTTTGGAACTGATGAAATATTTAGTTTGGCGGATGGGGGAGACGATGAAGTGTGTTCTATGTTTATTTACAATGCGGTTATTTGGTGGCCCTTTCATGGTGTGATTCTGTGCTATGCGCTAATCAACTCATACTTTTGTGTGTAAATTTCTGCATTGATGGCTACATGTACTATATTGGTGCTATAGTATCATCCCATGGTGACGCTTCTTTTTTCTAGCTGGTAAGAGGGTGCATGGGCTTGATATGTTTTTCTAGCCAGTTGGTGTCGATTGATTTGAAAAATCATTGAATCGATCAAAATCGTAAACTAAATTCAAAATTGAATATCTCAATCAAATAAAAGAGCTTGAAAATTAAGGAATATGGTGAATTAAAATAATTATATGGGAGAGTTCCTTGAGAAATTATTGACTCGGTCAAAATCAGGTGACCAAGTTCTAAACTGGTGAACTCAATTAATTGTGAGGACTTCAAAATTAGGAACCATAGTGTATAGTATAAAAGAATTGAATGAGAGCTTTGAGAAATGGTTGACTTGGTCAAAATCGGGTAACCCGATTTCAATTGGACACCTCAATTGATTGTGAGGCATTTTACCCCTAGGGAGCTTTGTGATATAGTAGATATTGGCGTTCTTATTTTAACCTGGCTAGCGCTGTTGCCCTCGGTCCGCCTGGCCTTAGGGTTCATGGGGCACGGTGGATCCCGGCCCTTGCCGGCGGGAGGGCTCCATTTTAGATGGTTCTTTGAGTTTTGTTAGAGTTTATGTTCTGCTAAGGAAGCCGAGACGGCGGTGGCTCCCCATCTAGCCCTCGTCCTGGTGGTGCGTCTAGCATCATCGATGGGTGTGTGGAGTTGTGTCTCCGGCGGATCTATCTTTGAGGGATCTACTCGAATCTGGTTGTCATTCGTCTACTTTTATGTGTTTTCAGGTTGGATCCGTCCGATCTACGCTACTCTTCATCAGCGACGGTTGCTATTTTGGTGCGTTGGTCCTATCAGACCTTAGCACGACGACATCCTGACTGTCTACTACAACAAGTTTTGCCCGGCTCCGATGAGAGAGGGGCGATGACGGCGGCGCGCCTTCGGCTCGCTTCAATGCTTGTAGTCATCGCTAGGTGGTCTACGAATCTAGACGTAATTTATATTATTTCTAGTGTTCGTTGTACTGCCATGATTGAAAATGAATAGATCAGAAGTTTTCTTAAAAAAAACCCTGGATGGTGCTACACCTGCCATCACATCACTTAGCACCAATGATCGTTCTACTCCCTCCGTTTCTAAATATAAGATCATACCGACTACATACGAAGCAAAATGAGTGAATCTACATACTAAAATACATTTATATATATCCGTATGTAGTTTATATTGAACTCTGCTTAAATTTAGAAATGGAGGGAGTAGCATTTTAGTATCGAGGGATGCAGATGCTCTAGTCATTTACGAGCCTGGCCAGCGTCATAGTGTGCTTTTCATATTATTGGTACACTACTGCAGGATGCTGCTAACGCGACAGTACGATCAGAAACCCTTTGCGAAACTGTGTGCGATGCATTAATCGCAAATGGTGATGTAAAAAACGCGTCAAAAAAGATGTAAAACATTTACGATGAAGGATACATCAAACACGGTTCAGATTTTAATTGCGTGTGCGATGCGGGGCATACGGTTGATCCATACGAACTGTTTGCGATGAGACAGAACAACAGAAATGGGCAGCCATATCAAGGTGTGTGCGATATACGGCATATAGTTCACTCCGATGAACTGTTTGCTATTAGGGAATGCAACAAAAACGGTTAGCCGGATCAATGTGTGTGTGATATATGGCATACAGTTCATTAGGACGAACTATTTTTGATTAGGGAACACAACAGAAATGGTTCAACTTAACAAGATGTGTGTGATATGCGGCATACAGTTCACATAGATGAACTATTTGCGATGAGCCAAAAGAACACAAACGATTCGTGTAAACAAGATGTGTGTGATACGCGGCAAACAGCCCACTCGGATGAACTGTTTGCGATGAGAAACTATAACACAGATGGTTACTACAGTTAATTCGTGTGTGATTCTGTGTGTACAAAAAACTTGGAAAATTGCAAACTAGTTGCTTGCGGTGGCTAGGAGTATCGCACACGATGCGTCTGCGAGTACTCGTGTGCGATTATTAGTAAGTTACACATATGTTTCCTTATGTTAACACGTGTGTGATAGATAACACGTGACACCGCATACGGTATTCGGGTTGTGTGCTCCACTTAGTCTTCCCGCACTCCAGCGAATGCTTCCCGTGCTCCATATGGGTGAATTGTAAAATCCCCAATCCCCTAGCCAGCTGCTAGCTATAAATAACCACAGCAATGGCCGCCGGCGGTGACTCGCTATTGATCTAGTTGCTAACTAGTTAACCACACATACTGGCATACCCGCAACGGCCGATGACGGGATGGAGTCCCGCGACGGTGGAATCGAGGCTGAAGGCACGATGGTCGGCTTGGCGGTCGACAGCCATGCCGCCGCCTCTCCCGACGAGGACCAGAGGAAGCAGGAAACGCGGTACGAGCAAGCCACCAGGTTAGCCAGGGTCGTCCTAAAGCGGACAGGGATCACAAGCGGGCGATACTGCTGGCTCGGCGCAGAGTGCGGTGGATGGTGCGGGCGGCGGAGGAGGGACCTCGATGATGCAAGGACAACTGCGGCAGTGGCGGCTGCTGCATGAGGCGCAGGCTTATGTCCCAGATGGAGGAGGGCGCAGCGCCGGATGTCGCCGGGGCATGCCTGGTGGCTGTCACGGCAGCCCTGGAGTTAGCCAATGTTGTCTCGCCGGACATCACCGGGGCAGACTCGGCGGTTGCGGTAGCCCTGTTGAGCGCTGCGCCCGAGGCAGTACTGGCGATTCCCAATGTCGAGTCTGCCCCAGCCTCGATCGATCAAGGTGTGTAGGTCATCGACTTGGCGGCCTCCGCTTCGACTGAGCCCATGATCGATATGCTGATGGACGATGACTGATGTGCGTGCTGGGTCAGCGTCAGGTGCACAGTGTAGCTCTTTTGTCGCGCGCGGTTCGTTATATTCTTGTAAATTAGCAATATATATATATATATATATATATATATATATATATATATATATAGGGTGGGTCTATTCTAATAACACCCCTTAAGACCTTATTCTGCTAACACCTGGCCTTATTCTGCTAACATCTCGATCGTGAAAATTCATCAGTGCGAACCCACCCCGAGCTGCACCAAACAAAACAAAACTCCCAGCCCACCATGGCCTCCCCGCGACGCGCCGCCGATGGATCCAGCCATCCACGGCCTCCCTGCACCGCGCCGCCGGTGGATCCAGCCATCCACGGCCTCCCTTGATGCGCCCTCGCCGAATCCGGCCATCTCGAGCGCCCCTGGACCTTCCCGTGCAAGATCAGGCCACCGATGCCGCTCACCCTTCTCCTCCATAGCACCCCACCTCTTTCCCACCATGCCGCACCTCTCCGGCTACCAACCCCCGGCCTCGAGCGTCCGCTTCTCCCCCCTGGATATTCTGCTTGCCGGCGTTGCCCCGGCCGATCTAGACAGTTGGGTGGGGTTGGGGTGTCCCGGCGTCCAGATGATGAGTTCCCGCCGGTGAGCTGGACGTCCTCCTTCCTCTTCTACCTCCCATCCTCGTGGGAGCAGCGCGGCGTGTGCCTGTGCAGTGCGGTGCCCCCCGACGGGCAGTGCAGCATGCTTGTTGGAGAGGTTCACTTTACTGCTGTCTGTTCACTTGCGGCCACACCTTGATTTCTTTTTTGGGTGTTGAACATAATTTTAGGTTGCCTTTCAGTTCATTGATAAAGAAACCACCTCTGTCCCACGCAGATCCAGTTCGGCTAGAAGGGCTTTGTAAGACCGGTGGCCTGCTTGCAGAAGATTCGGACTGAACTGCAGCCTGGAGCCAAGTTTCTTGTTGGCGAAAACCGTGCACTCCCCCATTCCTCCTCTCCAGGATGAGCAGCGCAAGGTCTCTCTGGAGCAGTCCACACAGCAAGCGCGTGCAGCCATCATCGACTCGCCATGCAGTGCACTTCTGTACTGTGAAGCGAGCATCGTCGGCGAATATGGCCTAGGTGGTGCTTTCCATTGACCGTGAGGACAGCGACTTCGCCCCTGTACTCCCCCTTTACCCCTCGCCATGCACAGGGCACATGGCCCATCGCCGCCGACCCTCAGCGGTCCAATATAATTTTGCAGTGAAAATGTTTGTGTTCTTTTTTACAATATAGGTGCAGTTCGTTGTAAATCCCTCTGTGGTTCACTTTGTGAAAAAGAGAGAGAAAATAATTGCATCGATATTGCAGTGCGATTTTGGTTGCGCGGCGGTGCATTTTCAGTGGTTATGCAGCACGGGGTGCGCACACATGCACTCCGTTAAACATCACTTTTCTTGTGAACACACCTCAATTGTATGTCAGTGTGCCCCTTAGTGGTTCACTTTGTAAAAAAAAGAAAGAAATCCCCACGGGAGGTTCGCTTCTTTTTCTGATGCAAATTTGTTTTGTTTGTGGGACGATTGAAAAAGGTAGTTCACTCCATTTGTGTAGCAGCTCATTACCCCTCTCTATGAAGTGCAATTTGTTTCGTGTGTCTCAAAATTTAGTCGACTACATCAACACTTGCAGTGCGTTTGATCCTCGGATGTGGTTCACTTTTCAAAGTGATGTTGTTTGCTCGCCGCAACATGAAAGTGCGAAAAATTTAGCGAAACAATAAGATAGTAATGCGGTTCACTTTGATATATGTCGCGGTTCACTTGCCCTCGTCTCTGCGGTCCACTCTCGTTCATAAAAGAAGTTGAAAAAAAGGCAACAAAAACTCGTGCAAGAAAATTTGCGTCCGACAAAAAAAATTATGCAGCTCGCTTGCCCGTCCGATGCAGTGTGGTTTTCATTCTGAAGCAGTGCGGTTTTCTGTCTGATGCAGTACATACGACGATTTTGGGTCGCGAAAAAACAGAGTGTCCGCATTTTGTTAAAATCAAAATTTCTCTTAAACCATAAGGAATCAGAGAGAGTGTTCTACATGAAAAAGTTGCGCCTCATCGATATCTTTCCAACGGCGTATAGTTTGAATCATTCCGACCAGCGGTTTGTAAAAATTTCGCGAAAAACGGCCGCTGCCACTTGTCGTCAGACACATGATTTTCAAAATTAACTAAAAACCGTAAGGAATCTCAAAAACATTTCAACATATGAAAGTTGCGCCTTGTCCATAGCTTTTCAATGGTATATTACATGCCCCGTTTCGACAAATGGTTAAAATCTGGAGCGAAAACAGTACCGAAAATTTGAATTTTTTTGAAAACCAGAATTCTGCGATTTAGTAAAGTTGAAACTGCTCTTAAACCATAACGAATTAGAGAAAATAATAGATATAAAAAAGATGCGCCTCGACGATATCTTTCCAATGGTGTATCATTTGCTTCATTTCGACGAGCGGTATAGGAAAAACGCGAAAAACTCTCGCTGCCACTCGCCGTGTGCCGCACTGTTTTCGAAACTACTCTTAAACCGTGATGAATCTTGGAAAAAATTCAACAAGGCGAAGTTGCGCCTAATCCATAGCTTTTCAACGGTATATTACACGCCTCGTTTCGACAAACGATTTAAAAACTGGAGCGAAAATAGTACCGAGAAAACACCGCGTGCAGTTTTTTACGAGGGGAAGTTCACTAGTCTCTATATTGCAGTACCCTTGCTACTGAAAGTGCAGTGCCCTCGTGTTGAGCGTGCAGTGCGGAAGTATTATCAGAATAACTATTCTGCTAATATTAGCAGAATAGACCGGCTGTATATATAGACACACACACACACACACACACACACACACACACACACACACACACTAGCAAAAAGGCTCATGCGTTGCAACAGGAGTAAAAAATCATAATCTCTAATGGCCATGATCACATTTTGTTGCATCACCAAGTAACACTATCACTCTTAATTTTGTGAAATCAAGAACAATTTTAGAAATCATGAATATTTTTTAAAAACTTGTGCACTTATTTGAATTCGTGAACATTTTTCAAATTCGTGAACGCTTATAAAAAATTTCAAACATTTTCTAAACCAAGAACAATTTTTAAATTCATGAAAATTTTATACAATTTGCAAACATATTTAAAATTGTCACCATTTTTTAAACAATTTTCCTGAATCGAAGAACATTTTTATGGAAATTTGTGGAACATTTTTTAATATAACGAATATTTTTTGAAATGCATGATCATTTTTTGAATCCGCGAACATTTTATGAATGAATAAACTATTTCATAAGTCACGATTTTTTTGAATTTTTAGGATATTTTTTCATTCATGAACATTTTTTGAATTGGTGATTTTTTGTTGAATTTCATTAACATATTTTTAATACACAAACTTTTAACAAACTCATGAACTTTTTTTGATTTTCCGAACATTTGTTTCCAAATTTTCGAACATTTTTTAAATAAGCAAATATTTTGCACAAAATCATGATTATTTTTTGAATCCACAAGCATTTTATGATTTGTTAAACATTTTATTTCGAAATACTCATTTTTTGAATGTTCAGACCTTTTTTGAAATCCCAAATGATTTAAAATAGAAAAAACAAAACCGAAAAGAAAAAGG
This sequence comes from Thinopyrum elongatum, assembly GCA_011799875.1. Lineage (NCBI taxonomy): Eukaryota > Viridiplantae > Streptophyta > Magnoliopsida > Poales > Poaceae > Thinopyrum > Thinopyrum elongatum. Next base: position 198,419,957 of record CM022302.1, read on the forward strand.
GAAAATAAAAAACGAAATTTGGAAAATAGGCCGGGACATGGCGGGCCTAAACAGGAGCACTGCGTCTTCTTCCAGCGCATGGGCCGGCCCAGGCGAGGGATTGCCCTGTGTGAAACATTTTTTTTATCATTTATAGGTGGCATTGGTGGGTAATATTTGACTACTTTGGGGACAATTTTCATGACATACCACCAGAAGCAATAGCCCCTTTATTATTAGTAGTAAATATGCCCGTGCGTTGCAACGGGAAGAAAACAAAACATGCTCTTAGCCTAACAAGAATGTCTCAAGACCCCACCCCTAGGTCTATTTCCTCTATTTCCAATGCTCGTGCTTCCATACGGAGCAAACGCCAGTTGACATGATAGAAAAGGATCATGTGTCGTGCCTCGTAAGGGGTCACGTACAATGAAACATAGGAAGCAATTATCTCATTTTATTATTTTAAAAAGAAAGTGTACAAACCCATGCATTTGCATCAAGAAATGAATTTCAAATAAAAAATAGGGACTAAAGCCTCTACATCATTCTCTAATTTTCTTACAAAGCAATATTCTGTGTCACAATTTCCCGACTATACATACGATGAAGATGGTAGCATAATTGATATCCTGGTAATAACATCTCACTTTATTGATATATATAGGAAAAATTACCCCTGCATTACAACGGGAGATAATTGTTAAAACATCGTCTGTTGGGAAACGTTGCATGGAAAACAAAATTTTTTCTACGCACACACAAGATCTATCCATGGAGATGCATAGTAACGAGAGGGGAGAGTGTGTCTATGTACCCTCGTAGACCGTAAGCAGAAGCGTTTAATAACGCGGTTGATGTAGTCGAACTTCTTCGCGGTCCAACCGATCAAGTACCGAACGTACGACACCTCCGCGTTCAGCACACGTTCAGCTCGGTGACGTCCACGCCTTCTTGATCCAGCAAGACGGCAAGGTAGTGGATGAGTCCCGATAGCACGATGGCATGGTGACGGTGATGGTGAAGTTATCTCCGCAGGGCTTCGCCTAAGCACTATGAAAATATGACCGGGGGTGTAAACGGTGGAGGGGGGCACCGCACACGGCTAAGACAATGTTGTGTATTGTGCTAGGCGCCCCCTCCCACATATATATTGGTGGTGGGGTGGAGGGAGCAGCAAGAAGGCGCCCCCAAGTAGGCCGAATCCTACTTGGGGTCTTCCCCCAAGTGGCGCCCCCTTCCTTATTTGGAGTGCGGGAGGAAGGAAGGAGGAGGTGGCGCCCTCCCTTTCCTTTCTCTCCTGAGGAGGGAAAGGCAGGAGGGGCCACCCCTCCCCTTTCCTTCCCCTAGGGCCGGCAAGCCAAGGGAAGGGGCGCACCAGCCCCCTTGTGGGCAGGTCTGTCCCCCCGTTTGGCCCATAAGGCGCATACACTTGCCGAGGGTGCCCGGAACCCCTTCCGGTGACCCGATGAGTACCCGGTGCACTCCGAAACTATTCTGGTGTCCGAATACCATCGTCCTATATATCAATCTTTACCTCTCGACCATTTCGAGACTCCTCGTCATGTCCGTGATCTCATCCGGGACTCCGAACAACATTCGGTCACCAAAACATATAACTCATATAACACTATATCGTCAACGAACGTTAAGCGTGTGGACCCTACGGGTTCGAGAACTATGTAGACATGACCGAGACACCTCTCCGGTCAATAAACAATAGCGGAACCTGGATGCCCATATTGGCTCCTGCATATTCTACGAAGATCTTTATCGGTCGAACCATTATGACAACATAGATAATTCCCTTTGTCCATCAGTATGTTACTTGCCCGAGATTCGATTGTCGGTATCTTCATACCTAGTTCAATCTCATTACCGGCAAGTCTCTTTACTCGTTCCGTAATACATCATGCTGTAACTAACTCATTAGTCACTTTTCTTGCAAGGCTTCTTATGATGTGTATTATCGAGAGGGCCCAGAGATAGCTCTCCGATACTCGGAGTGACAAATCCTAACCGTGATCTATGCCAACTCAACAAACACCTTCGGAGATACCTGTGGAGCATATTTATGATCACCCAGTTACGTTGTGATGTTTGATAGCACACAAGGTATTCCTCCGGTATCCGGGAGTTGCATAATCTCATAGTCGAAGGAATATGTATTTGACATGAAGAAAGCAATAGCAATAAACTGAACGATCATTATGATAAGCAAACGGATGGGTCTTGTCCATCACATCATTCTCCTAATGATGTGATCCCGTTATCAAATGACAACACATGTCTATGGTTAGGAAACCTTAACCATCTTTGATCAACGAGCTAGTCTAGTAGAGGCTTACTAGGGACACTGTATTTGTTTATGTATTCACACATGTATTTAAGTTTTCGATCAATACAATTCTAGCATGAATAATAAACCTTTATCATGAATAAGGAAATATAAAATAACAACTTTATTATTGCCTCTAGGGCATATTTCCTTCATCGTCATGGCAGCGAAAATGTGTATGGAAGAAAACATGGAAGAATTATCTGTGTTTTTACGAAAAAAGAATTATGTGTGTTTTTACCTCCTCGTCACATCATGCTTCACATCCTTCTTGCCCTGCATGGCATACAATGACGTGATAGTGCGTGCACCATTGCCTGAGATCCTGCTAAGGATCCACCTCAGGAGTTTAAACACCCCTTGCACATATTCAATAATGACCTTTCGACCTCAATGAAAATGTACATTACCCAAGTTTAGGCGCAACGGAAATGTACCAAATTAAACCATGCAAGTCACACGCCATCTAACAGTAATCATTCTATGCAAAAAAAAAATCTATAGAAGTAATCATTCTAAGTGCACCTAGCAAATTGGTTGGTCAAGCAGAGCAACACACAACAAAATATATAAAATCACGAAGATACACACTATTATCTAGTTCAATGAGAGGAACTGTATGGGATGGTGCTAGGTCGCAGTTGTGCAACAGCAAAATAAATAAATATAATACCTTAATGAACTGGCTTTTCTGGTAGCGTAGCTTCGAACAATGGATCTACGAAGCTCAGCAGGGATCAAAGATGGCGGCGAGGAATCAATTAGTGGTGATTTTAAAATAGCTCCTAGACCTTAAAAAAGAAGAAACTCATTTTGAGACCCATAGTAGACACCCCTGAACGAAAACACAATAAATTTCGGGATAACAACTTTTTCTGATTTTTGTGAAACTATCAGATGACATCTTACAAAATGCCCATGACCACGCGAGGAGTCAAAGTTATAGGAATTACCCGAAACTTTGGTTTGAGAATTATACATAATGCGGATTTTAGCATACTATGTACAATAATTCTGCTGTGGTGAAATTCATAACAATAATTGATTGTGCAATTGCGGGGAGATAAGAAAGATAACAACAGTTTGACATTGTACATTGTACAGTTTGACTATGTAGCTAGCTAGCAAAGCTAGCCGTATCGAGTTGCCGTCTACTGGAAGTTCCCAGGCTTGAGTGCACATTGCAAGATGGCTTCCCAGAGTGGTCAAGAACGCCAAACAGAAAAGGCTGAAACTGGCCATGGAAAATAAGGAGAAGGATCACTCTATGATGGGGCACCTGGTAGCTTAAGTTCATGAGCTACCTACTTACTAGGAGTAGGGAGTTTTCTATTGTTCTGCTCAAAAGAGAACAAAATGGATGTGCTGATGCATTAGCAAATTTCTCAAGGGTGAACCACTGTGCCGATGCATTAGCAAATTTCTCAAGGGTGAACCACTGTGCCGATATGTAGCTAGAGGGTCTTCCTATCACTGTAACCAAATTGTTAGCAGCTAATTGTACATCTATCACTGAGAAGTAATACTCCCTTTTCCATCGCAAAAGGAAAACATCACCAGCAAAGCACTTGCAAACTGCAATAAACAAATTTGCTTAGGTTCAGAGTTTACAATCTACACCAGCTCATGTGATTCTCAGATCCCAGCCTAATTGGTCAAACCACATCATAGGTTTGACAACGAACTACTCTGTGCAAAAAGTGACGGCAACAGCAAGAAGAACAAATAATTTAGTAATGATGGTTGATGGTAGATAGGAAAAGTGCAGCAGACTTACATTAGGATTAGAACCCCTCAATGCCAAGTTAAGTATAAGTTTTCAATGAAAGAGTAATAATATGAAGATGGTAGCAGAATAGATATCCTGGTAATAACATCTCACTTTATTGATATATATAGGTCATGTGACATGCAACATGCTACACCAAGTCTAATATCAAGATATCCTCTCGTGGGCAAAATCAACTCAGTAAATCCTCTTGAATTTATTATCTGTAGTTTTGTACAGAACCAAAAAGAATCTTTCTAAAAGACTGTTAAAATAGACTATTATCTTTTCACCTCATTCAAGATATAGTATGATGTGCATGACTAATAGGGCTTTCAGCCTGATAGAGGCACATACTAAAGGAAAGCTGTAGTGTGGAAGACATGCTTAATCTTACCATGGATTCGACTTGTCCGGGAACACATGTAGGTGCATACTTCTAAAATGAGTTATATATAATGGTGCAAACATGGATCTTTTTAGGGGGAATTTATGTCAGTCTTCGTCGATCAAAAGTAAGTGCAAATTGCAATGTAAAAGACCAGCTGTGCTATCTAAGTGGATATTGAAGCTTTGTTCTCTGATTCCCACACGAACAAAAACTGATCATTTGGATTGTACAGTAGGTTTCAATGACACAGATTTCAGTGGCAGCAATATGGAACTCACAAGTCTGAATAGGTAGGATTAGATGATCAATCTCATGTATCAGTGCAACCACCAGATTCAATTACAGGTCTTGATAACTATGGGAAAAAAATTCTTGGATTCAGCAGTCCGTTATCTGAATTTTGTTTGGCAACCAAGTGCCTCAAGGCTCAAGTCGTGAATCATGGAGAAAAATTTGTTCTGACTGTTCGTACAACCAAAGGTAAGCACTAAAACAGACTGATCTAAGCAATAGAAGAAAACAAACAATTAAGTTTCCTCCGACAAACAATCGCAGTACGATAGCAGAGCGGATGCCAAAATCCAATCCTGACAATGGTGTTTCTGAGTAAAATTGCATATGCGGCAGGAGGGAGAGGGTGGGGAGTGGAGCTACCTTCATAGGAGTAGTCGAGGCCTAGATGCTGGTGCTGTGAGGCTAGGCATGGGCGGCGCAACAGAGGTTGTGGCGGCCGGCAGGAGCAGCCGAGCAACGGTGGTGCGGGCCACAGAAGAAAGGGCTGGGGCCATGGCGACGACCTCGGCCAAGCGGCTAGGATGGCTGGCTAGCTCGTCGAGCTCGGGGATGTGGAGCTCCGGCGGCTGAGCCCACCAGGGCCACGACGGCGGCCAGCTCCAGGGGACGGCGGTGGCTCCAGGAGAGACGCGAGCAGCGAAGGAGATCTGACTGCTGCCTGAGCTGCTGCGGCCATGGAGGCCTGCCTCCAACTACAAGGACTTCCCACCGCCGTGCCAGATCCTTCCATATCCGGTGCCCGTCCGCCATCACCCGACTCCAGCGAGCTCCTTCCTGGGACGCCGCACCACCCCTCTTTTCTCCCTTCTTCTTGCCCTCACCACCCTGTCTCTTTTCTGCCATGGATCCGCCCGGGAAGCTGCGCTCCGGCCTTCCTCGTCATCACCGACGACCCCGCCTTCGGATCCGCCTCCCCAGCCCCTACGATGCACGGATCCGCCCCTGCAAGCTCCAGCCGCGCCGCCCAAAAGACTGTGGGTTGAATATACCAAACTATAGGGTCCTTTCTGTAAAAACTAAAGTTTTCTCAAATTAGCCAGTTAAAAGGGATTGCGAGTTGAATAAGAAAAACCATAGGGGCTTTTTTGCAAAATTGCTGACGACGTACGACCAGAAGCGATAACCGCTTTATTATTAGGGAAGATATATATATATATATATATATATAAACACTATTCTAATCACGGGATGAGAATAATATTCTAATAACTACCTGACCCGTCCCGGTAGTAGTACCTGAACTTCCCCCAGTGTTAGGTTGAACTTCCGCGAACATTGTCTAAATGGGGCTTGCGATATACCGTTGGAAAGCTATGGACACGAGTATTATGACCCAAGTTAAATTTTTGGCAAAATGTAAGCGGTTTAAGAGCAGTTTTGGAAACCGTTTTTTCTTTCACACAAAAACCGTGAATCATTTTTTCGATCGCATTTCTGAACCGTTTATCAGAATGAGGAAAATAATATGGCGTTGGAAGGCTACTGCAAATGCGCTCCTTCCACATGTAGAACGTTTTCTCTAATTCCCTATGGTTAAAGAGTAATTTGAAAAATCATAGAATTTCGCAAACTGAATAGCCGAGTTCGTATTTTCGATGCCATTTCTAAACGGCTAATCCAATTGAGGGAAATGATATGGCGTTGGAAAACTTATGAAAATGCGCTTCTTTTTCATGTACAAAGTTTTTTCTAATTTTGAAAGGTTTAAGGGTAATTTAGAAAATGGTCCAAGTTCCATCGAGTTCGTATTTTCGAGTTAATTTTTTAACCGTATGTCGGAATGTAGCAAATGATATGGCGTTAGAAAGCTTGAAGAAATGCAAAACTTTTTGGTATATAACGTTTCTCCCAATTCCTTACGGTTTTAAGTCAATTTTGAAAATGGTTAAAAACGTTTTTTGGTCGTAATTTTTGCAAACTTTGTCAGAATGGGGCAAATAATATACCGTTTGATAGCTATCAAAAATGCGAAACTTTTTCGTATGTAAAGTTTTCTCTAATTCCCGACCGTTTTTAAGTAATTTATAAAATGGCGAGATCAGGATTTCTGCCTTCATCGCGAGTGGGAATGCACTGCGTGAAGTACTTGAACTTCTGTGGCAGTTCTGCTTGAACTTCACTCTATTTTTGACGTGCTATTTTTTGCCCGTAACTCCCAAACCAATTACCGGAATTGAGCAAATGATATACCGATGGAAAGCTGTTGTAAACACGCAACTTTCCCGTGTTGATCAGATTTTCATACTCGCGATGGTTCAAAAGAATTTTTGAAATGCATTAAAACGTGTTTTAAATGGTATACATGAAAATTTTAAAAACGGTTCGTCGAAATGTAGCACATAATATACCGTTGGAAAGCTTATGAATAGCAGCAAGTTTTTCATGTAGACAGGTGTTACAAATTCGTTGTCGTTTGAGAGCAGTTTTTAAAATGGCAAAACGACGTTGTTTTTGCCTTTTTTAACTTGTAAATGAACGATGAACGTCTCGCACAAGATTTTTCAACTATGCTAGGAGGAGCACGTGAACTTCTTGCAACAAACCTTTGAAGCTTTTAGTTGAACTTCTCGCTGTTTTCACCTTGAACTTCTGTCACGTATTTTTGTTCAACCTCTCTCACAAGAATTTTTGAACTTTCTCGGGCTGAGCACTTGAACTTCTAGCAACAAAACTTTTAGCCTTTGCTTTTTCATTCTTTTTTTTCATACAAATGCACACCATGTTGCATGTGAACTTCTCGCGGTTATCAGTCTGAACTTCTCTCTGTTTGGCTTTAGTAACAAAAAAACCTGATTTTTTATAAACATCGAACTGCTCTAACTTTTTTATTTGAACTTCTTTTGTGTATTTTTAGAAATGTGAAGATTGGAGTTTTGTTAGAAACATCGAACTTCTTCGTTACTTCAAATTGAACTTATTGGTTTTATTCTTTAGTAACTGGAAAAATCCAATTTTTCAAATAAATGTCAAAACTGCTTCGCTTTTTCCAATTGAACTTCTTGGTTTTATTCTCTAGTAACGAGAAAACCTTAGTTTTTTACATACATTGAACTACTCCGTTTTTAAAAAAAATTGAACTTCTTGTTTTTAATCTTTAGTATTAGGGGAAAATGCCCAAAATGGCATTGTTTTTTGAGCTTCTAAATCCTAGGTTTTAATAAAGTTTGAACTTCTATGTTATTTAATTTGAACTTCACATTTTTTTATTTTTTGAGTAAAGTTTTTATTTTTTATGTTTAGATAAACATAAATTTGACTACTTTTTTATTCTCGATTTGAAGTGATCTCTAATTTTAAATAAACAATGTTTAATATATTCCTCGATTTGAACTGATCTCTAATTTTTTTTTGTCCCTAACTCCTAAAGCACTCGTCGAATTTGAGCAAATGATATCATTAGAAAGCTATTGGAAAGTATTTTTTTAACAAATCATGTTGGGTTAAGAGCATATTTTGAACATGCTAAGACCTGTTTTGAATGATACACACAAAACATACAAATTATATTATGGGAATAATATGTATGATATACTGATGGAAAGCTTATGTTTTAGAAGCAATTTTTTCATCACAATTTTTTTAAATTCGTTGCCATTTATGGGTAGTTTCCGAAATGCCAAAAAATGGCATCGATTTTTCTACCTTGTAAATTCTAAGTTTTTATAAACTTCGAACTTCCCTATTATTTAAATTTGAACTTCTTAGTTTTATTTCAAGAAAATAAAAAAATCAAAGTTTTTAAGTAAACATTGAACAACTTTTTTCTTGAATTGAATTAAATACATTTTTTTCTAGAAACGAGAAGAATTTGAGTTTTTTGCATACGTCGAGTTGCTCCATTATTTAAATTTGAACTTCTAGCTTTTATTCTTTTAGTAACAAGGAATTCTGAGTTTTTTGAACTTCTTTGTTATAAAAAATTGAATTTCTTGGTTTTATTCTTTTAATAATGAGAAAAAACTGAATTTTGATTAGATATTGAACTTCAGCATTTTTTAAATTTGAACTTCTTAGTTTTATTGGTTAGCAACGGGGAATATCCTTCTTTTAGCATTAAATCGCATCGATATTTTAATTTAAATTTCTAGTTTTTTTAGAATGGGGAAAATCATTTTTTTTTATAAACACTTTCGAAATGTTCTTCTTTTTAATTTGAACTTCTGTGATTTTTAACAAAGGGGAAAAATCCTTTTTTATAAAGATTTTTGAAGTGCCTTTTTTTGTTGAACTTCTTACTCATTTTTTCTGAACTTCCGGATTAGTCTTTTAGATATTAAGGAAAGTCCATGGGGAATGTTTTTTGTACAACCATAACATTTTTGCAAACTCTACAATTTTATTAAATTTGAACTTTAATAGTTAATTTTTTTCTAGGTGATGCTTGTTTTCTTCTTTCATATATAAACATCGGACTACTCAGTTTTTTAAATTTGAACTTCTTTGGTTTACTCTTTAGTAACGAGGAAAATCCTAGATTTGTAATAAACATCGAACTGCTCCATTGTTTAAATGTGAACTTCTAGTTTTTGTATAAACGATTAAACTTTCAATACAAAATTTAAAAAATCTGCTTTCTATGAACTTACTATGTTACATCTTATTAACTTTTGTTTTTTTGTGTCGTGACATTTTATGCATTTTTTTATTCTCGGCAAAATGGTCTACGAGGTCCTTTTTTATGAATTTCTTCTGCATGTGGTACATGTGAACTTAGAAATTTCTAAAACATGAACTTCGTGTGCTATTGAAAATTAAAAAGTTACACACACGCAGTACACCACATGAATTCACAGTCAACACGCACCATACGCATGTACACACACACTCTCTGGTTTGATGGTCGCGGGTATAATCCATAGAGGAGAATTGGTGGCTGGAGAAATGTGGAGCCGCCGCCGACTTTGTGGAAGAAGCTCGGAGCGGCGCAACCCCAGGGAGGGGCAGGGGATGGGTCGCTGAGCTACAATGGTGCTGGGCAGAGGAGGGGCGGGCGTAGCAGAACTTTACTGCGACCGGCATATAGTCATAATAGAACTTGGTGTATAGCATCATTTAAGGAAGAATTGTAGTGGTAACGACAAAAGAAAAATGCATGGCCTGAATGAAAAACGCTAAAAAGAAAAACATAAGTTCCACTGTGCTTGCGCCCACTTAAGGTTCAATAAAATATAATATTTATTTCAGCCCTCTGTTCCCTTTTCACCACTTGTACATACATTATTCAACACAAGTACCTTTTTGTGCTAGGAACTACCACAACCGTAAGCTCCTTGTAGGTTCAGTTCATTGCATCAATGACTGAAGAATGCAGAACAAAAACTCAGTAATTTAGAAACAGAGGAAGATCGAAACAGCAACACATTGCTTCCACTTTTGAGGACTAAATGGAGACATCTGGTGAGCACACATATCACTTCTCTCAGTTACGTGAGTTGCATTTTACTTTGCTTCTCTAAGCTGAAATCTCAGCAAGGCATGCCGCCTTAACTAATCTCAACAACACACTGGCATGCACCTTAAGTGGATATAGAGCAGTAGTAGGCCAGTCAATAGAGCACGCACACGGGAGGAGGGGCAGAAACATTAACAGGAAACCAGCCTGCAGTTTACGCATCCAAACACGAAGAGAGAAAAGAGCAGCACAATGGCTTGTGCTGCACAGTTGCCGGTCACGCCCGAGTGGCTACCAGTTCGGGGGCCTGACGCCGACGAATAGGCCTTGGAGGAGCGCCGGCGTATGGATCTGACGCGTGGTTGGGGTAGGGGTCGCTGGTGGCGGCGCCCAGTGGGATTGGGGCAGCTGGGTCACGGCGGCGGCTCGGAGGTAGGCGGCGCTTCGATGGGGTGGATGCAGGGCAGGGGCGCAGGGCGCGGCGGGATTGAACTGACGCGGTTGGCCAAGCCAAACTTCATAGACGCCTACCTCCGTGGAGAAGGGGACGGGAGGAAGTAGGCCGTCATGGATGCGTCGTGCTCGGGGGATGGAGGAGGAACGAGAGGGAGGAGGTCGGCCGTGTCGCACTTGGAGACGGAGGCTCGCCAGAGCAGCACCGCCGTGAGCAACTGCCGGATCCAGCGGCTAGTGCTCAGATCCACGGCCATCGATGGTGCCTTAGCAGGTAGCTGAGGGTGATGGTGTCGATCCGGCGGCGATGCACATCCAGCGGTGGTGGGAGCTTCCCAGGGAAGAGAGGAGGCTGACTGTGGGCAGGTGACCTCGCGTCGGAGGAGGCAGGGGCGGCGGCGTGCCGGAGGAGGAGGGGGTGGCCTCACGCTGCAGGAGGCGGGGGCGGAGGCGCGCTGGAGGAGGAGAGGGTGGCCTCATGCCGGAGGAGACGGGGGCAGTGGCGTGCGGGATGGGTGGTCGGCGGCGACCTCCTGGTGGAATCGTGCGGGTCGGGGTGGGTGAGGTTGAAGACGCGTGGTGCGTTGCTATACCGGTTCGGTGGGCTTTTTAGTTCAGGAACGACCGATCGCCCCTGTATATACGCGGTGTTATCAGAATACTTATTCTGATCCTGTGATCAGAAAAGTGTTAGTCTCTCTCTCTCTCTCTCTCTATATATATATATATATACCTAATTGATTTCTTCATGCATGTCAAATATGTCAATTGTATGGGCTGGCCTGTCTGTATATTATCTGAATTTGCAATATGGACAATTAATATGCACATGCTTTCTGGACATCGGTGTTGATCGCCACGTCGAAAACATGGACGTCCTCTACTCTACCGCTCTACCGGGCACACGCTTAAACTCAATGAACTGTCTGCGATACTAATACTTTCCATGAAAATTTAAGAACCTCGCTAACAACATTTGAGTAACATATATATAGTGGTTACACCATTCGACAAAAGGAGGATCTTCGTAACACGGTTTTGACAACCATATGGTCCATATCTACATACTTAACATAGTAACAACTATCACATTTTAAGAGGATGAGGGCTAACAACCATATGGTCCATACCTACATACTTAACATAGTAACAACTATCACATTTTAAGAGGATGAGGGATAACAACCATATGGTATGGCCTCACCGTGCCCTCGTAAAAATTTGACAAGGTTTGGCTTATGTCGTCGTGCACGCCCTTCATAAATCGAACCATCACCGAGGAAGTTTCATGGTTTCGAGGGGGAAATCACCAAGATTGAAGGGGTCGGGAATCCAAATTTCCTTCCTAGTTTGTCATTCATTTTTTCTACGACCAACATACCCCCTCCAATGCAACGTGTTCAAATTTGGCATTTTTCTGGGCTCATTTACCATATTTAGGGGATTATGTGCATTTTCTAGGCATTAATCCACATAATTCAAATTCGAACAATCGGTGCATGAAAAGGTGCACAAGAACGATCTGGAAAACCATGCTCATGGTATTTAGTAAATTCTCATGCCTTTTACAAGAAATGGGCAGAGATTTCAAGGGAATCTCTGGCAATAGTCAACCACAAACACGTCGTTTATTGGTTTTTCAACTATAGAAAAATGAAATACATGTTTGAAAAACATGATGCCTGGCATGTTGCCATGGTATGGCCTCACTGTGCCCTGGTAAAAAGCTGAGAAGGTTTAGTTTATGTCATCATGCACGCCCTTCATAAATCAAACCATCATCGAGGAAGTTTCGTGGTTTCGAGGGGGAAATCACCAAGATTGAAGGAGAATCCAAATTTCCGTCCTAGTTTGTCATTCAATTTTTTCCAATGATCAATATACCCCCTCCAGTGCAACGTGTTCAAATTTGGCATTTTCCCCCGCTCATTTACCATATTTAGGGGATTATGTGCATTTTCTAGGCATTAATGCACATAATTCAAATTCGAACAATCAGTGCATGAAAAGGTGCACAAGAACGGTCTGGAAAACCATGCTCGTGCTATTTAGTAAATTCTCATGCCTTTTAGAAGGAATGGCAGAGATTTCAAGGAAATGTGTGGCAATAGTCAACCACAAACGCGTCGTTTATTGGTTTTTTAACTATTGAAAAATGAAATACATGCTTGGAAAACATGACACCTGGCGTGGTGCCATGGTATGGCCTCACCATGCCTTGGTAAAAATTTGAGAAGGTTTGGCTTATGTCATCGTGCACGCCTTTCATAAATCGAACCATCACCGAGGAAGTTTCATGGTTTCGAGGGGAAAATCACCAAGATTGAAGGGGCCGGGAATCTAAATTTCCTTCCTAGTTTGTCATAAACTTTTTTCTACGATCAACATACCCCCTCCAATGCAATGTTCAAATTTGGCATTTTCCGGGCTCATTTACCATATTTAGGGGATTATGTGCATTTTCTAGGCATTAATCCACATAATTCAAATTTGAACAATCGATGCATGGAAAGGTGCACAAGAACGGTCTGGAAAACCATGCTCATGTTATTTGGTAAATTCTCATGCCTTTTACAAGGACTGGGCAGAGATTTCAAGGAAATGTGTGGCAATAGTCAACCACAAACGCGTCGTTTATTGGTTTTTAACTATAGAATAATGAAATACATGCTTGGAAAACATGACACCTGGCGTGGTGCCATGGTATGGCCTCACTATCTCCTGGTAAAAATTTGAGAATGTTTGGCTTATGTCGTCATGCACGCGTTTCATAAATCGAACCATCACCTTGGAAGTTTCATGGTTTCGAGGGGGAAATCACCAAGATTGAAGGGGAATCCAAATTTCCTTCGTCCTTTGTCCATGAGTTTTTTTCTACGATGAACATACACCCTGCAAAAAACCATGTTCAAATTTGGCACTTTTCTGGGTTCATTTACCATATTTAGGGGATTATGTGCATTTTCTAGGCATTAATGCACATAATTCAAATTCAAACAATCGGTGCATGAAAGGGTGCACAAGAACGGTCTGGAAAACCATGCTCGTGCTATTTAGTAAATTCTCATGCCTTTTACAAGGAATGGGTAGATATTTCGATGAAATGTGTGGCAATAGTCAACCATAAACGTTTGTTTATTGGTTTTTCAACTATAGAAAAATGAAATAAATGCTTGAAGAACATGACGCCTGGCATGGTGCCATGGTATGGCCTCACCATGCCCTAGTAAAAATTTGAGAAGGTTTGGCTTATGTCGTCATGCACGCCCTTCATAATTCGAACCATCACCGAGGAAGTTCCATGCTTTCGAGAGGGAAATCACCAAGATTGAAGGGGAATCGAAATTTTCTTCGTTCTTTGCCCTTGAGTTTTTTTTCTACGATGAACATACAACCTACAAATCACCGTGTTCAAATTTGCCACTTTTTTGGGCTCATTTACCATATTTAGGGGATTATGTGCATTTTCTAGGCATTTAGCGCATATAAATCCAATCCAGCTACAAGTGCACGGGTGTGATGTGAGGGACGTGGATTGCCGTTCGATTGCGGCGCATCCTACGATGCACACGCGCGATCCGTGTGGTTGGGGTTCCGGCCAATCATAACACAACACATAATAGGGTCAGCGCACACTGTTTTCGGAGGCGACGGAGATGAACCGTGTGCGATAATGGATGAGCAAGATTGTAAGGGAAGCCAAATTTCCTTCGTCGTTTGTCGTTGAGCTCTTAAAAATGAAACCACCGCACTGTACGGCTCTCCGCCCACTCCATTCCAGAGCTCTCTCCAAGCGTCGTTCATGGCACCTCGGCGCACAATAACTGGTAAGGAAGCGATGGCATACCGCCGCGCCGAGTTCCTCGCCGCCCGCGACCGCACACATGGTAAGGAAGCGATGGCATCCCACCGCACCGAGTTCATCACCGCCCCCGGCCGCACAAGTACGTGGGCAGACTTTCATGCTGCCATGGCCGAATGGGCGGTGGATCTAGAGGCGGCTAAAGCCACACAGAAGGAGCGAAAAAGGCAGAAAGCAGTCAAGAAAAGAGAGTCCCACCACCGCAAGAAAGAAGAGGCTGCACGCCGTGCTGAGGAGAGCTCGGCAGAAAACAAAGCACGGTGGGCTGCCGCCGACAAGGCCGGGAAGGAGAACAACGGCGTCTGACCAGCATGCCCCGATGCTAGCATGTGAGAAGTAGTTAGTGCGTGTGTCGCCCGTAAGTTTGTATAATTAATTATGAGCATCTACCAGTACTACATACGTACTAGTTTTAGAGCAAATTACCAGTAGTACTTTAAGTTGGTACTATCTATTATTAACATACAATGTCGGTAAGCACATCCTTTGAGGGCTTTGAGCGTTGATTAGCATGTGTTCACTGAAGTTTTGTAGCCGCACCCCGGCCCTAAATACTCCTGAAACGTCCGCCCGCAGCCACCGGAAGCCACCAGAGACTAGACCTGGTCGCAGCTGGTTTTTAGTCCCACCTCGCCGCGCGAGTTAGCCGCACACCGGCTTAAATTACCACGCCGGCGAATGGCAGCAAGCTTCTCTCTTGTTGCATAGGATCAAATGTGGCTATGCGAGCGAGGCAGGTTGACACTTGATTGCATTTCATAAACCGATGATTGTACATTGGGCGCCACCTTGCCTCGTTCATGTACACTGAATAATCCTGATACAATGAAAGAGATTTTTTAGGAGATGCTGATAGATATAAGAATTATTAGAAGATCACAAAACACACGGTTTCTATGGCGTAACCATGTGCATTTTTTGCGTTAATGATCCATAAGTCATTTACCTGTGGGATGTATCCTAATAAAGCAAGCGTACCATTGACCGAAAAAATCAACTACACGTGTACATTTTTTTGGAGACGGGATCTGCCAATTTTCTCTTTTCTCGCACACGAGTATTTTATGCGCTTTGTCTGCATTGTGTGTTTCCCCCGCCCAAGTTTCAAGTTTCGCAGCGAAATTTTCATTAGGGGCACAATTTCAGAATTTATTCCTCTCACCACATCCCCACCCATCAAATTTCCGCAGTATATCCCCCCTCTCGGCAGCTCAAGCCGCCGCCACCGCAACCACAACTTCAACCACATCTACGTTCTGCCCGAGCATCATCGATCCAGTCAGGTAACCCACCGATCTCTATCACGGCCCTGGCCTGATTGCTTAAATGGCACCTGCGAAACATCCTCATGCCTCCAAATCCCCACCGTCCCTACCTCCAGAGCATCGCCGCGCAAGCCCAACAATATATCACGTGGAGGTCGAGGAGTTGAAGGCGGTCGATGGCGCGATGGCCGCTGTGCGTGTTGACCCAGAGGAACACCTCGCCTCCGCCGCTGCCGACTTGGTGCAGGCTCTGGCCCAGATGAAGTGCCCCAGCGACTACCCCCCAACACTTACCAGGTATGATCTGACCAGCTCAATCTTACCAATACCACTTGCAATGGCTATGTTTTGTATGGTTGATGTATTAAGCATGTTCATGCCTTGTTTATTTCAGTACTGCACACTGTGTGATGTTCAAGTATTAACTGTCCAGCTAAATTTCACCAATACCAGCAACAAACTTGCAATACATGACTTAGGATATCACTAGAGATGCTGCCCATTTGCTATTTTTGGTGGATGCTAACCCTGTTGTAGTTAACATGCCTGTCCATGTACTTATGCAGGGTCATATCGGGCGATGTTGTTGTTTGCCGTCGAGGTTAGCTGCATCCCATGTCTTACAATATTTTACTTCATTTGTGCAATTGCAGTTTATCTTCTAACAATTACTGGTTACCTGTAGGTACACATGTTAGCGACACTGATCCACACTTCGACCCGGAGGAACAGCTCGCCTCTGTCGCTGCTGACTTTGGGCGGGCTCTGGCCAAGATGAAGTGTCCCAGCAACTACCTCTCAGGACTTACCAACTATGAACTCACCAGTTCAATCTTACCAATACTAGTTGCAATGGCTATTGTCGGGGAAAACAAACAGGGGCATGTATTTTCCACTGACTCGTGCACGGACAAACCAAGGCCATGCCAAGATACATGAAACCAAGATCTTCGAAGAACCAACATGCTGATTAGGAAGGCCAAGACCAAGACAGAGAAGCAAGACACCACCAGGAGAAAAGCCTCCCTTGCTGGGCAGGCGGACCTGGCAAGGACAAGGGCTTCCCCAGAAGAAAGCATTCAAGATGTCCCGGCAGGGCCTGCCGGGACTCATGAGGGCAAAGACACCTCACCAAGCCATCTCACCACGACCCACGTCGTTAATCAATGCGGTGTCAAGCCGCAAAGTGACTAAGTGGCAGCCATTCGCCACATGGCGGCCTCTTTGTACAGGAAATACCTACAGATGACACCCGTCCTACGACGTGTCAAGCAAGCAGACATGGAGCTGGCAAGACGAGCCCGACAAGGCTTGCCGAGCGAGCAACGATGTGACGTTGAGCGGTGCATTTAATGCACTCTATCAACCTGCAGAATTAGGTATGATAGCACTGTTTGCTATCTTATCAGTGCATAATGACTGTTTTGCCACTGTGGTGACCCCTTAACCTATAAAAGGAGGCCCATGGCAACCGTAGCAAGGGTTGGAAGGTTGAACACCCCCACGCTCGTACGCGCGTAGTCACTGCCTCCCCAGGGCGAGCCTGCCGGGCAAGTGTACTATGCTCCACCACCACTTTTCCACCATGAATCCACCAAAGCAGGAGTAGGGTTTTACGCCTCGCGGCGGCCCGAACCTGGGTAAAATTGCCCGTGTGATCTCTGCCGTGCTGCCCAATGTTCTTCTGCTCTTTGTGCAATGCGACATCCCCCTGCCGAACCAGCAAGGGGCCCCTTGGCCCCATAGGTGGCCGTGGTTTCCCGCGACATCTTTGGCGCGCCAGGTAGGGGGATCGCTTGCGCGAACCTAAAAGCGTGTGCAGCGCGTCATCTTCATCACCATCTTCATCTTCGACGGCGCCGCCGGCAATGGCGCCCAAGAAGAAGGCCGGTGCTGCTGCTCACCCATCCACCTCGAAGGCGCCGCCGCCCGCAGCCACCAATGCTGTGGGGGACGCGGAGGCGCATGAGAGTGTGGACTCCGCTGGGACTGTGGTCGGGGCAGGCGGCACCGTCACCACTTCCCCTGCGGTCGAAGCAGGAGCAGGAGACGCCAGAGGAGAACAACATCAGCAACACCCTGATGGCCACACTCCGCGAGGTACGGGTGAAGGGGCTACTCCTTCCACACTCCTTCCCCTCACCGACGGGCACAGCCGCAACAATGGCGCTTGGTTCGGGGCGAATCGCCGCCCTCCGTCCGCCCCCACCACGGGGGCGGCCGCAGCGCGTGCACCTCCCCTAGGACGAGTCAACCAGGCTGCTGCGCCTAGTGGAGCTGCTGACCCACAAGCGCCATCATCGCGCCACCATGCCATCCAGGTAGCCGCCCCGCAACAGCAGGGACGTGATACGGTCGCTCCTGGCCCCGTCAGGAGCCGAGCGACGGCGCGATCTGCGTCATCATCGCCCATACCAAGTACTGCTACGGAGGCCATGGCGCGGGCTCAACTGCTACTGAGGTTTCCACCAGCGGCCGAGCAGATGGATGAATGGCGTGCCACCATCCAGAGCCTGCTCGGCTTTGCTGAGGCTGGGGGCTCGTAGTGAGCTGGCCCGCCACGGCCTCCCCAAGCGACGACAACGGACCGTGCTGCTGGTCATACGGAAGGGGCCACCCCCACGGTACAATCCCCGCCACGGCAGCTAGCGCGAGCGCAGCAGAATCAAGAACCTGATGGCATCTTGACGGCCTCTTCTGACCCTCGAGCGCGTACAGGCCGGCAGCGTGCCCCGGAGGACAGGCGGAAGGGAGACGCGCGCATTGTCGTTGAGCAACGCTGCTACGCCCACCGCTGGGCCAATGGGTGTGACGGTCCCGATGTCGACGAGCCTGCACTCGATACTGGCGGGTACCTACCTTTCGAGGTTGGGTGCCCTGCCTTTACTCGTGAGCTGCGGCAAGTCTATTGGCCGTCCGTCCGCACGTTCAAGCCAGAGATACCTAAGAAGTACGATGGGAGGCTGAACTCGGCAGTGTTTCTGAGCATCTACACCATCGCTGTTCAAGATGCCGGGGGAAGAGATGAGAAGGTATTCGCCAACTACTTCCCTTTGGCTCTCAAGTCCAATGTGAGGTCTTGGCTGATGCACCTGCCAGAGAACTCCATTTTGTCATGGGCTGATTTGTGCCATGAGTTCATTGGCGCCTTCACTGGCGGCCACCAAGAACCAGGTCGGCCCAGCGATTTGTAGCTTCTTCAGCAGAAAGAAGGAGAGACTCTCCGGAAGTATTTGCAGAGATTTAGCAGAGTCCACAGAAACATCCCAAATATCCATCCAACAGCTGTGATAGCCGCCTTCCAGTCCAATGTGCGCAACCGGAAGATTCGTTCCAAGATGAATGTACGGTTGCCCAAGACTGTGAAGGAACTTTACACCTTGGTGGATAAGTGTGCTCGGATGGAGGAGGGAAGAAAACTGCCCGGAGAGGAGGATTGCATTAATGTTGATTCAGAGGATGATGACGAGTCCACCAATCATAAGAAGAGCAAGAAGCGCAATAATAAGCGCAAGGATAAGACAGTAATGTCTGTTGAAGGGTCGGGTATCCCTAGTACCAGCAAGAAGGTTAAGGCGGAAACCCTTGACAAGGAAGCTGCTGTGTGCTCTGACTGCCGGGAGGCCATGGCCACCGAAAATGCCGGGAAAGGTGATGGACCGTACTGCAAGATCCATCGGACCAAGGGTCACGACCTTCAAGAGTGTTATCAGGTTGAGCAGCTTGTCAAGAGACAGAAAGCAGAATATGAGAAGCGTGACAAGGAAAAGGGAAAGGATGTTGCTGGCGGTAAGGGTCGTGGCGGTGAAGTAAATCGCCCCAGCAGACCTCTTCGAAACAAAGGGAAACCCGCCAGGGATCGAGAGAAGGAAGCCTGCGGTGATGAGAGTGATGAAGGGGATGAAGAGGAAACCAGTGAGCAGGAGTTCCAGAAGGCCACTGACGCCCTGTGCATTGACGGGGGTGCGTCCCTACACGCCTCTCACCGCCAACTCAAGTGGTGGGCACGTGAGGTTAATGCCGTGGAACCAGTGCCAGGGGCCCGAAAACCACTCAAATGGTCACGCACGCCCATCATTTTTGGCGAAGAGGATCATCCTGACCGCACCACCGCGGTAGGATGTTTGCCGTTGTTGGTCTCTCCAACAATCCGCAACCTCAAGGTCACGAAGATGTTGGTGGACGGCGGGCCGGGTTGAATCTGATTTCCCCAAAGGGTATCAGCAAGCTAAAGATAGCAAAGGATGAGTTAAAAGTCACCGGCACATTTCAAGGAGTTAATCCCGGCAGGAGTCATCCTAAGGGAAAGATCACGTTGCCTGTGATGTTTGGGGGAGAGCTAAACTACCGGACTGAAAAGATTGTATTTGATGTGGTTGACCTCCCCTTGCCGTATGCTACTTCTTGAGCTTGCGTTGGTTTTTCCCTTGAAGAGGAAAGGGTGATGCTGCAAAGTAGAGTAAGTATTTCCCTCAGCTTTTGAGAACCAAGGTATCAATCCAGTAGGAGACAACGCTCAAGTCACCAAATACCTACACAAACAAACACCAACCTTGCACCCAACGCGATAAAGGGGTTGTCAATCCCTTAACCGTTATTTGCAACGTGAGATCTGATAGAGATGATAAACGGTAAAGTAATATTTTTTGTATTTTTGGTTTATGGAATGGAAAGTAAAGATTGCAAAGTAAAAGAAATAGGAAACGAAAATTGTAGATCGGAAACTTATATGATGGAAAATAGACCCGGGGGCCATAGGTTTCACTAGAGGCTTCTCTCAAGATAGAAATTATTACGGTGGGTAAACAAATTACTGCCGAGCAATTGATAGAAAAGCGCAAAGTTATGACGATATCTAAGGCAATGATCATGAATATAGGCATCACGTCCGTGTCAAGTAGACCGAAACGATTCTGCATCTACTACTTATACTCCACACATCGACCGACTCCTGCCTGCATCTAGAGTATTAAGTTCATAAGAACGGAGTAACGCATTAAGTAAGATGACATGATGTAGTGGGATAAACTCAAGCAATATGATGAAAACCCCATCTTTTTATCCTCGATGGCAATAATACAATACGTGCCTTGCTGCCCCTACTGTCACTGGGAAAGGACACCACAAGATTGAACCCAAAGCTAAGCACTTCTCCCATTGCAAGAAAAACCAATCTAGTTGGCCAAACCAAATCGATAGTTCGAAGAGACTTGCAAAGATATCAAATCATGCATATAAGAATTCAGAGAAGATTCAAATAATGTTCATAGATAAGCTGATCATAAATCCACAATTCATCGGATCTCGGCAAACACACCGCAAAAGAGTGTTACATCGAATAGATCTCCAAGAACATCGAGGAGAACTTTGTATTGAGAATCAAAGAGAGAGAAGAAGCCATCTAGCTACTAGCTATGGACCCGTAGGTCTGAAGTAAACTACTCACGCTTCATCGGAGAGGCAATGGTGTTGATGTAGAAGCCCTCCGTGATCGAATCCCCCTCCGGCAGGACGCCGGAATAGGCCCCAAGATGAGATCTCATGGGTACAGAAGGTTGCGGCGGTGGAAAAGTGGTTTTGTTGCTCCCCTGAATGTTTTTGGGGTATAAGAGTATATATAGGCGAAAGATCTAGGTCAGAGGGGCTACGAGGGGCCCACAAGGTCGAGGGGCGCGCCCTCCACCCTTGTGGCCGCCTCGCGGCTCTTCCGACTTGCACTCCAAGTCTCCTGGGTGTCTTCTGGTCCAAGAAAAATCATCGCGAAAGTTTTATTCCGTTTGGACTCCGTTTGGTATTCCTTTTCTGCAAAACTCTAAAACAAGGAAAAAACATAAACTGGCACTGGGCTCTAGGTTAATAGGTTAGTCCCAAAAATCATATAAAATAGCATATTAATGCATATAAAACATCCAAAACAGATAATATAATAGCATGGAACAATAAAAAATTATAGATACATTGGAGACGTATCACCGTACAACGGAATCCTTGGACGCCCAGCCCTGGCTAAGTTCATGGTGGCATCCCACTATGCCTACAATGTCTTGAAGATGCCAGGGCCAGTTGGAGTCATTTCCATCCCATCAGATGAGAAAGACGCAATCATTTGTGTGGACAAGATGTACCGGGACGCAGTCGCGGCAGAGGCAGCAGCAGAGGCAGTTCCCGCCAAGGAGAACAGAGGGAAGAAGAAGGATAGTAAGGGCTCCGACAAGGAATTCGGGAAGCGTGCCTCTTCGGAGTGCGCTGCGCCTGTTGATGACTTGCCGGAGAGTTCCAACAGCAAGAGATCCAAGGTTCCTGCTCCACAACTGAAGAAGGTCCCGGCAGGGCTGGCTGGCGTTGATGGTACTTTCACCATCAGCGCCACCCTCGATGACAAATAGGAAAGCACGCTCGTTGCCTTCCTGCGGGTGAATATCGATGTGTTTGCCTGGCAACCATCTGATATCCCCGGTGTTCCCAGGGAAGTAATCGAGCACCACCTTGTTGTCTGCCCACATGCCCGACCTGTCAAGCAGAAAGTCCGGAAGCAGGCCTTGGAGAGGCAACAGTTCATTACAGAGGAGATCAAGAAACTTGAGGCAGCTGGTTTGGTCAGAGGAGTGCTGCATCCAACATGGTTAGCAAATCCAGTGGTTGTCCGAAAGGCCAATGGGAAATGGAGACTTTGCATAGACTTCACAGATCTCAACAAGGCTTGCCCGAAAGACCCATTTCCCTTGCCGCGCATCGACCAGATCATGGACTCCACTTCAGGCTACGATTTGCTCTCCTTTTTGGATGCATATTCTGGGTATCATCAAATCTTCATGTCCAATTAAGACGAAGAGAAGACCTCGTTCATCACCCCATGTGGTACGTACTGTTTTATCTGCATGCCTTTCAGATTAAAGAGTGCCGGGTCTACTTTTGCAAGGGCAGTCCAGATTGGTTTTGGGCCACAGCTGCACAGAAACATTGAGGCTTAGATGGATGATATTGTGGTCAAAACCAAGGACAGATCAACCCTTATCTAGGATTTGGAGGAGACATTTGCCAATTTGCGTAAGATCAACTTGAAGCTCAACCTGGAGAAGTGTGTATTTGGTGTTCCCTCCGGCAAGCTGCTCGGGTACTTTGTATCCCATCGGGGGATCGAAGCCAACCCCGATAAGATCCAAGTCATCGAACAGATCCAAGCACCAAAGACGGTTAAAGATGTAAGGCGTCTGACAGGGTGCGTTGCTGCGCTAAGCAGGTTCATTTCCAAGTCTGCTGAGCGCGCCTTGCCATTCTTCAAAATCTTGAAGAAGGCAGGGCCCATGAAGTGGACTCCAGAAGAAGATGCGGCTTTGCAAGAGTTGAAGGCCTACCTATCTTCTGTGCCACCTTGGTTGCTCCCAAACCGCAAGAGCCGTTGCTGTTATACTTGGCGGCAACCAATCAAGTGGTTAGTGCAGCCTTGGTGGCGCAGCGGGAAGTGGATGAAACAGAGAGTGAGCAAAGACCGGCAGAGTCAGATAGGGATCAGGACAGAGATAAGCACGGCAGGGAAGACAACCCCAAGGACCCGACAAGGAAGAAAGTGGTGCAGCGCCCAGTGTACTTCGTCATTTCCCTACTACAGGGGGCTAGATCGAGGTACTCTGGTGTGCAAAAGTTGATCTTTGGCCTCATCATGGCCTCAAGGAAACCGCGCCACTGCTTCCAAGCCCATGAGATCACGGTTGTCACTCGCTTCCCGTTGCAAAGGATACTCCAGAACCCTGAGGCTACTGGCAGAATAGTGGATTGGGCTTTGGAGTTATCCAGTTTTGGTTTAAAGTTTGAGAGCACATCAACAAGCCAGAGCAGGGCATTGGCAGAGTTTATTGCAGAATGGACGCCAACCCCCGATGAGGAAGTGCCAGAAATAGTTATCCCCGGCAAGGAGGTGCCCTAAGAATGGATCATGTATTTTGATGGTGCTTTTTCCCTACAAGGTGCAGGGCTGGCGTGCTTCTCGTCGCTCCCTCCGGGGAACACTTGAAGTACGTTGTCCAGATGCATTTTGCCTGGGAAGAGGCAACCAACAATACAACAGAGTATGAAGGGCTCCTTGCCGGGCTTAGGATTGCCACAGAATTGGGAATCAAGAAGCTGATCATTCGAGGAGACTCACAGCTTGTGGTGAGACAAGTCAACAAGGATTACCAAAGTCCATTGATGGAGGCATACATTGAGGAAGTGAGAAGATTAGAGGAGCGCTTTGACAGGTTGCAAACAGAGCACATACCTCGTGCGGAAAACAACATAGCTGATCACCTGTCAAAGTGTGCTGCCCAAAAGCTTCCTGTGGAACTAGGAACTTTTGTTCTCCATCTTACTCAGCCCTCCGTATCCCCAGCAACAATGGCCCGGAAAAGGAGAAACCTGGACTCCGGTAAGCCTCTCCCGGTAGAGCCATCCGCTCCTGGCAGGGACCCTGCCGGAAACAACTCCTCACAACCTGCCGGACCGCACCCTCCAGCCGGACCCATGGTCCCTGTGAACGAGGAATGTGCCCCCGCAGTTGAGTAGGTGCCGCTAGTCCTTGTTGTAGAGCCCCAGGATCCAACTTGGGCAAGGCACATAGTCCACTTTCTCCAAACTGGAGAACTCCCCAATGACCAAGATGAGGCTGAAAGAGTAGCCCGGAGGGCCAGTATGTAC
Source organism: Thinopyrum elongatum (assembly GCA_011799875.1). Lineage (NCBI taxonomy): Eukaryota > Viridiplantae > Streptophyta > Magnoliopsida > Poales > Poaceae > Thinopyrum > Thinopyrum elongatum. Next base: position 198,444,372 of record CM022302.1, read on the forward strand.
CAGTTTGTCGATGACACTCTGTACAGAAGGAGGCCCAACGGTGTGAAATTGAAGTGCATCTACCGGGAAGAAGGGAAGGAGCTGCTGGCTGAGATACACAAAGGCATGTGCGGCTCCCACATTGGATCAAGGGTGCTGGTTGGGAAAGCATTCCGGCAAGGATTCTATTGGCCCACAGCCCTCCAAGATGCGGTTGAGCTAGTCACCAAATGTGAAGCCTGTCAGTTCCATTCCAAGAAAATCCACCTGCCTGCCCAAGCTCTTCAGACAATCCCTTTATCATGGCCATTTTCGGTCTGGGGGCTCGATATACTCGGCCCTTTCCCCCGAGCGATCGGGGGCTTTGAATTCTTGTTCGTTGCTATCGACAAGTTTACAAAGTGGCCGGAAGTTGCTGCCGTGAGAAAGGTGACTGCTCAATCAGCTATCAAGTTCTTGAAAGATTTGGTGTGTCGTTTTGGAATCCCGGCAAGGATCATTACCGACAACGGCACCCAATTCACGAGCCGCGCCTTCATGCAATATGTTCATGCCCTCAGAAGCAAGATCTCGTTTGCTTCTGTCGCACATCCCAGAAGCAACGGGCAAGCTGAGAGGGTGAACGCTGAAGTGCTGCGGGGACTCAAAACAAGAACCTTTGATACGCTGCAGAAGCACGGCAGGCGGTGGATCGATGAGCTGCCGGTAGTTCTATGGTCCCTCAGAACGACACCAAATCGAGCTACCGGGCATACTCCTTTTTCCCTGGTCTATGGGGTGGAAGCAGTTATCCCCACGGAACTCATTTATGGGTCACCTCGAGTGCTTGCCTACAACGAAGTAGCGCAAGATCAGCACCTGCATGACAACGCTGTGCTACTCGAGGAGAACCGTCTCCAGGCTGCTACGCGTGCTGCATGCTATCAGCAAGCCCTGCGTCGCTACCATAGCCACAGGGTTCATGCCCGGTGTTTTGAGGAAGGCGACCTTGTCCTTAGGCGCGTTCAGTCCGCCAAGGGTACAAACAGGTTGACGCCGAAGTGGGAAGGCCCTTTCCGGGTAGTACGAGTCACCAGACCTGGCGCACTCCGTCTGGAGAGCGGAGATGGCATTCAATTGCAAAACTCATGGAATATTGAGCATCTCCGCAAGTTCTACCCGTAAGGCGCGGCTGTCGGGCCCTGCCCGGCAGCCACCCTTTTGTCCAGGCCTTGCCTTAGTTGCATGTAACCCCTTGTACAAAGCTAGGCGATGACCCTGAGCACCAGAGAAATAAACGAAGTGCTGGGGGGCCCCCGACCAAGTTGCATGCATGCATAAGCATTCCAAGAGCATTTGCATAAGCATTTCATGAGCATTTGCATATGCATATAGATAGGATCACATCCTGCATCATTCTCATCTCCATAAAGCTGCAGGTTCCTGCCGAGAACTCGGTTTCTGCAAGAAAATGGGGAGATGAACCAACGCTGCGATCCCCGGTGAACCAAATAGATAAGTTCTACCTCTTGTCCATAAGTGTTCTATAAGCTAAAACTTGTGCATAAGAAAACCCTGCCACTCTTCGAAACTTAGGTGCTCCCGTCCCTGGCTCGAATGTTGCTTCGGCCTGGATGGTCGTAGTGGCCTTTGATGAAAAGAAGTTGGCGGGGGGCTGGTCTCTCTATTTCTTGCCGGTAGGCTCAGTTCCCCGGCAATGAAGAAAGGGTACCGGCAGGATAGCCTGCCAGGGAAAACTCATTTATTTAAAATAAAGAAGCATTTCACCTCTGCATGGACATATACATGCACGAGTTCCCGGCAAGGTTCATCTTTTTCATTAATATGCTGGTCATACAAGTACAAACCTTACAAAACACAGACATGGACTCGAGAGATTACATTATTCGAACTAAAATTTGGCAAATGCCTATGAGTTTAAGATTAAAAAAAGATAAGTGCCCCGTAATGCCTCTACCCTTGTCCATCTCCTTCAGGAAAAGGTCAAGGAGGTGGAATCCATAGATGGTCATGATCACCTCAAAGAATCCGAAGTAAGGGGGACAGAGACCGTAGATAAAGTATGCGCAGAAGAATCGATACGAGTCTGGCGGATCCTCCTTCCCATCCGCAAAAACTTTGGGCGCCCTGTGCCCTTTCGGGACAGGCCTCCCCCACAGATATCCATACCTCGCTTGAAGAACTTGCCCGCCCAGGCTCGACGGAAGGAAGACGATGTCTTCCCTCCGCTTCTTGTTCAGCTGCGCTGCCCTCTTGCTCCCCTCGGCGACCACTTCCTTCGCCGGAGCCGTCTATTTCCCTTTCTCTGCCGGTTTCTTCCCCATCTCCGTGGCGGCGATGCGAGTGGAGAAAGGGTGCGGCAAGAACGACGGCGGGCGGGTAAGAGGAAAGGGGAAACCACTGCTTGGCTTGCAGAGGAAGATGATGGAAGGGCAGGGCGAACAACAGGTGAACCGTGCCGATCCGCTTTTCCCTATTTTTAAGGGGGGAAGTGCGGAACAGAGGCGCGACGCTTCAGAAAGTTACCATTTTTCCTTAAACTGTAGTAGTCCCACTACCCCACGACGTGCAGTAATTGCGCGTAGTGGACGTTGGATTGACTAGTCAATATGGCGAACCGGCACCTGCAGCCTTCTTCTGCCACGTGTCCGTGCACTGTCTGGGGCCTAACCCAACGTCCCGCGCGACACGTTTGGCTCAGGCCCGGGGGCTTATGTCGGGGAAAACAAACAGGGGCATGTATTTTCCCCTGACTCGTCCATGGACAAACCAAGGCCGTGCCAAGATACAAGAAACCAAGATCTTCGAAGAACCAGCATGCTGATTAAGAAGGCCAAGACCAAGACAGAGAAGCGAGACACCACCAGGAGAAAAGCCTCCCTTGCCGGGCAGGCGGACCTGGCAAGGACAAGGGCTCCCCCGGAAGAAAGCATTCAAGACGTCCCGGCAGGGCCGGCCGGCACTCACAAGGGCAAAGACACCTCACCAAGCCATCTCACCACGACCCACGTCATTGATCAATGCGGTGTCAAGCCGCAAAGTGACTAGGTGGCAGCCATTCGCCACATGGTGGCCTCTTTCTACAGGAAATCCCTACAGATGACACCCGTCCTGTGACGTGTCAAGCAAGCAGACATGGAGCTGGCAAGACGAGCCTGGCAAGGCTTGCTGGGCGAGCAATGATGTGACGTTGAGCGGTGCATTTAATGCACTATGTCATCCTGCAGAATTAGGTATGATAGCACTGTTTGCTATCTTATCAGTGCATAATGACTGTTTTGCCACTGTGGTGACCCCTTAACCTATAAAAGGAGGCCCATGGCAACCGTAGCAAGGGTTGGAAGGTTGAACACCCCCACGCTCATACGCGCGTAGTCACTGCCTCCCCAGGGCGAGCCTGCCGGGCAAGTGTACTACGCTCCACCACCACTTTTCCACCATCAATCCACCAAAGCAGGAGTAGGGTTTTACGCCTCGCGGCGGCCCAAACCTGGGTAAAATTGCCCGTGTGATCTCTGCCGTGCTGCCCCATGTTCTTCTGCTCTTTGTGCAATGCAACATCCCCCCTGCCGAACCAGCAAGGGGCCCCTTGGCCCCATAGGTGGCCGTGGTTTCCCGTGACAGCTATGTTTTGCACGGTTGATGTATTAAGCATGTTGTAGTAAACATGCCTAACACATTTTAGCTATTTTCCCTACCTTTTTATAGAGAACTAGGCCATTCTCTGCTCTGACAACTCCTGCCTTGCGATGTTTAACTCTGCCAATTGCATTTTTATCTGTACCGGTTTTAATGGTATTAAGCCTGCTGCAATTAACAGTTGTATCCATTTTTTAACAGTTGTATTTCAATGGCTACAAACTTACAAAACATGACTTAGGATGCTGTTAAGCCTGTTGCAATTAACAGTTGTATCCATTTTTTAATCTGCCCCTTTGCTACCGTGCTACTCTCCGCAATGTAGATATACTAGAGATGCTGCCCATTTGCTATTTTTAGTGGATGCTAACCTTGTTGTACTTAACATGCCTTTCCATGTACTTATGCAGGGCCATAACGGGCGATGCTGTTGTTTGCCGTCGAGGTTAGCTACATCCCATGTCTTACAGTATTTTACATCATTTGTGCAATTGCAGTTTGGCTTCTAACATTTACTTGCTTCTTGTAGGTACACACGTCAGCGACACTAATCCACTCTTCGACCCGGAGGAACACCTCGCCTCCACTGCGGCCGACTTGGGGCGGGCTCTTGTCCAAATGAAGTGCCCCAGCAACTACCCCTCAGGACTTACCAAGTATGAAATGACCAGTTGAATCATACCAATACCAGTTGCAATGGCCATGTTTTGTACAGTTCATGTATTAAGCATGTTGTAGTAAACATGGCTAGCCCGTCTTATCTATTTTCCCTACCTTTTTATAGACAACAGGGCCATTCTCTGCTCTAGCAGCACTTGCCTTGCGATGTTTAACTCTGTCAATTTCATTTCTATCAGTACCAGTTTCAATGGCTATACTAGGTTGTCTGTTGTAGTAAACAATTCTATCCATTTTTTAATCCGTCCCTTTGCTACCGTGCTACTCTTTCGCAATGAAGATATCACTACAGATGCTGTCGTTTATTACCATTTGCTTTTTTTGGTGGATGTTAACCCTGTTGTAGTTAACATTGCCTTTCCATGTACTTACACAAGGCTACAATGGGCGATGCTGTTGTTTGCCGTCGAGGTTAGCTGCATCCCATGTCTTATACACCATCAGTTCCTAAATATAAGTATTTTTAGAGATTCCAATATATTCTACATATGAAGAAAAATGAGTGAATCTAGATTCTAATCTATACTATGTGTATAATTCTATAAACATTCGTATGTAGTTCATATTGAAATCTCTAAAAATACTTGTACTTAGGAACGTAGGTAGTTCTATTTTACATCATTTGTGCAATCTCAGTTTATCTTCTAACATTTACTGGTTGCTTATAGGTACATATATGAGCGGTACTAATCCACGCTTCGATCCCTTTTGCGTATGGGGCAATGAGATATTCATGAACAAGAGTCAAGTGAGGAAACTAAGAAAGTTTGTTAGGCGAAAGAAACGGGTGATGGGAATTAAGCTCTTTATTTACACTTTGTCCAAGACAACAGTGAACTTTAGGATGGTAAGTAATGTGTTTCCTTTTCCCCCTGCCCACAACAAGTTACTCTATTAGACCTGGGTATCTGAATTTTTTCTCTTTTCAGTGGTTTCCAAAGCAATTTACTAATGATTACCTTGCAAACTACATGACCGGAGTGGAGGCAACTAAGGTTAAAGTATATAATTCATGCTACCATGATAATGCTCTAGAAGTCTTCCTAAAGGCGGTGAAGGATGGGCGGGCGATCGTCACAAGGGGTTGGACAAAAGTTGTTCGTGCCTATGGCATGCAGGAGGGCACATTATGGGCATTCCGCTTCTTTAACATCATCGACAGCCAAAATGATTTACACTTGTCTCTTCACCTTTACCCCTCTAAATATTGTGGTTCATCATAGTTAATTGCTGCCTAATCCTATAATTACTGAACATATTGTACTGAGAATTTTATTTATGGTTGGTTGTTGAACCATTGTGCTGAGAATTTGTATTCCACGTTTCATATTTCAAAATTTCCAATTCGAATAATAAATTACAGGGAAAAATAAAATTAAACAGGAGCGAACAAAATAATGTGCACACGGTTAGAAAGAAAACAATATGTGCCATGAAAAATAGAGAACATATGGTTCTTTGACGTGAAACATTTGCGATGCCCGACTAACGCACACACGGTTTTGTCTCATATGCGTGTGCGATTCATGATAATATGGCAACAGTTTAAAACCTGTGTGCGTGTGTGATAGGAATACCTATCGCACACAGTTATGAAAATGGACACATTGGCGTTAGTAGAGGCACCGCACACATTTTACATTCTTGAACTGTGTGCGATAACGTACCTATCGCAAACATACCGGTAGATTAAATGTTGATGTCCACCTTTTTCACACGACTATAGCGGCGTAATCATTTCGGATGTCTCTCGGATCAGAAACGTAACATCGAGACATAACGTGTGAGACTGGGCGACTTCTCATACATTTATTCTATGGCGATCGTCAGTAGCCGCTCGCCTATCCCCGACGGTTTTTGGGTCATGTGGGAAGGACCCCCCTATCGCACACACTCACTTGGTGACGGTTCAGAATGCCATCACGGAAAGGGGTTAAAAACCGTTTGTATAGCATGTTACGTTACCAGTGGTAGTTCGTTTGGTTTGGAGTCAATAGTGTCACCACAGATTTTTGCAAATAAATAAATAAAAAATAGTGTCACCACAGAAATCGATGGTGATTTGATACGCGAAGTGAGAATTTGGTTGCCTATTGTGTTGCTCCACCTAGATCTGCAAATTTTGTTGTGAGCTATAGAAAAAACTTCTAAACCTTTTTCTAGACAAAGCTTTTTTAGGGGAAGAATTTTTGATATATTCATCAACAATCAAGGTAGTAAAAAAACTAGAAGTAAAAAATTACATACAGGTCCATAGACCACCTAGCGACAACTATAAGCACTGGAGCGAGACAAAGGCACGCCGCCGTCATCGCACCACCCTCATCGAAGCCAAGCAAACCTTGCTGTAGTGGACAATTGGGAAGTCGTCGCGCTAACTCCTATAGGACTAGCGCACCAGAACAACAACCACCATCGACGAAGAGAAGCGTAGATTGAAAGTATCCAACATGTAGACACACGAACGTAGACGAATGAAAACTGGATCCATCGAAGTCAAACGCTAACCGAATCTGGCGAGACCCGCCAGAGACAAACCTCCACACGCCCTCCGACGATGCTAGAAGCATCACCACAACGGGGGCTAGGCGGGAGAACCTTATTCCATCTTTAGAGAGCCGCCTCCGCCTCGCCTCTTGATACGTCTTCGTCGTATCTACTTTTCCAAACACTTTTGCTCTTATTTTGGACTCTAATTTGCATGATTTGAATGAAACTAACCCGGACTGACGCTATTTTCAGTAGAACTACCATGGTGTTGTTTTTTATACAGAAATAAAAGTTCTCGGAATCGAACGAAACTTTTTGAAGAATTTTATGGAATATTTAAAAAATACTAGAGCCAGGACCCACCAAAGGGGGCCCCTTGTTGCTCACAAGGCAACATGGCACGACCACCCCCCAGGCACGCCAGGTTGCCTTGTGGGGCCCACAGAGCTCCACTGACCCTAATATCAAGCCTATAAATTCATTTTCCCTGAGGAAAAATAAGAGAAGAAGTTTCATCGTGTTTTACAATACGGAGCCGTCACCACCTCCTGTACTTCATCGGGAGGCCAGATCTGGAGTCCGTTCGGGGCTCCGGAGAGGGGGATTCGTCGCCATCATCATCACCAACCCTTCTTCATCACCAATTTCATGATGCTCACCACCGGGAGTGAGTAATTCCTTCGTAGGCTTGCTGGACGGTGATGGGGTTGGGTGATATTTGTCATGTAATCGAGTCAATTTGTTAGGGCTTGCTTCCTAGTATCCACTATGTTTTGAGATTGATGTTGCTATGACTTTGCTATGCTTAATGCCTGTCACTAGGGCCCGAGTGCCATGATTTCAGATATGAACCCTTTATGTTTTCATGAATATATTTGAATTCTTGATCCTATCTTGCAAGTATACGCACCTATTACGTGTTATGATCCACATCCGCCAAAGTGACAATAGTTGGGATTCTTTCCGGTGATTACCATAGTTTGAGGAGTTCATGTATTCACTATGTGTTAATGCTTTGTTCCGGTTCTCTATTAAAAGGACGCCTTAATATCCCTTAGTTTCCTTATGTACCCCGCTGGCACGGGAGGGTAGGACAAAAGATGTCATGCAAATTCTTATTGTAAGCATATATGACTATATGATGCCTACATTACATTGATGAATTGGAGCTATTGTGCATCGCTCTAGGTTGTGACTGTTATATGATGAATGTCATCCAACACAAATATCCATCACTGATCCAATGCCTATGCTTTTCATACATTGATCTTTGCCAAGTTACTTTCGTTGCTGCTGCTGTTACAATCACTACAAAACTGCTACTGTTACTGTTACCGTTACTATTGCTACTGTTACCACTGCTATCAAATTACTGTGCTACTGATCACCTTGCTGCAGATATTTAGTTCTCCACATGTGGTTGAATTGACAACTCAACTGCTAATACTCACGAATATTCTTTGGCTCCCCTTGTGTCGAATCAATAAATTTGGATTGAATACTCTACCCTCAGAAACTGTTGCGATCCCCTGTACTTGTGGGTTATCACCTCTCTGGTTAGGACACAAACCCTAAAAAAATCAAGAAGACATCCAAAAACGGAGCCCTTCCATTGACAAGGGCCAAGATCCACTGCGCCTCCATGGCCCTAAGGCCACAGGAGACAAGGCAGACTAACGTCGGCGCCGGCGGGAGGCACAAGAAACCCTAGTGCTGGGTGTCCCTAGGAACGAGCGCAATTTTCTAGACAGAGCTTCATTTATTAAACTAAGAGAAGAGAGCATGAGAAACCTCAAACTGGACACGCTATATTTTTGCGGACATGATGACCCACAAGTATAGGGGATCAATCATAGTCCTTTCAATAAGTAAGAGTGTCAAACCCAACGAGGAGCAGAAGGAAATGATAAGCGGTTTTCAGAAGGTATTTTCTGCAAGCACTGAAATTGTCGGTAATGGGTAGTTTGATAGCAAGATAATTTGTAACGAGCAAGTAATAGTAATGGTAACAAAAATGCAGCAAGGTAGCCCAATCCTTTTGTGGCAAAGGACAAGCCGGAACGGTCTCTTATAATAAATAAAACATTCGTGAGGGCACACGGGAATCTCATCTAGTCACTTTCATCAGGTTGGTTTGATTTGCGTTCGCTACTTTGATAATATGGTATGTGGGTGGACCGGTGCTTGGGTGTTGTTTTTACTTGAACAAGCCTCCCACTTATGATTAACCCCCCTCGCAAGCATCCGCAACTATGAAAGAAGAATTAAGATAGAATCTAACCATAGCATTAAACATATGGATCCGAATCAGCCCCTTACGGAATAGTGCATAAACTAGGGTTTAAGCTTCTATCACTCTAGCAACCCATCATCTAATAACTACTCCACAATGCATTCCCTTAGGCCCAAAGATGGTGAAGTGGCATATAGTCGACATTCACATAACACCACTAAGAGAATCACAACATACATATACCATCAGAATATCGAACGAATATCAAGTTCACATGATTACTTGCAACATGACTTCTCCCGTGTCCTCAAGAACAAATGTAACTACTCACACAACATGTTCATGCTCAAGATTAGAGGAGTAATAAATATCATAATGGATCTTAACATGTAATCTTCCACCAAATAAACCAGCTAGCATCAACTATAAGACGTAATCAACACTACTAGTCACCCACAGGTACCAATCTGAGGTTTTGATACAAAGATTGAACACAAGAGATGAACTAGGGTTTGACATGAGATGGTGCTGTTGAAGATGTTATTGAAGAGATGCCTCCCAAAGATGAGAGGGTTGTTGGTGATGACGATGGCTTCGATTTCCCCCTCCGGGAGGGAAGTTCCCCCGGGGGAACCGCTCTACCGGAGGGCAAAAGTTCTCCTGCCCAAGTTCCGCCTCGAGACGGCAGCGTTCCATCCCGAAAGTCCTCTCCTTATTTTTTCTAGGTCAAAAGACCTTATGTACCAGAAGATGGGCACCGGAGGTGGCCCTGGGCCCCCACTACCCACCAGGGCACGCCTGGCGGGGGTGGCGTGCCCTGGTGCCTTGTGGGCCCCTGGTTGCCCCCTCTGGTGGTTCTTTTCTCCAGTATTTTTCATTTATTCCAAAATAATTCTCTGTAAAATTTCAGCTCATTTGGAGATGTGCAGAATAGGTATCTCTGACATAGCTTTTTCAGGTCCAGAATTCCAGCTGCCGGCATTCACCCTCTTTGTGTAAACCTTGCATATTATGAGAGAAAAGGCATTAGAATTACTCCACAAAGTGTTATAATGTATAAAAACACTATAAATAACAGTTGGAAAATATGATGCAAAATGGACGTATCAACTCCCCCATGCTTAGACCTCGCTTGTCCTCAAGCGAAAGCCGATATCGAAAATCATGTCCACATGTTTAGAGAGAGAGAGAGGTGTCGAAAAAAAATACGGACATAGTAGCATCATGGTCATTATTATAACATCAATAAACTTTATCATATAACTTTATCATATATCTTCTCATGAACAAGTAACAATTCATCACAACATCGAAGTAGAAAGCATAAACTTTATTAAAAACTAACAAACTATGTTCTCAGTCAACTTTGCAACTAGAATTCATCATATTTTTAGGGGTGATATGGTTGTAGTATGGTTGAAGGATATCTTCTTCTTCTATTACCATGGCCTTCCCCCTTCTTGAGCTTGATCTCCTGTAAATTCCTTGCCCTTGTCCTCCTTGGTGGCTTCTTTTGGTCCCTCTCTTTTTAGTTCCATCTTCATCAGACAAGCATCTTCTTCTGCATTGTTGGAGGAGGGCGAAGACATGATGCCTGGCTTGATAAATTTGACAAAGAAACAACACGAAACAAGAACAAAGGATATTTCTGCGATGCGGTGGTCAATACGTCCGGCGGAGTATATAAAGAATTTTTATCTTGGGAAACAGTATACCACAGGAAAACAGAGTCGAGAAGGTGCCCGAGGGGTCCACTACCACCAGGGTGTGTCAGGTGGGGCAGGCACACCCTGGTGCCTTGGGGGCACCTGGGTTGCCTTCCCGGTTGTTTCTTATTTTTCTATTTCTTCTAATATTCCAAAATTGACAGAAAATATTTTTGCGGAATTTTCGGAGTCTGTTTGCTTATCGTATCACGTACCTCTTTCTTTTCAGGGTTCTGGAAGGTTTCTTTTATGTGTTTCTCCGGTGTTGATGACCTACAAGTATAGGGGGTTAATCGTAGTACTTTCGATAAGTAAGAGTGTCGAACCCAATGAGGAGCAGAAGGAAATGACAAGTGGTTTTCAGCAAGGTAGTTTCTGCAAGCACTGAAATTGTTGGTAACAGATAGTTTGATAGCAAGATAATTTGTAACAAGCAAGCAACGGTAACGGTAAATAAAGTGCAGCAAGGTAGAGCAATCCTTTTGTGGCAAAGGACATGCCAAAACGATCTCTTATAATAAGCAAAGCGTTCTTGAGGGCACACGGGAATTTCATCTAGTCACTTTCATCATGTTGGTTTGATTCCCGTTCGCTACTTTGATAATTTGATATGTGGGTGGACCGGTGCTTGGGTGCTGTTCTTACTTGAACAAACCTCCCACTTATGATTAACCCCCTCGCAAGCATCCGATACTACGAGAAAAGTATTAAGATAAAATCTAACCATAGCATTAAACATATGGATCCAAATCAGTCCCTTACGAAGTAGCACATAAACTAGGGTTTAAGCTTCTGTCACTCTAGCAACCCATCATCTAATAACTCCTCCACAATGCATTCCCTTAGGCCAAAAGATGGTGAAGTGCCATGTAGTCGACGTTCACATGACACCACTAAGGGAATCACAACATACATATCATCAAAATATCGAACACATATCAAATTCACATGATTACTTGCAACATGACTTCTCCCGTGACCTCAAGAACAAAAGTAACTACTCACAAATGATATTTATGCTCAAGATCATAGGGGTATTAAATAGCATATTGGATCTGAACACATAATCTTCCACCAAATAAACCATATAGTAATCAACTACAAGATGTAATCAACACTACTAGTCACCCACATGTACCAATCTGAGGTATCGGTACAAAGATTGATCACAAGAGATGAACTAGGGTTTGAGATGAGATGGTGCTATTGAAGATTTTGATGGAGATTGGCCTCCCAAAGATGAGAGGGTTGTTGGTGATGACGATGGCTTTGGTTTCCACCTCCGGGAGGGAAGTTCCCCCGGCGGAATCGCTCCACCGAAGGGCAAAAGTGCTCCTGCCCAAGTTCCGCCTCGAGATGGTGGCGCTCCGTCCCAAAAGTCCCCTCCTTATTTTTTCTAGGTCAAAAGACCTTATGTACTAGAAGATGGGCACCGTAGGTGGGCTAGGCTGCGCACAACCCACCAGGGCGCGCCTGGGGGGCCTGGCGTGCCCTAGTGTCTTGTGGGCACCAGGTGGCCCCCCTCCGGTGGTTATTTTCTCCAATAATTATTAAATCCAAAATAATTCTCCGTGAAATTTCAGCTCATTTGGAGATGTGCATAATAGGTATCTCTGACATAGCTTTTTCAGGTCCAGAATTCCAGCTGCCGGTAGTCTCCCTCTTTGTGTAAACCTTGCATATTATGAGAGAAAAGGCATTATAATTACTCCATAAAGCATTATTATGCATAAAAACATTATAAATAATAGTAGGAAAACATGATGCAAAATGGACGTATCAACTCCCCTGAGCTTAGACCTCGCTTGTCCTCAAGCGAAAGCCGATATCGAAAATCATGTCCACATGTTTAGAGAGAGAGATGTCGATAAAAACAAAATACGAACATAGTAGCATCATGCTTATTATTATAACAGCAACAAATTTTATCATAAAACTTTTATCATATAACTTCTCATGAACAAGTAACAATTCATCACAACATCGAAGTTGAAAGCATAAACTTTATTGAAAACCAACAAACTATGTTCTCAGTCAACTTTGCAACTACAATTCATCATATTTTCAGGAAGGGTCTCGTATCGGAGCCTTTCAGCAAGTCCGCATACTCAACCATCATTTAATCTTCTATGATTGCTAACACTCATAGCACACATATGAGCAAAAAGTTTCAACCGGACACATAGAAATATAGGGGCTTATAGTTTCGCCTCCCAACTTATTCACCACAAGGGTGATGTCAACAATAATAACTCATGCTCACTCATATCCAACTGGGTATATGTGCCTAGATCTTTCCCCACCACATGATGCTTGGCAAAGAGAAAAATAAAAAGAATAGAGAAGAATACTTTGACTCCTGCATAAAAAGTAAATTCATGAAAGTAAAAGATAGGCCCTTCGCAGAGGGAAGCAAAGGTTATCATGTGCTTTTTGGTTTGTATGCACAATCTCTTAATGTAAAAGAACGTCACATTATATTTCCCGTTATGATAGCAACCTTTATTATGCAGTCTGTCATTTTTATTACTTTGCCATCACAAGTTCGTACAACCCTTAATTTCCCTTGCACTAAATGATCAAACACATTTAGAAGCAATTTTTATTGCCTTATTGCACCGATGACAACTTACTTGAAGGGTCTTACTCAATCCATAGGTAGGTATGGTGGACTCTCAAAACATGAGTTTTGGTTTAAGGTTTTTAGATGCACAAGTAGTATCCCTACTTAGTGCAGATTTTTGGCTAGCAAAGATATTGAGCAAGCACCACATGTTAAAGGATCTATGACAATATAACTTCTATGTGAATATGAACAAACATAAATCATTACATTGTCTTCCTTGTCCAACGTCAACTATTTTGACAGAAAATATTTAATGGGGGCTCACAATCATAAACGATGTCCAAGATAGTGTATTTGCATATGAATCTTCTCTTCCCTTATTAATTCTTTCATGAGTTGCATCATTGACCAATGCTATGTTTGTCAAGTTCCAGCAAAATTTACCACTTATACTTTTCCTTATGTGATGTCACTACTTACCATAAGATTAACATATGATCTTTTTCATTATTTCCTTTTATGTTGATTGCAACAAAAAGTAAAGAAGCGACAACTCAAACTAAACTTTATTATATAACTCTCACTCGATTACAGAGATGGATGGATCACGAAACTAGCACTCAAAAATAGATCATACTAAACTTTTATTCAACTAGATCATGAAATAACTAAGGATCGAACAAAAAAATAAATAGAGGCAATAAGAGTGATGGTGATACGATACCGGGGCATCTCCCCCAAGCTTGGCACAGGCCAAGGGGAGTGCCCATACCCGTGTACACACTTCAGGCTCAATAGGTACTCCAATCTACGAATGATGCTCCAGAGGGCGATGATTTGCTCTTGTAACAGAATATTTTCACGAGTGAGATATTTATTTTGAACACGAACCGTTTCAAAGGCTTCAATTTCAGTAGGGGGTGAGATGATTGTAGTTTGGTTGAAGGATATCTTCTTCTTCACCTGGCATGGCCTACCCTCCTGTTTGAGCTTGATCTCCTGTAGCTTCCTTACCCTTGTCCTCCTTGATGGGTTCCTTTGGTTCCTCTCTTTTCAGTTCCATCTTCATCAACCAAGCATCTTCTTTTACGTTGTTGGAGGAGAGAGAAGACATGATGCCTGACTTGATAGATCTGACAGAGAAACAACACGAAATAAGAACAGAATATTTTTCTGTGATACGGTGGTCAAATCATCCAGGGGTATATATAAAGATTTTTTATCTTGGGAAACAAGAATATGGAAGGAAAATGGAGTCAGGAAGGTGCCCGAGGGCCCCACAACCCACCAGGGCGCGCCAGGGAGGGCAGGCGCGCCCTGGTGTATCGTGGTCACCTCGGTTGCCTTCCTGGTTGTTTCTTATTTTCCTATTTTTTTATAATATTCCAAAACTAACAGAAAATATTTTTGCGGACTTTTTGGAGTCCCTTTACTTACCGTATCACGTACCTCTTCCTTTTTAGGGTTCTGGAGTGTTCTGGAAGGTTTCTTTTACTTGTTCCTTCGGTGTCATGGTTTGAATAGTATTGGTTTCAACATTAATAGGCATACCTGAGATATAGTTCTTAATTCTTTGTCCATTGACCACCTTCGGGTTAGTACCTTCGGTATTATTAATCTTGATAGCTCCAGAGCGATAAACCTCTTCGATAATATATGGTCCTTCCCATTTGGAAAGAAGTTTTCCTGCAAAAAATCTAAAACGAGAGTTGTACAAAAGAACATATTCTCCAACTTTGAATTCCCGCTTTTGTATTCTTTTGTCATGCCATATTTTAACTTTTTCTTTGAATAGTTTGGCATTTTCATAAGCTTTGGTTCTCCATTCATCTAGTGAGATAATATCAAATAACCTCTTTTCACCGGCAAGTTTGAAATCATAATTGAGTTCTTTGATTGCCCAATATGCTTTATGGTCTAACTCAAGAGGCAAATGACAAGCTTTTTCATAGACCATTTTATATGGAGACATACCCATAGGATTTTCATAAGCTGTCCTGTAGACCCAAAGTGCATCATCTAGTTTCTTAGGCCAATTCTTTCGGGACCTATTGACAATTTTTTGTAATATTAAATTTATTTCTCTGTTGCTAAGTTCAACTTGACCACTAGATTGAGGATGATAGGGTGATGCAATTCAATGTTTAACACCATATTTAGCAAGCATTTTACAGAAAGCACCAAGAATAAAGTGTGAACCACCATCAGTCACTAAATATCTAGGGACTCCAAACCTTGGGAAAATAACTTCTTTAAGAATTTTAATGGAGGTGTTATGATCAGCACTACTAGTTGGAATAGCTTCCACCCACTTAGTAACATAATCAACATCAAGCAAAATATGTGTATACCCATTAGAGGAAGGAAAAGGTCCCATATAATCAAAACGCCAAACATCAAATGTTTCAATGACTAGTGAATAATTCATAGGCATTTCCTGATGCTTACCGATATTACCTATTCTTTGACATTCATCACAAGACAAGACAAACTTACGGGCATCTTTGAAAAGAGTAGGCCAATAAAAACCAGATTGTAATACCTTGTGAGCAGTTCTATCTCCCGCATGATGTCCTCAATAGGCTTCGGAGTGACATTTTCGTAGGATTTGTTCTTGTTCATGCTCAGGTACACAACGTCTAATAATACCATCTACTCCTTCTTTATAAAGATGTGGGTCATCCCAAAAGTAATGTCTTAAATCATAGAAGAATTTTTTCTTTTGTTGGTAGGTGAAACTAGGTGGTACAAATTTAGCAACAATGTAATTAGCATAGTCAGCATACCAAGGAGTGTTATGTGAAGCATTTATTACAGCTAGTTGTTCATCAGGAAAGCTATCATCAATAGGTAGTGGGTCATCAAGAATATTTTCTAACCTAAACAAGTTATCAGCTACAGGGTTCTCAGCTCCTTTCCTATCAGTGATATGTAAACCAAATTCTTGTAGCAAGAGAACCCACCTAGTGAGTCTAGGTTTAGCATCTTTCTTTTCCATAAGATATTTTATAGCAGCATGATCAGTGTGAACAATTACTTTGGAATCAACAATGTAAGATCTGAATTTATCACAAGCAAACACAACTGCTAAAAATTCTTTTTCAGTAGTAGCATAGTTTCTTTTGGCACTGTCTAGAGTTTTACTAGCAAAATGGATAACATTTAATTTCTTATCAACTGTTTTTCCTAGAACAGTACCAACATCATAATCACTAGTGATACGTCCATTTTGCATCATGTTTTTATACTATTATTTATAATGTTTTTATGGGTAATAATGCTTTATGGAGTAATTCTAATGCCTTTTCTCTCATAATATGCAAGGTTTACACAAAGAGGGAGAATGCCGGCAGCTGGAATACTGGACCTAAAAAAGCTATGTCAGGGCACCTATTCTACACATCTCCAAATGACATGAAAATTTACGGAGATTTATTTTGGAATATATGAAGAATATTGGAGCAAATAACTACTGGAGGGGGCCACCTGGTGAGCACAAGACACCAGGGTGTGCCCTGGTGGGTTATGGTCAGCCGAGCCCACCTCCGGTGCCCATCTTCTGGTATATAGGTCATTTTGACCTAGAAAAAATAAGAGTAGGATTTCGGGATGGAGTGCCACCGTCTCGAGGCGGAACTTGGGCAGGAGCACTTTTGCCCTCCGGCAGAGCGATTCCGCCGGGGGAACTTCCCTCCCGGAGGGGGAAATCGAAGCCATCGTCATCACCAACAACCCTCTCATCTTTGGGAGGCCAATCTCCATCAACATCTTCAACAGCACCATCTCCTCTCAAACCCTAATTCATCTCTTGTGTTCAATCTTTGTACCGGAACCTCAGATTGGTACCTGTGGGTGACTAGTAGTGTTGATTACATCTTGTAGTTGATTACTATATGGTTTATTTGGTGGAAGATTATATGTTCAGATCCATTATGCTATTTAATACCCCTCTGATCTTGAGCATGATTATCATTTGTGAGTAGTTACATTTGTTCTTGAGGTCACGGGAGAAGTCAAGTTGCTAGTAATCATGTGAACTTGATATGTGTTCGATATTTTGATGATATGTATGTTGCGATACCCTTAGTGGTGTCATGTGAACATCGAATACATGGAACTTCACCATATTTGGGCCTAAGGGAATGCATTGTGAAGTAGTTATTAGATGATGGGTTGCTAGAGTGACAGAAGCTTAAACCCTAGTTTATGCGCTACTTCGTAAGGGACCGATTTGGATACAAATGTTTAATTCTATGGTTAGATTTTATCTTAATATACTTTTCTCGTAGTTGCGGATGCTTGCGAGGGGGTTAATCATAAGTGGGAGGTTTGTTCATGTAAGAACAACACCCACGCACCGGTCCACCCACATATCAAATTATCAAAGTAGCGAACACGAATCAAACCAACATGATGAAAGTGACTAGATGAAATTCCCGTGTACTCTCAAGAATGCCTTGCTTATTATAAGAGACCGTTTTGGCCTGTCCTTTGCCACAAAAGGATTGGGCTACCTTGCTGCACTTTATTTACCATTACCGTTAAGTGTACGTTACAAATTATCTTGCTATCAAACTACTTGTTATCAACTATTTCAGTGCCTTGCAGAAAATACCTTGCTGAAAACCACTTGTCAGTTCCTTCTGCTCCTCGTTGGGTTCGACACTCTTACTTATCGAAAGGACTACGATTGATCCCCTATACTCGTGGGTCATCAAGACTCTTTTCTGGCCCTGTTGCCAGGGAGTGAAGCACTCTTGGTAAGTGGAAATTGGTAAGGAAAAATTATTACTGCGTGCTGAAATTTATTGTCACTTGCTACTATGGAAAACCATCCTTTGAGGGGTTTGTTCGGGGTATCTTCACCTTGACCGGAAGCACAATTAGTTGCCCCTCAACCTATTGCACCTACTGAAAATATTTGTTATGAAATTCCTTCGGGTATGATAGAACAACTGCTAGCTAATCCTTATGCAGGAGATGGAACCGAACATCCTGATATGCACTTGATCTGTGTGGATGAAATTTGTGGATTATTTAAGCTTGCAGGTTTTCCCGGAGATGAATCTAAGAAGAAGGTTTTCCATTTGTCTTTGATGGGAAAAGCATTGACATGGTATAGGCTATGCAATGATATTGGATCTTGGAACTGGAATTGATTGAAATTGGAATTTCACCAAAAATTTTATCCTATGCATCTAGTTCATCGTGATCGGAATTATATATATAATTTTTGGCCTCGTGAAGGAGAAAGTATCGCTCTAGCTTGGGAGAGTCTTAAGTCAATGTTATATTCATGCCCCAATCATGAGCTCTCGAGAGAAATTATTATTCAAAACTTTTATGCTCGACTTTCTCGTGATGATCAATCCATGCTCGATACTTCTTGTACTGGTTCTTTTATGAGGAAGACTATTGAATTCAGGTGGGATATTTTAGAAAGAATTAAACGCAACTCTAAAGATTGGGAACTCGACGAAGGTAAAGAGTCGGGTATTAAGCTTGAGTTTGATTGTGGTAAATCTTCTATGAATACCAATGCTTTTCACAAGTTTAGCACTAAATATGGACTTGACTCTGAGATAGTAGCCTCTTTTTGTGAATCTTTTGCTACTCATGTTGATCTCCCTAAGGAGAAGTGGTTTAAATATCATCCACCTATTAAAGAAGAAATTAAATAACCGGTTAAAGCTAAAGATGAAACTATTATTTACAATGTTGATCCAGTTGTGCCTACTGCTTATATTGAAAACCCACCTTTCCCTGTTAGGATAAAGGAACATGCTAAGGTATCAACTGTGGTTCACAAGAGTAATATTAAAGCACCTAAAACTTCTGAGCAAATTAAAGTAGAACCTATTGTTGCTATGGTTAAAGATCTCCTGGTGGAAAATATTGATGGGCATGTTATTTACTTTTGTGATGAAGTTGTTAGAATTGCTAAGCCCGATGAAAAAGATAAACATAGACCTGTTGTTGGCATGCCTGCTGTCTCAGTTAAAATAGGAGATCATTGTTATCATGGTTTATGTGACTTAGGTGCTAGCGTGAGTGCTATTCCTTTTACCTTACACCAAGAAATTATGGATGACATAGCACCCGCTGAAATAGAAGACATAGATGTTACTATTAAACTTGCTAATAGAGACACCATCAAACCACTTGGGATTGTTAGAGATGTTGAAGTCTTGTGTGGGAAAGTAAAATACCCTACTGATTTTCTAGTTCTTGGTTCCCCACAAGATGACTTTTGTCCCATTATCTTTGGTAGACCTTTCTTGAACACCGTTAATGCTATAATAGATTGTGAGAAACAAACTGTCGGTGTTAGCTTTGATGATGAGTCTCAGGAGTTCAATTCTCCAAGTTTAGTAGAGAACCTCATAAGAAAGAATTACCTAGTAAAGATGAAATAATTGGTCTTGCTTCTATTGCCATGCCTCCTACTGATCCACTAGAACAATATTTGCTAGACCATGAAAATGATATGCATATGCATGAAAGAAATGAAATAGATAAAATTTTCTTTGAACAACAACCTCTGCTCAAACACAATTTGCCTATTGAAACTCTAGGAGGTCCTCCTCCACCTAAAGGTGATCCTGTGTTTGAATTAAAACAATTTCCATACACTTTGAAATATGCTTATCTTGATGAGAAAAAGATACATCCTGTTATTATTAGTGCTAACCTTTCCGAACATGAAGAAGAAAGATTATTGAAAATTCTGAAGAAGCACCATGCTGCTATTGGATATACTCTTGATGATCTTAAGGGCATTAGTCCCACTCTCTGCCAGCACAAAATTAATATGGAACCCGATGCTAAACCAGTTGTTGATCACCAACGAGTTTGAATGCTAAGATGAAGGAAGTGGTAAGAACTGAAATATTAAAGCTTCTGGAAGCAGGTATAATCTATCCCATAGCTGATAGTAGATGGGTAAGTCCTGTTCATTGTGTCCCTAAGAAGGGAGGTATTACTGTTGTTCCTAATGATAAAAATGAACTTATTCCACAAAGAATTGTCACTGGCTATAGAATGGTAATTGATTTTAGAAAATTAAATAAAGCAACTAGAAAAGATCATTACCCTCTGACTTTTATTGATCAAATGCTAGAAAGATTATCTAAGCACACACACTTTTGTTTTCTTGATGGATATTCTGGTTTTTCTAAAATACCTGTTTCACAACCTGATCAAGAGAAAACCACCTTCACTTGCCCTTTTGGAACTTATGCTTATAGACGTATGCCTTTTGGTTTATGCAATGCACCTGCTACCTTTCAAAGATGTATGAGTGCTATATTCTCTGATTTTTGTGAAAATATTGTTGAGGTTTTGATGGATGATTTTTCTGTTTATGGAACTTCTTTTGATGATTGCTTAAGCAACCTTGATCGAGTTTTGTTGAGATGTGAGCAAAATAATCTTGTCTTGAATTGGGAGAAGTGCCACTTTATGGTTAATGAAGGTATTGTCCTGGGCATAAGATTTCTGAATGAGGTATTGAGGTGGATAAAGCTAAAGTTGATGCAATTGAGAAAATGCCATGTCCTAAAGATATTAAAGGTATTCGTAGTTTCCTTGGTCATGCTGGTTTCTATAGGAGGTTTATTAAAGACTTCTCTAAAATTTCTAGGCCTCTTACAAATCTTTTACAAAAGGATGTTCCATTTGTTTTCGATGATGATTGTGTAGAAGCCTTTGAAACACTTAAGAAAGCCTTAACTTCTGCACCTATTGTTCAACCACCTGATTGGAACTTGCCTTTTGAAATTATGTGTGATGCTAGTGATTATGCTATTGGTGCTATTCTAGGACAAAGAGTTGATAAGAAATTAAATGTTATTCATTATGCTAGCAAAACCCTAGACAGTGCCCAAAGAAATTATGCTACTACTAAAAAAGAATTTTTAGCAGTTGTGTTTGCTTGTGACAAATTCAGATCTTATATTGTTGATTCCAAAGTAATTGTTCACACTGATCATGCTGCTATAAAATATCTTATGGAAAAGAAAGATGCTAAACCGAGTCTCATTAGGTGGGTTCTTTTGCTACAAAAATTTGATTTACATATTACTGATAGAAAAGGAGCTGAGAACCCCGTAGCTGATAACTTGTCTAGGTTAGAAAATATTCTTGATGACCCACTACCTATTGATGATAGCTTTCTTGATGAGCAACTAGGTGCAATAAATGTTTCTCATAATACTCCTTCGTATGCTGACTATGCTAATTACATTGTTGCTAAGTACATACCACCTAGTTTCACATACCAACAAAAGAAAAAATTCTTCTATGATTTAAGACATTACTTTTGGGATGACCCACATCTTTATAAAGAAGGAGTAGATGGTATTGTTAGACGTTGTGTACCTGAGCATGAACAGGAACAAATCCTACGGAAATGTCACTCCGAAGCTTATGGAGGGCATCATGCAGGAGATAGAACTGCTCACAAGGTATTGCAATCTGGTTTCTATTGGCCTGCTCTCTTCAAGGATGCCTGTAAGTTTGTTTTATCTTGTGATGAATGCCAAAGGATAGGTAATATTGGTAAGCATCAGGAAATGCCTATGAATTATTCACTTGTTGTTGAACCATTTGATGTTTGGGGTTTTGATTATATGGGACCTTTCCCTTCCTCTAATGGGTATACACATATTTTGGTTGCTGTGGATTATGTTACTAAGTGGGTAGAAGCTATTCCAACTAGTAGTTCTGATCATAACACCTCCATTAAAATGCTTAAAGAAGTTATTTTCCCAAGGTTTGGAGTCCTTAGATATTTAATGACTGATGGTGGTTCACACTTTATTCATGGTGCTTTTCGTAAAATGCTTGCTAAATATGATGTCAACCTTCGATGGGACGGACTACCCCTACTGGAAGAACAAGATGCGCATGCATCTTGAGGCAATTAACAACGATCTCTGGTATGTTGTGGAAAATGGCATTCCCTCCATCACTCCTTCTGTGAACACTGCTGATGTGAAGAGATTCAAGCAACTCGACTCTCAAGCGAAGAATATCATATGTGGCCATCTGATCAAAGGACAGTATGGCAGAGTGAGTCTTTGGAGTCAGCAAAGCTTATCTGGGATAGGCTGTCGAAGGTCAACGAAGGAATCTCGACCCAACGTGATTCTCGAGTTGACGTTCTTCGCAATCTCTTCAACTGCTTCAAAAGACTCGACAATGAAAATGTTCAGCAAACCTTCGATTGCCTCACTGACATCTCAAATGAGCTTCAAGCACTTGGTGCCACTGACATCAACGGTGATAAGGTGGTGAAGAAATTGCTGAGATCAATTGATTCCTCATTCGATACACTGGCACTGATGATTCAAGAACGTGGAGACTACAAGTCACTATATCCTGCTGATATCCTTGAGAGGCTGAACACTCATGAATTCCAACAAGCTATGAAGAGAGATCTCTACGGGCCAAGCTATGGAAGATCACACGCATTGAAGGCCAAGGCAGTTTCCTCATCTGAAGGAGAAGATTCTAATAGCAGCCTTGGTGACCCTGAAGAACTAAGCCAGGAGCTAGCAATGCTCGTGAGGAAATTCCATAAGTTCTCAAGGTGTGGTCGCTTTGGAAAATCTTCAAGAGGTGATGACATGAGATCAGATTCCTCATCCCGCGATTACAAGAAGAGGACTTGCCACAAATGCAAGATACATGGTCACTACATAACTGATTGTCCTCAGTGGGCGAAGGAATCAAAGAAGAAGAAGTACAAGGATGACAGTTCAGACGACTCGAAGAAAAAGAAGAAATCTTCAAAGTCTTCATCATCAAAATCGTCAAAGACTTCATCTCACAAGAGGAGCAGTTCCAAAAAGGCTCGGGCATTCATTGGCAAGGAAATGGACTCTGAAGCTGAATCTGAGGAAAATGAGGAAGAGGAGGAATCTGAGGAGTCAGACTCTGGTGTGGTGAGCCTAGCTCTCGCTACTGCTTTCGTTAGCAAGTCCATCTTCAACACTGAGCAAAATGGCTACCCCAACACTGCTGACGACGGCGACGATGACTATGCTCCCACCTATTGCTTCATGGCAAAAGGTGCCAAGGTACTCAAATATCCCTCCTCTAAATCAAGTGAGGATGAATCTGATGAAAATCTCAAACCTAGCTATTCCAAACTTGCTAAGATTGCCATAAAACAACAAAAGGCTTTGGAAAAGGTTCAAAATCTGCTAGACAAAAGCGATGACCTGTTGGGTGAGGAAATGAATCGAACTCAAACTCTGACTGATAATCTTCAATGACTACAGTCTAAGTTTGATAACCTTCAAGGTCATCATGAAACACTCTTAGCCAATCATGAGAAGCTTTCTTATGAATTGCTTCAGAGAAAGCAAGATCTTGAGAAACTAAGGGTGAGTCATGAAGATCTTCAGAAGGAAAATGATTCATTACTTGCTCAACAGATCAGTTCCGCCCTGGAAGAATTCATTCCACCAAGTTTGAACTGCATTGAACGTGAATATGCTAATTCTTCACCTGAAAGTTCAAATGCTTCTATTGCTGCAAATTCTTCAACTATCTCTATGGTCACAAATTCCTCATCTGAGGATACCACAAGTTTGACTGATGAAAATGCAGGGTTAAAGGAATTGTATGTGACAGGCATGTACAAAAGCCTCAAAGGGCATCTGACTCTTTGTCATGTGCTCAAAAAGCAGATCTTGAACAGGAACCCTAGGAAAGAGGGTATTGCTTTTGAGAGGAAACTCAATGCCGATGGAACCTACTGCAAACCTGAGCAGTATCCCAAAACCACATGGGTTGCTGCAAAATGACCTCCCGTAGATCCATCCACTTTATCTGGCTTTACATGTGAATCTTCATATTTATCTGATGAGTCATTTGACTCCAACTATAAGCTGTTCAAAAATCAGAATGGTGAAGTATTTGCTAGATATGTTGGAACTAACTGCAGGAACGGTCCTCCTATGAAGAAAATTTGGGTTCCCAAAAGGTGCCTTGAAAGTCTTCAGGTGAATGTCCTCATGACAGCACCTGTGAAGAATAGGAACCCCAGATCAAATTCTTCATATGGATCAAAATCCTCATATGGATCAAATTCCTCATATGAACCTCATCGTGCTAATGCATCTATTTCGCAGGGAAACTCTAAGAGTCGTGAATATGTGCATTATTCCTCAAATCATTATGTTCATAAGTCCTCGAAGAATTTCTCTGCTTATTCATATGCATACTCTAACCCCTCTTTTGTGAAATGAAGTGCACTGGCTTCAATGCCACCATTGTCATATGGAGCTCGCAGAATGATGAACTCTTTACCACCCCTCCAGATGTGGGTGGTGAAGAAAAAGAACTAATCTTTTATGCAGGGTCAGGTCTCCAGACGAACTTGAATGTCTGATGAATTCCCTGGAGACCTGAGAATGCTTGAAAGGACGCAAGCTAATCATGAAGAAATGATTTGCTCATTTCTCATGTCCTCATACTGCTATATCTATTGCACTATTTGATGAAATTCTATCTGATGAATTTGATGTCATATTCTTCACTCTGAAGTATATGAGTTCGTAAGATGCACTAATTCATCTGCAGGATGAAACACCCAAAGCTACTAAGTGGGTCCTCGACAGTGGATGTACAAATCACATGACCGGTGTCAAGATCTTACTGATGGACTCTGCTCTATCTCCATCACATCTGAAGCATATCACCTACGCTGACAAAGGCAAAAGCAAGGTATTGGGTCTAGGTAGGGTTGCAATCTCAAAGGATTGACACATTGACAAAGTCATGCTTGTCGAGTCCCTCGGATTCAACCTCATGTCTGTCTTAATGCTTTGTGATCTCGATATGGTTGTCGTCTTTGGCAAATATCGCTGCTTAGTGCTCATGGAATCTGACAATTCTAAAGTCTTCGAAGGCTTTAGGAGAGGAGACTTGTATATTGTTGATTTCTCTGCAGGACCACAGCCTGCCGCATGTCTACTTGCAAAAGCTTCAGAAGGCTGGCTATGGCATCGTCGACTCGGTCAAGTTGGCATGAGGAACTTGCACACGCTTGTGAAGAAGAACCACGTCATTGGCATTGAGGGTGTCAAATTCCTCAAAGATCATCTTTGCAGGGCTTGTGAGTCTGGAAAGATGACCAGATCCAAGCACCCCTCGAAGACTATCATGACTACCACCGGTCCTTTTGAATTGCTTCACATGGACCTCTTTGGCCCTACTCATTATGCCACACTAACAAATGCAGCATCTCTATATGGCTTTGTTATTGTTGATGATGATTCTCGTTACACCTGGGTGCACATCATCACTTACAAAACTGAAGTGCAGGAAGTCTTCAAACGATTTTCCTCAAGGGCCTCGATGAATTTCGGTGTGAAGATCAAGCATATCAGGAGTGACAATGGGACCGAGTTCAAGAATACTGGTCTTGATGACTATCTTGATGAACTTGGTATTACTCATGAGTTATCTGCCCCATACACTCCTTAGTAGAATGGCATCGTGGAGCGCAAGAACAAGACTCTTGTTGAGATGGCTCGCACTATGCTTGATGAATACAAGACGCCTCGTCACTTCTGGCCTGAGGGTATTGATACTGCATGCCACATCATCAATCGGGTATTTCTTCACAAATTCTTCAAGAAGACCTCATATGAACTCCTCACTGACAAGAAATCCAGTGTGAGTTATTTCAAAGTCTTCGGTGCTAAATGTTGGATTAGAGATCCTCATCACAATTCTAAATTTGCACCGAAAGCACATGAGGGTTTTATGCTTGGTTACGGAAAGGACTCGCACACCTACAGAGACTTCAATACTTATCACAACAAGGTTGTTGAAACTGTAGATGTGCGGTTCGATGAGACTAACGGCTCGCAAAGAGAGCACCTACCTCCTGTGCTAGATGAAATGTCTCCTGAGGAATTCGTCAAGTTAAAGGCTACTGAGAATGTCATACCCAATGAAGAATCTGCTGAAGAAGTGATTCCAGATCGTGAAGAAAATCATGCTGGTGCATCTGAAGAAAATGTCGCTGAAGAAAATGCTCAACCCAATCAAAGTCATCAACCTGCTCATCCTCGCATTGCAAATGAAGTGCAGATTGAGAAAATCATCAACGACATCAATGCACGAGATCCCCTCACACGCTCAAAAGCTTCACATTTGTCTAACTTTTGTGGGCACTTTGCTTTTGTCTCTATCACAGAGCCCACCAAAGTTGATGAGGCATTTCTGGAGCCTGAGTGGATTCAAGCTATGCAAGAGGAATCGAATCAATTCAAGCTCAACAATGTGTGGGAACTTGTCAAGCGACCAGACCCTCGCAAGCACAATATCATCGGTACTAAGTGAATCTACCGCAACAAGCAAGATGAAAATGGCCTAGTGGTGAGGAAAGGCTCGTCTTGTAGCTCAAGGCTACATACAGGTTGAAGGAATTGATTTTGATGAAACTTTTGCACCTGTTGGTAGACTTGAGGCTATTCGCATATTGCTTGCCTATGCTAACCATCATAATATCATCTTATATCAAATGGATGTGAAAAGTGCATTCCTCAATGGTAAGCTTGAGGAAGACCTATATGTGGCTCAACCCCCAGGTTTTGAAGATCCTAAGCATCCTATAAAAGTCTTCAAACTCAACAAGGCCCTCTATGGCCTCAAGCAGGCCCCTCGGGCGTGGTATGATACACTGAAGGAATTCCTCATGAAGAAAGGCTTCAAACCCGGTTCACTTGACCCAACTCTTTTCACCAAAACATATGATGATGAATTGTTCGTGTGCCAAATATATGTTGATGATATTATCTTTGGTTGTACTGACACACGTTACAGTGACGAATTTGCCTATATGATGATTGAGGAATATGAAATGTCTATGATGGGAGAATTGAAATTCTTCTTATGTCTCCAAATTCATCAACAACGCAACGACATCTTCATACCTCAAGAGAAATACCTCAAGGATGTTCTGAGGAAATTCGACATGCAAGATTGCAAAGGCGTCAAAATCCCTATGCCCACTAATGGCTACCTATGCACCGATGAAAATGGTAAAGACTTCGATCAAAAGGTATACCGCTCCATGATTGGATCTTTATTGTATCTATGTGCATCTAGGCCAGATATTATGCTTAGTGTTTGCATGTGTGCCCATTTTCAAGCTACACCGAAGGAATCACACCATAAGGCTGTGAAACATATTCTTCGATACCTAGCTCACACTCCAACACTTGGATTATGGTATCCCAAGGGCTCGGCTTTTGATCTCATTGGATATTCTAACTCTGACTATGCTGGTGATCAAGTGGATTGCAAGTCAACATCAGGCACATGCCATTTCCTCGGACGATCCTTAGTATGTTGGTCCTCGAAGAAGCAGAACTGCTTCTCACTCTCTACTGCTGAAGTTGATTACATTGCTGCTGGTTCATGTTGTGCTCAATTGCTGTGGATGAAGCAAACCCGCAAGGACTATGGCATCAACATGAAGAATGTGCCACTCTACTGCGACAATGAGAGTGCATCAAGATTGCTCATAACCCAGTTCAGCACTCGAAGACTAAGCACATCCAGATTCGTCATCATTTTCTTCAAGATCATGTGTTGAAGGGCGACATCTCCATCGACCACATGAAGACTGAAGAACAGCTGGCAGATATCTTCACAAAGCCCTTGGATGAGAAGAGATTTAGCAAGTTGTGGTGTCAGCTAAATATCTTAGAATCTTCGAATGTTCTTTGAAAGGACACACATCCTAACACTTTTGCAAAATTGATGACATAGATGTGCAACACATGAAGTAACGTTTTTCTTCAATTAATGAAGACAAACCCTCTAAGTGTGAAGAAATTAATGAAGAATTTGATTCTCAGAGCCCTACGACAATTGTACGCGGTGTCTGAAATCATCATTCTTATACGGTGGGTCACGCCACCAACCAAAGTTGAAAATCTTCAAATTTGAGTTTTTCTTCATTTTGCAAATTCTTCAAATTTTCAAATTCCTCAACTTTGCAATTTCCTCAAACTTTTCAATTGGTGTTCTTCATTGACTATATATATATACATTTGAGTTTTCAATGTCCTCAACAGCATTCACTTATTGCTAATTCTTCAAGTTGATTTTCTTCTAAGTGAATGTGATCGGACCCGTTCCCCCTCTATGCTAAACTCAACTCAATCTGTTCACAAATTCTTCATGTGCGTTCTATTTGAAACCCGTTTAAAGTCTTCACTGTGTCCTTGACAGCTGAAGAATTTGCGAACGAAACATTAAAATTTTTATTTCTAAATTTTCGGCTGTTGCCGCTCAAACCGTTCCACTTCCCACGATGGATTAAACTACTCACCCATGATCCCCCACGATCTCCACCTCTCAGTACGTGGGTGACACATGTCGTTAGGATAGCAAGGGTCAGGGGCATGTTCGCCCAAAATCTTCGGGCGAGCAGTTTTTCACTACGGCTATAAATACCCCCTCACCCTCCTCATACTCCGTTTACTCCGCTCGACCTCAACTCCCCTCGCTCGAACTCTCAGACCTAGCGCCGCTGCTACTCTCCATCGTCGCTGGTGAGGAAGAGCTTCACTGCCTCAACCTCGTTGCCGTCGTACTCACGCCGGCCGTGGAAATCTTCACTCCGCCGTCGCCGTAGCTGTCTCCCTCTGCCAAGTTTGGGCGTGGGAGATTTGAACTGACAAACTTATCCATCTCCACTCCCAGTTTGTCATGTTCTTTGTCAAGGGTAATTAAAATCTAATTTTACTGCTCTACTTTGATTCTTATGATTTTCACAAAATCCTCAAGAGGTGTTTATTCTTCAACTTCCCACTCCATGAACACCGAAATGCTTCTGTTCCTTGATTTGTTTCTCTAAGCTATGTTTTTCTTCAAGATTCCTCAATTGTGTGGATTTTCTAATCTATACAACTCTGGAACCTAAGTCAAGAACGCTTACTGAAATTCTTCAAGACACCTATGGTCAAATTCCTCAAACTTGATATTTTTTGAAAAATTTCTGAGAACACATATGACCTCTCCAAATTCTTCGCACCTATACTCTATTCACAAGTACAAAATGTCTGCTGATGAATCACTAGGTTCTCATCAACTTAACTCATTTGCAGCGTTCCTCGAAGAAAATTTGCATACTTCCTCAGAAACATCCAAAGTTCAAAGTCCTCAAGTGAGGAAAATGGCAGATGGGAAGAGACCTCAGAAGGGACGCAAGAGGCCTGAGACAAACACAATGTTTGAAATCCCTGAAGACATCTATGATGAATACTGCATACCTGATGAAGAAATTCATGGGAAGCAAAATAAGAATCAGCGCAAAGTGCGCATATAGAGGATTGAGAGGAGATGGGCGAAGGAATGGAGGGAATACCATTATGTAACCCCCAAGTACACGAAGAAATTCGCTGTGAACCCTCCATGTCCAAGACCACCCTTGGCTGCTGGCCAAATAGCTGATCCCACCAGCATCAAGCGCAGTGAGGAATTTCTGAAAGAATTGGCCAAGCACCAAGCTAAGCTTCAGAAAGTTGCTGCAGAAGCAGTGAGGAAATTCAATGTGGATTCTCAAGCTGCTGCCGCTGAGGCCTCTGCTAGTACAACAGCGCCAAAGAAGGCCATGCTGAAGAAGTCTGCTGTGAAGAAATCTTCAAGCTTAATGCCCTCACGGCCAAGTTCTTCAACGGCAAAGCCCTCAGGGCAAATTCCTCAAGCAACTTCTTCAAGGGCAGTGCCAATCCCCTCAGTTGCTACAAAATCCTCAGCAACTGCTTCAAAGTCCTCAACACTTGTGCATCTTGCAACGTGTCAGCGGACTGCATGCTTTTCTATTGCCTCAGGGGCTTCTGCATCATCCTCAGCTCCACCACAATCTTCAAGTGGTCCAACTCTACTGAAGGTCAAGACCACTGCTGGACGTGGAAAGAGGCCAAGTCCTCACAAGAAGCATGTGGCATTCCATGTTCCGTCTGATGACGATGATGAAGCTGATGATGAAGAATTGACTGAAATCATCAAGGATAGACTGGAAAGGGATGCAAGTGTCAAAGGCATCTCTGTGCCTCTTATGCTGGATCCAAGGAAGATCCTCGACTTTATTGACATTTGGCACAAAGATCCCAACACTCCACTGCCAGGCTTTAACCTCACTCCTGGTCAAAGTCATATGCTGACCGCCTTCATAGGCGAGGAAAAATGGAAGTTTCAGAAGGCCAGGCAAGTCAACAAGGCCTAGTACAAGAAAGAGCGATTCCTGAGAAACAATGTTCTTACACTGGCTCCTGAAGAACTTGTAACTATTCAGAAGGAGATCAAAGATCTCAGTGATGAATTTGACAAATACCATGCAGATTGGCTCGGTGCCAAAGTCAGATTTGAAAAGATTGCCAAAAACCTCAAGGCAGACGTTGCAACATCATCGCAACAGCAAATTCCTCAGGCTGAAGCTTCTGCTCAGCAAACTGAAGAAACTGAAAGCGCAGCTAATGAAAATCAGGCTGCTGAAGAAGCTACCAGGGCTACTGAAGAAATTCAGCTCCTGAAGACAATGCCAGGGCAACCACCAATGTTGCGCCTGAAGAACAACCCAAGCCAACTGAAGAATCTGTTGTGCCTGAAGAAACTGATAATGCCAGGGCGACTGCATCAGTCGTGCCTGAAGAAATTGCACCAACTTCACTTGCTCCTCAAGCAAGATCTTCAAAGGTGAAGAACATCACTCTTCCTTCTGCATCAGAAGTGAAGAAAACGAAGGCTGCGGAGAAGGAAGCCGCAAGGAAGAGGAAAGCATCAACCTCTGCAGAGTCCTCAGCTCCCAAGAAAGTGAGGACTTTGACGAGCTCTTTGACTGAACCAATTGATGTTGTTCCTATTTCTATAGTGCCATCAAAGGAGCTCATTCCATTTGGTGAAGATTATGTCATTCCAGATGACACAGATGAAGAAAATCCTTCTGCTGCTTCTTCAGAGCAGTTGGATGAAGAAATTCAAGTGGATGATGTGATATCCACTCCATTGATATCATCACCTGTGCCTCAGTTCACAACTGAAGAGGCGGGCATTGAGGAAATTGAAGAAGATGTGGGTATTGGATCTACAACTCCTGTGCTGAATGATGACTATTGGGAAAATCTTCACCCCAATTCACCAATGGCCACACCTCTGCATCCAATTCCTCAGTCCCCTGTTCAGACTGAAGAAATATTAACAGGGTCAGAAGGACGTCAAGATTCACTTCAGTCCATACCTGAAGAAATGGAGAACCAGACTGCTGCTAATGAAACTACCACTGAAATTCCTCAGTCTGAAGCTCCTGAAGTTGTGACTCAAGAGGTTGTGAGGCCGTCAACCGCAAATCTTAAGCCCAAGCCACAAAATCCTCATGCAAAGAGGCCAAAATTCAAGAATGCCGATTTCTTTGCTGAGCATCATTTCTTCACTTATGCAAATCCATATGACTCAGCAAGACTTAGGCGCAAGAGGTTTTGGACAGCAAGCCAGATGAATTTTTATGGAGCTGTTCTGTTTGACAAGGACAAGGTATTTCAGCATCGTCAAATTCCTCATGTGGACATGGAGTCCATACCTTGCTTCCAACCTATTTCGAATGTTCCTCACGAAGCTGGACTTCTCAATTTCTATGCTGATATCTATGATTGGAATGAAGAGCTAATTCTGCAATTCAATGCAACACTGCACCTCACTGGAAATGTGGCTGATGTCAACTCATGGGTGCTTGACTGGATGACTGAGAACACTCACTACAAAGCCCCGGCCTCTGAATTGCTTCATGCCGTTCCTGTCAGTCCTCCTACTGAAGGTGCAAGGCTGATCTATGAAGAATCTGAATTCCAAATCATCTCATGCAAGTGCTGATGAAGCCTTTGTGATCAGGCCAAGCCCCAAGAACCACTTTCCTAGTGAAGGATTTGTTATATGCGCCAAGGACCATCTACCGCATCTTAACCAAGACCCTCAGTCCGATCAAAGGCCACAACTCTGAAGAAGAAGAAGTTGTTGGCATCATGAAGAATCTGCTATTCAACATCATACATGGGATTCCCATTAACTATCATGATTTTTTCATGAGGACTTTGGCAAATG
This sequence comes from Thinopyrum elongatum, assembly GCA_011799875.1. Lineage (NCBI taxonomy): Eukaryota > Viridiplantae > Streptophyta > Magnoliopsida > Poales > Poaceae > Thinopyrum > Thinopyrum elongatum. The sequence continues at coordinate 198,476,791 of CM022302.1, forward strand.
TTGCACTGTCGCCGTTTGAATTGAAGCCCTATGCTCCTTGGATAATGAAATTCATCAGAACCAGGTCTTCAATTCACTACAAGGCAGCTTTTCAGAATCACCTCAGCTTTTTGCCTCCCATTGAAGTCCTCAAAAGGACTATTTCTTCAGTTGATGAAAAAGGCAAAGCTGCTGTTATTGATGAAGGCACTCGTCCATTGGATGGTCAGTTTCGCAAGATTACCTCATATTCCACCAATGATGACTCTGCTACCCAAGATTCTGCAAGAGCCCATGAGCAAAATCCTCAAGCCACTGCCCCATGAGTGATGACTGATCATGAGTTTCTTCTAAGTCTTCACTAGAAGGTCGATTGCAATCACAAGTGGGTCAAGCATCAATTTGGCTCAATTCTTCAGAACATGACTGTCACACAAAACACTATGAAGAAGAATCACTACTATGCGCATGAAATCTTCGATTGCACTTGGGCTATTCTGTCTCATCTTTATAGTGACAAAGATCTCAAGAAGATGGACTTTCAGCAGAACTTTGACTGGGCTCATCCTCCTTCGAAGAAATTCAAGAAGGTCAAAGTTCCTCAGCCGGTCACTAGTTCATTTTCTTCATCGTGTGAGACGAATGAAGCTGAGGATCTCGACGACACTGCGGCCGGCCCTACATCGACAAACGACCCCGACAATGCTGGCGCTCCTCCATCAACATCATGATGATATTCTTCAGGGGCGTTACTCCCCACTTTTCGTCCCTTTTGGTCATTCAATGACAAAGGGGGAGAAATTTGAGTTAGTCTTCAAGCGGGTCTTATATATGGGCTATTTTTTTTTGTTAAGTTACAACTCTCGCTCTTCTGAAGTGTTTGTTGGTTGAGTTGTAAACTTAAGTCCGATGGTGGTCTGATACTTTTGAACTGCTTTCTGCATGCTTATTTCCTCAAGTACCTTAATGCATGCATGCTGAAATTCGTCAGACACCATTTTCCATCATGCATTTCAAATTCTTCATATTATATGTTAAATGCGTGTATGGATTACAAGATATAGGGGGAGATCTCCATGATATTATTCTACAATGTGCATTTGCAGTCAAAGCAAATTCCTCAAATATGCACATCTTCAGGGGGACTTCTTCTATATCTTGCAATCAAATTCCTCAATATCAGTATTTACACTTCATATGATTATCCCCGTTGAAAACTTAACCTATTTGTCATCAATCACCAAAAAGGGGGAGACTGTAAGTGCATCTAGTGCCCCTTAGTGATTTTGGTGTATTGAAGACTTATAGGTTAAGGGACTAATGTGTTTGTGAGTGTACACAGGTTATATAAGTCTCTGAGGAGTTTGATATTTACGAAGAAAGTCGACCCCTAAAAATGAATGTCTTCATTTGAAGACTTTGGTTTTCTTGAAGACTTTGAAAATGAGGAAATTGGTGTGACCTTGAAGACATTGATATTGATGCGAGGATTATGAAGCGTGAAGACTTTTGTTTTCATAGTTTTATTTTCTCTTTCTTGAGTCATAGGAAACACCGTACTGTTAAAGGGGGTCAAGGTAAAACTAAGGAAAAGTTTCCAAGTGATGCTCATCTCAAAGCCTACACATACCCAATGCTTCTAGTGAAGCCTTTGGAAATCTCATACAGTTCAGTCAATTTCTTCAGTGATAGAGACGAAGCTCTTCTGCTCTCTGAGGAATTTGTTCTGACTGAGGAGTTAGGAATTTGCCAGTGCGGATTGCCTACAAGTGAGGAACATGATAGCCCTGAGGAATTTGAGAGCTCAAATTTCCGACCGTTGTTGTGCTATACGCCAGCTGTCCCAAATATCTTATCCACCTAACGGTCATATCATTGAAGGGCATTTATGTCTTATCATGTCAGCCTGCTCCCTGGCTATAAATAGCTGCCCCCCTCAACCACTAGTTTGTTGGCTGCTCCGAGAGAAACTGACACTTGTCATTTAGAGCATCCCATCCTTCGAGGACTTTGAGAGAAAATCATCAGTGAGGAAAAACCCAAAACCCCAACACCTACAACCCAAAGTGATTGAGCATCACTGAAGAGATTGTTCCTGTGTGGAACCAACGCTTGTTACCTTTGAAGATTATGCATCTTCCAGACGGTTAGGCGTCATGGTCTAGAGCATCCAAGAGGAATTGTGGATCGCCGAGTGACCAAGTCTGTGAAGGTTTGGAAGTCACCTGAAGACTTACCACGAGTGATTGGGCGAGGTCTGTGTGACCTTAGCTCAAGGACAAAACAGTAAGGACTGTGTGTCCTTTGGTTTAAGCTGCTCCAACCAGACGTACAACTGTCACAACAGTTGGAAATGGTCTACCAAATCATTGTGTTCACTGAGCTACTGGTTATATTTCCTCAAACCTTTCATTTCCTCGCTCATGTATTGATGAAATTGATCGTTACTGTTTGAAGACCTTGACTAAAGACTTTCTCAATTTCCATAATCCTATTTCTTCATCTTGTCTTCTGCCTGCTTATCCTGTTTTCATGCTACCTGTGCTCTGTGTATGTTTCATTTCATCATGATCACTATGCTACTGTCTTGTTATGCATGCACCTGAGTACTTGTTCCGCTGCTTGTAGTTCGTCACTTAGCAAATTCCTCAAGTAGTATTTCCTCAGTGTCGAATTTGTAAAAATTGCCTATTCACCCCCCTCTAGTCGATATAACGCACTTTCACACAGGATCACCTTTAGGTGGAGGAGGACCTCCTAGAGTTTCAGTAGGAAAATTGTGTTTAAGGAGAGGTTGTTACTCAAAGAATATTTTATCTATTTCATTTCTTTCACGCAAGTGCATATCATTTTCATGGTCTAGCAAATATTGTTCTAGTGGATCAGTAGGAGGCATGGCAATAGAAGCAAGACCAATTATTTCATCCTTACTAGGTAATTCTTTATTATGAGGTTGTCTACGAAACTTATAGAAATTAAACTCATGAGACTCATCACCAAACCTAACACTGATAGTTTCTTTATGGCAATCTATTGTAGCATTGACAGTGTTCAAGAAAGGTCTACCAAAAATAATGGGACAAAAGTCATCTTGTGGGGAACCAAGAACTAGAAAATCAGTAGGATATTTTATTTTCCCACACAAGATTTCAACATCTCTAACAATCCCAAGTGGTGTAATGGTGTCTCTGTTTGCAAGTTTAATAGTAACATCTATGTCTTCTATTTCAGCGGGTGCTATATCATTCATAATTTTGTGGTATAAGGTAAAAGGAATATCACTCACACTAGCACCTAAATCACATAAACCATGATAGCAAGGACCTCCTATTTTATTTGAGCAACAGGCATGCCAACCACAGGTCTATGTTTATCTTTTTCATCGGGTTTGGCAATTCTAGCAGCTTCATCACAGAAGTAAATAACATGCCGATCAATATTTTCGACCAAGAGATCTTTGACCATAGCAACACTAGGTTCTACTTTAATTTGTTCAGAGAGTTTAGGTGCTTTAATATTACTTTTGCGAACCACAGTTGATACCTTAGCATGTTCCTTTATCCTAACAAGGAAAGCTGGTTTTTCAATGTAAGCATTAGGCACAACTGGATCAACATTGTAAATGATAGTCTCATCTTTAGCTATAACCGGTTCTTTAATTTCTTCTTTAATAGGGGGATGATATTTAAACCACTTCTCCTTAGGGAGATTAATGTGAGTAGCAAATGATTCACAAAAAGAGGCTACTATCTCAGAGTCAAGTCCATATTTAGTGCTAAACTTTTAAAAAGCATCGGTATTCATAAAAGATTTAACAGAATCAAACTCAAGCTTAATACCTGACTCTTTACCTTCGTCGAGTTCCCAATCTTCATAGTTGCATTTAATTCTTTCCAAGAGATCCCACTTGAATTCAATAGTCTTCTTCATAAAAGAACCAGTACAAGAAGTATCGAGCATGGATTGATCATCACGAGAAAGCCGAGCATAAAATTTCTGAATAATAATTTCTCTCGAGAGCTCATGATTGGGGCATGATAACATTGACTTAAGCCTCCCCAAGCTAGAGCGATACTTTCTCCTTCACGAGGCCAAAAATTATATATATAATTCCGATCACGATGAACTAGATGCATAGGATAATTTTTTTGGTGAAATTCCAATTTCAATCGATTCCAGTTCCAAGATCCAATATGATCGCATAGCTTATACCATGTCAATGATTTTCCCTTCAAAGATAAAGGGAAAACCTTCTTCTTAACTTCATCTCCGGGTAAACCTACAAGCTTAAATAATCCACAAATTTCATCCACATGTATTAGATGCATATTAGGATGTTCAGTTCCGTCTCCTACATAAGGATTAGCTAGCAGTTGTTCTATCATACCCGAAGGAAATTCATAACCAATATTTTTAGTAGGCGCAGTATGTTGAGGGGCAACTAATTGTGCTTCCGGTCGAGGTGCAGATACCCCGAACAAACCCCTCAAAGGATTGTTTTCCATAGTAGCAAGTGATAATAAATTTCAGCACGTAATATAAATTTTTCCTTACTGATTTCCACTTACCAAGAGTGCTTCACTCCCTGGCAACAGCGCCAGAAAAGAGTCTTGATGACCCACAAGTATAGGGGGTCAATCATAGTCCTTTCGATAAATAAGAGTGTCGAACCCAACGAGGAGCAGAAGGAAATAACAAGTGGTTTTCAGCAAGGTAATTTCTGCAAGCACTGAAATTGTCGGTAACAGATAGTTTGATAGCAAGATAATTTGTAACAAGCAAGTAATGGTAACGGTAAATAAATTGCAGCAAGGTAGCCCAATCATTTTGTGGCAAAGGACAAGCCAAAATGGTCTCTTAAATAAGCAAAGCGTTCTTGAGGGCACACGGGAATTTCATCTAGTCTCTTTCATCATGTTGGTTTGATTCGCGTTCGCTACTTTGATAATTTGATATGTGGGTGGACCGGTGCTTGGGTGCTTTTCATACTTGAACAAACCTCCCACTTATGATTAAGCCCCTCGCAAGCATCCGCAACTACGAGAAAAGTATTAAGATAAAATCTAACTATAGCATTAAACAAATGGATCCAAATCAGTCCCTTACGAAGTAGCACATAAACTAGGGTTTAAGCTTCTATCACACTAGAAACCCGTCATCTAATAACTACTCCACAACGCATTCCCTTAGGCCCAAAGATGGTGAAGTGCCATGTAATCGAAGTTCACATGACACCACTAAGGGAATCACAACATACATATCATCAAAATATTGAACACATATCAAATTCACATGATTACTTGCAATATGACTTCTCCTGTGACCTCAAGAACAAAAGTAACTACTCACAAATGATATTCATGCTCAAGATCAAAGGGGTATTAAATAGCATATTGGATCTGAACATATAATCTTCCACCAAATAAACCATATAGTAATCAACTACAAGATGTAATCGACACTACTAGTCACCCACAGTTACCAACACTACAAAAAATACACTTCCGTGATGATACGTGTTTGTCACAGTAGGTCACGTTTTCTGTCATGCATGTACATCCATGACAATTTTATGGCAGAATCAAGATAGTCATACCTGTGCTGTCGTACAAGTGTTCCATGACAATACCAAAATTATCATCGCGGAAGTGTCCACTTCCATGAAGATAAATGGCGCGTCATGGAAGTGCTTTCGTCAAGGGTAACCGATACGTGGCATCCACCGTAACGGGTCGCCGTTAAGCTAACGGGTTTCGGTTTGGATCCGATAACCCATTAACAGCCCAGACCAATGGGGATTTTCCACGTGTAAAATTCTTAATGGCGAGAGGAACCACGTGTCAGCTCAGCGTTGGGACAGATGTCATCCACTCATTGGACGGGAGGCGCCTATGATACGTCAACACGTGGCACGGCCCAACAGTGGCCCATTCTGGTGAAAAGGTCGGCCTGTTTGACTTGGTCAAAAGGTAGCCGGCCGGCCGACGGAAAGCCTGTTAACGGCCTGTTCGCATATAGCCCATTTACAGCTCGCTAACTCACGGCCCGTTATAGCCTATCTGAATTAGGCCCAATAGCGTCATCTGGGCCATCCAATATGATTCCAGCCCATTGTAACTTTTGGCCCATGTATGGCCCATGACGTCTTTCGGCCCATATGAGGCCCTTTGTAACTCTTGGCCCATTAACGGCCTGTGGTGACACTGGCCCATAATGAACAGTGTATCGCTTTATTTAACGGCCCATTATTCCATTGGGCCCTTTCCAGCCCGTGTGATCTTTCGGCCTTCTAAGGGCCCATTTATTCTTGGGCTCATTTCCAGTATTCGATTACTTCCGGTCCGTTACTGGCCTGTTTCGCTTGCGGGCCGAATTCAGCCCGTGGGTACAGTCGGCCCGTTTGTGGCTCGTTAATCCATTGGGCTATTTTCTTAGCGTCATCAAATACGGCCCGTTTAAGCCTGTTATACATATCAGCTATTAACGGCCCGTTATGATCTGGCCATAAACAGACGATTTCCACACTAGTGTGTTTACCGCCCATATTGCGGTCCTTTATTGGTCCATGAATAGTACGGCCCATAGAAGGCCCATTGATTCTAACGCCCGTAAAAGGCCCATTGATCCTACGGCCCGTAGGAGGCCCATAGATCCAATGGCCCATAGGAGGCCCATGGTCACTACATAGCAGGACCATGGTTACAACAGTCCGTGGTTATTACGGCCTAGTTTAAAAAAATATTTTATTGTTGCCACTATCAAACCGCGGAAGAAGAACTGCAGTGACTACAACCAAACAAATAAACAAGACAATAAGGAAATAAGAAAGCAAGCAACTTATGCTAGGCTATTACGGCTATTACACATATTACATCCACTGGGCATCAAAGTTCGCCACGAGTGCAAATATAGGGAACAAAGTAGCATATTACATACACTGGGCGTCTAAATTGGCCACCAGTGGAAATAAACGAGCGGCAGCAAAACAAGTCCATAACTGAAACAAGTTCACAAGAGCTCAAGAAACGTTATCCTGGGTATCCACCATGTTGGCAATAAGCTTAGCAAGCTTATTAGCTTTCTCTTGTTTGGCGCTAAAATCCTCCAACGCTTGCTGTTGCACCAAAAAGTATGCATCTGAATTCTCAAGGGACTTCCTCAGTCCTTCGGCTTCTTGTCGCAGCACAGCTGATCGATGTCTTTCAGCTTGTAGTTGAGACTCAAGAAACCGAACTGATTCAGACAGTGAGTTCAAAGAGCTTGTGCCAGCGGTAGTGGCCAGTAACTCGAACACTACATCAAGATAGGACTTTGGGGTTGTCCCACTGTCTTCAAGATAGTTTTCCTTAGCTGTTTTATCAGCTTTGTTGGAGACCAACAAGGATGTCTCACTATCCTGAACCTTATCTACATTACTTCCTTTACCATTGCTTAATAAGGTACTCTTCCCAAATATTCTGTCAGCATTCTAAAAGAAGAAACAAGCAGACACATAACATGTTTAGCATGTAGTATATGAAACTCATTTCGGTGAACCAGTTCAGTAGTAAGGTGGACAGGATTAAACTACCAAGTCTTCTAATGCCAAGTAGTAAATACATAATAAAATCATCAAACAAACATATATCTATGTCCTATGGTCTCTCCATTGTCTTGCCAAATCAAAATAGAGACACGGTTCAAATCATATTAGTTCAAGACAAAGCAGCATTGAAAGAATACAAGTGTGGGAAACTACACGGCACAACAAGATTTCAGATGGGTAACACGGGTATACATGTACAACAACACTATTGGCTCTGTTGTGATGCTAGTAATGTGCATGATATGAGAAGTCAACTGTATACACAATTGAAATTGAAACCAACAGAGCAATTTAGAAGAGCAAACTTGTTAAAGAAACATGTTCAAACATACCTGTTGTGCCATTGGAGTTTCGATTGGATCCTTCAATTTAAAAATAAGTTTGTATGAGTAAATACAGTGATACAAGTGCAAAGCAGTATGCACCATAGCAATGGAATCTTAAATGAGAACAGTTCTTCTTCAGGTTTAAGCACTTGTTCTACATGAACAGAGTATAGTAAGACGCAGGCATATAGTACTTCAAAATAAAAAATGAGCTCATAGACCTTACCACATTCTTGGTTCGGGACTAGTACAGAACAAGGCGTTCCCAGTCATCGTGCCGTAAATGTGTCTCAGGAGAAAGTAAGGGAATTTGATGAGTTTCTTTGCGAGTGAAGTACGTTTTCTTTAGGTAATTCCAATACCGCCACCAAGCATTCTTGAAGATAGCAGAGGTATTAGCACAGGTTACCTCATCCTGAGTTTCCAAATCGGTCCTTCTCTATAGAGAAAAATGAGAACATCTGCTGTATTATAACCAGCATGGAGGTAGAATGTATGGGACAAAGCAAAATATTTGCCATGAATAACATTACTTATACATAACTCCTGGACGAACACCTGCAATTGGCTTTTTCCTTCATCTTTAGTATAATTTTTCCATGATGGGAAGATACACACATAGGATTTAACAACATCAAATGCGATAGATGATAAACTATGAATGGCTTGTTGTGCTTCATCCACAGGAATAGGTGTACTAACTGGTGGAGTTGGGGTTCGTCGTGGTAGTACTGGCGCTTTGGGCACTTGAGCTGCCATACTAACTGCTCTTGTTTGGGAGCTCTGTGCTGGAGATGGTGCTGTGTCAACTGGAACTGGGTTACTATCTGCTGTGGTTGGGGTTACATTGGGTGAAGCTGGTTCTCTGTCCATCGTAGTAGGGGTACAATCTGCGAGAGTCTGGGTTATGTGTGGTAGGGCTGGTTCTCGTGCATGTACAACCGGGGTGCTATCTCTACCAAGAGGTAGCACTGTTTTATTTGAAGACCGTGTTTTTACTCCACTAGATACTACCATCACCCCCTCCAATTCAAATGGCTGATAAACAAGAAAAGTAGTTGAATGTACAGACCTTGTATGGGAGACAGATGCAATAGATAGTGTGGAAAAAAGAGGGCATGAAATAGTTCACATGTATATTGTTTAACTAAAAAGGATAGCATGACATAATTTCACATATATGATGTCTATCTAAACTGGATAGCATAGCATGACATAATTCAAAGATATGATGACTAACTAAATAGGATGGCATGAGATAATTATATGATGTCTTTAGTAAATAGGTTCGCATGACATAATTCACATCATGTTATCTAAGTAATCAGGATCGCACGATATAATTCACACGTGTGATTTAGATACTAAGCAGAGGGCATTCACATATATGATGTCTGAACTAAGAACATGGCGTTGAATATTGTGTATATGATGTCTAAACTATGCAATGCAACACACCATATGCATGATATGAGCAGTATAACTGTGCCAAGTTAGAGCATACACCTCGGTGGGGGAATAGGACTGGTCATCTGTCTCTGAATCCATCTCCGAGGAGCTATCGGGACCCGGCAAAAGATTTGCTTCGACAGGTAGCATTGTCTGCTCTGAAGACCTTGTTTTCACTCCAGATTTTTCCATCACCCACTCAAATGGCCGCTTCACGGGAAGAGTAGTTGAATGTACAAACATTGTCGACAAATGGAAATGTAATGAAGAAAAGGATTGGCAAGATATAATTCGAATATATGATGCCTGGTTAAACAGGATGGCATTGCATATTTCACGTATATTATGGCTGGCTGAAAGAGATGAGACTGCATAATTCACATATATGATATAGAAACTAAATAGGTGGCAATACAAAACATGTCTAAACTAAGCAGATGACATATATGATGTCGAAAGTGGGCACTGCAAGGCAACATATGCAAGATATGACCAACATCATCATGCCAAGTTAGAGAAAACACCTCGGGGGGGAAATAGGAGTGGTCAACTCCGTCTGAATCCGCCTCAGAACAGATATCTTCCTCTGGATTACAATTTGGAGGGGGAGGGTTTGCCATTGCACCCACCATGGAGTGATGTCTGCATGATATTGTATTGCCGCGCAAAACTCTTCTCTTTTTCTCTACATGTTCAACATGACTGTGTACAATATCTGACATGCATACGAAAAAAAAATAGTCAGATTATGTAAGGAGAGCATGCAGAAATCTAGAGTGATGGTAACAACCAGTGGATAGATCCAAAAATAATGATAGCAAGCTGATGATAGCTTTACTTTAATAAAAAGACAGATGATGATTGCTTTACTGTTTGTTTCCCACCCAAGATGAACAACATAGACATACCCTAGGTGAACTAGATAATAGATAGAGATACTATTCATTGCTGCCTCGATATGTGCCCCACAAACATTTTAAAACTCCAGTTTGAACATTAATTAGGACCTGACTTGGAGTCTAAGAGGTGAACAAGACGATAAAGTAGCAGGTAATATTAGGCAATGCATAACATAAGCAGAAACAAAAGAGTGTTCCTCTCTTGTGGACCCGTGTACTCCTCAGGTTCATCTGCTGAGTCGATGATGGTGATGCAGTTGCGATTGGTGCCGGTAGCAGGGAAGGACATCTGAGGCGGCAAAAGATGGTTGGGAGTCGTGATGTCTGGTATGGTGGATGCTTCTGTCGATGGAGCAGCTCAGGTGAGATGGACAACATTGCGACAGGAGCAGGACAAACCACAAAAAGTTTTCTTTGACACCTATCTGTAACTGAAGTAATTCTGTAAGGGCTCCTTTGGCTTGCAGGATTCTAAAAATGCAGGGATAGGAAAAACACCGGAATAGGATAGGAATGCATGTGGGAAACAGAGCATTTGTAAACACAGAATTTCTGTCAACTTGGGTGTTTGGTTCACAGGAATTGGAAGAGCAGAGGAATGCAAAGAAACATGGCCAAATTTAAGTGAACCATATGAAAGTGTGTACAGTTAGAATGTTATTCTGCCACTAATGCACTTAGTCTTGTTTTCATGCATAGGAAAAGTAGGTCCAGGTGGATGTTTTGCTCCATTCCTTTCAACCAAATGCATGAATAATTGAATAGTAGAGTACCATAAGAAAATTTCATATTGCTATGTTTTTCCTTCAGTTTTTCCTTTGAACCAAAATAGCCCTAATGGATCGACATGAATGTAGAGTAATAAGTGATGCGACAAGTGTACAACCTCTTTGGCGTAGCCGTGTCGACCTCAGCATCATTGGGTTAGTCGCTGAAGAAGTTGCGGCAGAGGTGGCTTCGGAGGTGTGGTGGAAGATCTGAGGTGTCTGTAGATGGCGTCCAGGGTACCGCTCTGTTGTGATGGATGGTTCCATCGTTGGAGCAGCTTTGCCGAGCTGTAAGACATCGAGGCTGAAGCAGCACAAGACATACATCGTTAATCTCAAGTGGGTTTCTAATAGCATCTCCAATAGATGATGTAAAATACATTACCAAAAAGTGGTAGATGTAAAATGTACATCACCAAAAAACACCTGGCTACAACAGATGAGGTAAAAACCGTTGACTCTGAACTTAACTGTCGAAACTAAAATTTATCATGGAATCTGAATGTTACTGTCGAAACTGAAGGGAATGGTAGCATAGATGCACTTCACATGTAGTTTAGGCCGCTCGAGCCCTAGTAGTAGAGAAACAGTGATCTTAATTAGCAGGCGATGGACAGGGAACACAGTAGCAGATAGCAGCTAGAGCAGCAGCGCGAACTAGAGCTAGAGTAGCAACTCATGTAGCTACAGCAGCCCATGTAGCAGCATCAGCAGCGCGAGCGAGAGCAGGAGCAGAGCAGCAGCACGAGCGAGGGGAAGAGCAGAGTAGCAGTGGGAGCGAGCGAGAGCCGGAGCAGTAGCAGTAGCGCGAGCGAGCAAGAGCCGTAGCAGCTGCAGCAGCAGAGCAGCAGCGGGAGTGAGCGAGAGCCGGAGCAGCAGCAGTAGCAGCTCCAGTTGGTATGGCCGCCGCTGCCGAGGGAGCCTTGCACTGGGGGAGAGCCGCCGTGGAGATGTCGCTGGCGGCGCCTGATGTCTACTACTCAACCTTTCTTCTTGTAGACTCGTGTTGGGCCTCCAAGCGCAGAGTTTTGTAGGACAATAGCAAATTTCCCTCAAGTGGATGACCTAAGGTTTATCGATCCGTGGGAGGCGTAGGATGAAGATGGTCTCTCTCAAACAACCCTGCAACCAAATAACAAAGAGTCTCTTGTGTCCCCAACATACCCAATACAATGGTAAATTGTATAGCTACACTAGTTTGGCGAAGAGATGGTGATACAAGTGTAATATGGATAGTAGATATGGGTTTTTGTAATATGAAAATATAAAAACAACAAGGTAACTAGTAGTAAAAGTGAGCAAAAATGGTATTGCAATGCGTGAAAACAAGGCCTAGGGTTCATACTTTCACTAGTGAAAATTCTCTCAACAATGATAACATAATTGGATCATATAACAACCCCTCAACGTGCAACAAAGAATCAATCCAAAGTTTCTATCGGAGAACGTAGGACAAAAACGTGCATCAACCCCTATGCATAGATTATCCCAATGTCACCTCGGGAATCCGTGAGTTGAGTGCCAAAACATACATCTAGTGAATCAATAGAACATCCCATTGTCACCACAGATATCCCATCGCAAGACATACATCAAGTGTTCTCAAATCCAATACTCAATCCAACATAATGGAACCTCAAAGCACAAGACTCAATTCATCACAACAAGAGATAGAGAGGGAAGAAACACCATATGATCCAACTATAATAACAAAGCTCGCGGTACATAAAGATCGTGCCAAGTCAAGAACAAGAGAAAGAGATTGGACACATAGCTACTGGTACATACCCTCAGCCCCGAGGGTGAACTACTCCCTCCTCGTCATGGAGACCGCCGGGATGAAGATGGCCTCCGGTGATGGTTTCCCCCTCCGGCAGGGTGCCGGAACGGGCTCCCGATTGGTTTTTCGTGGCTACAGAGGCTTGCAGCGGTGGAACTTCTGATCTATTGGAGGTTTCTGTATATATATAAGAGTATTTGGCATTGGAAACAAGTCAGGGGGACACCCGAGGGGCCCACAAGCCCTAGGGGTGCGCCCTGGGGGGGTGGGCACGCCCCCTGGCTTGTGGCCTCCTCGGTCACCCCCTGTCACAGCTCCGGTACTTCGTGGGTCTGTTCTGGTCCGTAATTGATCACCGTAAATTTTCAGCCCATTCCGAGAACTTTTATTTCTGCACAAAAAACGACACTATCGTAGTTGTGCTGAAAACAGCGTCAGTCCGGGTTAGTTCTAATAAAATCATACCAAAACCATATAAAATTGTTGCAAACATGGCATGAATACTTCATAAATTATAGATACGTTGGATACGTATCAGCATCCCCAAGCTTAATTCCTGCTCGTCCTCGAGTAGGTAAATGATAAAAGAAAGAATTATGAAGTGTGAATGCTACCTAACATATTTATCATGTGATATTCTTTATTGTGGCATGAATGTTCAGATCCATAAGATTCAAAACAAAAGTTTAATATTGACATAAAAACAATAATACTTCAAGCATACTAATAAAGCAATCATGTCTACTAAAAATAAAATGGCCAAAGAAAGTTATCCCTACAAAATCATATAGTCTGGCTATGCTCCATCTTCATCGCACAAAATATTTCATCATGCACAACCCCAATGACAAACCAAGCAATTGTTTCATACTTTTTGTGTTCTCAAACTTTTTCAACTTTCACGCAATACATGAGCGTGGGCCATGGATATAGCACTATGGGTGGAATAGAATATGGTGGTTGTGGAGAAGACAAAAAGAAGGAGAAAGTCTGACATTAACTAGGCAAATTAATGGGCTATGGAGATGCCCATCAATTGATATCAATGCAAGTGAGTAGGGATTGCCATGCAACGGATGCACTAGAGCTATAAGTGTATGAAAGCTCAAAAAGAAACTAAGTGGGTGTGCATCCAACTTGCTTGCTCACGAAGACCTAGGGCAATTTGAGGAAGCCCATCATTCGAATATACAAGCCAAGTTCTATAATGAAAAATTCCCACTAGTATATGAAAGTGACAAAATAGGAGACTCTCTATCATGAAGATCACGGTGCTACTTTGAAGCACAAGTGTGGAAAAAGGATAATAACATTGTCCCTTCTCTCTTTTCTCTCATTTTTTGTTTTCTCATTTTTTACTTTTTTTGATTGGGCTTCTTTGGCCTCTTTTTTTTTTGTAAAGTCCAGAGACTCATCCCAACTTGTTAGGGAATCATAGCTTCCATCATCCTTTCCTCACGTGGGACAATCACTACTACAGGATGCTGCTAACGTGACACTACAATCAGAGACCCTTTGACGAAACTGTGTGCGATGCATTAATCACAAACGGTGATGTAAAAAACCCGTCAAAAAAGATGCAAAACATTTGCGATGAAGGATACATCAAACACGGTTCAAATTTTAGTTGTGTGCGCGATGCGGGGCATACGTTTGATCCATATGAACTATTTGCGATGAGACAGAACAACAGAAATGGGCAGCCAGATCAAGGTGTGTGCGATATACGGCATACAGTTCACCCCAATGAACTATTTGTGATGAGGCTAAACAACAGAAACGGGCAGCCAGATGAAGGTGGTTGTGATTGAGGGCATACACTTCAGACGGATGAACTGTTTGCGATTAGGCAACACAATAGAAACGGTCAGCCAGATCAAGGTGTCTGCGATTGATGGCATACACTTCACACGGATGAACTGTTTGCGATTAGCCACAACAAACAGAAACAGTTAGACAGATCAACGTGTGTGCGCTAGACGGGCACACATTCTAATTAAAAGAAGAGTGCGCGATGGTAATAAAGAGCGCGCACGGTTGATGGAACAAGATGTGTGCTGACATCACCTATTACGGTGCACCCTATGGTGCAAACGCCACGTACGTGGCCGAGAACGCGTGCCCACGTTAGGCCATCCGGGAAAAGTACCGCACTTAGAAATTATAGAACCGTCAATAAATTTTGAGCCTGCGTCCCGTCACATTCCAAATTACTACCACGCTATATTTAATTGCAAACCTGTTCACACCAATCAAAACCTAAATGGTTTCCCACTTAGGAGCTTATTAGTACTCGGTCATAAATACTACCTACTCCAAGATGACTGCACATTCCTCCTCAACTCCTCATCCACAAAAACAAACAAGTCATTCATCATCGTTCCCTTGCGTCTGCCATGGCCCGCATGAGTTCTGGGTCGAGAGATTACTACCAGGGAGAGGCGAGCATGGAAACAGAAGCATGAGAGATGTCCCATGTGGCGGCACGTAAATGGTAAGTAGAACACCCACGGTTTCAATAATACTTGTGTTTCCGATTGTAACATGACAACACTTATTCCAAAATGACTTTGTTGATTGTTAATGTGTGCGCCTTCGCAAATTGGACAAAAAATTTACCACAACATGTTGGTGCCATGTCATGACACCATGCCAAGTTTCATGATTTTTAGGCGAGTTTTGGATTTATGGGAATTTTAAAACCAAGTTTGAATTCCATTCCCATTTCTTGCATGGGACCTAGAAATTCGCCCAAGTACACATAAATGATTTTTCAACTAACTTTGGCGCACTGGAGCATGTGCTTGTAGTTCAAATTTGAATTATGTGCATTAAATGCCTGGAAATTCAATTAATGTATAAAAAAGGCCAAATGAACCCGGAATAATTCCAAAATTTATCACGAAACTCCTATTGGTCTAAGCTGCCTGTGTAAAAAAATCAAGGCGGGAGAAGGCATTGTATGTCGTTTCGCACACGGAGGTGACACGTTCCCTCTCAGAACCACTAGCCTTCTTGAGAGAAGCTCCGGTTTGCAAGAAGCTTATACCAAAGCTTGTCTCCAATTTGGCCAAAAAATTTACCACAGCATGTTGGTGCCATGTCATGACACCATGCCAAGTTTCATGATTTTCATGCGTGTTTTGGATTTACAAGAATTAAAAAACCAAGTTTCTCAATATTTCCGGCCGAACCACGACGCCTAGACGTTTGAATTTCATTCCCATTTCTTGCATGGGACCTAGAAATTCACCCAAGGACACACATGTGATTTTTCAACCAACTTTGGTGCACTGGAGCATGTGCTTGTAGTTCAAATTTGAAATATGCACATTAAATGCCCAGAAATTCAATTAATGTATAAAAAGGCCAAACAAACCCGGAATAATTCCAAATTTTAACACAACACTCATATAGTTCTATGTTGCCTCTGTAAAAAATCAAGGGGGGAGGCAGCGTATATCGTTTCGCACACAAAGGTGACATGTTCCCTCTCGGAACCACGAGTCTTCTTGAGAGAAGCTCCGGTTTGCAAGAAGCTTATACCAAAACTTGTCCCAATTGGGCCAATTTTTTTACCATGGCATGTTGGTGCCATGAAATGACACCATGGCAAGTTTCATGATTTTCAGGCGATTTTTGAATTCACAGGAATTTAAAAAAACCAAGTTTCTCAATGTTACCGGCCGAGCCACGATGCCCAGATGTTTGAATTTCATTCCCATTTCGTCCATGGGACCTAGAAATTCACCCAAGGACACACATGTGATTTTTCAACCAACCTTGGTGCACTGGAGCATGTGCTTGTAGTTCAAATTTGAATTATTCACATTAAATGCCCAGAAACTCAATTAATGCATAAAAAGGGCCAACGAACCCGGAATAATTCCAAATTTTAACACAACACTCATATAGTTCTATGTTTGCTCAAGGAAAAAATCAAGACGGGGGAGGGGGCAGTGTATGTCATTTCGCACACAAAGGTGACACGTTCCCTCTCGAAACCACACGCCTTAAGAGAAGCCCCAATTTGCAAGAAGCTTATACCAAAACTTGTCCCAATTTGGCCAATTTTTTTACCATAGTATGTTGGTGCCATGAAATGACACCATGCTAAGTTTCATGGTTTTCAAGAGAGTTTGGGATTTACAGGAATTTAAAAACCAAGTTTCTCAATGTTTCCGGCCGAGCCACCACGCCCAGATGTTTGAATTTCATTCCCATTCTTGCATGGGACCTATAAATTCACCCAAAGTCACACATGTGACTTTTCAACAAACTTTGGTACACTGGAGCATGTGGTTGTAGTCCAAATTTGAATTATGCGCATTAAATGCCTAGAAACTCAATTAATGCATAAAAATGCTAATCGAACCCGGAATAATTCCAAATTTTAACACGACACTCATATAGTTGTATGTTCACTGTAGATAAATGTTCTAGCAATTCAAACACCATCCTTCCCCTTCGTAACACCATTTTGTCTTTCAAAACAGAATGAAAAAATCAGGTATACTAGCAAGAATCATGTGGGATGCTATATAAAATATCTTGGCGCACCGTCTTGTCTGGCTTACGCACGAAGCTTCGTCGTCTATAGTCCACCGCCCGCGCTTGAACCATACTTGCGCGCCAGTTTCTCGCGGCACCGAGCGAAATTTTTCTGCCACCGCGGAAATATCTATCCCCCCACCAAAAGCCACATTTCCACTATTCCTCCTTACTTTCCAAGTTCAAACCTTCACTTCTGCTTACTGGGAGCGTCGCCTCCTCGCCAATGACCCTTCTTCTTGCAGCGCCGCCTCCTCACCGGCGACCCTTCTTCTTGCTGCGTGGCCTTGTCGATATGGTCAGGTAACCCACACCCCACCCACACCATCCTCCTCCTTCCCGATCCCACATGCCCCAATTGACGGTGCGACACCTTCCGCCGAAATCACCGGCCCCGTCCTCCAATTAAGCGACGCCCACATCCATTTTGGACGCAATATAACGTGGAGATTAGTAGCATCTGGCAGCGGAGAAGCAAATCGCGGCCGCACGCGCGGACGAGGTTGCTATGGCTGCCATGCGTGCCGACCGCCAGATCTTGGAGGAGCACCTCATTTTCGAGGCCACCGTCGACACCGCCACGCGATTGTCTACTTTGAAATACAGTTTGTGCTGTTTTCTTGAGGCCACCGCCAGTGCCTTCTTGTGATTTGTCCTCGGTAATGTTAATATGAAATCTGATATTCTGAAATGTAATGTTCAGTTAACAGTTTGGTCCAACAATTGCTACATTTCGTAGTACTGTTCTCAAGCATTCTTGGTTTCGTTAACTGTCTTGTCTTCTAGTATATGTTCTATTCTGCAATGTCGTGCTCAGTTAACTGTTTTGGTTCATTTGGTCTGCTGTCCAGTTAATTGTTTGTTTCAATTCTGCAATTTGATTTTCATTTGTTGTGGGTACAATTTTGTATTGTTATGCATGTGAGAAATAAATCGAATTTGGCTGTTGTCGTGGTATCACACGGCCACCTATGGGGCCATCGGCCCCTTGTGGTTCGGCAAGGGGGAAGAGCGCATTGCACAAAGAGCGGAAAGCATAGAGCAGCATGACAACAATGACATGGGCACTTTTACCCAGGTTTGGGCCACCGTGAGGTGTAAAACCCTACTCCTGCTTTGGTGGATTGATGGAAGGACCGTGGTGGAGAAGCAGTGCTCTAGCCCGGCAAGGTCGCCTCGGGGCGAGAGCAGCTACGCGTGTATGAGTGTACAAGGGTCCGAATCTCTTCTAAGGTAGCCACGACCCTCCTTTTATAGGTCAAGGGGTCACCACAATGGCAAAACAGTCATTATGCACTGATTAGATAGCCACAATGCTATCATACCTAACTCTGCAGACAGGACAGGGTGCATTAAATGCGCCGCTTAGTGTCACATCCTGGCGTAGCCCGGCAAGCCTTGCCATGCCATTCAGCCACCTTTTCGCCTGCCCGCGCGACACGTTGACTGGATGGGTGTCATTTAGGGATGATCTGCCTCAGAAATGGCCTGCCACATACCAAGTAACAGCCACTTAGTCACTTGGGGGCTCGACACCGCACCGATGGGTGACTTGCATTGCTGTGAGGTGGAGCGGTGGAGCTTTGGCGGGGTAATCCGCCCTTGGCGTCCCCGGTAAGCCTGCCGGGGGAGTCCTGAGGCTTGTCTTGGGGTAACCTCGACCCCGCCAGGCTCGCCTGCCCGGCAAGGGAGGTTTTTCCTTAGTGATATCTTGCTTATTTGGTTGGTCTTGGTCTTCTTGATCTGCCCTTTGATTTCTCAAAGAGCCATCTCTCCTGCTTGGCCTTGTCTTGAATGCTTGGTGCAGTTTGCTCTGTTGTTGTCGCGCCGGAGATCTGCCTGTCCGGGCACAAGTCAGGGGGAAACATACGCCCCTGTTTGTGTACCCCGACATAAGCCCCCGGGCCTAAGCCATACGTGTCGCTGGGCACGTTGGGTTAGGCCCCAAAACGATGCACGGACACGCCCTGTAACAAAACATTATGCATGTCCTGTGTTTAGACATCGTACTTCTTTTGCTTGCGCTGAACTGGTGTACTAATTAATTCTGAACACATGCTATCCCCCTTGCATTTTATCCATGAATGTTCGTATGGTTAGTTTCTTTTATGTGTTTTGGCTGCCTACCGGTAGCATACTGCCGCGATTGCTGCAAGGAACGGGTCCTTAGCGTTTGGCTGGCAAAAGTACGTTCCGGCAGGCTTTTCCTTTAGGAGCCCTAGATGCAGCCACCCGCTCCATGAGCAGGCTCGGAACAGAGCGAGGGCGCAGGCAAACCCGTTAAGGTGCCATCACACAAAAGGCTTGACCATACGAAAGAACATTGGTTTCTGGGGGATAAGCAAATGCGAATTCTGGATCTATAAAAGAGCAATGATCACGTGAACTTAGCTTTTTGCTCACACTTTCCTCCCTTCTTGGTTGCGGTCACTTGCCACGTTCGCATATCTTGGGCGGATGGCCCTTCGCGTGCCAGTATCGGACCCTCGGCAAGGGTCGGAGGGGGGGGGGGGAATCTCTTGCGGGTGGTAGAACTTGGCGTAAGGTTGGGCTGGTTTCGCCCTCCTTCCACTTACACTTTTGACAATCCTATGGCGGTTGGCACAAAGGTCACGCTCACGTGGACGGCCCTGCTGGAGCGTGCTTGCCAGGGCATCAATCAACAGATATGCACCGGCGCTATACTCAGGATTCTCCCTTGGCAGGGCAAATGCTGAACCGAGTTTCGCGCGGGCTCATCGACGTTGACGACACTAAAACCCAGGGTGGCTTGATCGTCGACAAGTGAAAGCGGTGGAGGCAGAAACCATGTACCTTACCACCTCGCTCTTTTCCTCGAACGGGGCACGCATAGTGGCCGCGCTGCTCGAGCCGTTCAGGGTCGCCATGCCGTCGCCGTCCCTCATTTCCGCCGCCGCTTGTGGCCGCAGCGGGGATAGATGACGGAAACTGGGCAAGGCGGCGGAGGAGCGATGTCGCTTCCTCCTCGAGCTGGCGCGTCGGGGGCCACGAACAACGAGGCCACCGATGAAATCGATGGTGATGAAGATGACACGCTGCTTATACTCTCGGGTTCGCGCAAACGCTTCCCCCCTGGTGCGCCAAAGATGTCGTGGTATCACACGGCCACCTATGGGGCCATCGGCCCCTTTGTAACATCCCCAGCATCACACTACAGTGACCACCCTCTGATAATGCCAATTAACCAGGCGTAACAGTGCTTGATCATCATTAGCATCATATCTCATTTCAAATTCCAATTCAAATGCATTTTCAAACTTAAAGTGAAAATAAAAGTTGTTCAAATCCAGGAACTAAAATGATCATAATGTTGTAAATATTCACAAACAATTATAGAAATAAGATCAATATTAATTGATTTAGTTAAATGAATCTAACTTCCTAAAACAACAACAAAACAACAGTATTTAATCCATTTCATTTAAACCAAAAATCAAATGGAATCATTTTGGCTCCAAACCATTTTCTGGCAGTGGTAAATATTACACTATAAATATTGAGCTAAATCACATATTTTACAAAACTCAAACGGTGGCTAATACAATTTGCAAAACAGAAAGTAAAATAAGAAACAGAAGAAAAGGAAAATGAAAAGTTATAAGAGAAGTACTATGCACTTGGCCCAGCAGTGCACAGCACCTGGCGGCCCGGCCCACCTGAGTCGTCCCCCTCCTCCGTCACCGCCGCGCGAGCCCGACACCGTAGATGGCCACGCGCCGGCCATCCGAGCCTTCCCCAACGTGGATAAGGACCCCAGTGGCCTCCCCCGAAACCCTAGCTACCCCACTCGCCCCCACGTGCCTCGCTCTCTCCCTCGCCCGCTATCTTCCTTCTCGCGCAGCCACCTGAGGTGGCCGTCGCCATGGCCGCGTCTTAGCACGGCAACCGAGCCTCGATTGCCTCTCCGACGAGCCCGTCCGCTCCGCCTGCTTCCTCTACTTCCTCTCCGCCCTCTGGATCGAGCTCGGCACCACCACAGCATCGGGATCGAGCTCCTCCCCGACCTTGGCCGTTGCCGATCACCGCCGTCATACGCCTCCGTCAAGCCCTCCCCGAGCACGCCTTGCACGCCTACAGGAGCCCGGTGAGCTCCTACTCCTCCTCCCCCTCTTCGTTAGCTCACCCGCGTCTTGTAGCCACCGCATTTCGAGATGGCCGAACCCTCCACCGCCTGACCTCGTCGCCGGCGTAGACACGGTGCCATCGGGTCCCATGCGTGCCACCATCGCACTCGCCGCACCGCGTAGGCCTCGCCTAGCCATTTTGTTTTCCCGCAAACACACCCCAGCCGCTGATCCCCACTTGCCCGACTCCGGCCGACCGCCGATGAGCTTGTAACGCTTAGCTCCGGCCACCGCAGCACCTCGCACCACCTCCATTCGACGTAGCGCAGCCGCAACTTTCGAACGCGCCCAAAAACACGGCAAACGGTGCCCTGTAAATGTTTTCCGACCACCTCCAGAAGCCGCGCCACCGCAAACGTGCTCGCCGGCGAGATTCCGACAAGTCATCGGTGACGCTGAGCTGGCTTGAACCATGGGGCCTGCCTGAGCCACTGACGGGTGGGCCCAGATGACTCGTTGACTGGGTCAACCCGCTGACATGTGGGGCCCGACCGATTAAACAATTTTTAATAAAAGATAATCTGTTAATTAAGTAAATTGGTTAATTAAAATGCTAATTACCCACTAACCAGTAGGCCCCACCCCTAATTTAATCTCTAATTAGATTAACTTAAACCTAGATAAACTACTGTGAGGCTGACAGTGGGTCCCACTGGACCCACTGTCAGGTTTGACCCCAGTCAACTGCACTGTTGACTGCTAACATCACCTAATCATCATGCTGGTGTCACCCCTGCACTATTCTGGATAATGTTGATCTAGATAAATAAAATAAATTCCCGACAATGTCTAAAACCTTTGAAAATTCATAGAAATTAAACCGTAGCTCAGATCGAAAAACTTTATATATGAAAGTTGCTCAGAACGACGAGACGAACCCGATTATGCTTTCCTCATACCTGTCACATGCCTCTAGGATGATGAACATGGAAGTTTCCCCTTCGTTTCATCTGTCTGATAATCACCCGGAGCTGGGAGAACACTCCCAAATAGTTCCCACTCCCACTAACTTGTGTAGTACTGCATTAGGGCATCCCTCGAATAATGTGCTGCCTTGCTATGCTTCTGTGATTGCATTTGTCTGCCTTTATTTATTGTTTCTTCCCCCCGCTCTCGGTGGCCCCGCAACATGCAGGAGTTCTCGGGGCGATGGCCCAAGACCTCTGGGGGCATAGGTTTAGTTCGGCGTGCTGACCTCTCTGTTAAGCCTAGGTCGGGTTGCGGCGTATCGTTTGGCCGAGGCCGGGCATGACCCAGAAAAGTGTGTCCGGCCGGAGTTAATCGAGCGTGGTGGGTAAGTTGGTGCACCCCTGTAGTGAAGAACTAATCTATGCATAGCCGGATCCTCGGTAACAAACGCTCAGAGTTGTATCCCGATCGATACAACTAGAACTGGATACTTGAGATGAGATATGGATAGTAGGGCTCTGGGATTGCTTTCTTGCAGGTAGTTGAGAAAGGATCTCTGGCCGAGGTTGATACTTAATACTACTACTACTTTATACTGTGCTAATCTACACTCTTCTAATGCTGCAAGACCGCTGAAGATGCTAGTCTTCGATAGGACTAGGCCTTTCCTCTATTCTGGCATTTCTCCAGCCCAGTCCACATATACAGCCTTTCTTTGATAATGTTGCATATGTAGTGTAGATCCTTGCTTGCTGAGTACTTCAGATGAGTACTCACGGTTGCTTTGCTTTCTCTTTTTCCCCATATCTGCTTGATGCAACCAGATGTCGGAGCCCCGGAGCCTGCTACCCCCGCCGACGACTACTACTACTACCCCGAGGGTGGTTACTACTATGAGCTTGCCGACGACCAGGAGTAGGATCGGAGGGTCCCAGGCAGGAGGCCTGCGCCTTTTCGATCGTAGTGTTTTCTTTTGCCCCGCCTTCTTAAAGGCCTATCTGTGTTTTCTTTTATATCTGTACTCAGATATCTGATGCTTCCGCTGACGCTTGTACGCGAGCTTATGTATTTGAGCCCTCGAGGCCCTTGGCTTGTAATATAAAGCTTGTATGACTTTGTTTATGTTTTAGAGTTGTGTTGTGATATCTTCAAGTGAGTCCTTAGGCTTGATCATGTGCATTTGCGTGTATGATTAGTGCATGATTAAGCCGGGGGTGTCACACCCTTGTGGTTCGGCAAGGGGGAAGAGCGCATTGCACAAAGAGCGGAAAGCACAGAGCAGCACGACAACGATGACACGGGCAGTTTTACCCAGGTTTGGGCCTCCGCGAGGCGTAAAACCCTACTCCTGCTTTGGTGGATTGATGGAAGGACCGTGGTGGAGACGCAGCGCTCTAGCCCGGCATGGTCGCCTCGGGGCAAGAGCAGCTACGCACGTACGAGTGTACAAGGGTCCGAATCTCTTCTAAGGTAGCCACGACCCTCCTTTTATAGGTCAAGGGGTCACCACAATGGCAAAACAGTCATTATGCACTGATTAGATAGCCACAGTGCTATCATACCTAACTCTGCAGACAGGACAGGGTGCATTAAATGCGCCGCTTAGTGTCACATCCTGGCGTAGCCCGGCAAGCCTTGCCGTGCCATTCAGCCACCTTTTCGCCTGCCCGCGCGACACGTTGACTGGATGGGTGTCATTTAGGGATGATCTGCCTCAGAAATGGCCTGCCACATACCAAGTAACAGCCACTTAGTCACTTGGGGGCTCGACACCGCACCGATGGGTGACTTGCATTGCTGTGAGGTGGAGCGGTGGAGCTTTGGCGGGGTAATCCGCCCTTGGCGTCCCCGGCAAGCCTGCCGGGGGAGTCCTGAGGCTTGTCTTGGGGTAACCTCGACCCCGCCAGGCTCGCCTGCCCAGCAAGGGAGGTTTTTCCTTAGTGATATCTTGCTTATTTGGTTGGTCTTGGTCTTCTTGATCCGCCCTTTGATTTCTCAAAGAGCCATCTCTCCTGCTTGGCCTTGTCTTGAATGCTTGGTGCATTTTGCTTTATTGCTGTCGCGCAGGAGATCTGCCTGTCCGGGCACAAGTCAGGGGGAAACATACACCCCTGTTTGTGTACCCCAACGGCTATACTCAATACATATTCTGCTGATAGTATGGCAACTCTCAGTTAACCTGATCAAGATCTTCCTTATATGTGTTGCTGGGAAACAATGGGAGACACTGCGGTTTACCATCGAGGTTTGCTCATGCATGGTCCTTTCGCTAATAGCACATTATTGTGCAGTTGCAGGAATCATTCTAATATTTAGGTTTCTTACAATTTGGTCTTGCACATGTAGGTCCTGCTGTCAGAGGCTTAGACCCACTGTTCGACCCATTTTGCATATGGAGAAATGAGATGTCCATGAATATCAGTCAAGTCAAGAAACTTAGAAAGATTGTTAGGATAAAGAAACTTGCGGCGAATAACAGCAAGATCTTTGTTTGCACAATGAAGAAGACATCGGTCAACTATAGGATGGTACTAACTCTTTTACCTTGTTTTTACCCCTTGCGCCATTTCAAAATTTATAACAGCGATTTATGAATATCTTTGTTTTCAGTACTTTTCAAAGCAGTTCACCGATGATTACCTCTCAAACCACCTGCATGGTCAAGACGCGAGGAAGGTATTCATTCAACACCCATGGTACAATATTGAAGTCTTCCTGAAGAGGACGTAGGTTGGGCGGGCAATTATCCATAGCCACTGGCCTAAAGTTGCAAGGACATTCAACATCACTGAAGGCTCAATATTCGCCTTCCGCTTCTGCAGTTTCCCAGCTGAGATTCATTTGTCTATTTACCGTGTATGATGTTACTTTTCCAAAGGTTTTTGATGTTGCATGTGAAACTTGGTGCTATTGTGTAATGGCGTAGCTAGCTATATCCCTCTTTGGTGTAACTGAGTGTTGAAGCTATCTGATGTAATTCGATTATGAAATCCTGGTTGCCGTTATACGGATATGAAATATCTGGTGTGTTTTATAAGAAATGTCAATTTGATTACTACATGGATTATCAATAATAGGCTAATTACCTTGCTTATTGGGGTTTTCTATTGCAGACGGTTACTCAGACAACACCGTGGGCGATGAACTCAAACAACCCACACGGTTTCTAGAAAGTAGGCGTGTTGGATCAACTAACAATCACACACGGCTCGTGGCAGACAACTGTTTGCGTTAGGCCACCATGCACAAACGTTTCCACACACAAAACTGTGTGTGATAAACATACGAATGGAAATGTTTTCTGGGATTCATTGTGTGGGATGCACAAACGTTTTCTGGGATTCATTTTGCCCCCGCCTGTGTGGCTGGAGGGCCTATCCTCGACGGTTTCTGGGTCATGTGGAAAGAACCCCCCTATCGCACACACTCACTTGGCGATGGTTCAAAACGCCATCGCAGAAAGGGGTTAAAAACCGTCTGTATAGCATGTCTCTGTACCAGTGAATGCTCTAATAATGATGATCATCACACTTTTATTTACTTGCAACTCAAGAATTACAACTCGATACTAGAACAAGATATGACTCCATATGAATGCCTCTGGCGGTGTATCGGGATGTGCAATGATCAAGAGTGACATGTATAAAACATATGAACGGTGGCCAAGCCACAAATACTATGCCAACTACATGATCATGCAAAGCAATATGACAATGATGGCATGTGTCATAATAAACGGAACGGTGGAAGTTGCATGGCAATATATCTCGGAATGGCTATGGAAATGCCATAATAGGTAGGTATGGTGGCTGTTTTCAGGAAGGGAATATGGTGGGTTCAATGCACCGGCAAAAGTTGCGTGGTACTAGAGAGGCTAGCAATGGTGGAAGGGTGAGAGTGCGTATAATCCATGGACTCAACATTAGTCATAAAGAACTCACATACTTATTGCAAAAAATTATTAGCCATCGAAACAAAGTACTACACGCATGCTCCTAGGGGGATAGATTGGTAGGAAAATACCATCGCTCGTCCCCGACCGCCACTCATAAGGAAGACAATCAAAAAATAAATCATGCTCCGACTTCATCACATAACGGTTCACCATACGTGCATGCTACGGGAATCAAAAACTTTAACACAAGTATTTCTACCAATCCACAATTACTCACTAGCATGACTCTAATATCACCATCTTTATATCTCAAAACAAATGCAAGGAATCAAACTTCTCATCTATTCAAAGCTCTTTATATGAATGTTTTTACTATATCCTTCTTGGATGCCCATCATATTAGGACTAAATTCATAACCTAAGAAAATTACCATGCTGTTTAAGAATCTCAAAATAATATAAGTGAAGCATGAGAGTTCGTCAATTTCTATAAAATAAAACCACCGCCATGCTCTTAAAAAGATATAAGTGAAGCACTAGAGCAACTACCTAGCTCAAAAGATATAAGTGAAGCACATAGAGTATTTTAATAAATTCATGATTATTGTGTGTCCCTCTCAAAAGGTGTGTACAGTAAGGATTATTGTGGCAAACTAAAAAGCAAAGACTCATATCATACAAGACGCTCCAAGCAAAACACATATCATGTGGTGAATAAAAATATAGCCTCAAGTAAATTTACCGATGGATTGAAGACAAAAGAGGGGATGCCATCCGGGGCATCCCCAAGCTTAGATGCTTAGTTGTCCTTGAATATTACCTTGGCGTGCCTTGGGCATCTCCAAGCTTAGGCTCTTGCCACTCCTTATTCCGTTGTCCATCAAATCTTTACCCAAGACTTGAAAACTTCACAACACAAAACTCATAAGATCCGTTAGTATAATAAAATAAATCACCACTTTAGGTACTGTTGTGAACTCATTCTTAATTTATATTGGTGTAATATCTACTTTATTCCAACTTCTCCATGGTTCATACCCCCCGATACTACCCATAGATTCATCAAAATAAGCAAACAACACATAGAAAACAGAATCTGTCAAAAACAGAACAGTCTGTAGTAATCTGGAAATTTCATATACTTCTGTAACTCCAAAAATTCTGGAAAATTAGGAAAATCTGGGAAATTTGTATATCAATATTTTTTTAAAAATTCAGATCAAAATCACATTTTTGTTATTTTTTAAAATTCTTGCAATGAGCGCAAAAGTTTCTGTTTTTCAGCAAGATCAAATCAACTATCACCGTAGACCATCCCAAAGGTCTTACTTGGCTCAAACACTAATTGAAACACAAAAACACAATTACTACAGAGGTAATAATGTGTATTTATTGAAAAACAGAAGCAAAAACAAAAAACACAAAATAAAAATTGGGTTGCCTCCCAACAAGCGCTATTGTTTAACGCCCCTAGCTAGGCATGATGATTTCAATGATGCTCACATAAAAGATAAGAATTGAAACATAATGTGAGCATCATGAAGCATATGACTATCACATTTAAGTCTAACCCACTTCCTATGCATAGGGATTTTGTGAGCAAACAATTTATGGGAGCAAAAATCAACTAGCATAGGAAGGCAAAACAAGCATAACTTCAAGATTTTCAACACACAGAGAGGAAGCTTGATATCATTGCAATATGTAGAAGCATATGTTCCTCGCTCATGATAATTTTCAGTAGCACATAAAGCATTATTTTCATGATGCACAAGCATAGAAATTTTATTACTCTCCACATAAGCAAATTTATTCTCATAAATAGTAGTGGGAGCAACCTCAACAAAATAACTGTCATGGGATTGAAAATTAAAATCCATGATGACAAGTTTCATGGTTATCATTATCCTTTATAGCATACATGTCATCACCATAATCATCATAGATAGCAACTTTGTTGTCATAGTCAATTGAAACATTTTCCAAAATAGTGGATTCATCACTAGATAAAGTCATGACCTCTCCAAATCCACTTTCATAATTATTACAATAAGATTCAACACCCTCCAAAATAGTGGGATCATTAGTACCTAGAGTTGACACTCTTCCAAACCCACTTTCATCAATATAATCATCATAAATAGGAGGCATACTTTCATCATAATAAATTTTCTAATCAAAACTTGGGGGAGTAAAAATATCATCTTCATCTAATATAGCATCCCCAAGCTTGTAGCTTTGCATATTATCATCATGGATATTCAAAGAATTCATACTAATAACATTACAATCACTCTTAACATTCAAAGATTTAATGCCAAACATTTTATTGACTTCTTCTTCTAACACTTGAGCACAATTTTCCTTTCCATCATTTTCACGAAAGACATTAAAAAGATGAAGCATATGAGGCAACCTCAATTCCATTTTTTTGTAGTTTTCTTTTATAAACCAAACTAGTTATAAAACAAGAAACTAAAAGATTCAATTGCAAGATCTAAAGATATACCTTCAAGCACTCACCTCCCCAGCAACGGCGCCAGAAATGAGCTTGATGTCTACTACGCAACCTTCTTGTAGACTCGTGTTGGGCCTCCAAACGCAGAGTTTTGTAGGACAGTAGCAAATTTCCCTGAAGTGGATGACCTAAGGTTTATCAATCCGTGGGAGGCGTAGGATGAAGATGGTCTCTCTCAAACATCCTTGTAGCCAAATAACAAAGAGTCTCTTGTGTCCCCAACACACCCAATACAATGGTAAACTGTATAGGTGCACTAGTTCGGCGAAGAGATGGTGATACAAGTGTAATATGGATAGTAGATATGGGTTTTTGTAATCTAAAAATATAAAAACAGCAAGGTAACTAGTAGTAAAAGTGAGCAAAAATGGTATTGCAATGCTTGAAAACAAGGCCTAGGGTTCATACTTTCACTAGTGCAAATTCTCTCAACAATGATAACATAATTGGATCATATAACAACCCCTCAACATGCAGAAACAATCACTCCAAAGTTTCTATCAGAGAATGTAGGACGAAAATGTGCATCAACCCCTATGCATAGATTACCCCAATGTCACCTCGGGAATCCACGAGTTGAGTGCCAAAACATACATCAAGTGAATCAATAGAACATCCCGTTGTCACCACAGATATCCCATCGCAAGACATACATCAAG
This sequence comes from Thinopyrum elongatum, assembly GCA_011799875.1. Lineage (NCBI taxonomy): Eukaryota > Viridiplantae > Streptophyta > Magnoliopsida > Poales > Poaceae > Thinopyrum > Thinopyrum elongatum. The sequence goes on from CM022302.1 coordinate 198,506,253, forward strand.
TGTTCTCAAATCCAATACTCAATCCAATATAATGGAAACTCAAAGAGCAAGACTCAATTCATCACAACAAGAGATAGAGAGGGAAGAAACACCATATGATCCAACTATAATAACAAAGCTTGCGGTACATCAAGATCGTGCCAAATCAAGAACACGAGAGTGTTAGTGCATCTAGTGCCAATTAGTGATTTTGGTGTACTGAAGACTTGTAGGTTAAGGGACTAATGTGTTTGTGAGTGTACACAGGTTCTATAAGTCGATGAGGAGTTTGATATTTACGAAGAAAGTCAACTCCTAAAAATGAATATCTTCAATTGAAGACTTTGGTTTTCTTGAAGACTTTGAAAATGAGGAAATTGGTGTGACCTTGAAGACTTTGATATTGATGCGAGGATTATGAAGCGTGAAGACTTTTGTTTTCGTAGTTTCATTTTCTCTTTCTTGAGTCATAGGAAACACCGTACTATTAAAGGGGATCGAGGTAAAACTAAGGAAAAGTTTCCAAGTGATGCTCATCTCAAAGCCTACACATACCCAATCCTTTCGAGTGAGGCCATTGGAAATCTCATACAGTTCAGTCATTTTCTTCAGTGACAGACACGAAGATCTTCTGTTCTCTGAGGAATTTTTTCTGACTGAGGAGTTAGGAATTCGCTAGTGCAGATTGCCTACAAGTGAGGAACATGATAGCCCTGAGGAATTTGAGAGCTCAAATTTCCGACCGTTGCTGTGCTACGCGCCAGCCATCCCAAATATCTTACCCACCTAATGGTCATATCATTGAAGGGCATTTATGTCTTATCATGTCGGTCTGCTCCCCGGCTATAAATAGCCGCCCCCTACAACCACTAGCTGGTTGGCTGCTCCGAGAGAAACTGACACTTGTCATTTAGAGCATCCCATCCTCCGAGGAATTTGAGAGAAAATCATCAGTGAGGAAAAACCCAAACCCAACACCTAAAACCCAAAGTGATTGAGCATCACTGAAGAGATTGTTCCTGTGTGGAACCGACGCTTGTTACCTTTGAGGACTGTGCATCTTCCAGATAGTTAGGCGTCATGGTCTAGAGCATCCAAGAGGAATTGTGGATCGCCGAGTGACCAAGTCTGTGAAGGTTTGGAAGTCACCTGTGAAGACTTACCACGAGTGATTGGGCGAGGTCTGTGTGACCTTAGCTCAAGGAGAATACGGTGAGTACTGTGTTTCCTCAGTTTTAAATACCTAGCCGCTCCAACCAGACGTACAACTGTCACAGCAGTTGGAACTGGTCTACCAAATCATTGTCTTCACCGAGCTACTGGTTCTATTTCCTCAACCCTTCCTTTTCTTCATTCATGTGTTGATCATTACTGTTTGAAGACTTTAACTGAAGACTGTCTCAATTTCCTCAATACTATTTCTTCAGTCACTTTGTGTTCAGCCTGCTTATCCTGTTTACACGCTACCTGTGCTCTATGCTTGTTTCATATCATCATGATGACTGTGTTACTGCCATGTTATGCTTGCACCTGAGTACTTATTCCACTGCTTGTAGTTTGTCACTTAGCAAATTCCTCAAGTAGTATTTCCTCAATGACGAATTTGTAAAAATCACCTATTCCCCCCCTCTAGTCGATATAACGCACTTTCAATTGGTATCAGAGCAAGGTACTCCCTTGTTCTATGTGATTTTGGTTTAACCACCTGGAGTTTATTTATGTCGACTGCTGGCATGATCAAGGTCTCGGCTGGGTGTCCTACCTTTGATGAGATGGACTACCCCTACTGGAAGAATAAGATGCGCATGCATCTTGAGGCAATTGACAACAATCTCTAGTACGTTGTGGAAAATGGCGTTCCCTCTGTCACTCCTTCCGTGAAAGCTGCTGATGTGAAGAGATTCAAGCAACTCGACTCTCAAGAGAAGAATATCATATGTGGAAATCTGAGCAAAGGACAGTACGGCAGAGTGAGTGCTTTGGAGTCTGCAAAGCTTATCTTGGACAGGCTGTCCAAGGTCAATGAAGGAATCTCAACTCAATGTGATTCATGAGTTGGAGTTCTTCGCAATCTCTTCAACCACTTCAAAAGACCTGACAATGAGAATGTTCAGCAAACCTTTGATCACCTCACTGACATCTCAAACGAGCTTCAAGCACTTGGTGCCACTGACATCACCGACCATGAGGTGGTGAAGAAATTGCTGAGGTCACTTGATTCTTCATTCGATACACTGGCACTGATGATTCAAGAACGTGGAGACTACAAGTCACTAGATCCTGCTGATATCCTTGAGAGGCTGAACACTCTTGAATTCCAACAAGCTGAGAAGTGAGATCTCTATGGGCTAAGCTATGGAAGATCACGCACACTGAAGGCCAAGGCAGTTTCCTCATCTGAAGGAGAAGATTCTGATAGTAGCCTTGGTGACCCTGAAGAACTAAGCCAGGAGCTAGCAATGCTCGTGAGGAAATTCCAGAAGTTCTCAAGGTGTGGTCTCTTTGTAAAATCTTTAAAAGGTGATGACTTGAGATCAGATTCCTCATCCCGTGATTACAAGGAGGACTTGCCACAAATGCAAGAAACCTGGTCACTACATAACTAATTGTCCTCAGTGGGCAAAGGAATCAAAGAAGAAGAAATACAAGGATGATAGTTCAGATGACTCAAAGAAGAAGAAGAAATCTTCAAAGTCCTCATCATCAAAATCTTCAAAGTCTTCATATCACAAGAAGAGCAGTTCTAAGAAGGCTCGGGCATTCATTGGCAAGGAAATGGACTCTAAAGCTGAATCTGAGGAAAATGAGGAAGAGGAGGCATCTGAGGAGTCAGACTCTGGTGTGGCGAGCCTAGCCCTCGCTACAGCTTTCGTCAGCAAGTCCATCTTCAACACTGAGGAAAATGGCTTCCCCAACACTGCTGATGACAGCAACGATGACTATGCTCCCACCTATTGCTTCATGGCAAAAGGTGCCAAGGTACTCAAATATCCCTCCTCTAAATCAAGTGAGGATGAATCTGATGAAAATCTCAAACCCAGCTATTCCAAACTTGCTAATATTGCTATTAAACAACAAAAGGCTTTGGAAAAGGTTCAAAATTTGCTAGAAAAAAGCGATGATCTGCTGGGTGAGGAAATGGATCGAACTCAAACTCTGACTGATAATCTTCAGTGACTACAGTCTAAGTTTGATAACCTTCAAAGTCATCATGAAACTCTCTTAGCTGATCATGAGAAGCTTTCTTATGAATTTCTTCAAAGAAAGCAAGATCTTGAGAAGCTAAGGGTGAGTCATGAAGATCTTCAGAAGGAAAATGATTCATTACTTGCTCAACAGATCAGTTCCGCTCAGGAAGAATTTATTCCACCATGTTTGAAATGCATTGAACATGAAACTGCTAATTCTTCACCTGAAAGTTCAAATGCTTCTATTGCTTCAAATTCTTCAACTATCTTTGTGGTCACAAATTCCTCATCTGAGGATACCACTAGTATCACTGACGAAAATGCAGGGTTGAAGGAATTGTTTGTGACAGGCATGTACAAAAGCCTCAAAGGGCATCAAACTCTTTGTGATGTGCTCAAAAAGCAGATCTTGAACAGGAACCCTTGGAAAGAGAGTATTGCCTTTGAGAGGAAACTCAATGCTGATGGAACCTACTAGAAACCTGAGCAGTATCCGAAAACCTCATGGGTTGCTGTGAAGGGACCTCCCATAGATCCATCCACTTTAACTGGCTTTACTTGTGAATCCTCATATTCTTCATATGGACCAAAGGCTTCAAATGGATCCAAGTCCTCATATGGATCAAATTCCCGACATGGATCCAAATCCTCATATGAACATCATTGTGCTAACACTTCTGTTTCGCAGGAAAAATCTAAGAGCTATGAATATGTGCATTATTCTTCAAATCTTTATGTTCATAAGTCCTTGAAGAATTTCTCTGCTTATTCATATGATTACTCTAACCCTTCTTCTGTGAAACAAAGCGCATTGGATTCAATGCCACCTTTCTCTGATGGACCTCGCAGAATGATGAACTCTTTGCCACCCCTCCAGATGTGGGTGGTGAAGAAAAAGAACTAATCTCTTATGCAGGGTCAGGTCTCCGGACGAACTTAATCGTCTGACGATTTTGCTGGAGACTTGAAAATGCTTGAAAGGACGCAAGCTAATTATGAATAAATGACTCATTCATTTCTCACGTCCTCATACTGCTATATATATATATATATGTGTTGCATTATTTGATGAATTTCTGTCTGATGAATCTGATGTCATATTCTTCACTCTGAAGTATATGAGTTCATAAGAAGCACTAATTCATCTGCAGGATGATTTACCCAAAGCTACTGAGTGGGTCCTCGACAGTGGATGTAAAAATCACATGACCGGTGACAAGAGCTTACTGATGGACTCTCCTTTATCTCCATCACATTTGAAGCATATCACCTACGCTGACAAAGGCAAAAGCAAGGTATTGGGTCTAGGTAGGGTTGCAATCTCAAAGGATCGACACATGGACAAAGTCATGCTTGTCGAGTCCCTCGGATTCAACCTCATGTCTATTTCAATGCTTTGTGATCTTGATATGGTTGTTGTCTTTGGCAAATATCGCTGCTTAGTGCTCATGGAATCTGACAATTCCAAAATCTTCGAAGGCTTTAGGAGAGGAGACTTGTATATTGTTGATTTCTCTGCAGGACCACATCCTGCCACATGTCTACTTGCAAAAGCTTCAGAAGGCTGGCTATGGCATCACCGACTCGGTCATGCTGGCATGAGAAACTTACACACGCTTATGAAGAAGAAGCACGTCATTGGCATTGAGGGTGTCAAATTCCTCAAAGATCATCTTTGTGGGGCTTGTGAGGCTGGAAAGATGACCAGAGCCAAGCACCCCTCAAAGACTATCATGACTATCTCTCGTCCTTTTGAATTGCTTCATATGGACCTCTTTGGCCCTACTCATTATGCCACACTAACAAATGCAGCATCTCTATATGGCTTTGTCATTGTTGATGATTATTCTCATTACACATGGGTGCATGTCATTACTTACAAAACTGAAGTGCAGGAAGTCTTCAGACGATTTTCCTCAAGGGCTTCGACGAATTTCGGTGTGAAGATCAAGCATATACGTAGTGACAATGGGACCGAGTTCAAGAATACTGGTCTTGATGACTATCTTGATGAACTTGGTATTGCTTATGAGTTATCTGCCCCATACGCTCCTCAGCAAAATGGCGTTGTGGAGCGCAAGAACAGGACTCTTGTTGAGATGGCTCACACTATGCTTGATGAATACAAGACACCTCTTTGCTTTCTGGCTTGAGGCAATTGATAGTGCATTCCACATCATCAACAGGGTATATCTTCACAAATTCTTCAAGAAAACCTCATATGAACTCCTCACTGACAAGAAACCCAATGTGAGTTATTTCAAAGTCTTCGGTCCTAAATGTTGGATTAGAGATCCTCATCACAATTCTAAATTTGCACCGAAAGCACATGAGGATTTTACGCTTGGTTACGGAAAGGACTCACACACCTACAGAGTCTTCAACACCCATCACTACAAGGTTGTTGAAACTGTAGATGTGCGGTTCGATGAAACTAACGGCTCGCAAAGAGAGCACCTACCTCCTGTGCTAGATGAAATGTCTCTTGAGGAATCCATCAAGCTAAAGGCTACTGAGGATGTCATACCTACTGAAGAATCTGCTGAAGAAGTCATTCCAGATCATGAAGGAAATCATTCTGGTGCATATGAAGAAAATGGCTCTGAAGAAGATGCTGAGCCCAATCAAAGTCGTTAACCTGCTCATCCTCGCGTTGCAAATGAAGTGGAGATTGAGAGAATCATCAACGACATCAACGCACCAGGTCCTCTCACACACTCAAAAGCTTCACATTTGTCTAACTTTTGTGGGCATTTTGCTTTCGTCTCTATCACAGAGCCCACCAAAGTTGATGAGGCATTTCTGGAGCCTGAGTGGATTCAAGCTATGCAAGAGGAATTGCATCAATTTGACCTCAACAATGTGTGGGAACTTTTCAAGCGACCAGATCCTTGCAAGCACAATGTCATTGGTACCAAATGGATCTACCGCAACAAGCAAGATGAAAATGGCCTAGTGGTGAGGAATAAGGATCGTCTTGTAGCTCAAGGCTACACACAGGTTGAAGGAATTGTTTTCGATGAAACTTTTGCACCTGTTGCTAGACTTGAGGCTATTCGCATATTGCTTGCTTATGCTAACCATCATAATATCATCTTATATCAAAAGGATGTGAAAAGTGCATTCCTCAATGGTAAGCTTGTGGAAGAAGTATATGTGGCTCAACCCCCAGGTTTAGAAGATCCTAAGCATCCTGACAAAGTCTTCAGACTCAATAAGGCCCTCTATGGTCTCAAGCAGGCCCCTCGGGCGTGGTATGATACACTGAAGGAATTCCTCATGAAGAAAGGCTTCAAACCCGGTTCACTTGATCCGACTCTTTTCACCAAAACTTATGATGATGAATTATTCGTGTGCCAAATATATGTTGATGATATTATCTTTGGCTGTACTAACCAACGTTACAGTGATGAATTTGCCTATATGATGAATGAGGAATATCAAATGTCTATTATGGGAGAATTGAAATTCTCTTAGGTCTTCAAATTCATCAACAACGCAATGGCATCTTCATTTCTCAAGAGAAATACCTCAAGGACGTTCTGAGGAAATTCGGCATGCAAGATTGCAAAGGCGTCAAAATCCCTATGCCCACAAATGGCCATCTATGCACCGATGAAAATGGTATAGACTTCGATCAAAAGGTATACCGCTCCATGATTGGCTCTTTATTGTATCTATGTGCATCTAGGCTAGATATTAGGCTTAGTGTTTGCATGTGTGCCCATTTTCAAGCTACATCAAAGGAATCACACCATAAGGCTGTGAATCATATTCTTCGATATCTAGCTCACACTCCAACACTTGGATTATGGTATCCCAAGGGCTCGGCTTTTGATCTCATTGGATATTCTGACTCTGACTATGCTGGTGATCGAGTGGATCGCAAGTCAACATCAGGCACATGCCATTTCCTCGGATGGTCCTTAGTATGTTGGTCCTCGAAGAAGTAGAACTGCGTATCACTCTCCACTACTGAAGCTGAGTACATTGTTGCTGGTTCTTGCTGTGCTCAATTGCTATGGATGAAGCAAACCCTCAAGGACTATGGCATCAACATGAAGAATGTTCCACTCTACTACGACAATGAGAGTGCCATCAAGATTGCTCATAACCCAGTTCAGCACTCGAAGACAAAGCAAATCCAGATTCGTCATCATTTTCTTTGAGATCATGTGTTGAAGGGCGACATCTCTATTGATCATGTGAAGACTGAAGAATAGCTAGCAGATATCTTCACAAAGCCCTTGGATGAGAAGAGATTTAGCAACTTGCGGTGTGAGCTAAATATCTTAGAATCTTTGAATGTTCTTTGAAAGGACACACATCCTAAGACTTATGCAAAATTGATGACTTAGATGTGCAACACACGAAGTAACATTTTTCTTCAATCAATGAAGACAAACCCTCTAAGTGTGAAGAAATTAATGAAGAATTTGATTCTCAGAGCCCTACGGCAATTGTACGCAGTGTCTGAAATCATCATTCTTATATGGTGGGTCACGCCACCAACAAAAGTTGAAAATCTTCAAAATTGAGTTTTTTCTTCATTTTGCAAATTCTTCAAATTTTCAAATTCTTCAACTTTGCAAAGTCCTCAAACTTTTCGACTGGTGTTCTTCATTGACTATATATATATATATATATATATATTTGAGTTTTCATGTCCTCAATTGCATTCACTTATTGCTAATTCTTCAAGTTGATTTTCATCTAAGTGAATGTGATCGGACCCGTCCCCCCTCTATGCTAAACTCATCCCAGTCTATTCACAAATTCTTCATGTGCATTCTATTTGAAACCCGTTCAAATTCTTCACTGTGTCCTTGACGGCTGAAGAATTTGCGAACGAAACATTAAAATTTTCATATCTGAATTTTCGGCTTTTGCTGCTCAAACCGTTCCGCATCCCATGATGGATTAAAATATTCACCCATGATCTCCCACGATCTCCACCTCTCTGTACGTGGGTGACACATGTTGTTATAAGAGTAAGGGTCAGGGGCATGTTCGTCCAAAAACATCGGACAAGCAGTTTTTCACCGTGGCTATAAATACCCCTCCCCTTCCTCTGTCCTCATTTACTTCGCTCGATCTCCATCTCGCTCGAGCTCTCAAGACCTAGCGCTGTCGCTACTCTCCATCGTCGCCGATGAGGAAGAGCTTCACTGCCTCGACCTCGTCGCTGTCGTACTCGCGCCGGCCACGGAAATCTTCACTCCTCCCGCCGCCGTATCTGTCTCTCGCCGCCAAGTTAGGGCGTGAGAGATCTGAATGGACGAACTTCTCCAACTCCACTCTCAGTTCGTCATGTTCTTCGTCTAGGGTAAATAAAATCTAATTTTACTGCCCTACTTTGATTCTTATGATTTTCACAAAATCTTCAAAAGGTGTTTATTCTTCAACTTCCCATTCCATAAACACCCGAATGCTTCTGTATCTTGATTTGTTTCTCTAAGCTATGTTTTTCTTCAAGATTCCTCAATTGTGTGGATTTTCAAAATCTATACAACTCTGGAACCTAAGTCAAGAACGCTTAGTGGAATTCCTCAAGAACACCTATGGTCAAATTCCTCTAACTTGATTCTTTTGAAAATTTCTGAGAACGCATATGACCTCTTCAAATTCTTCGCACATATACTCTGTTCACAGGTACAAAATGTCCGCTGCTGAATCACTAGGTTCTCATCAACTTAATTCATTTGCAGCATTGCTCGAAGATAAGTTGCATACTTCCTCAGAAACATCCATTGTCCAAAATCCTCAAGTGAGGAAAATGGCAGATGGGAAGAGACCTCAGAAGGGAGGCAAGAGGCCTAAAAGAAACACTGCTTTTGAGATCCTTGAAGACATATATGATGAATATTGCACACCTGATGAAGCAACTCATGGCAAAGAAACCAAGACTCAGCGCAAAGTGTGCATATAGAGGATTGAATGCAGATGGGTTAAGGAATGGAGGGAATACCGCTATGTCACTCTAAAGTACATGAGGAAATTCACTGTAAACCCCCCTTGTCCAAGACCTCCATTGGCAGTTGGCCAAGTTGCTGATCCCACCAGCATCAGGCGTGGTGAGGAATTTCCAAAAGAATGGGCCAAGCACCAAGCCAAATTGGCCAAGCTTGCAAAAGAAGCAGTGAAGAAATTCAACAAAGATTCTCAAGCTGCTATTGCTGAGGCCTATGCCAACAAGCCCACAAAGCCTATGCTGATGAAATCAGCTGTCAAGCCGAGTTCCTCAACAGCAATGCCCTCACGGCCAAGTTCCACAAAGCCCTCAAAGCAAATTCCACAGACAACTTCTTCAAGGGCTGTGCAAATTCCCTCTGTTGCCACAAAATCCTCAGTTGTTGCTGCAAAGTCCTCAACACCAGTGCATCTTGCAACGTGTCAACAGACTGCAGGTTTTTCAATTGCTTCTGGAGCATCTGCAAGTTCCTCAGCTCCACCACAGTCCTCAACTTGTCCAACTCTACTGAAGAAAAAGGCCACTGCTGGACATGGAACGAGGCCAAGTCCTCATAAGAAGCAAGTGGCGTTCCATGTTCCGTCTGATGATGATGAAGCTGATGATGAAGAACTTGCTGAAATCATCAGGGACATGCAAGAAAGGGCCGCTAGAGCCAAAGGGAGTTATGTGCCTCTCATGCTGGATCCAAAGAAGATCCTCGATTTCATAGATCTCTAGCACAAAATCCAAACACTCCACTGCCTGAATTGAACCTCACTCCTGGTCAAAGTCATATGTTGATGTCATTCATTAGTGAAGAAAAATGGAAATTTGAAAAGGGCAGGCAAGTCAAGAAGGCTTAGTACAAGAAGGAGCGTTTTCTGAAGAACAATGTTCTGAACATTTCTCCTAAAGAACTTGTAGCTCTGCAAACGGAAATCAAAGGTCTCAGTGATGAATTTGACAGATAATATGCCGATTGGCTAGGAGACAAAGTCAGATTTGTCAAGCTTGCAAAGACCCTCAAGCCTAACATTGCAGCACCATTGCAACTACAAAATCCTCAGGCTGATACTACTACTCAGTCTGCTGAAGAAAATGAAAGCGCAGCTGATGAAAATCAGGCTACTGAAGAAACTAAGAATACCAGAGCTCATGAAGAAATTCCAGCTCCTGAAGACTCTGCCAGGGCAACCACCAATGTTGCGCCTGAAGATCGACCCAGACAAGTTGAAGCATTTGCAGCGCCTGAAGAAACTGAACATGCCAGGGAAACTGCATCAGTTGTGCCTGAAGAAACTGAACCCACTTCATCTGCTTCCCTTACCAAATCCTCAAGGATGAAGAATGCCACTCTTCGTTCTACATCAGAGGTGAAGAAAACCAAAGCTGCGGAGAAGGTAGCTGTGAAGAAGAGGAAAGCATCAACCTCTGCAGAGTCCTCAGCTCCCAAGAAAGTGAGGATTTTGACGAGCTCTTTCAATAACCTAATTGATGCTATTCCGATCTCAGTAATACCATCAAAGGAGCTCATTCCTTTTGGTGAAGAATATGTCATTCCAGATGACACAGATGACGAGAATCCTTCTGCTACTTCAGAGCAGTTGGATGAAGAAATTGAAGTGGAAGATATCCCTTCAACCCCACTGGTATCATCGCCCATGCCTTAGTTCACAAGTGAAGAGGCAGGCATTGAGGAAATTGAAGAAGACGTGGACATTGGCTCAACTACTCCTGTGCTGAATGATGATTATTGAGAAAATCTTCACCCCAATTCACCATTGACCACACCTCTGCATCCAATTCCTCAGTCCCCTGTGCAAACTGAAGAAATTCAAACGGGATCTGACGGACGTCAAACTTCTCTTCTTTCCATTCCTAAAGACATTCCAACTACAACAGCTGAAGAAATGGAGAACCCAATTGCTGCTGAAGAACCTGAACCTTCAATTCCTCAAACAGCAGCTCCAGAGCTTATGCAACAAGAAGTTGTGAGACCATCAACTGCTAATCTTCAGCCCAAGCAATAGAATCCTCATGCAAAAAGGCCAAAATTCAAGGCTGCTGATTTCTTTGATGAGCATCATTTCTTCACTAATGTCAATCCATATGACTCAGCAAGACTTCAGCGCAAGCGGTTTTGGACAGCTAGTCAGATGAATTTCTATGCTGCTGTTCTGTTTGATATGGACAAGGTCTTTGAGCACCGTCAAATTCCTCATCTGGATATGGAGTCCATCCCGTACTTTCAACCTGTCTTGAATGTTCTTCACGACGCTGGGCTCCTGAACTTCTGTGCTGACATCTGCGATTGGAATGAAGAGCTAATTCTTCAATTCTGTGCTACTCTGCACCTCACTGGAAATGTGGATGATGTTAATTCCTGGGTGCTTGATTGGATGACTGAGAACACTCACTACAAAGCTTCGGCCTCTGAATTGCTTCATGTCGTTCCAGTTAGTCCTCCTGCTGCAGGTGCAAGGTGCATGTATGAAGAACCTGAACCTCAAAATCATCTCATGCAAGTACTGATGAAGCCTTTGAAATCTGGCCAAGCTCCAAGAACCACCTTCCTAATGAAGGATTTGCTCTATGTGCCTCGGACAATCTACCGCATTCTGACCAAAACCCTCAGTCCGATCAAAGGCCACAACTCTGAAGAAGAAGAGGTTGTTGGCATCATGAAGAATCTGCTATTCAACATTATACATGGTATTCCCATTAACTACCATTATTTCTTCATGAGGACTTTGGCGAATTTTGCACTGTCGCTGTTTGAGTTGAAGCCTTATGCTCCCCTGATTATGAAATTCATCAGATCTAGGTCTTCAATTCACTACAAGGCAGATTGTGAGAATCACCTCAGCTATTTGCCACCCATTGAAGTCCTCAAACGGACCATTTCCTCAGTTGATGAAAAAGGCAAGGCTGCTGTTATTGATGAAGGCACTCGTCCATTGAATGGTCAGTTTCGCAAAGCTGCATCTTATTCCACCAATGATGACTCTGGAACTCAAGATTCTGCCGCAAAAGCTTCAAAGCCAATTCCTCAAGCCACTGCCCCACGCGTGATGACTAATCGTGAGCTTCTACTAAGTCTTTCATTAGAAGGTCGATCACAATCACAAATGGGTCAAGCGTCAATTTGTCTCAATTCTTCAGAACATGACTGTCACGCAAAACACTGTGAAGAAGAATAATTACTATGCTCATGAAATCTTCGATCGCACTTGGGCCATATTGTCTCACCTCTACGGTGATGAATACCTCAAGAAGATGGGATTTCAACAGGACTTTGAATGGTCTCAGCCCCCTTCGAAGAAATTCAAGAAGGTCAAAGTTCCTCAGCTCGTCACAAGTTCATATTCTTCATCGCGTGAGACGGATGAAGCTGAAGACCTCAACGACACTGCGGCAGGCCCTACCTCAATGGATGACCCCAACAACGTTGGCGCTTCTCCATCGACTTCATGATGATATTCTGCAGGGGCGTTAGTCCTCATTTTTCGTCCCTTTCGGTCATTCGATGACAAAGGGGGAGAAATTTGAGTTAGTCTTCAAACAGGTCTTATATATGGGCTATTTTTTTCTATTAAGTTACAACTCTTGCTTTTCTGAGGTGTTTGCTCTGATGAGTTGTAAACTTAAGTCCTATGGTGGTCTGATACTTTTGAACTGCTTTCTGCATGCTTATTTCCTCAAGTACATTAATGCACGCATGCTAAATTTCGTCAGACACCATATTTCATCATGCATTACAAATTCTTCATATCATATGATAAATGCGTGTATGAATTACAAGATATAGGGGGAGCTCTCCATGATATTACTCTACAATGTGCATTTGCAATCCAAAGCAAATTCCTCTTATGCACATCGTTAGGGGGAGTTCTTCTATATCTTGCAATCAAATTCCTCAATATCAGTATTTACACTTCATATGTTTTATCCCCGTTGAAAACTTAACCAATTTGTCATCAATCACCAAAAAGGGGGAGATTGTAAGTGCATCTAGTGCCCCTTAGTGATTTTGGTGTATTGAAGACTTATAGGTTAAGGGACTAATGTGTTTGTGAGTGTACACAGGTTCTATAAGTCGATGAGGAGTTTGATATTTACGAAGAAAGTCGACCCCTAAAAATGAATATCTTCAATTGAAGACTTTGGTTTTCTTGAAGACTTTGAAAATGAGGAAATTGGTGTGACCTTGAAGACTTTCATATTGATGCGAGTATTATGAAGCATGAAGACTTTTGTTTTCGTAGTTTCATTTTCTCTTTCTTGTGTCATAGGAAACACCGTACTGTTAAAGGGGTCGAGGTAAAACTAAGGAAAAGTTTCCAAGTGATGCTCATCTCAAATCCTACACATACCCAATCCTTTCGAGTGAAGCCATTGGAAATCTCATATAGTTCAGTCATTTTCTTCAGTGACAGAGATGAAGATGTTTTGTTCTCTGAGGAATTTGTTCTGACTGAGGAGTTAGGAATTTGCTAGTGCGGATTGCCTACAAGTGAGGAACATGATAGCCCTGAGGAATTTGAGAGCTCAAATTTCCGACCGTTGCTGTGCTATGCCCCAGCTATCCCTAATATCTTATCCACCTAATGGTCATATCATTGAAGGGCATGTATGTCTTATCATGTCAGGCTGCTCCCCGGCTATAAATAGCTGCCCCCTACAACCACTAGCTGGTTGGCTACTCCGAGAGAAACTGGCACTTGTCATTTAGAGCATCCCATCCTCCGAGGAATTTGAGAGAAAATCATCAGTGAGGAGAAACCCAAACCCAACACCTAAAACCCAAAGTGATTGAGCATCACTGAAGAGATTGTTCCTGTGTGGAACCGACGCTTGTTTTCTTTGAGGACTGTGCATCCTCCAGACGGTTAGGCGTCATGGTCTAGAGCATCCAAGAGGAATTGTGGATCACCGAGTGACCAAGTCTGTGAAGGTTTGGAAGTCACCTGTGAAGACTTACCACGAGTTATTGGGCGAGGTCTGTGTGACCTTAGCTCAAGGAGAATACGGTGAGGACTGTGTGTTCGGGACTGTGTGTCCTCAGGTTTAAATACGTAGCCGCTCCAACCTGACGTACAACGGTCACAGCAGTTGGAACTGGTCTACCAAATCATTGTCTTCACCGAGCTACTGGTTCTATTTCCTCAACCCTTCCTTTTCTTCATTCATGTTTTGATGAACTTGATCATTACTGTTTGAAGACTTTAACTGAAGACTGTCTCAATTTCCTCAGTACTATTTCTTCAGTCACTTTGTCTTCAGCCTGCTTATCCTGTTTACACGCTACCAGTGCTCTGTGCTTGTTTCATATCATCATGATGACTGTGTTACTGCCATGTTATGCTTGCACCTGAGTACTTGTTCCGCTGCTTGTAGTTTGTCACTTAGCAAATTCCTCATGTAGTATTTCCTCAGTGACATATTTGTAAAAATCGCCTATTCACCCCCCTCTAGTCGATATAACGCACTTTCAGAGAGAGAGAGATCAAACACATGGCTACTGGTACATACCCTCAGCCCCGAGGGTGAACTACTCACTCCTCATCATGGAGACTGCCGGGATGATGAAGATGGCCTTCGGTGATGGTTTCCCAATCTGGCAGGGTGCCGGAACGGGCTCCCGATTGGTTTTTCATGGCTACAGAGGCTTGCGGCGGCGGAACTTCTGATCTAGGTTTCTTTTTGGAGGTTTCTATATATATAAGAGTATTTGGCGTTGGAAACAGGTCAGGGGGACACCCGAGGTGTTAACAAGCCCTAGGGGCGCGCCCTGGGGGGTGGGCGCGCCCCTGGCTTGTGGCCTCCTCGGTCACCCCATGGCACAGCTCCGGTGCTCTGTGGGTCTCTTCTGGTCCATAATTGATCACCGTAAATTTTCAGCCCATTCCGAGAACTTTTATTTCTGCACAAAAAATGACACCACGGTAGTTCTACTGAAAACAACATCAGTCCGGGTTAGGTCTAATAAAATCATACCAAAACTATATAAAATTGTTGCAAACGTGGCATGAATACTTCATAAATTATAGATATGTTGGAGACGTATCAGCGCCGACTACGAGGTAGCCGCACCATGGGGAAGCGAGATCGAGCACCGGTGGCGCCGGGAGGTCAAGTTAAGGAGAAGGTGCGATGCGATGAGTGTACAACCTCTTTGGTGGCGCCGAGTAGGCCTGAGCTTCGTCCGAGGGGTCGGTGAGGATGCTGGGGTTCCAGTGGAGTAGGTTAAGGCGGCACTGTGGGGATGGAGCAGTCACGATAGACGAGGCGATCGTCGAAGCAGCTCCTTGGAGGTGGAGGACGGGGCGGCTGAACCGACGAGACGACAAGATCGACGACGGATCCTCATCGGGGGCAGTGGATGAGGGACGTCGAGCTGTTGCGGTGGACGACGTCATCAGGGAAGAGACTCTGGCTGGGCAGCGGTGGGGTGGCGGACGGCGGAGGGTGGGGTTTCGTGTCTGGAGTAGAGAGGTTATGGCGGCCTGGGTTTTCGAATGGCAAAAAGGAGGTGATGGGACGGGGAAACCATGACTTAGGGACGCGCTTGTCCAAAATGTAGGGTGTGTTACGTAAGTACCCCCACCGATTTGAACTAGCGGCCGTTTTGGCTCAGTGTTAGAAGGGGGATTTCGCGTGTCGGGATTTAGCAGCTGGAGGGAGTTTTTGCGCGCATTGTAATTTCGGGATAGCAAGGCACAGGTTGTGAAGGTGCTAGTTTGCAGACCACAAACAGACAAAGCGATATCTGAATTTTTGGGATAACAAGGCGCGGGTTGAAATTTTGGGACAAGCCTAACGTGTAATAATGTACGTACCAAATCAATTCGCACTATCCTAAAAAAAAATTTAATTCACATTTCCCTCGACGAAAATAACAAAAATGAAAACTATTCACACCACACAAAGGGAGAGTCTTGTCCCATTTTACTGTATAAATGCTATTCAAAACTATGAATCCATGTTATGTCGAATTAAATTTTTTCGCTACCTCTATAATGCATGTAACCTACTAATACGAACATTTTAGTGCATTCCAAATGTATATACTACCGCTGCAATTTGAACTATATTTGAATTCGTTTCTCTGTTTGAATAAGAATCTACAATCATGATTGTTGCCAAGTTAAACCATCATTTGTATATTATCTTAACAACACACCACATGATTACTATAGAGTTAGATATGAACTATGTGTACTATATATATGAACTCGAATTCAAAATTTTGAATACACTTGATGTTGATTCCAAATAATAGTACATTTGACGTACTAGCTAGATCTTCATAATCTAAACCATGTGTCATATGTACACTGTGTTTATCACACAAAGTATAGTGCCCCGCCCCCTACATTATGACAAGTATTTAGCCCTGAGCTGCAAAAGCCACACATTATCACAAATTCAAAAAAATGTTATATATATTATATGTAGTATAACATGTTCATAACCACACCATGCGTATCACCATTATATTCATGCATGCGTCAGTTTAAAACACTTTGATCGCTTGTTCCAATATCCGAATCCACTTTTATAATGTATTATGATCTCTGTTCATCTTTTACACCCACACAATCATCTTCTTTTTGTAGCTAGCACTAACTTTGTCTCGTGCGCACACGCCTGCCTGCCTCCCTCTCACCCTCCCTCAGCATTCTCCCCATCGCGCACATTCGTTATATCTCTTTAGGTCGTTCACCCACGGTGTGTATAGGCACCGCAGCTCCTTCTTTCCTACACACACCGATAGATATACCTCTCTATCCAGGTGTACCTACCACAAACACATGCTTTCCCTCTTCTCTTCTCACCGTCCATGTCCCCCTCTGTCTAATACGGTTCAACGCACATGCACACTCCCGCCCCTCTTTTCATCGATCTCATACTTACACTGTTACACACTCCTCCCCCCTCGATATAGTAGGCCTCTCGCACCACCTCCTAGCCGCATCCCTCTCTCTCTCTATCTGTCTCTCCGGGCCTTATTTGCTTCTAACACATGCATGCATGTATACCGATCGATCTCCCTGCACGTAGCTAGGTCGACTATATAACTCTTTTTCCCAACGCACGATCGACTTACCTCACTAGTTATGTCTCTTCCTTTGTCTGACACGCGACGATTGATCTTCCTATGTAGTTATGTATGCTTACCACAACCATATTGTCCCCCTCATCATCCGTCCATGCCTCCCGGCCCGTCTCTCACACACACGTGCACAGACAAGCAGGCATCCCCTCTCTTATTGATATTGCAGTCGTACCCTCCGTTTGTCTATCAGGCCTCTCCCACCATTTGTGAGAAGCAACTCCACCACCAACCCTCCGACACTCTAGCTCTATCTCTCTCCCAACCTTATTCCTCTCCTACACATATGCATGGATGCTGATCGATCTCCCTCAATACATAGCTTGGTCTCTCTCCTTCTCCACACATATACCAGTCGATCTACCTCTCTATGTAATTAGGTATCTGCCCCCCCCCCCCCACATACACACCTATTGTCGAACGTTGTAGGTAGGTATCCATGGCACAGAGACAAACTGCACCTCTCCCCTCTCATGTTCCAGTAGGCCAGCCGCCCTATATCTTTGACCTGGGCACACACAAATTTGATGACACTCTGTATCGATCGCGCACCCACACACTTCATCCCTCTCTTTGATTCTATCGATATCTCATGCCGATGATCCCTCCACTCTCTTCTCATGGATTACCCCCTCAATATATGATATATCCAGGCCTCTATTTCACACACATTGCATATGTTACATTTTTTGTTTGAGATATCATCGACACATTGCCTCTGCTTCGCACAAACCATCTCTCTCACACACACCCACATACATACCTGCACGTAGAGAAGAGGTGCATGCACAACGCATGTACTCACGTCTCGTTCCCGGCCACACCCGCGCGGGGACACGGTGGAGCTCATTTCTATATGAAAAGGCAGCCCATGTGATAATTTGACGCGTGTAGCGGTTGTTTACTTGAAGGAGGGTCGTGTACCACGCGTACACGGAGCAAAGTTTGACTTGACGCGTTAGTTTTAAATAAAGTTATATTGCTCAATGGCACGCACACAGAATATAAAATGATTGTTACGGAGAAAAAAGTAGTCCCCTCCACTATATACAATGGAGCCTGCCTGCCAGGGTTTGTCTCTCTTCACAGTATCTCACACAAGGCGGCGGTGGCCTCTCTCTCTCTCTCTCACCGTTGGTCACTGATCCAGCCTCATCCCGTCCGCCGACGAAAAGGGAGGATGTGCATCGTTTCTCCGTTCGACAGCATCGAGACAGCACGTCCCGATCTGTAGTACCTGCTGTTCTCTCTGAACAAGCTCCGGCGCGGTAGGGCCTTCGCCACTTGCTCGCTGCCGCAGTATGGGCATATCCCGCCTGCCGCCGCGCTCCTAGTTACATCCCGACGACCCCGAGGTATAGTTTCCTCCCCTCCGGCCTTGCTCCACTGCCCATCTTCTAACGTCACTTCATATGTAAAATCTTGCATGTGGATCTTCCCTAGTTCTTTGCCCAAAATGTAGCTCATCCGGCGTACTTTCCATATTGCAATCTTGTCCTCACACCGTTTTAGATAAACAACCGTGCTGTTATCTTCCCTTAGGATAAGGAAAATGCTTCTTTTTTGTCGTTGTATGTGTCATCAACTATTATTGGCCAGTAATTGTTTCCTTTTACCTCTTTTTTGCAAACAAGGCTATCCATTTCACCTCGTTACTATTGCGACCTTTTGGTGAACTGCACAAATCACTCTTTTCTTAAGAGTGTTTTGTGCAGTTTTGCTGAAATGTCACACGGGCAACGTTTCTACATTTCAGTGGGACTGCACAAAGGGAGATTGGTTTTGCCCTATCCTCCTCATCCAACTCCGAGGCTTATCTTCTCCAACTATTTGCTTAATCTTCTCCAACTAGTTAGTCTTAAGAGAGACTGCAAAGGTGACCGGCTTATATTTGTGTGTTTATTGTTTCATCAACAGCCCTCTATTATTGTAATCACACTTACTCAATATCTTTGGAATAGGGACGCTCAGCTCTATTTTAGTGGAACTGCACAAAATGATCGGAATGTTGCTTGCTCCTGACAGCTACTTTTTACCCCACATGCCTTGTTGATTTAGACAGAGCTGGGGGAAGTTGCTGCCAATGAAAGCATGGATCAATTTCAATTTAACACCTTCTCACAACTTTGTCTTCAGTTGTGATGTAAATATTAGCTATGATCTGCTAATCATTGAGATGCATTAGCAAGGAAGTTAGTTTTCTATTTTTTCCGAAAGAGCATGGATGTTAGTTTCCTTTCTAGTATTTTATTGATGTTGTAACGATACAACCTTCCAGCTAGCAAGAGACACGAAACAAAAGCTGAAAGCTTTAGAGCATTGTACAATTTCATGTCGCTGGAAAATTATTTTATACATCAATTATGTAAACAAATGCTGGAAGCTTGATAGCATTGCCAGAAGCCATTCAGCATCCGGATCCATGTGCCATGCACCAAATTAGAGTGCACAACCGCAAGGGAGACTCAGCCCGGTCATTGCGCCGCACTAATAGTAAGTAATGAGCAGTCAAATCATAAGCCCCACCTTTCCCACTGTAAGTTGCTCGAAAGAAGCAACCATCAATACGCTCTTCTTTGAATCCGCTCATACTAGTATGAAGGTGCAAAACCAAGTCCGCGTATGGCTTGTCGGTCAACGTGCTTCCTCTTGGCATATCACTGACATGTGGGACCGGAGTGTGAGCAAACCGACCTCAATTGATAGCAAAATGGCCAACCCGCCGCTAGGTGTCGCACGGAGGCCAAGATATATTCGAGCATGGTTGATCGATGTCATCATTACATGTTCGATATTTTTTAATAGTACTATTGGGCTGCCGTTTTCCACACTTCTCCCAAATAAATGTGTACTTTATCAGAGATTAAAATAAAATAAGAGTACAGATGCTCCACCATGCGGTTCCTAGTACCTGTATACTAGTAGTACTGTACAACTCGTACTACTAAACCTTGCGCTTGGCTCTGCGCCTCTTCGGGAAGTCGAACATTATGGTACTACAGTGTATGCCTCTGGCAATCTGACACCGAATGAACTGCTGCACATCCATTGCCTGGGCGAGGGTAGGTTGCATTAGTCAAAAGCTTCTCCTCGTCCTGCGAGCCACCACGCTTGAGGCAGACTGAGAGGGCGTAAGCAAGCTTCACCTTGTCTTGCAAGCTTCTCCTTGTTCTGCGAGTTGACGGGACACACCAAAGTAGTGCTAGTCCATACTGCCTCCTTTCCGATTAATATGGCTTAATTTTTTTTGTGGGTAAATGAGAGAGCTTTATTCATATATAAGCATTCTTAGGACAATCAGCCAAGAGACTGGTCACTAGGAAGTGAGGTACCCGCAAAAAAAGGAAGTGAGGTGTTTCATCAAGCCAGCTCTCGGTCACATTCAAAGCGCAGCAAGCACGGTTCGCACAAAGATGCGCCGCAAGGTTTGTTGACCTGTTTACATGCTGAATAACAAAAAAAGAGAAAATATTACTGAGCACTCCTATTTCTAACAGGATAGGAGCCAGAATTAAGTGAGAATTGTGGTGAGTGTTCCATGAAATCTACTTCCATTATCACATGCGAGAACCCTTGAAGAGAAGCAAATGTGTTGAAGATTGCTTTATCACAGATTAAAATAAAATAAGAGTGCAGACGCTCCACCATGCAGTTCCTAGTAGTACCTGTATAGTAAGTAAGAAGTACTAGTAGTACGTAATACTACTCGGAGTACTACTGTAGTAAACTTTGCGCTTGGCTCTTCGCCTCTTCGGGAAGTCAAACAATGATGGTACTAGTACAGTGTATGCTTCTGGCAATCTGACACCGAATTAACCGTTGCACGTCCACCGCCTGAGCGAGGGAGAGCTTGCATTAGTCAAAAGTTTATCCTTGTATTGTGAGCCACCGCACGCAAGCTTCTCCTTGTTTAGCAAGTTGACGGTACACAACAAAGTAATGCTAGTCCATATTGCCTCCTTTTTGATTAATATGGCTTAATTTGAAACGAGATAAATACACTGGCTGTCACTGTATATTTGAAAAAATATGGTCAGTGGACTTCATAATACGCTCATTGCGGGCAATATATACATTTTCCGGTGTTTATACAGTCACTAGCTCACCCTGGCTGAGTATGTGTGTGCATGCAAGTGTAGGTTGAGCACTTGAGCATGACCGTGTGTGTTCTGTCGTGTGCTCGGACATGCATGCATTAGGGCGTCGCGCGCATTTTTACGTGCATGTGTACGTGTGATTGTTGCATGCATGCATGAGGTTGTAGACCCTAACATTCACATGTTCATATGTCAATGCTTTGTCAAAACGTTGCATGCAAGGTTTAATCATTCGTTGTTCACGCATGCATTCCCGATATTAATACGTTGGTAAAGAAAATTTCTTGAGGAAAACAAGCCCATGAATTGAGTACAAAGGGGACCAATAAACCAGGACGGAGGGAGCACTAGTACTGAACCAGAAGGAGGGAGTAGGTACGTAACAACGTGCAGTAACAAAATTCCTCTATGCGCATCTTGTCTATGTGTCATGCAAGAAAATAGAGATAAGTACAAGTGAGACTCAGGAACGGTCATACACATAGGGGGAGTACATGCAGGGGCCACTCAGGAGCAGTCAAATCATACAGTAAGTTAGTCGGACGAAGCAACCATCATTTCATTCTTCAATGACACATACGCAATATAAAAAGGTTGATATGGAGAGAAAAAGAGAACCGCTCCACTATATATACACTAGCAGGAGCCTAAGCTACAAGCCTGCTTGCTTGGGTTGCTCTCTTCACAAGCATAGAATGACGGTGTCCACACCGCTGGTCACAGATCCGGCCTGATCCCGCCGCCGGGCGAAGCAGACGACGTTCTGCGTAGACGCGGTCGACAGCGACAAGGAAGAAAACCCACTATCGGTGCATGCCGATCGGGGGTCCCCGCGGTATGGGCTAATGCCGCCTCCCACCGCCATTCTAGCTACACCCCGACGTCCCAGGTACAACTTCCTTTTGGAGCCGTCTTGCTCCACTGCCGTAGCTCCCCACGTAGCTCCATCTCCATGTGGATCTTTCTCTACTTCTACCGGCTTCTATTTGTGATGAGTTTATGTCTCATGAACTAGTGCCACTACTATTATTCTAATCACACTTCTTCAATATCTTTGCCAACAGGGATGCTCAGCTTGATTTTAGTGGAACTGCACAAAAGCATCGGATGATCCGAGGGTGCCAGGCTTCTTTCCTTCGACAGGTTCTACCTAGCCAGGAAATTAAATCCTGTTTAGGGTTTAGGGTTTAAGGTGTAGAGACCCCATCAGTGGGTTTTTTTGTACACACTCTCACAACTTTTTTCTTTAGTTGTGAAGTAAATATTGGCTATGATCTATGAATCATTGAGATGCATCAGCATGCGTGTTAGTTTTCCTTTGTATTTGATGGAATGTTGTAACAGGGCAACCTTGGAGTCAGGATACATACATGAAACAAAATTTGAAAGCTTCGTACTCCCTCCGGTCCTTTTTTGTATGCGTATAAGGCTACTCATAGTGGGGCGTATCATATACTAGTATAATGCATAAATTACATAGGGGACTAATAAACCAGGACAGAGGTAGTATGTGAGAGTGTATGGTGGGTCATGTGGTAAAATGTAGTACTTTCTTGTAGCCCATTACTATACATGTTGACTATTACATTGGCCACTACGAAACATAGTAATCGAGGCAATAGTACTTTCTTGTATAAGGGAATGGAGGGACTAGTACTTTCTTGTAGCCCATTACTATACATGTTGACTATTACATTGGCTATAGATGACATGGCAACATGTTAGCCATCAACCGGCTATATTATTAACCATGCTTAAGGCATGCTTGCACACACAGAGAGAGAGTCGCGCCGCATGCATGCAAAACTGGGGGGAGAGAGAGAGAGCTGCATGCAGATAGATCTAGTGAGCCTGCATCCAGAGAGATGGAGAGAGGAGTAATTGTTCACGAGTATTGTGTACTTTGCATGCGCGTAACTACCCAGCATTTCCTCAAAAGGAAATCTAGGGGCAAAATAGTCTATACACTCCGGTGTATAGTAATTTTTTTCTTGGCATGCGGGCTGTCCAAGGAATATGGTGATAGTGGGAGGTGGGCCATGTAGTCACTGGGCTGCCGTGTTTCGTACTCCTTCGGTATAAGAGTGGAGAAAGTTAGTTTTATCACCGAATAAATAAATAAGAGTGGAGACGCTCTACGACGCTCTAACGCTGTCGGCATGCGACACCTATGTGACCGCGTGGATCCCTTCTACGATTCGGCAAGGAGAGAGGTATGCGCAAAGAGCAGAACCAACGATCGATGCGAGGTGATTTTACCCAGGTTCGGGCCGCTAATCAGTGTAAAACCCTACTCCTGCCTTGTTTTATTAAGAGTGTTCTTGAGCCCAGGCTCCAGGAGCGCTTGCGATGAACAGTACGTTCAAAGAGCAGCTACGCATGCAGGATGGGCCAGAAGATCCTCCCCCCTGTAGCAGTTGCCTTGGGCCTCCTTTTATACGTTCAAAGGGGTCACCACAGTGGCAAAATGTACATACATTGAGGTGTAAAGTAGCTACAGGGTCATCATACCTAACCACTGACGGTTTAGGATGAATGCATTTAATGCACCGTGAGGTGTCCGTTTAGGTGTCCTCGTTTTCTTGGGGATGGAAAAAGGGGCCATCCCATCAGCACCGCTTAAGCTCTCCACCACTGGCGCCTTGCCACGCATCCAGAGAAGGACCCAGAATGCCAGGCTGGTTGCTGTGCTGAAGCGGTGGCACAGTGGCAGAATCTTGCCGGGCGCGAAATCTTGCCGGGCTTCGCAGGCCACCCCGGCAAGATCTTGCCGGGGAGGCTGGCTTTCGGTCTTCAGTTCTTCTTATCTGCTGATCTTCAGATCCTTGTCTTGGGTGTTTATTTGATAACTTGAATTAAACTCCAACTATTCCCCGACAAGCCTGGCCGCGAGTATGGCTACAACTGCCCGTGCACAAGTACGGGGTACTAATGGCCCAATACTTAGTACACCGATAGGAGCCCCCGGGCCTAGGCCACACACGAGTGCGAGGCATTGTTGGGCTAGGCCCAAACAGTGCACGGGCATGCGTGGCAGGGGATTAACTACTCATAAATATCCCGCTTACTGTGCCCCCCACTACGCACGCTGAATGCGCGACGTGGGAAGCGTGCGCTGAAAGGCTGCAGCTGCAGCGCACCTGCAGAGGCGTATTTACATTGGGGAGTAGAAGAGGCGGCCTCGCTCCTTCCCCATAAAAAAGGGAAACTGCAGAGGCGCTACCTATTTACCCCCTCTTCTTCTCAATCTGGACTCCGCCATTATCTTCTCCTTCTTGAGCTCAAAGCCAGACTTCTCCTTATCCGCTCTTCGCTTCCGCACCCGTTCTATCCTCGGCTTTAACTCTCGCAGCCACCATGCCGCCCAAGGCTGGCAAGGGCAAGGAGGCAAAAACCGTCGTTCTGGAGAGCGAGCTGGTGAAGATGCGGAAAAATTACATCGTCTTCGCTCCGACGCTCGATGCGAGGGCCTTGAAGAACCGGTACCAGTGCATGTGGGCGAAGAGGACGCAAGCTCACCCCGCAACTCGCGTGATTCCAGGTTCTTGTTCCGAGAGCGGACCTGACAGATATCGCTTCTTCACCGCTTATTTTTATTGCGGACTCTGTCCTCCATTCTCTGACTTCTTCAACAACATTATGTACACATACGGCTTCCATCATCTTGATTTCACACCGAACACCATAATGTGCATGTCCGTCTTCGCTCATCTTTGCGAAAACTTTGCCGGAGTAGTTCCCAACACCGCCCTCTTCTGCCATTACTTTATTCCTCGCATCCAAAAAGGGGAGGCCCTTTCCGGATCTATTTCCTGGATTCCAATAACTTGGAATAAGGAGCTATACCCAGATGGGGTCTACCGCGAGAAGTGGGAAGAATGGCGGTCTGAGTGGTGCTGGATCAAGGAAGCAGATCCCCATCCGTTCTGTTTGCCTCGATAGCAGAAGGCGGTCCGTGGCAGTGACTGGAGCGATTTCGCCGTGGAGGACGAGAGGCTCACGATCGCCACCACCAGAATCCTTCGCCTGAAAGCCGCCGGGCTCACAATGGAGATGATTGGCTTCGATTTCCTCCGCCGCCGCATCGCCCCCCTACAGAGCAAGGGAAGACCAGCTTGGGAGTACCGGAACGCAGCGGACATCATGAGGCTGCGCCCTGGCTTGAACAACAATTTGATGGCCATGTAGCTCGGTGCTCTCCGCCAAAGGCTATTCCAGCGCGATGACAAACATCGGTTGCCGGCGAGAATTGTCCCTTTGTGCAACAACTCCGCCCTGGGGTCAATCATCGCCATCATGCCAATGTTCAATGCCCATGGTCTTGACGCGACTTGGGTCAAGCCATCCGAGGAAGAAGCACAAAAGTTCTTCGACAACTTGTCAGAGAGGGCCATCCGGGAAGAAACTCGTCCGTGCCACCAGTGACGAAGAAGTGCCGTATATTGCCACTAGGGCGGAAGAGGCGAATCTTGCCGCGGAGGCCGGCAGTGTCGGTTTCACAGAATGGGAAACCAGCAACGCGGAGGTTGTGATGGAAGAAAATCTTGCTGGGGAGGCTAAGGCTGCCGGGAAACAAAGCAGCGCAGCCGCCGAGGGCTCGTCCGACGAAGACGTAGCTAAAGAAGAGCCGCAGGAGGAGCCCCCAGCTCCGAAGAAGACCAAGCGCGTTCTTCGAAAGGCCGCTTCTAACATTGCGGCAAGCCAACCCTCTTCGAGCAGCGTGGCTCCCGGCAAGAAGGCGACTGGCAAGACTGCGCCGCGGCAAGGAGTTTGACAGCAACCTGCGTGGCGCGCGAGACACACACCTGCGGCAACTACTGAGGTGGCAGGAGCGTCTCACACAACCGCACCGGAGGCTGAGGTGGCGGAACCATGCCAGTCTCCTCCGCCTGCTATAGCCAAGCGACCCAGGACCCCTCCTCCGCCCCCTCACACGGACACTGCAACGGAGGTCGATTTTGACATCTCTGGCTTCCGCCCGGAACAAGAAGTGGAAGAGTAAGTGTCCTGTCATAGCCTTTATCTCCCAAATTTCGGAGTAATCTCATAACCTTGCTTCGTCTTGTCTCTGCAGCGATGCAGAAACCTTGGCGGAAAGGGTGGCGAAGAGGTCGAGGACTTCCACGGGCGATGAGCTCCTGGCTGGCTCTACGAGCGCGCCAGAAATTGTCGTCGTCAGCCCGAGGCTCAGTCCTCAACGCAGTCCCCAGTGCAGCCCCAGCGTGAGTTCTCCACTCGTTTTCCGCTGGCGGGCGCTGAGGTTTCTACCCTTGCCGCTGATATCTTCGGGCTTGCAGGAGAAGAACAGCAACAGGGAGAGGTGGAAATCGCCCCCGTCGTGCCGCCTCCGTCAACCGCGCCACCCACAAGCGCATCCCCGGCAAGAGTTACCACCGACGAGCCTATCTTGGTTGAGGAGTAGCCGGCACGCATGGGTACCGGCAACATTTCCCCGGCATCCAACATTGCCGGGAGGGGCGAGGCCACCTCTCAACAACTCGACGCAGGTAACTGTTTACCTTAGAGTGCTTGCTATCCTTTTCTTTATCTCTCTTCCTTTTTGTCTTCTTGAACTTCAATCTTGATCTTATTTTGTTTCCTTCCTTCGTCTTCCAGAATTCCCTGTGATGGAACACATGGATGTCGACGTTGTCATCGAGGAGACCGCCAGAGACGCCGCCGCCGAAGCTGACAGGATCGCCGCTAGCGAGGCGGCCAAAGACGCCACTGTCGAGGTCGGCGAAACTATTGCCGAGGAAGCCGCCAAGGATTCTACAGAGAGGGCCGGCGCGGAGACTGATGACCACACTGATGGCATTCCTGCCGCAGGAGCGCCAGGTGCTACATCGGCCACAGAACCCCCAGCCACCGGCGAGACGAACGTCGAGGACCAACCATCGACATTCGAAGCCCCCTCATCGAGCAAATATCTCAAGGTTGGCGACAACCTATTCATCAATTTGCCGGGCACGGCAAATATTGGAACACCGATTGAAGGGGAAACCTTTGATGAAGAAATCATCGCCGCTGCCGGGCTTGAAATCGTTGATGATCCAAGCGCCAGCAGTGGCAAATCTGAAGAGGATCAGCTCCTTCAGGCTATGGGCGAAAATTTCCGCAAACTCCAAGCACTCCACCATGCTCGAAAAGAGAAAGCAAATTCCAGAATTGAAGTTGTCGAAGCAGCCGAAGCAGGTTTTCAGAAGCGCGTTGAGTAGATGCAGATCTGGTACGCTGAGGCCCTTCAGGAGTTGACTGCCAGCCGGGAACAAGTGAGCCAAAGCTAGACGGAGCTCCTCTTGAAACAATCTGACATGGAGAAGGCGCAAGAGGAAGCTGCACAAAGAATTGCCACTGAAGATGCTCTCCTGACGGAGCGTCACATTGCGCTTGATGCTCACGAGGAAGATCTTGCCGCACATGAGCAGGCGCTCGCCGCCAAGCTTCATGGCAATGATGAGGAGATTGATAAGCTTGTCGTGCAGCCGATCCAGGAGCTGGAGCAAAAGCACAAGGAGGCGCTTGAAGCTCTAACTGTAGATCACGCCGGCAAGCTCAAGGAGGCCGTCGATGCTGCCGAGGCTGCAGAGGCCGCCAAGAACGAGCTGAGCGACAAAGTGAAGAAGCTGGAGGTGGATCTAGAAGAACACGACAAGGAGCTCTCGACGCTCAAAGGGGACAGGGAGAAAACTCTCCACAGCCTGGCGGAGATGCAAGTTGCCATGTCCGACAAGACCAAGCAGCTCTCTTCAGCCAACGATGCCATTGCCGATCTAAGGCTAAAGCTGACATGCTGGAGAAGTCTCTTAAGGATGGCAGGGCCCGCGAGAAGGCCCTAAGCAAAGATCTTTAGGATGAGAAGAACTTGCTTAAGAGCGCTGCCGCCGCCCAAATTGACTATGAGAAGGGTGTGAAAATCTAGACTGATCGCCTTCTCGACACCGCGGAGAGGCTCACAGCACAATTGTCAACCATGGGCCAGGATGGCTTGCAAAACTTCAGGTATTCCTCCGAAGAAAGGATATCTTCGAGCGCTAGGTCGACCATGTTCTTCGAAAGCATCATTGATGCCTTGAAGCTGCTACAGTCCAACCGAGCGACCCAACTGGCCAATGAATCCGGCAAACTTTGCCGGGCCGTCCTCCGCAAGGTACTCGTCAAGGTGGTGCATAAGAACCCTGGCGTTGATCTCACCAACGTGCTCGACTGCTTGCTAAAGGATGCAGATCTCAAGGCACTTGAGGAGCTTGTCGCGCCCATCCTTGAGAAGGTAGATTCAATCAAGAGGGTCGAGGGCCAACGCAGGGACTAGCCACCTCATTTTTCCTTGTCGCCACCATTCCATGCCAAAAGACAATCAAGTCTTGTGTTAGAACTGCGGCAACTTATTGATGTAATATAACTTGCGTATGTTTGGGTATATGCATGCTATTTCCCTTGTCTGATTCCTTTATGTATGGAGTACATCCTACGCTTACTGAAAACTTGCCGGCGCGCAACCAGCCGCGAGCGCTGGGTGTTGGACTTCAGCAACCTGCTGGAGGTGCAGCGGCCGGCAAGACACTTTGCCGTTCTCAGTGTTGCCACTTAAATTGTTGAGCAGACTCGAAACAAAATAAGGACGCAACCGATTACAACAAGGGTTCCTTCACGTGCAGGTTTTCCATACAATCAAAATCGTCTAAGGAAAATAACCTCATAATAAAAGAAACTTGCTTAAAGTTTTATAACTTAGCTTTCTGTCGTTGTTCTTCCTCCGGTAAGGTGTCAATTCTGAACGTCGCCCACTGGTACCCATATCTTCCTTCCCCCCCCAGCAAACGTGCGCGCGAGGAATCCTTCTATCTTTTGAGAAAAAGAAAGAAAAGAAAATAAAGATATGGAACCTTGGCGGTTCGTTAATACTTACCGGGAACAAGTGTCATACAACGTCTTAGACAAGCATGCATATATATATATATAAACATGGAGATCAATAAGGAAATGCACGACACTTAAACTTATTCATCTAGGCACAGGGTCTGCGCCTGGCTTTGTACAAAGGATAAGGAAATGCATGACACTTAAACCGCGCCTTATGGGTAGAACTTGCGAAGATGCTCGATATTCCAGGAGTTGCTCACTGGAACGCCATCTTCGGTCTCCAGGCGGACAGCGCCGGGCCTGGTGACTCGTACTACCCGATAAGGGCCTTCCCACTTCGGCGTCAACTTGTTTGAATTCTTGGCGGACTGAATCCGTCGAAGAACAAGGTCGCCTTCCTCAAGACTTCGGGCATGAACTTTGCGGCTATGGTAGCGGCGCAAAGCTTGCTGGTAGCATGCAGCTCGCACAGCAGCCTGAAGACGATTCTCCTCAAGGAGCACAGCATCATCTTGCCGCAGTTGCTCTTCCTCAAGCTCATCATAAGCGAGCACTCGAGGTGATCCGTATATGAGTTCCGTGGGGAGAACTGCTTCCGCTCCGTAGACCAGAGCGAAGGGCCTCTGGCCAGTGGCTCGATTTGGTGTCGTTCTGATTGACCAAAGAACCACCGGCAACTCATCAATCCAGCGTCTTCTGCATTTTCTCAGCTTGTCAAAGGTTCTAGTCCTGAGACCGCGCAGCATTTCAGCATTAGCCCTCTCCGCTTGGCCATTGCTTCTTGGGTGAGCAAAAGAGGCAAAACAAATTTTGCCGCCAAGGTCTTGGACGTACTGCATGAAGGTACGAGTTGTGAATTGCGTGCTGTTGTCGGTGATGATCTTGTTGGGCACACCGAAACAGCAAACTATTCCTTTAAAGAACT
Source organism: Thinopyrum elongatum (assembly GCA_011799875.1). NCBI lineage: Eukaryota > Viridiplantae > Streptophyta > Magnoliopsida > Poales > Poaceae > Thinopyrum > Thinopyrum elongatum. The sequence goes on from CM022302.1 coordinate 198,536,374, forward strand.
TGACGGTTGATTGTGCTGTCACCTTTCTCACCGCTTCCACCTCCGGCCACTTTGTGAACTTGTCGATTGCAACGTACAAGTACTCAAAGCCCCCGGTAGCACGGGGGAAGGGGCCCAGTATGTCGAGCCCCCAGACCAAAAATGGCCAGGAGAGAGGGATCGTCTGAAGAGCTTGAGCTGGCTGATGTGATTTCTTCGAATGAAACTGGCACGCTTCACACTTGGTTACTAGTGCAGTTGCATCCTGGAGAGCGGTGGGCCAAAAGAAACCTTGCCAGAATGCTTTCCCGACAAGTGCTCTTGATCCTATGTGAGAGCCACATATGCCTCCATGTATCTCTGCCAACAGCTCTAGTCCATCCTCCCGAGGAATGCACTTCAATTTCACACGTTTGGTCTCTTTCTGTACAGGATGTCATCGACGAACTGGTACATAGTAGACTGACGGGCTACTTTTTCCGCTTCTTCCTGCTCCTCAGGGAGTTCTCCTATCTGAAGGAAATGGACAATGTGCTGTGCCCATGCCGGAGCCTGGGGCTCGACAGCTAGGACTAAAGGCATCTCTTCCACCGGGGGAACATTTGTCTCAACAGCGAAAGCGTGAGGTTCCGCCAGAGCCTGTCGTTCCCCGGCAGGCTTGTCGCTGATCCCGGCAAGTTCCTTGCCGGCGGCTCCAGGGAGCTCTGCCGGAAAGTACTGTCCAGAATTCAACCTTCTTCTCTTTTCTTGCCTCATTGATGGTGCCACAGATGGTTGAGTCAAATGGAGCACAAAAGTTCCTGGTTCCACAGGCAACTTGAGGGCAGCGCACTTTGACAGGTCGTCAGCAATACTATTTTTGGCACGAGGAATGTGCTTCATTTGCAGACCATCAAAGCGCTCTTCCATTTTTCTCACTTCATCCACATAAGCTTGCATCAATGGACTCTGATAATTCTTGTTAACTTGCCTGACAACAAGCTGCAAATCGCCTCTGATGATGAGCTTCTTGATACCAAGGTCTGCCGCGATCCTAAGACCGGCAAGCAACCCCTCGTACTCCGCAGTGTTGTTTGTCGAACTCTCCCAGGGGAAATGCATCTGGATTACATACTTGAGGCGCTCTCCGGTGGGTGCGACAAGCAGCACGCCAACACCGATGCCTTGCAGCGAGAAAGCCCCGTCAAAGTACATAACCCATTCTTGATCAATTTCCTTGCCGCGGAGAGCCGTTTCTTGAACCTCTTCGTCTGGCGTTGGGGTCCATTCCGCAATGAACTCTGCCAAGGCCCTGCTCTGAATTGTCGAAGTACTTTCAAACTTGAGACCAAAGCTTGACAATTCCAACGCCCACTCCACGATCCTGTCGGTTACCTCTGGATTTCGCAAAATCCGTTGCAACGGAAAGCGAGTGACGACGGTAATTTCATGTGCTTGAAAATAATGGTGCAGCTTCCTCGAGGCCATAAGGAGGCCGAAGAGCAACTTCTACACACCAGAGTATCTTGACCTAGCTCCTTGCAAAAGGGAACTAACAAAATAAACTGGGCGCTGCACCATCTTTTTCTTTTGCACTGGTTCTTCTAACTGCACAGATCCTGTCTTGCCGGGACCAATCCTTCTCGGGGAAGATCCCGCCGCGTCACTTGGCGGTCCTGCCGCTGGTGTTGCCTCCTCATCAGCTTCTCTCTGTGCCACTAACGCAGCACTAACCACTTGATTTGTCACTGCCGGGTACAATAACAACGGCTCTTGTGGCCTAGGCGCGACTAGTGTCGACAGAGAAGAAAGGTATTTCTTCAAATCTTGCAGCGCAGCCTCCGCTTCCGGAGTCCATTTCATTGGACCTGCTTTCTTCAAAATTTTGAAAAAGGGCAGGGCGCGCTCAGTAGATTTGGAGATAAACCTACTTAGGGTAGCAACGCAGCCGGCAAGACGACGTACATCCTTGACGCGTCTTGGCGCTTCAATATGCTCAATAGCTTTGATCTTGTCGGGGTTCGCTTCGATCCCCCGTTGAGATACAAAGAACCCGAGAAGCTTGCCGGAAGGAACACCAAACACGCACTTCTCAGGATTGAGCTTTAAATTGATCTTGCACAGATTTGCAAATGTTTCTTCTAGATCTTGTATGAGCGTCTCTTTGTCCTTGGTTTTGACCACTATGTCATCCATGTATGCTTCCATATTTCTATGGAGCTGAGGCTCAAAACCAATTTGGACCGCTCTCGCAAATGTAGAACCAGCACTTTTCAACCCGAAAGGCATTCGTATAAAACGATACGTACCACATGGGGTGATAAATGCGGTCTTTTCTTCATCTTCTTTTGCCATGAAGATCTGATGGTACCCTGAGTAGGCATCAAGGAACGACAGTAGGTCACAACCAGCAGTGGAGTCCACAATCTAGTCGATGCGCGGCAAGGGAAAGGGATCTTTTGGACAGGCTTTATTGATGTCTGTATAATCAATACACAGCCTCCATTTCCCATTTGCCTTGCGCACTACAACCGGATTGGCCAACCACGTTGGGTGAAGCACTCCTCTGACCAATCCCGCCGCTTCTAGCTTCCTGAGTTCTTCGGCAATGAATTCTTGCCGCTCCAAGGCTTGCTTCCTGACCCTCTGCTTGACGGGCCGCGCGTGGGGACAGACATCAAGGTGGTGCTCAATTACCTCCCGGGGAACACCGGGGATGTCAGATGGTTGCCATGCAAACACGTCGACATTCGCCCGCAGGAAGGCAATGAGCACGCTTTCCTATTTGTCATCTAGGGTGGAACTTATGGTGAAAGTTCCTCCCGTTCCGTCCTCCCTGACAGGCACCTTCTTGATCTCTGGTGGAGCAGCCTTGGGTTTCTTGTTCTTGCCGGTGGAACTCTCTGGTGCGTCCTCAACGGGAGCGCAACACTCTTAGGAGGTGCGCTTGCCGGAGTTTGCGCCAAGGTTCTTGCCGGTCTTATTCTTCCCTCCAGGAGTTCCGGCGGCAGGAGCAGATGCCTTGACGGCAGGTGCTGCAACTGCTTCCTGGTAGAGTTGGTCAGCACAGATGAGCGCATCCTTTTTGTCAGAGTGGATAGTGATGACACTTATTGGCCCGGGCATTTTCAACACAGTGTACGCATAGTGTGATGCCGCCATGAACTTAGCCAGCGCTGGGCGGCCAAGGATCCCATTGTATGACATAGGGATCTTGGCGACATCAAACACTACCTTCTCTGTCTTGTAGTTGAGCTCACTACCAAATGTCACCGGTAGCGTAATCTTGCCTTTTGGCTGGGTCCTTCCTGGATTGATCCCTTGAAACGTGCCCGTTTCCTTGAGATCTTCACCAGGAATTTGGAGCCTCTTGAGCACGTCTGGCGAGATTAGGTTCAGTCCGGCCCCACCGTCAACTAGCATTTTCATCACCCTGAGGTTGCGGATTGTCGGTGAGACCAACAATGGCAAGCACCTGACCACGGTTGTGCGATCAGGGTGATCCTCGTCGTCAAAAATGATAGGCGTGTTGGACCACTTCAGCGGTTTACGTGCATCGAATGATGGCTCCGTTGCATTAACCTCTCGCACCCACTGTTTAAGTCGACGGTGGGAAGAATGCAATGAGGCGCCTCCGTCGATACACATGGCCTCTGTAGCTTTCTGAAATTCGTGCTCACTGGACTCATCATCTTCTTCATCATCAACATCACCCTCTTCTTTGTCACGGCCTCGAGCGGGCCTCTCCCTCTGTTGCTTGGCCTTGTCGCAGCGACCCCCTCGGCCACCGAGCTTCTTGCCGGACCCCTTAGCACTATCTTGGGCCTTCTCCTTGTCCCGGCTCTCATACTCAGCTCTCTGCTTCTCAACAAGTTGTTCAACGTGCTGACAATTTTGGATATCATGGCCCTTGGTGCGATGGATCTTACAATACTGCTTGCCGGAGCCTTCCGGCTTGTCGGCAACTGCCAAGGCCTGACAGGAGGTGCACCCGGCAAATTCCTTGCCGGGATCATCAACTTTGGCCTTCTTGGCGGTGCCAGGGTCGCTAGATCCCTCGACAGCAAGCACGGCCTTGCCTTTACGCTTCTTGTTTCGCCGCCGGCCCTTCTTTGTTGGGGCGGCAGCGTCTTCGCCTTCAGAGTCGCCTCCCGCGCCAACATCCTCGCCGGGGAGCCTCCTTCCCTCTTCAGCCCGTGCACATTTATCAGCCAGAGCATAAAGCTCAGCGATGTCCCTGATCTTGTTCATTGCCATTTCCTCCCGCATTTTGCGGTTATGCATGTTCTGACGAAATGTGCCTATAACGGCGGCAGGATGAACATCCGGGATGCTATATTATACACGGCTGAACCTTTGGATATACTTGCACAGGGATTCGCCCTCCTTCTGAGGGATGAGATGCAAATCACTTTCCTGGCCAGGAGTTTGATGGCCTCCAACAAAGGCGCCAACAAACTGATGGCACAGATCTGACCAAGAAGAAATAGAATTCTCCGGCAAATGCATTGTCGGTGTACTAGAATAGGGGTACCCTAGTATCCCGTACTTGCGCACGGGCAGTAGTAGCATCCCGCGGCCAGGCTTGCGGGAGGACAGCCAGAGAGAAGCTCAAGATTATTAAGCCATTCAAGAACAAAGTATACAAAGCAAGAGTTAAGGCCCCGGCAAGAGGAGCTTGCCGGGAGGGACAGCTGAGGCCCAGCCTGAGGTTTGCTATAGCAGAGTACTTGCCGCGGCAAGGTACTTGCCCCGGCAAGTCATTGGCTGCGGCAAGATAGCAGCTGCGGCAAGGTACTTGCCCCGGCAAGTTACCTTGCGCGGCAAGCTATGGGTTGCGGCAAGCTGTCAGGTGCGGCAAGGTCTTGCCGCGGCAAGCGTTACTGTACCACTGTGCTACTGTGCTGCTCCGGTGCCTCTGCCAGCGTGGCGCTCTGGGTCCTTCCAAGCGTATGTGGCGGGGCACTGTGTAGACGGCGGTACACTGTAGCTAGCGGTGCAGGAGCAGGTGGGATAGGCTTTTCCCACGTCCAAGACGTCCGGGTACATGTATCTAGACAGCAAAGGCATGGGCATTTAATGCCCTTGTCCCCTGCCGTCAGTGGTAGGTAGGACATGTCATCCTGGTAATAATGGCCTTACTGTAGCAACTTTCCACCTCTACCTTTACTGTTTGCCACCTGTTGGTGACCCCTTTGTGCGTATAAAAGGAGGCCCATAGGCAACGTGGAGAGGGGGAGGAACGGGGAGATGGAGAACTCCAGTATTGTACGCAGCTGCTCGGTACTGTAGCGCTCCTGGAGCTAGAACAATCATACAGATAATAAACCAAAAAGCAGGAGTAGGGTTTTACGCATCCGTGCGGCCCGAACCTGGGTAAATCTCTCTCGTGCACTGTCGTGTTCTTCGCAAGATTTGCTCTTCGTGCGACCGTCTCTCCCTGCCGAACGTAAAGGGGTCCTTCCCTGCGTAGACGTTCTCGCCGACCCGGATGTATTTGCTTGGCGGAGGCGAGTTGGGCGCCGCCGCCTCGTCAGTGGTTGAGGGACCCGTGGTCGGAGTAGCGCCTGGCGCTCCTGTGGCCTCAGGGCCATCAGTACGACCACCGGCTCCCTCGCCGGCCTCCTCAGCAGCCTTCTGGGCGGCCTCAGCTTCAGCAGTCTTGGCGGCTTCATCGGTGGGCGCCTTGGCGGTATTATCCTTGGCGGCCTTGCCGGCCTCTTCGGCAGGCCTGGCAGCTTCTTTGTCGGCAAGCTTGTCGGCTGCCAGGTTGTCGGCCTTGGCAGCGGCGGCCTTGGCGGCCTCGTCGTCGATGGCCCCTGCGGTGTTCTCCTCAGCAGAAGAGTCAATGTTCATTGGCTCCACCGAGGAGGGCTCTGCCAACCCGAGAAGTAAAGCAAAAAGAGCTTCAGGAAGAAATTCAAGAAGACAAAAGAAAGAAAGCAGAAAGAGTTTTGCGGCAAGTGGGTTTACCCGTGTTGAGCTCAGGAGCGGTGGGCTCCCCTCCCCCGTCAACGTTTGTCATTGGGGTGGGGTCGCCAGTGCTGGTGCTTGGCGCTTCGGCGCTTGCCGGCTCCTCTTCGTGGCTCGGCTCGCTAGTGGGAGCCCTTACCGGAGATCTTCTCCTTGGCGGTGTGGTCGAGGGGGGTGGTACTTCTGGAGCACCTTCAGATGGCTCCACTTGCTGCTCCTCTCCTACACGCCCAATGATGTCAGTGACAAAATGCTTGTTCCTCAGCGACCGCCAGCGAAAGGTAGTTGAAATACTTACGCTGGGGGCTGCGCTGGGGGCTGCGACAAGGGCTGGGCTCCGAGCTGGTCGGGATGGTCTTAGACGCTCCCCCGGTGGTTGTCGTGGGCTCATCTTCGACGACCACCACGGTCTTGCTCGTCGAGACCTTAGCTCTCTTCCTTGTCCTCTCCGCCAAGGTTTCCTCCCTGCGGAAGCAAGGCCGGAGTGCGACAAGTGAGGACAGAAACAAAACCTTACAAAGATTGAGGGTCGCGGCAAGGGAACTTACTCTTCCTCGTCGTCCTCTTCGCTGAGAGCGGAAAAATCAAAGTCCGCCTCCGTGTGAGGAGGGGGAGGAGGGGGAGCTGGGCTCCTTGGCCGCTTGGCGGGGGTAGTAGCAGCGGTCTTTGATGACCCTGCTCTAGTTGCCGGGGCCGCGTGAGACGCTCCCGCAGCACCAGCCCTTGCCGCGGTCGAGCGCGTCGAACGGCGCTCCGGCGGTTGTTGAACTTCTTGCCGCTCAGCCACTTTGCCAAGCCTGCGAAGGCGTTTCCTCCTCAGAGGGGCTGGGGACCCTGACTGCGGTGGGCTTTCGGTGCCCTCCTCGGAAGAGGAGCCCTCATCCTCCGAGCTGCCTGACTCGTCGGCAGGCTGGCTTGGCCCGACATCCTTGCCGGGTGCGGCGAGCTCGCCCTTCCCGGCAAGCATCCCCTGCTCGGCAAGGCTCTCCTTTTGTGCCTCGTCGAGCTCCGCCAAAGTATAACCAAAATCGCCAGCTTCCCTGGCGAGCCTGTCCTCCTCCACTCTTCGAGCAATGAATTCTATTTCTTGCTCAGTGGTGTTGCGGACGAGCCACTCCTCCACCCGGACCTGCTTTTCGACCGTGGAGTTAAAGAATCGCCGCACGTCTTCTTCGAGCGGCACGTCCCAAGTTGCTTCAACGCTGTGCGCATTGCAGAGCGGCATCATAGCGATGATTGCGCTCAATGCGGAGTTGTTGCAAAGGGGCACGATGTGCTTCGGCAGCGTGAACGCCTTGTCGCGCTTCTCTGGATCTGTCTCTTGCTTGAACAGTTCTCGCATGAAAAAGTCGTGCTGCAGAACTGTGAAGTTGTTGATCAGTCCAGGGCGCAGCCGCATGATATCGGCTGGGTTCTTCCAATCAGAGGCCGGCCTTCCTCTCTGCTGCAGAGGAGCAATGCGGCGGCGGAGGAAGTCTGCGCCAACCATCCCTATGGTGAGCCCGGCCTCCCTGAGCCGTATGATCCTGGTAGCGGCAATCTCCAGCTTTTTGTCCTGCGGATCCAGATCGCTCCAGTCCGTGCCACGCGCTGCTGGGGTCTTGCGAAGCTCACAGTATGGTGGCGGCTCGTCGTCAATGATCCAACACCATTCAGACCGGATTTCTCCCCATCTTGGGCGGAGATCCCCCTTCAGATAATGCTCCTTGGCGCCCAATCTTGAAACGAACGAGACGCCAACAGTGAGAGGCTCCCCCTTTTCAGCACGAGGAGTGAAGTAATGCCTGAACAACGCGGTGTTGAGTGCGACGCCGACGGAGCTCTCGCACAGATGCGCAAATATTGCCATGGTGGATACGGCATTCGGTGTGAGATCCAGCAGACGGAGATTGAAGGTGTACATGATGTCGCTGAAGAAATCCGAGTACGGTGGGCAGAGCCCGCACCAAAAGTAGCAAGCGAAGAAGGGGTACTTGCTCACTTCGCTCTCGTCGGTGGCTGGGCGAACGCGGGTGGCCGGATGCGCCTTGGTCCTCACGGCCCACATGCCTTGGAACTTGGCCTTCAGATCCGCCCCCGTGAGCGTCGGAGCGAAGAGCGCGTACTTCTGCCTCTTCAACTGCGCCTGGGTCTCCGTCCTTGAGGACTTCCCCGTCTTCCCCTTTTCTCCTTTGGGAGGCATGGCGAAGGCGGAGCTGAGGACCGAGCGAGATGCGGACGCGCGCGGTGGCGGAGGATTGGGAAACCGCTTTGTTTTGGAGCGGAGGAAGAAGAAGGCGGAGATTTGAAGATCGAGAATGGTGAGAGGGGTGTGTGAGTGCTTCTTCAGGTCCGTCCTTTTATGGGGAAAGATGCGGAACCATCCGCCCCTTAGTCATTCAAGATAACTGCGCACGCTTCCCACGCTCCGCATTCAACGCGTGACGCGTGGGAGAGCGTGCAATTAAACAGCATAGAGACATTTCGGCTTATCCCAGCCATGCGTGCCCGTGCACTGTTTGGGCCTGGCCCAACAACGCCCGGCACCGTGTGTGGCCCAGGCCCGGGGGCTCCTGTCGGTGTACTAGAATAGGGGTACCCTAGTACCCCGTACTTGTCACGGGCAGTAGTAGCATCCCGCGGCCAGGCTTGCGGGAGGACAGCCAGAGAGAAGCTCAAGATTATTAAGCCATTCAAGAACAAAGTATACAAAGCAAGAATTAAGGCCCCGGCAAGAGGAGCTTGCCGGGAGGGACAGCTGAGGCCCAGCCTGAGGTTTGCTGTAGCAGAGTACTTGCCGCGGCAAGGTACTTGCCCCGGCAAGTCATTGGCTGCGGCAAGATAGCAGCTGCGGCAAGGTACTTGCCCCGGCAAGTTACCTTGCACGGCAAGCTATGGGTTGCGGCAAGCTGTCAGGTGCGGCAAGGTCTTGCCGCGGCAAGCGTTACTGTACCACTGTGCTACTGTGCTGCACCGGTGCCTCTGCCAGCGTGGCGCTCTGGGTCCTTCCAAGCGTGTGTGGCGGGGCACTGTGTAGACGGCGGTACACTGTAGCTAGCGGTGCAGGAGCAGGTGGGATAGGCTTTTCCCACGTCCAAGACGTCCGGGTACATGTATCTGGACAGCAAAGGCATGGGCATTTAATGCCCTTGTCCCCTGCCGTCAGTGGTAGGTAGGACATGTCATCCTGGTAATAATGGCCTTACTGTAGCAACTTTCCACCTCTACCTTTACTGTTTGCCACCTGTTGGTGACCCCTTTGTGCGTATAAAAGGAGGCCCATAGGCAACGTGGAGAGGGGGAGGAACGGGGAGATGGAGAACTCCAGTATTGTACGCAGCTGCTCGGTACTGTAGCGCTCCTGGAGCTAGAACAATCATACAGATAATAAACCAAAAAGCAGGAGTAGGGTTTTACGCATCCGTGCGGCCCGAACCTGGGTAAATCTCTCTCGTGCACTGTTGTGTTCTTCGCTAGATTTGCTCTTCGTGCGACCGTCTCTCCCTGCCGAACGTAAAGGGGTCCTTCCCTGGGTCCCATAGGTGATCGCGGATTCGTCCCCGACATGCATCAACCACGACCTGACGTTGGGTTTGAGCACCAACGGGAAGTAGTTTGCAATTATCTTGTCGTCTCGGCCCCTGGCAGCCTGCACCGCAATGGTGTAGATGCTCAGGAACTCCGACGGGTGGGTCTTGCTGTCATATTTCTCCAGGACCTCTGGCTTAAAGGTTCGGGAATTGGGCTACTGGACTCGCCGCAGCTCACGGGTAAATGCTGGACAACCTACCTTGTAAGGCAAGTCGCCTGCATCCCCTAGCGCAGGCTTGTCGACAGCGGGTCCTGCGCGCTTATCAGATTGATGGCGCGCTTCCCGTCGCCGATCGATGGTAGTTTGAGCGTCCTCTTTGCACCGTTCCTGAAGAACTTGACGCTGGTCGCGGCGCATCCGTGGATCGGACGACACCGTGGAATCATCATCACGGCCATCAGTCCACCGGGTTGTTGACCGCCGCTGGTGTCGTGGAGGGGAGTGCACCGTGGTCGCACCGCCTCCAGTCTTCTCTGCATCGGCTCGCGCCGGATCGATGGTCCGCCGTTGCGAGGGCCCTGCCTGCTGCGGCCCATCTTTGTTGACGAAGCCAATGCGGCTCTGGATAGTAGATCGCCACTCCTCCATCTTCTCCGGAGCAGGAGGGAAATCAAGGAGCAGCTGTGCACGTGCCAAAGCTTCCGCTGGCGTAGGCGGCGGTGACAGGTGTGAGGTACGTTAGGTGCTTTGACTCCTAACAATGTTAGAAGGAGCACCGTCACGATCACGTGACCGCGCGCCACTTCCACCAGCAGTTTGATGTGCATGCTGGGCCTGCGCACCTTGGGATCGATGCGCAGAAGTATTTTCATGGGGACGCCCTGAACCACCAGCGCCATGGCGCTGCTCATCGCACACGACCTGGGAAGGCCGTGACGCTTGCGCCGGCGCGGGAGTCCTAGAAGGCGTCCTCCGATCTCTGGAGTTCGTTGCACCGCCCGTAGGCAGCACAGCTCCATCTCTGGATCCAGCAGCGTGTGGGTAGTCGTTGCTGCTACGAATGACGCCGCTCGCCTGGCTTGGATCACTGGAACGCCGTGGAGGCTCTAAACCTCTTCCTTCCGCATCCACGCCATCACCCGTACGCGAGGGCACGTGCAAAACGGATGTAGATGGTAGCGCCATTGCGGCACTCTTTTTCTTGGGTGGCATGATGATGAAGATGGTGAAGAAACTAAGGCGGCGATCACTGGATCAGGTTCGCACAACCTCTTCCCCCCTACCTGGCGCGCCAAAGATGTCGGCGTGCGACACCTATGGGACCGCATGGATCCCTTCTACGATTCGGCAGGGAGAGAGGTATGCGCAAAGAGTAGAACCAACGATCGACGCGGGGTGATTTTACCCAGGTTCGGGCCGCTAATCAGCGTAAAACCCTACTCTTGCCTTGTTTTATTAAGAGTGTTCTTGAGCCCAGGCTCCAGGAGCGCTTGCGATGAACAGTACGTTCAAAGAGCAGCTACGCATGCAGGATGGGCCAGAAGATCCTCCCCCCTGTAGCAGTTGCCTTGGGCCTCCTTTTATACGTTCAAAGGGGTCACCACAGTGGCAAAATGTACATACATTGAGGTGTAAAGTAGCTACAGGGTCATCATACCTAACCACTGACGGTTTAGGATGAATGCATTCAATGCACCGTGAGGTGTCCGTTTAGGTGTCCTCGTTTTCTTGGGGATGGAAAAAGGGGCCATCCCATCAGCACCGCTTAAGCTCTCCTCCACTGGCTCGTTGCCACGCATCCAGAGAAGGACCTAGAATGCCAGGCTGGTTGCTGTGCTGAAGCGATGGCACAGTGGCAGAATCTTGCCGGGCGCGAAATCTTGCCGGGCTTCGCAGGCCACCCCGGCAAGATCTTGCCGGGGAGGCTGGCTTTCGGTCATCCGTTCTTCTTATCTGCTGATCCTCAGATCCTTGGCTTGGGTGTTTCTTTGATAACTTGAATTAAACTCCAACTATTCCTCGACAAGCCTAGCCGCGAGTATGGCTACAACTGCCCGTGCACAAGTACGGGGTACTAATGGCCCAATACTTAGTACACCGACAAACGCCATAGTAATAGTGACCAATGAGCCATCAAATCACATATACCCGGTAGTTTGTTGGACGAAAGAAGCAAACCATCAATCTTCGTTGAATCCGCTTCTCCCTCATGCAGTACAGTATTCTTTTGGAAACCAATGTTTTGTTCCATTGGATCATGCCATCGAGCAAAACCAATGTTTAAATCACGTCTGTCAGGTTCGTGTCTCACCCTCCTCAACCCCACACGGTCGCTCGGCATGCCACTCACCGCAAACCAAGTATACGCAAACTTTCCCGCCTGCTTGTCGATGGATTGCGCCATGGAGTACTAGCACTACTGGAAGAGATAGACAAGGAGGGGGAGGACAGCTAGCTGTAGCACGGACTCCCAAGAAATTTTTTGCATGCATGTTGCGGCCGGCCGTGGTGACGTTTGAACGTGGAGCAGTCGCGTGCACCAGGAAGCGGCTCGGGCGGCGCACCGCTTCAATGTCGGCGCCAGTGAGAGGTCGCGTCCGCTATGGCCGGGCATGAATGCGGCACTGACCGTTTCAGGCGGGAAGCGCGCGTGGGTGAAGAAGAGGGTTTGGGTTGGCCAGGGCAGTCACGAGCGGGCGTGGCAGCGGTCCAGATGCCCGCAAACGAGAGATGCTAGACGTACATAAATATTGCTGCGTAACTAATAATGTAAATAATGTGCCAGTTGGACAAATATGATTGGAGATGGAGATGGAGATGAAAGTAAGAATTTTACTTAAACATGGATATGTATGTCTATGTGTGTGTGTGCGCACACACACACATAGTGACGACTCTCGCAACTACTCGTACACATCATCGATGTCTCGTTGTCCCTACACACACACAAACTTAGTACCGCCTCATTTTGCTCTCTCACCCTCTCCATATCTAAACAAGATGACAGTGTCCACTCTATCTCTCTCCTCATCAGTGGTCACAGATCCGGTCGGATACCGTCCGCTGCGGGAGGTGAGGAGGTCCAGCGTTGACGTTGTCGCCGTCAGCGATGGAGGAAGCCGATGCACACCGTCCTCTCTGAGCTGGCGCCGACGCGGACGAAGGTCCTCCGCGCCCTTGTTCGCTGCTGTCGTGTGGGTAGATCCCGTCCGCCCGCCTAAGCCACATCTCGCCCACCTAAGGTATAACTTATTTTGGATTTCATGCTTTATTGTACTCTGCATGCGGGTTTTCTTCTATACCACTACTCCCCAGCTCCCCATGTACAGTAGCTAGGGTTCATCGGCTGGTCCAACATCACCTAATTTTTACTATTATAGAGGAAAGGCCGCTCCAAAAGTTGTCCTGGTTTATCATTTTTGCATCGGTGGAGGTATACATGTTTTTTTTGACCAAAAGTACATGGTGGTTGTGCAGTCATTGTCCATATGCTCCTATTGCTGCTGCTAATCTAAAACTATCACTGGTAAAATGAAGCAATGCCCATGTAGAGGCATCGATAAATGCCTTCCTATCACTGATGTGTAAGTCAAATTCTTGGAGCAAAAGAACCCACCTAATGAGTCTAGGTTTAGCATCTTTCTTTTCCATAAGGTATTTAATAGCAGCATGATTGGTGTGAATAGTTACTTTAGAATCAACTATGTAAGATCTGAATTTATCACAAGGAAACACAACTACTAAAAATTCCTTCTCAGTAGTAGCATAATTTCTTTGGGCACTGTCTAGAGTTTTGCTAGCATAATGGATAACATTTAATTTTTTATCAATTCTCTGTCCTAGAAGAGCACCAATAGCATAATCACTAGCATCATACATAATTTCAAAAGGCAAGTTCCAATCAGGTGGTTGAACAATAGGTGCAGAAGTTAAGGCTTTCTTAAGTGTTTCAAAGGCTTCTACACAGTCATCATCAAAAACAAATGGAACATCCTTTTGTAAAAGATTACTAAGAGACCTAGAAATTTTAGAGAAGTCTTTAATAAACCTCCTATAGAAACCAGCATGACCAAGGAAACTTCGAATACCTTTAATATCTTTAGGACGTGGCATTTTCTCAATTGCATCAACTTTAGCTTTATCCACCTCAATACCTTGCTCAGAAAATTTGTGCTCCAAGACAATACCTTCATTAACCATAAAGTGGCACTTCTCCCAATTCAAGACAAGGTTAGTTTGCTCACATTTCTGCAAAACTCGATCAAGGTTGCTTAAGCAATCATCAAAAGAAGTTCCGTTAACGGAGAAATCATTCATGTAAACCTCAACAATCTTTTCACAAAAGTCAGAGAATATAGCAGTCATACATCTTTGAAAGGTAGCAGGTGCATTGCATAGACCAAAAGGCATACATCTATAAGCATAAGTTCCAAAAGGACAAGTAAAGGTGGTTTTCTCTTGATCAGGTTGTGATACAGGTATTTGAGAGAAACCAGAATATCCATCAAGAAAACAAAAGTGTGTGTGGTTAGATAGTCTTTCTAACATTTGATCAATAAAAGGGAGAGGGTAATGATCCTTTCTAGTAGCTTTGTTTAGTTTTCTAAAATCAATTACCATCCTATAGCCAGTCACAATTCTTTGTGGGATGAGTTCATTTTTATCATTAGGAACCACAGTTATACCTCCCTTTTTAGGGACACAATGAACAGGACTTACCCATCTACTATCAGCTATGGGATAAATTATACCTGCTTCGAGAAGCTTTAATATTTTAGTTCTTACCACTTCTTTCATCTTGGGATTTAATCGCCGTTGATGATCAACAACGGGTTTAGTATTAGGTTCCGTATTAATCTTATGTTGACAGAGAGTGGGACTAATGCCCTTAAGATCATCAAGAGTATATCCAATAACTGCTCGGTGCTTCCTCAGAGTTTTTAATAATCTTTTCTCTACATGCTCTGTAAGGTTAGCACTAATAATAACAGGATATATCTTATTTTCATCTAGATAAGCATATTTCAAAGTATCGGGCAATTGTTTCAATTCAAACACAGGGTCTCCCTTAGGTGGAGGAGGACCTCCTAGAGTTTCAACAGGCAAATTATGCTTAAGGATAGGTTGTTGTTCAAAGAACATCTTATCTATTTCATTTCTTTCATGCAACTGCATATCATTTTCATGGTCAAGCAAATATTGTTTAATGGATCAGTAGGAGGTACAACAATAGAAGCAAGACCAATTATTTCATCCTTGCTAGGCAGTTCTTTATTACTAGGTTGCCTACGAAACTTAGAGAAATAAAACTCATGAGACACATCACCAAAATTAACACTGACGATTTCTTTCTTGCAATCTATCTTAGCATTAACGGTGTTCAAGAAAGGTCTATAAAAAATAATGGGACAAAAATCATATCGTGGGGAACCAAGAACTAGAAAAACAGTAGGGTATTTTATCTTTCCACACAAGACTTCAACATCTCTAACAATCCCAAGTGGTGTGATAGTATCTCTATTAGCAAGTTTAATAGTGACATCAATGTCTTCCATTTCAGCTGGTGTTATATCATTCATAATTTCTTGATAAAGAGTAGAAGGAATAGCACTGACACTAGCACCCATATCACATAAGCCATGATAACAATGATCTATTTTAACTGAGACGACAGGCATGCCAACAACTGGTCTTTTTTTTATCTTTAGTATCCGATTTGGCAATTCTAGCAGCTTCATCACAAAAATAAATAACATGCCCATCAACATTGTTAACCATAAGATCTTTAACCATAGAAATACTAGGTTCTACTTTAATTTTTTCATAGGGTCTAGGTGCTCTAATATTACTTTTGGTAACCATAGTTGATACTTTAGCATGTTCCTTCATCCTAACAGGGAAAGGCGGTTTTTCAAAATAAGCAGTAGGCACAACTCGGTCAACATTGTAAACACTAGTTTCATCTTTAACTATAATTGGTTCTTTAATCTCTTCTTTAATAGGGGGATGATATTTAAACCACTTCTCCTTAGGGAGATCAACATGAGTAGAAAATGAGTAACAAAAAGAGGTGAAAGTGCAACTAATCCCCGGGTGGTTTTGGTAATTCATAACAACATATAGCTCATTGAACTAATATCCATTCAAGTTTAATATTTTAGAAAGTTCAATGAATGGCATGGCATGGACTAGAGATGTGGACCCCTCAAAATGCTAAGGACATATATTGGCAAAAGCTCAAGACTCTTCATTTCATTTTTAGTGATCCAAGATCACATTGAGTCCATAGGAAAGCCAATACTATTAAAAGGGGATGAGGTGTTGCTTAATGGTCTACTTGCTCAAAATGCTTAGTGATATTGCTCCAAAGCCCTCAACCACTCTCTCATTCCAAATATGTCCAAAATCCAAAGTCAAACTCGGCCCCACCGATTCTTTCTATCCAGCGCCACCGAGTTCATATGACATAGCCACTGCGAGAAACCCTAACAGTTCGGTCACACCGATATTGATCTCGGTCTCATCGAGATGTCCTTGCAAACTCTCTGTTGCCTATTGCAATTGTTTTGGTCTCACCGAAATTGCGATCGGTCACACCGAGTTGACTTGACATCTTCTCTGTTGCCTTATTGCTTCACTTCGGTCTCACCGAGTTGATGCAATCGGTGCCACCGAGTTGATGTTTGCCCTAAGCCCTAGCACATTGGTCCCACCGAGTTGTTCCAGTCGGTCCCACCGAGATTCCTAACGTTCACATTTTGAACTAAATCGGTCTCACCGAGTTCTACTATTCGGTCTGACCGAGTTGGGTCAAATGTGTGTAATGGTTAGATTTTGTGTGGAGGCTATATATACCCCTCCACCCCCTTCTCCATTTGTGAGAGAGCCATCAGAACGTGCCTACACTTCCAGCATACATTTTCTAAGAGAGAACCACCTACTCATGTGTTGAGATCAAGATATACCAATCCTACCACAAGAATCTTGATTTCTAGGCTTCCCCAAGTTGCTTTCCACTCAAATCATCTTTTCACCATATCCAAATCTGTGAGAGAGAGTTGGGTGTTGGGGAGACTATCATTTGAAGCACAAGAGCAAGGAGTTCATCATCAACACAACATATATTACCTTTTGGAGAGTGGTGTCTCCTAGATTGGTTAGGTGTCGCTTGGGAGCCTCCAAGAAGATTGTGGAGTTGAACCAAGAAGTTTGTAAGGGCCAGGAGATCGCCTACTTCGTGAAGATCTACCCGAGTGAGGCAAGTCCTTCGTGGGCGATGGCCATGGTGGGATAGACAAGGTTGCTTCTTCGTGGACCCTTCATGGGTGGAGCCCTCCGTGGACTCGCACAACCATTACCCTTCGTGGGTTGAAGTCTCCATCAACGTGGATGTACGATGGCACCACCTATCGGAACCATGCCAAAAATCTCCATGTCATCATTGCGTTTGCACTCTCCAAACCCTTCCCTTTACCTTCATATGCAATGTTTTACTTTCCGCTGCTACACTCTTAGAATTGCATGTGTAGGTTGATTGCTTGACTTGTGCCAATTGCTGACATCTGCCCACAACTAAAATTGGGAAAAGGTTAGATTTTTATTTGGTCAAGTAGTCTAATCAACCCCCTCTAGACCTACTTTCGATCCTACAAGTGGTATCAGAGCTTTGGTCTCCATTTTGCTTGATTTCCATAGCTTTGGTGATCATAGCCTTGGTTTCACAACCTAGGAGAGTATGGCGTCTAGCGAGGGAAATTACCACCGTAGAGGTCCTTACTTTGATGGTACTAATTTTGCTAGTTGGAAGCATAATATGAAAATGCATATTCTTGGTCATAACCCCACTGTTTGGGCTATTGTGCGCATTGGCTTGCAAGGTGATTTCGTCGAGGATGGAAAAGAACTGGATCATGAAGCATCCATGGAAGAAATGAAGATGTTGCAATACAATGCTCAAGCATGCGATGTTCTCTTCAATGGATTGTGCCCCGAAGAATTCAACAAAATCAACCATCTTGAGAATGCAAAGGAAATTTGGGATACTTTGGTTGATATGCACGAAGGTACCGAGTCCATCAAGGAATCCAAATTGGATGTGCTTCAAAGTCAACTTGACAAGTTCAAGATGAAGGATGGTGAAGGAGTCGCCGAGATGTACTCTAGGCTTGCTCCCATCACAAATGAGATTGCCGGCTTAGGAAGCGAAGAGATGACCGACAAATTCATCATCAAGAAGATCCTATGTGCCTTGGATGGAAAATATGACACCATGTGCACATTAATCCAAATGATGCCCAATTACAAAGATCTCAAGCCCACAGAAGTCATTGGTAGAATTGTTGCTCATGAGATGTCACTCAAGGAAAAGGAAGAGCTCCACAACAAGTCAAGTGGTGCTTACAAAGCGTCAAGTGATGCCCTTACAACATCAAGTGAGAAGCAAGTCTCCAATGAAGAATTAAGTTTAATGGTGAAGAACTTCAACAAGTTCTACAAGAATAGAAGCAAAGAGAGAAGCTCCAAGTCAAGATCCTACAATGATAAAAGATCTTCTAGTCGTGATCGTAATTGCTACAATTGTGGAAGACCCAGACACTACTCCAATGAGTGTATGGCTCCCTACAAGAAAAGAGAAGTTTCACCAAAAAGGAGAAGTAAAAGAGATGAATCACCACCAAGAGAGAGAAGGAGTAGAGATGATCGTTATGAACGAAGACCCTCTCATAGATGCAAGGATTTGGAAAGGAAGGACAAGTCATCAAAGAGCTACATGAGACGAAGACATCAAGCTCACGTTGGTGAATGGGTATCCGATTCCGACTTCGACAACTACTCCGAGAGAAGCTATCACTCCAACTCCGAATATACTCAAGATGAAGGTGTTTCCAGCATTGCACTTGTGTCATCCAACTCCTACGACATATTTGACTCACCAAATGAAGGAATTGGAAGATGCTTCATGGCTAAAGGCCCTAAGGTATCACACCCCGAGTATGTTGATTTCAATAGTGATGAAGATGATTTACTAGGTGATGATGATTTACTTGTTGACAACTCTAGTGATGAAAACTATGATGAACTTGCTAGTAATCATGCTAATCAAGATGAAACAAATGAAAGTGATAAGAAGGAGATTGAGCGTCTAACTAAAGAACTAAACACTCTTAAGTTAGCTCATGAAACAACTCTAGAAGATCATAGAGAGCTCCTAAGAACTCATGAGAAGCTACGCTTCGAGAGGCTAAATTTAGAGCAAGAGCATGGGTTTCTAAAAGCTATCAATGATGATCTTCGAAAGAAGAGTTCTTCTTACATTGCCAAGCATTTAATCTTGTCTACTTATATGCCACAAGTAAAATCTAGCAATAAGAACAAGAAAGATTCTTCCTCTAGTAGTAACAATAACCATGTTAAATCCAATATCATTGCTTCTAGTAGTTCTCTTGATTCCACTAATGATTCTCTTAGCCAAGTTACACTTGAGCAAGAAAGTAGCTTATTGAAGGGAATTACAGAGAAAGGTGTTTACAAGAGCCTTGCCGGAAGTAAGCAATTTGAGGAAATTTTACGCAAGCAAGGAAGGCACCGAAAGAGTCAAGGTGTTGGTTTTGAACGATAGTTCAATGCCAATGGAGTTGAGTGGGAAGAAGATCAATACCCCAAGACGAAGTTTGTTCCTCAACAAGAGAAGTATGATCCCACTTCTTTCAAGGGAACACAAGCTCAAGATGATCTTCCACCACAAGACCACAAGCTAAAGGGCAAGGACAAGCTTAAAGAAGAGATTGATTCATTTGAACAAGCTCCTAAGTCCATGGTCAAGTGGGTTCCCAAGACTACGTCAAGTTCTACTTCATCAAGTATGACTACTACTCCAAGGATTCCCATCAAGTTGATGTGGATTCCAAAGAACAAGAACTAGAGTGTTCTTGAGGGTGACTCCGCCAACATACTTCACTCATATTCATTTTGGCAAGGACAAGTGCAATCAACTTTCATATCTTGCACTAGTTCATGGAGTCACAAACCCTCTTGTTAGTAAGACAAGGGACAACATAACCTAATGCTTTCATGGACATCATCATATGTGTGCTGCACTCTATGTCTATGGATATACTTGCATGTTCCTTGTGGGACTAAACCATGTAGGTATTGAAAGTGCAACACACTCCAATGGATTGCTCCAAAAGATCTACATCAACATTGAGCATCCACATCTTCACTATCTACATGAAGTCATCATCGACAAAAGCCAAGGTTAGTTCATCCCTCTTAGGGGGGATATCACATCTAGGGGGAGCTTTGCTCTAAAAATTGAGCTAAAGCAACTCTAATGGTGTGAACACAACAATGCTTTATATAATAGTGGCAACCCCACTTGTGCTTAAATGATGAGTATGACCTATGATCAAATGCTCTCATTTGACTCCTAAGTCAATATACTCATATATAGATAACCTAGTCATCGCCAATTGCTTGATAGATGCTAGAGTGTATGTGCATGCTTTGTCACATGTTTTATTTGCTATCTTATTGTGTGAGCATGATGGTTGCATGATTTTCTCCATTCGAGGACATCCATTTGTAGTTTTGATTGTTTGGTTTTTATTGGCCAAATGGATGGACAAGAATGCCTAAGAACTTCCTCTAGGTATCTACACTACAAAAAAAAGACACATCCATGACATTTTGGCCCGAACAATTTTTTTTCTGTCATGCTTATGACACTTCTATGATGATAATTGTGACAAAAGCACGTATCATCATAGATGTGGTGGGCTCCTACTTCTATGACAAAAAATCATGACAGAAAATGGGCTTTTCATCCTGGGCGGGCCGGGGACGCACCTGCATGACATTCTTTGGGTCGTCGATGATGGAAAAAATCATGGTAGAAGCGAGGGCAAGGAAAATTTCGGGGAGTTCCCGGTTACGGTGGGTGGTCGGGGCCGAGCGATGCACTGTGGTTTGCGCGTTTCTCTCGTGTACGCGCGTGTGTGCGAGGCGTTGGCTAACTGAACCCGAGCGATCGCACTAGCTACATTACTGAACCCGAGCGATCAATCCCTTGGCTGTTAACTGAACCCGAGCGATTCATTCGCTGCTGACTGAACCCGAGCGATTCCTTCACTGCTGTTGCTAACTGAACCCGAGCGATCGATCACTGCTGCTGCTTACTGAAGCCGATCGAGCCTCGTGCGAGACGTAGCCAGCCGATGTTGGGTTGCCTCTCGATGAACAGTGATTGTTGCTACCGTGCGTGTGATACATAGAACGAGTCGAGATGTGGTGAATCAAGCCGGTTGGTTGGCTGAGGATGAACAGTTCCCGGTGGGGGTTGGATAAACAGAACCCCGTGGTAGTAGGCCGTTGCCGCTGGATAAACAGGATACCGAGGAGGCCGCCGCACCTCAGCCGGTTGGGGGTGGATGAACAGGACCCCGTGGAGGCTAGATGAACAGTAGCCGATGGAGGCTGGATGAACAGTAGCAGGTGGAGGCTGGAGGAAGTCGACGGTGGATGAATAGTAACCCATGGAGGCTGGAGCGAGGCAGTAGACGGTGGATGAACAGGACCCCGTTTTGACCATAGGTGCTCCAATAGAAGACCGTTTCCTCTGTTTTGCGGTACGCCACACCCCTCCTGATCAACAGGACCCCGTTTTGACCGTAGGCACTCAAACAGAAGTCCGTTTCCTCCGTTTTGTGGTACGCCAGACCCTTCCCGATGAACAGGACCCCATTTCGACCGTACGCGGTCAAACAGAAAGGCCGTTTCCTCCGTTCTGCGGTAAGCCAGACCTCATTTCGGCTGTTCCATCCAAGCCGGTTGGCTCCTGATGAACACGACGCCATTGCTGTCGTCCGCTGCCTCTCCATGTACACGAGGCCTGGCCGTACGTATGCGCGAGTAGGCGTTTGAGACCCCGCCCGTATGTACGTACGTGGCCGTATTTTTTGCGATATGGCTGTACGTACATGTACACAGTTTAGAAGAGACTGCCTGAACTGCTACGTCGGGGGCTCTACTACTACACGTGCCGCTGCTTGTTCGGCCACGGTTCATCGTTGCAGAAAGACCGATCGACTAGTATGTACGTACATGTTCACGACCAGACAGACAACCCTACGTACGGTTTGACCGGGTGGGTCCCAGCCGTCAGGGAGGATAAGGGGGCACTCCCTTGTGTGCGAAGATATATGTGGTGGGTCCTAGCTGTCAGGGGGAGGAATCATTTTTTTGCGCGTAATGAGGCACTTCCTTACGTGCGAACATGTAGGTGGTGGGTCCAACTGTCAGCCTGACCGTGTACAGTCATCTTCTGATGGCTGTCGTTCATTAACAACATTGACCACGCCGCGCCGAGAGCACCAAGGCGGTGGACGACGGCGAGGCCTGCTAAGGGAACAATGCGGAGCCAAGGAAGATGAGGCAGTGGATGCCCATGCGGAGGGGAGTACGAGGGTTCACTGGTTTCGCTGCGGTCTGAGGCTGCCGTCGCCGGAGAATAACACGGGGTGTGGGTTAGTAGAGGAAAGCCCTGGCCGGCAGTGGGATTAGGGTGGGGCGGTGAGGCCTGCGCGGTAGCACTACCGCCCACGGGAGGCAGGAGCAGGCGGTCCCGCCGGCGCTGGTTTGGGCGGCTGGAGCAAGAAGATCAGAGGTTGAAGAAGCAGCACGGCTGTTGGATTAACATCCAACGGTCCAGCTGCTAGAATCATTTGTTGACTAAGTTGACAAAGCCCTGCGTACGCGTCAGCTTAGTAGGCCCACAAGTCAGCCACCAAATCTACCGAGTCCTAGCTATCATCGGGAGGAATATTTTTTTTGCATAATAAGGAGGCACTTCCTTCCATGCGAAGATTTTGCTGGTGGGTCCTAGCTGTCAGCAGGAGCAATCATTTTTTTGCGTAATAAGAAGGCACTTGCTTGTGTGGGTCCCTACTTTCAGCCTCTCCACTTACATCCCTATTCCGATGGCTGTCGTTTGTTGACCATGTTGACCACGCCGCGCCGAGAGCACCAACGCGGTGGACGACCCATGTCAAAAAAAATGCGGTAGACGACGGCGAGGCCCAGGAAGGGAATGATCCGGAGATGGCGAAGCCACACCAGTGGATGCTCACGCTGAGGGGAGTACGAGGACTGACTGGTCGGTTGCAGGGTGAGGCTACCGTCGCCAGAAAATAACAGGAGGTGCGGGTGGGTAGAGGGATGGCCAGGCCAGCGGTGGGAGTAGGGTGTGTTGGGAAACGTAGCATGCAATTTCAAAAAATTTCCTACACTCACGCAAGATCTATCTAGAAGATGCATAGCAACGAGAGGGGGAGAGTGTGTCTACGTACCCTCGTAGACCGAAAGCGGAAGCGTTTGACAACGCGGTTGATGTAGTCGAACTTCTTCTCGTTCCGGCCGATCAAGCACCGAACGTACGGCACCTCCGAGTTCTGCACACGTACAGCTCGATGACGTCCCTCGAACTCTTGATCCAGCAAAGTGTCGAGGAAGTAGATGAGTTCCGTCAGCACAATGGCATGGTGACGGTGATGGTGAAGTGATCCGCGCAGCGCTTCGCCTAAGCACTACGAAGATATGACCGAGGGTGTGATCTGTGGAGGGGGGCGCCGCACACGGCTAACAATTGTTGGCGTGTGTTCTAGCGGTGCCCCCCACGTATATATAGGTTGGAGGGGAGGAGAGGCAGCCAAGGGGGCGCCCCAAGTAGGAGGAATCCTACGTGGGCGCCTCCCAATTCGGCCTCCCCCCTTACCATATCCACCGGAGGGGGAAGGAAAGACGAGGGAGGAGGGAAGGAAGGGCGAGGCCGAATCCCTCCCCTTCCTTATCTCTTCCCCCCTTTCCTTCCTCCTAAGGTGCGGCCCATATGGGGGGCGCAGCAGCCCCTGCTGGCTGCTGCGTTTCCCCTCTTGGCCCATTAGGCCCATATCTTTGCCAGGGGTGCCCGGAACCCCCTTCCGGTGACCTGATATGTACCCGGTACCCCCGGAACACTTCTGGTGTCCGAATATCATTGTCCTATATATGAATATTTAACTCTCGACCATTTCGAGACTCCTCGTCATGTCCGTGATCTCATCTAGGACTCTGAACAACATTCGGTCACCAAATCACATAACTCATATAATACAAAATAGTCATCGAACGTTAAGCGTGCGGACCCTACGGGTTCGACAACTATGTAGACATGACTGAGACACCTCTCCGGTCAATAACCAACAGCGGAACCTAGATGCTCATATTGGTTCCCACATATTCTACGAAGATCTTTATCGGTCGTACCGTAATGACAACATAAATTATTCCCTTTGTCATCGGTATGTTACTTGCCCGAGATTCGATCGTCGGTATCTTCATACCTAGTTCAATCTTGTTACCGGCAAGTCTCTTTACTCGTTCCGTAATACATCATCCCACAACTAACTCATTAGTCACATTGCTTGCAAGGCTTATTATGATGTGCATTACCGAGAGGGCCCAGAGATACCTCTCCGATACTCGGAGTGACAAATCCTAATCTCGATCTATGCCAACCCAACAAACACCTTCGGAGATACCTATAGAGCATCTTTATAATCACCCAGTTACGTTGTGACATTTGATAGCACACAAGGTATTCCTCCGGTATCCGGGAGTTGCATAATCTCATAGTCAAAGGAATCTATATATGACATGAAGAAAGCAATAGCAATAAAACTTAATGATCATTATGCTAAGCTAATGGATGGGTCTTGTCCATCACATCATTCTCCTAATGATGTGATCCCGTTCATCAAATGACAACACATGTCTATAGTTAGGAAACTTAACCATCTTTGATTAACGAGCTAGTCTAGTAGAGGCTTACTAGGGACACAGTGTTTTGTCTATGTATCCATACATGTATCAAGTTTCCGGTTAATACAATTCTAGCATGAATAATAAACATTTATCATGAATAAGGAAATATAAAATAACAACTTTATTATTGCCTCTAGGGAATATTTCCTTCAGTCTCCCACTTGCACTAGAGTCAATAATCTAGTTCACATCGCCATGTGATCAACACCCAAAGGGTTTACTGGAGTCAATAATCTAGTTCACATTGCTATGTGATTAACACCCAAAGAGTACTAAGGTGTGATCATGTTTTGCTTGTGAGAGAAGTTTAGTCAACGGGTCTGCCACATTCAGAACCGTATGTATTTTGCAAATGTCTATGTCTACAATGCTCTGCATGGAGCTACTCTAGCTAATTGCTCCCACGTTCAATACGTATCTAGATTGAGACTTAGAGTCATCTAGATCAGTGTTAAAGCTTGCATCGACGTAACTCTTTACGACGAACTCTTTATCACCTCCATAACCGAGAAACATTTCCTTAGTCCTCTAAGGATAATTTTGACCGTTGTCTAGTGATCTACTCCTGGATCACTATTGTACCCCCTTGACAAACTCATGGAAAGGTACACAACCGGTTTGGTACACAGCATGGCATACTTTATAGAACCTATGGCTGAGGCATAGGGAATGACTTTCATTCTCTCTCTATCTTTTGCCGTGGTCGGGCTTTGAGTCTTACTCAACTTCACACCTTGTAACACAGGCAAGAACCCTTTCTTCGACTGATCTATTTTGAACTTCTTCAAAACTTTGTCGAGGTATGTGCTTTGTGAAAGTCCTATTAAGCGTCTTGATCTATCTCTATAGATCTTGATGCCCAATATATAAGCAGCTTCACCAAGGTCTTTCATTGAAAAATTCTTATTCAAGTATCCTTTTTTGCTATCCAGAAATTCTATATCATTTCCAATCAGCAATATGTCATCCACATATAATATCAGAAATGCTACAGAGCTCCCACTCACTTTCTTATAAATACAAGCTTCTCCGAAAGTCTGTATAAAACCATATGCTTTGATCACCTCATCAAAGCGTATATTCCAACTCCAAGATACTTGCACCAGTCCATAGATGGATCGCTGGAGCTTGCACACTTTGTTAGCACCTTTAGGATCGACAAAACCTTCTGGTTGCATCATATACAGCTCTTCTTTAAGAAATCCATTAAGGAATGCAGTTTTGACGTCCATTTGCCAGATTTCATAATCATAAAATGCGGCAATTGCTAACATGATTCGGACAGACTTAAGCATCGCTACGAGTGAGAAAATCTCATTGTAGTCAACACTTTGAACTTGTCGAAAAACTTTTTGCGACAAGTCAAGCTTTGTAGATAGTAACACTATCATCAGCGTCTGTCTTCCTCTTGAAGATCCATTTATTCTCTATGGCTCGCCGATCATCTGGCAAGTCCATCAAAGTCCACACTTTGTTCTCATACATGGATCCTATCTCAGATTTCATGTCATCAAGCCAGCTGTCGGAATCTGGGCTCATCATAGCTTCTTCATAGTTCGTAGGTTCGCCTTGGTCTAGTAACATGACTTCCAGTATAGGATTCCCGTACCACTCTGGTGCGCGTGTTCTGGTTGACCTACGAGGTTCTGTAGTAACTTGATCCGAAGTTTCATGATCATCATCATTAGCTTCCTCTCTAGTTGGTGTAGGCATCACAGGAATGGATTTCTCTGATGAGCTACTTTCCAATTTGAGAGAAGGTACAATTACCTCATCAAGTTCTACTTTCCTCCCACTCACTTCTTTTGAGAGAAACTCCTTCTCTAGAAAGGTTCCATTCTTGGCAACAAATATCTTGCCTTCGGATCTGTGGTAGAAGGTGTACCCAATTGTTCCCTTTGGGTATCCTATGAAGACGCACTTCTCCGATTTGGGTTCGAGCTTATCAGGCTGAAGCCTTTTGACATAAGTGTCGTAACCCCAAACTTTAAGAAACGACAGCTTAGGTTTCTTGCTAAACCACAGTTCATACGGTGTCGTCTCAATGGAATTAGACGGTGCCCTATTTAACGTGAATGCAGCTGTCTCTAATGCATAACCCCAAAACGATAGTGGTAAATCGGTAAGAGACATCATAGATCGCACCATATCTAATAAAGTACGGTTACGACATTCGGACACACCATTACGCTGTGGTGTTCCAGGTGGTGTGAGTTATGAAACTATTCCACATTTTTAAATGAAGGCCAAACTCGTAACTCAAATATTCGCCTCCGCGATCAGATCGTAGAAACTTTATTTTCTTGTTACGATGATTTTCTACTTCACTCTGAAATTCTTTGAACTTTTCAAATGTTTCAGACTTATGTTTCATCAAGTAGACATAACCATATCTGCTCAAATCATCTGTGAAGGTCAGAAAATAGCGATACCCGCCGCGTGCTTCAACACTCATCGGACCGCATACATCGGTATGTATTACTTCCAATAAGTCATTAGCTTGCTCCAATGTTCCGGAGAACGGAGTTTTAGTCATCTTGCCCATAAGGCATGGTTCGCAAGTATCAAATGATTCATAATCAAGTTATTCCAAAAGTCCATCTGCATGGAGTTTCTTCATGCGCTTTACACCAATATGACCTAAATGACAGTGCCACAAATATGTTGCACTATCATTATGAACTTTGCATCTTTTGGCATCAATATTATTGTAACACCACCTTGTAATAAGCTCTGTGACACTCTGTTAAAATTGCCAAGTCATGATCATTTGCAGTGCCAAGTCATATGGGTTAATGATCCAATTCAAATTCACATCTGAAAATCAACTCAAATTCAAAAGTGAAATATGAAGTTGATCAAACACTGTTGGAAAAATGTTCATTGAATGGCAAATAATCCAGGAACATTTCTAAAATCAACATCAAAATAATTGGAGTTGGACAAGTGACTCAAACAAGATGAAACAACACCAAAACAGGATATTTAAATCCATTTAAAATCATTTCAAATACAAATGAATTCCAACTCTGTCCAAATCACTTTTTGATGAGGGCTAAAATGGCACTGTAATATTTGGACTAAGTCCCACATTTTACAAAAATGCAAAAGTGCTCTAACTACTTCGAAACAGGAAATGAAATAAAGAAAAAGAGAAACAAAAACAGAAAAATAAAAACGAGGCACTGTGCACTGGGCCTTAGTGCACAGTGCCCCGAACCCCGGCCCAGCAGGCCCACTCACCTCTCTCCCTCGCGCTGTCGTTCTCCCGCTGGTCGAGCGCGCGCGCCGGCGCGGCGCCGACACGTCGCCGTCCACCGACGATACAGGGCGCGGAGGGGATCAGGCCGACGCCCCTCCACTACACCCTGGCCTCTCCGTCATTCTCCCCCTTCTCCTCTCGCTCGCTCCGCCTCTCTCCCCTTCTCAGATCCGGTGGCCGAGCGCCCCTGTCGCCGCGATCCGCCACCGCCGTGGTGACCGGCCTCCCCGCGTCGTCTGAGCGTGCCTGGGAGAAGCCCCGTGGTTGACTGCGTCCTCTGGAGCAATTGGACGGAGCGGAGGAGCGCTGCTTCGCCCACGAGCTTCGTCTTCAACCTCGGGTCGCCGCTGTTCGTCCTCGTCCCCGGCGACGTCTCTGCGGCTCCTAATCTGTCACCGGGCCACCGTGCGCCTTCACTGTGAGCCACTCCTCCCTCCTCATCTCTCTGTGGCTCTGCACGAACGCGCTGGCAGCTTCTCCATGCGAACCCGAGCCCGTCGCCGCGAAGCCCGTCGCCGGCAAGCCTCCGGTGACCCAACGAGCTCGGGGTCGAGTCGAACGCACTCACCGCATCGCGTAGAACACGCCTAGGCCTCGCGCTCGAGCTGCTGCGCGCCGTAGTTTCGTTTCCATCGTAGGCCCGAATACGCCGCCGCTTTTGCTCGTCGCCGGCGCCGTTCCCGGCCAAGTCCGGCGACGCCACCGCCACGGTTGGACGCGGCGTTGAACGCCCGTTCGAAAGAACCTAACCACGGGTCGAACGGTGCCCCGTAGAGCATTTCCGGCCGCCTCCGGCGATCGGCCGCGACGCAATTGGTCGCCGGCGCAACTCCGGCGCTGGCGCCGACGTGGCTGGCCGGCCCCACCGGTCAGCGACACTGGCCATGGGCCCAGGGGCCCCCGTTGACTGGTTTGACCAGTCAACGCGCTGACATGGCAGCACAGTGCCACTGACGTGTGGGCCCCGCGCTAAATAAAAGATTTAAAAGAAAAAGAAAATGTTAAATAAGTTAATTAAACTAATCTCTCGCTGACAGATGGGGCCCACACCCCTAATTAACCCTGTGGATTAAGTTAATTCACTGTTAAGATAAACAGAGACTGACATGTGGGTCCCACATGTCATATTTGACTCTGGTCAGCGCCTGTTGACCGCTGATGTCACCGTGACGTCATGCTGACATCATAATTCATTTTCTGATAAATAAATAAGTTCCAGAAAATCCAAATAAACTTTGAAAATTCATAACTTCTAAACCGTAGCTCAGATCGAAAAAGTTAAAACATGAAACTTGCTCAGAACGACGAGCCGAGTGTGATCATGCTGTCTGTTTCTACATCGGAACCCCCTATGTAGAAGATCTCGTAACTCCGGACCCGTATCCGGTAGATGAATAGTGCACACACGTCGGATAATAAATCCCAGAATAATTCTAAAAATAACTAAAATGACTTAGATGCATAATTAGGCAACCCTGCACTGCATCATAGCATCACACGCACCGTATGGCATTTGTTTGCATTATGTTTACCTGTTTCTTCCCCCTCTTCTCTCTCGGTAGACCCCGACGTTGACGTAACTCTCGAGGCAGACGCAGCTCAGGAGTACGACTACATCCCCGACGACACCACCGACGACCTTGCCCTTGCCCCAGAGCAAACAGGCAAGCACCCCCATTTTGAGCATGCCTATATCGCCTATTCTCTTCTCTCTTATGCTTGCATTAGAACTGCTACTGCTACTGTTTTCCTATATCTGCTGCATAGCCTGATTATTGTACCCTGCCTTGTTACCTTACTGGTTATCCTAGACTGCTTAGTATAGGCTGGGTAGAGTCACGACAGAGACCCCCACTTGATCCCGACTGCCCTGCTGGATATCAGAAGACCCGATCATCGGGATTGAAGAATAGACCCTGGCACCGCACATCACTTCCCCTTAGTTGCCGACACTGCTGGGTTACCGTCGAGTGCCGAGGGTGATACCTCGTTAGCACTTCTGATGTTAACCTTGTAGGTTAGTTACTCGGTCGTGGTAAGAGAGGGTGATTCCTCCTAGACCACCCCCGATAACGACATCGTCGCGCAACTCCTCAAGTGTGGACCTCGAGGGTGATTCCTCCTTCGTTCACCTTGATGATAACATCGAGCGGGAATTCCATCGAGGGTGATTCCTCAGGGTTCCCTTCGGTGTCAGACACACAGGTACTGTTGTTGAGTTGAATTGCACTAAACCATGATACTAAAGACGGGTCAGCCCTGAGGGGTACCCGCGCGAGCTTAATGCGAAGTGAAGCGGAGTCGGGTTGACCTGGATGGTGCCCGCGAGATAACACGAGGCGTGGCCGGGCATTCTTAGCCCTTGCCGCAAGTCCTCGAGACGGGGCAACGGGGTCACATCGACCGTGAGTCTCTGCTCGTTTCCGCGCGCTCCAAATCCACTACGGTTTGGATATTTGATCCGAGGGGCCTCTGGCCCGATAGCACTAACCATCACGTGGGCATAGTATGGGCGTTCTGCGTCGTATACTTCAGCCGAAGCTTAATGGACATCAGCAACTGATGCGGCACACGCTGGGTTGGACTGGGAACGCAACCGCGCTTGTATAAGGGGTTGCTAGGTCTGCTCACCGGTGGTGCACGTAACATGCAGGAGTTCCCGGGGCGATGGCCCAAGACCCCTGGGGGCATGGGTTAGTCTGGCGTGCTGACCTCTCTGTTAAGTATTTGGTCGGGTTGCGGCGTGTTGCTTAGCCAAGGCCGGGCATGACCCAGTAAAGTGTGTCCGGCCGGAGTTAAGCGAGCGTGGTGGGTAAGTTGGTGCACCCCTGCAGGGAAGAAACTTCTATCGATAGCCTGTCCTACGGTAACGGACACTCGGAGTTGTATCCCGATTGGTACAACTAGAACATGTGATGAGAACTGGATAGTACGGCTCTGGGATTGCTTTCTCGCAGGGAGTCGAGAAAGGATCTCAGGTCGAGGTTGATGATACTACTACTACTTTACATTATGTTGATCTGCTCTCTTCTATTGCTGCAAGACTGTCGAAGATTGTTGAAGATGCTAGTCTTCGATAGGACTAGGATTTCCACTTCTATTCTGGCATTTCTGCAGCCCAGTCCGCATATATAGCCATTCCTTTGAAAATGTTGCATATGTAGTGTAGATCCTTGCTTGCTGAGTACTTCGGATGAGTACTCATGTTTGCTTTATTTTCTTTTTCCCCCATTTTCCATTTGATGCCACCAGACGACAGAGCCCCTGAGCCAGACGCCCCAGCCGACGACCAGTACTACTAGCCGCCTGGCGAGTACTACTACTACGAGGAGACGACTGACGACCAGGAGTAGGATCGGAGGGTCCAGGGCAGGAGGCCTACGCCTTTCGATCGTAGTATTTTATTTTACCCCGCCTCTGTGAAGGCTTATCTCTCTCTCTCTGTAATATATCTGTACTCAGATATCTGATGCTTCCGCTGATGCTTGTATGCCATCGAGCTATGTATTCGAGCCCTCGAGGCCCTGGCTTGTAATATTAAGCTTGTATGACTTTATTTATGTTTTAGAGTTGTGTTGTGATATCTTCAAGTGAGTCCTTAGGCTTGATCGTGTGCATTTGCGTGTATGGTTAGTGCATGATTAAGCCGGGGTCGTCACAGGTTGGTATCAGAGCTGACTGCCTCTAGGAATCCCCCTTCCCAATTCCTTGGCCGAAGTTGAGTCTAGTGGTCCAAAACTATTTTACTAACTTGGCTGTGTGGCTTACGGGCCCACGTCGCCAACTGGGTGGTATTAGGATCTTTTATTCCTCGTCTTTACTCTGGGATTCTAATCTCTCATCTATTCGGGTTTAATAAAATTTACTAACACCGACATTTAGGTTCTCGTTAATTCTATCCACCCGGAGAGCTGGATTCAGTGCGATTTCCGTGACTTTGATCTGATTAGTCTGATAATCATTTTCCTTTCCATTGTTTTGTTTAACCTTTCCTTCTGAGATCGGTTATAATTCTCATTGTCTTATGACAACCCTGAATCTCTCTGTTTCAGATGGATCGACTGTTTCCACCGCGGCCTACGACCCAGTTAGTGCTTCGCACTTGGGCTCGTGATGCCCCTGGATTTCCAGCTGTTCTGATCGCCCTCCTGACTAGACTGGGTTATCGCTGGTATCCCGAGTACATGGTCTATGAGGTTTACCGCAAGTTCAACCAGGAACACTACTATGCTAAAGTTCGGATCTATGATCAGCAGAATGACTCGGACACCGAGCTACACCTTTTCCATGGCATAGGCGTGACGATTGAGATGGCAGTCCATGATGCCACCTACTCTGCTGTCGCACGTCTCCGAGGAGAGCACAATGCTAACTTGGATGATTCTTTGTTTCGGTACATTCTGTATGCACCTATTGGAGATGCTACTGGATTCTACACAGCTATCTGTGCCCCGTACGAGTCTCGACGCTACGACCCGCAGGTTCTGATTCAGTGCACTCTGGCTCTGGATCGCACTGTTCGGGCTCTTGCCGTCGAGTTGTTCGCCACTCGAGCACGGTACTACGAGGCTATGACACAGTTGCTACCAGCTGTTCGTGCAGGGATACATCCGGAGTGTATCCTTTGCCCACGCAGGACTGAGATGCCGCCAGGTATTGATTGCCCTGCAGTGGGAGGTCACACGCCTGCACGTGGACCTCTTCTTACAGTTCGAGACCGGATTCTGCATCAGAGTGCACGCGGAGAGTAGGATCCAGCGAGTTGATCGATCTTCGGTGTTCTCTAAACTCGACTTGAGGTTGGGTTATCACCAGATCCGTGTCCGTGAAGAGGATATTCCGAAGACTGCATTCGTTACTCGTTATGGCTCTTATGAGTACACCGTCATGTCGTTTGGCTTGACCAACGCTCCAGCTACATTCTCCCACCTAATGAATTACATATTCATGGATTACCTTGACAAATTCGTCGTGGTATATCTGGACGATATTCTGGTTTATTCGAAGAACAAAGAAGAACATGCTGAGCACCTCCGCCTTGTTCTGGAGAGACTTCGAGAGCACCAATTATATGCCAAGTACTCTAAGTGCGAATTCTGGCTTTCTGAGGTAACCTACCTTGGACATGTCATCTCCAAGGATGGTATCACAGTTAACCCGGAGCGAGTTCAGGCTATTCTTGACTGGACCCCTCCGAAGAATGTTAAGCAAGTCAGAAGTTTCCTCGGGCTTGCAAGTTATTGTCGACGATTCATCGAAAATTTCTCCAAGATTGCCAAGCCCCTGACTAATCTGCTCCACAAAGGCGTTAAGTTTGAGTGGACAGACAAATGTCAGGAAAGCTTCCAGACCCTCAAGGACAAGCTGACTTCTGCCCCAGTCCTTGCTCCTCCAGACTCTCGCAAAGATTTGTGATCTTCTGCGACGCCTCTCGCCAAGGACTAGGTTGCGTCCTAATGCAAGAGGGAAGAGTAATTCCTTATGCTTCGCGACAACTGCGTCCACATGAAGAGAATTACCCAGTGCATGACCTCGAACTTGCTGCTGTCATTTATGCTTTGAAGCAGTGGCGTCATTACCTCCTTGGTAATCGGTGTGAGATTTACACCGATCATCAGAGCTTGAAGTACTTATTCACTCAACCAGAACTTAATCTTCGTCAGCAGCGTTGGTTGGAAACAATCACCAATTATGACTGTGGTATTTCTTACACTCCTGGCAAAGCTAATGTGATGGCTGATAATTTGAGCCGCAAGTCTTATTGCAACAACCTCATGGTTGAACAAGCTCAACCCCAGCTATATGAAGAATTGCGCAAGCTGAACCTTTGTATCATTCCTCAAGGTTCTCTTAATAACCTTGTGATACAACCAGATCTTGAGAAAGCTGTCAAGATTGCGCAATCTAAAGATGCTGAAATTGATCTAATGAAGAAAGAGCTTCACCTTCAAAAGTACAGGGATTTCTCGATTGCTGAAGATGGAACCTTGTACTTCCGAGACCGCATTGTAGTACCTCACTTCGAGCTGATGACTGACAAAGTCATGAAGGAGGCCCGTGATACACCGCTATCTATCCATCCGGGTAGTACCAAGATGTATCGAGATCTTCGTCAAAGGTACTGGTGGTCTAGAATGAAGCAAGATATTGCTCGTTATGTTGCCGAGTGTGACGTTTGTCATCGCGTCAAGGCAGAACATCAGAAACCTGCTGGAATTCTGCAACCACTTCCTATTCCTCTGTGGAAGTGGGATAAAGTGCAAATGGACTTCATTACTGGTCTTCCCAAGTCTCAGAAGGGTCACGATGCTATTCTTGTCGTCGTTGACCAACTCTCCAAGGTTGCACACTTTCTGCCAGTTAAGGAAACTATTACTTCTAGTCAGTTAGCAGAGCTATATATCTCCAGAATTGTTTCACTTCATGGTATTCCCAAGGAAATCAGTTCAGACCGTGGTAGCATTTTCACTGGCCATTTCTGGGAAAGTTTCCAGAAAGCAATGGGAACTCATATTACCTAGAGTTCAGCTTATCATCCCCAATCCCAAGGTCAAGTTGAGCGCGTTAATCAAGTGCTTGAAGATATGCTTCGAGCTTGTGTTATATCCTTCGGTAAGAAATGGGAGGAATCTCTCCCGTATGCCGAGTTCTCTTATAACAACAGCTATCAAGCCAGCTTGAAAATGGCCCCCTTTGAGGTTCTTTATGGACGTAAATGTCGAACCCCTCTGAATTGGTCAGAAACTGGGGAACGACATCTTGTTGGACCGGACATTATTCAGCATGACGAAGAACAAGTCAGAATTGTCCGGGAGAATCTCAAAGCAACTCAAGACCGTCAGAAGAGTAATTATGATCGTAAGCGATGGGGTGTGATCCATCAACCTGGTGATCAAGCTTATCTTCGTGTCACTCCGATGAAGGGCACACGTCGTTTCGGAATCAAGGGCAAGCTAGCTCCTCGCTATATTGGTCCTTTCCGCATCGTGGCTAGACGTGGACAGGTGGCATATAAATTGGAGTTGCCACCGCAATTCTCCCATATTCATGATGTCTTCCACGTGTCGCAACTCTGAAAGTGCTTCAAGGAATCTCCGCACCGTGCAGTGGATCACGAGATGCTCAAGCTACAAGATGATCTTTCTTATAAGGAGCATCCGATCCGCATCCTCGACGAATCTGAACGTCGAACTCGTCAGAAGACGACCAAGTTCCAAAAAGTGCAGTGGTCGAATCACACTGAAGATGAAGCCACTTGGGAACGCGAGGATCATCTTCGGGAAGAATATCCCGGACTCTTTCCTTCTACCTCCTAAATTCTCGGGACGAGAATTTCTTTTAGAGGAGGAGAACTTGTAACACCCCCTTGTAATAAGCTCTGTGACACTCTGTTAAAATTGCCAAGTCATGATCATTTGCAGTGCCAAGTCATATGGGTTAATGATCCAATTCAAATTCACATCTGAAAATCAACTCAAATTCAAAAGTGAAATATGAAGTTGATCAAACACTGTTGGAAAAATGTTCATTGAATGGCAAATAATCCAGGAACATTTCTAAAATCAACATCAAAATAATTGGAGTTGGACAAGTGACTCAAACAAGATGAAACAGCACCAAAACAGGATATTTAAATCCATTTCAAATACAAATGAATTCCAACTCTGTCCAAATCACTTTTTGATGAGGGCTAAAATGGCACTGTAATATTTGGACTAAGTCCCACATTTTACAAAAATGCAAAAGTGCTCTAACTATTTCGAAACAGGAAATGAAATAAAGAAAAAGAGAAACAAAAACAGAAAAATAAAAACGAGGCACTGTGCACTGGGCCTTAGTGCACAGTGCCCCGAACCCCGGCCCAGCAGGCCCACTCACCTCTCTCCCTCGTGCTGTCGTTCTCCCGCTGGTCGAGCACGCGCGCGCCGGCACGGCGCCGACATGTCGCCGTCCACCGATGATACAGGGCGCGGAGGGGATAAGGCCGACGCCCCTCCACTCCACCCCGGCCTCTCCGTCATTCTCCCCCTTCTCCTCTCGCTCGCTCCGCCTCTCTCCCCTTCTCAGATCCGGTGGCCGAGCGCCCCTGTCACCGCGATCCGCCACCATCGTGGTCACCGGCCTCCCCGCGTCGTCTGAGCGTGCCTGGGAGGAGCCCCGTGGTCGACTGCGTCCTCTGGAGCAATTGGACGGAGCGGAGGAGCGCTGCTTCGCCCACGAGCTTCATCTTCAACCTCGGGTCGCCGCTGTTCGTCCTCGTCCCCGGTGACGTCTCTGCGGCTCCTAATCTGTCACCGGGCCACCGTGCGCCTTCACTGTGAGCCACTCCTCCCTCCTCATCTCTCAGTGGCTCCGCACGAACGCGCTGGCAGCTTCTCCACGCGAACCCGAGCCCGTCGCCGTGAAGCCCGTCGCCGGCAAGCCTCCGGTGACCCAACGAGCTCGGGGTCGAGTCGAACACACTCACCGCATCGCGTAGAACACGCCTAGGCCTCGCGCTCGAGCTTCTGCGCGCCGTAGTTTCGTTTCCATCGTAGGCCCGAATACGCCGCCGCTTTTGCTCATCGCCGGCACCGTTCCCGGCCAAGTACGGCGACGCCACCGCCACGGTTGGACGCGGCGTTGAACGCTCGTTCGAAAGAACCTAACCACGGGTCGAACGGTGCCCCGTAGAGCATTTCCGGCCGCCTCCGGCGATCGGCCGCCGTGCAATTGGTCGCCGGCGCAATTCCGGCGCCGGCGCCGACGTGGCTGGCCGGCCCCACCGGTCAGTGACACTGGCCGTGGGCCCAAGGACCCCCGTTGACTGGTTTGACCAGTCAACGCGCTGACGTGGCAGCACAGTGCCACTGACGTGTGGGCCGCGCGCTAATTAAAAGATTTAAAAGAAAAAGAAAATGTTAAATAAGTTAATTAAACTAATCTCTCGCTGACAGATGGGGCCCACACCCCTAATTAACCCTGTGGATTAAGTTAATTCACTGTTAAGATAAACACAGACTGACATGTGGGTCCCACATGTCATATTTGACTCTGGTCAGCGCCTGTTGACTGCTGACTTCACCGTGACGTCATGCTGATGTCATAATTCATTTTTTGATAAATAAATAAATTCCAGAAAATCCAAATAAACATTGAAAATTCATAACTTTTAAACCGTAGCTCAGATCGAAAAAGTTAAAACATGAAACTTGCTCAGAACGACGAGCCGAGTCTGATCGTGCCGTCTGTTTCTCCATCGGAACCCCCTATGTAGAAGAACTCGTAACTCCGGACCCATATCCGGCAGATGAATAGTGCACACACGTCGAATAATAAATCCTAGAATAATTCTAAAAATAACTAAAATGACTTAGATGCATAATTAGGCAACCCTGCACTGCATTATAGCATCACACGCACCGTATGGCATTTGTTTGCATTATGTTTACCTGTTTCTTCCCCCTCTTCTCTCTCGGTAGACCCCCGACATTGACGTAACTCCCGAGGCAGACGCAGCTCAGGAGTACGACTACGTCCCCGACGACACCACCGACGACCTTGCCCTTGACCCAGAGCAAACAGGCAAGCACCCCCATTTTGAGCATGCCTATATCGCCTATTCTCTTCTCTCTTATGCTTACATTAGAACTGCTACTGCTACTGTTTTCCTATATCTGCTGCATAGCCTGATTATTGTACCCTGCCTTGTTACCTTACTGGTTATCCTAGACTGCTTAGTATAGGCTGGGTAGAGTCACAACAGAGACCCCCACTTGATCCCGACTACCCTGCTGGATATCAGAAGACCCGATCATCGGGATTGAAGAATAGACCCTGGCACCGCACATCACTTCCCCTTAGTTGCCGACACTGCTGGGTTACCATCGAGTGCCGAGGGTGATACCTCGTCAGCACTTCTGATGTTAACCTTGTAGGTTAGTTACTCGGTCGTGGTAAGCGAGGGTGATTCCTCCTACACCACCCCCGATAACGACATCGTCGCGCAACTCCTCAAGTGTGGACCTCGAGGGTGATTCCTCCTTCATTCACCTTGATGATAACATCGAGCGGGAATTCCATCGAGGGTGATTCCTCAGGGTTCCCTTCGGTGTCAGACACACAGGTACTGTTGTTGAGTTGAATTGCACTAAACCATGATACTAAAGACGGGTCAGCCCTGAGGGGTACCCGCGCGAGCTTAATGCGAAGTGATGCGGAGTCGGGTTGACCTGGATGGTGCCCGCGAGATAACACGAGGCATGGTCGGGCATTCTTAGCCCTTGCCGCAAGTCCTCGAGACGGGGCGACGGGGTCACATCGATCATGAGTCTCTGCTCGTTTCCGCGCGCTCCTAATCCA
This sequence comes from Thinopyrum elongatum, assembly GCA_011799875.1. Taxonomy (NCBI): domain Eukaryota; kingdom Viridiplantae; phylum Streptophyta; class Magnoliopsida; order Poales; family Poaceae; genus Thinopyrum; species Thinopyrum elongatum. The sequence goes on from CM022302.1 coordinate 198,574,278, forward strand.
GTACGGTTTGGATATTTGATCCGAGGGGCCTCTGGCCCGATAGCACTAACCATCACGTGGGCATAGTATGGGCGTTCTGCGTCGTATACTTCAGCCGAAGCTTAATGGACGTCAGCGACTGATGCGGCACACGCTAGGTTGGACTGGGAACGCAACCGCACTTGTATAAGGGGTTGCTAGGTCTGCTCACCGGCGGTGCACGTAACGTGCAGGAGTTCCCGGGGCGATGGCCCAAGACCCCTGGGGGCATAGGTTAGTCCGGCGTGCTGACCTCTCTGTTAAGTATTTGGTCGGGTTGCGGTGTGTTGCTTAGCCGAGGCCGGGCATGACCCAGTAAAGTGTGTCCGGCCGGAGTTAAGCGAGCGTGGTGGGTAAGTTGGTGCACCCCTGCAGGGAAGAAACTTCTATCGATAGCCTGTCCTACGGTAACGGACACTCGGAGTTGTATCCCGATCGGTACAACTAGAACATGTGATGAGAACTGGATAGTACGGCTCCGGGATTGCTTTCTCGCAGGGAGTCGAGAAAGGATCTCAGGTCGAGGTTGATGATACTACTACTACTACTTTACATTATGTTGATCTGCTCTCTTCTATTGCTGCAAGACTGTCGAAGATTGTTGAAGATGCTAGTCTTCGATAGGACTAGGATTTCCCCTTCTATTCTGGCATTTTTGCAGCCCAGTCCACATATACAGCCATTCCTTTGAAAATGTTGCATATGTAGTGTAGATCCTTGCTTGCTGAGTACTTCGGATGAGTACTCACGTTTGCTTTATTTTCTTTTTCCCCCATTTTCCATTTGATGCCACCAGACGACGGAGCCCCTGAGCCAGACGCCCCGGCCGACGACCAGTACTACTAGCCGCCTGGCGAGTACTACTACTACGAGGAGACGACTGACGACCAGGAGTAGGATCGGAGGGTCCAGGGCAGGAGGCCTACGCCTTCGATCGTAGTATTTTATTTTACCCCGCCTCTGTGAAGGCTTATCTCTCTCTCTCTCTGTAATATATCTGTACTCAGATATCTGATACTTCCGCTGACGCTTGTATGCCGTCGAGCTATGTATTCGAGCCCTCGAGGCCTTGGCTTGTAATATTAAGCTTGTATGACTTTATTTATGTTTTAGAGTTGTGTTGTGCTATCTTCAAGTGAGTCCTTAGGCTTGATCATGTGCATTTGCGTGTATGGTTAGTGCACGATTAAGCCGGGGTCGTCACAGGTTGGTATCAGAGCCGACTGCCTCTAGGAATCCCCCTTCCCAATTCCTTGGCCGAAGTTGAGTCTAGTGGTCCACAACTGTTTTACTAACTTGGCTGTGTGGCTTACGGGCCCACGTCGCCAACTGGGTGGTATTAGGATCTTTTATTCCTCGTCTTTACTCTGGGATTCTAATCTCTCATCTATTCGGGTTTAATAAAATTTACTAACACCGACATTTAGGTTCTCGTTAATTCTATCCACCCGGAGAGCTAGATTCAGTGCAATTTCCCTGACTTTGATCTGATTAGTCTGATAATCATTTTCCTTTCCATTGTTTTGTTTAACCTTTCCTTCCGAGATCGGTTATAATTCTCATTGTCTTATGACAACCCTGAATCTCTCTGTTTCAGATGGATCGACTGTTTCCACCGCGGCCTACGACCCAGTTAGTGCTTCGCACTTGGGCTCGTGATGCCCCTGGATTTCCAGCTGTCTGATCGCCCTCCTGACTAGACTGGGTTATCGATGGTATCCCGAGTACATGGTCTATGAGGTTTACCGCGAGTTCAACCAGGAACACTACTATGCTGAAGTTCGGATCTATGATCAGCAGAATGACTCGGACACCGAGCTACACCTTTTCCATGGCATAGGCGTGACGATTGAGATGGCAGTCCATGATGCCGCCTACTCTGCTGTCGCACGTCTCCGAGGAGAGCACAATGCTAACTTGGATGATTCTGTGTTTCGGTACATTCCGTATGCACCTGTTGGAGATGCTACTGGATTCTACACAGCTATCTGTGCCCCGTACGAGTCTCGACGCTACGACCCGCAGGTTCTGATTTAGTGCACTCAGGCTCTGGATCACTCTGTTCAGGCTCTTGCCGTCGAGTTGTTCGCCACTCAAGCACGCTACTATGAGGCTATGACACAGTTGCTACCAGCTGTTCGTGCAGGGATACATCCGGAGTATATCCTTTACCCACGCAGGACCGAGATGCCGCCAGGTATTGATTGCCCTGCAGTGGGAGGTCACACGCCTGCACGTGGACCTCTTCTTACAGTTCGAGACCGGATTCTGCATCAGAGTGCACGCGGAGAGTAGGATCCAGCGAGTTGATCGATCTTCGGTGTTCTCTAAACTCGACTTGAGGTTGGGTTATCACCAGATCCGTGTCCGTGAAGAGGATATTCCGAAGACTGCATACGTTACTCGTTATGGCTCTTACGAGTACACCGTCATGTCGTTTGGCTTGACCAACGCTCCAGCTACATTCTCCCACCTAATGAATTACATATTCAATGATTACCTCGACCAATTCGTTGTGGTATATCTGGACGATATTCTGGTTTATTCGAAGAACAAAGAAGAACATGCTGAGCACCTCCGCCTTGTTCTGGAGAGACTTCGAGGGCACCAATTATATGCCAAGTACTCTAAGTGCGAATTCTGGCTTTCTGAGGTAACCTACCTTGGACATGTCATCTCCAAGGATGGTATCGCAGTTAACCCGGAGCGAGTTCAGGCTATTCTTGATTGGACCCCTCCGAAGAATGTTAAGCAAGTCAGAAGTTTCCTCGGGCTTGCAAGTTATTGTCGATGATTCATCGAAAATTTCTCCAAGATTGCCAAGCCCCTGACTAATCTGCTCCACAAAGGCGTTAAGTTTGAGTGGACAGACAAATATCAGGAAAGGTTCCAGACCCTCAAGGACAAGCTGACTTCTGCCCCAGTCCTTGCTCCTCGAGACTCTCGCAAAGATTTTGTGATCTTCTGCGATGCCTCTCGCCAAGGACTAGGTTGCGTCCTAACGCAAGAGCGAAGAGTAATTGCTTATGCTTCGCGACAACTGCGTCCACATGAAGAGTATTACCCAGTGCATGACCTCGAACTTGCTGCTGTCATTTATGCTTTGAAGCAGTGGCGTCATTACGTCCTTCGTAATCGGTGTGAGATTTACACCGATCATCAGAGCTTGAAGTACTTATTCACTCAACCGGAACTTAATCTTCGTCAGCAGCGTTGGTTGGAAACAATCACCGATTATGACTGTGGTATTTCTTACACTCCTGGCAAAGCTAATGTGATGGCTGATGCTTTGAGCCACAAGTCTTATTGCAACAACCTCATGGTTGAACAAGCTCAACCCCAGCTATATGAAGAATTGCGCAAGCTGAACCTTTGTATCATTCCTCAAGGTTCTCTTAATAACCTTGTGATACAACCAGATCTTGAGAAAGCTGTCAAGATTGCGCAATCTAAAGATGCTGAAATTGATCTAATGAAGAAAGAGCTTCACCTTCAAAAGTACAGGGATTTCTCGATTGCTGAAGATGGAACCTTGTACTTCCGAGACCGCATTGTAGTACCTCGCTTCGAGCTGATGACTGACAAAGTCATGAAGGAGGCCCATGATACACCGCTATCTATCCATCCGGGTAGTACCAAGATGTATCGAGATCTTCGTCAAAGGTACTGGTGGTCTAGAATGAAGCAAGATATTGCTCGTTATGTTGCCGAGTGTGACGTTTGTCGTCGCGTCAAGGCAGAACATCAGAAACCTGCTGGAATTCTGCAACCACTTCCTATTCCTCTGTGGAAGTGGGATAAAGTGCAAATGGACTTCATTACTGGTCTTCCCAAGTCTCAGAAGGGTCACGATGCTATTCTTGTCGTCGTTGACCAACTCTCCAAGGTTGCACACTTTCTGCCAGTTAAGGAAACTATTACTACTAGTCAGTTAGCAGAGCTATATATCTCCAGAATTGTTTCACTTCATGGTATTCCCAAGGAAATCAGTTCAGACCGTGGCAGCATTTTCACTGGCCATTTCTGGGAAAGTTTGCAGAAAGCAATGGGAACTCATATTACCTGGAGTTCAGCTTATCATCCCCAATCCCAAGGTCAAGTTGAGCGCGTTAATCAAGTGCTTGAAGATATGTTTCGAGCTTGTGTTATATCCTTCGGTAAGAAATGGGAGGAATCTCTCCCGTATGCCGAGTTCTCTTATAACAACAGCTATCAAGCCAGCTTGAAAATGGCCCCCTTTGAGGTTCTTTATGGACGTAAATGTCGAACCCCTCTGAATTGGTCAGAAACTGGGGAACGACCTCTTGTTGGACCGGACATTATTCAGCATGCCGAAGAACAAGTCAGAATTGTCCGGGAGAATCTCAAAGCAGCTCAAGACCGTCAGAAGAGTAATTATGATCGTAAGCGATGGGGTGTGATCTATCAACCTGGTGATCAAGCTTATCTTCGTGTGACTCCGATGAAGGGCACACGTCATTTCGGAATCAAGGGCAAGCTAGCTCCTCGCTATATTGGTCCTTTCCGCATCGTGGCTAGACATGGACAGGTGGCATATAAATTGGAGTTGCCACCGCAATTCTCCCATATTCATGATGTCTTCCACGTGTCACAACTCCGAAAGTGCTTCAAGGAATCTCCGCACCGTGAAGTGGATCACGAGATGCTCGAGCTACAAGATGATCTTTCTTATAAGGAGCATCCGATCCGCATCCTTGACGAATCTGAACGTCAAACTTGTCAGAAGATGACCAAGTTCCTAAAAGTGCAGTGGTCGAATCACACTGAAGATGAAGCCACTTGGGAACGCGAGGATCATCTTCGGGAAGAATATCCCGGACTCTTTCCTTCTACCTCCTAAATTCTCGGGACGAGAATTTCTTTTAGAGGAGGAGAGCTTGTAACACCGCCTTGTAATAAACTCTGTGACACTCTGTTAAAATTGCCAAGTCATGATCATTTGCAGTGCCAAGTCATATGGGTTAATGATCCAATTCAAATTCACATCTGAAAATCAACTCAAATTCAAAAGTGAAATATGAAGTTGATCAAACACTGTTGGAAAAATGTTCATTGAATGGCAAATAATCCAGGAACATTTCTAAAATCAACATCAAAATAATTGTAGTTGGACAAGTGACTCAAACAAGATGAAACAACACCAAAACAGGATATTTAAATCCATTTAAAATCATTTCAAATACAAATGAATTCCAACTCTGTCCAAATCACTTTTTGATGAGGGCTAAAATGGCACTGTAATATTTGGACTAAGTCCCACATTTTACAAAAATGCAAAAGTGCTCTAACTATTTCGAAACAGGAAATGAAATAAAGAAAAAGAGAAACAAAAACAGAAAAATAAAAATGAGGCACTGTGCACTGGGCCTTAGTGCACAGTGCCCCGAACCCCGGCCCAGCAGGCCCACTCACCTCTCTCCCTCGCGCTGTCGTTCTCCCGCTGGTCGAGCACGCGCACGCCGGCGCGGCGCTGACACGTCGCCGTCCACCGACGATACAGGGCACGGAGGGGATAAGGCCGACGCCCCTCCACTCCACCCCGGCCTCTCTGTCATTCTCCCCCTTCTCCTCTCGCTCGCTCCGCCTCTCTCCCCTTCTCAGATCCGGTGGCCGAGCGCCCCTGTCAGCGCGATCCGCCACCGCCGTAGTCACCGGCCTCCCCGCGTCGTCTGAGCATGCCTGGGAGGAGCCCCGTGGTCGACTGCGTCCTCTGGAGCAATTCGACGGAGCGGAGGAGCGCTGCTTCACCCACGAGCTTCGTCTTCAACCTCGGGTCACCGCTGTTCGTCCTCGTCCCCGACGATGTCTCTGCGGCTCCTAATCTGTCACCGGGCCAACGTGCGCCTTCACTGTGAGCCACTCCTCCCTCCTCATCTCTCTGTGGCTCCGCACAAACACGTTGGCAGCTTCTCCACGCGAACCCGAGCCCATCGCCGCGGAGCCCGTCCCCGGCAAGCCTCCGGTGACCCAACGAGCTCGGGGTCGAGTCGAACGCTCCCACCGCATCGCGTAGAACACGCCTAGGCCTCGCGCTCGAGCTGCTGCGCGCCGTAGTTTCGTTTCCATCGTAGGCCCGAATACGCCGCCGCTTTTGCTCGTCGCCGGCGCCGTTCCCGGCCAAGTCCGGCGACGCCACCGCCACGGTTGGACGCGGCGTTGAACGCCCGTTCAAAAGAACCGAACCACGGGTCGAACGGTGCCCCGTACAGCATTTCCGGCCGCCTCCGGCGATCAGCCGCCGCGCAATTGGTCGCCGGCACAACTCCGGCGCCGGCGCCGATGTGGCTGGCCGGCCCCACCGGTCAGCGACACTTGCCGTGGGCCCAGGGGCCCCCGTTGACTGGTTTGACCAGTCAACGCGCTGACGTGGCAGCACAGTGCCACTGACGTGTGGGCCCCGCGCTAATTAAAAGATTTAAAAGAAAAAGAAAATGTTAAATAAGTTAATTAAACTAATCTCTCGCTGACAGATGGGGCCCACACCCCTAATTAACCCTGTGGATTAAGTTAATTCACTGTTAAGATAAACAGAGACTGACATGTGGGTCCCACATGTCATATTTGACTCTGGTCAGCGCCTGTTGACCGCTGACTTCACCGTGACGTCATGCTGACATCATAATTCATTTTCTAATAAATAAATAAATTCTAGAAAATCTAAATAAACTTTGAAAATTCATAACTTTTAATCCGTAGCTCAGATCAAAAAAGTTAAAACATGAAACTTGCTCAGAACGACGAGCCGAGTCTGATCGTGCCGTCTGTTTCACCATCGGAACCCCCTATGTAGAAGAACTCGTAACTTCGGACCCGTATCCGGCAGATGAATAGTGCACACACGTCGGATAATAAATCCCAGAATAATTCTAAAAATAACTAAAATGACTTAGATGCATAATTAGGCAACTCTGCACTGCATCATAGCATCACACGCACTGTATGGCATTTGTTTGCATTATGTTTACCTGTTTCTTCCCCCTCTTCTCTCTCGGTAGACCCCGATGTTGACGTAACTCCCGAGGCAGACGCAACTCAGGAGTACGACTACGTCCCCGACGACACCACCGACGACCTTGCCCTTGCCCCAGAGCAAACAGGCAAGCACCCCCATTTTGAGCATGCCTATATCGCCTATTCTCTTCTCTCTTATGCTTGCATTAGAACTGCTACTGTTTTCCTATATCTGCTGCATAGCCTGATTATTGTACCCTGCCTTGTTACCTTACTGGTTATCCTAGACTGCTTAGTATAGGCTGGGTAGAGTCACGACAGAGACCCCCACTTGATCCCGACTGCCCTGCTGGATATCAGAAGACCCGATCATCGGGATTGAAGAATAGACCCTGGCACCGCACATCACTTCCCCTTAGTTGCCGACACTGCTGGGTTACCGTCGAGTGCCGAGGGTGATACCTCGTCAGCACTTCTGATGTTAACCTTGTAGGTTAGTTACTCGGTCGTGGTAAGCGAGAGTGATTCCTCCTACACCACCCCCGATAACGACATCGTCGCGCAACTCCTCAAGTGTGGACCTCGAGGGTGATTCCTCCTTTGTTCACCTTGATGATAACATCGAGCGGGAATTCCATCGAGGGTGATTCCTCAGGGTTCCCTTCGGTGTCAGACACACAGGTACTGTTGTTGAGTTGAATTGCACTAAACCATGATACTAAAGACGGGTCGGCCCTGAGGGGTACCCGCGCGAGCTTAATGCGAAGTGATGCGGAGTCGGGTTAACCTGGATGGTGCCCGCGAGATAACACGAGGCGTGGCCGGGCATTCTTAGCCCTTGCCGCAAGTCCTCGAGACGGGTCGACGGGGTCACATCGATCGTGAGTCTTTGCTCGTTTCCGCGCGCTCCTAATCCACTACGGTTTGGATATTTGATCCGAGGGGCCTCTGGCCCGATAGCACTAACCATCACATGGGCATAGTATGGGCGTTCTGCATCGTATACTTCAGCCGAAGCTTAATGGACGTCAGCGACTGATGCGGCACACGCTGGGTTCGACTGGGAACGCAACCGCGCTTGTATAAGGGGTTGCTAGGTCTGCTCACCGGCGGTGCACGTAACATGCAGGAGTTCCCGGGGCGATGGCCCAAGACCCCTGGGGGGCATAGGTTAGTCCGGCATGCTGACCTCTCTGTTAAGAATTTGTCAGGTTGCGGCGTGTTGCTTAGCCGAGGCCGGAGTTAAGCGAGCGTGGTGGGTAAGTTGGTGCACCCCTGCAGGGAAGAAACTTCTATCGATAGCCTGTCCTACGGTAACGGACACTCGGAGTTGTATCCCGATCGGTACAACTAGAACATGTGATGAGAACTGGATAGTACGGCTCTGGGATTGCTTTCTCGCAGGGAGTCGAGAAAGGATCTCAGGTCGAGGTTGATGATACTACTACTACTTTATATTATGTTGATCTGCTCTCTTCTATTGCTGCAAGACTGTCGAAGATTGTTGAAGATGCTAGTCTTCGATAGGACTAGGATTTCCCCTTCTATTCTGGCATTTCTGCAGCCCAGTCCACATATACAGCCATTCCTTTGAAAATGTTGCATATGTAGTGTAGATCCTTGCTTGCTGAGTACTTCGGATGAGTACTCACGTTTGCTTTATTTTCTTTTTCCCCCATTTTCCATTTGATGCCACCAGACGACGAAGCCCCTGAGCCAGACGCCCCAGCCGACGACCAGTACTACTACCCGCCTGGCGAGTACTACTACTACGAGGAGCCGACTGACGACCAGGAGTAGGATCGGAGTGTCCAGGGTAGGAGCCCTACGCCTTTCGATCATAGTATTTTATTTTACCCCGCCTCTGTGAAGGCTTATCTCTCTCTCTCTCTCTGTAATATATCTGTACTCAGATATCTGATGCTTCCGCTGACGCTTGTATGCCATCGAGCTATGCATTTGAGCCCTCGAGGCACTGGCTTGTAATATTAAGCTTGTATGACTTTATTTATGTTTTAGAGTTGTGTTGTGATATCTTCAAGTGAGTCCTTAGGCTTGATCGTGTGCATTTGCGTGTATGGTTAGTGCACGATTAAGCCGGGGTCGTCACAATTATGAATATGTGTATCACTACGATTGAGATTCAATAAACCTTTTACAATGAGTGCATGACCATAGAAGGTTTTATTCATGTAAACAGAACAACAATTATTCTCTGACTTAAATGAATAACCGCATCGCAATAAACATGATCCAATCATATTCATGCTCAACGCAAACACTAAATAACATTTATTTATTTAGGTCCAACACTAATCCCGAAGGTAGAGGGAGTGTGCGATGGTGATCTTATCAACCTTGGAATCACTTCCAACACACATCATCACCTCGTCATTAACTAGTCTCTGTTCATTTTGCAACTCCTATTTTGAGTTACTAATGTTAGCAACTGAACCGGTATCAAATACCCAGGGGCTACTATGAACACTAGTAAAATACACATGAATATCATGTATTTCAAATATACTTTTGTTCACTTTGCCATCCTTCTTATCCGCCAAGTATTTGGGGCAGTTCTGCTTCCAGTAACCATTTCCTTTGCAGTAGAAGCACTCAGTTTCAGGTTTGGGTCTAGCTTTGGGCTTCTTCATGGGAGTGACAACTTGCTTGCCATTCTTCTTAAAGTTCCCTTTCTTTCCCTCGCCCTTTTTCTTGAAACTAGTGGTCTGGTCAACCATCAACACTTGATGCTCTTTCTTGATTTCTACCTTCGCCGATTTTAGTATCGTGAAGAGCTCGGGAATCGTTTTCGTCATCCCTTGCATATTATAGTTCATCATGAAGTTCTTGTAGCTTGGTGATAGTGACTAGAGAACTTTTTCAATCACTATCTTATCTGGAAGATTAACTCCCACTTGATTCAAGCGATTGTAGTACCCAGACATTCTGAGCACATGCTCACTGGTTGAGCTATTCTCCTCCATCTTGTAGGAAAAGTACTTGTCAGAGGTCTCATACCTCTCAACACGGGCATGAGTCTGAAATACCAATTTCATCTCTTTGGAACATCTCATATGCTCCATGGCGTTCAAAACGTTTTTGAAGTCCCGGTTCTAAGCCGTAAAGCATGGCGCACTAAACTATCAAGTAGTCATCATATCGAGCTTGCCAAACATTCATAACGTCTGCATCTGCTCCTACAATAGGTCTGTCACCTAGCGGTGCATCAAGGACATAATTCTTCTGTGCAGCAATGAGGATAATCCTCAGATCATGGACCCAGTCCGCATCATTGCTACTATCATCTTTCAACTTAGTTTTCTCTAGGAACATATCAAAATAAAACAAGGGAGCTATACATGAGCTATTGATCTACAACATACATATGCAAATACTATCAGGACTAAGTTCATGATAAATTAAGTTCAATTAATCAAATTACTAATGAACTCCCACTTAAATAGACATCCCTCAAGTCATCTAAGTGATACATGATTCAAATCAACTAAACCATGTCCGATCATCACGTGAGATGGAGTAGTCATCAATGGTGAACATCTCTACGTTGATCATATCTACTATATGATTCACATTCGACCTTTCGGTCTCCAGTGTTCTGAGGCCATGTCTGTACATGCTAGGCTCGTCAAGTTTAACCCGAGTATTCCGCATGTGCAAAACTGTTTTGCACCCGTTTTATTTGACCGTAGAGTCTGTCACACCCGATCATCACGTGGTGTCTCAACACGATGAACTGTCGCAACGGTGCATACTTAGGGAGAACACTTATACCTTGAAATTTAGTGAAGGGATCATCTTATAATGCTACCGTCGTTCTAAGCAAAATAAGATGCATAAAGGATAAACATCACATGCAATCAAAATATGTGACATGATATGGCCATCATCATTTTGTGCTTTTGATATCCATCTCCAAAGCATCGTCATGATCTCCATCGTCACCGGCTCGACACCTTGATCTCCATCATTGCGTCGTGGTCGTCTCGCCAACTATTGCTTCTACAACTATCGCTAATGCATAGTGATAAAGTAAAGCAATTACATGGCGTTTGCATTTCATACAATAAAGCGACAACCATAAGGCTCCTGCCAGTTGCCGATAACTTTTACAAAACATGATCATCTCATACAACAACGTATATCACATCATGTCTTGACCATATCACATCACAACATGCCCTGCAAAAACAAGTTAGACGTCCTCTACTTTGTAGTTGCAAGTTTTACGTGGCTGCTACGGGCTTCTAGCAAGAGCCGTTCTTACCTACGCATCAAAACCACAACGGTGATTTATCAAGTTTGCTGTTTTAACCTTCAACAAGGACCGGCCGCAGTCAAATTCGATTCAACTAAAGTAGGAGAAACAGACACCCGCCAGCCACCTTTATGCAAAACTAGTTGCATGTCTGTCGGTGGAACCAGTCTCATGAACGTGGTCATGTAAGGTTGGTCTGGGCCGCTTCATCCAACAATACCGCTGAATCAAAATAAGACGTTGGTGGTAAGCAGTATGACTATCACCGCCCACAACTCTTTGTGTTCTACTCATGCATATCATCTACGCATAGACCTGGCTCGGATGCCACTGTTGGGAAACGTAGCATGCAATTTCAAAAAAATTCCTACACTCACGCAAGATCTATCTAGGAGATGCATAGCAACAAGAGGCGGAGAGTGTGTCTATGTACCCTCGTAGACTGAAAGCGGAAACGTTTGACAACGCGGTTGATGTCGTTGAACTTCTTCTTGTTCTGACCGATCAAGCACCGAACGTACGGCACCTCCGAGTTCTGCACACGTTCATCTCGATAACGTCCCTCGAACTCTTGATCCAACAAAGTGTCGAGGAAGTAGATGAGTTCCATCAGCACAACGGCATGGTGACGGTGATGGTGAAGTGATCTGCGCAGGGCTTCGCCTAAGCACTATGAAGATATGACCGAGGGTGTAATCTGTGGAGGGGGGCGCCGCACACGGCTAACAATTGTTGGTGTGTGTTCTAGCGGTGCCCCCCCACGTATATATAGGTTGGAGGGGAGGAGAGGCAGCCAAGGGGGTGCCCCAAGTAGGAGGAATCCTACTTGGGCGCCTCCCAATACGGCGTCCCCCCCTTACCATTTCCACCGGAGGGGGAAGAAAGAGGAGGGAGGAGGGAAGAAAGGGGGAGGCCGAATCCCTCCCCTTCCTTCTCTCTTCCCCCCTTTCCTTCCTCCTAAGGTGCGGCCCATATGGGGAGTGCAGCAGCCCCTGCTAGCTGCTGCGTTTCCCCTCTTGGCCCATTAGGCCCATATCTTTGCCGGGGGTGCCCGGAACCCCTTTCTGGTGACCCGATATGTACCCGGTACCCCCGGAACACTTCGGTGTTCGAATGTCATCGTCCTATATATGAATCTTTACCTCTCGACCATTTTGAGACTCCTCGTCATGTCCGTGATCTCATCCGGGACTCCGAACAACATTCGGTCACCAAATCACATAACTCATATAATACAAAATCGTCATCGAACGTTAAGCGTGCGGACCCTACGGGTTCGAGAACTATGTAGAAATGACCGAGACACCTCTCCGGTCAATAACCAATAGCGGAACCTGGATGCTCATATTGGTTCCCACATATTCTACGAAGACCTTAATCGGTCGTACCGTAATGACAACATACGTTATTCCCTTTGTCATCGGTATGTTACTTGCCCGAGATTCGATCGTCGGTATCTTCATACCTAGTTCAATCTTGTTACCGGCAAGTCTCTTTACTCGTTCCGTAATACATCATCCCGCAACTAACTCATTAGTCACATTGCTTGCAAGGCTTATTATGATGTGCATTACCGAGAGGGCCCAGAGATACCTCTCCGATACTGGGAGTGACAAATCCTAATCTCGATCTATGCCAACCCAACAAATACCTTCGGAGATACCTGTAGAGCATCTTTATAATCACCCAGTTACGTTGTGACGTTTGATAGCACACAAGGTATTCCTCCGATATCCGGGAGTTGCATAATCTCATAGTCAAAGGAATATGTATATGACATGAAGAAAGCAATAGCAATAAAACTTAACGATCATTATGCTAAGCTAACGGATGGGTCTTGTCCATCACATCATTCTCCTAATGATGTGATCCCATTCATCAAATGACAACACATGTCTATGGTTAGGAAACTTAACCATCTTTGATTAACGAGCTAGTCTAGTAGAGGCTTACTAGGGACACAGTGTTTTGTCTATGTATCCACACATGTATCAAGTTTCCGGTTAATACAATTGTAGCATGAATAATAAAAATTTATCATGAATAAGGAAATATAAAATAACAACTTTATTATTGCCTCTAGGGCATATTTCCTTCAGGGTGGGCCGGTGAGGCCTGGGCGGCAGCACAACCGGCCATGGAAGGAGGAAGCAGGTAGTCCTGCCAGCGCTGGTTTGGGCGGCTGGAGCAGGAAGATCAGAGATTGAAGAAGAACGACGGCGGTTGGATGGACATCCAACAGTCACTGCTCTGTGTTGACTAAGTTGACAAAGCCTTGCATACGTGTCAAAAAATAAAATTAGGACAGCGTCATCGTCAACCTAGTAGGCCCACAAGTCAGCCTCCAAATCTGTGGAAAACAGCATACAGCCCATTTGCCATTATTTTTAATAACTTACAGCCCATTTGCTAATTCTTAAGGATATTTGAAGCCCATATTCTTTTTGTTAGCATCACAAACCATATTCAGGCAACTGCTAAAAAATTCAACAAATTTTTGCATATTCCGGTGGGGTCCGAACTCCTTAATCACGAAATTTCGAGTAACATTAAAAATAATTTTATTTCAAATTAAAATACAACAAAATTTTTCCCTCAAAAAAACAATGAAATTTAAAATCTAGAAATCCTGAAAAAAATGAAATTTGCATCTAGTTGTCAGTTTTCTGTGTTTTTAAAATTTACAGCCCATTTCTTACTACTTATAGCCCATTTTCTGGGGAAGCCTGATACGTCTCCATCGTATCTACTTTTCCTAATGCTTTTCCTCTTGTTTTGGACTCTAATTTACATGATTTGAATGAAACTAACCCGGACTGACACTGTTTTCAGCAGAACTACCATGGTGTTGTTTTTGTGCAGAAATAAAAGTTCTCGGAATGGAACGAAACTTTGCGAGGATTTTTTATACAATAAAAGAGAATTTCTGGAGCCAAAAACCACTGGAGGGGGGGGGGGGTCACCTGGGTGGGCACAACCCACCAGGGCACCCCCCTCCAGGCGCGCCCAGGTGGGTTGTCCCCACCTGGTGGCCCTGCAGACCCTGAAACCGACGCTATAAAATTCTATTTTTCCAGAAAAAAATCAGGGAGAAAGAATTATCGCGTTCCGCAAGACGGAGCCGCCGCCACCTCCTGTTCTTCATCGGGAGGCCAGATCTGGAGTCCGTTTGGGGCTCCGGAGAGGGGGATCTTCGGTATTCATCATCACCAACCCTTCTCCATTGCCAATTCCATGATGCTCCCCACCAGGAGTGAGTAATTCCTTCGTAGGCTCGCTGGTCGGTGAGGAGTTGGATGAGATTCATCATGTAATTGAGTTAGTTTTGTTAGGGCTTGATCCCTAGTATCCATTATGTTCTGAGATTGATGTTGCTATGACTTTGCCATGCTTAATGCTTGTCACTTTGGGCCCGGGTGCCATGATTTCAGATCTGAACCGTTTATGTTATCATCATTATATCCATGTTCTAGATCCGATCTTGCAAGTTATAGTCACCAACTACATGTTATGATCCGTCAACCCCGGAGTGACAATAGTCGGGCCACTCCCGGTGATGACCGTAGTTTGAGGAGTTCATGTATTCACCATGTGTTAATGCTTTGTTCTGGTTCTCTATTAAAAGGAGGCCTTAATATCCCTTAGTTTCCAATTTGGACCCCGCTGCCACGGGAGGGTAGGACAAAAGATGCCATGCAAGTTCTTTCCATAAGCACATATGACTATTTACGGAATACATGCGTACATTATATTTATGAACTGGAGCTAGTGTCGTATCGCCCTAGGTTATGACTGTCACATGATGAATATCATCCAACAAATTACCAATCCAATGCCTACGATTTTCCTACATATAGATCTTGCTAAGTTACTACTGCTGCTGTTACTATTGCACTTGCTACGAAAGTACTGCTATCACTGTTACCATTACTGTTGCTGCTGCTACTATTATCAAAACTATCATACTACTTTGCTACTGATCACTTTGCTGCAGATAATTAATCTCCAGGTGTGATTGAATTGACAACTCAGTTGCTAATACTCTCAAATACTCTTTGGCTCCCCTTGTGTCAAATCAATAAATTTGGGTTGAATACTCTACCCTCGAAAACTGTTGGGATCCCCTATACTTGTGGGTTATCAAGACCTTTTTCTGGCGCCGTTGCCGGGGAGCATAGCTATATTTGTTGAGTCACTTGGGATTATTATCAAATTATCGCTATGAAAAATCTGAAGGATGTTAAGACTAAGATTTTTCCCTCTAAGACGAGGGGAGGTAAGGAACTGCCATCCAGCTCCGCTTTAGATTCACCTTCTGTTATAAGTAAACTTGCAACACCACCCCATGCTATTAATCCTGATATTTCGCAAGTTATTGATGATGCTACTTCTACTATGAATGCTACTCATGATGATGCTAGTACCTTGCTTGATGATGATGTGCCACTAGGTGAATTTCTTGATGAACAAATTGCTAGAGTAAGACAACATGATATTGTTGAAACTGATGATGAGCTTGAAACTGAAAATCTTGAAACAGCTATTAGAACTAGCCCTCCTAGATATGAATTGCCTGAGGTACCAGAAGGTTATGTTGTGGGTGAGGAGGCAACTAGAGATATTCTTGCTTGCAAAGATAGAGATGATCTAGAAAAATTATTAAGCATGTATAAAGAAAGATCTTTGAATGCTAGAATGAAATGTGATCCTAAGTTTGCTACTTCACCTATCTTTGTTGATGATAAGGATTATGAATTCTCTGTTGACCCAGAGTTAATTACTCTGGTTGAATCTGATCCTTTCCGTGGTTATGAAACTGAAACTGTTGTGGCACATCTTACTAAGTTGAATGACATAGCCACCCTTTTTGCTCATGATGAGAAAATTAGCTATTACTATATTCTCAAATTATTTCCGTTGTCATTAAAGGGTGATGCTAAAGCCTGGTACAATACTCTTGCTCTTGGTTGTGTGCGTAGTCCCCAGGACATGATTTATTACTTCTTTGAAAAATATTTCCCTGCTCATAAGAAACAAGCTGCCTTGCAGGAAATATTTAACTTTGTGCAAATTGAAGAAGAGAGTCTCCCACAAGCTTGGGGGAGGCTTCTCCGTTTGCTTAATGCTTTGCCTGATCATCCTCTTAAGAAAAATGAAATACTTGATATCTTCTATAATGGACTAACCGATGCTTCTAGGGATTTCCTAGATAGTTGTGCTGGTTGTGTTTTCAGGGAACGAACTATTGGGCAAGCTGAAGAACTATTGAATAACATATTGAAAAACTATGATGATTGGACTCTTCCTGAAACACCATCTAAACCCACTCCGAAGAAGAGGGGTATTTTATATCTCATTCCTGAAGATATGCAAGAGGTAAAGAAATCTATGAAGGAAAAAGGTATTAAGGCCGAGGATGTCAAAAATTTACCTCCTATTGAAGAAACACATGGGCTTGATACACCACCACCACCTAAGGTGGTAGAGGTAAATTCTCTAATGAAATTCAATGATAATGATAATCCTCACAATATGCACCCTAGCCAATGCCTTTATGAGTTTGAAAACTACATTAGAAAGCAAGATCACTTCAATGCAAATGTTATGAAATAGTTGAAATATAATTCTGATATGATTGCTCGCTTGAGTGACTTGTTATTTAGAATCTCAAATGATGTTAGAGGTGTAGGGAAGCATGCTTCTATGGTTCAAACTCAGTTAGAACAAGTTGCTAAATCTCAAAGAGAATTGTTAGATGAAATGAACAATAATATCAATGATCATGCTATTAGAGTAATGACTAGAGGAGGTAGAATGACTCAGGAACCACTTTATCCTGAGGGGCACCCAAAAAGAATTGAACAAGACTCTCAAAGAGTTGACACCGATGCATGTAGTCCTTCTAAAAAGAAAAAGAAGAAGAAAAATGATAGGACTTTGCATGCCTCTAGTGAACCTGAAGTAGAAAAACCTCCTGATAATGATAATGA
Source organism: Thinopyrum elongatum (assembly GCA_011799875.1). Classification (NCBI taxonomy): domain Eukaryota; kingdom Viridiplantae; phylum Streptophyta; class Magnoliopsida; order Poales; family Poaceae; genus Thinopyrum; species Thinopyrum elongatum. The sequence goes on from CM022302.1 coordinate 198,591,534, forward strand.
AGTTTCTATCTCTGATGCTGAAACTCAATCTGGTAGTGAACACTCACCTTCTGATAATGAAAAAGATAATGATGAGATTCATGAAGACACTCAAACAAATAATAAAGAACCAGACAATGATGTTGAGATAGAACCAGCAGTTGATCTTGATAACCCACAACCCAAGAATAAAAGATATGATAAAAGAGACTTCGTTGCTAGAAAACACGGTAAGGAAAGAGAGCCATGGGTTCAAAAACCTATGCCCTTTCCACCTAAGTCAACTAAAAAGAAAGATGATGAAGAATTTGAACGCTTTGCTGAAATGATTAGGCCAGTCTTTTTGCGTACTCGCTTGACTGATATCTTAAAAATGCCTCCTTATGCAAAGTACATGAAAGACATCATCACCAATAAGAGGAAAATATCGGAAGCTGAAATCTCCACTATGCTTGCTAATTATACCTTTAAAGATGGAGTACCTAAAAAACTTGGAGATCCGGGAATACCAACTATACCTTGCTCCATCAAAAGAAATTATGTGAAAACTGCTTTGTGTGATTTAGGAGCTGGTGTTAGTGTTATGCCTTTCTCTTTATATAAAAGACTTGACTTGAATAAACTCACACCTACTAAAATATCTTTGCAAATGGCTAACAAATCAACTGCCATACCTATCGGTATTTGTGAGGATGTGCCGTTGTTGTTGCTAATGTTACTATTTTGACTGACTTTGTTATACTTGAGATGCCCGAGGACGACAACATGTCGATTATCCGTGGTAGACCCTTTTTGAATACTGCAGGGGCTGTTATTGATTGCAATAAAAGCTAGGTCACTTTTCATATCAATGGTAGTGAGCATACGGTGCACTTTTCGAAGAAACAATTCCCAGTGAATGGTATTAATGTTATTGAAAAATCTCCGACAATCACTATTGGAAGTTTTAAACTACGTCTATCTACTGTTAAAAAGAAATATGAAATGCTTATTGTTGGCGAAATTCATATCCCCATTGAGGTAACTTAGTGATTTACGAAAGTTCTTCGGTTTCATGCTAATCGAAAGTGGTTGTTAATAAGACTTGATCAACCTTATTAATGGATCATTTTTGAGAGGTATGAAGTTGATGAATTTAGTGAGCACTACCTTCTGTCCCTACCTTTAGTTTTCCGTTTTTATTAGTTAAATAAAATAAAATGCCAAGTTTTGTCTGTTTTCTGAGTTTTCCGTGCAATAAAAAATGACCCAAAAAAGTTCTCAGAATGCTCTGAAAATTTAATACGATTTTTTTTGAATATTAAAGAATTTTTGGTGCAAATAATATCAGAGGGAGGTGCACCAGGTGGGCACAACCCACCTGGGTGCGCCAGGACCCCCAAGCGCGCCCTGGTGGGTTGTGGTCCCCACGTGGGCCCCCTCACTTATCCCTTCATCCCACATCACCACCTACCTCCAGAAAAAAAATCACCTTTGCTCTCTCTCTCTCGTGTTCTTGCTCTCAAACCCGCGGATTTCGATCTCTTTGCTCGAAGCTCCATTTCCGAACCTGTTTCGGGGGATTGTTGCTTGGTATGTGACTCCTCCATTAGTCCAATTAGTTTTTGCTTTAGTGGTTTATATTTTAAATAATTAGCTACTCTTGGTGCTGCTGTAGATGTGCTTGCATGTTGAATTCTTAGAGTTCTAAGTAGTTTGAATGCTTGTTATGGCCTCTATGCATCTCTATGAATAGTTGTTTTCAATCTTACAAAGTTTTGTTGACGAAAATTTGTGACACAAATTTTTTCAGAAAATTGTACGCGAATATTATGAACTTCTTTGGAAGGAGTTCTTCGAGGCGGAGGTCCTCGGAGGCATCTTCTAGTAGCAGCTCCACTCGTCGGTCTTATGTTGAGCCAAGTGAAAGTTCTATATGAGATGCCGCCACCAAAACATGCTTATGGCCATGCGATGATTTATATGGTGAGTGTGGGCATTAAGGAGGAATTTGAGCAATATGTTCACGATGCCGATCTCGGTCCCTACATTTCAGGTAAGTGCAACCAACACCACACTCTCACTGAATCATTTTTCAAAGGATTTAAATTCCATCCCTGTGAGTCTAGGGTGTCATTTAAACTATATGAAAATCCATTTACCATATCCTTAGAGAGATTTGCTCACCACTGCAAAATTCCATTTTGGGGTTCGCTTGACGAACCACCAAGATCCAAGTTCCAAACATTTTTGACTAGTCTTTGCTATGGTGAGAATAGGGGAGTGACGCAAGGTAGAATAAAGAGCATTCATTTTCCCGCAATTCAATACTTTGCATTATTCAACGGGAAATGTATTGTAGGTAAACAAAGATTGTAGTACACTTTGTGCTCCAGACTTGAGCCTCATACACACCGCTCTCACTGGTGACAAAAGTTATAATCTTGGAGCGATTGTTGCATGCAGGTTACAACACAATGCTAATAGTGGTTATTTTTATGGTGGAATTTATGCCGCACGCTTAGCAAGAGAGCTGGGTGTTTCACCTTTCCCATATGACCCTATTTTACCCACGTAGTATTTAGACTTTGATGGTATGAAATGTCATAAGATCCTTAGAGGCGATCCCACTAATTTCACCTATAAATTGTTGTTTAATCAAGACTTCGTTGTACACACGTATTTGCCTGCACCTGCTCTCTTTGATGCTCATAGTAAGGAAAGATATTTTGTTCTGGAGAGCGAGGCTCGAGCTCATAACGCGGCAGTTGTGGCTGCACGGCAGGCTGAGGCATCCGCACCGAGAGTCTCCGTGAGCTATCACCGCGACTACTATGCAGGCTACTGACTGATTACCAATCTAGGTCAAAAGCCTAAGCTTGGGGGAGTACGTATTTCCACCGACATTACGTTCATGTTCACACATTTCATTCATCGGTGTCCTCACTTTTTCATTGTATTATCCATGCTTAATTTATTTTCTTGCTTTCTTCTTGTGTGTTTGAAAAACTTTGAGAAAATCCAAAAATATTTCTCGCTTCTTTTTGATTTTTCTTCCTAGTTTAAATTCTTGTAGCACTAAAAAGAAAAACCCAAAAAGATTTCCTTTAGCTTGTTGGGAGCTTTCCCGTGTAAATAGTTTTCTCATTTTTGTTTTTCCCCTTTTATTTGCTTTCCTTCAGAAAACCAAAAACTCCAAAAATATTTCAGTGTGTTTCTCTGAACTTCTTTTCTTTTATTGAGTCATACCAAGGAGAAGACCACGATGAAAATGTTGAGTGGCTCTCATATGCATTATTGTTAATCTAACAAAGAGCCCAATTTACCTTGTCTTCTCCTTTTGAATACAATGTTTGCAGATTCCAGCTTAGTCGACGGCATTCTTTCACTATTATTATTTTTAAATCGTTCGGTCATGCAAGTGAAAGGCAATAATGACGATATTTGATGAACTGGCCGTGGCAGAGAGAAACGGGTATGAACTCGACTTGTTCTGTTTTTGTAAATATGTTTAACCTAGTATCCATGATTCAGCCCATTATGATTAAACATGTTTGCAATGACAATTAGAGATTATAGTTTCTCATGCCATGCATAATTAGCTAAGAGTGGATAATGATTTATCTTGGATGTCAACATTGCGTTAAAATGATTATGATGTAGTATGATGATATGGTATCCTCCTCTGAATGTTCGAGTGGCTTGACTTGGCACATGTTCATGCATGTAGTTGAATCAAAACCAACATAGCCTCTATGATATTTATGTTCAGGGTGTTCATATCCTACTCATGCTAGTGTCCAATGTTACTTACGCATAATGCATGTTCATGACCGTTGTTGCTCTCTAGCTGGCCGCTTCTCAACCTATTTGCTAGCCTTCGCCTGTACTAAGTGAGAATTCTGCTTGTACATCAAAAACCTTGAACCCGAGTTATTCTAGATGAGTCCACCATACCTACCTATATGCGGTATTACCCTGCCGTCCTAAGTAAATTTGCATGTGCCACCTCTAAAAACTTCAAATAAATATCCTTTTTGTGTGCCTGGATTGTTCTTAGAGCGACAGGAGGTAGTTGGTATCTTCCATGCTAAGCGGGTTATTCTCATGATGAGTGTTTATTTGCTCGTCCTTGCACGAGAGGGGCGGTAATAGGGATTCCCAGTCCTGAACTCAAAATGCAAATAATTAAACAAAACTCCCCCGGGACTGTTGTTGGTATGGACGGCACCCGTTGTTTCGAACAAGCCGTGGAGTGTGAATGTTGGTGGAGGGGGAGTAAACCTTTACTTTTATCGCTTGGGAACTGCCACTAATGTGTTTAGCATGGAAGATATTGATAACTGATGGTCGCGAAGTAAACAAGAAGGGTGCCTCTCTCAAAATTTCATTTACCTCTGTTTTTAAAACTTGAGCTCTGGCACCTCTACAAATCACAGCTTCCCTCTGCGAAGGGACTATCTATTTACTTTTATGTTGTGTCATCACCTTCTCAAATAAGCGCCAGAACCTAAGAGCACTACTGTCATGCTTATGCATTGTGTGTAACTAATGTTGGGTGCATCATGACTGGATCTTTTCTACCATGAATTACAATGTTTAGTCGCTGCTCAGACTTTGGAGGTGCTCTACATTTATGTTTTGCGGTCTCAAAAAGGGCTAGTGAGATACCACTATTGTCATATTATATCATGGTTGTTTTAATAACATGTTGTTCGAGATATCTTATTATTGCTCGCTAGCTGATTATGTCATTGTTATGAGTTAATGTAATTTTTAAGAGTTATTGTCGACATGGTTGGCTATAATCTTTGTTGAAAACCTGGGTGCTACTTAAGCTTATTTATGCAAACAAGAGCAAAAGAGTTCGTAAAAGTTTTTCTTTTTCACTTTCAGTTTATCAACTGAATTGCTTGAGGACAAGCAAACGTTTAAGCTTGGGGGAGTTGATACGTCTCCGTCGTATCTACTTTTTCTAACGCTTTTCCTCTTGTTTTGGACTCTAATTTGAATGATTTGAATGAAACTAACCCGGACTGACGCTGTTTTCAGCAGAACTACCATGGTGTTGTTTTTGTGCAGAAATAAAAGTTCTCGGAATGGAACGAACCTTTGGGAGGATTTTTTATACAATAAAAGAGAATTTTTGGAGCCAAGAACCACCGGAGGGGGCACCTGAGTGGGCACAACACACTAGGGCGCCCCCCCTCCAGGCGCGCCCAGGTGGGTTGTCCCCACCTGGTGGCCCCGCAGACCCTGAAACCGACGCTATAAAATCCTATTTTTCCAGAAAAAAAATCAGGGAGAAAGAATTATCGCGTTCCGCAAGACGGAGCCGCCGCCACCTCCTGTTCTTCATCGGGAGGCCAGATCTGGAGTCTGTTTGGGGCTCCGAAGAGGGGGACCTTCGGTATTCGTCATCACCAACCCTTCTCCATCGCCAATTCCATGATGCTCCCCACCGGGAGTGAGTAATTCCTTCGTAGGCTCGCTGGTCGGTGAGGAGTTAGATGAGATTCATCATGTAATCGAGTTAGTTTTGTTAGGGCTTGATCCCTAGTATCCATTATGTTCTGAGATTGATGTTGCTATGACTTTGCCATGCTTAATGCTTGTCACTTTGGGCCCGGGTGCCATGATTTCAGATCTGAACCGTTTATGTTATCATCATTATATCCATGTTCTAGATCCGATCTTGCAAGTGATAGTCACCTACTACGTGTTATGATCCGGCAACCCCGGAGTGACAATAGTCGGGACCACTCCCGGTGATGACCGTAGTTTGAGGAGTTCATGTATTCACCGTGTGTTAATGCTTTGTTCCGGTTCTCTATTAAAAGGAGGCCTTAATATCCCTTAGTTTCCAATATGGACCCCGCTGCCACGGGTGGGTAGGACAAAAGATGTCATGCAAGTTCTTTCCATAAGCACGTATGACTATTTACGAAATACATGCCTACATTATATTTATGAACTGGAGCTAGTGCCGTATCGCCCTAGGTTATGACTGTCACATGATGAATATCATCCAACAAATTACCGATCCAATGCCTATGATTTTCCTACATATTGATCTTGCTAAGTTACTACTGCTGCTGTTACTATTGCACTTGCTACGAAACTACTGCTATCACTGTTACCGTTACTGATGTTGCTGCTACTATTATCAAAACTATCATACTACTTTGCTACTGATCACTTTGTTGCAGATAATTAATCTCCAGGTGTGATTGAATTGACAACTCAGTTGCTAATACTCTCAAATATTCTTTGGCTCCCCTTGTGTCGAATCAATAAATTTGGGTTGAATACTCTACCCTCGAAAACTGTTGCGATCCCCTATACTTGTGGGTTATCAAAGCCAAATACATTTCCTCGTCTTTAAAGATTTGCAGCCCGGCAGGGCTAAGAAAAGCAAGTAGGCCTGGGTTGGGTATTGTCCAAAAAAATAGAACTGGGCTAGCCATTTTTGGAAAGAAAAAAGATATCAATTGGGCTCGTCATGTGCTTAAATAAAAGCCTGGGCTAACGGGTCACAGCCCCCGCACAGTGCAGTTGATAAAACTAATGGGCGAGCTGCTGGGTCCCTGTTGTTATAGTATTTCTCTCTTTAATAAAGAAAATGGCAAGCCATTTGCCTTGTTTCAATGAAAATATGACAGTCACAGGCGAGTTAAAAAGGGCAACAACATCTAAATCAAGCTTACAAATGGTACAAAAGCCAAAGGATTAATTGTTCATCAAATTTAGACAAAACCCCTATTGAACATGGCAATAACATCTAACCCAACCACTGTTTTTGGCTGTCACAAACAAATGGATCGGTCTGATCCATAAAATCAACATCCTGTGTGAAAAAATTTACTGGAACATGACGACAAGTTGTTGTAAATAGAAGCCGAGCACGTTCAGAAGCCCATTTGTCCACCTGAAACTTCTTTTTTCGCTGTTCAACATATCCATCCGTGAGAAATTTCTTGTTGAAAAACTTAAGCCTCATGGACAATAGTAACCTCGCATTCAATAGGAAGAATGTGACAAAGCTTCTGTTTGCCTGGTTGGATGCATATCCTTCCATTGTTATTGTCCTCAAACGAATGTCATGAGAACTGAGAAAATTCCGGTGCTTATTACGCCACCGATTGGTTATATGTTTTTCTCCATGTGTTAGTGCCTAAGTAGACATGAAGATTGAAAACAGTTAAGGTCTAAAAAAAGAGTATGTCGAAAGAGCGACAGCTGAATGGTTAATTCTAGTACAATATATATGGGCTTTCAATGTGCATGAAATCATCACCTTTATATACAAATTCTCCAGACATGGAAATCATTGCAGCAAGCCAATAATTGTGTTTAGATCATAACTAAACATTCCGATATATAAGATCTTGACATAATCCAGCACCATTGATAGGCTATCCATGCACGAACTCTTCATTTAGCATATAACATAATATTAGTACCCAAAGTGTACTCCAAGATGATATAAAACTTATGCGCACAAATGAAAAATGTAGCTTATGATTACAAATGTGTAGATGATAATATACGGTACATGAATAAGTGTGGAGCCAAACACCAACTTGTGATAATTAAACGGATCAGGAATTACACCCAAGGTCTCCAGTTTAGGCGCAGAGACGACAGTTATTTGCGAAGGTATATAACAATAGTGAAGGAGCAACCTTTGAAGTGAAGGGGCATCTTCAATGATGAGCTGCTGTCCTTGAAAACAAATTCCAATGCTTTTAAGGTGAGGCTACTTTATTTGGAGACAACTGATAGGGATTTCTATTCCCAAACCAATCAGCAAGTGCTCTAGGGCAGGGAAACTGGAGTGGATGATGCTGTGCAGTGAGGCCTCTGACAGATAAACCACCACAAGCGAAAGTTTTTTTAGCAGTGGGAGTCGAAGCATTTGTACCAGATCGTCTGGTAGATGGCACCGAGAGAAGGTGGCGGTGTGGAGAGAGGAGAAAAACCATGAGATGGACAACGGTGGTGTGGGCACAAATTCTTGTCCTTCGGTTCATGGTATGTAATTTTTGTGGTAATGGTAGAACTCAAACTACTGGAGTTTTTCGAATTCAGGGATGTCAGCCAGGCGTCCACCGTGCAGGGTATGGACAGCAGGTAGCGTGTCAGGATGCAGAGGCGTTGAATGGAGCCCTAGTGGGAGGAGATGATGGCTCTGAGGAGTTCAAAATAAGGAACTACAGATAGCTGACGACATTCGAGATTAAGGGGCATGGCGCGCCATAGAGGGCACCACCGAGTTGAGAGGACTTGGGTGCGGCAGCAATCCTTGGTGGGGAGAAGCGAGATGATCTCCCCAAGGATGTCATCTGGGAGATCCCTGATGCGGTCCACCCGAGATTCTACGGGTTCCTCAGATCCATTGGGGGGGGGCTCGCCGCTTCTCCCCACGCTGCCGGGTGCGGGATCTACAACCGGCGTCGTCACTGGCGGGAGCCTCATCTTCTTGGCGCTGGGTCCAGCCGACTCCATTTTCCTTGCGGGCGTCGCACCGAGCTCACGGGTTTGAGTAGAGTAGCGAGAGACGAGCCTAGTGGCAGTGCGAGTGGGGAAGAAGGAGGGCTGGGGTTTTCTGTAGGAACAAGGAAGAAGAGGAGCAGACGTTTTCTGTACGAGTGAGGAATAAAGGTGAGCGGGGGTTTTCTATACGAGCTAACTTGATGAAAAAAAGGGATACAACGACGTGGGGAGCTGGGCCATTAGTATAAGGCCGGTTCTAAAATAAGTTATACCTCCGGTCGACGGGATGTGGCGAGGCAGGCGGCGGGATCTACCAACTTGACGGCGGGGAGCAAGGGTGAGGAGGACCTCCCACGCCGGCGCCAGGTAAGAGAAGACGGCGCACGTCGTCTTCCTCCCTCGCCACCGGCGACCACCAGCGGAAGGTATCCGGCCAGATCTGTGTCAACCGGAGAGAAGAGGGAGAGAGAGAGACAAAGAGAGTGGACATCGCGGTCTTGTTTAGATATGGAGAGGGTGAGAGAGTGAGAAGAAGAGAACAACCCTAGCAAGCAAGTCCCGAAGTGGACTAGTGGAGTAGTAATTGGTTTTCTCTCCGTAGCGATCGTTTTAAATTGAATACGCGCAGAGCCATCTTTTTTTATTTAACGTACCAGTAAAAAGAAACTCAATCAATAACCGTGCCACCGTGTTCAGGTCGCACTTGGTATGGCTGGCATTTGGTCCCAGACCCCACATTAAGTGGACGACTAGATGTCTCAAATTGTCACGTTACCTGCCTTTTCGTGTGCTAATGCGCTCCACCGTGAGTGTACCCGGGCATGTGCGTGAGGGGAGAGTGGAGTCCGATTTATAAACCTTGAGGTTGTAGAGCTAGTCGGAAACAAACCCTCACCTTTAAATCCTTGAAGTTTGTACCCTGTCCTCTATAATCCCGGTCATTTTTAACCTTAAGGGCATGTGCGGTTCAAGGGGTTTTAACGGGGATTAACAGGGATTGTGGGGGATTAAATCATGTACAAGCCAAATTCCCCTCCATTCTTCTCCAAACCCCTTGGGAGGAGGTTGAACCGAACAAGGCCTAAGACTAACCACAGTGGGAGTAACTTCAAGAGTAACATCGGATCCAACTCAGCAAATTCACCTATGTGGCAACTAGTTAATGAGGAGAGAGGTAAATTGAGTAACTTATAGCTAGTTACTCATTCTACTATGATGAGTAACATCACACATACCAAAACAAAATGACTTTATAACCTAATAAATGAAGCTTTGCATGACACTACATGTGTGATGACCACTGGAGCAATCCACTCAGGTTGTACGTAAACATGTTTATACTCTTCATTCATGATTTTTTGTATAAATAGGATGCACATGGCGATGTCATCCTCACACCAGCCACTATTGATGGATGGCCACGCAGCGTCGCCGTGCTCACCTGCAACTGCAACCCGAGTTGCGCATACAGCAACAACGACTACAATGGAGTACTAGACGCACAAGGCATGTTGTTGGTGCTGCTTCATGAGCTACCGAGCCGTCTAGACGAGCGCGAGGTATGAAGGACGTCGTTCTTTCGCTGCGTCCTGGCCATCACAAGGGTGGTGATGCACTTTGCGGGGTTGTCAGAGATGGAGTCCATCGTCTTGTCCCACTCCAGCGACGGACAGCGCTCACCCGAGAGCACGAACGTGGAAGCAAATTCGTGCAAACACGGCTGGATTTCATATAAACATGACGGATTTCATTACATTTACATTAAATAAGTTGTGCTAGTCCAGAGCTAAAGGTAGAATTAATATACCTAATCTAATTTTTTTCGACAAAGATATACCTAATCTAAATGGTCGCCAGCCGATCTCTTTGTCCTCCTCCAGCATCCGGCTGAAGAAGAATCATGCAAGACACCAACTGTTTTCGCCGGCGTCGCCTCGGCAGTGGCCTTCATGGGATACAATCGGCGGCGGCCTCCCGTGTTCTACTTCTCCTCGATGATGGCGGCGGGTAGGGACGTGCTGGCCGTCACCTCGTCGACATCCGCGTAGCCGTGTCACCTCATCGACATCCATGGCGGCTTCTTTCTCTGCCTGCATGGCGCGGCTACGCATGCGTCGACGGTGGATGGTGCTGTCCCAGGCATTGGAGGCGTTGTACGACGCGGCAGCATCAATGGCAGCGACGATGCCCGTGCCGCCGAGCTCCCTGACAAGCCAGCGTGGAGCAAGTCGGTACTCTTCCTCGAGCTGTATTGGAGCGGCCAGCTGCGGAACCACGCGCTGGCTTAGTGCGGCAATTGGCTCCGACGGGCTAGGCGAGGTAGGTGGAGCAGCGAGCTTCCTCGCTCGTAACTGCTGGGCTCGGCGGGCCACCTAGACGGCTTTTATGCCGGAGAACTGCTCTTCCTACTCGTCGGATGCTGCCGAAATAGTGGAGAAAATGGTGGAAGGAGGAGCTTGGCCGGCGTCCCGCTCCTGAACGGACGTGTGTGGCTGGAGTGGGTTTCTCACATTCCACATGGGTTTAAATGTAGGTGTTTGAATGCGGCGAGGAGGTGGGTACAGCTGGTAGTGTAGTGGGCGGCACCCTCGGCCGATGCGCCGCATTAATGGCGGACGCAGTGAGAGGTCGCATCCGCCCTGACCCCCTTGACTGTGGACCTTGACTATGTACGTCCGGCTTTGAGGACAACATTATCCTTAATGGACCTTGACGGTGTACGTCACCTTGTGTCCAGATCTGAGATGCCACGTGTACCAGATGAATGACTCCAAGTTCGACCCTCATGATGCGAGGTGCGAGCCAAGGAACACCGTTGGAGAGATCCCCCTCATAATTTTCCTACATTGGTCGTTTGATTCATAGGATAGAATGCTATAGGATTTTTTTCCTATGAAATCATGTGTTAATTGGCAATCTAGCATCCACTCCAACTTTTTTTTCACTTCCTTTGTTTTTCCTGTGTCAAACACTCTGTTTTTTAGGGGAACACTGTGTTAATGCTATGGGATTCAAGTGGACATGCCACTCCAATCCTTTATTTTTTTTATTCCTGTGTTTTAAGTTCCTATGAATGAAAGAAAAGAAACGAAGAGAGTACTTGCTCTAAATGATGTGCCGCTGCAAGATCCGCCTATATTAATTAACCATGCTCTAAAAAGGTGGACCAGCTTTGGCTATAGTACTGTACTATAGGTTAGTAGGTGACCTTGCGCTTGGCTCTTCGCCTCTTCCGGAAGTCGAACAATGATGATGGTACTACAGTAGTACTTCTGGCAATCTGACACCAAATGAACTGCTGCACGTCCACTGCTTGTAAGCAAAAGTTTCTCCTCATGCTGCGAGCCACCGCGCGCGCGTGGGCGAGGGAGAAGGCGTAGTAAGCAAGCTTCTCGTTGTTCTGCGAGTTGACGGGACACATCAAAGTTATTTAGTACTCTCTCCAAAAAGGGCCGACCATGTCCATGGCTACCATCCCGTGCTCCGTCATTGACTACATGCACTATTCACATGCCATCGAGGAGAAAAAATATTGTGTAGTACGTGCCATCGAAGTGCACGACTCACTTACGCACTGCTTATCTCCATTTTCTTGCATGACACATGCACCTTGATGCTAGATGTCCCACGTGTTGGCAAAAGGATGAACAAAGCTCACGTAAAAAAAAGAGTGGAAGAACATAGATTCTCGACAACCGAGAAGGAGCAAGGAACCTCTCGGTGGATCGTGTGCACTCATAATATTTTATATTATTCAGTGGTATAAAATCAACCAAATCTCTCCACATTCCTATGCCATTCTATAGGGTGAGAATAACTTTGAATGTAAGCCATTGATTCACTCTATCCAATGGTCATTAGTTGGAAAATCCAAACAAAACCAGCCATTGGATCAACTCTTTAGCACTCAGATTGTTGCCACCTTGCACATCCTGCAGCAACACAGAAACTACCGCGCTATCTGTGAACCATCCCGAACATTCATGCGAAGCCGTGGAGACTTGCAGGGCACGTGCTCATACAACATGTGGGTTCACAACTTCACATGCTGTCGTAGTTAGCTTCCCCATTTCTTTTCTTTACTTTTCTCTAAGAAGTACTCCCTCTGTAAACTAATATAGTGATCTAAACACTCTTATAGGGAGTACAAGCCTGCCGTGTATACATGAATAAATCTTGCTTGCTGCACATATGTATGTGGCAGGACATGGTGTCCAATCACCATTTAGTTACTAATTTTGTGTTACCGAAGAAAACATGTGGTTCATTTTTAAATTAAAGTAGTCAAAACCAGCATGGAGGTAATAAGGCACATTGAACATTCTTTTCTACGGGCAAAAAAAAGAACATTTTGTTCTGATATATTTGCAGAAAGATGTATTCATAATCTCACATGTTATTGTCGACTACCCAAATGTTAATTTGTTACTATTTAGAGCATGCACAGTTCTTGATAAGACAATTTTATCTTAAGCTTGTCACATAATCTACAGGAGACATCAAAATATGTTGAAGTGGGTTATTTTTAGTCTTATATTTGATAACACGATAAATATTTGGTGAGACATATTGTTGCTAATTGATCATCTATTAATCAAGAGAAGACATGCATTTTCTTATTGTCTCTCTCATCCACCTCATCATTTATCCTAAATGGCAGTCCAATGATAATACCATTATAAACATGTAAAACCGGTTACCATTATTTTCGTAAGTTAGTTGTAATGTTACCTCCGTGAGACACCTAGTTATAGTATATCCAGCAGCCCCAATCGCTTATCGCTCCTCGTCCTTATAGCCTACCGATTGTACCTTATATACACTTGCTCTTTGAGTAAAGGCCTCCCTAAGCACGCATTAATTTCCTGGACATGCTTCTTTCTACTCAATGTTGTGTGAACTTTGAGCATGTTGGCAACTCCACTGCTAGCTTCTTGGCTCATCTTGCAATTAACGCTGACACATTGCAGCACTCCTGCAAGGCCTAGAGGTTAATTTGAGAACAAGTACCTCGAGGTTAATTTGACAGACATGCCTTATAGGTTGACAGAAGTCATATCACTTTTTTTTGGAAAGATGTCATGAAGTAACACGATAGACCTTCTTTCAAGCCAATTAACATGTGTTCAAAAAACAAAAATTATCAAAAAGTAATGCGATAGACCTTCGATTAACATGTGTTCAAATAACAAGTACTCCTGCAAGACCCAGAGGTTAATTTGAGAACAAGTACCTCGAGGTTAATTTGACAGACATGCCTTATAGGTTGACAAAAGTCACATCACTTTTTTTTGGAAAGATGTCGTGAAGTAACATGATAGACCTTCTTTCAAGCCAATTAACATGTGTTCAAAAAACAAAAATTATCAAAAAGTAACGCGATAGACCTTCGCTTAACATGTGTTGAAAAAACAAAAAATATCAAAAATTACAAAACAAAGACCTCGAGGTTCAACTAATAGGACGGAGCACTATATACATTTAGGCCAATTAAACGTTTATATAGTAACCCATCCCATTAGTTTTAACATGGAGTCCACTTCCCATTTGGTCACCCATCTGATGACTACTCTAGTCTCAGCATAGTTAACTTGGGAGTTCTATTGGATGAGCAATCGGTAGGGAAGCTGGTCCTTGCCGATATAGGAAGCCTCTTTGCATCCTTTATTGCGTACCCGAGTGACCGCGTGTTGCCGCCCAATGGCCAATGCCACGTCCCCCGCGAATGTAGAAGCTTCCCCCCCTCGTCTAGCTGGTTTGCGCATTTTCCCCTGTTTTTTGCCACCTGCCGACCTATAGAACCGCCTCACGCCTGCCAATTCCTCTCCAAAAACCTAGGGAGGCGGTTGAAACGAACAAGTCTAAATTGTTTCTAGTGGGTATGTTGACGTGGCATCGAAAGGGTGTGATAGCTGACTCTGACAAAATAATTGACTACCACGTTGGCATACATGAGCATGGGGCCCACTTGTCAGCGTGATGGACGGAGGAAGGAACGCAAGACAAAATGGAGCGCGGAAGGGTGTGAATCGATTGGCTCACGTGTGATGACCACTGGAGCAATCCACTCAGATTGTACGTAAAAAAAATCGTGCAAACACGGCCGGTTATACTGTGAGTAGGTGACCGTGCGCTTGGCTCTTCGCCGCTTCTGGAAGTCGAACAATGATGATGGTACTACAGTATATATACTTCTGGCAATCTGACACCGAATGAACTACTGCACGTCCACCACCTGTATTAAGTGCACTATCATAAAGCAAAAGCTTCTCCTTGTCCTGCGAGCCATCGCGCACGCGCGTGAGCGAGGGAGAGGTAGTAAGCAAAGATTCTCCTCGTTTAAGAGTTGATGGGACACATCAAAAGTAGTGTATTAGTCTCCAAAAAGGGCTGACCAGCCCGTATCACTTCTCGCTCCTCGTATCTCTCAAAGTGCGGCGGGCTGGCGATTTTGTTGTCTATTGAGGTCGGTTAACTCATCACTCGCTCCCACATGTTAGCGACATGCCAAGAGCATTCTAAAAAATTTACTGTACTCTATTGTTATGCCAAGAAGAGGAAGAGCTTTGACCGACGGACCAAATGAGACAGGCGTGCCATGCCGTGAGTGGGTCCAGTTTCTCGTTTTGAACTTGTTTGGTGTAGTAGTAACACTTGGTTTTGCACCTTCATAGAATGATGAAAATCCCCGCTAAAAAGGCGCTTTGCTCATGTTTGGATACTTTAGGGCTATTTGAGCCCCAACTAGCTCAAACTAACTCTAACCCATGGATCCAAACAGGGCCAAAGTTAGTCTCGGAAAACGCATTAAGCCCTATATACATGGACAAACGGAGTACATGATACTAGCAAACACTCACCATTAGTAGTAGTTCATTGGTTGGTTTTGATTTTTGAATTGAGTAGTGCTAGTACACTTTACTGTGCTGCTACCGTCCAATATTCGCGTGTGGTGGTTTCTAGAATAAAAAAAAGAGGTAGTACTTACTGTGGGAAAGGTGAAGTGATGGTTGCTTCGCCCGAGCAACTTACATTACTCTGGGAATATTGGAGTACCAGCGGATTCAACGAAGAGAGAAATGATGGTTGCTTCGTCCGAGCAACTTACTGTGGCGAAGGTGGGGCTCTGTGATTTGACTGCTCACTAGTCATTATTACTGCGGCGCAACGACCGGGGTGAATCTCCCCTGCAGTTGTGCACTCAATATTGCTGCATGGCAGGTGGAGCCGGATGAAGGATGTCCCACATGTCGGCGAAACGAAGTTGAATTGTTTCTGGCATTGCTATCAATCTTTCAGGATTTGTTTATATGTACGCATAATTTTCTAGCATAATGAAATTGTACTGTAATGCTATGAAGGTTTCAACTTTGGTTCCCGTAGAAAAAAAAGGTTTCAACTTAGGATTCATGTGTCCTCTTGCCTCAAGATTGTCTCGTTACAACATTCCATCAAATACAAATGAAACTACCATGGCTGCTAATGCATCTCAATGGTTCACAGATCAGCGCCAATATTCACATCGCAACTGAAGACAAAGTTGTGAGAAGGTGTACAAATAAAGAAAAATATATAATTGATCGATGGTGTTCGTAGGCATGGCTCCATTTCCTGGGCACAGTGTTCGTTGGTTGGCAGCTAGTTTGACGCAGCTCTGTAGCCAAGAAAGAGGTGTATGGAGGACATCACAATCTGATCATTTTGTGCAGTTCCACTAAAATCAAGCTGATCATCCCTGTTTGCAAAGATATTCAGTCAGTGTGATTACAATAATAGTGGAACTAGATGATGAAACATAACACACACAAATAGAAGCCGATCACCTATGCGATCTCTCTTTAGGACTAACTACTTGTTGGAGAAGATTAGGCATGGAGTTGGATGAGGCGGATAGCAAAACCAATCTCCCTTTCTGCAGTCCCACAGAAATGTAAAAATATTGCCCGTGTGACATTTTGGTGGAACTGCACAAAACACTCTTAAGAAAAAAGTGATTTGTGCAGTTCACCAAAAGGTCACAATAGCAACAAGGTGAAATGGATAGCCCTGTTTGCAAAAAGAGGTAGAAAGGAAACAATTACTTCCCAATAACAGGAGTTGAAGACACATACGCCGACAAAAAAGAAGCATATTCCATGTCATAAGGGAAAGATAGCAGCATGGTGGTTTATCAAAAATGGTTTGAGGACGAGATTGCAAGATGGAAAGTACGCCGGCTGAGATACGTTTTAAGCAAAGAACTAAAGAAGATCCACATGCAGCAACGTGGGAAGATGGGAAGTGGAGCAAGGCCGCAGGAAGCTATACCTGAGGGTCGTCGTGATGTAACTAGGAGGGCGCCGGCGGCCGAGATCTGCCCATACTGCGGCAGTGAGCAAGTGGCGAAGGCCCTACCGCATCGAAGATTGGTCAGAGAGAACGGCGGGTACCGCAGATCAGGACGTGCTGCCTCGATGCCGTCGAATGGAGGAATGATGCACATCCTCCCTTTCTGCCCGTGGACGGGATGCGGCCGGATCAGTGACCAATGGTGAGAGAGAGAGGCCACCGCCGCCTTGTGTGAGATAGTGTGACGAGAGACAAACCCCGGCAGGCAGGCTCCATTGTATATAGTGGAGCAGATTTCTTTTTTCCCGATGACAATCATTTTATATTCTGTACGTGCCATTGAGGAATATAACTTTATTTAATACTAACGTGTCAAGTCGAACTTTGTTCCATGTACGCGTGGTACACGACCCTCCTTCGAGTAAACAACCGCTACACGCGTCAAATTATCACGTGGGCTGCCTTTTCATACAGAAATGAACTCCACCGTGTACCCGCGCGAGTGTGGCCCGGAACGAGATGTGAGTACGTGCATCATGCGTGCACCTCTTCTTTACGTGCAGGTACGTACGTGGGTGGGTGTGAGAGAGATGGTTTGTGCAAAACAGAGGCAATGTGTCGATGGTATCTCAAACAAAAAAATGTAACATATGCAATGTGTGTGAAATAGAGTCATGGATATATCATATATAGAGGGAGTGATCCACAAGAAGAGAGTGGAGGGATCATCAGCGTGAGATATCGATAGAATCGAAAACAGGGATGAAGTGTGTGGGTGCGCGATCGATAAAGAGTGCCATCGAATTTGTGTTTGCCCACGTCAAAGATACAGGGTGGCTGGCCTACTGGAATGTGAGAGGGTAGAGGTGCAGTTTGTCTCTGTGGCATGGATACCTACCGACAATGTTTGACTATCGGTGTGTGTGGGGGGTGGGGGGGAGGGGGCAGAGACCTAACTATAGAGAGGTAGATCGACTGGTATATGTGTGGAGAAGGAGAGAGACCTAGCTATGTATTGAGGGAGATCGATCGGCATCCATGCATATGTGTAGCAGAGGAATAAGGTTGGGAGAGAGACAAAGGTAGAGTGTCAGAGGGTTGGTGGTGAAGTTGCTTCTCACAAATGGTGGGAGACGCCTGCTAGACAAACGGAGGGTACGAGTGCAATATCAATAAGAGAGGGGATGTCTGCCTGTCTATGCACGTGCGTGTGAGAGACGGGTCGGGAGGTATGCAAGGATGATGAGGGGGGACGATATGGTTGTGGTAAGCAGACATAACTACATAGGAAGATCAATCGTCGTGTGTCGGAGAAAGGGAGAGACATAACTAGTGAGGTACGTCGATCGGTGCGTGGGGAAAAAGACTTATAGTTGACCTAGCTATATGTAGGGAGATCGGTAGGTATACATGCATGCATGTGTTAGAAGCAAAAAAGGTCCGGAGAGACAGACAGGGGGAGTGGGATGCAGATAGGAGGTGGTGCAAGAGGCCTACTATATCGAGGGGGAGGAGTGTGCGAGTATGAGATCGATGAAAAGAGGGGCGGGAGTGTGCAACTGCGTGGAACCGTATTGGACATAGGGGGCATGGACGGTGAGAAGAGAAGAGGGAAAGTGTGTGTTTGTGGTAGGCACACTTGTCTAGAGAGGTATATCAACCGGTGTGTGCGGAAAGAAGGAGCCGGGGGGCCTACACACACCGTGGGTGAACGGCCTAAAGAGAAATAACGAATGTGCGCGATGGAGGGGATGCTGAGGGAGGGTGAGAGGGAGGCGGGCGTGTGCATGCATGAGAGAAAGTTAGCACTAGCTACAAAGAGAAGAGGATTGTGTGGGTGTAAAAGACGAACAGAGATCATAATTCATCATAAAAAAGTGGATTCGGATATTTGAAGAAGATATCATAGTGTTTTAAACTGATGCATGCATGAATATATATAATGGTGATACGCATGGTGTGGTTATGAACATGTTATACTACATATAATATATGGAACATTTATTTGAATTTGTGATAATGTGTGGCTTTTGTAGCTCAGGGCTAAATACTTGTGTCGGTGTACTAAGTATTGGGCTACTAGTACCCCGTACTTGTGCACGGGCAGTTGTAGCCATCCTCGCGGCAAGGCTTGCCGGGAACAGTTCGAGATTGATTCAAGCCATCAAGGAAATCATCAAGTCAGAGATCTGAGGATCAGCAGATAAGCAAAGCTGGAATTCGAAGGCCAGCTTCCCCGGCAAGATCCTTGCTGGGATGGCCTGTGGAGCTCGGCAAGGCTCGGCGCCCGGCAAGGCTTGGCGCCCGGCAAGGTCTGGCGCCCGGCAAGGTTTGGTGCCCGGCAAGGATCGGCGCCTGGCGAGATTCCGCCACTGTGCCACCGCTTCGACACAGTAACAAGTCTGACATTCTGGCTCCTTCCCTGGATGCGTGGCAACGCGCCAGTGGAGGAGAGGTTAAGCGGTGCTGATGGGATGGCCCCTTTTTCCATCCCCAAGAAAGTGAGGACACCTCACGGTGCATTAAATGCGCTTGTCCTAATCCGTCAGGGGTTAGGTATGATACCCTGTAGCTACTTTACACCTCAATGTATGTACATTTTGCCACTGTGGAGACCCCTTTGAGCATATAAAAGGAGGCCCAAGGCAACTGCTACAGGGGAGGAGGACTTCCGGCCCATTCTGCATGCGTAGCTGCTCTTTGAACGTACTGTTCACTGCGAGCGCTCCTGAAGGCTGGGCTCAAGAACATCAATAAGAACACAAAGCAGGAGTAGGGTTTTACGCTGATCAGCGGCCCAAACCTGGGTAAAAACTTCCCGCGTCGATCACTGGTTCTGCTCTTTGCGTATACCTCTCCCCCCGCCGAATCGTAAAGGAGTCTCTCGGGATCCCATAGGTGTCGTACCCCGACATCTTTGGCGTGCCAGGTAGGGGGATTGAAGGTTGCGTGAACCTGATCTGGTGATCGGCGCCTTAGTTTCTTCATCATCTTCATCATCATGCCACCCAAGAAGAAGAGCGCTACGACAGCGCAACCGTCCGGGTCCGTTTTGCCTACGCCTTAGCGTACTGGCGATGGCGTGGGTGCAGAAGGAAGAGGACTAGAACCCCTGCGGCGTTCTGGTGATCCGAGCCAGGCGAGCGGTATCGTTCGCAGTGGCAGTGGTAACCTGCACGCCGCTGGATCTAGGGATGGCGCTGTGTTGCCTACGGGTGGCACAACGAACTCGAGAGATCGAAGGGCGCCTGCTGGAGCTCCCGTGCCGGCCCAAGCCTCACGACCTATCCAGGTCGTGCATGATGAGCGACGTCATGGCGCTGGTGGTTCAGGGCATCCCCATGAAAAGGTTTCTGCGCATAGATCCCAAGATGCGCGGGACCAGCATGCACACCGAGCTGCCCGTGGAGGTGGCGCACGGTGGCGTGACCGTGGTGGTGTTCCTTCTAACTTGGTTAGGAGTCAGAGCACCTCACGTACCTCGCACTTGTCGGCGCCACCTACGCCAGCGGAAGCCTTGGCACGTGCGCAGCTGCTCCTCGATTTTCCTCTTGCCCCGGAGAAGATGGAGGAGTGGCGAGCTACCATCCAGAGCCTCATCGGCTTCGCCAACAAAGATGGACCGCAAGAGGCAGGGCCCTCGCAGCGGAGGCCCGTCGATCCGGCGCGAGCCGATGTAGAGAAAACCGGAGGTGGTGCAACGACGGTGCACTCCCCTCCGCGACACCAGCTGCGGCCGACAACTCAGCAAGTCGACCGCCATGAAGAAGTTTCCACGGCGTCGTCTGATCCACGGATGCGCCGCGATCAGCGTCAAGTTCTCCAGGAGCGAGGCAAGGAGGACGCTCGAACTACCATCGAGCGACGACAGGAAGCGCGCTATCAGTCTGATAAGCGCGCCGGACCGGCTGTTGACGAGTCTGCGCCAGGGGATGTAGGAGACTTGCCTTATGAGGTAGGGACTCCAGCGTTTACCCGTGAGCTGCGGCAAGTCCGGTGGCCCAATTCCCGAACCTTCAAGACGGAGGTCCCGGAGAAGTATGACGGAAAGACCCATCCCTCGGAATTCCTGAGCATCTACGCCATTGCGGTGCAGGCTGCCGGGGGCCGAGATGACAAGATACTTGCCAACTACTTCCCGTTGGTGCTCAAGCCCAACGTCAGGTCGTGGTTGATGCATCTGCCGGAGAATTCTATTTCTTCCTGGTCAGATTTGTGCCATCAGTTTGTTGGCACCTTCGTTGGAGGCCACCAAGCTCCTGGCCAAGAGAGCGATTTGCACATTATCCCTCAGAAGGAGGGTGAGTCCCTGCGCAAGTTCATGCAGAGGTTCAGTCGGGTGCAATACAATATTCCTGACGTTCACCCTGCCGCTGTCATTAGCGCGTTTCATCAGAACGTGCGTAACCGCAGAATGCGGGAAGAGCGGGCAATGAACAAAGTCAGGAGTATCGCCGAGCTTTACGCTCTGGCCGATAAGTGCGCTCGAGCTGAAGAGGGGAGGAAACTCCCCGGTGAGGCTGTTGGCACGGCGGGCGAGTCCGAAGATGAAGACGCCGTGGCCCCGTCAAGGAAAGGCCGGCGGCGGAACAGGAAGCGCGGAGGCAAGGCCGTGCTTGCTGTCAAGGAATCCGACAACCCCGGCGTCGCCAAGAAGGCCAAGGTTGGTGACTCCGGCAAGAGCCTTGCCGGGTGCCCTTCCTGTCAGGCCTTGGCGGCTGCCGACAAGTCGGAGGACTCCGGCAAGCAGTATTGCAAGATCCATCGCACCAAGGGCCACGATCTCCAGAACTGCCGGCAAGTCGAGCAGCTTGCCGAGAAGCAGAAGGCCGAATACGAGAGGCGAGATAAGGAGAAAGCCCAAGATGGTGCTGAGGGGTCCAGCAAGAAGCGCTGTGGCCGGGGAGGTCACCGCGGCAAGGCCAAGCAGCAAAAGGATCGGCCCGCTCGGGGCCGAGATAAAGAAGGAGATGATGATGAGGAAGAGGATGAATCCAGTGAGCAAGAATTCCAGAAGGCTACGGAGGCCATGTGCATTGATGGGGGTGCCTCGCTGCATTCCTCCCACCGCCAACTCAAACAGTGGGTGCGGGAGGTCAATGCGGCAGAGCCATCCCCCGATGCGTGTAGGCCCCTGAAGTGGTCTAGCACGCCTATCATCTTCGATGCCGAGGATCACCCTGATCGCACAACTGCGGTTGGGTATTTGCCATTGTTGGTCTCGCCAACAATTCGCAACCTCAAGGTGACGAAGATGTTAGTTGACGGCGGGGCCGGCCTAAATTTAATCTCACCGGATGTGCTCAGAAGGCTTCAGATTCCCGACGAGGACCTCGAGGAAACGGGTACGTTTCAAGGGGTCAACCCGGGAAGAACCCAGCCTAAGGGCAAGATCACGCTGCCGGTAACATTTGGCAGCGAGCTTAACTTCAGGACCGAAAAGGTGGTGTTTGATGTCGCCAAGATCCCCATGTCATACAATGGGATCCTTGGTCGGCCAGCGCTGGCTAAGTTTATGGCGGCATCACACTACGCGTACAACGTCTTGAAGATGCCTGGGCCGTTGAGCGTCATCACTATCCATGCTGATAAGAAGGATGCGCTCATCTGTGCCGATCAACTTTACCGAGAAGCAGTTGCAGCACCTGCCGTCAAGGCATCTGCTCCTGCCGCTGAAACTCCCGGGGGGAAGAAGAAGACCGGCAGGAACCTTGGCGCGAACTCCGGCAAGCGCACCTCCTCGGAGTGCTACGCTTCCGTCGAGGACGTACCAGAAAGTTCCACCGGCAAGAACAAGAAGTCCAAGGCTGCTCCGCCGGAAACCAAGAAGGTGCCTGCCAGGGAGGACGGAACGGGGGGAACTTTCACCATAAGTTCCACCCTAGATGACAAATAGGAAAGCGCGCTTGTTGCTTTCCTGCGGGCGAATGTCGATGTGTTTGCATGGCAACCGTCTGACATCCCCGGTGTTCCCAGGAAGGTAATTGAGCACCACCTTGCTGTCTGTCCTCATGCGTGGCCCATCAAGCAAAGGGTCAGGAAGCAGGCCTTGGAGCGGCAAGAATTCAGTGCCGAAGAAATTAAGAAGCTGGAGGCGGCAGGACTGGTCAAAGGAGTGCTTCATCCAACCTGGTTGGCCAATCCGGTTGTAGTGCGGAAAGCGAATGGGAAATGGAGACTTTGTATCGATTATACAGATATCAATAAAGCTTGTCCAAAAGATCCTTTTCCCTTGCCACGCATCGACCAGATTGTGGATGCCACCGCTGGTTGTGATCTCCTATCCTTCCTTGATGCCTATTCAGGGTATCATCATATTTTTATGGCAAAAGAAGATGAAGAGAAGACCGCCTTTATCACCCCATGTGGTACGTATTGTTTCATACGAATGCCTTTCGGGTTGAAAAGTGCTGGTTCAACATTTGCCAGAGCAATCCAGATTGGTTTTGAGCCACAACTCCATAGAAATATGGAGGCGTATATGGATGATATAGTGGTCAAAACCAAAGATAAAGCAACGCTCATTCAAGACTTAGAAGAAACATTTGCAAACTTGTGCAAGATTAATTTGAAGCTCAATCCTGAGAAGTGCGTGTTCGGTGTTCCTTCCATCAAGCTCATCGGATTCTTTGTATCTTGCCGGGGAATTGAAGCGAATCCCGACAAGATCAAAGCTATTGAGCAGATCGAAGTGCCGAGACGCATCAAGGATGTGCGTCGTCTTGCCGGCTGTGTTGCTGCCCTAAGCAGGTTTATTTCCAAATCTGCTGAGCGCGCCCTGCCCTTCTTCAAAATTTTGAAGAAGGCAGGTCCAATGAAATGGACTCCGGAGGCGGAGGCTGCGCTGCAAGATTTGAAGAAATACCTTTCCTCTCCGCCGACGCTAGTCGCGCCTAAACCACAAGAGCCATTGCTGCTGTATCTGGCAGCAACAAATCAAGTGGTTAGCGCTGCGCTAGTGGCGCAGAGAGAAGCCGATGAGGAAGCAACATCAACGGCAGGACCGCCAAATGACGCGGCAAGATCTTCCCCGGCAAGGGTCGATCCCGGCAAGACAGGATCTGCGCAAACAGAAGAACCTGTGCAGAAGAAGAAGGTGGTGCAGCGCCCAGTTTATTTTGTTAGCTCTCTTTTACAAGGAGCTAGGTCAAGATATTCTGGTGTGCAGAAGTTGCTTTTCGGCCTCCTTATGGCCTCGAGAAAGCTGCGCCATTATTTTCAAGCACATGAGATCACCGTCGTCACTCGCTTTCCGTTGCAATGGATTTTGCAAAATCCGGAGGCAACCGGCAGGATTGTGGAGTGGGCGTTGGAATTGTCCAGCTTTGGCCTTAAGTTTGAAAGCACTTCGACGATTCAGAGCAGGGCCTTGGCGGAGTTCATTGCAGAATGGACCCCAAAGCCAGACGAAGAAGTTCAAGAAACAATTCTCCCCGGCAAGGAAATCGATCAGCAATGGGTTATGTACTTTGACGGGGCTTTCTCGCTGCAAGGCGCCGGTGCTGGCGTGCTGCTTGTCGCACCCACTGGGGAGCACCTCAACTACGTAGTCCAAATGCACTTTCCCCGGGAGAGTTCAACCAACAACACTGCAGAATACGAGGGTTTGCTTGCCGGTCTCAGGATCATGGCAGACCTTGGTATCAGAAAGCTCATCATCAAAGGCGATTCACAACTTGTCGTCAGGCAAGTTAACAAGAGTTATCAAAGCCCATTGATGCAGGCCTACGTAGATGAAGTGAGGAAATTGGAAGAGCGCTTTGACGGTCTGCAGATGGAGCACGTTCCTTGTGCCGAGAATAATATTGCTGATGACCTGTCAAAGCGTGCCGCCCTCAAGTTGCCTGTGGAACCAGGAACTTTTGTGCTCCAATTGACTCAACCATCCGTGGCGCCATCGATGCGGCAAGAAAAGAGAAGAAAGTTGAACTCTGGCCAGTACTTCCCGGCAGAGCTCCCCGGAGCCGCCGGCAAGGAAGTTGCCGGGATCGACACGCCTGCCGGGGAACAACGGGCTACGGCAGGGCCTCAAGCACTTGCTGTCAAGACAAATGTTCCCCCGGCAGAGGAGATGCCTTTAGTCCTAGCTATCGAGCCTCAGGCTCCGGCATGGGCGCAGCCCATCGTCCATTTCCTTCAGACAGGTGAACTCCCTGAGGAACAGGAAGAAGCGGAGAGAGTAGCCCGTCGGTCTGTTATGTACAAATTCGTCGATGACGTCCTGTACAGAAAAAGACCAAATGGTGTGAAATTGAAGTGCATTCCTCGGGAGGATGGACTAGAGCTGTTGGCAGAGATACATGGGGGCATATGTGGTTCTCAAATAGGGTCAAGAGCGCTTGCCGGGAAAGCATTCTGGCAAGGTTTCTTTTGGCCTACCGCTCTCCAG
Source organism: Thinopyrum elongatum (assembly GCA_011799875.1). Classification (NCBI taxonomy): domain Eukaryota; kingdom Viridiplantae; phylum Streptophyta; class Magnoliopsida; order Poales; family Poaceae; genus Thinopyrum; species Thinopyrum elongatum. Next base: position 198,616,705 of record CM022302.1, read on the forward strand.
GATGCAACTGCACTAGTAACCAAGTGTGAAGTGTGCCAGTTTCATTCGAAGAAATTACACCAGCCAGCTCAAGCTCTTCAGACAATCCCTCTCTCCTGGCCCATTTTTGGTCTGGGGGCTCGATATACTGGGCCCTTTCCCCCGTGCTACCGGGGGCTTTGAGTACTTGTACGTTGCTATCGACAAGTTCACAAAGTGGCCAGAGGTGGAAGCAGTGAGGAAGGTGACAGCGCAGTCAGCTGTCAAGTTCTTCAAGAGAATTGTTTGCCGTTTCGGTGTGCCCAACAGGATCATCACCGACAACGGCACGCAGTTCACAAGTCGCACCTTCATGCAGTACGTCCAAGACCTTGGCGGAAAGATTTGTTTTGCCTCTGTTGCTCACCCAAGAAGCAACGGCCAAGCGGAGAGGGCCAATGCTGAAGTGCTGCGCGGTCTCAGGACCAGAACCTTCGACAGGCTGAAAAAGTGCGGAAGACGCTGGATTGATGAGTTGCCGGCGGTTCTTTGGTCAATCAGAACGACGCCAAATCGAGCCACCGGCCAGACGCCCTTCGCTCTAGTCTACGGAGCGGAAGCAGTTCTCCCCACGGAACTCATATATGGATCTCCTCGAGTGCTCGCTTATGATGAGCTCGAGCAAGAGCAACTGCGGCAAGATGATGCTGTGCTCCTTGAGGAGAATCGTCTTCAGGCTGCTGTGCGAGCTGCACGCTACCAGCAAGCTTTGCGCCGCTACCATAGCCGCAAAGTTCATGCCCGAAGCCTTGAGGAAGGCGACCTTGTTCTTCGGTGGATTCAGTCCGCCAAGAATTCAAACAAGTTGACGCCAAAGTGGGAAGGCCCTTATTGGGTAGTACGGGTCACCAGGCCTGGCGCTGTCCGCCTGGAGACCGAAGATGGCGTTCCGGTGAGTAATTCCTGGAATATCGAACATCTTCGCAAGTTCTACCCATAAGGTGCGGTTGCCGGGGGATCCCGGCAACCACCTTTTTGTACAAGTCTTGCCGGCAAGGCATGTGATCCTTTGTACAAAGCCAGGCGCAGACCCTGAGCACAGATGAATAAATTTAAGTGTTGTACATTCCCTTATTGATTCCCATGTTCATATTTATATATATGCATGTTTATCTAAGATGTTGTATGACACCTGATCCCGGTAAGTTCTAACGAACCGCCAAGGTTTCATGCCTTTATTTTCTCTTCTTTCTTTTTCTCATAAGACAGAAGGATTCCTCGCGTGCACATTTACCGGTGGGGGGGGGAAGGGAGATATGTATACCAGTTGGTGACGTTCGGAATCGACACTTGCCGGGGGAAGAACAAAAGACAGGAAGCTAAGTCCTAAAAACTCAGAGCAAGTTTTTCTTTTATTACCAAGTTATTTCCTTGGACGATTCCGACTCTTGTATGGAAAATCTGCACGCGAAGGAACCCTTGTTGTAATTGATCGCGCCCTTATTTTGTTTCGAGTCCGCTCAACAATTTAAGTGGCTGCACTGAGAACGCCAAGGAGTCTTCCCGGCCGCTGCGCCTCCAGCGGGCTGCTGAAGTCCCGCACCTAGCGCTCGCGGCTGGTTGCGCGCCGGCAAGTTTTTCAATAAGCGTAGGATGAACTCCATACATAAAGGAATCAGACAAGGAAAGTAGCAAGCATGAGCCTAAACATAGTCAAATTGTATTACATCCATGAGTTGCCGCAATTCTAATTTGAGACTTGATTGTCTTTTACATGGAATAATGACGGCAAGAAAAGGGGGAAGCACTCAATCCCTGTGCTGGCCTTCGATCCTTTTGATGGCGTCCACCTTCTCAAGGATGGGCGCGATGCACTCTTCAAGCGCCTCAACATTTGCATCCTTTGGCAGATGGCCGAGCGCGTTGGAGAGGTCGATGCCGGGGTTGCTGTGCACCACCTTGATGAGCACCTTGCGGAGGACGGCCCGGCAAAGCCGGCGAGTCTCGTTCGCCAGTTGGGTCGCCCGGCTAGACTGGAGCACCCTCATCGCGTTGATGATGCTTTCAAAGAACATTGTCAACCTGGCACTTGGAGATACTCTTTCCTCGGAAGAATACTTGAAGTTTGGCAAGCCCATGGTTGACAGTTCTGCGGTAAGCTTCTCCGCGGTGGCGATGAGACGGCCAGTCCAGATCTCCACTCCCTTCTCGTACTCATTTTGGGCAGCGGTGGCGCTCTTGAGCAAGTTCCTCTCTCCTTGGAGATCCTTGAGTAGAGCCTTCTCACGGGCCTTGCCGGCCTCGAGAGACTTCTGCAGCGTGGTCAGCTTCAGCTCTAGAACCGCAATATTATCAGCCACAGAGGAGAGCTGCTTGGTCTTGTCGGACAGGGCAACTTGCATCTCCGCCAAGGAGTGGAGGGTTTTTTCCCTGTCCCCCTTGAGCGTCGAGAGTTCCTTGCCGTGCTCTTCGAGATCTGTTTCCAGCCTCTTCACTCTGTCATTCAACTTGTTCTTGGCGGCCTCTGCAGCTTCGGCAGCATCGACGGCCTCCTTGAGCTTGCCGGCGTTACTTGCCGTCAGAGCTTCGAGCGCCTCCTTATGTTTTCGCTCCAGCTCCTGGGTCCGCCGCGCGACAAGATTTTCAATATCCTCATCCTTGCTGTGAAGCTTGGCGGCGAGCACCTGCTCACGAGCAGTGAGATCTTCCTCATGAGCATCAAGAGCAATGCGACACCCCGTCAGGAGTGCATCTTCGACAACAATCCTTTGAACAGCTTCATCATGCGCCTTCTCCATGTCTGATTGCTTCAGGAGGATCTCATTCCACTGCTGGCTCACTTGTTCCCGGCCGGCAACCAACTCTTGGAGGGCCTCGGTGTGCCAGATCTGCATTTGTGCGAAGCGCCTTTGGAAATCTGCTTCGGCCGCCTCAACAACTGCCATTCTGGAGTCCGCTTTGTCTTTCCGGGCGCGATGGAGAGCCTGGAGTTTGCGAAAGTTCTCGCCCATGGCCTGAAGGAGCTGATCCTCTTCAGATTTGCCGCTGCTAGTGCTGGGATCGTTGACAACTTCAAGCCCGGCAGCAGCGATGATTTCTTCGAAAACTTCTCCTTCGGCTGGTGCCCCAGCGCTTGCCGTCCCCGGCAAGTTGATGAATAGGTTCTCGCCAACCTTGAGGTACTTGCTGGATGAGGGGCCTTCAGATGTTGATGGCTGGTCTTCAGTAGCCGCCTCACCAGTGACAGGGGGCTCTGTGGCCGGTGTAGCGCCTGGCGCTCCTGTGGCAGGAATACTATCAGTGCGGTCCTCAGCCTCCCTGCCGCCCCCTTCAGCAGGTTCTTCATCGGTTTCCTCTTGCGCTGTCTTGGCGGCCTCCCCGACAAGAGAACCACCAGCCTCGACAATGTCATCCTTGGTGGCCTCGCTGGCAGCGATCCTGTCTGCTTCGGCAGCAGCATCCCTGGCGGTCTCCTCGATCACAACGTCGACGTCCATGTGTTCCATCACAGGGAACTCTGAAGGGCGAAGGAGGAAAACAGAATAAGATCAAGGTTGAAGTTTGAAGTGACCGAAGACAGAGAGATAAGAGAAAAAGAATAACAAGCACTCTGAGGCAATCGAGTACCTGTGTCGGGCTGTCGGGAGGTGGCTTCACCCCTCCCAGCAACTCCGGTTGCCGGGGGTGTGTCGCCGGAGTCCGCGCTTGCCGGCTCCCCCTCGGTTAGGACGGGCTCGTCAGCAGGATCTCTTGCCGGGGACGTGCTTGTGGGCGGAGCGGTCGATGAAGGAGGCACAATGGGAATGTCTTCTCCTTGTTGCCGTTCTTCTCCTGTGAACCCAAAGATATCAGTAGGCAAGAATGAAAACCTCGGCACCCGCCAGCGGAAAAAGAACAATGAACTTACGCTGGGGGCTGTGCTGGGGGCTGCGTTGAGGACTAGACTCCGGGCTCACAATGACGGTTTCTGGCATGCTAGTGGAGCCTGCCTGGGGCTCGTCGCCCGTAGAAGTCCTTCACCTCTTCGCCATCCTCTCCAGCAAGGTTTCTGTGTCACTGCAGAAACAATACAAGCAAGTCAGTAAAGATTGATGCAAGATTGGAAGGTAAAAGCTGTGGCAAAGTACTTACTCTTGTTCCTCTCGCTCCGGACTAAAGCCGGAGATGTCGAAGTCGACCTCCGTTGCGGTGTCTGAGTGGGGAGGCGGAGGAGGAGTCCTAGGCCGCTTGGCTGTGACAGGCGCCGGGGCAGCTTCCGGTGCGGTGGTACGAGACCCTCCTGCCGCCCGAGCAGTGGCCGCTGGTGTGGGCCTCGCGCGCCGTGCAGGCTGTTGACGAGCCCCCTGCCGCGGTCCATTCTTGCCGGCCACTTTCTTGCCAGGGGCTTCACCGCTTGAAGAGGGCTGGCTTGCCGGGATGTCAGACGCAGCCTTCCGAAGGACACGCTTTGCCTTCTTCTTCGGGGGTGAGGGCTCTTCTCGTGTCTCTTCTTCTTCGACCGAGTCCTCGCCGGACGAGCTTTCAGCGGCTGCGCTGCTCTCCTCCCCGGCAACCTCGTCCTCCCCGGCAGGCTTCACCTCCACTACCACCTCTGCGTCGCTAGCTTCCCACTCTGTGAAGCCGACGCTGCCGGCGTCTGCGGCAAGATTTGCCTCTTCCACCCTAGTAGCAATGTAAGCTACTTCTTGGTTGGTGGTGGCTTGGATGAAATCTGACTCTTTCCGAATAGGCCTCTCCGTCAAGCTGTCAAAGAATTTCTGCGCTTCCTCCTCGCTTGGCTCGGCCCAAGTCGGGTCGAGGCCGTGGGCGTTGAACATCGGCAGGAAAGCAATGATTGACCCCAAGGCAGAGTTGTTGCACAAGGGGACAATCCTTGCCGGCAGCCGGTGCTTGTCTTCGCGCTGGAATAACTTTTGGCGGAGAGCGCCAAGCTGCATGGTGGTCAGATTGTTGTTCAGCCCGGGGCGCAGTCTCATGACATCTGCCGCGTTCTTGTATTCCCAGACTGGCCTTCCCCTGTTCTGCAGAGGGGCGATGCGGCGGCGGAGAAAGTCGAAGCCGATCATCTCCATCGTCAGCCCGGCAGCCTTCAAGCGAAGGATCCTGGTAGTGGCGATTGTGAACCTCTCGTCTTCCGCAGCGAGATCGCTCCAATCCTTGCCGCGGACCACCTTCTGTTGCCGGGGATGACAAAAAGGATGGGGATCTGCTTCCTGGATCCAGCACCATTCGACCCGCCACTCGTCCCACTTTTCGCGGTAAACTCCCTCTGGGTATATTTCTTTGTTCTAAGCCCTTGGAATCCAGGAAATAGATCCAGAGAGAGCCTCTCCTTTTTGGATACGAGGGTAGAAATAATGGCGGAAAAGAGCAGAATTGGGGATCACGCCAATGAAATTCTCATAGAGATGGGCAAAGATAGACATGCAAAGTACTGCATTCGGCGTGAAATCAAGAAGGCGGAAGCCGTATGTGTACATGATGTCGTTGAAGAAATCGGAAAAGGGGGGACAGAGCCCGCAATAGAAATATGCAGTGAAGAAAGGGTATCTGTCCGATCCACCTTTGGAGCAAGCACCTGGGATTACGCGTGTGGCCGGGTGAGCTTGAGTTCCCTTCGCCCACATGCATTGGTATCGCCCCTTCAAAGCTTCAGCATCGAGCGTCGGAGGGAAGACGACGAGCCTCTTCCGCATCTTCACCAGTTCGCTCTCCAGAACTTTGGCTTTCGCCTCCTTGCCCTTGCCTTTGCTGGCCTTGGGCGGCATGGCAACTGTGAGGACGAAAGCTGGGGGCGGAGCGAGCGCGGGAGCAGCGGGCGGAAGAGGAAAAGGTTTCGCTCTGAGCTCAAGAAGAGGAAGGCGATGGCGATGGCCAGATTGAGAAGAAGAGGGGGGTAAATAGGTTTGTGCCTCTGCGACTTCTCCTTTTTATGGGGAAGGAGCGGGGCCGCCTTGTTTATTCCCCAATGTGAATGTGCCTCTATAGGCGCGAGACAGTTTGCAGCCTTTTTGGCACGCTTCCCACGTCGCGCGCTCCGTGCGCATAGTGGGGAGCACAGTAAAACGACATATTTACGAGCAGTTAATCCCCTGCCACGCGTGCCCGTGCACTATTTGGGCCTAGCCCAACAACACCTCGCACTCGTGTATGGCCTAGGCCCGGGGGCTCCTGTCGGTGTACTAAGTATTGGGCTACTAGTAACCCGTACTTGTGCACGGGCAGTTGTAGCCATCCTCGCGGCAAGGCTTGCTGGGAACAGTTCGAGATTGATTCAAGCCATCAAGGAAATCATCAAGTCAGAGATCTGAGGATCAGCAGATAAGCAAAGCTGGAATTCGAAGGCCAGCTTCCCCGGCAAGATCCTTGCCGGGATGGCCTGTGGAGCCCGGCAAGGCTTGGCGCCCGGCAAGGCTTGGCGCCCGGCAAGGTCTAGCGCCCGGCAAGGTTTGGTGCCCGGCAAGGATCGGCGCCTGGCGAGATTCCGCCACTGTGCCACCGCTTCGGCACAGTAACAAGTCTGACATTCTGGCTCCTTCCCTGGATGCGTGGCAACGCGCTAGTGGAGGAGAGCTTAAGCGGTGCTGATGGGATTGCCCCTTTTTCCATCCCCAAGAAAGTGAGGACACCTAAACGGACACCTCACGGTGCATTAAATGCGCTTGTCCTAATCCGTCAGGGGTTAGGTATGATACCCTGTAGCTACTTTACACCTCAATGTATGTACATTTTGCCACTGTGGAGACCCCTTTGAGCATATAAAAGGAGGCCCAAGGCAACTGCTACAGGGGAGGAGGACTTCTGGCCCATTCTGCATGCGTAGCTGCTCTTTGAACATACTGTTCACTGCGAGCGCTCCTGAAGGCTGGGCTCAAGAACATCAATAAGAACACAAAGCAGGAGTAGGGTTTTACGCTGATCAGCGGCCCAAACCTGGGTAAAAACTTCCCGCGTCGATCACTGGTTCTGCTCTTTGCGTATACCTCTCCCCCCGCCGAATCGTAAAGGGGTCTCTCGGGATCCCATAGGTGTCGTACCCCGAGAACTTGTCATAATGTAGGGGGCGGGGCACTATACTTTGTGTGATAAACACAGTGTACGTATGAAAGATGGTTTAGATTATGAAGATCTAGTTAGTACATCAAATGTACTATTATTTGGAATCAACATCAAGTGTATTCAAAGTTTTGAATTCGAGTTCATAGTACACATAGTTCATATCTATCTCTATTGTAATCATGTGGTGTGTTGTTAAGATAATATACGAATGATGGTTTAAGTTGGCAACAATCATGATTGTAGATTCTTATTCAAATATAGAAACGAATTCAAATTTAGTTCGAATTGCAGCGGTACTATAGACATTTGGAATGCACTAAAATGTTTGTATGAGTAGGTTGCATGCATTATACAGCCAGCGAAAAAATTTAATTGGACATAACATGGATTCATAGCTTTGAATAGCATTTGTACAGCAAAACGGGACAAGACTCTCTCTTTGTGTGGTGCGAATAGTTTTATTTTTTTCGCTTTTTTGTTGAGGGAAGTGCGAATTGATTTGGTACGTACATAATTACATGTTAGGCTTGTCCCTAAAATTCAACCCGCGCCTTGTTATCCCGAAAATTCAGATATCGTGCTCCCAAAACTCGCGCCTTCACAACCCGCACTTTGCTATCCCGAAATTACAACGCGCGCGAAAACTCCCTCCAGCTGCCAAATCCCGACACGTGAAATCTCCCTTCTAACCCTGAGCCGAAAGGGCCGCTAGTTCAAATCGGTGGGGGTACTTTTCTAACACACCCTACATTTTGGACAAGCGCGTCCCTAAGTCATGGTTCCCCCCCTCCCATCACCTCCTTTTCGTCATTCGAAATCCTAGGCCACCATAACCTCTCTGCTCCAGCCGCGAAACCCCACCCTCCTCCGTCCGCCACCCCACCGCTGCCCAGCCGAGCCTCTTCCCCGACTACTCGTCCACCGCAACAGCTCGACATCCCTCATCGACCTCCTCGGATGAGGATCTGTTGTCGATCTTGTCGTCTCACCGGTTCAGCCGCCCCGTCCTCCACCTCCAAGGAGCTGCTTCGACGATCACCTCGTCTATCGCGGTTGATCCATCCCCACAGCGCCGCCTTAACCTACTCCACCGGAACCGCAGCATCCTCACCGACTCCTCGGGCGAAGCCGAGGCCTACTCGGCGCCACCAAAGAGGTTGTACACTCATCTCATCGCACCTTCTCCTTAACTCGACCTCCCGGCTCTGACGGTGCTCGATCCCGCACACCCATGGCGCGGCTACCTCTAAGCCGGTGCCATGGGCGACATCTCCACGGCGGCTCTCCCCCAGTGCGAGGCTCCTTCGGCGGCGGCATCCATACCAGCCGGATCTGCTGCTGCTGCTCCGGCTCTCGCTCGCTCGCGTTGCTGCTGCTGCTCTAGCTCTCGCTCGCTCGCGCTACTACTCTGCTCTCCCCCTCGCTCGTGCTGCTGCTCTGCTCTTGCTCTCGCTCGCGCTGCTGATGCTGGTACATGGGCTGTTGCAACTACATGAGTTGCTGCTCTGGCTGTAGTTCGCGCTGCTCCTCCAGGCGCTGCTGCGCCGGCTGCTATCTGCTACTGTGTTCCCCGTCGATCGCCTGCTGATTTAGATCACTGTTTCTCTACTACTAGTGCTCGAGCGGCCTAAACTACATGTGAAGTGCCTCTCTGCTACCAGTGTGTTCAGTTTCGACAGTATCAGATTCCATAGTAAATTTCAGTTTTGGCAGAGTCAATAGTTTTTACCTCATCTATTGTAGTCAGGTGTTTTTTGGTGATGTAAATTTTACATCTATCACATTTTGGTAATGTATTTTACATCATCTATTGGAGATGCTATTAGAATCCCACTTGAGATTAACGATGTATGTCTTGTACTGCTTCAGCCTCAACGTCTTACAGCTCGCCGAAGCTGCTCCAATGACGGAACCATCCATCACAATAGAGCAGTGCCCTGGACACCGTCTACAGACGCCTCAGATCTTCCTCCACACCTCCGACAGCCACCTTTGCCGCAACTTCTTCAGCGACCAACCCAATGATGCTGAGGTCGACACGGCTACGCCAAAGAGGTTGTACACTTGTCGCATCACTTATTACTCTACACTCATGTCAATCCATTAGGGCTATTTTGGTTCAAAGGAAAAACATAGCAATATTAAATTTTCCTATGGCACTATATGATTCAATTATTAATGAATTTTGTTGAAAGGAATGGAGCAAAACATCCACCTGGACCTACTTTTCAGAATCCTATGCATGAAAACAAGACTAAGTGCATTAGTGGCAGAATAACATTCTAACTGTACACACTTTCATATGGTTTCACTTTAATTTGGCCATTTTTCTTTGCATTCCTCTGCTCTTCCAATTCCTGTGAACCAAACACCCAAGTTGACAGAAATCCTGTGTTTAGAAATGCTCTGTTTACCACGTGCATTCTTATCCTATTCCGGTGTTTTTCCTATCCCTGCGTTTTTAGAATCCTGCAAGCCAAAGGAGCCCTTACAGAATTACTTCAGTTACAGATAGGTGTCGAAGAAAACTTTGTGTGTTTTGTCCTGCTCCTGCCGTGACGTCGTCCACCTCACCTGAGCTGCTCCATCGACAAAAGCATCCACCATACCAGACATCTCGACTCTTGACCGTCTTTCGCCGCCTCAGATCTCCTTCCCTGCCGCCGGCACCCACTGCAACTACATCACCATCATCGACTCAGCAGATGAACCTGAGGAGTACATGGGTCCACAAGAGAGGTCGCACTCTTTTGTTTCTGCTTATGTAATGCATTGCTTAATATTACCTACTACTTTATCGTCCTGTTCACCTCTTAGACTCCAAGTCAGGTCCAAATTAATGTTCAAACTTGAATTTTAAAATTACTTGTGGGGCACATATCAAGGCAGCAATGAATAGTATCTCTGTCTATTATCTGGTTCACCAAGGGTATGCCTATGTTGTTCATCTTGGGTGGGAAACAAATAGTAAAGCAATCATCATCTGTATTTTTATTAAATTAAAGCTATCATCAGCCTGCTATCATTATTTTTGGATCCATCCACTGGTTGTTACCATCACTCTAGATTTCTGCATGCTCTCCTTACATAATCTCACTATATTTTTTTCGTATGAATGTCAGATATTGTACACAGTCATGCTGAACATGTAGAGAAAAAGAGAAGAGTTTTATGCGTCAATACAATGTCATGCAGACATCGCCTCATGGTGGGTTCAATGGCAACCCCTCCCCGCCCCCTCTAGATTGTAATCCAGAGGAAGATATCTGTTCTGAGGCGGATTCAGATGCAGCTGACCACTCCTATTTACCCCCCCCCCCCCCCCGAGGTGTTTGCTCTAATTTGGCATGGTGATGTTGGTCATATCATGCATATGTTGCCTTGCAGTGCCTACTTTCGACATCATATATGTCATCTGCTTAGTTTAGACATGTTTTGTAATGCCACCTGTTTAGTATCTATATCATATATGAGAATTATGCAATCTCATCTCTTTTAGCCAGCCTTAATATATATGAAATATGCAATGCCATCCTGTTTAACCAGGCATCATATATTTGAATGATATCTTGCCAATCCTTTTCTTCATTACATTTCCATTTGTCGACAATGTTTGTACATTCAACTACTCTTCCTGTGAATCAGCCATTTGAGTGGGTGATGGAAAAATTTGGAGTGAAAACAAGGTCTTCAGAGTAGACAGATCTACCTGCCAAAGCAGATCTCTTGCTGGGTCCCGATAGCTCCTCAGAGATGGATTCAGAGACAGATGACTAGTCCTATTCCCCCACTGAGGTGTATGCTCTAACTTGGCACGGTTATACTGCTCATATCATGCATATGGTGTCTTGCATTGCATAGTTTAGACATCATATACACAATATTCAACACCATCTTCTTAGTTCAGACATCATATATGTGAATGCCATCTGCTTAGTATATAAATCACATACGTGAATTAAATCATGCGATCCTGATTACTTAGATACATGTATGTGAATTATGTCATGCGAACCTGTTTACTGAAGACATCATATAATTATCTCATGCCATCCTGTTTAGTTAGTCATCATATCTTTGAATTATGTCATGATATGCTATACAGTTTAGATAGACATCATATATGTGAAATTATGTCATGCTATCCTTTTTAGTTAAACAATATACATGTGAACTATTTCATGCCCTCTTTTTTCCACACTATCTATTGCATCTGTCTCTCATACAAGGTATGTACATTCAACTATGTTTCCTACTTATCAGCCATTTGAATTGGAGCGGGTGATGGCAGTATCTAGCGGAGTAAAAACATGGTCTTCAAATAAAACAATGCTACCTCTTGGTGGAGATAGCACCCTGGTTGTACATGCACGAGAACCAGCCCTACCACACATAACCCAGACTCTCGCAGATTGTACCCCTACTGCGATGGACAAAGAACCAGCTTCACCCAATCTAACCCCAACCCCAGCAGATAGTAACCCAGTTCTTGTTGAGATAGCACCATCTCCACCATAGAGCTCCCAAACAAGAGCAGTTAGTAAGGCAGCTCCATTGCCCAAAGCGCTAGTACTACCACGGTGAACCCTAACTCCACCAGTTAGTACACCTATTCCTGTGGAGGAAGCACAACCAGCCATTCGTAGTTTAGCATCTATCGCATTTGATGTTGTTAAATCCTATGTGCATATCTTCCCATCATGGAAATATTATACTGAAGATGAAGGAAAATGCCAGTTGCAGGTGTTCATCCAGGAGTTATGTGTAAGTAATGTTATTCATGGCAATTACTTTGCTTTGTCCCATACATTCTACCTCCATGATGGTTATAATACAGCAAATGTTCCCAGTTTTCTCTATAGAGAAGGACCGATTTGGAAACTCAGGATGAGGTAACTTGTGCTAATACCTCTGCTATCTTCAAGAATGCTTGGTAGCAGTATCGGAATTACCTGAAGAAAACGTACTTCACTGGCAAAGAAACTCATCAAATTCCCTTACATTCTCCTGAGACACATTTACGGGATGATGACTGGGAACGCCTTGTTCTATTCTGGTCCAGAGCCAAGAATGTGGTAAGGTCTATGAGCTCATTTTTTATTTTTAAGTACTATATGCCTGCGTCGTACTGTACTCTGTTCATGTAGAACAAGTGCTTAAACCTGAAGAACAACTATTCTCATTTAAGATTCCATTGCTATCATGCATACTGCTTTGCTCTTGTATCACTATATTTACTCATACAAACTTATTTTTAAATTGAAGGATCCAATCGAAACTCCAATGGCACAACAGGTATGTTTAAGCATGTTTGTTTAACAGGTTTGCTCTTATAAATAGCTCTGTTGATTTCAATTTCAATTGTGTATAAAGTTGACTTCTCATATCATGCTCATTATTAGCATCACAATAGAGCCAATAGTGTTGTTGTACATGTAGACCCGTGGTACCCATCTGAAATCTTGTTGTGCCGTGTAGTTTCCCACGCTTTGTATTCTTTCAATGCTGCTTTGTCTTGAACTGATATGATTTGAACTAAACTTGTTATGTGTCTGCTTGTTTCTTCTTTTAGAATGCTGATAGAATATTATGGAAGAGTACCTTATTAAGCCATGGTAAAGGAAGTAATGCAGATAAGGTTCAGGATAGTGAGACATCCTTGTTGGTCTCCAACAAAGCTGATAAAACAGCTAAGGAAAACTATCTTGAAGATAGTGAGACAACCCCAAAGTCCTGTCTTGGTGTAGTGTTCGAGTTACTGGCCACTACAGCTGGCACAAGCTATTCGAACTCACTGTCTGAATCAGTTTGGTTTCTTGAGTCTCAACTACAAGCTGAAAGACATCGATCAGCTGTGCTGCGACAAGAAGCCGAAGGACTGCGGAAGTCCCTAGAGAATTCAGATGCATACTTTCTGGTGCAACAGCAAGCGTTGGAGGATTTTAGCGCCAAACAAGAGAAAGCTAATAAGCTTGCTAAGCTTATTGCCAGCATGGTGGATACCCAGGATAACATTTCTTGAGCTCTTCTAAAGTTGTTTCAGTTATGGACTTGTTTTGCTGCCGCGTTTATTTGCACTGGTGGCCAATTTAGACGACCAGTGTATGTAATATGCTGCTTTGTTCCCTATATTTGCACTGGTGGCGAACATTGATGCCCGGTGGATGTAATATGTGTAATAGCCGTAATAGTCTAGTGTTAGTTGCTTGTTTATTTATTTACTTATTGTCACGTTTAGTTGTTTGCTTGTAGTCACTGCAGTTCTTTTTCCGCGTTTTTCTAGTGGCCACAATAACCTCTTTTTATAACTAGGCCTCAATAACCATGGCAACATACAGACCGTTGTAACCATGGTCCTGCTACCTGTTGTAGTGACCATGGGCCTCCTACGAGCCGTAGGATCCATGGGCCTTCTATGGGCCGTAGGATCCATGGGCCTCCTACGGGCCGTATAATCAATGGCCTTCTACGGGCCGTATAATCGTTTGGCCAAACATGGGCCATACTATTCGTGGACCAATAACGGTCCGCAAAATGGGTCGTAAACGGGCTAGAGTGGAAATCGTTTGTTTATGGCCCGACCATAACGGGCCGTTAATAGGCCGTATTTGATGACGCTATGAAAACAGCCCAACGGGTTAACGGGCCACAAATGGGCCGAATGTAACCACAGGCTGAATTTGGCCCACAAGCGGAACAGGCCAGTAACGGGCCGTAAGTAACCGAATTCTGGAAATGAGCCCAAGAATAAATGGGCCCTTAGAAGGACGAAAGTTAACACGGGCTGCAAACGGCCAACGGAATAATGGGCCATTAATGGGTATAAAGGGATACACTGTTCATTATGGGCCAGTTTCACCTCGGGCCTTTAATGGGCCCAGAGTTACAAAGGGCCTCGTATGGGCCAAAAGACGTCATGGGCCATACATGGGCCGGAAGTTACAATGGGCTGGAATCATATTGGACGGCCCAGATGACGCTACTGGGCCTAATTCAGATAGGCCTTAACGAGACATGAGTTAGCGGGCTGTAAATGGGCTATATGTGAACAGGCCGTTAACAGGCTTTCCGTGGGCCGGCCCGCTACCTTTTGACCAAGTCAAACGGGCCGGCCTTTTCATCGAAATGGGCCTCTGTTGGGCAGTGCCAAATGTCGACGTATCATAGGCGCCTCCTGTCCAATGAGTGGATTACATTTGTCCCAACGGTGAGCCGACACATGGTTTCTCTGGCCATTGAGAATTTTACACGTGGAAATCCCCATTGGTCCCGGCTGTTAACGGGTTATCGGATCCAAACCGGAACCCGATAGCTTAGCAGCGACCCGTTACGGTGGATTCCACGTGTCGGTTACCCTTGACGAAAGCACTTCCATGACGGGCCATTTATCGTCATGGAAGTGGACACTTCCGTGATGATAATTTTGGTATTGTCATGGAATACTTTTACGACAGCATAGGTATGACTATCTTGATTCTGTCATTGATGTACATGCATGACAGAAAACGTGACCTACTGTGACAAACACGTATCATCACGGAAGTGTATTTTTTTTGTAGTGCTATGCTTTTTCTCTTCTCAAATTCTATTCATGCTACATCACAAAATTTGAACAAGTCAATTTCGGACCCTCCGGGTGAGGAGCAATCGGAGCCACCGATCCGTTAAGGGCTAACTTCTAAAACCTCTTAGTGAATTTCGGTCAGACCAACTCATTCCTATTCGGTCTCACCAAAACCATTACGTTGATCTAGGTTTTCACCTCGGTGCCACTGATTAGAACGATTCGGTCTCACCGAGTTGCAGCAACTGCAAGCAGTTTTGCATCTTGGTGCCACCGAGACGTTCTACTCGGCGCCACCGACAGCATATGGGTATATATATCGCGGACCGAATGTTTGGTAATTCCTTCAAACTCCTCGCTCCCGCACCCCATTGCTGCCACCCCTTGGTCTCCGGATCGTCACCGTCTCCACCTGTGCGCCGTCGTCGCAGGTCTCCACCGCCGTCAATGGACATCGCCTCCGCCGTTGCCACCGTAGCGAACCACCACCAAGTTAGGTCATGGTTCAGCCCCCTTGTGCTATTTCTTTACTCCGATTCAATGCACAAAGCAAATGTTTGTATTCTTGCCACGTTTGAAAGCTTCTTATCCACACAAATAATCCTCTAGATTAGATTTGATGCAAAATCTTAGGGTTAGGTTTCCGCCAAACTCATCTCAGACCGACCGAATTGAAGTTTTCGGTCACACCGATTGGCCCTGGACATTGCACTAAGTACAACTTGGTCTGACCGAACAAGTTTGAAGAGCAAGTCAACCTCAGTGAGGGCAATAGTCCCTCTGGTAGCTATGATGAGGGAAGCAGAAGGACCCCTAGCAACTTGCCAAAGGCAGCTACCAGATAGAGAAAGAAGAGGAATTTTGACAGTGAAGATGAGGACTTTGTGATTCAGGAGGAAGTGACCTCCAAGAAGAAGGTGCTCAAGAAGGAATATGGCACTACTGCTGCCACCAAGCCAGGACTGCAGAAGAAAGCTCCTGCTAAGAGGAATCCTATGTCCAAAGCCAGAGCTTCAACTCAAGAAACTATGCAATTCACACTTGAGCCCAGAGAGGAAGAAGATGCTGCTGGTGGGAAGAAGAAAAGGAAGGAAAGGGTCAGAAAGACCATTGCCAGAGTGATTGGAAGACCATCCATGACGAGGGATGAGGATGAAGATGAGGAGGAGGAAGAGCCTGTTGCACCTCCTGCCAAGTCATAGAAGTTGATGGCAGATGCTATCAAGACTGGTGCTGCTCCTTCAAAGCCCAAGTCTGCCCCCAAGCCCATAGCTCCAGCTCAAGCACCCAAGTCAACTGCTCCAAAGAGATCTACTAGGAACATCTCAGCTACAGAGAAGAACAAGGCCCCAGTGCCTGAGGTCCAAGAAGATGATGAGCCACTAGTGCTCAGGAAATTGAAGCCCAAGATCCCAAATCATAATGATGATCATCCAGTGGCAGAAAACATGAAGTTGAGGAAGGATCATGGTCTGAGACTATGGAGACAGAATGATCCATATGCCACTAGGAGAAGGACTGCTGTGGACTACCATTTTCACACCAGAGAATAGCAGGACTTCTATGAGACTGTCGTATTGGACAAGAAGCCCATTGTATGTGACATGAAATGGGTTGATTGGGAATACATTGATGATAATGAAGACTATTTTCCTCATGTGCATGAGAGGTTCAGGTTGAATGGAGTTGATAAGTTTATTGGACAGAAATTCACAAAATGGAACGATGAGATGATCATGCAGTTCTACTCTACTTCCCACTTCTACCCTGATGGTAAGATTGTGTGGATGATTGAGGGAACCAGATACCAGTCATCAATTTTTGAATGGGCCAAGCTTATCAATGCTCCCAAGGAAGAAGAAAATGATCTTGATGTTTATGGAAAACCCAGGAAAGATCACAACTCAATGGCCAACATGTACAAGCCTATACCTAATGCAGCTCTGGAGACACACAAGCTAGGATCAATATATTATCTGCTTGCTGGACTAGCCGCCATGAACACCATCTTGAGGCATACTCTGTTGCCCAAGTCTGGAGATCACAGGATGATACGTGGTCACTCCATCAACTTGCTTCATTTGTTTGATGTTCCCCAGAAGTTTAAAGTCATGAGCTTGACTGTTGAGACATTGAAGAGGACAGCAGCCGACCAGAAGAGCTCTTGTGGATATGCCCCACACATTCAAATGTTGATCAACTCCAAGGTTGGAACTGGGACATATCTGCTTGACAAAGAGCATCTACCCCCGAGGCCTGATTTTGAGGACAACAAGGTTGTCATGGATGCATCCCGTCCTACATGTGCTCAGGCCCAGGAGAAGATCGAGAAAGCAAAGGCTACAAAAGCAATGAAGCCAGCAAGTGCTCCAGATGCTTCAAGAGTGAATCTCAAGACCAAGCAAGATCAGCTCAGTTATCTGCTTGAGGCTACCATGAGGATTGAGAAGGGCTTGGCCACCTTGTCTCAGAATCAGAAGAGTCTTGAAAGGATCATTGAGACTAAGATGTATGACCTTGATGTGAAGGTCACAGAGATTTAGACCATTGTGGAGAAGCTAAGGGATGATGCTGAGGACAATGATGATAGACCCACTATAGACAGATTCCGATCAGCGCCAAGGGCACGGAGGTCAGCTACTGAGCCAGCTGCAGATTTGAGGCCTGCTCACTCTGCTCCTGCCACTGCAGCCACAGCCCTAGTTGCTCCTCCAGTATTCACTCCTCCAGCTCCACAGACTTCAGTAGAAGCATTTGCAGACGCAGTCATCTCAATGCCATCTACGCACACCGGAGCTACAAGCCAGAAGACCACTTCAGGAGCTCCCGGAGATCATGCCTAGAGAGCCGCATAGCACTATACATTTTTGAACTTTTTGGTAACTTGTTGCCAAAGGGGGAGAAAGTGTATAGATCATAGGCTTCGAGAGAGAGTGTCTTTTGCTTTTGTTGGTCTTATTTGCCTTGCTACTTTGGTTTGTTTGGTTGTTGCTACTCTTGCTACATTTGTGTTATGCTCGTGAGATACCTTATGTGATCATGTGTTTGATCATACTACGCTTAATGTGTGCTTGCATGATTATATCTATGAATGTTTGTGTATGATCAATCACTTGCACTACAAAAAAAGACACATCCGTGACATTTTGGGCCGAACGAATTTTTTTTCTGTCATGCTTATGACACTTCTATGATGATAATTGTGATAAAAGCATGTATCATCATAGATGTGGTGGGCTCCTACTTCTATGACAAAAAATCATGACAGAAAATGAGCTTTTCATCCTGGGCGGGCCGGGGACGCACCTGCATGACATTCTTTGGGTCGTCCATGATGGAAAAAATCATGGTAGAAGCGAGGGCGAGGAAAATATCGGGGAGTTCCCGGTTACGGTGGGTGGTCGGGGCCGAGTGATGCACGGAGGTTTGCGCGTTTCTCTCGTGCACGCGCGTGTGTGCTAGGCATTGGCTAACTGAACCCGAGCGATCGCACTAGCTACATTACTAAACCCGAGCGATCGATCCCTTGGCTGTTAACTGAACCCGAGCGATTCATTCGCTGCTGACTGAACCCGAGCAATTCCTTCGCTGCTGCTGCTAACTGAACCCAAGCGATCGATCACTTCTGCTGCTTACTGAAGCCGATCGAGCCCTCATGCGAGACATAGCCAGCCGGTGTTGGGTTGCCTCTCAATGAACAGTGACCGTTGCTACCGTGCGCGCGGCATGTAGAACGAGTCGAGATGTGGTGAGTCGAGCCGGTTGGTTGGCTGTGGATAAACAGTTCCAGATGGGGGTTGGATGAACAGGACCCCGTGGTAGTAGGCCGTTGCCGCTGGATGAATAGGACACCAAGGAGGCCGCCGTACCCCAGCCGGTTGGGGGTGGATGAACAGGACCCCGTGGCGGCTCTATGAACTGTAGCCGGTGGAGGCTGGATGAACAGTAGCTGGTGGAGGCTGGAGGAAGTCAACGGTGGATGAACAGCAGCCCGTGGAGGCTGGAGCGAGGTAGTAGATGGTGGATGAACAGGACCCCGTTCCGACCGTAGGCACTCGAACAGAAGTCCGTTTCCTCCTTTTTGCGGTACGCCAGACCCCTCCCGATCAACAGGACCCGTTTCGACCGTAGGCCCTCAAACAGAAGTCCATTTCTTCCGTTTTGCGGTACACCAGACCCTTCCCGATGAACAGTACCCCGTTTCGACCATACGCAGTCGAACAGAAGGCCGTTTCCTCTGTTCTGCGGTGCGCCAGACCTTGTTTCGGCTGTTCTGTCCAAGCAGGTTGGCTCCCAGTGAACACGATGCATTCTGTTCCCTCTCGATGAACATGACGTAGTTTCTCCATTCCGACCCAGCCGGTTGGCTGCCGATGAACAGGTCGTCATCGCTGTACGTGTTCGAGACATCGCCCGTATGTACGTACGTAGTCATATTTACTTTCTTGCAGCGTGGCTATACATACGTGTACATAATTTATACAGGACTGCCTTAACTGCTACGTCACACGTGCTGCTCCTTGCTCGGCCATGGTTCATCCTTACAGAGAGATCGACCAGTATGTATGTACATGTTCGCTACCAGAGAGACAACTCTATGTATGGTTCGACCCGGTGGGTCCCAGCTGTCAGGAAGGATAAGGAGGCACTTCCTTGCATGCGAAGATATAGCTGATGGGTCCCAGCTATCAGGGGAGGAATCATTTATTTTTCCCGTAATAAGGAGGCACTTCCTTGCGTGTGAAGATGTAGCTGGTGGGTTCCAGCTGTCAGGGGAGAAAACATCATTTTTCAGGGTAAAAAGGATGCAGTTGCATGCATGTGTCCATGGGCGTGGTGCGTCCCCACTATCAGCCTCTCCATGTACAGTCATCTTCCGATGATTCGTTTGTTGACCATGTTGACCACACTGTGCCGAGCGCAGCAAGGCCGGTGGACGACGGCGAGGCCCCAGACTGGAATGACCCGGAGATGGGGAAGACGCGGTAGTGGAGTCGCAGATGGAGAGGAGTGGGAAACTTGACTGGTTCGGGTGCAGGGTGGGCTTACACTCGGCAGAGAATAACAGGAGGTGCGGAGGAGCGGAGGCATGGCCTGGCCGTCGGTGGGGTAGCGTTTCGCTGCGAGGCGCGTGAAACAGCACCGCCGGATGCCGGAGGCTGGAGCAGGCGGTCCCGGCAGCGCTGGAGGAAGAAGACAAGAGATTGAAGAAGAATGCCGGCCATTGGATGTCAATCGAATGCCTTGCTTAGGCTTCTACCTTTGTATTTTTTTTTGCGAAAGTGCTTAGGCTTCTATCTACTGGCCCACATGTCAGCCAGTCCATTTGGTTTTTTTAGTCCATTTGGTGGGCTGGGTGAAACAATGATGTAGAGTCTATGCAGCCTGTTTATATATTACGTTAGAATTTAAAGCCCATTTGCATTTTTTTCGAAATCCATGGACTTGCTGGGCTGGGTGAAAATATCATGTTGGGCTGGACGGATAAATGTTATAAAAACATAAACACATGATTGCACGTCTATTACTGATTGGTCAGTAAAATCTTTGCAAGCTTACGTACGCAATCACCAGGAGTTAACTTGCCAAGTTATATATAAACAATTATTATTATTATTTTGTAAGAACTTTCGATTTACGAATAAAATATCATTTTAATTTGATGAGTTAATAGGACGTGGCGTATTATTATTTTTTAGGCTAGACATGGGACAGTTGAGTTGGTTCTAGGGGAAACTACTGGGAGAAAACTCAGATTACATCGAAAAAGAAAGTGGGAGAAAATTCAGATATAGGATTAATAAAAATGAAAAATAAAGGAAGTGGGAAGGTCTATACAATGGTTGGACGAACCACAGGTTTAACGGAACCTTATGTTGTTTCTATTATATATATGTAATAAAATAAGATATAAATATAAATATAAGTATATATATATACTATTATTGAAGGGAAAACATAGGTTCAGTTTTGCATTCTTATAGAAAAATAGAACTAAGTTGTGCGTTGTCTTGAAAAAACAAACATAACTTGTGCTGCTGATGTTATAGACAAGCTAGGCTGGGAGGCCCAGAGGCCGCTTGATACCTGCTGGACCCCAAAAAAAAGTTGTAACCTACTGGATCAACAGTGTCTGCATGTCTTGGGTTGCGCATGTTAAACAACAAAACCTAGGCCATGGACCTGGTGGGCCCGGACTGTCAGCCTCTCGACGAACAGTCGTCTCCCGATTCCTCTCATTTTGTTGACCATGTTGGGAACGACAGACGGCGGCGCCGCGGCGAGAGCACCAAGGCGGAGGACAACATCGAGACCTTGAACCGGAATGAACCGGAGCCGGGGAAGACGCAGGCGGAGGGGAGTACGAGGGTTGACTTGTTCGGGTGCAGGGTGGGCCGGTGGAGCTGCCGCCGCCGGAGAATGTGTGGGAGTGGAGGGATGGCCTGGCCAGCGCCATAGGCTAGGATGGTTCACCGAGGCGTGCGCGGCAGCGCCGCCAGCCACTGTAGGAAGAGGAAGAAAGATTGAACAAAATAAAGAAATACAAATGGATAGGTGGTTGGTCCCAGATGTCTATGTACGAGACCTACTGGCTCCACCTGAGAAGGGGAATATGTTGGGAGGAAGGAGATTCAACGCACGGTAGCGTAGTGAACTAGTTACATACATATGCAAATAGCCACTCAAAAAAAGCAAATAGGTTAATGGGTTTTTAGATGAAATACTTCGGATAAAACACATAATTATGACACATAGGCTAATCCATGAAACACCCAGATGATAAAGGTGCTTGAACAGAAAAGTACATCATCTAGACCTTCCTGGCACGCTTGATCATGACGTTGTGGCTGTCCGTGTACTTGTCGGTTACGGGAAGCAGACACACCCTCATGTCCATGATCTGCATGTACATGTCGTAGCATGCGTATGCGTCCTTGGCCGCGTAGGTTTTGTAGGCTAGATTCAGAGGTACTTCCTACGTGTTCAAGTCCTTGGTATCGATGTCTTCTTTCATGTTGGCGTAGCAGGGGTCGATGATGGTCGCGGCGAGGTCAACCACGGAGTCCTTCTCCGGCCCGTTGCCGATGATCTTGTATTGCTTCTGGATGTCGACAAGCTTATTGCACCAGATGGCCGAATTGTAAAGCACAGTTGCGTTCTTCCTGCTCTCCACCATAGCGAAGATGCAGTCGGCGGTGCCGATGAAACAGGCGAATGCTCCAGGACCTCTGATGGCCCTACAGAAGTGGTAGCCGAGAACCTCGTCCCGCACGCATACCTGGGCGACAGCGATCCGCTGGTCCCTGTCAGGAGACGAATGGATGGGGTCTAGTCCCGCGACCTTGTGCTTTCTCCTCCTGTAGGTACTGCTTGAACTTGGCGAGGCAGAGCTTCACCGAGTCCGGATCATTGGTGTACATCACATTCAATTTGGTGCTGCCTTGGGTCTGAACGGCGAACTCAAAGGTGAACTCCTTGCTGAAGTCCATATCCAGCAGGCTCACCCCTCGGATCGCCATTGGAGTCTCTTCTCATGCAGAGTTGATGCGGCGGTTCTCATTTTGTGGGGATTGGGGGTAGGGGGAGATGAAGACGATCACTGTGTACTGGGGTACTAGGGGGCGGCACCGCGACAGTAGCAGCAGTTCGTTTTTTCAATCTTGGGGAACTGCAATCGACGGTGAACGAGTGGGTAGGCCGCGGTAGCAGTTCGTTTTTCAGCACTTGGGGAACTACATCCAACAGTAAACTGAGTGTGTATAGGCGATAGTAGTTACTACCCCTCCCTCGCCCGCTGCACGCCCGGCAGAACATGCCCCCTCGGGTTCACGAGTTGGTCTGTATTGGTACTATAATAGCAAGTGTTAGTGGTCACTTTACTTAAATTTTATTAGCGTTAATTAAAATTTATTCTTAAAACAAGCAAAACATTGGCTCATTCTATCAGTGCCACAGGATCAACATGCACATCAATTAGAATTATTATTCTCAAGACACAAATGATAGGCTCATTTGCCGCACTTTCACAGACAATTCTACCAAGTTTGAATAGATTGTTATGGTTGCTGTCCTCTGCATCATCATGTCGTGTTTCCCAGCTTGCAAGATTTAGACCAACCAATAAGATTGAAATAATAAGAAAAACAAAGATGCCTACACATCACAATGATTCCCAGCTTGCAAGATTCAGAACCAACCCATTAGATTAAAATAATAAGTACAACAAAGATGCCTACACATCTCAATGATTCACATATCAGAGCCAATCGTAACTATACAACTCAAACATTGTGAGAATGTGAACAAATAAATAAAAATTGATCGATGCTTCATGTAAGCAATTTGATCCAAGATTTGCTTAAACATTGAAACCAGTCCTTTTTAAGGCCTCACAGGTCAAACATTGGTAGCTGAAATATTCTGCATCACTGGTGGCACTACCACTTCCAATATATGCACAAGAGGGCCTTCTAGATTTTGAAGTAGTGTGTATAGAGCCTCATCCTTAGTATTTAACAAATACACATAGCAGAATCTAGTGGAATCATCAATCAACGTCCTGAAATATCTCTTTCCACCTTGCACACACGCATGGCACTTTAGAGCCTTTGGATAAAGTGAATCTCGGGATTAAATCCATCTTGGCTAGCCGTGTCATACAACCCAAGAACTTGGCGAGTGCTTTTGACCATCACAACATCTGTAGTTGAGTATTCATGTTTGCATAAATAAGAAAGAGCATGATTACTATAATATTGGCACTAGTTAAAGCAACTTTATTTCCAAAACAAGAAAAGATTGCGATAGAATAGCTTTATTAAAAAAAATACAATGTTAGCACAATATGATAAAGCACAATCATGTTGATAAAGGACAGTACTAACCTGTGTGAGATGACTTTGGGAGATCAAGTTATTTTTCATGTCCCTATATCTTGCCATGAAGGCGATTCGTTGACATCCATTAACACCTCAGTGTGGTAGTAGAAGGAGGAGCGTCAACTCATTTCAATCACTTTTTTGTGCAGTTCAACTAAAATTATGGCGCCCGCCAGTTAGAGAGGGGGCCCGCGCCACCTCAATGGTAGGCGTGATGGACTCAACTAGTTCATTGCATCTATGTGACTGATGCAGTGCACATGGACTTGATTCTGCCGGATAGGCCTTCTGCAAGTTATCTACATTGGAAATGAAATGGTAGCTAAGACAGTAGCTCTATTTTAAATGTATTATTACTTCATTTTATCAGTGGCAGTAGCGGTGCCAAAAGATTGCCACAAATTATTAGTGGCATTAAATTAAGATGCAAAAACAATATCATTATTGCTTTCTCATAGCAGTGCCATAACAGTAGCACAAGATCACTAGCTGGATGCAGTGTCAAAATCAACCAAGAAGGAACATACCCGGTCATGGGAACCATAACTGAGAGAGGGGCCCTATGCCGCCACGACTGGATGTGGTGAACCTGCAGATCCACTCGGATGATTCAATTCAGGCGACCTTTTTCTGCAGTTTCGCCTGAAATGAAGCAGAGATTGTATCATGCAGCTAGCAAGAAGTACTTGCTCTCATGAGTTGGCAGTTCTTCTTTAGTAGTTGCACTAAAATTGAGCAACATTAAGGTTGGCTGTCTTGCTCATGCAAGGTGCAACTATAATTTGCTTATCCTTTTGTGTAGTTCCACAAAAATAAAGTGCCATTGTGGTGAAAGTGATGGCTCTTCTTGCAAAGGCTAATAAAATGTTGCACGAGATTACCAGCAAAGTTTGACGGAGATGTTGGAAACTCCGATCAACCTTTGTGCAGTTCAACCAAAATTGAGAGACGTTGCCCACGTGACATTTTAGTTGAACTGCACAAGACACTCATTCCAAAAAAAAAGTGTTTTGTGCAGTTCACCAAAAGGTCACAATAGCAACGAGGTGAAATGGATATCCCTATCCACACAAAAAGATAGAAAGAAAATAGTTACTGGTCAATAACAAGATACGAAACATACAATAAATGAAAAGAAGCATCTTGATTATGTTCATGGCAATCACGCAAGAACAGTAGAAATTTCAAAATAGCAGCATTGCTTCATGTTACCGGAAGCATTACGATCAACAATGAAATTCGTCAAATATGGGATTACTTTAATGGTGGCATTGCTTGTTTACCAGATATAGTAGACCAACAGCAGCTAAAGAGTTGGTTTAAGGGCATGGGACAGTGGGGACACCAGGACACTCGGTAGTGTAAACAAGCAACTTACTTATCATACTGGAAAAAATAGCAGGAGTACCATTTGTAACACAGTTTAATTGCATCGTATTACTGGAGGCATTAGATTAACAATAACATTGGTTAGACATGTCCTTACGGTAACAGTGTGATTGCTTCATTTTACATGCACCCTTATGTTAACAACTGCAAAAAGTTGGTATAAGGACATGCGACAATGGACGCATCAGCACAATGTACCTACAAGGAGGCATAAAGTGGTGATGCAGAGTTTGTTCATACTCTGTGAGGGCAGCAAATCTAGTCCTGGATACCTTTTACTATGTGAGGGCAGCAAATCTAATCCTGGACATACTCTGTTGACTTGTTCACCAGCCGCCACTTTCTATCCTTTTTTTCAACCAATAATAGATTTGTTCCCTATCCAGTTTGTACTGCCTTTTCCCTTTATTTCCCTTTTCAACCAAGAGACCGGTTGGGTATCCAGTCTCTACTACTTTTCCCCTGTTATTTCCTCTTTGAATCAAGTCCTAGATTCATGCTACAACTTTCCCCCCTTCGCTGTTTGAACCAAGTCCTAGATTCGACTGCATGAAGTAACTTTACCTCTAATAATACTAAAAATTTAGGTGGCTTTGGAAGAGCTGATGGAAGTAGAAAAAGATCCACATGCAGACACGTGGGGAGCTGGGGTAGTAGAGTAGGGCCACTTTCGAAGGAACTTATACCTGAGGGTCATCGGGATGTGGCTAGGAGGCCGGCGGCAGGTCGGATCTGCCCACAATACGGCAGGGAGGAAGAAGGGGTCGGAGGACCTCCCGAGCTGGCGCTGTGTCGGAGAGAACGGCACAGGCAGAGGATCGGGACCTGCCGGCAGTTGTGGGTTTCCTCCCTCGCCGCTGATGACCGTGTGAACGATGCACCTAGTCCCCTACACACACCGGCCGAAGGGATCCGACCGGATCTGTGACCAGCGGTCAGCAGAGAGAAAGTGTCACTACCGCTGTCTTGTTCAGATCCGGAGAGGATGAGAGAACGAAGAGAGCAACCCTAGTAAAGCAAGTGCTCAGGCCCCTACCTATATATATAGTGGAGTGATTATCTTTTTCTCTCCACAACAAGCGTTTCAATTTGTGGACGTGGCATTAAAGAAAAGAAACTCTCTATTTAACGTGACTGACTGCAATTTGCACTTTGTTCATTTGTGCTCCCCGGCCCTCCATTCATTGAACAACCCCATGGGTGAATAAACATACAGTACTATTCATATAGAACGAACAAGCTCGAACTATTTTGGCTTTGAGATATCGATGGTACAGTTTGACCACATTGCATCATTGGACTCAGTACTTTGAAGAAACCTATACGTATAAACGCATGCATGGTTTACATTCCGAATTGCTAGCTAGAGCTTGAACTGTATTTGTTTACATGTACTTCCTTTTTCTTATGGTTTTCTGCTCCATGGCGCAATTCATCGATACAAAATTATACTATGAGTATTTAAAAGTTGAGGGCAGGGCTTTTCCCGGGCAGTACGTGCGGCAGTTTTCGCGTAGCCGGTTTGACAGAGAGGCGAGGAGGGTGAGGGAGTAGTGGATTCAACTTACTGCTGGAAAGGTAGGGCTGTGCGAATTGACGGCTCGTTACTGCTGGAAAGATGGGGTCTTGTGATATGACTACTCACTATAGTCATTATTACTCTGGCTCTACGACCGGGGTGATGCCCCCCTTCCGTTCCCCACTCTAAATCTAGTGCATGACACGTCGACCGGATGCTGGCTCTCCCACATGTCGGCGAAGTAAGAAGGAGCAAAGAATCATGCGGTATATATAGTACTACGTAGTATATACTACTACTCACGTCGGAGGAGTGCGAAACACGGCAGCCCAGTGAACCAGCAGGCGATAGGCCATAGAAAACAATGTGGTGATATGGCCTAAAAACAATGTACTACAGTCCAGTCTCTAGCACGTACAGTACTCCACCTCTTCGTCCTCCTCTCGGTTCATCGCCATCATACTTTTCCCATTCCTGTGTTTTTAGTATCCTGCGAATCAAAGCGGCCCTTAGATTGGTTTAGGTCCGGTCATTTTTTATAAATGTGTTATGTCCAGAATTTAATGAACATGCTCCGGTTTCTATGAAAATAATCAAGTTTGCATGTAGTAATTCATTTATTTATTTATTCTTCTGCGGGGGGTTTGCATGTAATTCGTCAGGTCTGAAATGTAAAGTACGCCGGCATGGTTTCATATGCTCCGAGTCATGCATGCACTACGACCCAGATGCTCTATGTCCCACGTGTCGGCGAAAGTAAGCACGTGGAAATAGCCTAGGAGTACATATAGGAGGAAAAATGCGTGAAAAAATATGTAATATAAAGCGTAGCTGCAGTTCAAAAAGGATACCTAAATTGATGACAGGTGTAGGTCGCATGCACCCACCTAGTGGTACTCAGTACTAGACGTACGAGTACTCAGTACTCCTATTATATCAACACGAGTCCCATCTGACAACAGTGTCTGTGCTACAGCTAGCTCTTCTCCCTCGTTTCTCTCTTCTAATTCTAACTCAGCCGACGTGAGGTGGGCGGGGTGGGGATTTGCCGATAGTTAGTTTGCTCAACTGCGGCCCCACCTGACAGTGAAAATGCTAAGACAACAAGCGTTCCCTTTCTTGAGCAGCGTGCCGGACAAACCGTGTGGGGGTGCGACGCGAACGTGGTAGTCTTTACCTTTATAACTTGTACATAGAAAATGCCAAGCCAAGCACGATGAGCGGCGGGCCAGAACAACAGAGTGGGGTGCGACGCGAACGGCACAGGCGTGCTGTAGTACTTGTTCCACTTTCTCGTTTTGAACTCGTGACCTGTAGTAATGCTGAGTTTTGAATATATAAGTTTGGTTGTCGCGCCAATATATATACTCCCTCCATGTAGGTTGGGTCATTGAAGTCAAAATTTGAAACAAAACACGATGGTGACCAGTCTACCTCCGTCCTGGTTTATTGCTCCCCATCGTAATCAGTGGCAAAATTTGACTAACAAAAGGTTCATGCATGTCACCAAAATTATATCATTGAAAACTATGTTCAAATACAAATCAAACGATATAATTTTTTTTGACATGCACTAATATTTTGTTAGTTAAATCTTTGGTCAAAATTTATTACAAAAGGGACTAATAAACCAGGACCTAGGTAGTACTCCAGGATGAAGACAGTGATACTACATATAATTAACGCCAAATAAGAGCAAGGGATCACACATGTCATTTACAAATGGAATAAAAATGACATACACTAATAAAACATCAAGGCCACGAGGCGATGCAGTAATGGTTACAGGAGGCGAGAAGAAAGATGCATCCATCAACGACCTCCTCCTCCTCGACTCAGGGCGCCGGCCCACTGAACGGCGGCTAAGTAGCAGCGGCTTTCGTGGCCAGGTCAACGTGCTTCTCAACAATGGCGTCCAAAGATTCCAGCCGGTGGAAGAAGGCCAACGTCTTTCTGTCCTCCCTGGCCTTGTAGTGGCCTATGTAGAGGATTTCCTCATAGACGTGGATGTGTAGGTCGACGGTTTCTTGCATGGCGAGGCGCTGCGCGGCGAGCACGGCCTCGAGGTGGACATTCTTCGTCGCGACCTCTGGCAGTTGCAGGGCCACCAGGGCTTGAAAGAGTTCGTCACCATGGAGGCCGATGAGGGTGGCAGGCAACAAGGAGCCTGGGCATGCGGGCTAGAGCAGTACGGCAAGGTCGCCCGTGCGCTTCTTGATGGCAGTGAACTTGCGGATGGAGCGGACCATCATGTCGTCCATGCGAGAGGCAAAGCCGGCGTTGGCGAGGGCTATGACACCGGCGGTCGCCAGCACCATCTGGAAACACTGCATGGTGTGGGGCCACAGGCCGGCATCTTGGATGATCTGGTGCAACCGACTGCTGCTCGTGTCCATCGCCTCCATTGGTGCTTGTGGTTCTGGTCACTTGGTCTTGGATTGGAGTGAGCAGTGTTGCGCAGAGACTAGGAGTAGATGGATTGGAGTGGTGGGGCGCCTTTATATGGGAGTCCAAACTGCGTTGCATTACATTGTGCTGGCTCCATTCTGCTTCTCCAATTAATTCCCTCTGCATGCTAATTGAGGATTCATCATTGACCGTTCAACGTCTCGGGAACCGCTACCCTCTCCCTCCTTGGCATTCAAGCCGTATCAATGCAAATGCGGGTCAAGAAGAGACTAGTCATTACTACATTGTGCACCGCGCCCAAGGCGGAGGGGAAAATGAGAGAACTTAATATTTTTACTGTAGTACTACCATTGCATGCAATGAACTGACCGCAGCATGCCGTGCTAGGTAGTCTCAAGGCATTAAAAACATACACGGCCCATGTCTCTTATTGGTTGATTCCTTTATTCACGTCAAGAAACAAGAAACGAGGTCGAGTTAATGCACCGTGCCTAAGTGTTTTGGGATTATAAAGGTTTTCGTAAGCGATCGACACAATAACCGTAAGATCTGCATCCGACGGTGGCACCTATTTGACTCAAACAGCAATAGAAAAGAAATGCCACAAAACTGCGACACCACGCCCCCTCCCCTACACATAAGACTGGCACGCGAGCGTACGCAACTCCCACGTTTGGGTTGCGCTTGGCTCTTCGCCTCTTCGAGAAGTCGAACAATGATGTCATTTACGACTGGAATAAAAATGCCATACACTAATAAAACATTAAGGCCACGAGGCGATGTAGTGCTGGTTACACGAGGCAAGAAGAAAGATGCATCCATCGACGACCTCCTCCTCCTCGACTCAGGGCGCCGGCCCACCGAATGGCGGCTAAGTAGCAGCAGCTTTTGTGGCTAGGTTAACGTGCTTCCGAACAATGGCGTCCAAATATTCCAGCCGGTGGAAGAAGGCCAACGTCTTTCTGTCCTCGCTGGCCTTGTAGTGACCTATGTAGACGATTTCCTCATAGACGTGGATGTGCAGGTCGACGGTTTCTTGCATGGCGAGGTGCTGCGCGGCGAGCGTGGCCTCGAGGTGCACATTCTTCGTCGCGACCTCCGGCAGCTGCAGCGCCACCAGTGCTTCAAAGAGCTCGTCACCTTGGAGGCCGATGAGGGTGGCAGGTAACGAGAAGCCTGGGCGCGCGGGCTGGAGGAGTATAGCAAGGTCGTCCGCGCGCTTCTTGACGACGGTGAACTTGCGGATGGAGCCGACCATCATCTCGCACATGCGAGAGGTGAAGCCGGCGTCGTGAGGGCTATGACACCGGCGGTCGCCAGCACCGTCTGGAAACATTGCGTGGTGCGGGGCCACAGGCCGGCGTCTTGGACGATCTGGCACAGCCGACTGCCGCTCGCGTCCATCGACGCCATGGGTGCTTGTGGCTTCTGGTCACTTGGTCTTGGATTGGAGTGGGCAGTGTTGCGAAGAGACTAGGAGTAGATGGATTGGAGTGGTAGGGCGCCTTTATAAGAGAGTCCAAACTGTGTTGCATTCACATCGTGCTGGCTCCATTCTGCTTCTCCAATTACTTCCCTCTGCATGCTAATTGAATGAGGAGGCATCATTGAGCGTTCAACGTTTCGGGAACCGCTACCCTCTCCCTCGTTGGCATTCAAGCCGTATCAATGTAAATGCGTGTCAAAAAGAGAAGTTGAACGGTCAAACTAGCCCTCATGTGTGGATACTTTAGGGCTATTTGAGCCCAAACTAGCTCAAACTAACTCTAATCCCTGGATCCAAACAGGGCCAAAGAAGAGAGAGAGAGGGTTAGAGCAAGGTTAATAATACAGCCAACTGTTGGCTATAAGATGTTGCCATATCATCTATAGCCAACACATATAGTCACTCATGCAACAAGGTTAGCTATAAGGTTGGCTGTAAGATTAGTACTTTTTCTCATCTTCTCTCTATCTCTTTCCTCACATTTATTGCATATGCCTTGGAGCACGCATATAGCCAGGCACTTGCATGTAAGTAGGCTATAAGCCCACTATTGTACTTGCTCTTAGAGTAACAGAGTTGGTAGATACCGTACCATGTTAAATGCTATGCTACTTTGTGTCATGCATGGTAATAAATATGATCATCTATGATACTACTCTATAATACTACTATGCACTATGGAGATAGTATCATACACTAGTATCATATGCATGATACTAGTATATGATACTCCCCACTCTGAGTAGCCTTAATATTTAATCCCTCCATTCCTAAATATTTACGGTGTAGATTCACTCATTTTGCTCCGTATGTACTCATTACGGTGTAGCCACTTGTTGAAATCTCTAGAAAGACAAATATTTAGGAACAGAGGGAGTATTTGCTAACTAATACCATTGCATGCAATGAACTGACCACTGCATGCCGTGCTAGGTACTACGTCTCAAGGCATTAAAAACATACACGGCCCACGTCTCTTATTGGTTGATTCCTATTCATGTCTAGAAACAAGAAATCTGGTCGGGTTTGTTTTGGGATTATTTGATTTTCGTAAGATGACTATAACTAGCAATCGCCACAATAACCATAAGATCTGCATCGGACGGTGGCACCTATTGGATGCAAACAGCAATAGAAAAAATTGCCACAAAACTACCACACTACGCCCCACCCCTACACATAAGACTGCCACGCGAGCGTTCGCAACTGCCATGTTTGGGTTGCGCTTGGCTCTTCGCCTCTTTGAGAAGTCGAACAATGATGTTACTACTTCTACAGTATCGAATCAACTGTTGCATGTCTCGTCCACCGCGTGGGCGAGGGAGAGCTTGTTGTAGGAGTAGTAAAAGCAAAAGGTTCTCCTCGTCTGCCAGCCACCGAGCGTATGGGCGAGGGAGAGGGCGTACTACTAGTAATCAAGCTTCTCCTTGTTGTACGAGTTGGCGCGACACATCATAGCACGGGCCCCACATGCTTGCCTCTAAACTTGGCTAAAAGACACACATTGTACAATATTTGCTGCAACCTCTAACATTTACCCCACCACAAATTAAAATATATATTCCTCTCTTGACCAAATCAGCGTGCAAACTACAATAACTAGGATGACAAGTAGGGCCAAAAGATTATTTTTAATCAAAAAAATGCTTCGAGACGGCCTCATAGCATGGAGCCGACTCCAACGATTTTAAGCTTAGAGGCACGGTACACGCTATCCTAGACTATGTTACTATACTATCTCCCCTACACATGAAACTGCCACACGAGCGTTCGGGTTGCGCTTGGCTCTTCGCCTCTTCGGGAAGTCAAACAATGATGGTACTACTATAGTGGAAAACTACTAGTATGCTTCTGGCCATCTGACACCGAATGAACTGCTGCATGTCCACCACGTGCGGGAGGGAGAGCGTGTAGCGAAAGCTTCTCCTAGTCCTACGAGCCACCACGCTCATGGGCGAGAGAGAGGGCGTTGTAATCAAACATCTCCTTGTTGTACGAGTTGACACGACACATCAAAGTAGTGCACTTGATATATTTCACTAATTTGCGTTTACCGATGCATTAATTACAACGCATGCATGCCTGTCGTGACTTTCCTTTTGATACTTGCATGTGTTGCTTTAATGCACCTTGAAGTAGTATGAATATGTGATAGTAAAACTTTCTAAGCAAGTATAATAAGGTGACGTGGGCAGGTTGTAAGGCTTAAAATAATATATTGTTGCTGAGTTGGCAGAGAGAGAAGAGGAGAGAGAAGAGAAGCGGGCTACTCCCTCCTTTCCGGTTTATAGGGCTTATCTCAAAAATTTTAGGTTTCCCGTTTTATAAGTCTCAATTTGATTGTTCCCCATCACATGTTCAGATTTCAAGGTGCATTAATCATTGCATGCAAGGATTAAGAGAAAAATGACCAATGCATGTACTTCATGCATGCATGCATTGCAATTAATGCATTGGTAAACACAATTTTTTGAGGAAAACGAGCGCATTAATTGAGTACTTTTACAAACTACAAAAATTATTCCACCACTCATCTCCTTGGTTGGTGAGATGTTTGAATTGAGCCCTATAAACCGGAAAGGAGGTAGTACTAACTAACAGCCGGCTGTAGCACGTGCTCCTAGACACTTTGTGAGAGAGAAAGGTGGGCCATGTATCAATGAAGTAGTACTTATTTGTATCTGACTATTATACTTGCTGGCTATAAACTTGGATGTAGATGATGTGGCAACATCTTATAGGCAGCGGC
This sequence comes from Thinopyrum elongatum, assembly GCA_011799875.1. NCBI lineage: Eukaryota > Viridiplantae > Streptophyta > Magnoliopsida > Poales > Poaceae > Thinopyrum > Thinopyrum elongatum. The sequence goes on from CM022302.1 coordinate 198,649,717, forward strand.
TGGCTATACTATTAACCATGCTCAAAAGCGACAGATGGTGGTGCACGAGGAGGGCGAGATCATGCCGACGGAACAGGACCTGACGATGGAGCTCTCTATGGTCTCTATGGACCTCACCTTGCTCCACTACCCCTTATGCCTCTGCCCCTTGAAGCCTCCAGTGTACGAGGTTCGAATACACCTCGTCCGTTCGGCTGATCGAGCAAGGTGCAGGTTTCTTGATTGATGTGTTGTTTGATTGATTTGTGCAGTGCAAGGGAGGGCACCTGGCCTGCGCGGACTGCCGTGGCGAGCGCCCCAGGAACCAGCGGCAGTGCCAGAAGTGCGAGCGCGGCGGCGGCTTCGACGTGCAGAACACGGCGATGGACAACGTCCTCTCCTCGGTGAGGGTGGAGTGCCCGCAGCACGAAGGTTGTGGGCTCTACGTCACTTACAACAAGCTCGCCGATCACCAGAGCGTGTGTCCACTCGCGCCCTACAAATGCCTCGTGCCCGTCTGCGGCTACGAAGGCCCGCCGCCGGCGCTCCCCCACCACATCAGCACCGTGCATCCCATGCCCGTGCACAGGATCCAGTACGGCAAGGTGCTCTAGCTGCAAGTGCCAGTGTCGGAGCCGCGGCTCTTGCTGTTCGCGGAGGAGGACAACATTTTTTGTGGTCGGCGGCGTGCTCGACATCGGCGCGCCTATCGCCGTGTCGCTCGTGTGCATCAGAGCGGGGGCATCCCCACCGCAGCACTTTGCGGCCAAGCTGTGGGCGAACAGTCCACCAGGGGAGCCCAAAGGCAGGACCGACGCCGTCAAGGTGGAAATCGAGGTGACAAGCAGCAAGGTTCCCGGCGCCGTCGTCGTGCAGGAGCTGACCTTCTTCACAGTTCCGCCCAAGCTGCTGGTCGGGGCTGGGTTGTCGAGGATGGTGTCCCTCCACATTCAGATTGACAAGCTCACCTCCCAAATGATTCTACAGTGCCTTCTGTTTATCTTAGTAATATGCTAATATAGGGGTTAGCTCGGTCTACTTTAGCTTAAGAGATGGTGGATTTTGGTGGCGATGCAGCAATTACTTCGACATCAGATCAGCAGTTAAAGTAATTTCCAACAGTCGAACGGATATTTTGTGTCTGTTGGATATAAAGATACTTTGGGTAAGGAGTATAAGCTGCTTATATGCTTGTTTGTTGAGGAAGTGTTGCATACTTCTGCGAGTTGATGCAACACATCAAAGTAGTACTACTACTAGTAGTACTCACCCGACTGTGCACCAGGTAGACGAAGCTCGTGTCGTGTGGTGTCGTGTGCGGCCCGCACATTAACCAAAACCTCGCGCCTCCAGCTTAGCCTCCGCGTTTTAAATTTTCAATCTCAAGGCCAAGGAGCAACGGGAACCTATGATAGAGCCAATCGAATGGTTGAGAACACTACAATTCGTAGCTACAGATGCGTGTGTGTGAGAGGATGAGTGCGTGCGTCCACCTCTTCTCTTCGTGTATAACGTACTAAACTCAGAGTAGAAGTGTATGTGGGTGGCATCAACCCAGAGAGCTAGAGATGGTGCGTGCGAGAAGTCCCGAGAGACTAGGTGTGTGCGTGGGAAAGAGGGAGAGAGATGATATGTGTCGATATAATGCGTGTGAAAAAAAGACTAGTCTATAGCTCGCCACGAGGCTATTCCTGGCGAACGCCCCAATAACCATAAGATATGTATCCGACGGTGCCAGTTATTGCACGTACATAGCAGTAGAAAAATAAGTACCGTGGCATATTACAAAACTGCTACACCACGGCCGAGAACGCGTGCCCACGTGCCGCACTTCGAAACTAGAATCGTCAATAAATTTTGAGCTTGCGTCTCGCCACATTCCAAATTACTACCATGCTATATTTAATTGCAAACCTGTTCACACCGATCAAAACCTAAACGGTTTCCCACTTAGGAGCGTATTAGTACTCGGTTATAAATACTCTACTCCAAGATGACTGCACATTCCTCCTCAACTCCTCATCCACAAAAACAAACAAGTGTTTCATCGTCATTCCCTTGCGTCTGCCATGGCCCGCATGAGTTTTGGGTCGAGAGATTACTACCAGGGAGAGGCGAGCATGGAAGCGGAAGCACGAGAGATGTCCCGCCTCGCCGCGAAAGCAGCCGACATGTCCCGCCGCACCGCCGTAGCAGCACAGAGGTCCCGCCGCACCGTCGATACAACAGACTGGTCTGGCCGCACCGCGGAAGCAGCAGAGATGTGCCGCGCATCACGAATACAGCAGGGAGGTCCTCCCGCACCGCGGCAGCCTGGGAAAATGTCTCGCGGGTAGGCGAGGACTCTCACAGGTGCATGCGTGCTATGCTCGATGGCCTGATGGGTCGGATCTCTGGCTGGATGAAGCTGCAGGACGAGATGAATGCCTCGTTTGAAAATGCTACCAACGTCATCCGGCGACTAGGGGAGGACAAGGCGAAGCTCCGCACTGAGCGCGACCTGTTGAGGGCGAAGATCGCCGGAGGTGCGAAGTAGGCGGAGGAGACCGCTGAAGAGGACGGGTGTCATCGTCAAGAAACTTATGGACGAGAATGTCATGCTCCGCATCGAGCGCGAAAGGCTGGTGGAGGAATCCGTGGATGCTGCCAAGCAGCGTATTGAGGACATGAAACTGATGAAAGATATCATCGCCGCTTGCCGCGAGAACTAGTCTTCGTGATCTGCAGCGCATCAAGAAAGTAGAGATCAGCGAGCCAGATCGTTGTATGCGTCTTCCTTCTTCTTTTGCCCTTGTGTATTTCGGGCGTAGCCGCATGTGGCTTTTTTAATTATCTTCCTAAATATGTAAGACAATTATTATCCACTGTCATCGTCCTTATATATTCATCAGTCTTGCTATAAGTCGTAGTAGATGCTATATAGGTCCGTCGGATCTTACATCAAGATCCGTGCAAAATTTTCTTTTCAGATTTTCTTTTCTCTCTCTTAAATCTCAGTCGAGTGAGACATAGCCACGCCATTAAACAGGGGCTCGGGCGCCATTAATGGAGACGTTTGGAGAGAGGTGGGTGTCAGATGGAGGTCAAAGGGCTCTCCTCCCGATAAGCACGCGCAGGGGTCTGGTCGCACGCCTCCCGTACTCAAATAGCTACCCCGCACGACACCTCCTAGCCAATAAAAAAAATGGGACGCATGGCGGCACGTATATGGTAAGTAGAACGCCCACGGTTTCAATAATACTTGTGTTTCCGATTGTAACATGACAGCCCTTGTTCCAAAATGACTTTCTTCATTGTTAATGTGTGCGCCTTCGCAAATCGAACAGCAAAATTACCACAGCATGTTGGTGCCATGTCATGACACCAAGCCATGTTTCATGATTTTCATGCGTGTTTTGGATTTACAGGAATTAGAAAACCAAGTTTGTCAATGTTTCCGGCTGAGCCACGACGCCCAAATGTTTGAATTTTAGTCCCATTTCTTGCATGGGACCTAGAAATACACCCGAGGACACACATGTGATTTTTCAACCAACTTTGATGCACTGGAGCATGTGCTTGTAGTTCAAATTTGAATTATGCACATTAAATGACTAGAAACTCAATTAATGTATAAAAAGGCCAAACAAACCCAGAATAATTCTAAAATTTAACACGGCACTCATATAGTTCTATGTTGCCTCTATAAAGAAAATTAGGGGGCAGCTTATATCGTTTCGCACACAAAGGTGACACGTTCCCTCTCAGAACCACGAGCCTTCTTGAGAGAAGCTCCAGTTTGCAAGAAGCTTATACCAAAACTTGTTCCAATTCGGCCAAAAAATTTACCACAGCATGTTAGTGCCATGACATGACACCATGCCAAGTTTCATGATTTTCAGGCGAGTTTTGGATTTACAGGAATTTAAAAACCAAGTTTCTCAATGTTCTCGGCCGAGCCACGACGCCCAGATGTTTTAATTTCATTCCCATTTCTTGCAAGGGACCTAGAAATTCACCCAAGGACACACTTGTGATTTTTCAACCAACTTTGGTGCACTGGAGCATGTGCTTGCAGTTCAAATTTGAATTATGCACATTAAATGACCCAAAACTCAATTAATGTATAAAGAAGGCCAAACGAACCCGGAATAATTCCAAAATTTAACACGGCACTCATATAGTTCTATGTTGCCTCTGTAAAGAAAATCAGGGGGGAGGCAGTGTATATCGTTTCGCACACAAAGGTGACACGCTCCCTCTCGGAACCATGAGGCTTCTTGAGAGAAGCTCCGGTTTGCAAGAAGCTTATACCAAAACTTGTTCCAATTCGGCCAATTTTTTTACCACAGCTTATTAGTGCCATGACATAACACCATGCCAAGTTTCCTGATTTTCAGGCGAGTTTTGGATTTACAGGAATTTAAAAACCAAGTTTCTCAATGTTCTCGGCCGAGCCATGACGCCCATATGTTTGAATTTCATTCCCATTTCTTGCATGGGACCTAGAAATTAACCCAAGGACACACATGTGATTTTTCAACCTACTTTGGTGCACTGGAGCATGTGCTTGCAATTCAAATTTGAATTATGCACATTAAATGACCAGAAACTCAATTAATGTATAAAAAGGCCAAACGAACCCAGAATAATTCCAAAATTTAACACGACACTCATATAGTTCTATGTTGCCTCTGTAAAGAAAATTAGGGGGGAGGCAGCGTATATCGTTTCGCACACAAAGGTGACATGTTCCCTCTCGGAACCACGAGGCTTCTTGAGAGAAGCTCCGGTTTGCATGAAGCTTATACCAAAACTTGTCCCAATTCGGCCAAATTGTATACATATTAAAACAGGGTTTAGATTATCCCGAACATCTCGCTACCTAGACCAATATACTGTGATTTGAATTCAACATAAAATGGATACAAATATTTGAATTGGAGATCGTATGGTACATGTAGTTCATATTTAAATATGATTACTACTATATGTATGTTTTCTGTTATCAAGATAATATTTAAATGATGGTATAACTTGACAACAATCATATTCAAATAAGGAAAATTGATTCAAATTTAGTCAATATATATATATTCATAGGGTGGAGTAAAATGTTCATATAAGATGGAAGATCAAATTGTAGGACTACATCCATTGTAAACCCAAAGATCACGTAACGATATATTCGAATTCAACCTAACATGGATTCAAAAATTGAAATTCGAGATCCTGGCATTTGTAATCATATAAAAAGGGACATGACTCTTTCTTGTGGTGGGAATTGATTTGTTTTTTGTTGTTGTTGAGGGAAGTGCGAATTGAATTGGTACTGTACATGCTAATCTTGTTCTCCCAATTTTTTTTACATTTTTCTTGTAGTTTTTCAATAGCATTTATATCAATATAGTAAAGGGGACATGACTCTCTTGTCTCTTGTATGAATTGTCTTTTTTTTGTACACATTAAGTTTGTTCTGCCGAACATGGAATCCGTGCCTTGTTATCCCGAAATTTTCAAGCTCGAGTATTTTTTGTCTCTTCTGCTGCGAAACTCCCGCCTCTTCAACCTGCGTCGCGTTATCACAAAATTTTGACGCGCGCGAAAACTCCCTCCTCATCCGAAATCGGTCCCGCAGCCCAGACATGCGAAATACCCCTTCTACCCCTCAGCCGGAAGTGCCACCTCGATGTCGCGTGGTCAAAACCGGTGGGTATGTTCGTAACTTACCCCACATTTCGGCCAACGCGTCCCTAAGCCATGGCTCGCCCTACCTTCCCCTTCGTAGCCCCCCCCCCATTCGTACACCGAGGCCGCCAAAACCCGCGAAACCCCATGCTCCTCCGTCGGCCTCCCGACCGCCGCCCAGCCGGAGCCTCTTCCCCGACGACGTCGTCCACAGCAACAGCTCGACGTCCCTCATCCACCACACCGGATGAGGATCCGTCGTCGATCTCGTCGTCCCGCCGGATCAGCCGACCCGTCCTCCACCTCCAAGGAGCTTGTAACATCCCAAAATTTTCCAAATTTTGGAATGTTAATAATAAGATAATATTGAGTGAATTGCTAAGATTTTCAGGGGAAATAAAAATCTTTTTGAGACTTGTCGATTTTTTTTCTCGTTCGGACTCCTATGAAATATTTTGACACCATAATCAAATTACGGAGTGAGAATAAAATGACTTTCTCAAATGTGGTGGATGAGTATTCCATTTGGAGTTCCATTTGAATCGATCTTATTTGGAGTTTTAATGCCATCTAAATATTTCAAAATTATTCAAATAAATTTATCGAGAGGAGATAATGTGACTTCTCCAAAAACATATTTGAAAATATTTAATACTACAATTATCAGTTTGTTAATTTGCAAAACTTTAAATTAATATTTTTGAGTAATTCAATTAAGAACATAAAGCATTAATAGTGGTTTCCTCACCAAAATAATTTTATTAGGTTCTGCAAATATTTTGTCATAGGCTCCAAGTAAGAATTACGTTAATGTGAACATTTTCTTTATGTATTAATTAATATTTTGCTCACTACATAAATAATAAATAAACTAAATAAATAGTTTAACTAAATCACCTAAGACTAATTGGGCCAAGTCCACCTCTGTTATGTTTTTCTTTTCCTTTCCTTTCCTTCTTAGGCTAAGAATTTTCCACTAAAGCCCATCTAGCTTTCAACTCCCAAGCCCATGCGACGCTTCTTTTTCCTGTGTGCGTGAACTAAAACAGAGAGTTACAGAAACGTTCACCATGGCGCCTGTACCTCTTCCTCCTCCTCTAGCATTTGATTCTTTCACCTTTTTGACTTGCCACCAACACGAATAGTATAGAGGAATGTCAGGAGAACCCATTCAGGGAATTAAAACCCTACATTATTGCCTTAATTGGACGAACTAATGCGTAAAACGTTTAGGCACAAACAGACATTAATGGCTGCACAAAGCTCGGCGTGGATCTCATCGTATGGACTTCCCTCGCACCTATAAAAAGCATCCCTAGGATCTCCTTCCAGTACTCATTTTCCTCCCAAAAAAGCCCTCTCTAAATCGCCCTCCGCCGCGGTCAATTGCTCACCGGAGTTGACCCTCCGCTGCCACATCCAACGAAGCTAGCATTGCCTCTAGTGAGCCCCTCGTCTCCCACTTTTCTCAAGGGATACTTTTCATCCATTAGCATCTTTTTGACCCTTTATCTTGCTCGATTGTACAACCGAAGCGCGCTGTTTTTCGTCACCCGCAACCGCCGGAGCTCCGGCCAACTCCGGCGAGTCCTCAAGGTCGCCCGAGGACAGGACCCAGCCCGCCATGGTTATCCTCGAGCTCGCCCGGGCCTTCTCTTACCCGTACGCTGCTCATACGATGCTAGAGCCCTCTCCAACGCCGGATCCGAGAACCATCGAGCGCCGCCGCCGTTTTCTTCAACGCCGTCGACCTAAGTCCGGTGAGCTCCTCCCCTCCCTTTTCCTAATCGTTGGATCATGATCCAACCAGCCGCAACCGTCCTCTGTTAGTTAAACAGGAAGGGGTACGGGCCAATCAGAACTTGACACATGGCGGTTCTAGGATAAATCCCGTAATTCATTCCAGAAAATACCCAAACTTCGGAAAATCGTATCTCTCAAACCGTATGTCCGAATTCGATAAATTTTATATCCCCGGATTGCTGAGAACATCTAGTTTATTTTAAAAATATATAATTCACTTTTGAGCAAATTAAAAATTAGTTTTGATTTAAATGATAATTTGAGTATTTTTGCTATATTTATTGTTATGTAAATCATATGAAAATGTTTTGTATATGAAAATTGGACCTTAGGACCTCATCTTTCTGTTGGAACTCATGGATTAATTTTCCAACATAGTTTAAACATTGTTTTATCATCAACACCTTAATTTGACATTCTTAATCGTCGTTTAATAACTTCGTTCAAATAGAATTTAATCCTATAATAAATCTCTTAGTTGGATCCCTAGAAACCCTCTCTGGTCATTTGAAACCACCACAAAAATTTGGAGTTACAAGATTAAGAATTTAATTCTGTATCTTGAAACGTATGTCATACCCACTTCCGTTTAACCAAGTCAAATATTCCGAACAAACCCATTATGAAATTATCGTAGAATCTTGCCTCGCCACCCTCATTCTATCAAACCATGATCTTCACTTTGTACCAATTTGATCCAACCCTATGATATGACTATGACAAGTCTCCTTCAAGACCAAACTAGATCCTATCTCAAACCATAGTCACGTCATGATAATTATCCTAAGAATAATTTGTATTGTGAATTTGTATCTTTTATTTGGATCTTCATTTGGATTTTGTTGTGTGTTGAATTATTATTTTTGTATCCTTGGATATATCATAAGGTGAAGGAGAGACGACTAAGAGTAGAATATTTCATCTTCAAGAGACCCAGGCAAGTTGCAACTTGATCATTCCTTGTCCTATGTTTTTGTAATATGCATGAACTCTTTTATTACTATGCATGTTTTACTAAAAAGTTTTGCAAACAACTATTGCTAGCTAAAGCCCTAGGAACTTGTAGCTATGCTTAGCCATGCTTACAAACAAAAGGGTTGGGAATCAAACAAGTTTTAAACGATTAAAATTTTCCTCTTTTGGGGCAATGTTTTGTGAAAACTTTTGAAAAATAAAACTATATACTATTTTACTTCTACTCCCTAGGCGGAATGGTATGACGGGAGTGTCTACAAGTGATTGCGCCCATCGGGGTCTTGTAGTGAATGCGCCCGACTGGGGTGTTGCACACAGGTTTTTGGTGGGGACCGCCGTCCAGGGGACCGAGATCTTCCAAGTACGGTTTGATGTAGCTTCCAGTACAGCCACATGCTATTATGGCTCTGGCTTAGCTTTTCCTTATCGGGAAACCCTTATTCAGGTACGGTCATCGAAGATGGGTCTTAATAGCCAAGGGAGCGGGCCATGCTAGAACTAAATAAAAAATAAAGGGGGCCATTTGGAAAAGCTTCATCATAATCTCCTCCCGGTCACACACCCAAGTGGTGTCATGACACAAAGGGTTGATTGTGTCATGTGGGGAACGTGTACGACCTCTGCAGAGGGTTAAACCTAATCGATTAGCCATGCCCCCGGTTACGGGCAATTTTGAGCAACTGAAGACTTGGACTGAAGAAGAATCTCCCTTCACTTTTCTAATAAAAAATCTGTTTTAAGGGAGTAGGTTGAGGATTGAGCACAGGGAATGTGTTTGACTTCAAACCTATGTATGTTTTAAACGAATTTTGGAGAATGAGCACTGGTGCGTATATCCAAGTGTCTCACTCCTACCTTTTATACTAAAAACTATTTTTATATCAAAAGAAATTTACAAAATTTAGTATAGGAGAAAATTGGCTTTATGCAAAGGAAACCTCCACCAATACTTACCCTGCATATATATTCTGTTGAACTTTCCTTTGCAACTTGCGAGTACATTCCACGTACTCATCTGTACCTGTCATGAGCAGATCTTGACAGATTAAGAGACGATAGGGTTATGATCTACACTCAACGAGCCCAGTGGCATTGATGGACCCCTAACTTAGCAGCTACGTACTATTCCGCTATAATATACGCCAGCATTGAGTTGTGCCAATGGTATGTATTTACTTAATTCTGGATCCATCGTTGTAGTAAAATGATGTATGTTTTACTGATATTCATTCTTGTTACTGTGTGTGCTAGCTACGATCCAGGGATAGCACAATAAGCACAGAGACTTGGATTATACCAAATCTGGGTCGTGACAAAATGGTATCAGACCATACATTAACTGTAGGACGTGAACCTGCTGCTGCTACTGCTCCGGCTCTCGCTTGCGCTACGGCTCTGCTCTTGCTGTCGGTCGCACTGCTGCACTGCTCTTGCTTTCGTTCGCGCTGCTGCTCTGCTCTGCTCTTGCTGTCGGTCGCGCTGCTGCTCCGCTCTTGCTCTCGTTCGTGCTGCTTGCTTCGCACTTACTCTCGTTCATGCTGCTGATCCGCTCTTGCTCTCGTTCCTGCTGCTCTGCTCTTGCTCTTGCTCGCGCTGCTGCTGCTGCACGACCTGCCGCAGCTACAGAAGTTGCTGCTTTAGCACTCGCTCGCGGTGCTGCTGCATGAGCTGCTCTCTACTACTGCGTTCCCTACTCGAGCGGCTGCTGATTTAGATCACTGCTTCTCTGCTACCATTGCTCGAACGCCCTAAACTTCTATTGTAGTGCACTGCTACTAGTTCAATCAGTTTTGTCAGTAAAATTTAGTTTCGACAGTAAAATTCAGTTTCGACTGTAAAGTTCAGTTTCTTCAGTTAAGTTCAGAGTCAACAGTATTTACAACATCTGTCGGAGCGGCCACAGCGCGGCTGATGCATTTTACATCTAGCACTTTTTGGTGATGTATTTTGCATCTTCTATTGCACATGCTATTAGACTCCCAATTCAGATTAACGTTGTCTGTCTTGTCCTGCTTCAGCCTCGCCGTCGTACACCTCACTGGAGCTGCTCCAACGACGGAACTGTCCATCATAGCGGAGTAGTACCCTCGGCGCCGTCTCCAAAGGCCTCAGATCTTCTTCCCCGCCTCCGACAGTCACACCAGCATCACCATCCTCCACGTCCAACCCAATGATGCTGAGGTCGACAAGGCTATGCCAAATAGGTTGTCCACTCGTCGCATCACTTTGTTACTCTACATTCATGTCAATCCCTCAGGGATCCTTTGGTTCAAAGCAGTTGCAAATCTAGAAAGAAATGAATCATGGTCACAAAGTTAACACAGAGAAAATTAAATGCTCTTTTGAACTACAATTTGAATCGGTTTAGCAAGATAGCCATTATATGATATTCATGGGGACCAAATCTAAGCTCACAAAATATTTTGAGGGCAGGCTTCAGCCTGTTGAAGACTGCCTACTAGAATCGCCACTAGTTCAAAGAAAAAGTGAAGGAAAACTTAGGAATTGGAAACTTTACTATGGTACTACTATTTGTGTATTTGGTTAGAAGGAATGGAGCAAAGCAAAACTGGAGGAATTTTTTTCTTTTGGTGTCTTTTTCAAAGAAAAAACATAGGAATTTTAATATCCACTTGGACGTCCTTTTTAAATTAATATGCATGGAGAACAGGACTAAGTGCATTACCGGCATAATAAGATTCTTATTTTACATTTTCATGTGGTTTGACGTTAATTTGACCATGTTTCTTCATTCCTGTGTTCTTCCAATTCATGTGAACCAAACACCCAGGTTGACAGAAATCCTATGTTTGCAAATGCTCTATTTTGCACGTGCATTCCTATCCTATTCTTGTGTTTTTCCTGTCCCTGCATTTTTAGAATCCTCCAATTCTAAGGAGCCCTTACAGATTTACTTCATTTCAGATAGGTGTCAAAGAAAACTCTGTGTGTTTTGTCCCGCTCCTGCCGTGCCGTCATCCACCCCACCTGAGGTGCACCATCGACGGAAGCATTCACAGCAGCAGAGATCCCCCCCTGCAGACCTTCTTTCGCCGCCTCAGATCATCTTCCCCCTTGCCGGCAGCCACGCCAACTGCATTACCATCATCGACTGGGCAGATGAACCTGAGGACTACACAGTTCCGGAAGAGAGGTCGCACTCTTTCGTGTCTGTTTACGTTATACATCGGTTATTATTAGCTGCTACTTTATCGTCCTGTTCACCTCTTAGACTCCGAGTCAGGTCCAAACTAATGTTCCAACTTGAGTTTTAAAATGCCCATTAGGCACATATCGAGGCAGCAATGAATAGTATCTGTCTACTATCTGGTTCATCTGGGGTCTTCTATGTGGTTCATGTTCGGTGGGCAACAAATAGTAGATGAGCCATCGTCTATCTTTCTAAACTGAAGCTATCATCTGCCTGCTATCATTAGTTTTGGATCTATCCACTCGTTTGCTACCATCAGTCTTGATTTCTGCATGCACCCCTTAGGCCTTACATAATCTAACTATGTTTTTTATTATGTATGTCAGTTATTGTACACAATCGTACTGAACATGTAGAGAAAAAGAGAAGACAGTTGCGTGGGAATATAATGTCATGCAAACACCGATCCATGGTGGGCGAAGTGGGGCCCCCCTCCCCCCATTCCAGATTGTATTCCAGAGGAAGATAACTGTTCAGAGGGGGATTCAGAGGGAGCCGACCACTCCTATTTACCCCCTGATGTGCTTGCTCTAACCTGGCATGCTGATGTTGGTCATATCATGCATATGGCGCCTCACATTGCTTACTTTATACATCTTATATGTCATCAGCTTAGTTTAGATTTGCTTTGTGTGAATGCCACTTGTTTGGTTTCTATATCATACTCCCTCCGTTCCTAAATATTTATCTTTTTAGAGTTTTCAACAAGTGACTACATACGGAGCAAAATGAGTGAATCTACACTCTAAAATATGTCTATATACATCCGTATGTGGTAGTCCATTTGAAATCTCTAAAAAGACAAATATTTAGGAACGGAGGGAGTATATGTGAATTATGCAATGCCATCTTCTTTAGCCAAGCATCATAAACGTGAATCCTGCAATGCCATCCTGTTTAGCCAGTCATCGTATATGTGAATTGTATCGTGCCATACTATTTTTATAATGTATTCCATTTGTCAATAATGTTTGTACATTCATCTACTCTTCCTGTGCATCAGCCATTTGAGTCGGTGATAGGAAAATCTGGAGTGAAAACAAGGTCTTCTGAGCAGTCAGTGCTACCTGTCGATGAAGATTCTTGTTGGTTACAAATAGCTCCTTAGAGGAGGATTCAGAGATAGATGACCAGTCGTATTCCACCCCCCCCCCCCGAGGTGTATGCTCTAACTTGGCAGGGTTATATTACTCATATCATGCATATGGTGTCTTGCATTGCCATGCCATCTGCTTAGATTAGACATGCTTTGTGTGATTGCCTCCTGTTTGCTTTCTATATCAGAAATGTGAATTATGCAATGCCATGTTTTTTAGCCAGTTATCATATATGTGAATTATGCACCGCCATCCTATGTAGCCAGGCATCATATATGTGAATTATCTCATGCCATCCTTTTTTTTCATTACGTATTCCATTTGTCGACAATCTGTGTATATTGAACTACTCTTCATGTGTATCAGTCATTTGAGCCAGTTATGGAAAAATCTGGAGCGAAAACAAGGTCTTCAGAGCAGGCAATGGTACCTGTTGAAGCATATATCTCGATGGTTACAGATACCTCATCAGAGGAGAATTTAGAGACAAATGACCAGTCCTATATCCCACCTGAGGTGTATGCTCTAACTTGCAATGTTTATATTTCTCATATCATGCATATAGTGTCTTGCATTGCTTAGTTTAGACATCATATACACAATATTCAATGCCATCTGCTTAGTTTAGAGATCATACATGCGGGTGCCAACTGCTTAGTATATGAATCAATTATGTGAATTATATTATGCCATCCTGTATACTTAGACAACTTGTATGTGAATTATTTCATCCCAACCTATTTTAGAAAGACATCATATAGTTTTGTCATGTCATCCTGTTTAGATACTCATCATATGTTGAATTATGCCATTATATCCTGTTAAGTTATCCATCATATATCTGAAACTGTGTCATGCTATCCTGTTTAGTTAGCCATCATATATGTGAAATTGTGTCATGCTGTCCTGTTTGGTTAGACAACATATATGTGAATTACCACATCTGTCTATCAATACAATGCCTGCACATTCAATTTCTTTTTTTGTTTATCAGCCATTTGAATTGGAGGGGGTGATGGCAGTATCTAAGGGAGTAAAAAACTGTTCTTCACAAAAGACGGTGCTACCCGTCGATGCAGATAGAACCATGGTTGTACTGGCCCACGAACTAGCCCCACCACACATAATCGAGACTCTTCTAGATTGTACACTTACACCGTTGGATAGAGGACCAGCTACAACCCATCTAACCCCAACCCTAGCAGATAGTAACCCACTTCTAGTTGACACAACACCATGTCCACCATAGAGTACCCCCACACGAGCAGTTTGTAAAGCAACTGCAGTGCCCAAAGCACGAAGACCACCACAGCGAACCCAAACTCCATGTTTAAAGCAGAAGAGCAACTGTTCTCAGGTCAGATTCCGTAGCTATGGCTCATACTCCTTTGCACTTGCATCACTGTATTTACTCATACCAACTAATTTCGAATTTGAAGGATCCAATTGAAACTCCAATGGCGCAACAGGTATGTTTTAAACCTATTTCTTTAACTGGATTGTTGTTCTAACTTCTTGCTCTATGTTGATTTCAGTTTCAGTTGTATAAACAATTGTTCTCATGTCATGCACATTACAAGTGTTGCCAGTGCTGTGTAGTTTCCCACACTTATATTCTGTCTATGCTGCCGTGTCTTAAAAAGATATGATTTGAACTATGTCTCTATCTTGATTTGGCAACATAAACTAGAATGATATAGACAATACAGTGACCATAGTACATAGATATATGTTTGTTTCATGCTGTTATCCTATCCACCTTACTACTGAACCGGTTTACCAAAATGAGTTTCATATACTACATGCTAAACATGTGATGTGTCTGCTTGTTTCTCTTGTAGAATGCGAACAGAATATTGGAGAAGAGCACCCCATTATGCAATGGTAGAGAAAGTAATGCAGATAAGGTTCAAGATTGTGAGACAACCATGTTGGTCTCCAAGAAAGGTGATAAAAACTATCTTGTAGAAGTGAGACAACCCCAAAGTCCTGCGTTGATGTAGTGTTCGAGTTACTGGCCACTACCGCTGGCAGAAGCTCTTCAAACTCGCTGCCTGAATCACTTCGGCTTCTTCAGTCTCAGCTACAAACTGAAGGGCATTAGTCAGTTGTGCTGCGCCAAGAAGCCGAAGGACTGAGGAAGTCCCTGCAGAATTCAGATGCATACTTTCTGGTGCAACAGCAAGCGCTGGACGATTTTAGCGCCAAACAAGAGGAAGACAAATACTTTAACTTGTCCGAGAATTAGGACCAAAGAAGAACAATATGGTCGGAACCATGATTGCAAAAGACCAAATACCAGATATAAAATGAACTTACACCAAGGGGATAATTAATATTACCAGAAGCTTTCATGATAAGTTCCGCATCGGGTCCATGGGCAAGAACACGAAGGTTCAAGGTCGACTCCCACTTCTTCAATGCATGACCATTCATCCACTGCTCTAAAAAAACAAAAAAAATGATTCCAGTGTGAAAACCTACCTGGTGAATTACCAGAGGAGTATGACCCGTGAAAACTTTCAGGCTCACATAGATTAAGGAAGGCCTAGGTTCAACCAATCGGGCATCTTAGAAACATATACCACAAGCTTCGAGAGTAAATACCACCAGCTCGAAAGCAGAGCATAGTTGGCCAAATCAGAGAATAGGATTTACCAATGGCATTATGTATCCGAGGAAAAGCTCACAAGGCTAATGAAAATGAAGGACGATGTTGGATAAAAATCCATCAAAGGATCTGGTGGTCCTCCAGGGATCTGATGTGAGCATCGGTATTCAACCAGAAGAAGAAAGAATGCAAGGGGATCATATTACAGAAACAACTGACTAATTCAAAGCTCAAATGTAAAGGAATTATGGTTTCTGATTCAAGGGATTAGAAGCAAACGCTCTGATTAAGGATGGGTAAGTTGAATAGACATAGGGGTACAATCGACGACAATTTGATTGGTCGAGATCCAGCCCATGTTTAAAATGACGTCTGAGCCGAAAGGATGAATTCTAGGATCTGATTGAGGATTGTGAGCATTCGCAACATATTGAATCAATAGACTCAAAATGATAATGACAAAGGGTGCCAATAAGATTACCAGACTTATGGGATTAATCATAATGCAAGCAAGCAAGAATTTCAAGAGCAATAGGCTGTTGAGGATTTTCGGAAGATCGAATGGTATTTTGAAGACTTTTGTGAAATACATGAATCAACTGGAGATGAGCGGATACTCTGTAAGTACGAGAAATTATCGGTAGGGGTATTCAGGTGGCAAAGAACTGCAAGGCAGTAGGCACAAAGTATTCTCGGAACAATAGAGAGAATTTTGGGGTATCTTGTAATAACAAGATCAACGGGGAATGATTGTATGAATGGCAAGTGTACATGGTTATCCATACGGGGTTTATCGATGGAAGGGAATTGCAAAAGTGATGGCACAAAGTCTCGAGAGAACATCGTAGAGTATCTTTGGAATCTTCTGGTGCAGCAGGCGATCATCTGTAATAAGGGGCTCTCCGGGTGGAGGTGTTCATGAGATCCCAATGTTAGAGTTAGTAAATTCATTTTAATTCGAATAGAATAGAGATCAGAGTCCCAGAGTATAGATGAGGAATAAAAGATCCTAATACCACCCAATGGCGACGTGGGCCCGTAAGACACACAGCCATGTTAGTAAAAGTTTTGCAATGACTAGACTCGACTTCGGCTAAGGAGTGTGGAAGGGGGATTCCTATAGGTAGTCGGCTCTGGTACCAACTTGTGACGTCCCCGATTTGACCGTTCACTAATCATGCACGCAAATGTGTACGACCAAGATCAGGGACTCATGGGAAGATATCACAACACAACTCTAGACACAAATTAAAATCATACAAGCTTCATATTACAAGCCAGGGGCCTCGAGGGCTCGAATACATAAGCTCGATCATAAACGTGTCAACGGAAGCAACAATATCTGAGTACAGACATAAGTTAAACAAGTTGCCATAAGATGGCTAGCACAAACAGGGATACAGATCGAAAAGGCAAGGCCTCCTGCCTGGGATCCTCCTAAACTACTCCTGGTCGTTGGCGGCCTCCACATAGTAGTAGCCTCCGTAGGGTAGTAGTAGTCCTCGATGGTGGCATCTGGCTCCTGGACTTCATCATCTGGTTGCATCAACCGAGAAGAAAGGAAAGGGGGAAAAGGGGGAGCAAAGCAACCGTGAGTACTCATCCAAAGTACTCGCAAGCAAGGATCTACACTACATATGCATCAGTATCTTTATAAAGGGGTAATATCTGTGGGCTAAACTGCAGAATGCCAGAATATGAGGGGGAAAGCTAGTCCTATCGAAGACTACGCTTCTAGCAACCTTCATCTTGAAGCATGTAGAAGAGAGTAGCTGGTAAGTTAACCAAGTATCAACGTATAGCATAATCCTACCCGGCGATCCTCTCCTCGTCGCCTTGTGAGAGAGCGATCACCGGGTTGTATCTGGCACTTGAAAGGGTGTGTTTTATTAAGTATCCGGTTCTAGTTGTCATAAGGTCGAAGTACAACTCCGGGTCGTCCTGTTACCATGGACACGGCTATTCGAATAGATCAATCTTCCCTGCAGGGGTGCACCACATTACCAAACACGCTCGACCCCTCTGGCCGGACACACTTTCCTGGGTCATGCCCGGCCTCGGAAGATCAACACTTCGCAGCCCTACCTAGGCCTAACAGAGAGGTCAGCACGCTGGTCTAAATCCTATGCGCGCAGGGGTCTTGGGCCCATCGCCCATTGCACACCTGCATGTTGCGTACGCGGCCGGTGAGCAGACCTGACAGCCTCCATTACAAAGGAGGGTGCTTTACGTGGTCCAACCCGGCGCGCGCCGCTCAGTCGCTGACGTCTAGGAGGCTTCGGCTGATACTACGACGTCAAGTGCCCGTAACTGTTCCCGCGTGGTGATTAGTGCGTATAGGCCAGTGGCAACTCAGATCAAATACCAAGATCTCGTTAAGCGTGTTCATTGAGGTAACCGCGGATGCTGACCAGGGACGAGGCCCACCTATCTCCTAGGTGGTCACAACCTGCCCTGTCGCTCTGCCACAAAGTAACACTCAGGGGCCGTCGGGAACCCAGGCCCACCACTACCTGGATGGAACCACCTGTCCTTTTGTAACACCCCATGTATTAAGCTACAATGATCACCCTTTTGATAATGCCATGTCGTCATGATCAACAGTGCTTAAACATCATTTGGAGCATATCTCTTTTCAAATTCAAATTCAAATGGAAATTCAAACTAAAAGTGAAAATAAAAGTTGTTCAAATCAAGAAACTAAATTGTTCATTAAATAGCAAGTAAATCAGAGACAGTTCAAAAATTGAAACCAACATTATTGGAATTGGGTAAGTGACTTAAACATCCTCAAACAGTGGCTGAAAACATTATTTAATAACCTATTAATTAATATAATATAAATATGAAATGATAAATACCCCAAACTAATTTTTGGTGATAGGATATGTTGCCCTGTGATTTATAAACCAGGTCATATATTTTACAAAAGTCATTTGGGTGACCAACTATTTGCAAGACAGAAACCAAAAAAAAACAGAAAAACAAAAATAAGAAAAGGAAAAGGCCTACTGCGGCTGGGCTCTAGTCTATAGAGCCGGCCCAGCCCACTCCCCACCTCATCCCCTTCCTCCTGCTCACTCATGCGCTGCTGTCGCTTGCACAGCACCCGCGCGCGCCATGGCCCCCCCTCTCCTGCGCGACAGCGCGTCGCTGCGCCCATCCCTGGTGGATAAGAGCACCCCCAGTGCTCCCTCGACTAACCCTAGCTTGCTCATCCTCCTCACTCGCGTCGTTCTCTTCTTCCCCGTGCAAGACCGAGCCGCCGTCGTCATGCTTCACCTCGCCTGCGTGCTCACCGGACTCCCCTCTCCGTTCTGAGCTGTCCGGAAGCTCCGTCGTGGACGCCTTCTTCCTCCTCGTCACTACATCGAGCACGGGGAGCACCACGGCCATCGCCCACGCCATTCCCCTCCATCGGCATCCGCCTCGGCCGCCGCTCGATTCGCCGTCTCCCCTGCGCTCCCGATCACTCAAGGGCCATCTTGTGCCGCTCGGTGAGCATTCCCCTCTCCCCTGGCCTCTCGCTTGCTCGTTCACGCGCTAGGACGATGGCCCCGCTCGGACCCGTAACTGCGCCGTCCGCCATTGCCGGCGAGCTACTCCATGCAGAGCCGCCCGAGCTTCTCCGTCGTGCCTGTCATGTTCCTGACGCTCATAGTAGGCCACCTAGTCATGTAGCTCGCTCGCTAACACACCGTAGCCGCGCGACCGAGCTCACACGAAAATCACCGCCGCCTGCCGTCATCGTAGAGGTGAACTACGGCCACCACCGTGCCGTATGCGACCACCATCGGACGCGGCGCCTCACTCCCGTCCCGTAGGACCAAACCCCGTGCCAAACGGGGCTCTGTACGCGGTTTCCGACCGACTCCGGCGTACTGCCGTCGTGATTTTGCTCGTCGGCGCCGTCGCCGGCGCCACCGCTGATGTGGCTGGTCGGGGCCACCTCAGGGTCACTGCCTGGCGGGCCCCAGGAGCCCGGTCGACTCTGTTGACCGAAGTCAACTGCTGACTGGACCAGGTCCAGCCACTGACATGTGGGCCACCACATCCCCCTAATTAACTAAAATTAATTAAACATGCCTAATCACACATTGACAGTGCGTGCCCACCCGATAATTAGGATTAGATTAATTAAAATAACCCTGTTTAGTTAGTCCAGACACTGACATGTGGGTCCCACTAGACCCACAGGTCAGATTTGACCCTGGTCAGCCGACCGTTGACTGCTGATGTCACAATTGCATCATGTTGACGTCGCTGCTACTATTTTGGATAATGTTGATTTAATAAATAAAATAAATTTCAAAAAAAAATTAAAATCTTTAGAAAACCATAGAAAATAATCCGTAGCTCGGATCGAAAAACTTTGTACATGAAAGTTGCTCAGAATTTCGAGACGAATCCGAATACGTGGCCCGTTCGTCCGTCACATGTCCCTAACTATCCGAACATGGAACCGTTCCCCTCCAATCATCTGTCTGACAAATGTTCGGAACCAGGAAAACATTCCCGGATGGATTCCCCCTTCCTCGGTGGCGTGCAACCATACGTTAGGACACACCCGGCACTGCATATTGTCATGTCATACATTGTGTTTCTCATGTTTGTTGTGTATTTATACTGTTTCCTCCCCCTCTTCTCTCTTGTTAGACCCCGACGCAGTTCCCGGTACCGACACAGCTCAGGAGCCCGACGACACCGTTGACGACCTTGCCTTTGCCGCCGAGCAACCAGGCAAGCCCCCCCACTTGATCATCCCGATATCGCCTATTCTTTCTCTCTCATGCTTGCATTAGAATTGCTGCTACCACTGCTTTACCTATTCTGATGCATAGCCTGTTTATTGTAACCTGCTGTTGATAATTACCTGCATATCCTAAACTGCTTAGTATAGGCTGGGTAGAGACCTATCAGTGACCCCACTAGTCCCGACTGCCCCGCTGGATTATCAGAAGACCCGACCAACGGGATTGAAGACCAGGCACCGCACATCACCCCCCTTAGTTGTCACGACACTACAGCGTTATTACAGAGTGCTGAGGGTGAAACCTCTTGTAGCACTTCTGATGTTAACTCTGTAGAGTAGCTATTCGGTCGGGGTCATCGAGGGTGATTCCTCCTTCACCGCTTCCGATAACGACACCGTCGTACAACACCTCAAGTGTGAACCCAGCGAGGGTGATTCCTCCGAGTTCACCTTGACAGATACATCGAGTAGGAATCCAATGAGGGTGATACCTCGGATTCCCTTGATGTTATGGACACACGAATACTTGGACTGTACTATTGTTACTTGGAAAGGCGGGTCGACCCTGAGGGGTTCCCGCGTGTGATGTGAAGACGGGTTGCCTGTATGGTGCCCGAGTGATGAATACGAGGCGCGGCCGGGCATTCTTAGCCCTTGCAGCAAGTCCTCGAGACGGGGCGACGGGGTCACATCGATCATGAGTCTCTGCTCGTTACCGCAAGCCCCTAGTCCACTAACGATTTGGATATTTGATCCGAGCAGGCCTCTGGCCTGATAGCACTAACCATCACGTGGGAAGAGTTATGGGCACTCTGCATCATATGCATCAGCCGAAAGCTTTGTCAGACGTCCAGTTCAGCCTCGTGGCCGGGCCGGGCCAGTGCCATCCAGGACTGAGGTGGTGCTCATCCCGACCCTGCACACACCGACCCGGAGTGCACAGGGCGATGGCCCAAGACCCCTGAGCGCTTAGGATATAGACCGACGGGGACCTCTCTGCTGAGCTGTAAGTAGGGTTGCGGTGTATCGTTTGGCCTTGGCCGGGCATGACCCAGGAAAGTGTGTCCGGCCGGAGTTAATCAAGTGTGTTGGGTAAGTTGGTGCACCCCTGCAGGGAAGAACACATCTATCGATAGCCGGTCCTATGGTAATGGACACTCGGAGTTGCATCCCGATCGACACAACTAGATTGTGAGATGATACCTGGATATATGGCTCTGGGATTGCCTCTCGCAGGGAGTTGAGAAGGGATCTCAGGACGAGGTTGAAGACTATATGGCTCTGGGATTACTTTCTCGTAGGGAGTCGAGAGAGGATCTCTGGGTGAGGTTGAGACTTAATGATACTGCTACATTATATTTTACTGTTCTACTCTCTTCTATTGCTGCAAGACCGCTGAAGATGCTAGTCTTCCATAGGACTAGGATTTCCTCTCTATTCTGGCATTTCTGCAGCCCAGTCCACATATACAGCCACTCTTTGATAATGTTGCATATGTAGTGTAGATCCTTGCTTGCTGAGTACTTCGGAGTACTCACGGTTGCTTTGCTTTCTTTTTCTCCCCATATCAGTTTGTCGTGACCAGATGATGGAGCCCCTGAGACAGCTGCCCACCAACGATTGCTACTACCACCTCGAGGGTGTTACTTCTACAAGTTGGCCGACGACCAGGAGTAGGTTCGGAGGGTCCCAGGCAGGAGGCCTGCGCCTTTCGATCGTAGTGTTTTATTTTGCCCCGCCTTTCTAAAGGCATTTCTGTTTCTCTTTTAATATCTGTACTCAGATATCTGATGCTTTCGCTGACGCTTGTATGCCATCGAGCTATGTATTCGAGCCCTCGAGGCCCTGGCTTGTAATATAAAGCTTGTATGACTTTATTTATGTTTTAAAGTTGTGTTGTGATATCTTCCTGTGAGTCCTTAGGCTTGATCGTGTGCATTTGCGTGTATGATTAGTGCACGATTGAGCCGGGGGCGTCACAAGTTGGTATCAGAGCCGACTGACTGTAGGAACCCCCCTTTCCGACTCCTTGGCCGAAGTTGAGTCTAGTAACCGAAAACTGTTTTACTAACTTGGCTGTGTGGCTTACGGGCCCACGTCACCAATTGGGTGGTATTAGGATCTTTTACTCCTCGACCTTTACTCTGGGACTGTGATCTCTCTCCTATTCAGGTTAAAAATTTACTAACTCCAACATTAGGTTCTCGCGATCACATCCACCCGGTGTTCTAAAATTGCCCCCCTTCCTTCAGGGCCAGGTTCTGCTTGCAGGATCCTTTTATCGAGGGCACCCTGTGTTGTCACTTGTAGATTCCTCGCTCCAACAGTTTTCTCCGACGTTGATGTAGCCTTTGCTATGTCTCGTTGTGTACTTCCCTACCGCGTGCCTGCGCGCCGCCTAGATGTCTAGCCCTTCCCTTTCAACTGTCGTACTGCCGGATTGTAACCGAGGCTATGTGTGGCTTTGAATGTCTGGTGCGGATATGATGAAGTATCTATTGCACTTCCTTCTGTTGTGCGTGTTACTTCATGAATCATTCCATACACATGCAGTTTTACTTGCTAAACTGCCCCTGTTGATTTGGCAGGATGGCTGACGATCCCCCACCTCCACCTTATATTGCCGAAATGATGCAGCAGTTTGAACTGAACCGTCAGGTTATGACCGGGATATTGGCTCAGTTCCCAAACCAGAATGCTCATCAACAGCCTACACCAATAACTTTGCCGAAATTCATGCGCCTCAATCCGTCCACTTTTCGCAGCTCGACTGATCCAATGGATGCTGATGATTGGCTCCGTGACATTGCCTTCCAGATGAAGTCGGCCAATGTTATCCCTGACAGTTACGTCACCTATGCGACGTATCACCTGAGGGGATCAGCTGCTCAATGGTGGGAAAGCCACAAGGGTATGTTGCCTGCTGAAACAGTAACCACTTGGCAGGAATTTCAGTCAGCTTTTTGTGCACGGTACATTCCTCAAGGTCTGATCGACCAGAAGAAGCAGGAGTTCCGCAAACTCACCCAGGGAATAATGACTGTGGATGAATATCAGAGGAAATTCCTTGAATTGTCCCGCTATGCTGAAGATGATGTCTGCACCGACGCACGCAAGCAGGAGAAATTCCGTGAAGGACTGCGTACTGATATAAACCTTGCACTTGCTGTCCATGATTGCACAGACTTCGCAACGCTTGTCAGCAAATCTTTCCAAGTTGAAACAGCTCTGACTAAATGCCAGGAGTCGCTCAAGCGTACCCGAGATGTTGGTCCATCTTCTACTCAGTCTGCTCAGAAACATCGAGTCTGGATCCCACACAACATTCATCACCGACCTGCTCCAACACCAAGGCCGTCTTATGTTGCACCTCGTCTGCCTCCGCCGCTGAGACAGCTAGTGACTCAGGGTGGACAGTCCAATGCTGTAGCTCCTCCCCATATTGATCGGAATTGCTTCAAGTGTGGTCAACCAGGGCACTGCGCTACCAATTGCAGTCCGAACCAAAATCGAGATGCCCGAGCTCGTCAGCCCAGGAATCCCAATGCCAGACCTTCTGCTGTTGTACTGGGCCATGCTAACCATGTCAAGACAGAAGAGGCTCAGAAAGAACCAACCATTGTGATGGGTACCCTCCCGATTAATTCAGTTGCATCTTCTGTCCTTTTCGACTCGGGAGCATCACATTCCTTTGTGTCTCAACAATTTGCTCAGCTGCATGAACTACATCTAGAGTTGTTACCCACACCATTAAAGATTATCACTCCCCGTTCCAGGTGGCAAACCAAGATGGTAAGTCACAACAATCAGATCAAAATTGAAGGGTTGATGTTCTCTGCTTCCCTTATTGCTCTTGGACCTTCCGACGTAGACATTATTCTCGGTATGGACTGGTTGACAGCCCATAATGCTTTGATTGACTGTGCTACTAAGATAGTCCAGCTCACACACCCTTCTGGTAAGGTGATCAACTACTCAGCCAAGATAATACAGAATGCCGAGAGCTAGATATATTCTCTGAATGCATTGAATGCTTCACCTCTTGAAGGCATCGAGAACGTTCCAGTTGTTCGTGATTTTCAAGATGTCTTTCCAGAAGAACTTCCAGGAATACCCCCTGCTAGAGCTGTCGAGTTTGTCATCGACTTGAAACCAGGCACAACACCTATTGCGAAGCGCCCTTATAAGATGCCTTCGCACCACCTTCTCGAGCTTAAGGAAGAAATCGACAAGTCACTTAAGATAGGTTTCATCCGCCCCAGTTCCTCTGCTTGGGGAGCACCTTCACTCTTCGTTAAGAAGAAGGATGGAACTAACCGATTGGTTCAGGATTACCGGCCCATTAACCAGGCCACAATCCAGAACAAATATTCGCTTCCTCGGATCAATGATTTGTATGGTCAACTTGCTGGATCATCGGTGTTTTCTAAACTCGACTTGAGGTTGGGTTATCATCAGATCCGAGTCCGCGAAGAGGATATTCCCAAGACAGCATTCGTTACTCGCTATGGTTCTTATGAGTACACTGTCATGTCATTTGGCTTAACCAATGCTCCTGCAACTTTCTCCCGTCTGATGAATTACATCTTCATGGATTACCTCGACAAATTTGTCGTGGTATATCTGGATGATATTCTGGTTTATTCGAAGAATAAAGAAGAACATGCTGAACACCTCCGTCTGGTACTGGAAAGGCTCCGAGAACACCAGTTGTATGCCAAATACTCCAAATGTGAATTTTGGCTTTCTGAAGTAACTTACCTTGGTCATGTGATTTCCAAGGATGGAATTGCTGTTAACCCGGAACGAGTTCAGGCTATTCTGGACTGGACTCCTCCGAAGAACGTCAAGCAAGTGAGAAGTTTTCTCGGCCTTGCATGCTATTACCGTCGATTTGTCGAGAACTTTTCCAAGATTGCTAAGCCTTTGACTGATCTGCTTCACAAGGGCGTTAAGTTTGAATGGACAGACAAATGTCAAGAAAGTTTTCAAGCACTCAAGGACAAGCTAACATCTGCCCCGGTAGTTGCTCCTCCAGATTCCC
The DNA here is from genome assembly GCA_011799875.1 of Thinopyrum elongatum. Classification (NCBI taxonomy): domain Eukaryota; kingdom Viridiplantae; phylum Streptophyta; class Magnoliopsida; order Poales; family Poaceae; genus Thinopyrum; species Thinopyrum elongatum. The sequence goes on from CM022302.1 coordinate 198,674,857, forward strand.
GCAAAGACTTTGTGATTTATTGTGACACATCCCGTGAAGGATTAGGCTGTGTCCTAATGCAAGAGCGTAAAGTGATTGCCTATGGCTCTCGTCAGTTGCGCCCACATGAAGAGAATTATCCGGTACATGATCTAGAACTAGCTGTTGTCATCTATGCACTGCAATTGTGACGACATTACCTTCTCGGTAATCGTTGCGAGATCTACACGGATCATAAAAGTCTGAAGTACTTGTTCACTCAGCCATCTCTAAACCTCCGTCAGCAAAGATGGATGGAGGCCATTACGGACTATGATTTGGGTATTTCCTATACCCCTGGCAAGGCTAACGTGATGGCTGATGCCTTAAGCCGCAAGTCCTATTGCGACAACCTCATGGTTAGGCGAGCTCAACCTCGTCTTTTTGAAGAACTGCGCAAGCTGAATCTGCGTATTGTTCCAAAGGATTCTCTTAATAACCTTGTGATACAACCAGATCTTGAGAAAGCTGTTAAGAATGCGCAAACTAAAGATGCTGAAGTTGATCTGATGAAGAAAAATCTTCACCTTGAAAAGTACAGGGATTTCTCGCTGTCTGAAGATGGAACCTTGTATTTCAGAGACCGCATCATGGTACCTCGCTTCGAGCTTATGACTGACAAAGTCATGAAGGAGGCACATGATACCCCGCTGTCTATTCATCCGGGTAGCACCAAGATGTATCATGATCTCCGTCAAAGGTACTGGTGGTCTAGAATGAAGCAGGACATTGCTTGTTATGTTGCTGAATGTGATGTTTACATTCGCATTAAAGCAGAACATCAAAAGCCTGCTGGAATTCTGCAACCACTTCCCATTCCACTATGGAAATGGGATAAGGTTCAGATGGATTTCATTACTAGCCTTCCCAAGTCACAGAAGGGTCACGATGCTATTCTTGTCATCGTCGACCAACTTTCTAAAGTTGCACACTTTCTGTCTGTCAAGGAGACGATCACTGCTAGTCAGTTAGCAGAATTATATATCTCCAGAATTGTTTCACTCCACGGTATTCTGAAGGAGATCAGTTCGGACCGTGGCGGTCTTTTCACCTCAAAGTTCTGGGAAAGTTTCCAAGAAGCTATGGGTACTCATATTACCTGGAGTTCAGCTTATCACCCTCAGTCCCAAGGCCAAGTCGAACAAGTCAATCAGGTGCTTGAAGACATGCTTCGGGCTTGTGTTATTTATTTCAGCAAGAAGTGGGAAGAATCTCTCCCATATGTCGAGTTCTCTTATAACAACAGCTATCAAGCCAGCTTGAAAATGGCCCCCTTCGAAGTACTATATGGACGTAAGTGTCGAACCCCTCTAAATTGGTCAGAAACTGGGGAATGACCGCTTGTGGGTCCGGATATTATTCAACACGCTGAAGAGCATGTTCATATTGTCCGGGAAAATCTCAAGGCGGCTCAGGACCGCCAGAAGAGCAACTACGACCGCAAACGATGGGGTTTGACTTATCAACCTGGTGACCAAGCTTATCTGCGTGTCACTCCTATGAAGGGCACTCACCGTTTTGGAATCAAGGCCAAACTAGCTCCGCGCTACATTGGTCCTTTCCGCATTGTTGCTAGATGTGGTTAGGTGGCATATAAATTGGGGTTGCCACCGCAATTCTCTCATATCCACGATGTCTTCCATGTGTCGCAACTTCGTCGTCGCTTCAAGAAATCTCCGCACCGTGCAGTGGATCACAAGATGCTCGAATTGCATGATGATCTTTCATATAAGGAACATCCGATCCGCATTCTCGATGAAGCTGGACGTCAGACCCGTCAGAAGGTTACCAAGTTCCTCAAAGTGCAGTGGTTAAATCATACTGAGGATGAAGCCACTTGGGAACGCGAGGATAATCTTCGTGCGGAATACCCCGAACTTTTTCCTTCTACCTCTTAATTCTTGAGACGAGAATTCTTGTTAGTGGAGGAGAGTTGTAACACCCGCATGTATTAAGCTACAGTGATCACCCTTTTGATAATGCCATGTCATCATGATCAACAGTGCTTAAACATCATTTGGAGCATATCTCTTTTCAAATTCAAATTCAAATGGAAATTCAAACTAAAAGTGAAAATAAAAGTTGTTCAAATCAAGAAACTAAATTGTTCATTAAATAGCAAGTAAATCAGAGACAGTTCAAAAATTGAAACCAACATTATTGGAATTGGGTAAGTGACTTAAACATCCTCAAACAGTGGCTGAAAACATTATTTAATAACCTATTAATTAATATAATATAAATATGAAATGATAAATACCCCAAACTAATTTTTGGTGATAGGATATGTTGCCCTGTGATTTATGGACCAGGTCACATATTTTACAAAATTCATTTGGGTGCCCAACTATTTGCAAGACAGAAACCAAAAGAAAAAAGAAAAACAAAAATAAGAAAAGGAAAAGGCCCACTGCGGCTGGGCTCTAGTCTACAGAGCCAGCCCAGCCCACTCCCCACCTCATCCCCTTCCTCCTGCTCACTCATGCGCTGATGTCGCTTGCACAGCACCCGCGCGCGCCATGGCCCCCCCTCTCCTGCGCGACAGCGCGTCACTGCGCCCATCCCTGGTGGATAAGAGCACCCCCAGTGCTCCCTCAACTAACCCTAGCTTGCTCATCCTCCTCCCTCGCGTCATTCTCTTCTTCCCCGTGCAAGACCGAGCCGCCGTCGTCATGCTTCACCTCGCCCGCATGCTCACCGGACTCCCCTCTCCGTTCTGAGCTGTCCGGAAGCTCCGTCGCGGACGCCTTCTTCCTCCTCGCCACTGCATCGAGCACGGGGAGCACCACGGCCGTCGCCCACGCCGTTCCCCTCCATCGGCATCCACCTCGGCCGCCGCTCAATTCGCAGTCTCCCCTGTGCTCCCGATCACTCAAGGGCCATCTTGTGCCGCTCGGTGAGCATTCCCCTCTCCCCTGGCCTCTCGCTTGCTCGTTCACGCGCTAGGACGACGGCCCCGCTCGGACCCGTAACTGCGCCATCCGCCATTGCCAGTGAGCTGCTCCATGCAAAGCCGCCCGAGCTTCTCCGCTGTGCCTGTCGTGTTCCTGACGCTCGCAGTAGGCCACCTAGCCGCGTAGCTCGCTCGCTAACACCCCGTAGCCGCGCGACCGAGCTCACACGAAAATCGCCGCCACCTGCCGTCATCGTAGCGGCGAACTCCGGCCACCACCGTGCCGTATGCGACCACCATCGGACGCGGCGCCTCACTCCCATCCCGTAGGACCAAACCCCGTGCCAAACGGGGCTCTATACGTGGTTTCCGGCCGACTCCGGCGTACTGCCACCGTGATTTTGGTCGTCGGCGCCACCGCTAATGTGGCCGGTTGGGGCCACCTCAGGGTTGCTGCCTGGTGGGCCCCAGGGGCCCGGTCGGCTCTGTTGACCGAAGTCAACTGCTGACTGGAGCAAGTCCAGCCACTGACATGTGGGCCACCACATCCCCCTAATTAACAAAAATTAATTAACCATGCCTAATCACACACTGACAGTGCAGGCCCACCCGATAATTAGGATTAGATTAATTAAAATAACCCTGTTTAGTTAGTCCAGACACTGACATGTGGGTCCCACTGGACCCACAGGTCAGATTTGACCCTGGTCAGCCGACCGTTGACGTCTGACGTCACTATTGCATCATGCTGACGTCGCTGATACTATTCTGGATAATGTTGATTTAATAAATAAAATAAATTTCAGAAAATAATTAAAATCTTTAGAAAACCCTAGAAAATAATCCGTAGCTCGGATCGAAAAACTTTGTACATGAAAGTTGCTCAGAATTTCGAGACGAATCTGAATAAGCGGTCCATTCGTCCGTCACACGTCCCTAACTAACCAAACATGAAACCGTTCCCCTCCGATCATCAGTCTGACAAATGTCCGAAACCAGGAAAACATTCCCGGATGGATTCCCCCTTCCTCGGTGGCGTGCAACCATACGTTAGGACACACCCGGCACTGCATATTGTCATGTCATACATTATGTTGCTCATGTTTGCTGTGTATTTATACTGTTTCCTCCCCCTCTTCTCTCTCGTTAGACCCCGACGCAGTTCCCGGTACCGACACAGCTCAGGAGCCCGACGACACCGTTGACGACCTTGCCTTTGCCGCCGAGCAACCAGGCAAGCACCCCCCCTTGAGCATCCCGATATCGCCTATTCTTTCTCTCTCATGCTTGCATTAGAATTGCTGCTACTACTGCTTTACCTATTCTGATGCATAGCCTGTTTATTGTAACCTGCTGTTGATAATTACCTGCTTATCCTAAACTGCTTAGTATAGGCTGGGTAGAGACCTATTAGTGACCCCACTAGTCCCGACTGCCCCGCTGGATTATCAGAAGACCCGATCAAAGGATTGAAGACCAGGCCCCAGCACCGCACATCACCCCCCTTAGTTGTAATGACACTACAGCGTTATTATCGAGTGCGGAGGGTGAAACGTCTTGTAGCACTTCTGATGTTAACTCTGTAGAGTAGCTATTCGGTCGTGGTCATCGAGGGTGATTCCTCCTTCACCGCTTCCGATAACGACGCCGTCGTACAACACCTCAAGTGTGAACCCAGCGAGGGTGATTCCTCCGAGTTCACCTTGACGGATACATCGAGTAGGAATCCAACGAGGGTGATACCTCGGATTCCCTTGATGTTATGGACACATGGATACTTGGACTGTACTATTGTTACTTGGAAAGGCGGGTCGACCCTGAGGGGTTCCCGCGTGTGATGTGAAGACGGGTTGCCTGTATGGTGCCCGAGTGATGAATACGAGGTGCGGCCGGGCATTCTTAGCCCTTGCAGCAAGTCCTCGAGACGGGGCAACGGGGTCACATCTATCGTGAGTCTCTGCTCATTACCGCAAGCCCCTAGTCCACTAACGATTTGGATATTTGATCCGAGCAGGCCTCTGGCCTGATAGCACTAACCATCACGTGGGAAGAGTTATGGGCACTCTGCATCGTATGCATCAGCCGAAAGCTTTGTCAGACGTCTAGTTCAGCCTCGTGGCCGGGCCAGGCCAGTGCCATCCAGGACTGAGGTGGTGCTCGTCCCGACCCTGCACACACCGTCCCGGAGTGCACAGGGCGATGGCGCAAGACCCCTGAGCACTTAGGATATAGACCGACGGGGACCACTCTGCTGAGCTGTAGATAGGGTTGCGGTGTATCGTTTGGCCGAGACTGGGCATGACCCAGGGAAGTGTGTCCGGCCGGAGTTAATCGAGCGTGTTGGGTAAGTTGGTGCACCCCTGCAGGAAAGAACACATCTATCGATAGCCGGTCCTACGGTAAAGGACACTCGGACTTGCATCCCGATCGACACAACTAGACCGTGAGATGATACCTGGATATATGGCTCTGGGATTGCTTCTCGCAGGGAGTTGAGAAGGGATGTCAGGACGAGGTTGATGAATGTATGGCTCTGGGATTACTTTCTCGCAGGGAGTCGAGAGAGGATCTCTGGGTGAGGTTGAGACTTAATGATACTGCTACATTATATTGTATTGTTCTACTCTCTTCTATTGCTGCAAGACTGCTGAAGATGCTAGTCTTCGATAGGACTAGGATTTCCTCTCTATTCTGGCATTTCTGCAGCCCAGTCCACATATACAGCCACTCTTTGATAATGTTGCATACGTAGTGTAGATCCTTGCTTGCTGAGTACTTCGGAGTACTCATGGTTGCTTTGCTTTCTTTTTCTCCCCATATCAGTTTGTCGTGACCAGATGACGGAGCCCCTGAGACAGCTGCCCCGCCGACGATTACTACTACCACCTCGAGGGTGTTACTTCTACAAGTTGGCCGACGACCAGGAGTAGGTTCGGAGGGTCCCACGCAGGAGGCCTGCGCCTTTCGATCATAGTGTTTTATTTTGCCCCGCCTTTCTAAAGGCCTTTCTGTTTCTCTTTTAATATATGTACTCAGATATCTGATGCTTCCGCTGACGCTTGTATGCCATCGAGCTATGTATTCGAGCCCTCGAGGCCCTGGCTTGTAATATAAAGCTTGTATGACTTTATTTATGTTTTAGAGTTGTGTTGTGATATCTTCCTGTGAGTCCTTAGGCTTGATCATGTGCATTTGCGTGTATGATTAGTGCACGATTAAGCCGGAGGCGTCACACCTTTCAGCCCCCACATCGGAATCACTTGCGGGTACTCTACGAGCCGACCCGACTTTAGTCACATCATGTAACCTGTATAGTATGTATGTATGAATATACCCGTGATCACCTCCCGAAGTGATCACGGCCCGATAGTATAGCATGGCAGACGGACAAGAATGTAGGGCCACTGATGAAGTACTAGAATCCTATACTAAGCATTAGGATAGCAGGTAAAGGTATCAATAATTGTAGCAACAATGACAGGCCATGCAACAGAATAGGAGCTATCAAATCAACAACAGTAGCAAACCTAATGCAAGAATAAGGGAGAAGAGAGTGGGCGATATCTGGTTGATCAAAGGGGGTTTGCTTGCCTGGTTGCTCTGGCAAGGAGGGGTCATCGTCGGTGTAGTCGACAACAGGGGTATCAGCAGTGGTCTCGGGGTCTACCGGAAAGAAGTAACAGAGGGAAAACACAATAAATAACAGAGCAATCAAAGCATCACAAAGCATAACATGGCAATACGCGGTGCTAGGGGTGACCTAACGCAGTACTAGGCTATACTGGCGAAGGGGGCAAACATCCAAGAAAGTATTCCTGATGTTTGGCATTTTCGGACAGATGAAACGAATGAGGACGGTTGCATATTCGCTATGCTAGGGACGTGTGGTAGACGAACAGAGGGCGTATTCGGAATCGTCACGTTTTTCTGAGAAACTTTCATATACAAAATATTTTCATCCGAGTTACAGTTTATTTTTTATGAATTTCTAAAGTTTAAAAGATTTTCAGCACTATTTTAATTCGAAAATAAGTATCTAAATACTTTTGTCACATGGGGTTGTGCTAGCCAGGGGGTATGACAGTGGGGCCAGGGGATCCAGTCAGCAGATACGGTCAGCAGCTGACCAGTCAATGCTGACTGGTCAACAGGGTCAAAGGGGCCCGCATGCCATAGACTAGATATTTTGACGGATTTGTTTATCTAGTTAATTTAGCTGTGGAGGCCAACATGTAGTGTCTACTAGTGGACAGGTTAGTGCTAACATGGGGTTAGGCTACACTAATTATGATCCCTAATTAGACGGTTGTGGCGGCAATTGCTCAAGCCAGCTACACACATGCGCGCACAAGTGCTCGGCCTTGGACATGGCCCTGCCCATCAGCATGCAATGGAGACAGAGAGCAACATCAATATAGAGCAGCAGTAGTGAGCAGCACGATGCAGCTGCGGCAGCAAGCAAGAGCAGCAGAGCACCAGCGGCAGCAACGGCGCGGTCGAGCAGCAGCAACAGCGGGGCAGCAGCGGCGGCAAGGCAGCAGTAGTACAGGTGCGCGGGGGTGCAGGAGAGTGTGGCGGGGCGAGCGCAGGACAGGGGACTGGCGCGCACACGAGCAGAAGGCGGGTGGGGCACCGGCGAGCATCAGCAGCGGGCGGAGCTCAACGCCGGGACGTTGGGGTCGCGGCCACCAGCAGAAGGGCGCGCGCGGGGAGCGGCCTCGTGCAGGCAGGCGCGGCCAGATGCGGCACGAGCGCGCGGCCAGGGCTGCAGCCGGCGGGCGCGGACGGGCGTCGCAGCTGGAGACGTATAGGGGCGAGGCTTGGGGAGCAGGCGCGGGGCACGGCGCGAGCGAAGCCACACGCGGGCGAGCGCAGGGGTGCGGAAGGGCGCGACATGGCGAGCAGTTGCGGCAGCGGACGCGGCGGAGCAGTAGAACTACGGCCGAAATACGGCGACTATTGCGACGCGATACGGCTCGAATTCGAGGCAATTGTAGAGGGGTTCGGTGAGGTTTCTCACCGCGAACGTGTTGCGGGGTCGAGGTAGCCGAAGAGGGACGAGGTCGAGCGAATCGATGGGAACTTGTGGCGGCGCCCGAGGTCGAAGAAGTGACGATGGCGACGGCTTGGTGAAGCTCCTGCTCGTGTGGGTTGGCGTGGATGTCGAGGATGTCGATGCGCATCTCCTGGACAACGAACGGTGGCTCCGGTGCGCGAATACGTTGATGGCACGGCGGCAGCCGAGCTCGGGTGACGGCTTCAAGCAAGGAGAGGGGCGAGAGCGGGGAGGGGAGGCGATCTAGGGTTCGGGGGGGCGTCGGGCGACGACTTTATAGGCGGGGGCAGGGGCGGATGGCCGCCACGCACGGCCATCGCCGGCGGATGGCTGCCACGGCGCCCCTGCCTCCTGTAGCGAGAGGTGGGAGGCAAGTGGGGGGTTGGCCTGGGCCGTTTTGCTAGATGGGCCAAGGGGCCCAGTAGATTAGATTTCTTTTCTCTTTTACTAGTAATTTTCCATTTACTTTTCTGTTTATTTATTTAGCTACTGTTTTGTACTTTCTTTTTGCATCAAAATACTTTTTTTTAAATGTAAAACTTTGCCATATAATTTCTATGGATTATTTTGCACTGCCAGAAAAAGTTTGGGTTCAAAATAATTTATTAAGTTTGAGTTTATATTTTAATGGGATAAAAAGGTGTTGTTGGTCCACTGTTTTAATATCGAGGGGCCATTTTATATTTTGAAAAATGTTAATTCTTTCATGACAAATTGTTAGTGAATATTTGCAACCCACCAGACATTTTTGTGTTACCGTTTGAAGAAATAATAATTTGACTTTATTCTAAATTTGAATTTGAATCGGGTTTGGATCAAAGTGAGGTTTAGCAAATTAACTGCGATGACATCGCACCATTAGGAGGGGATTACTGTAGCTTAATTATTCGGGCGTTATAATTCTCCTCCACTACAAGAAATCTCGTCCCGAGATTTAGGAGGTAGAGAAAAGGGGGAAGGTTACAGTTACGAAATTCTAGTGAGTGTTCTCGGTCTTGGTTGCTCTTCCGGAAGAAGTTGGTCCCTTCGGTTGACGTCTTCATTCTTTTGCTCCTGGTCATCATGATAAAGTCGTCATCCTTTCTTCAGGATCTCTACCGTACTTACGGAAAATATTAGGGTGAAAACTCAGGAAGGACGGAGCTCAACACATGTTAGGTACCTAGGGCTATCTCAGTGAACGAGGCATAGAGGCATCTCTCGAGTTGAAATTCAAGAAAGTTGTCCAGAACAAGGTAAGAAGGTGCAATACGAAATTTCAAGCGGATAGGTAATCATTCGATGTCTGAAACAAAGTGTGAAGGGGTCTAGAGCAACGAGAATAAGTATTGCCTCTGATACCGAAACATAATATCTGACGGAAGGTAGCTCGCGGAATTACATATGAGGTAAAGTCCAAAGGATAAACTTTGGAAATAGGGATGTACAGGAGAGTCGGGTTTCGATCCTATGGACCTGTGGGTTATGGGCCCACCATGTGGGTTAAAAGTAGGAAGGGCACTGACATCTTGCACGGTCATGATAGCAAGGCATGTCAGAGAATAGCCTAGCAGTTATGTCGTCAACAATGTCGGTGTGACGCCCCCGGCTCAATCATGCACTAATCATACACGCAAATGCACACGATCAAGCCTAAGGACTCACGGGAAGATATCACAACACAACTCTAAATCATAAATAAAGTCATACAAGCTTTATATTACAAGCCAGGGGCCTCGAGGGCTCGAATACATAAGCTCACATACAAGCGTCAGCGGAAGCATCAGATATCTGAGTACAGATATAAATGAAAACACAGATAGGCCCTTAGAAGGCGGGGCAAAAGAAAAACACTATGATCGAAAGGCGCAGGCCTCCTGCCTGGGAGCCTCCGATCCTACTCCTGGTCGTCGGCAAGCTCGTAGTAGTATCCACCCTTAGGATAGTAGTAGCGATCGTCGGCGGGGGCAGCTGTCTCAGGGGCTCCGTCATCTGGTTGCACCAAAAGGATATGGGGGGAAAAGAAAGCAAAGCAACCATGAGTACTCATCCGAAGTACTCAGCAAGCAAGGATCTACACTACATATGCAACATTATCAAGGAAGGCTGTATATGTGGACTGGGCTGCAGAAATGCCAGAATAGAGGGGAAAGCCTAGTCCTATCGAAGACTAGCATCTTTAGCGGTCTTGCATCATTAGAAGAGTGTAGAGTAGTACAGTATAGAGTAGTAGTATCATTAAGTCTCAACCTCACCCAGAGATCCTTTCTCGACTCCCTGCGAGAAAGCAATCCCAGAGCCATAATATCCAAGTATCAACCTCGGCCAGAGATCCTTTCTCGACTCCCTGTGAGAAAGTAATCTCAGAGCCATACTCATCACAAGTATCCAGTTCTAGCTGTATCGATCGGGATACAACTCCGAGTGTCCTTTACCGTAGGACCAGCTATCGATAGATGTGTTCTTCCCTGCAGGGGTGCACCAACTTACCCACCACGCTCGCTTAACTCCGGCCGGACACACTTTTTCGGGTCATGCCCGGCCTCGGCCAAACGATACACCACAACCCTACCTACAGCTCAGCAGAGAGGTCCCTGTCGGTCTATATCCTAAGCGCTCAGGGGTCTTGGGCCATCGCCCTGTGCACTCCGGGTCGGTGTGTGCAGGGTCGGGACGAGCACCACCTCAGTCCTGGATGGCACTGGCCCGGCCCGGCCACGAGGCTGAACTGGATGTCTGACAGAGCTTTCGACTGATGCTACGATGCAGAGTGCCCATAACTCTTCCCACGTGATGGTTAGTGCTATCAGGCCAAAGGCCTGCTCGGATCAAATATCCAAATCGTTAGCGGACTAGGGGCTTGCGGTAACGAGCATAGACTCACGATCGATGTGACCCCATCGCCCCGTCTTGAGGACTAGCGGCAAGGGCTAAGAATGCCTGGCCACGCCTCGTATTCATATCTCGGGCAACCTCCAGGTCAACCCATCTCCACAACACTCGCCACTTAGGCTCACGCGGGTACCCCTCAGGGTCGACCCGCCTTTCCAAGTAACAGTGTAAAGTCCAGGTATCCGTGTGTCCATAACATCAGGGGAATCCAAGGTATCACCCTCGTTGGATTCCTACTTGATGTATCCGTCAAGGTGAACTCGGAGGAATCACCCTCGATGGGTTCACACTTGATGTGTTGCACGACAGGGTCGTATCAGAAGTGGAGAAGGAGGAATCACCCTCGATGACCACGACCAAATAGCTACTCTACAGAGTTAACATCAGGAGTGCTATACGAGGTATCACCCTCGGTACTCGATAGTAACGCAGTGTCGTACAACCAAGGGGAGTGTAATGCAGTGCCGGGGTCTGGCTGTCGATCCCGTTGATCGAGTCATCTGATAATCCAGCGGGGCAACTGGGGACAAGTGGGGTCTCTGGTAGGTCTCTACCCAGCCTATACTAAGAAGTTTTAGGATAAGCAGGTAAGGTTTCAATAGCAGGTTACAATAAATAGGCTATGCATCAGAATACGTTAAACAGTAGCAGCAGCAATTTCTAATGCAAGCATGAGGGAGAAAGAATAGGTGATATCGGTATGCTCAAGGGGGGGTGCTTGCCTGGTTGCTCTGCGGCAAAGGCAAGGTCATCAATGGGGTCGTCGATCTTCAGGGCATCGTCAGCGATCTCGGGGTCTAGTGAATAGGAAGTGGAGGAAGAAACAGTAAATACAAGCAAGCAGATGCATGACATGACTTCAGCCAGAGCTAGGGGTGTTCTAACGCAGTACTACGTGATACTGGCGAAGGGGAAAACAACCGAGAATGTTTTCCCGAAGTTTGGCATTTTTCGGACAAATGAAAGAGAGGGAAAAAGTTCCACGTTCGCTATGCTAGGGGCGTGTGGCAGACAAACGGACTGCGTATTCGGATTCCTCTCGTCGTTCCGAGCAATTTCATGTATAAAACTTTTTCATCCGAGCTACGGATTATTTTATATGATTTTTCAAAGATTTAAACATTTTTCTGAAATTTACTTGATTTATTTTAATTCAAAAATAGCTTTCTGCGTCAGCATGACTTCAGCAGGGATCAATAGGTTGACTGAGTCAAATTGAGCAGTGGGGTCGACTGTCATAGACTAGGTTTAGTTAGTTAATTCCTGTTTTCAACTAATCCAGTGATTAGGCTAATTAATCCTAGTTAATTAAGTTAATTAATTACCTAATTAACTAATTAATTAATTTCATTAATTATTTTATATTTTTTTAACCTTTTTTTTTACAGGAAAAGGGGCTGGGGCTAGCCCAGGGGTCAGTGGCCCACTGGGGGCCTTAGCGGGGCGGGTTACGGGAACTGGGGCGGGGCGCACCCAGGCGCCCATCACGCAAAGGGAGGTGAGGCTGGCCGACCGGGGTTGCGCCCGGCAGCAGCGAGCCAGACGAGCGGCGGCGAGGCCGCGCGTCGGCGGGCGGCGCGAGCAGGCGCATGGCCGTGACGGCGAGCGCGTGGGCACGGGAGGGGCATGTGCGGTTGAGGGTCGAGCGCGGGCGATGTGGCGAGCAGGCGAGGTCAGCAGGCAGCGGCGAGCGGGCTCGGGAGCAGCAGCTGCGGGGCTGGGGGAGGACGGCAGAGCCGCGGCGGAGCAGCAGCAGCACTGCGAGGCAGCATGGCAAAGCAGGCGGAGCCACCGGCGGCGATGCGAAGGGGGCAGAGCCCGCGGCAGAGCACGGGGAGGTTGGCCGCGGCGTAGGCGACAGCGGGGTCGCACGGCGGGCGGTGACCGCGGTGGGGACAGGGGGAGGGGAGTCGGGGTTCTCACCCCTATTGCCGGTGTACGCCGGCGAGGCTCGGTTTAGCCGAGTTGGTGAGAGGGCGAGGAGGCAGCGACGAGGACGAGGACGGGGACGGTAGAGGCGGGCGGCGCGATGCCTGAACGGGTCGAGGCAGCGGTGTCCGGGGCGTCACGGCGAGGGGGGCTTCGGGAGGAGGGCGAGGCGTTCCGGTGAGGTCGGCGACGGGCGGCGGGGCCGGGGCGCACTGGGGTCGCGCAGGGCGAGCGTCGGGTGGATCCCCTATCCAGATCGGCGGGAGTGGGAGGACGAGGGGATAGGGCTAGGGTTCGGTGTGGATCGGGGGGTAAAGGGGAGGTGGCTTGGCCGGCCTGGCTGGTTGCGGCCAGCTGGGCCGAGGCCGAGTGGGGGGGTCAGGGGAGTTTTCCTTTTATTTTTATTTATTTTCGGTTTTCCACTTAGTTTCATATTGTTTTAGTTTTATAAAATATAGCACTAGCCCCTAAATTAGCATTGTTTAAAAAAAACACTGCCACAAATAATTTGGCACATTAAATAAATAGTTTATATTTGTTTATTATTTAAAATCATTTGATAATTGTTTTTAGCCACCGCTTTATTCATTTAAGAGCATGTAAATACTTTTATAAAAATGTGGTTTCAACATGACAAATATCCAGGGGAAACCATAGAATGATTCGAACATTTTAGATTTACCGATCGGAGAAATAATAATTTCACTTGCAATTTAAATTTGAATTTGACTTCGATTTTTGGACAAGTGGCAATTTGCATAGTAATCCTCTGACATGGCCACCATTAGGGAGAGATTACTGTAGCATGACACTGGGGGTGTTACAGTCGGTACCAAGGGCGAGGGACGAAGAGAACCATTTTCCTGCTCGTTGAAACGAGGCGGACCAATAGGCAAAGTTCTCGTCCATCGGTGGCTGCCGAAATGTCATCAACAATAGTAACAGGGTCTTACTGACAGAGTTGTACACCGAGGTGTATACATAAGCAGGGAAATATTACTGCTTAGTTCGCAGAAATTTATAAGAAAGGTTAAACAAAACAGTGGAAAGGAAAATGTGATTAAACAGAATTATCAGGAGTATATCCTTTCCCAAGGACAAACAGAGCATGTTATCCATGATAGGATAGAAGTAGATAACCATTTAGGTAAAGGGGAGAGGAAATTCATGACATTACCCATACAACAACGTTTGGATAAGTGATCAAGAAACATTTAGCATTGAGACTCCAATGTTCTTAAAGAGGTTCAAAGTACCACAGTCATGGTTTAGGATAATATTGACATGGTCATTGGGTAAAGGTCGGACTTTGGGATCACCAAGGATCCAGCAGGAACTGCTAGAACAACTCATACAATTTCATCATTGAAAAAGATGAGGATGTGGCCGACGGGCTCAGCAACAATTCATCGAGATTTCTAAAAGATGGATTTCCACAATTATGTGAACAAGGTAATAGCAGCTCGAGGAAAACATCCACAATTAAACATTGATCGAAAGTGCACCAAAAAATTATGGGCTAAGTAGCACGATCAATGTTAGGATGGTGATTCAATATCCAATAGACTAAGAAGGAAACCATCGGCCATTAACTTCAAAGTGAAAGGGTTGCTAGAAGTAATGAATCACACATCAGGGTTCACTTGTCGGGATTCCGGTTAGAAACATCATGGGACCAAGAAATGAATGGAGACGGTGAGAAGTATCACTATATAAAAAAATACTAAGAGGCGGAGCAATTCTCACGACATTCTTGACATAAGATATGGTAATACTCCAAGGTAGAACATAACATAAGCTGGATGGCGAGGAACTTAAGGTTCAGTCAAAACAAGACCAAATATGTGTTTGGAAGGAAGGCATGGATGTGGTTGATGATAACACAAATCATCGAGGGCAAGGATGGAATTTCTCATCAGGAACTCAATGGATGTCTCAGAACAAGTTAAAATGTTGATGATGATCATGACACATTTGTCGAGATGTTTCAAGAAGATGTAATCGATCGGCGATGACATCAAGCCAAGGGAATGGTGAAGCAAAAGGTTATTATAACCATAGAGAAGATGCCATCTCAGAATTCAGAGTTGTCTCTCAAGACAAACAATATGATGCTGAATGTTTGATGTAAGCTTAGAGCACTGTCGGGATTGTGTCTCGGGGATGAAGGACATAGGTAGAATGGTCAAGCAGTCAGCATGACGATGATGATGTGGTCAATCGGCTGGGAATGACATGATTGAGCGCAACTCGCAAGCAATGAAGATTACTAAGAGTTGTTGAATCGCAGTGCGGACTCGATTCGGTTATCGGTGTTTCGAGTGACAAACAACTCGGCACCCGGGGAAAATTGGAATCGGCGAGAAATAATAGTTGATGAAGAACTCATAAGAGGTTATGTAGTTCAGTGATATTCTCGAGATAACAGGGGGCAATACTCGAAGGTAAATCAGAATAATGGTTGGATAGGTGTATTGATCTACAGAAGACAAGTACTTTAACTTGTCCGAGAATTAGGACCAAAGAAGAACAATATGGTCGGAACCATGATTGCAAAAGACCAAATCCCAGATATAAAATGAACTTACACCAAGGGGATAATTAATATTACCAGAAGCTTTCATGATAAGTTCCACATCAGGTCCATGGGCATGAACACGAAGGTTCAAGGCCGACTCCCACTTCTTCAATGCATGACCATTCATCCACTGCTCTAACAAAACAAAACAAAAATGATTCCAGTGTGAAAACCTACCTGGTGAATTACCAGAGGAGTATGACCCGTGAAAACTTTCGGGCTCACACAGATTAAGGAAGGCCTAGGTTCAACCCATCGGGGCATCTTAGAAACATATACCACAACTTCGAGAGTAAATACCACCAGCTCGAAAGCAGAGCATAGTTGGCCAAATTAGAGAATAGGATTTACCAATGGCATTATGTATACGAGGAAAAGCTCACAAGGCTAATGAAAATGAAGGATGATGTCGGATAAAAATCCATCAAAGGATCTGGTGGTCCTCCAAGGATCTGATGTGAGCATCGGTACTCAACCAGAAGAAGAAAGAATGCAAGGGGATCATATTACAGAAACAACTGACTAATTCAAAGCTCAAATGTAAAGGAATTATGATTTCCGATTCAAGGGATCAGAAGCAAACGCTCTGATTAAGGATGGGTAAGCTGAATAGACATAGGGGTACAATCGACGACAATTTGATTGGTCGAGATCCAGCCCATGTTTAAAATGACGTCTGAGCCGAAAGGATGAATTCTAGGATCTGATTGAGGATTGTGATCATTCGCAACATATTGAATCAATAGACTCAAAATGATAATGACAAAGGGTGCCAATAAGGTTACCAGACTTATGGGATTAATCATAATGCAAGCAAGTAAGAATTTCAAGAGCAATAGGCTATTGAGGATTTTCGGAAGATCGAATGGTATTTCGAAGACTTTTGTGAAATACATGAATCAACTGGAGATGAGCGGATACTCGGTAAGTGCGAGAAATTATCCGCAGGGGTATTCAGGTGGCAAATAACTGCAAGGCAGTAGGCACAAAGTATTCTCAGAACAATAGAGAGAATTTCGGGGTATCTTGTAATAACAAGATCAACGGGGAATGATTGTATGAATGGCAAGTGTACATGGTTATCCATAGGGGGTTTATCGATGGAAGGGAATTGCAAAAGCGATGGCACAAAGTCTCGAGAGAACATCGTAGAGTATCTTTGGAATCTTCTGGTGCAGCAGGCAATCATCTGTAATAAGGGGCTCTCCGGGTGGAGGTGTTCATGAGATCCTAATGTTAGAGTTAGTAAATTCATTTTAACCCGAATAGAAGAGAGATCAGAGTCCCAGAGTATAGATGAGGAATAAAAGATCCTAATACCACCCAATGGCGATGTGGGCCCGTAAGACACACAACCATGTTAGTAAAAGTTTTGCAATGACTAGACTCGACTTCGGCCAAGGAGTGTGGAAGGGCGATTCCTGTAGGCAGTCGGCTCTGGTACCAACTTGTGACGTCCCCGATTTGACCGTTCACTAATCATGCACGCAAATGTGTACGGCCAAGATCAGGGACTCACGGGAAGATATCACAACACAACTCTAGACACAAATTAAAATCATACAAGCTTCATATTAGAAGCCAGGGGCCTCGAGGGCTCGAATACATAAGCTCGATCATAAACGGGTCAACAGAAGCAACAATATCTGAGTACAGACACAAGTTAAACAAGTTGCCATAAGATGGCTAGCACAAACAGGGATACAGATCGAAAAGGCAACGCCTCCTGCCTGGGATCCTCCTAAACTACTCCTGGTCGTTGGCGCCCTCCACGTAGTAGTAGCCTCCGTCGGGGTAGTAGTAGTCGTCGACGGTGGCATCTAGCTCCTGGACTCCACCATCTGGTTGCATCAACCGAGAAGAAAGGAAAGGGGGAAAAGGGGGGAGCAAAGCAACCATGAGTACTCATCCAAAGTACTCGCAAGCAAGGATCTACACTACATATGCATCGGTATCTGTATAAAGGGGTAATATCTGCGGGCTAAACTGTAGAATGCAAGAATATGAGGGGGAATGCTAGTCCTATCAAAGACTATGCTTCTGGCAACCTCCATCTTGAAGCATGTAGAAGAGAGTAGCTGGTAAGTTAACCAAGTATAACGTATAGCATAATCCTACCCAGCGATCCTCTCCTCGTCGCCCTGTGAGAGAGCGATCACCGGGTTGTATCTGGCACTTGAAAGGGTGTGTTTTATTAAGTATCCGGTTCTAGTTATCAGAAGGTCGAAGTACAACTCCGGGTCGTCTTGTTACCGTGGACACGGCTATTCGAATAGATCAATCTTCCCTGCAGGGGTGCACCACATTACCCAACATGCTCGATCCCTCTGGCTGGACACACTTTCCTGGGTCATGCCCGGCCTCGGAATATCAACACGTCACAGCCCTACCTAGGCCTAACAGAGAGGTCAGGACGCCGGTCTAAATCCTATGCGCGCAGGGGTCTTGGGCCCATCGCCCATTGCACACCTGCACATTGCGTACGCGGCCGGTGAGCAGACCTGGCAGCCTCCATTACAAAGGAGGGTGCTTTACGCGATCCAACCTGGCGCGCGCCGCTCAGTCGCTGACGTCTAGGAGGCTTCAGCTGATACTACGACGTCAAGTGCCCATAACTGTTCCCGCGTGGTGGTTAGTGCGTATAGGCCAGTGGCCAACTCAGATCAAATACCAAGATCTTGTTAAGCGTGTTAATTGAGGTAACCGCGGACACCGACCAGGGACCAGGCCCACCTGTCTCCTAGGTGGTCACAACCTGCCCTGTCGCTCTGCCACAAAGTAATTCTCGGGGGCCGTCGGGAACCCAGGCCCACCACTACCCAGATGGAACCACCTGTCCTTTCAGCCCCCACATCGGAATCACTTGCGGGTACTCTACGAGCCGACCCGACTTTAGTCACATCATGTAACCTGTAGAGTATGTATGTATGAATATACCCGTGATCACCTCCTGAAGTGATCACGGCCCGATAGTATAGCATGGCAGACGGACAAGAATGTAGGGCCACTGATGAAGTACTAGCATCCTATACTAAGCATTAGGATAGCACGTAAAGGTATCAACAATTGTAGCAACAATGACAGGCCATGCAACAGAATAGGAGCTATCGAATCAACAACAGTAGCAAACCTAATGCAAGAATAAGGGAGAAGAGAGTGGGCGATATCTGGTTGATCAAAGGGGGTTTGCTTGCCTGGTTGCTCTAGCAAGGAGGGGTCATCGTCGGTGTAGTCGACCACAGGGGTATCAGCAGTGGTCTCGGGGTCTACCGGAAAGAAGTAACATAGGGGGAACACAATAAATAACAGAGCAATCAAAGCATCACAAAGCATAACATGGCAATACGCGGTGCTAGGGGTGACCTAACGCAGTACTAGGCTATCCTGGCGAAGGGGGAAAACATCTGGGAAAGTATTCCCGGTGTTTGGCATTTTCGGACAGACGAAACGAAGGGGGACAATTGCATGTTCGCTATGCTAGGGACGTGTGGTAGACGAACGGAGGGCGTATTCGGAATCATCATGTTTTTCTGAGAAACTTTCATATACAAAATATTTTTCATCCGAGTTACAGTTTATTTTCTATGAATTTCTAAAGTTTAAAAGATTTTCAGTAATATTTTAATTCGAAAATAAGTATCTAAATACTTTTGTCACATGGGGTTGTGCTAGCCAGGGGGTATGACAGTGGGGCCAGGGGATCCAGTCAGCAGATACGGTCAGTAGTTGACCAGTCAATGCTGACTGGTCAACAGGGTCAAAGGGGCCCGCATGCCATAGACTAGATATTTTGATGGATTTGTTTATCTAGTTAATTTAGCAGTGGAGGCCAACATGTAGTGTCTACTAGTGAACATGTTAGTGCTAACATGGGGTTAGGCTACACTAATTATGATCCCTAATTAGACGGTTGTGGCGGCAATTGCTCAAGCCAGCTACACACATGCGCGCACAAGTGCTCGGCCTTGGACATGGCCATGCCCATCAGCATGCAATGGCGACAGAGAGCAGCATCAGTATAGAGCAGCAGTAGTGAGCAGCACGAAGCAGCTGCGGTAGCAAGCAAGAGCAGCAGAGCACCAGCGGCAGCGATGACACGGTCGAGCAGCAGCAACAGCGGGGCAGCAGCAGCGGCAAGGCAGCAGCAGTACAGGTGCGCGGGGGTGCAGGATAGTGTGGCGGGGCGAGTGCAGGACAAGGGACTGGCGCGCGCGCGAGCAGAAGGCGGGTGGGGCACCGGCGAGCGTCAGCAGCGGGCGGAGCTCAACGCCTGGATGGCGGGGTCGCGGCCACAAGCAGGAGGGCGCGCGCGGGGAGCGGCCTCACGCAGGCGGGCGAGCCAGATGCGGCGCGAGCGCGCGGCCATGCTGCAGTCGGCGGGCGCGGATGGGCATCGCAGCTGGAGACGTATAGGGGCGAGGCATGGGGAGCGGGCACGGGGCGTGGCGCGAGCGAAGCCACACGCGGGCGAGCGCAGGGGTGCGGAAGGGCTCGACGGGGCGAGCAGTTGCGGCTGCGGACGCGGCGGAGCAGCAGAACTACGGCCGGAATACGGCGACTATTGTGACGCGATACGGCTTGAATTCGAGGCAATTGTAGAGGGGTTCGGTGAGGTTTCTCACCGCGAACGTGTTGCGGGGTCGAGGTAGCCGGATAGGGACGAGGTCGAGCGAATCGACGGGAACTTGTGGCGGCGCCAGAGGTCTAAGAAGTGACGATGGCGACGGCTTGGTGAAGCTCCTGCTCCTGTGGGTTGGCGTGGATGTCGAGGATGTCGATGCGCATCTCCTGGACAACGAACGGTGGCTCCGGTGCGCGAATACGTTGATGGCACGGCGGCAGCCGAGCTCGGGTGACGGCTTCAAGCAAGGAGAGGGGCGAGAGCGGGGAGGGGAGGCGATCTAGGGTTCGGGGGGGCGTCGGGCGACGACTTTATAGACGGGGGCAGGGGCGGATGGCCGCCACGCACGGCCATCGCCGGCGGATGGCTGCCACGGCGCCCCTGCCTCCTGTAGCGAGAGGTGGGAGGCAAGTGGGGGGTTGGCCTGGGCCGTTTTGCTAGATGGGCCAAGGGGCCCAGTAGATTAGATTTCTTTTCTCTTTTACTAGTAATTTTCCATTTACTTTTCTGTTTATTTATTTAGCTACTGTTTTGTACTTTCTTTTTGCATCAAAATACTTTTTTTTAAATGTAAAACTTTGCCATATAATTTCTATGGATTATTTTGCACTGCCAGAAAAAGTTTGGGTTCAAAATAATTTATTAAGTTTGAGTTTATATTTTAATGGGATAAAAAGGTGTTGTTGGTCCACTGTTTTAATATCGAGGGGCAATTTTATATTTTCAAAAATATTAATTCTTTCATGACAAATTGTTAGTGAATATTTGCAACCCACCGGACATTTTTGTGTTACTGTTTGAAGAAATAATAATTTGACTTTATTTTAAATTTGAATTTGGATCGGGTTTGGATCAAAGTGAGGTTTAGCAAATTAACTGCGATGACATCGCACCATTAGGAGGGGATTACTGTAGCTTAATTATCCGGGCGTTACATAAGGTCCGTATGATCCATGGGTCTTCTACGGGCCGTAGATTCAATGAGACTTCTACAGGCCGTATGATCGATTGGCCAAACATGGGTCGTACCTTTGTGGACAATTAATGGACCGCAATATGGGCCGTAAATGGGCTATAATGGGAATCCACTGTTTATGGGCCGACCATAATGGGTCGTTAATAGGCCCATGTGTACAACGGGCTTAATTCTATTGGCAGGCATAATGGGTCGTTAATGGGCCATATTTGATGACGCTATGAAAACGGCCCAACGGATTAAAGGGCCACAGACGGGCCAACTTTAACCATGGGCTGAATATGGCCCACAAGCGGAACAGGCCAGTAACGGACCGTAAGTAATCGAATGCCGGAAATGAGCCCAATAATAAATGGGCCCTTAGAAGACCGAAAGATAACACGGGCTGAAACGGCCCAATGCAATAATGGGCTGTTAATGGGTATAAAGCTATATATTGTTCATTATGGGCCAGTTTCACCACTGGTTGTTTATGGGCCAAGATTTACAAAGGGCCTCATATGGGCCAAAAGATGTCATGGGCCATACATGGGCCGGAATTTACAACGGGCTGGAATCATATTAGACTATAACGGGCCGTGAGTTAGTGGGCTATAAATGGGCTATATGCGAGCAGGCTGTTAACAGGCCTTCTGTGGGCCAGCCCACTGCCTTTTGACTAAGTCAAACGGGCCAGCCTTTTGACTAAGTCAAACGGGCCGGCCTTTTGACCTGAATGGGCCACTGTTGGGCTGAGCCACGTGTCGACGTATCATAGGCGCGTCCCCTCCATTCGTTGGATGACATCTGTCCTAGCACTGAGATGACACGTGGATACTCCGGCGAATGAGAATTTTACACGTGGAAAATCCCCATTGGTCGGGGCTGTTAACGGGTTATCAGATCCAAACCGGAAGCCAATAGCTTAACGGCGACCCGTTACGGTAGATGCCACGTGTCGGTTACCCTTGACAAAAATACTTCCATGACGCGCGATTTATCGTCATGGAAGTGGACACTTCCGTGATGACAATGTTGGTATTGTCATGGAACACTTCTACGACAGCACAGGTATGACTATCTTGATTCTGTCATAAAATCGTCATGGATGTACATGCATGATAGAAAACGTGACCTACTGTGACAAACACGTAGCATCATGGAAGTGTATTTTTTTTGTAGTGTTGTATCCTTGGTGATGAGTGCATGTTATTTAAATCTTATCATTTTGAGCGCTCCACCAAGATGTATGTGACATGGAAGAGTGACCCATGATCCTAATCGATTGTGCATTTGCATTCAAACGCAAATTTTAAATAGTGCACAAATTTAGGGGGAGCTCTTGCTTATCACATACCTCTCAAAGCGACGATGTACTTCATTCATATTATCATTTGTCGAAGCTTTGATCTATATGTTGTCATCAATTACCAAAAAGGGGGAGATTGAAAGTGCAACTAATCCCCGGGTGGTTTTGGTAATTCATAACAACATATGGCTCATTGAACTAATATCCATTCAAGTTTAATATTTCAGAAAGTTCAATGAATGGCATGGCATGGACTAGAGATGTGGACCCCTCAAAATGCTAAGGACATATATTGGCAAAAGCTCAAGACTCTTCATTTCATTTTTAGTGGTCCAAGATCACATTGAGTCCATAGGAAAGCTAATACTATTAAAAGGGGATGAGGTGTTGCTTAATGGTCTACTTGCTCAAAATGCTTAGTGATATTGCTCCAAAGCCCTCAACCACTCTCTCATTCCAAATATGTCCAAAACCCAAAGTGAAACTCGGCCCCACCGATTCTTTCTATCCGGCGCCACCGAGTTCATATGACATAGCCACTGCCAGAAACCCTAACAGTTCGGTCACACCGATACGGATTTCGGTCTCACCGAGATGGCCTTGCAAACTCTCTGTTGCATGTTGCAATTGTTTCAGTCTCACCGAAATTGCGATCGGTCACACCGAGTTGACTTGACATCTTCTCAGTTGCCTTATTGCTTCACTTCGGTCTCATCGAGTTGATGCAATAGGTGCCACCGAGTTGATGTTTGCCCTAAGCCCTAGCACATCGGTCCCACCGAGTTGTTCCAGTCGGTCCCACCGAGATTCCTAATGTTCAAATTTTGAACTAAATCGGTCTCACCGAGTTCTTCTATTCGGTCTGACCGAGTTGGGTCAAATGTGTGTAACGGTTGGATTTTATGTGGAGGCTATATATACCCCTCCACCCCCATCTCCATTTGTGAGAGAGCCATCAGAATGTGCCTACACTTCCAGCATACATTTTCTAAGAGAGAACCACCTACTCATGTGTTGAGATCAAGATATACCAATCCTACCTCAAGAATCTTGATTTCTAGCCTTCCCCAAGTTGCTTTCCACTCAAATCATCTTTCCACCATATCCAAATCTATGAGAGAGAGTTGAGTGTTGGGGAGAATATCATTTGAAGCACAAGAGCAAGGATTTCATCATCAACACAACATCTATTACCTTTTGGAGAGTGGTGTCTCCTAGATTGGTTAGGTGTCGCTTGGGAGCCTCCAACAAGATTGTGGAGTTGAACCAAGAAGTTTGTAAGGGCAAGGAGATTGCCTACTTCGTGAAGATCTACCCGAGTGAGTCAAGTCCTTCATGGGTGATGGCCATGGTGGGATATACAAGGTTGCTTTTTCGTGGACCCTTCATGGGTGGAGCCCTCCGTGGACTCGCGCAACTGTTACCCTTCGTGGGTTGAAGTCTCCATCAACTTGGATGTACGATAGCACCACCTATCTGAACCATGCCAAAAATCTCCATGTCATCATTGCATTTGCACTCTCCAAACCCTTCCCTTTACCTTCATATGCAACATTTTACTTTCCGCTGCTACACTCTTGGAATTGCATGTGTAGGTTGATTGCTTGACTTGTGCCAATTGCTAAAATCTGCCCACAACTAAAATTGGGAAAAGGTTAGATTTTTATTTGGTCAAGTAGTCTAATCACCCCCCTCTAGACCTACTTTCGATCCTACAAGAGGCTATTATCTCAGAGTCAAGTCCATATTTAGTGCTAAACTTGTGAAAAGCATCGGTATTCATAAAAGATTTAACACAATCAAACTCAAGCTTTATACCTGACTCTTTACCTTCGTCAAGTTCCCAATCTTCAGAGTTACATTTAATTATTTCCAAAAGATCCCACCTAAAGTCAATAGTCTTCTTCATAAAAGAACAAGTACATGAAGTGTCAAGCATGGATTGATCATCACGAGAAAGCGGAGAATAAAACTTCTGTATAATAATTTCTCTCGAGAGCTCATGATTGGGGCATGAATATAACATTGACTTAAGCCTCCCCCAAGCTAGAGCGATACTTTCCCCTTCACAAGGCCACAAATTATATATATAATTCCGATCACGATGAACTAGATGCATAGGATAATTTTTTTGGTGAAATTCCAATTTCAATCGATTCCAAATCCAAGCTCCAATATCATTGCATAGCCTATACCATGTCAATGCTTTTCCCTTCAAAGATAAAGGGAAAACATTCTTCTTAACTTCATCTCCGGGTAAACCAACAAGCTTAAATAATCCGCAAACTTCATCCACATACATTACGTGCATATCAGGATGTAGCGTTCCATCTCCCGCATAAGGATTAGCTAGCAGTTTCTCTATCATACCCGAAGGAATTTCATAACCAATATTTTTAGTAGGTGCAGTAGGTTGAGGGGCAACTCTTTGTGTTTCCGGTTGAGGTGAAGATACCCCAAACAAACCCCTCAAAGGATTGTTTTCCATAGTAACAATTGATAGTAAATTTCAGCACGTAATATAAAAATTTTCCTTACCGATTTCCACTTACCAAGAGCGCTTCACTCCCCGGCAACGGCGCCAGAAAAGAGTCTTGATGATCCACAAGTATAGGGGATCAATCGTAGTCCTTTCAATAAGTAAGAGTGTCGAACCCAACAAGGAGCAGAAGGAAATGATAAGTGGCTTTCAGCAAGGTATTTTCTGCAAGCACTGAAATTGTCGGTAATAGGTAGTTTGATAGCAAGATAATTTGTAACGAGCAAGTAATAGTAATGGTAATAAAAGTGCAGCAAGGTAGCTGTCGGGGAACACAAACAGGGGTGTATGTTTTCCCCTGACTTGTGCATGGACAGTGAGCCACGAACCCGGTGAGATTGCAACATCCAAGACAAGGCCAAGGTAAAGAGATAGGCTCTTTGAGGAATCAAAGGGCAAGTGGAGAAGACCAAGTCAAGCCAAGAAGCAAGACACCGCTAAGGGAAAACTTCCCTTGCCGGGCAAGAGAGCCTGGCGAGGTCAAGGTTGCCCCGGAAGCAAGCATCAAGGATGCCCTGATAGGCCTGCCGGGGCATACGAAAGCAAAACGCCCCGCCAAGGCTTCACCGCCCCACTTCACAGCGATGCAAGTCACCGATCGATGCGGTGTCAAGCCCCAAGATAACTAAGTGGATGCCTTTCACCACATGGCAGCCATTTCCTATGGGAATCACCTCCAGATGACACCCATCCTGCGAGGTGTCATGCAGACAGGAGAAAAGGTGGCCAAACAGCCCGGCAAGGCGTGCTGGGCAGGCCATGATGTGACACTGAGCAGCGCATTTAATGCATACTGCTCTGTCTGCAGAGTAGATATGATAGCACTGTTCTCTATCTAATCAGTACACAATGACTGATTTGCCACTGTGGTGACCCCTTAATCTATAAAAGGAGGCCCATGGCAACCATAGAAAGGATTCGGACCCCTGTACACCCATACGCGCGTAGCTGCTCTCGCCCCGAGGCAACCTTGCCGGGCAAGAGCGCTGCGTTTCCACCACCATCCTCCATCAATTCACCAAAGAAGGAGTAGGGTTTAACGCCTCGCGGCGGCCCGAACCTGGGTAAAAACTACCCGTGTGATCTCTGCCGCGCTACGCTGCGCTCCTCCGCTCTTTGTGCAATGCGCTCAGTCCCCCTGCCGAACCAAAAGGGGCCCTTGGCCCCATAGGTGGCCGTGGTTTCCCACGACATCTCTGGCGTGCCAGGTAGGGGCTGCGCTTGCGCGAACCCCAGAAGTGTACGAAGCATGTCATCTTCACCACCATCTTCTTCATCAACGGCATCACCAGTCACGGCGCCCGAAGGAATGGCGGGGGTGGAGCGGGAGAGCGACGCCTCTCCCCCACCGGCCTCGCCCAACTTTCGCCACCTCCGTACGCCATGGTCACAGCAGCGGCGGAAGCTAGCGACGAGGGCGAGAGTACCGTCCCGAACGGATCAGACAATAGGGACGCCCTGCGAGCCTCATTCGGTAAAAGGAGCGATGTGCAAGGGTATCGGATTTCTCTCCCTGCCACTCTCACTTATTAACAATCAAGCTACTCTAGGTTTTAGCATCATCAATGTCGATGAGCCCACGCGATACTCAGTCCAGCATTTACCCTGCTTGGGAAAATCCTGAGTAGAACGCTGGTGCAAATCCGTTGGTTGATGCCCCGGCAAGTACGCTCCGGCAAGGCCGTCTGCGCTGGCGTGACTTTCGTGCCAACTGCTGTTGGGTTGATCAAAAAGTGTGAAGAGGAGGGGAGAGGTACCGGCCATGCCTAACATCGCATCCTGCCGCTCGCGAGATACTTATACTTCTAGCCGACCCTTGCCGGGAGCTAGAAATCGATAGACGTGCGGCGCCACCCTTCCCAGAACGTGCGAGCTCAGCAAGCGGCCGCAGCCGGGAAGAGTAGATGGAAGCACGAATAAGAGCTAAGTTTACTCAATCTTTGCTTTACTTATGAATCAAGAATTTGCGTTTGTTTATCCCTTGAATGCCGGAGTGTTCGTGTGAAGAAATCTTTCATGAGATGGTACCTTTGCTAGATTCTTGTCTGCACCCTCGTTCCATTCAGAGCCTGCTCGTGGAATGGGTGGCTGCGTCGGAAACTACTAAGGAAAAACCTGTCGGGACGCATCCATGCCAAGATAAATGTTAAGGGCCAGACCCTTACGACTTTCGTGGCAATATGATACCGGCAGGCAACCAGAGCGTGCATAGAGATTAATCATGCGAACACCGATGGGGTAACATTCAAAAGGGATAAAACACGCAATTAAAATTTAACAAAGACATCGAGTTTCATGCAAGCATAAATAGCGCGATGTCTAAACACAGAGCATGCATCATGTTTTGATTACAGAGCAACGCAGCAGCAGACATAGTTCAAGACCGGTCCTTGCGACCTCGGGGAGCAACGGGAACGCCAAGAACCCTGTCGGCGAAAGGGGTAGCCTTCTCCTCGGCAGCAGAAATGTCTGTGCCGCGTGGCGGCTTCTTGAAGCCGTCGGCAAGGTCGAGGTTCGGGTGGCGGCAGGCGATGTTGCTCAAGACCATGAAGAGGGAATTTCGAGCAAGTTTCCGGGATTCAGCCTCGAAGCGACCATCTCTTCCCTCCTCATGCACCTTCAGCTTGTCGATGAACTCGTTAAAGAAGGCCCCTAGCTTAACACTGGGGGCCTCCTGCTTGCTAGCCAAGTATACTGGCCCCTCCATGCCCATCGCTGCGGTCTGGGCAGTGAGGCGCTCAACAACATCAATCAAGCTCTTGATCCAGAGGTCAACCTACTCAGACTGGTTTGCCAGTTTGTCCTCTGCATCCTTCCGGAGGTGCTTCGCAGTGTCTAGGTCTTTCGTCAGCTGCTGCTCACAGGCCCCGCTAGATTCTGCCGACCTCTCCAAGGTGCCGATCCTGGCTTTCAGATCTTCGATGGTGCCGTTGGCGCTCTCGAGGTCTTGGCTCTTAAAGGAGAGTTGCGATTGCACATCCTTCAAGAGGGTCTCCTCTTTCCGTGTCTCCTCCCTGAGAGTCTCGACCTCCTTGGTGCTCCCGGCAAGCTTTTCCGACAGCTCGACCACCTGCTGGTCAAGGTCCACCTTGGCGGAAGAGGCAGCGGCAAGGTCATCAGCAAGCTCCTTCAACCGAGTGGCAGAGTCGACAGTAAGGGCATCCAGGGCGGCCTTGTGCTTGTCTTCCAGCTCCTTGGTGCGCTGATGCACAAGGACCTCCAGATCATCGTCCTTGGCGTGGAGGGCAGCTTTGAGCCTCTCCTCCCGGAGAGAAATGTCCTGCTCCCTAGCGTCCAGAAGCGCTTTGCGGTCCGCCAGGAGCGCCTCCCGGGCGATGACATCCTCCCTCGCCATCGAGACTGTCTCCTGCTGCCTCAAGAGGACCTGGAGCTGCTTGCCATACCAATCGCGCAGTTCGGCGCCTTTGTCCTTCAGCTTCTGACCTACCTCATTGCTGGACTTGCGCTGCTCCTTGAGCTCCTGCCATTTCGGACTATGCCGATCCCGCATCTCCTTGATGCCCATCGCCACGGACTCCATAAAAGACAAATCCAGAGCAACGGCGACGGAGTCATCCACCTCTTCGACCCCTTGGTATAGCGACACTAGAATACGCTGAAGCTCTTCGTCAAGCTCCGTGCTCGTCGCCATTGATGAGTCGGGGGCTCTGAGCCCAAGCTGTGCAAGCACCAACGCCAGATGGCTCAAAGATGATGGCGGGGGCCCCGCCGGGATGCCGAACAGAGGAAGGTGACCCATGGTTTGGAGAGGTATCTTCTCTTCAATCACCACCCCTGATCCGGACGTGCTACTAGGGGATTTCTTAGACTCCTTTAGGGGCCCCAGGGCATCCGCAGCAGCATGTTCCTGTCCTTCCATGGCAGCAATCTTAGCGGCCTCCTCCACGGCGTCCTTCCCTATGCTGTCCACCTCATCCAGCAAATCTGGCTCCTCGCGTAAAGGGGCTGCAAGCAGATCCAGTAATCAATGACAGAAATACCAGATTGTTAACAAGTCAGGAGTACGAAGCAAGATAATGAAAAGGAATGGGGAAATAAGAGCGAATAAATTACCCGGAGAGGTCTGCTGGGTGGAAGCTTCAGTCTCTCCGGCAACGTTAGTTGCTGGGCCCAGGCCGGACTCTTCCGTGGAGACCCTTGGCGGGGATCCCTTGACCCGATCGAAGGGCAAAGTGGGCCCCTCCTGGAAAGGCTCGTCCAGGGTGGTTCCTTCCCCTCCTTTGGCTTTAGTGGTGGGGAGTTCTCCTCCGTCGCTCCCGACGGGCGGAACCACCCCTACACGTTCAAGCTGGGGGCTGGACTGGGGCTTGATGCCGGGGGACTCGCGCCGTCCCCTGCCGAGCCCGTCCCTTCCACCGTCCTCGGTGGCTCCGTACGTCTGAGCCGGTTGGTCTGATGGATGAGGGGTTCTTCTTCTTCTCCTTCCTCCCTGACAGAGGCGGCAAGCAAAGATTCGTCAACAAACAAGAAAACATGCGGAAATAACAGCAAGGAAGTGAAGAAATTCTTTCTTACTCCTCGTCGATGAGCATGGAGCTCAGCACAAAATCAACAGGCGGAGGAGATGCCCTTCTTCTCTTCTGGGGCGGGGGAGCTGAGCTCTCCGGCAACATTGAGCCCTGCTGGGATGCAGGGGGCTCCGACGAAGAAAAGCTCTGCGAAGAGCTCGAATCCAATTGGGAGAAGGAGTCGTCTTCTGGGGCTGCTTGGCAGGAGCAGCCCTGGCCCCGGAAAGCCGAGGTGAGTGGCAGCGCGCAGCTTTGGGGATGCTGCTCCTGGAGGCGATCTCCTTCACCTTCTTGGTGGCGGGTGCAGGATCAGAGGTTGTCGCTCCCCGGGTGGCTGCCCGCCTACGAGGGCGTTGATCCAAGATAGGCTTGGGGGCTTGAGGGCCTTCCGCGAGCCACTCCTCTCCAGGTTGCTCCGCCTCCTCAACCTCTTCTTCCTCTAGAGCCTTTGCCACCATGGTATATAGGGCCTCAATCTCGGAAGGCTCGCCCCCAGCAGGCTCGTCCCCGGCAACCTCTTCCGGGACTTGCGCCTCGTCCCTGCCGCGGGAAGAACTTTCGTCTCTAGCCTTTTCCTTTCCCCTTGCTGCCTTCCCGGCCTTCGCCGCTGCTGCAGCTCAGGATGCCCTGTCCTCCTCAAGCCGCTTCCTGATATACACCTCCTCCACCTTGGAGGTGCGCTTGTACATATTGGCCTCCACCCTGGTAGCTCTTTCCACTAGGGTGGAGGACCACGCCAGCTCTTTGTCAAGCGAGGGTAACTGCCAGTCGCTTACAACTCCTTGAGCATCACAATGCGGCATCCATTTCAAGATCTGGTCCCTGGCGGAGTTGATGTTCAAAGGGATGATGTTGGTGGGCAATTTGAAAAGTTCGAAGCTGCCAAATAGTTGGTCACACAACCAGGCATGGCCGTAGACTGACAAGTTGTTGGCCAGGCCAGGACGTAACCTCATCCTGTCTGCGGCATCCCCACAGAGCCAGGCGAACCTATCCCTATTCTGCAACGGTGCGATACGGCGGAGAAGGAAGTCGGCCCCCACATGCTCAATGGTTAGCCCGGCAGCCTTCAGACGGGTAATCCTGTTTATTGCCGGGCGGAGCCTATCATCGGTGAGGCCAAGCTCCCTCCACTCATTGCTGCGCTCAATGCATTCCGTCTGCACCTGGCAGAACTCTGGGGCCTCCTTGTCCTGGATCCAACACCAATCTCCTCTCCACTCCTCTCATCTGCTGCGCTGTTGGCCAGAGATGTAATCCCAGTTCTCCCTTGGCACTACCCGTGGCATCCAGCTTATGTTCCCGGAGCGGTGGTTTTTGTTCTCCACTCGTAGAACGAAATAGTGCCTGAACAGATCAACGTTGGGGGCAACTCCAACAAAATTCTCGCACAAGTGAGCAAAGATTGCCATACACGCCATTGCATTTGGTGTGAAATCCAAGAGATGGAAGCCATAAATCACCATCATTGCTTCCAAGAAATCCGAGAAAGGGGAACAGAGGCCTCAGATGAAGTATGCGCAAAAGAACCGGTACGAATCTGGCGGGTCCTGTTTCCCCTCCGCGAGAACTTTGGGTGCGCCATGCCCTTTCGGGATTTCCCTCCCCCACAGATAACCATACCTTGCCTCAAGCACTTCACCGTCCAAGTTCGATGAAAAGAAGACGACATCTGCCCTCCGCTTCTTGTCCAGCTCTGACGCCCTCTTGCTCCCCTTAGCAGTCGCCTCGTTCCCCGCGGTCGCCCGCTTCCCCCTGACGGCGATTTTCTTCCCCATGTCTCCAAGATCCTGCGGGGATGCAGGAAGGGAATGCAGAGGGGATTGGCGGTGGGTGTGGGCGAGGAAGAAGAGCAGTTGCTTGTCTTGCAGGGGAAGATGGTGGGGAGGCAAGGCAGACGATGAATGAGTAGTACCCTTAAGTGTTTTCCTCTCTTAAGGAACATGACATGGGGAAGGGCGCGACTCTTCAGGAAGTTACCGTTTTACATTAACTGCAGCAAGTCCCATGGCCCCACGACCCGTTGTAATTGCGCGAAGTGCACGTTGGATTTACTGGTCATCATGATAAACCGCCATGCACGCGGCCTTCTTTCGCCACGTGCCCGTGCACTGTTTGGGGCCTAACCCAACGTGCCTGGCGACATGTATGGCTCATGCCTGGGGACTTCTGTCGGGGAACACAAACAGGGGTGTATGTTTTCCCCTGACTTGTGCACGGACAGTGAGCCATGAACCCGGCGAGATTGCAACATCCAAGACAAGGCCAAGGTAAAGAGATAGGCTCTTTGAGGAATCAAAGGGCAAGTTGAGAAGACCAAGTCAAGCCAAGAAGCAAGACACCGCTAAGGGAAAACCTCCCGTGCCGGGCAGGAGAGCCTGGCGAGGTCAAGGTTGCTCCGGAAGAAAGCATCAAGGCCGCCCCGGCAGGCCTGCCGGGCATACGAAAGCAAAACGCCCCGCCAAGGCTTCACCGCCCCACTTCACAGCGACGCAAGTCACCGATTGATGCGGTGTCAAGCCCCAAGATGACTAAGTGGCTGTCTTTCGCCACATGGCAGCCATTTCCTACGGGAATCACCTCCAGATGACACCCGTCCTGCGATGTGTCATGCAGAAAGGAGAAAAGGTGGCCAAACAGCCCGACAAGGCGTGCCGGGCAGGCCATGATGTGACACTGAGTGGTGCATTTAATGTGTACTGCTCTGTCTGTAGAGTAGATATGATAGCACTGTTTGCTATCTAATCAGTACACAATGACTAATTTGCCACTGTGGTGACCCCTTAATCTATAAAAGGAGGCCCATGGCAACCATAGAAAGGATTCGGACCCCTGTACACCCATACGCGTGTAGCTGCTCTCGCCCCGAGGCAACCCTGCCGGCCAAGAGCGCTGCATTTCCACCACCATCCTCCATCAATCCACCAAAGCAGGAGTAGGGTTTTACGCCTCGCGGCGGCCCGAACCTGGATAAAAACTGCCCATATGATCTCTGCCGCGCTACGCTGCGCTCCTCCGCACTTTGTGTAATGTGCTCAATCCCCCTGCTGAACCAAAAGGGGCCCTTGGCCCCATAGGTGGCTGTAGTTTCCCCTGACAGTAGCCCAATCCTTTTGTGGCAAAGGACTGGCCGGAACGGTCTCTTATAATAAATAAAACGTTCTTGAGGGCACACAGGAATCTCATCCAGTCATTTTCATCATGTTGGTTTGATTCGCGTTCGCTACTTTGATAATATGATATGTGGGTGGACCGGTGCTTGGGTGCTGTTCTTACTTGAACAAGCCTCCCACTTATGATTAACCCCCTCGCAAGCATCCGCAACTACGAAAGAATAATTAAGATAAAATCTAACCATAACATTAAACATATGGATCCAAATCAGCCCCTTATGGAATAGCGCATAAACTAGGGCTGAAGCTTTTGTCACTCTAGCAACCCATCATCTAATAACTACTCCACAATGCATTCTCTTAGGCCCAAAGATGGTGAAGTGTCATGTAGTCGACATTCACATAACACCACTAAGGGAATCACAACATACATACCATCAAAATATTGAACGAATATCAAGTTCACATGATTACTTGCAACATGACTTCTCCCGTGTCCTCAAGAACAAAAGTAACTACTCACACAACATGTTCATGCTCAAGATTATAGGAGTAATAAATATCATAATGGATCTAAACATGTAATCTTCCACCAAATAAATGGTCTAGCATCAACTACAAGATGTAATCAACACTACTAGTCACCCACAGGTACCAATCTGAGGTTTTGATACAAAGATTGAACACAAGAGATGAACTAGGGTTTGAGATGAGATGGTGTTGTTGAAGATATTGATGAAGATTGGCCTCCCAAAGATGAGAGGGTTGTTGGTGATGACGATGGCTTCGATTTCCCCCTCTGGGAGGGAAGTTCCCCCGGCGGAATCGCTCCACTAGAGGGCAAAAGTGCTCCTGCCCAAGTTCCGCCTCGAGACGGCGGCGCTCCATCCTGAAAGTCCTCTCCTTATTTTTTCTAGGTCAAAATACCTTATGTACCGGAGGTGGGCCTGCGCCCCCACTACCCACCAGGGCGCGCATGGAGGGTGTGGCGCGCCCTGGTGCCTTGTGGGCACCTGGCTGCCCGCCTCTGGTGGTTCTTTTCTCCAGTATTTTTCATTTATTCCAAAATAATTCTCTGTAAAATTTCGGTTCATTTGGAGATGTGCATAATAGGTATCTCTGACATAGCTTTTTTAGGTCCAGAATTCCAGCTGCCGGCATTCTTCCTCGTTGTGTAAACCTGGCATATCATGAGAGAAAAGGCATTAGATTTACTACACAAAGTGTTATAATGGATAAAAACACTATAAATAATAGTAGGAAAATATGATGCAAAATGGACGTATCAGGACACTGATACGTCCATTTTGCATCATATTTTCCTACCGTTATTTATAATGTTTTTGATTAATATAACAATTTGTGGGGCAATTCTAATGCCTTTTCTCTCTTGATTTGCAAGATTTACATGAAGAGGAAGATTGCTGGCAGTTGGAATTCTGGACCTGAAAAAGCCATGTCAGAGATACCTATTCTGCACATCTCCAAATGAGCTGAAATTTCATGGAGAATTGTTTTGGAATAAATAAAAATTATTGGTGAAAAGAAATACCAGAGGGGGCCACCCAGGTTCCCACGAGGCACCAGGGCACGCCCTCCCCCCTGGGCACACCCTGGTGGCTCGTGGGGCCCCTAGCTAATACTCGCGAATATTCTATGGCTCCCCTTGTGTCGAATCAATAAATTTGGGTTGAATACTCTACCCTCAAAAATTGTTGCGATCCCCTAAATTGTGGGTTATCAAGACCTTTTTATGGCTCCGTTGCCGGGGAGCATAGCTCTATTTGTTGAGTCACTTGGGATTTATATCTGTTGATCACTATGAAGAATTTGAAAGATGATATAACCAAGATCGTACCCTCTAAGACGAGGGGAGGTAAGGAACTTCCATCTAGCTCTGCACTTGATTCACCTTCTGTTTTGAATAGGCTTGCGACACCACCACCTGCTATTAATTCTGATATGTCGCAAGTAATTGATGATGCTACTACTGCTATGAATGATGCTATTGATGATGCTAGTACTCTGTTTTATGTAACTGTGCCACTAGGTGAATTTCTTCATGAACAACTTGCTAAAGCTAAAGAAATTGAGAATGCTAAAACTGATGAAATTTATGATTCACCTATTAGACCTAGCTCTCCTAGAATTGAAATGCCTAAGGTAGTTGAGGGTTATGTTATGGATGGGGAGATAGCTAGAGACTTCCTTGCTTGTAATGATAGAGATGATGCTAAGAAACTACTATGTAAGCTGAAAGAAAAATCTATGAATGCAAGAATGAAATATGATCCTAAATTTGCTATATCACATATTTTTTTTACTGATAAGGATTATAAATTCTCTATCGATCCTAAGTTAATTACTTTGGTTGAATTTGATCCTTTTCACGGTTATGAATCTGAAACTGTTGTGGCACATCTTACTAAATTAAATGATATAGCCACCCTATTTGCTCACGAGGAAATTTTTTGCTACTAGTATATTCTTAATTTGTTTCCTTTCTCTTTAAAGGGTGATGCTAAGAAATGTTTTAATACTCTTGCTCCTGGTTGTGTGCGTAGTCCCTAGGATATGATATATAACTTCTCTGAAAAATACTTTCATGCTCATAAGAAACAAGCTGCCTTACAGGAAATATTTAACTTTGTGCAAATTGAAGAAGAGAATTCCCTCAAGCTTGGGGGAGGCTTCTCCAATTACTTAATGCTTTGCCTGATCATCCTCTTAAGAAAAATGAAATACTTGGTATCTTTTATAATGGACTAACCGATGCTTCTAGGGACTACCTAGATAGTTGTGCTGGTTGTGTTTCCAGGGAACGAACTGTTGAACAGGATGAAGAATTATTGAATAATATATTCAGGAATGATAATGATTGGACAATTCCTGAACCACCACCTAAGCCAACTTCGAAGAAGAGGGGTATTCTATTTCTCAGTCTTGAAGATATGCAAGAGGCAAAGAAATCTATGAAAGAAAAGAGTATTAAAGCTGAAGATGTTAAGAATTTACCACCTATTGAAGAAATACATGGACTCGATACCCCAACACAGGTAGTAGAGGTAAATTATCTTATAAGGTTTGATGAAGGTGATATTCCTTATAATAAATCCACTAGCCAATGTCTAGATGAATTTGACGATTACATTATTTTACAAGAACACTTTAATATGCATGTTTGCAAGCAATTGAAACGTAATGCTTTCATGATTGATCGCTTGAGTGACTTAATGTTCAGAATTTCTAATGATGTTAAAGGTCTAGGTAAACATGCATTCATAGTCCAAACTCAGCTAGAACAAGTTGCTAAGTCACAAAATGATTTGCTTAATGAGATGAATAATAATATGAATGATCATGCTATTAGAGTAATGACTAGAGGAGGTAGAATGACTCAGGAACAACTTTATTCTGAAGGTCATCCTAAAAGAATTGAGCAAGATTCTCAGAGACTTAATAATGATGCACCTAGTTCATCTAAGAAGAAAAAGAAAAAGAAAAATGATAGAACTTTGCATGCTTCTAGTGAACCTGAGGTAGAAAAACCTTCTGAGAATAGTAATGATATTTCTATTTCTGATGCTGAGACACAATCTAGTAATGAACATTGACCTAGTGATAATGATAATGATGATGTTTATGTTAATGCTCAACCAGACAATGATAAAGAATCTGATAATGATGTTGAAATAGAACTTGCTGTTGATCTTGATAACCCACCTCCAGAAAATAAAAGCTATGATAAAAGAGATTTCATTGCTAGTAAACATGGTAAAGAAATAGAACCATGGGTTCAGAAACCCATGCCTTTTCCTATTAAGCCGCTAAAAATAAGGATGAGGAAGAATTTGAAAGCTTTGCTGAAATGCTTAGGACAGCCCTTTTGCGTACTCGTTTGACTGATATTTTGAAGATGGCCCTTTATGCTAAGTATATGAAAGATATTGTCACTAATAAAAGAAAGATACCTGAAGCCAAAATTTCCACCATGCTTGCAAATTATTCTTTTAAGGGTGGAGTACCTAAGAAGTTAGGTGATCCAGGGATACCCACTATACCATGCTCCATTAAACGAAATTATGTCAAAATTGCTTTATGTGATTTGGGAGCCGGTGTTAGTGTTATGCCTTTCTCTTTATATGGAAGACATGATTTGAATAAGCTCACACCTACTGAAATATATTTGCAAATGGCTAATAAATCAACTGCCATACCTATTGGTATTTGTGAGCATGTGCTTGCTGTAGTTGCCAACGTTACTATCTTAACACACTTTGTTATACTTGATATGCCCGAGGACGACAACATGTCGATTATCCTTGGTAGACCCTTTTTGAATACTGCAGGGGCTGTTATTGATTGCAACAAAAGCAAGTTCACTTTTCATATCAATGGTAATGAGCATACGGTACATTTTCCAAAGAAACAACTTCAAGTGAATGGTATGAATTGTATTGAAAAAGTTTCGACAATTACTATTGGAGGTTTTCAATTCCCTCTTCCCATTGTTAAAAAGAAATATGAAACTCTTATTATAGGGGAGATTCATATCTCCATTGGGGTAACCTAGTGTTATACGAAGATTCTTCGGTTTCATGTTACTCGGAAATAGTTTGTTAATAAGACTTGATCAACCTTACTAATGGATTCTTTTTGAGGGGCATGTGGTCGATGAATTTAGTAAGCACAACTTTCTGTACCTACTGTTTGCTCTCTGTTATTTCTAGTTTAATAAAGTAAAATGCCATGATTATCCTGTTTTCTGAATTATCTGTACTATAAAAAATGGCCGAAAAATAAAAGTGCTCAGAATGTCATAAAATTTTAACATGATTTTTTCTGAAATATATAAGAATTTTTGGCACTGAATACATCCCAGGGGGTGCCCCTATTGCTCACAAGGCAACAGGGCGCGGCCACCCCCTAGGCGCGGCAAAATACCTTGTGGGTCCCACAGGACCCCACTCACTTAGTACTTCAGCCCACATCATATCCCTTATCTCTAGAAAAAAATCCTGGTTGCTCTCTCTCTCTCTCTCTCTCTCGTGTTCTTGCTCCCAAACTGGAGATTTTCGATCTCTTTGCTCGGAACTCCGTTTCCAAAACTATTTCAAGGGATTGCTCCTTGGTATGTGACTCCTCCATTGCTCCAATTAGTTTTTGCTTTAGTGGATTATATTTTGCATATTTTGCTGCTCTTGGTGCTACTAAAAATGAGCTTGCATGTTGAATTCTTTGAGTTCCAAGTAGTTTGAATGCTTGATATAGCCTCTAGACATTCATATGAGTAGTTGCTATCAACCTTGTGAAGTTTTATTGAAAAAAGAATTGTGGTCCAAATTTTTTAGAAATTTGTTCGTAGGAAAATGAATTTCTCCCAGAGAGGTTCTTTGAGCCGGAGTGCCAAGAGGATCATTGGGGATGCCTAGGACAGTGACCTCAACATTCCGCGTAGGACGGAGGTCCGGCCGTGCAAATGGCCACACAATGCTTTCATGAACGAAGCCAGTTTCCACCAAGAGTTTGCACAATTAGTTGCAAATTCTGGGTTGACCGACTTCCTCGTAGATGGGTGTGACCAGTACCACATCCTTACAAATTCCTTTGTGAAAATTTTCCATTTCTTGCATAGGCTCGAGCCTCCCATGGTGCATTTTGATTTATATGTTGAACATCATGAGATACCATTTACTGAGTTTTGTTAGATATGTTTGATTCCCTCTGATGGGGAATTGAGGGAACCTTGACAGGAGGAGTTTGAGGGCTTCATCCATACTTTAATTGTGGGAGAGCGCAGGGGCGTGTCGAAAGCCCGAGTCACTAGTTTGCATTTTGAAAGTGCAACTAATCCCTGGGTGGTTTAGGTAATTCTTAACAACATATAGCTCATTGAACTAATACTCTTTCAAGATGATCATTTCAGAAAGTTCAATGATTGGCATGGCATGGACTAGAGATGTGGACCCCACAAAATGCTAAGGACATATATTGGCTCAAGCTCAAGACTCTACTCTTTTCATTTTAGTGATCCAAGATCACATTGAGTCCATAGGAAAGCCAATACTATTAAAAGGGGATGAGGTGTTGCTTAATGGCTTGCTTGCTCAAAATGCTTAGTGATATGCTACAAAACCCTCAACCACTTTCTCATATCCACATATGTCCCAAACCAAAAGTCAAACTCGGCCCCACCGATTTGATCTATCCGGCGCCACCGAGTTCATTTGACATAGCCACTGCCAGAAACCCTAATCAGTTCGGTCTCACCGATAGGGATCTCGGTCTCACCGAGATGGGATTGCTAACTCTCTGTTTCCCTTTGTAACATTTTGGTCTAACCGAGATGAGCGATCGGTCCCACCGAGTTCGCAATGCAAACTCTCTGTTTCCTCTTCGTAATGTTTTGGTCTCACCGAAATGAGCGATCGGTCCCACCGAGTTTGCCTGACCAACACTTTGTTTGCCTATTACAGAAATCGGTCTCACCGAGTTCATGTGATCGGTCTCACCGAGATTATGTTATGCCCTAACCCTAACAAAATCAGTCTCACCAAGTTGACATGTCGGTCCCACCGAAAATCCTAACATTCACATTTTTGAACTAAATCGGTCTGACCGAGTTTCACTATTCGGTCCCATCGAGTTTGGTAAATTGTGTGTAACGGTTAGATTTTGTGTGGAGGCTATATATACCCATCCACCCTTCCTCCATTCGAGAGGAGAGCCATCAGAACGTGCCTACACTTCCAACATTCATTTTTTGAGAGAGAACCACCTACTCATGTGTTGAGACCAAGATATTCC
The DNA here is from genome assembly GCA_011799875.1 of Thinopyrum elongatum. NCBI lineage: Eukaryota > Viridiplantae > Streptophyta > Magnoliopsida > Poales > Poaceae > Thinopyrum > Thinopyrum elongatum. Next base: position 198,714,075 of record CM022302.1, read on the forward strand.
AATCCAACCACAAGAATCTTGATCTCTAGCCTTCCCCAAGTTGCTTTCCACTCAAATCATCTTTCCACCATATCCAAATCTGTGAGAGAGAGTTGAGTGTTGGGGAGACTATCATTTGAAGCACAAGAGCAAGGAGTTCATCATCAACACACCATCTATTACCTTTTGGAGAGTGGTGTCTCCTAGATTGGTTAGGTGTCACTTGGGAGCCTCCGTCAAGATTGTGGAGTTGAACCAAGGAGTTTGTACGGGCAAGGAGATCGCCTACTTCGTGAAGATCTACCCTAGTGAGGCAAGTCCTTCGTGGGCGATGGCCATGGTGGGATAGACAAGGTTGCTTCTTCATGGACCCTTCGTGGGTGGAGCTCTCCGTGGACTCGCGCAACCGTTACCCTTTGTGGGTTGAAGTCTCCATCAACGTGGACATACGATAGCACCACCTATCGAAACCATGCCAAAAATCTCCGTGTCTACATTGCGTTTGCTCCCTCCAAACTCCTCCCCTTTACCTTCATATGCAATGATTTACATTCCGCTGCTATACTCTTAGAATTGCATGTGTAGGTTGATTGCTTGACTTGTGCTAATTTGCTAAAATCTGCCAAGACCTAAAATTTGGAAAAGGCTAGATTTTTATTTGGTCAAGTAGTCTAATCACCCCCCCTCTAGACATACTTTCGATCCTACAAGTGGTATCAGAGCTTTGGTCTCCATTTGCCTTGATTTCCATAGCTTTGGTGATCATAGCCTTGGTTTCACAACCTAGGAGAGTATGGCGTCTAGCGAGGGAAATTACCACCGTAGAGGTCCTTACTTTGATGGTACTAATTTTGCTAGTTGGAAGCATAAGATGAAAATGCACATTCTTGGACATAACCCCATCATTTGGGCTATTGTGTGTATTGGCTTGCAAGGTGAATTCTTCGATGGGAAAGAACCGAATCGTGAAGCTACCGCGGAAGAATTGAAGATGTTGCAATACAATGCTCAAGCTTGCGATATCCTCTTCAACGGATTGTGCCCCGAAGAATTCAACAAAATCAGCCGTCTTGAGAATGCAAAGGAAATTTGGGATACTTTGATTGATATGCATGAAGGTACCGACTCCGTCAAGGAATCCAAATTGGATGTGCATCAAAGTCAGCTGGACAAGTTCAAAATGAAGGATGGTGAAGGTGTCTTTGAAATGTACTCTAGGCTTGCTCTCATCACAAATGAGATTGCCAGCTTAGGAAGTGAAGAGATGACCGACAGATTCATCATCAAGAAGATCCTAATAGCCTTGGATGGAAAATATGACACCGTGTGCACATTGATCCAAATGATGCCAAATTACAAAGATCTCAAGCCAACTGAAGTCATTGGAAGAATTGTTGCTCATGAGATGTCACTCAAGGATAAAGAAGAGCTTCACAACAAGTCTAGTGGTGCTTACAAAGCCTCATGTGATGCTCCTACATCATCAAGTGAAAAACAAGCCTTCAATTAGGAATTGAGCCTAATGGTGAAGAACTTCAACAAGTTCTACAAGAGTAGAAGCAAGGAAAGAAGTTCCAAGTCAAGGTCCTACAATGACAAAAGATCTTCTAGTCGTGAGTGTAATTGCTACAATTGTGAAGACCCGGACACTACTCCAATGAGTGTACGGCTCCCTACAAAAGAAGAGAAGACTCACCTAAAAGAAGAAGCAAAAGAGAAGAACCAAGGGAGAGAAGGAGTAGAGATGATCGTTATGAACGAAGAACCTCTCGCAGAAGCAAGGATTCGGAAAGGAAGGACAAGTCATCAAGGAGCTATACAAAACAAAGACATCAAGCTCATGTTGGTGAATGGGTATCCGACTCCGACTCCGACCACCACTCCGAGAGAAGTTATCACTCTGACTCCGAATATACTCAAGATGAAGGTGTTGCCGGTCTAGCACTTGTGTCAACCAACTCCTATGACATATTTGACTCACCAAATGAAGGAATTGGAAGATGCTTCATGGCTAAAGGCCCAAAGGTATCACACCCCGAGTATGTTTATTTCAATAGTGATGAAGATAATTTGATAGGTGATGATGATTTACTTGTTGACAACTCTAGTGATGAAAACTATGATGAACTTGCTATTAATCATGCTAAACAAGATAAAATGAATGATGATGATAAGAAGGAGATTGAGCGTCTAACTAAAGAACTAAACACTCTTAAGTTAGCCCATGAAACTACCTTAGAAGATCATCGAGAGCTTTTAAAGACTCATGAGAAACTACGCTTTGAAAAGCTCAACCTAGAGCAAGAGCATGGGTTCTTAAAAGCAATCAATGATGATCTTCGTAAGAAAAGTTCTTCTTACATTGCCAAGCATTTACTCTTGTCTACTTACATGCCACAAGTAAAATCTAGCAACAAGAGTAAGAAAGATTCTTCTTCTAGTAGTAACAATAATCATGCTAAATCCAATATTGTTGCTTCTAGTAGTTCTCTTGATTCCACTAATGATTCTCTTAGCCAAGTTACACTTGAGAAAGAAAATAGCTTATTGAAGGGAATTATAGAGAAAGGTGTTTACAAGAGCCTTGCCGGAAGTAAGCAATTTGAGGAAATTGTACGCAAGCAAGGAAGGCACCGGAAGAATCAAGGTGTTGGTTTTGAACGAAAGTTCAATGCCAATGGAGTTGAGTGGGAAGAAGATCAATACCCCAAGACGAAGTTTGTTCCTCAACAAGAGAAGTATGATCCTACTTCCTTGGAGGGGACACAAGCTCAAGATGATCTTCCACCACAAGACCTCAAGCAAAAAGGCAAGGACAAGCTTCAAGAGGAGATTGATGCATTTGAAGAAGCTCCTAAGGCCTTGGTCAAGTGGGTTCCCAAGACTACATCAAGTTCTACTTCATCAAGTATGACTACAACTCCAAGGATTCCCATCCAGATGATGTGGATCCCAAAGAAGAAGAACTAGAGAATTCTTGAGGGTGACTCCACCAACATATTTCACTCATATCATTTTGGCAAGAACAAGTGCAATCATCTTCCACATCTTGCACTAGTTCAAGGAGTCACAAACCCTCTTGTTGGTAAAACAAGGGACAAGGTAACCTAATGCTTTCATGGACATCATCTTGTGTGTACTTCACTCTATGTCTATGGATATCCTTTTTTGTTCCTTGTGGGACTAACCCATGTAGGTATTGAAAGTGCAACTCACTCCAATGGATTGCTCCAAATGATCTACATCAAAATTGAGCATCCACATCTTCAACATCTACATGAAGTCATCATCGACAAAACCAAAGGTTAGTTCATCCCTCTTAGGGGGGATATCACATCTAGGGGGAGCTTTACTCTAATAATTGAGCTAAAGAAACTCTAATGGTGTGAACACAACAATGCTTTATGTAAAAGTGGTAACCCCACTTGTGCTTAAACGATGAGTATGACCTATGATCAAATGTTCTCATTTGACTCCTAAGTCAATATACTCATATATAGACGATCTAGTCATCGCCAATTGCTTGATAGATGCTAGAGTGATTGTGCATGCTTTGTCACATATTTCATTTGCCATTTTATTGTGTGAGCATGTTGGTTGCATATTTTTCTCATTCGAGGACATCCATTTGTTGATTTGATTGTTTGATCTGTTTCTTTTGCCAAATGGATGGACAAGAATGCCTAAGAACTTCCTTTAGCTATCTATGCTTTTCTCGTCTCAAACTCTATTCATGCTACATCACAAAGTTTGATCAAGTCAGATTCGAACCCTCTGGGTGAGGAGCACTCGGAGTCACCGATTCGTCATAGACTTAAACTTCCAAAACCTCTCTGTGCATTTCGGTCTGACCGATTCATCCTTTTCGATCATACCGAGTTCACTGAGTTGATCTAGGTTTTCAATCTTGGTGCAACCGATTAGAACCATTCGGTCACATCGAGTTGCAGTAACCACTTGCAATTCTGCATCTCGGTGCCGCCGAGTTGGTCCACTCGGTCACACCGACAGGGTCAGGATATATATACCGACGGGTCAAATTTTGGAAATTTCTCCGAAACCTTTTCGCCCGCGCGTGTCCTGCTCTGCCGACTCGGGTCTTCGGATCGTCCTCTCGTCGCCAGCGACCCCCTGCCGCTGGTCTCCGCCGCCGTCAACGGAAATCTACACCGCCATTGTCGCCGTAGCGAGCTCATCGCCAAGTTAGGGTATGAGTTCGACCCTTTGTGCAATCTTTACCTCCGATTCTTAGCACAAAGACAATGCCAAGATACTTACCACGTATGAGATCAATCTATCCAATGAAAACTTCCTTTAGATTAGTTTTGATTCAAAAATTTAGGGTTAGGTTCCGCCGAACTCATCTCGGACCGACCGAGTTGTAGAAATCGGTCTCACCGATTTGGCTTAGGCCATTGCACTTGTAACTTTCGGTCTAACCGAAAGTTGCAAATCGGTGTGACCGAGTTCAACTCTCAGTGAAACCCTAGCAATCTCGGACTCACCGAACTGTGTCTCAGTCTGACCAATCTCACTAGTTCAGACTCCAACATTGCTTCGGTGGCACCGAGTTTAACAAATCGGTAGCTCCGAAATGCTTTCTGTGGAAAACTAAAACTAAATTTTTGACTGAATTGTTTTGCAAAATCTCTGCACTTTGTGATGCTCATCCACTCTATCTCATCTATAACTATTCATAGGATCAGCTTTCAGTTTGCAGTGCCAAAATGTCTGATCAGAGTGATAGCCAGAATAGGTCTGAGGAGCAAGTGAATCTAAGTGAGGGCACTAGTCCCTCTGATAGCTATGAGGATGGCAGCAGAAGTACTCTTAGCAACCTGCCTAAGGCTGCTACTAGGCAGAGGAGAAAGAGAAATTTTGATTCTGAAGATGAAGACTATGTTGCTACTGAGGAGGAAGTCAGCTCCAAGAAGAAGGTGCTGAAAAAGGAATATGCTGCTGCTGCTGCAACCAAGCCTGTGTTGCACAAGAAAGCTCCTGCCAAGAGAGTGCCCATGTCTAAGGCCAGAGCCTCAACTCTTGAAGCCTCCAAATCAACTATTGAGGAGACTGGTGAGGGCGAGAAGAGAAAGGAAAGGGTCAAGAAGACAATAGCCAGAGTAATTGGCAGACCCTCTATGATGAGAGACCCAGCTAAGGATGAAGAAGAAGATGAAGAAGAGGATGCTGCACCAGCACCCAAAGCTCAGAAGTTGATGGGGGATGCCATCAAGTCTGGGGCTACTTCAGCAAAGCCCAAGACTGCCCCCAAGTCTACTGCTCAAGCTTCTAAGTCTGCACCAAAGAGAAGCACAAGAAACATACCAGCTGCTGAAAAGAACAAGGCCCCAGTGCCTGAAGTGGAAGATGAAGAAGAAGCCCAAGTGCTCAGGAAGCTAAAGCCAAAGATCCCTGACCATGATGACAATCATCCAGTGGCTGGGAATATGAAAGCAAGGAAGGATGCAGGTCTCAGATTGTGGAGACAATCAGATCCATATGCTGTGAGGAGAAGGACTGCTGTGGACTATAGATTTCACACCAAGGAGCAGCAGGACTTCTATGAGACAATTCTTTTGGATAAGAAGCCCATAGTGTGTGACATGAAGTGGGTAGACTGGGAATACATCGACAACAATGTAGACCACTTCCCAGGAGTGCATGAAAGTTTCAGACTCAATGGAGTAGACACTTTTGTGGGTCAGAAGCTTACCAAGTGGAATGATGAGCTCATTATGCAATTCTATTCTACAACTCATTTCTATCCAGATGGAAGGATTGTATGGATGTCTGAAGGTACAAGGTACCAATCAACAATTGCTAAGTGGGCCAAGCTGATCAATGCCCCTGCAGAGCTTGAGGATGACATAGATGTCTATGCCAAGAGAAAGAAAGATCACAACTCCATGGCCAACATGTATAAGGAGATTCCTGACAAAGCCTTGGAGACTCACAAGCTAGGCTCTGTATATTATCTATTGTCTGGACTGGCCACTATTAACACCATCTTGAGGCACACCTTGTTGCCCAAATCAGGAGATCACAGGATGATCAGAGGCCACTCCATCAATTTGCTTCTGTTGTTTGATGTGCCCCAGAAGTTTAAGGTGATGAGTTTGATTGTTGAGACAATCAAGAGGACAGCTGCAAAGCAGAAGAGATCATGTGGGTATGCTCCACACATCCAGATGCTCATCAACTCCAAGATGGGCACAGGCACATATTTGTTGGATAAATAACACCTTCCCTTGAGACCTGAATTTGAGGACAACACAGTTGTAATGGATGCTGAAGATCCTACATCAGTAGAGGCTCAAGAGAAGAGGGAGAAAGCAAAGGCAGAGAAGGCAGCCAAGATGCCAAGTGTTGAAGAGGCATCTCAAGTTTTTCTCAAGTCAAAACAAGGTCAACTTAGCTATCTCATTCAAGAAACTTTGAGGATTGAGAAAGGTTTGGCCACCCTGACTTAGAATCAAGAGAGCCCGGAGAGGATCATTGAAAGAAAGTTTTATGATCTGGACTTGAAGGTGACAGAGATGCAGATAGCTGTTGAGCAGCTCCAGGAAGAAGCTGAAGAGAGGAAAGGGAAAGCTACCACAGATGCTTTTCAGAGAGTGCCTAGGGCACAGAGATCTGCAGCAATGCTTGTGACAGATACAAGAGCTACTACGTCAGCACCTGCAGCTACAGCTTCAGTTGCCCCTCCGGTTGCAACTCCACCAGCTCCAACAACCTCAACAGATGCATTTGTTCTTGGAGTCCTCTCTACACCGCCTCCCGAAGATCAAGCCTAGAGAGACGCATAGCACTATGCATTTTCAAGCTTTTTGGTAACTTGTTGCCAAAGGGGGAGAAAGTGTATAGATCATAGGCTTCGAGAGAGAGTGCTTGCTTCCTTTTGCCATTCTCTTTGCTACTTTTTGTGTGCTTTCTTGGTTGATATTCTATGTTTATGTGTGTGAAATACTTATGGTCATGTGTTTGATATGATGACATTATTTATATCTCTTGTATGATCATTCACTTTGCTTTGGTGATGACTGCATATTTTTCATATTCCATCATTTTGAGCGCTCCACCAAGATGTATGTGACATGGAAGAGTAACCCATGATCCTAATCGATTGTGCATTTGCATTCAAAAGCAAATTTTAAATAATGCACAAATTTAGGGGGAGCTCTTGCTTATCACATACTTTTCAAAGCGACGATATACTTCATTCTTATTATCATGTGTCGAAGCTTTGATCTATATATTGTCATCAATTACCAAAAAGGGGGAGATTGAAAGTGCAACTAATCCCTGGGTGGTTTTGGTAATTCTTAACAACATATAGCTCATTGAACTAATACTCTTTCAAGATGATCATTTCAGAAAGTTCAATGATTGGCATGGCATGGACTAGAGATGTGGACCCCTCAAAATGCTAAGGACATATATTGGCTCAAGCTCAAGACTCTACTCATTTCATTTTAGTGATCCAAGATCACATTGAGTCCATAGGAAAGCCAATACTATTAAAAGGGGGTGAAGTGTTGCTTAATGGCTTGCTTGCTTAAAATGCTTAGTGATATGCTCCAAAACCCTCAACCACTTTCTCATATCCACATATGTCCCAAACCAAAAGTCAAACTCGGCCCCACCGATTTGATCTATCCAGCGCCACCGAGTTCATTTGACATAACCACTGCTAGAAACCCTAATCAGTTCGGTCTCACCGATAGGGATCTCGGTCTCACCGAGATGGGATTGCTAACTCCCTGTTTCCCTTCGTAACGTTTCGGTCTAACCGAGATGAGCGATCGGTCCCACTGAGTTCGCAATGCAAACTCTCTATTTCCTCTTCGTAATGTTTTGGTCTCACCGAAATGAGCGATCGGCCCTATCGAGTTTGCCTGACCAACTCTCTGTTTGCCTATTACACAAATCGGTCTCACCGAGTTCATGTGATCGGTCTCACCGAGATTACGTTATGCCCTAACCCTAACGAAATCGGTCTCACCGAGTTGACATGTCGGTCCCACCAAAAATCCTAACGTTCACATTTTTGAACTAAATCGGTCTGACCGAGTTTCACTATTCGATCCCACCGAGTTTGGTAAATTATGTGTAACAGTTAGATTTTATGTGGAGGCTATATATACCCCTCCACCCTTCCTCCATTTGAGAGGAGAGCCATCAGAACGTGCCTACACTTCCAGCATTCATATTCTGAGAGAGAACCAGCTACTCATGTGTTGAGACCAAGATATTCCAATCCAACCACAAGAATCTTGATCTCTAGCCTTCCCCAAGTTGCTTTCCACTCAAACCATCTTTCCACCATATCCAAATCTGTGAGAGAGAGTTGAGTGTTGGGGAGACTATCATTTTAAGCACAAGAGCCAGGAGTTCATCATCAACACACCATCTATTACCTTTTGGAGAGTGGTGTCTCCTAGATTGGTTAGGTGTCACTTGGGAGCCTCTGTCAAGATTGTGGAGTTGAACCAAGGAGTTTGTACGGGCAAGGAGATCGCCTACTTCGTGAAGATCTACCCTAGTGAGGCAAGTCCTTCGTGGGCGATGGCCATGGTGGTATAGACAAGGTTGCTTCTTCGTGGACTCTTCGTGGGTGGAGCCCTACGTGGACTCGCGCAACCGTTACCCTTCGTGGGTTGAAGTCTCCATCAACGTGGACGTACGATAGCACCACCTATCGGAACCATGCCAAAAATCTTTGTGTCTACATTGGGTTTGCTCCCTCCAAACTCCTCCCCTTTACCTTCATATGCAATGATTTACATTCCGCTGCTATGCTCTTAGAATTGCATGTGTAGGTTGATTGCTTGACTTGTGCTAAGTTGCTAAAATCTGCCAAGACCTAAAATTTGGAAAAGGCTAGATTTTTATTTGGTCAAGTAGTCTAATCACCCCCCCTCTAGACATACTTTTGATCCTACACATTTCCCTGATGTGCACTACTTTGCTTTATTTATAAGGAAATGTTTGACTGCTAGGGAGGAAGGTGGTACGCTCAGTGCCCCTGACCTCGCCATTTTACACCGCGCACTTTTTGCTGATGACACTTATAGCCTTGGAGCTATTATTGCGCACCGCCTGCACACTAATGGAACGAGGGGTAAAGTTCATGGTGGTATTTATGCTACTTGCTTGGCGAGACGTTTTAATGTTAACATACCCCACTATGATTACTTGCTGCCTAAGATTTACTTAGATCACCAGGCTATGAAAGATCACCACTTTATTGATGAACCTGAGCCTCCTCACCACATTTGTTATAACTTGGTATTTAGTGAGGATACTCGTGATATTATTATGTTGCCTGCACCTTCTTTGTTTGACTCTCATGCCAGGAACGGATACACTGCCATGCCACCGGATATCATTGCTTACCGGAACGCGTTGGCCGCGGCTGAGAACGAGGCCTAAGATTGGAAGGCTCGAGTGCCACCGCATCAACACTTTCCTACCAGACCATATGGCTACTACGGGTGGTGATTACCAAGCTAGGGCAAAAGCCTAAGCTTGGGGGAGTACGTTTTCTCACCGACGTTACATTCATGTTCACACATTTCATTCCAGTTGTTGGTGTTACCTCTTTCATTGTATATCCATGTTGGTTTTATTTTCACTTTCTTCTTGTGTGTTTGAAAGACTTTGAAAAATCCAAAAATATTTCTTATTTCTTTTCGGTTTTTCTTTCTTATTTAATTAGTTTATAGTATTAAAATAAAACCCAAAAAGATTTCTCGTTTCTTCTTTTGCTTGTTGGGAGCTTTCCCGTGTAAATAGCTTTTCTCGCCTTTTGTTTTTCCTTTGTTAATTTGCTTTCTTCAAAAAACTAAAAACTCCAAAAATATGTTAGTGTATTTCTCTGAAATTATTTTCTTTTTGTTGAGTCGTTTTAAGGAGAAGACCACAATGAAAATATTGAGTGGCTCTTGTATGCATTATTGTTGATCTAACGAAGAGCCCATATTACCTTGTCTTCTCCTTTGAATAAAATATTTGCAGATTCCAGCTTACTCCATGACACTCTTGCACTATTATTATTTTCATATCATTCGGTCGTGCAAGTGAAAGGCAATAATGATGATAATTGATGAAGTGACTGTGGCAAGGAAAAGCGGGTATGAACTCAACTTGTTTTTGTTTTTGTATATATGTTTGAGTCAGTATCCATGATTCAGCATATTATGAGTAAACATGTTTATGATGACAATTAGAGATTATAGTTTCTCATGCCATGCTTAAGTAGCTAGGAGTGGATAAATATTTATCTTGAGTGTCAACATGCATTAAAATGGTTATGATGTAGTATGATAATATGATATCCTCCTCTGAATGTTTCAAGCGGCTTGACTTGGTATTGTAACACCGCCAGTGTCATGCTACAGTGACCACATGCTAATGTGCCATGTCATCATGCTCTACTAAACCAAATTGCCACTTCATAAAAATCAAAGTCAAATTCAAAATTTAAATAAAGTCAAAATAATATTTCTTCAAACAAAAAAACTAAAATGTTCACATTATTCTAAAAATTTCCCTGATCATTGTCATGTTGAAACCAACATTATTTGACTCACCTCGTAATCCCTAGAAAATTAATAAGTGGCCCAACATCAACTAAAATGGCCTTTGCAAAATAAACAATTATTTATTTGACTCCAATCGCCTCCAAAATTTATGTGCTAACTCAAAATATTGCCTAATATTTATGTGCCAAATTTCATGTTCACCAAAATTCATTTGGTATTCAAAATAAAATGCAAAACAGTGGAGAAATACAAAACAAAAAATGGAAAAGAAAAAAGGCCTCACTACTGGACTGGGCCACAAGTGCACAGTGCACAGCCCAGCCCAATAGCGGTTGTCCCCTACCTCTATTCATCAGAGGCTGGGTGGCCATCGCGCGCACGTCCATGGCCCTGGATGGCACGTGTCGCCCATCCACCGTGCCCCGAGCCGGATAAGGTCGCCATCGTCTCCCCTGCTGAACCCTAAACCATTTCCCCTCCCCCTCGCCTTGTTTCCCCCCGATCTGGAGCTCACCCATGAGGAGGCGGTGCGCACGTCAATCCTGTGGCCACCGGCGTCTCCCCGCCCCTGGAGTTGTCCGGGAGCTCCGCCCCATCATTTACATCCTCTATGCGGATCATCTCGACCTCAACTCCACCGCACCGTCAGGATCGAGTTCTTCTCCGCCTTCGGCCATCGTTGCACCATCACCGGATTTTTCGCCTCTGCGGCTCCTAAACACTCGACGAGCCTTCCTTGTGCTCCTAGGTGAGCTGCGCTACGTTCCCCTCTCTCTGATGCCTCGCGTCCTTCCTCTAGTTGTCGTAGGTCACCGTTGCGCCATGGCCAAAGCTTGCGCCACCGCTTACTTGCTGTCGGTGGTCCAAGCCACCGGACGACCGGCCAATGCCCCCGTCGATTCCTGTGCTTCCGGGAAGGCCATCGAGCTCCTCAACTCGTCCAGCTGTGCGCCATGACGTCGAATCCGTCGGGCTCCCGTAGCCACCGCCGCTCACCGCCGTCACTGGACATTGATGCCGCCATCGTATTTGTCCACCTCCGCTTTAGCCACTACCGCTGCTGTGCTCGCCTCGCCGCCCGCCTTCAGGAGAGCCTTCTCCCACATCAAACGGTGGCCGGGAGCCGTCATCCATGTGCCGCCATGGCCTCTGTTGGTCGCTGGCGTGCCCAGGGCGCCATGACCGTTTAAAACGGGCGCTGGTTCTATGCCATGTGGGACAGACTTATTATGTTAGGCCTAATTGTAAGTTAGCACTAATCCACTCCCCTAATAGCTCACTGACCTATGGGCCCCGGAGAAATAATCCTTCAGATTTAATTGTGGCACTGACAGTGGGACCTGCCCTTGTTTAGCCTAATTAAAACCAATTAAATAACCAGTTAAAATATGTGACACTGACAACTGGGACCCAGAGTACTGTTCAATGTTGACTAGTTAACAGCTGAATGACCTATTGACTTTGAACCTGGCCAACTGTCAGCCTCAGTGGCTACACCAGTGTTAGGTGACAAAAGTGTTTACTATTTTTTTAATTTGAATTAATATATTCCAGAAATTCCATAAAATCATTAACACTTTGAAATTTCATATAAAATAAACCATAACTCGGATGAAAATAATTTATATATGAAAAATGATCAGAAAAATAAGACGAATCCGAATATGCTATACACATACCTGTCACATGTCTCTAACACTGCAAACATGGAACCTTCCCCTCTGGTTTGCCTGTCCGATAACTGCCTAAAGCAAGGGAAATATCCACAAATATTTTCCCGCTCCGTCTGTAACGCTTAGCACTGCATTAGGTCACCCCTAGCACAACATATTGCCATGTCATGCATCGTGATGCATATGTTTGCTTTATATTTACTGTTCCTTCCCCCTCTTCTCTCCGGTAGACCCCGAGACCGACGCTGCTCCCGAGTATGACTACACTCTTGACGATCAGCCCCTTTCAGCAGAGCTTCCACGCAAGCAAAATGCCCTTGATCATTCCTATATCGTGCATTCTTTCTCTCTCATGCTTGCATTAGATTTTGTTACTGTTGTTCGATAGCACCTATTCTTATGCATAGCCTGCTTTTGTAACCTGCTGTTGTTACTTTACCTGTTATCCTATATGCTTAGTATAGGTTGGTTAGTGATCCATCAGTGACCCCTCACCCTTGTCCTTGTTGCCCCGCTTTGTTACCGGAAAATTCGATCTAGGTGATCGACGTGTTGAGATCGACACATCACCACACACCCCCTTGGTTGTACGACTCTGCAGAGCTACTATCGAGTGCCGAGGGTGATACCTCCTACCTCACTCCTGATGATGTCTCTGTAGCGTAGCTAATCGGTTGTGGGATATCAAGGGTGATTCCTCTTTCACCACCTCTAAGGACGCCTCTGTCATGCAGCCCCACAAGCGTGAACCTATCGAGGGTGATTCCTCCAAGTTCACCTTGACGGTTACATCGAGTGGGAATCCATCAAGGGAGATTCCTTGAATTTTCCCCTTGATGACACGGACACACTGTTACCTTTACCTATTACCCCTTTTACTAGTGTTGTGGGACTAAAGGGACAGACGGTACCGCCCCGGTAGAGGTGGACCTGAGTTCCCGATAGTCTCTTCTGAGTCGGGTTGACCTGGAGGGTACCCACGAGACAATTACGAGGCATGGCCAGGTAGGCAAATTGCTCTAGAGAGGGATGGGCCTGACCCTTGCCGTAAGTCCTCGAGACGAGGCGACAGGATCACTGATCGTCTTTGCGCGCTCCCAAGACACTAACGGGTTTGGATATGTGATCTGAGTAGGCCTCTGGCCTTTTCGCACTAACCACCACGCGGGAATAAGTATGGGCACTCAGCGTCGTATGATTCTTCTGAAAGCTCTCAGACGTCAGCAGTTTAGTGGCGCGCGCCCGGTTGGATGGGAACCACCTGCGCTTGTATAAGGGGGTGGGTCTGCTCTAGGCCGCGTTCACAACATGCAGGATTACACAGGACGATTGGCCCATGAACCCTTCACATTTAGGATGTAAACTGGCGTGCTGGCCTCTCTGTTGAGCCTAGGTAGGGCTACGGTGTGTCGATCAGCCGAGGCTGGGCATGGCCCAGAAAAGTGTGTCCGGCCAGAGTTAATCGAGTGTGTTGGGTAAGTTGGTGCACCCCTGCAGGGAAGTATATCTATTCGAATAGCCGTGTCCATGGTAACAGATGCTCGGAGTTGTATCCTGATCTATTACAACTAGAACTGGATACTAGAGACACTAAATTGATATGATGGCTCCGGGACCGCTTTCTTGCAGGAAGTCAAGGAAGGATCTCTGGGTGTTGCTACTTTATACTTGTTACTATATGATATGTTACTCTACTCTCTTCTGTTGCTGCAAGACGATGCAAGATGCTAGTCTTCGATAGGCTAGGTCTTCCCTTCTATTCTCACATTTCTGCAGTTTAGTCCAAAGATATATAGCCCCATTCCTTTGATACTGATGCATACTTAGTATAGATCTGATGTAAGTCTTGCGAGTACTTTGGATGAGTACTCATGGTTGCTTCGCTACCCCTTTTTCCCCTCTACCCGATTGCTGCGATCAGATGACAGAGCCCAAGAGCCAGCCGATCCCGCTGACGACTACTACTACCCCAGCAGAGCCTACTACTACGTGGAGACCGTAGATGACCAGGAGTAGTTAGGAGGCCCCATGCAGGAGGCCTTCACCTTTTCAATTAGATGTCATTGTTTTGCTCAGCCTTCTTAAGGCAGACTTGTTTATTTTATGTCTATACTCAGATATTGTTGCTTTCGCTGGCTTATGTATTCGAGCCTTCATGGCCCTGGCTTGTAATATAAAGCTTTATGTTTGAATTTGTGTCTAGAGTTGTGTTGTGATATCTTCCTGTGAGTCTTTGATCTTGATCGTGTGCATTTGCGTGTATGATTAGTGCACGATTAAGTAGGACGCGTCACACACATGTTCACCCATGTAGTTGATTCAAAACCAACATAGCCTCCATGATATTTATGTTCATGGTGTTTATATCCGACTCATGCTAGTATTCAATGTTAATTATTCACAATGCATGATTATGACCATTGTCGCTCTCTAGCTAATCGCTTCTCAATCTATTTGCTAGCCTTCGCCTGTACTAAGCAGGAATACTGCTTGTGCATCCAAGTCCCTAAACCAAAGTTGTTCCAGATGAGTCCACTATATCTACCTATATGCAGTATTACTCTGCTGTTCCAAGTAAATTTGCATGTGCCAACTCTAATCCTTCAAATAATCATCTGTTTTGTGTGCCCATACCATTCATGGAGCGACAGGGGGTGGTTAGTATCTTCCATGCTAAGCAGTTTATTCCCATGATGGGTGTTTATTCATCTGTCATTGCATGAGAGAGGCTGGTAATTGGGATGCCCAGTCCTATAATCAAAATGAAAAAATATATAATGAAACAAACTCCCTCGGAAAGTTGTTGGTATGGAGGGCACCCGTGAATTCGGCTAGCCATGGCTTATGTTTGTTGGCTGAGGGGGAGGAAACTTTACCTTTCCACTTGGGAACCGCCGCTAATGTGTTTAGCATGGAAGATATTGAAAAATCTTGGTCAAGACGTTGACAAGAAAGGCATGCCCCTCAAAATAGCATTTATCTCTGATTTAAGCTTCAAGCTCTGGCATCTATGCAAATCCCTACTTCCCTCTGTGAAGGGCCTATCTATTTACTTTTATGTTATTTACTTTTGTTGATGAGTCATCACCTTCTCAATTAAAGCACTAGTCCTGAGAGCATTGTCATTCTTATGTATTGTGAATAGTTAATATTGTGTGCATCATGACTGGATCTCTTCTACCATGAATTACAATGTTTAGTCGCTGCTTGAACTTTGGAGGTGCTCTGCATTTATGTTTTGCGGTCTCAGAAAGGGCTAGCGAGATACCATGTTACCATATTAT
This sequence comes from Thinopyrum elongatum, assembly GCA_011799875.1. Lineage (NCBI taxonomy): Eukaryota > Viridiplantae > Streptophyta > Magnoliopsida > Poales > Poaceae > Thinopyrum > Thinopyrum elongatum. The sequence continues at coordinate 198,729,555 of CM022302.1, forward strand.
ATCATGATTGTTTTGACAAAGTGTTGGCATTTGAGATATGTTAGTATTGCTCGCTAGTTGATTATGCCATTGATATGAGTGAATATAATTTCTAAGAGTTAGCATTTGCATGGTTAGTTATGATCTTTGCTGGAAACTTGGGTACTATTTAAGCTTATATATGGATACAAGAACAAAAGAGTTTGTAAAAGTTTTTCTTTATCACTTTTAGTTTGTCAACTGAATTGCTTGAGGACAAGCAATGAGTTAAGCTTGGGGGAGTTGATATGTCTCCATCGTATCTACTTTTCCAAACACTTTTGCTCTTGTTTTGGACTCTAATTTGCATGATTTGAATGAAACGAACATGGACTGATGTTGTTTTCAGCAGAACTACCATGGTGTTTTTTTGTGTGCAGAAATAAAAGTTCTCGGAATTGGACAAATTTTTTTGGAGATTCTTTATGGAATATATAAAAAATACTGGAGCCAGGACCCACCAGAGGGAGCCCTGTTACCCACAAGGCAACAAGGCGCAACCACCACATCAGGCGGACCAGGTTGCCTTGTGGGGCCCACGGAGTTCCGCTGACCCTAATCTCAAGCCTATAAATTCCTTTTCCCCAAGAAAAAAATAAGAGAAGAAGTTTCATCGCGTTTTACGATATGGAGCTGATACGTCTCCAATGTGTCTATAATTTTTGATTGTTCCATGCTATTATAGTATCCATCTTGGATGTTTTATATGCAATTATATATCATTTTTTTTTGGACTAACCTATTAACCTAGTGCCCAGTGCCAGTTGCTATTTTTGCTTATTTTTGGCTTTTCGGGAAATCAATATTCATACGTCCATTTCGCATCATCTTTTTATGTTGATATTTATTGCATTATGGACTGTTATTTCACTTTATGATACAATTCTTATGCCTTTTCTATCTTATTTTGCAAGTTTCACATAAAGAGGTAGATTGCCAGCAGCTGGAATTCTGGACTGGAAAAGGCTACATCAGAGGCACTTTTTCTGAACATCTCCAAATGAGCTGAAAATTGACGGAGAGTTATTTTGGAATATATTAAAATTATTGGTGAAAGAAATACCAGAGGCGGAGGGCAGGAGCACTTTTGCTCTCCGGCGTGGAGATTCCACCTTGGAAACTTCCGTCTGGGAGGGGGAAATCCGAGCCATCATCATCACCAATGATCCTCTCATTGTGGGAGGGCCAATCTTCATCAACATCTTCACCAGCACCGCCTCATCTCAACGCTAGTTCATCTCCTATATTCAATCTTTGTCTCAAAACCTCAGATTTGTACCTGTGGGTTGCTAGTAGTGTTGATTACATCTCGTAGTTGATGCTTATTGGTTTATTTGGTGGAAGATCATATGTTCAGATATATTATGCAATTCAATACCCCTCTAATCTTGAGCATGAATATGTTTTGTGAGTAGTTACGTTTGTTCTTGAGGACATGGGAGAAGTCTTGTCATAAGTAATCATGTGAATTTGGTATTCGTTCGATATTTTGATGATATGTATGTTGTTGTTTCCCTTAGTGGTGTTATTTGAACGTCGACTACATGACACTTCACCATATTTGGGCCTAAGGGGAAGCATTGTGGAGTAGTTATTACATGATGGGTTGCTAGAGTGACAGAAGCTTACACCTTAGTTTATGTGCTATTCCATAAGGGGCTGATTTGGATCCATATGTTTCATGCTATGGTTAGATTTATCTTTATGCTTCTTTCATAGTTGTGGATGCTTGCGAGGGGGGGTAATCATAAGTGGGAGGCTTGTTCAAGTAAGAACAGCACCCAAGCATCGGTCCACACATATATCAAATTATCAAAGTAACGAACGCGAATCAAACAAACATGATGAAAGTGACTAGATGAAATTCCCGTGTGTCCTCAAGAATGCTTTGCTTACTATAAGAGACCGTTCTGGCCTGTCCTTTGCTACAAAAAGGATTGGCCTACCTTGCTACACCTTTATTACCGTCACTATTATTTTCTCGTTACAAATTACCTTGCTATCAAACTATATGTTACCTACAATTTTAGTGCCTGCGGATAATACCTTGCTGAATACCGCTTGTCATTTCCTTCTGCTCCTCGTTGGGTTCGACACTCTTACTTATCGAAAGGACTACGAATAAAATGATCCCCTATACTTGTGGGTCATCAAGACTCTTTTCTGGCACCGTTGCCGGGGAGTGAAGCGCCTTTGGTAGGTGGAATTTGATAAGGAAACATTTATATTATGTGCTGAAATTTATTGTTACTTGTTACTATGGAAAACAATCCTTTGAGGGGTTTGTTCAGGGGTATCTTCACCTCGACCGAAAGCACAAAGAGTTGCTCCTCAACCTACTGCACCTACTGAAAATATTTATTATGAGATTCCTTCGGGTATGATAGGGAAACTGCTAGCTAATCCTTATGCAGGAGATGGAACACTACATCCTGATATGCACCTAATTTATGTGGATGAAGTTTGTGGATTTTTTAAACTTGCAGGTTTACCCGGAGATGAAGTTAAGAAGGTTTTCCCTTTAACTTTGAAGGGAAAGGCATTGACAAGGTATAGGCTTTGTGATGATATTGGAACGTGGGATTGGAATGGATTGAAATTGGAATTTCATCAAAAGTTTTATCCTATGCATCTGGTTCATCGTGATCGGAATTATATATATAATTTTTGGCCTCGTGAAGGAGAAGCCACCTTTTCCTGTTATGATAAAGGAACTTGCTAAAGTTTCAACTGTGGTGAACAAAAGTAATATTAAGACACCTAGACCCTCTAAACAAAATAAAGTTTAGCCTAATGTAGCTATGGATAAGGATCTCTTGGTCGATAATATTGATGGGCATGTTATTTATTTCTGTGATGAAGCCACTAGAATTGCTAAACCCGATACTAAAGATAAGAATAAGCCTGTTGTTGGCATGCCTGTTGTCTCAGTTAAAATAGGAGATCATTGTTATCATGGCTTATGTGATTTGGGTGCTAGTGTGAGTGCTATTCCGTTTACCTTATATCAAGAAATTATGAATGATACTGCACCTGTTGAGATAGAAGATACTAATGTCACTATTAAGCTTGCGAATAGAGATACTATTTCACCGCTTGGGATCGCTAGAGATGTTGAAGTCTTGTGTGGAAAAATAAAATATCCTACTAATTTTCTAGTTCTTGGTTCTCCACAACATGATTTCTGTCCCATTATATTTGGTAGACCTTTCTTGAACACTGTTGATGCTAAGATTGATTGCGCTAAAGAAACTGTCAGTGTTAACTTTGGTGATATATCTCATGAGTTTAATTTCTCTAAGTTTCATAGACAACCTCATGATAAAGAATTGCCTAGTAAAGATGAAATTATTGGTCTTGCTTCTATTGTCGTGCCTCCTACTGATCCGTTAGAACAATATTTGCTAGACCATGAAAATGATATGCACATGAATGAAAGAAATGAAATAGATAAGATGTTCTTTGATCAACCACCTATCCTTAAACACAATTTGCCTGTTGAAACTCTTGGAGGTCCTCCTCCACCTAAGGGTGACCCTGTATTTGAATTGAAACAATTTCCTGATACATTGAAATATGCTTATCTTGATGAAAAGAAGATATATCCTATTATTATTAGTGCTAACCTTTCAGAGCATGAAGAAAAGAGATTATTAAAAACTCTAAGGAAGCACCGTGCTGCTATTGGATATACTCTTGATGATCTTAAGGGCATTAGTCCCACTCTATGTCAGCACAAAATTAATATGGAGCCTGATGCTAAACAAGTTGTCGATCATCAATGATGATTAAATCCTTAGATGAAGAAGGTGGTAAGAACTAAAAATATTAAAGCTTCTGGAAGCAGGTATAATCTATCCCATAGCTAATAGTAAATGGGTGAGTCTCGTTCATTGTGTCCCTGAGAAAGGAGGCATTACTGTTGTTCCTAATGATAAAAATAAACTCATTCCACAAATAATTGTAACTGGTTATAGGATGGTAATTGATTTTAGAAAATGAAACAAAGCTACTAGAAAATATCATTACCCTTTGCCTTTTATTGATCAAATGTTAGAAAGATTATCTAAGCACACAAACTTTTGCTTTCTTGATGGATATTCTGGTTTCTCTCAAATACCTGTGTCACAAGCCGACCAAGAGAAAACCACTTTTACTTGTCCTTTTGGAACATATGCTTATAGACGTATGCCTTTTGGTTTATGCAATACATCCGCTACCATTCAAAGATGTATGACTGCTATATTCTCTGAATTTTGTGAAAATATTGTTAAGGTTTTCATGGATGATTTTTTCGTTTACGGAACTTCGTTTGATGATTGCTTAAGCAACCTTGATTGAGTTTTGCGAAGATGTGAACAAACTAATCTTGTGTTGAATTGGGAGAAGTGCCACTTTATGGTGAATGAAGGATTGTCTTGGGGCATAAAATTTCTGAATGAGGTATTGAAGTAGATAAGGCTGAAGTTGATGCAATTGAGAAAATGCCATGTCCTAAAGATATTAAAGGTATAAGAAGTTTCCTTGGTCATGTTGGTTTCTATAGGAGGTTTATTAAAGACTTCTCTAAAATTTCTATGCCTCTTACTAATCTCTTGCAAAAAGATGTTCCATTTTTTTTATGATGATTGAGTAGAAGCCTTTGAAACACTTAAGAAAGCCTGAACCTCTGCACCTATTGTTCAACCACCTGATTGGAACTTGCCTTTTGAAATTATGTGTGATGCTAGTGATTATGCTGTTGGTGCTGTTCTAGGATAAAGAGTTGAGAATAAATTAAATGTTATCCATTATGCTACTAAAACTCTAGACAGTGCTCAAAGAAATTATGCTACTACTGAGAAAGAATTTCTAGCAGTTGTGTTTGCATGTGATAAATTCAGATCTTACATAGTTGATTCTAAAGTAATTGTTCACACTGATCATGCTGCTATTAAATACCTTATGGAAAAGAAATATGCTAAACCTAGACTCATTAGGTGGGTTCTTTTGCTACAAGAATTTGACTTGCATATTATTGATAGAAAGGGAGCCGAGAATCCCATAGCTGATAACTTGTCTAGGTTGGAAAATGCTCTTGATGACCCACTACCTATTGATGATTGTTTTCCTGATGAACAACTAGTTGTTATAAATGCTTCTTGCAATACTCCTTGGTATGCAGACTATGCTAATTATATTGTTGCTAAATATATACCACCTAGTTTTACATACCAACAAAAGAAAAGTTCTTCTTTGATTTCAGACATTAATTTTGGGATGACCCACATCTTTATAAATGAGTAGATGGTATTATTAGACGTTGTATACCTGAGCATGGACATGAACAAATCCTATGGAAGTGTCATTCTGAGGCATACGGGGGACACCATGCTGGAGACAGAACTGCGCATAAGGTATTACAATCTGGTTTTTATTGGCCTACTCTCTTCAAAGATGCACGCAAGTTTGTATTATCATGTGATGAATGTCAAAGAATTGGTAATATTAGTAGACGTCAAGAAATGCCTATGAATTGTTCACTTGTTATTGAACCATTTGATGTTTGGGGATTTGATTATATGGGACCATTTCCTTCCTCTAATGGGTATGCTCATATTCTAGTAGATGTTGATTATGTTACTAAGTGGGTAGAAGCTATTCCAACTAGTAGTGCTGATCATAACACATCTATTAAAATGCTTAAAGAAGTTATTTTCCCGAGGTTTGGAGGTCCTAGATATTTAATGACTGATGGTGGTTCACATTTCATTCATGGAGCTTTCCGTAAACTCCTTGCAAAATATGTTGTCAACCATAGAATTGCACCATCTTATCATCCTCAGTCCAGTGGTCAAGTTGAATTGAGCAATAGAGAAATAAAGCTAATTTTACAAAAGACTGTTAATAGATCTAGAAAGAATTGGTCTAAGAAGCATGATGATGCATTATGGGCATACCAAACTTCGTATAAAAATCCTATGGGCATGTCCCCTTATAAAATGGTTTATGGAAAAGCATGTCATTTACCTCTTGAATCAGAACATAAAGCATATTGGGCAATTAAAGAACTTAACTATGATTTCAAACTTACCGGTGAAAAGAGGTTATTTGATATTAGTTCTCTAGATGAATTTAGGACACAAGCTTATGAAAATGCTAAGTTATTTAAGGAAAAAGTTAAAAGATGGCATGATAAAAGAATCCAAAAATGGGAATTCAAAGTAGGAGATCAAGTTTTACTTGTGATGCACACATAATTAAGCTACAGTAATCCCCCTTTAATGGTGCCATGTCATCACATTACTGTAACTAGTCCTCATTTTTTTTCAAATCAACTCAATTTCAAATTTAAAATAAAGTCAAATAAATTATTTCGCCAAACAGTAAAACAAAAATGTTCGCTGGGTTGCAACTATTCACTAACTAATTGTCATGAATGATTCAACATCATTTGAGATATTTAATTTCCCTTGGAAATTAAAACAGTTCCAAATCAGCATTTTTTATACTTTTCCATTTGTGAAAAATCCAAATCAATTCGAACTCCTCCCAAACTTTTTGTGGTAGTGCCAAATATTGTAATGTATTTATGTGGCCAAGTTCCACATTTTACAAAGACCAATTGGCAGCTCAAAATATTGCAAACAGATTCTATGAAATAAAAATAAAAAAGGCCTAACTACTACAGTGTTAGTGGGCTCTAGTGGCACTATGCCCCTTGGCCCATCTAACAGAAACCAGCCCAACTCCCCCTCTCATCTTCCACCTCCTGTTCACAGGAGGCTGGGTGGCTGCCCCTACCACGTTCATGGCCATGGATGGCCACGTGTCGGCCATCCAGCTCCTCCCCGTAGCCTATATGTCATCCCCGGCCTTCCTGCACAAACCCTAGCTCCCCCAATTCCCCCCTCTTCTAGATCTCTCCCCCCTCGCTCGAGACCGAACCACACGTCACCATGGATCCGTCGATGCCGCGGCCACCATGCTCCCCGGTGCTTGGGGGGATGTCCATAAGCTTCGCCGCCGTCTTCTTCTTCGCCTAGGTGCATCGAATCGAGCAGGGAGGCCCTGTACGCTCGTCACCGCGTCATCTTCCTCACCTTCGGCCGCCGCACTGCATCGCCGTCGTCCCGCACTTCGGCGCCTCCCCCGAGCCCACTGCCCTCCCCTACAGATTCCTCGTGAGCTCCTTCTTCGAAATCCCCTTGTTCCCGCCTCGATCCATCGTGGTAGTCGACGTGTTCCGGCCGTGGCTCTGCTCCCGCCGGTGAGCTTGTGGTGGTCGACCTCGTCCACCCCGGGTCGAACCGGAGCCACTGACGTGCTCCTGGGGCTCCCAGGAGACCAACGTGCCGTGCCCCACCCGTTCGCAGCCCCACACCCGCACATGCCCTCATCGCTGCTCGCCTGTCGTTGTGCGCGCCACTGCCGCCCGGCGCTCGTCGAGCCGCTGTCGCGCTTGCCTCGCCCGCGCAGCCCTCCTGCGCCCGCTAGTGCCCCCCCTCCCCCCGCTCATCCTCGATGTGCTTGCCACTGCGCCTCCCCTGGTCGCCGCTCCCCTGCCGCTTAGCGTCCGCGCCCGCCAGAGTTTCCCTCCAGCGCGCCCACCTCCTTTGCAGCCACCTCCGCTGCCGCCTCGCTGGGCCTGCTGCCGCCTGCAGCGTGTCCCAGCCGCGGCCACTGCGCTCCTCCCGCTCACCCCGCGGCCTCCCGCTCGTCGCCGTTGCACCCCGCGCCTCCCGCAGCTCACGGCCGTCACCGAGCGCTCCGGACCCTGCCGCTGCCGCAACTGCTGCTCACCGCGCGGCCGCCCCCTGCTCGGCCCTCCGCCCATGCCCGCGCTCCCTCGCGTGGCTTCGCCAGCTGGCCGCCGGTGCCCCGCCACCCGCGGGCCCTGCTACCCTCGCTGTGGCCGGCGCCCTCCCCTGGCCGGCGGCCAGTTGGGTTCGCCCACGCCCGACGCCCCTGCCCCGCCCGCGGCGCCGTTAACCCACACGCCCGAAAGGCCTCTGGGCCACTGACTGCTGGGGCCCAGCGCCCTGGCGTTTAAAAATAAAGATATATTAATAAAATTAATTAATTAATTAACCAATTATTTAAATTAATTAACTCTGTTTAATTATCCTAATTAACTAGGCTGGCTAATTAAAACTGCTTAGTTAATTTGTGCCTACGTCAGACGGGTCCCGGCCGTCAGTTTAACCAGTCAACGCTCTATTGACTGCTGATGTCGTGATGACGTCAGGCTGACATCATAATTCCTTTTGTGAATTAAAGATAATCCTAGAATATTGTTTAAATCTTTGAAAAATCATATAAAATAATTCGTAACTCGGATGAAAAAGTTTTATACATGAAAGTTGCTCAGAAAAATATGACAAATCTGAATACGCAGTCCGTTCGTCTGCCACACGCCCCTAGCATAGCGGACATTCAACCGTCCCCCTCCGTTCCATCTGTCCGAAAATGCCAAACTTCAGGAAAACATTCCCGGATGTTACCCCCCTCGCCGGTATCGTGTAGCACTGTGTTATAACACCCCTAGCACCGCTTATTGTCATGTCATGCATCTGTGTGCTTTGTATTTACTGTTTCTTCCCCCCTCTTCTTCTTCGGTAGACCCCGAGACCGCTGCCGATGCCTCTATGATCGACTACATCGACGACGACCCTCATTCCATTTCAGCAGAGCTTCCAGGCAAGCCCCCCCCCCCTGGTCACTCCGATATCGCCCATTCCATTCTCTCTCATGCTTGCATTAGATTTTGCTACTGTTATTGTTTGCTCCTATTTTGATGCATAGCCTGCTTTTGTAACCTGCTCATTGTACCTTACCTGCTTATCCTAAACTGCTTAGTATAGGTTGGTTAGTGATCCATCAGTGACCCCCACCTTGTCCTTGTTGCCCCTGCTTCATCATCGATGACTCGATCAACGTGATCGATGACTAGAGACCGACACAGCACCTCACCCCCCTTTAGTTGTATGACTATGTAGAGTTACTATCGAGTGCCGAGGGTGATACCTCGTACATCACTTCTGATGAGATCTCTATAGTGTAGCTATTCGGTCGTGGTCATCGAGGGTGATTCCTCCTTCACCACTCCTGATATGACTCTGTCGTGCAACCCCTCAAGTGTGAACCCCGAGGGCGATTCCTCGGGGTTTCGCCCTTTATGTTTGGACACACGGTTACCTTGACAATACTTGAGACCTTTGTGAAAGTCAGGCAGGCCCGGAGAGCCCCCGCAAGATGTTACGATGGTGGCTGGCTATTTAGCGGTATCACCCAGGAGGGGGTGGTAGCTCCGGACTTGTCCCGACAGCCGTCACTTCTTTTAATAATACACTAATAGGTTTGGGTATTTGTTCTGAGTTGGCCACTGGCCTTTACGCACTAACCACCATGCGGGAATAGTTATGGGCCTCGGCATCGTAGTATCAGCCGAAGCTTTGTCAGACATCCAATTCAGCATTGCGGCACGGCTGGGCCGACACCATCCATGTAGAGGTGGAGTCTGGACCCGCCCTGCTCGCAATGACCCGGAGTGCAACGGGCAATGGGCCCAAGAACCCGATGTGCTTAGGATGTAGACCGGCGGGGACCTCTCTGCTGAGCCTAGGTAGGGCTGCAACGTGTTGATCTTCCGAGGCCGGGCATTGACTCAGAAAAGTGTGTCCGGCCAGAGTGATCGAGCGTGTTGGGAAATGTGGTGCACCCTTGCAGGGAAGATTATCTATTAATAGCCGTGTCCACAGTAACGAATGTTCAGACTTGTATCCTGATCTATTACAACTAGAAATGGATACTTGAGATATGTGATGGATATGTCGGCTCCGGGATTGCTTTCTCGCAGGGAGTCGAGGAAGGATCTCTGGGCGTTAATTCTACAACATGCTTGTTAATTATAAAATGCTATTATTTACTCTTCTAAATGCTGCAAGATGCTTTAAGATGCTAGTCTTCGATAGGCTAGGCCTTCCCTTCTATTCTGGCATTCTGCAGTATAGTCCACAGATACAACCCTTCCATTTGATACCAATGCATACTTAGTATAGATCTGATTCTTGCGAGTACTTTGGATGAGTACTCACGGTTGCTTTGCTACCCCCTTTTCCCCCCTTCTTCTTCTTTTCCAGTTGTTGCAACCAGATGGTGGATCCCTGGAGCCAGATGCCACCCCCGTCGACTACTACTACTACCCCAAGGGTGCTTGCTACTATGTGGAGACCGCCGACGACCAGGATTAGTTAGGAGGTCCCAGGCAGGAGGCCTTGCCTCTTCGATCATTGTTGCTTTTGTGCTTGCCTTCTTAAGGCAGTCTTGTCTAACTTATGTCTGTACTCAGATATTGTTGCTTCCGCTGACTCTTGTGCTCTCGAGCTTATGTATTCGAGCCCTCGAGGCCCCTGGCTTGTAATATAAAGCTTGTATTATTTTATTTGTGTCTAGAGTTGTGTTGTGATATCATCCTGTGAGTCCCTGATCTTGATCGTACACATTTGTGTGTATGATTAGTGTACGGTTGAATCGGGGGCGTCACATTACAGTACAACTCTTGTTTAAGATTCTTTGCAGGAAAGCCTCTCTCTAAATGGGAAGGACCTTATATCGTTGAACAAGTTTATCATTCTGGAGCTATCAAGATAAGCAACGCCAAAGGCACTAATGCGAAGGTGGTTAACGAGCAAAGAATTAAACATTATATCTCAGGTACGCCCATTATTGTTGAAACTAATATTATCCAAACTATGACATCGGAGGAACGCACAAGGGAAACCTTCTGGAATGCTCCAGAGCCCTGAAAATAGGGTAGGTATGTGGTATGGTAAGTAAACTGACTCCAAAAGTTCCATAAAAGTACTTTTTGTCCGTTTTGGAATATTTAAAAAATTAGAAAAATAATAAACAGTCCGAAAAGTGCATGAGGGAGCGATAAGCTCGAGGGGCGCGCCCCACCCCCCTGGGTGCCCCCAGGCTTGTGGCCCCCTCGTGGACTTTCCAGACTCCGTTTTTCTTCCATGTTACTTGTTCTGCATGAAAAAAATTCATTGTATATACTTCCCGAGGTTTTGACCACTGTATCGCAGAGATATCCTTTGTTCTTGTTTCGTGCTATTTTCTGCCAGATTTTCAAGCCAAACATCATGTCTTCCTCCTCCTCCAACAACATGGAAGATGATTCTTGGTTGATGTAGATGGAACTCAGGAGGGAGGAAACCAAAGAGGAGGGAGATATCCTTCAACCCTTCTATGATCATCTCTCGCCATCTGAAATTGAAGCCCTAAGGGTCCTTGAAATAATTTGTGCTCAGAATACATCCCTCACTCGTGAAGTTATTTTGGTGGAAGAGCAAAACATCGCCCTTCGGAGTATCAATCGTACAATGGAGTATCTGCTAAGGCTGAAGGACAAGCCTTCTACTTCATCATCACCATCATCACCAAAGAAGGAGACTTGAGTACACGGGTATGGGCACTCCCCTTGGCTTGTGCCAAGCTTGGGAGAGGTGCCCCGGTATCGTATCACCACCACTTTTATCATCATTATCTATTTTTGTTCGTTCCTTAGTTATTTCGTGATTTCAAAGAAGAAAGTTTTAGTATGATTTATTTTTAGTGCTTGCTTAGTGATCTATCTATTTATGTAATCATGTGCGAGATATATAATAAAGAGTAGTTTGAGTTTTGCTTTACTTTTGTGTTTCAATCTTAGCCATGGAAAATAAAAAGAATAAAAGATCATATGCTACTCCCATGGAGAGTAATGACTTCACATAAAAAAGTATAGTTGATAAAATTTGTTGGAAGTTAACAAACATAGCATTGGTCATTGTTGCAATCCATGAAAAAGTAATAAGGGAAGAGAGGTCTCACATATAAATATACTATCTTGGACATCTTTAATGATTGTGAGCCCCCATCAAATATTCTATATCAATTAGTTGACGCTGGACAAGGAAGACAATGTAATGAATTATGGTTGTTTACATTCACATAGAAGTTATATTGTTATGGATCTCCTACCATGTGGTGCTTGTCTAGGATCTTTTGCTAACCAAAAACTCGCACTAAGTAGAGATACTACTTGTGCATCCAAAACCCTTAAACCCACTTTCATGTCATGAGAGTCCCCCATATCTACCTATGGATTGAATAATATCCCTCAAGTAAGTTGTCATTGGTGCAAAAGCAATAAAAATTGCTCATAAATATGTATGATCTTTTATTGTAAGGGAAAGTAAGCTTTGTATGATCTTGTGATGGTGAATAAATAAAAGCGACATACTGCATAATAAAGGTTGCTATCACAAGGGGCAATATAAAGTGAGGTTCCTTCACATTAAGAGTTTGCACATCCAAAAACAAAAAGCGCATGACAACCTCTGCTTCCCTCTACGAAGGGCCTATCTTTTACTTTCATGTATTTAATTTTATGCAAGAGTCATTAATGTTATCCCTATTCCTCTCTATGTACTCTCTAGTGGCAAGCATCATGTGGTAGATAGATTGAGACATATATATCCAGTTGGATGTAGGTGATCATGCATTATTATTATTGACATTACCCTTGAGGTAAATAAGTTGGGAGGCGAAATCATAATCCCCTATCTTTCTACGTGTCTAGCTAAGACTTCTTGCCCTATAAATATGCTTTGAGAGTCAGCAATCATAGAAGACTATATGATGGTTGAGTATGTGAACTTGCTAAATAAAGCTCTGACATAGACTCTTTCTTAAAATATGATGGATTGTGATTGTTTCAATGACTAAGAACACAACTTGTTAATTTCCAATAAAGTTTATGTTCCATACTTTAGATTGTGAATGAATTGTTACTCTAGCATGAGAAGTTTTATGATGATATATTGCTCTTAAGATAATGTCCATGATACCTGGTCGGGACGAAGGGCCGCCATCTTGAGGCGGAACCTAGGCATGAGCACATTTGCTCTCCGCCGGGGAAACTTCCCTCCGGGAGGGGGAAATCAAAGCCATCGTCATCACCAACAATCCTCTCATTGTGGGAGGGTCAATCTTCATCAACATCTTCACCAGCACCATCTCATCTCAAACCCTAGTTCATTGCTTGTATTCAATCTTTGTCTCAAAACCTCAAATTGGTACCTGTGGGTTGCTAGCAGTGTTGATTACATCTCGTAGTTGATGCTTGTTGGTTCATTTGGTGGAAGATCATATGTTCAGATCTATTATGCTATTCAACACCCCTCTAATCTTGAGCATGAATATGTTTTGTGAGTAGTTACGTTTGTTCTTGAGGACATGGGAGAAGTCTTGTCATAAGTAATCATGTGAATTTGGTATTCGTTTGATATTTTGATGGTATGTATGTTGTTGTTTCCCTTAGTGGTGTAATGTGAACGTCGACTACATGACACTTCACCATATTTGGGCCTAAGGGGAAGCATTGTGGAGTAGTTATTAGATGCTGGGTTGCTAGAGTGGCAGAAGCTTAAACCTTAGTTTATGCGCTATTACGCAAGGGGCTGATTTGGATCCATATGTTTCATGCTATGGTTAGATTTATCTTAAGTCTTCTTTCGTAGTTGCGGATGCTTGCGAGAGGGGGTAGTCATAAGTGGGAGGCTTGTTCAAGTAAGAACAGCACCCAAGCACCGGTCCACCCACATATCAAATTATTTAAGTAATAACGCGAATCAAACAAACATGAAGAAAGTGACTAGGTGAAATTCCCGTGTGTTCTCAAGAACGCTTTGCTTACTATAAGAGAATGTTTCGGCCTGTCCTTTGCTACAAAAAGGATTGGGCTACCTTGCTGCACCTTTATTACCATTATTATTATTTGCTCATTACAAATTATCTTGCTATCAAATTATCTGTTACCTACAATTTTAGTGCCTGCAGATAATACCTTACTGAAAACCGCTTGTAATTTCCTTTACCTCCTCGTTGGGTTCGACACTCTTACTTATCGAAAGGACTAGGAATAAAATGACCCCCTATAATTGTGGGTCATCAAGACTCTTTTCTGGCGCCATTGTCGGGGAGTGAAGCGCCTTTGGTAAGGAAACATTTATATTACGTGCTGAAATTTATTGTTACTTGTTACTATGGAAAATAATTCTTTGAGGGGTTTGTTCAGGGTATCTTCACCTCGACTGGAAGCACAAAGAGTTGCTCCTCAACCTACTACACCTACTGAAAATATTTATTATGAGATTCCTTTGGGTATGATAGAGAAACTGCTAGCTAGTGCTTATGCAGGAGATGGAACACTACATCCTGATATGCACCTAATCTATGTGGATGAAGTTTGTGGATTATTTAAGCTTGTTAGTTTACCCGGAGATGAAGTTAGGAATGTTTTTCCTTTATCTTTGAAAGGAAAGGCATTGACATGGTATAGGCTATGTGATGATATTGGAACGTGGGATTGGAATGGATTGAAATCGGAATTTCATCAAAAGTTTTATCCTATGCATTTGGTTCATCGTGATCGGAATTATGTATATATAATTTTTGGCCTCATGAAGGAGAAAGCATCGCTCAAGCTTGGGGGAGGCTTAAGTACATGATGTACACATGCCCCAACCATGAACTCTCAAGAGAAATTATCTTATAGAACTTTTATGCTCGGCTTTCTCATGATGATCAAACCATGCTCGATTCTTCTTCAGCTGGTTCCTTTGTGAAGAAAACTATTGAATTCAAATGGGATCTTTTGGAAAGAATTAAACACAACTCTAAAGATTGGGAACTCGACAAAGGTAAAGAGTCCGGTATAACACTCAAGTTTGATTGTGTTAAATCTTTTATGGATACCGATGCTTTTCATAAGTTTAGCACTAAATATGGACTTGACTTTGAGATAGTAGCCTCCTTTTATGAATCATTTGCTACTCATGTTGATCTCCCTAAGGAGAAGTGTTTTAAATATCATCCCCCTGTTAAAGAAAAGATTGAGGAACCCATTATACTTAAAGAAGAAACTATCATTTACAATGTTGATCCAGTTGTGCCTACCGCTTATATTGAGAAACCACCTTTTCCTGTTAGGATAAAAGAACATGCTAAAGTTTCAACTGTGGTTAACAAAAGTAATATTAAGGCACCTAGACCCTCTGAATAAATTAAAGTTGAGCCTAATGTAGCTATGGTAAAGGATCTCTTGGTCGATAATATTGATGGGCATGTTATTTATTTCTGTGATGAAGCCACTAGAATTGCTAAACCCGATACTAAAGATAAGAATAAGCCTGTTGTTGGCATGCCTATTGTCTCAGTTAAAATAGGAGATCATTGTTATCATGGCTTATGTGATTTGGGTTCTAGTGTGAGTGATATTCCATTTACCTTATATCAAGAAATTATGAATGATATTGCACCTGCTAAGATAGAAGATATTGATGTCACTTGAAGCTTGCGAATAGAGATACTATTTCACCATTTGGGATCGTTAGAGATGTTGAACTCTTGTGTGGAAAAATAAAATACCCTACTAATTTTCTAGTTCTTGGTTCTCCAAAAGATGATTTCTGTCCCGTTATATTTGGTAGACCTTTCATGAACACTGTTAATGCTAAGATTGACTGTGCTAAAGAAAATGTTAGTGTTAACTTTGGTGATATATCTCATGAGTTTAATTTCTCTAAGTTTCGTAGACAACCTCATGATAAAGAATTGCCTAGTAAAGATGAAATTATTGGTCTTGCTTCTATTTCCATGCCTCCTACTGATCCATTAGAACAATATTTGCTAGACCATGAAAATGATATGCACATGAATAAAAGTAATGAAATAGATAAGATGTTCTTTGATCAACCACCTATCCTTAAACATAATTTGCCTGTTGAAACTCTTGGAGGTCCTTCTCCACATAAGGGTGACCCTGTATTTGAATTGAAACAAATGGCTGATATATTGAAATATGCTTAACTTCATGAAAAGAAGATATATCATGTTATTATTAGTGCTAACCTTTCAGAGCATGAAGAAAAGAGATTGTTAAAAACTCTGAGGAAGCACCATGCTGCTATTGGATATACTATTGATGATCTTAAGGGCATTAATCCCACTCTATGTCAGCACAAAATTTATATGGAGCCTGATGCTAAACCAGTTGTCGGTCATCAACGATGATTAAATCCTAAGATGAAGGAGGTGGTAAGAACTGAAATATTAAAGCTTCTAGAAGCAGGTATAATCTATCCCATAGCTGATAGTAGATGGGTGAGTCCCGTTCATTGTGTCCCTAAGAAAGGAGGCATTACTGTTGTTCCTAATGATAAAAATGAACTCATTCCACAAAGAATTGTAACTGGTTATAGGATGGTAATTGATTGTACAAAATTAAACAAAGTTACTAGAAAAGATCATTACCCCTTGCCTTTTATTGATCAAATGTTAGAAAGATTATCCAAGCACATGTAACACCCCTGTGTTTTGAGCTACAGTAACCTCAGTGATTAAGCTAAATCATTTTGCTAAACAATGGTTGATCACCTTTGATTCCATATCTCATTTCAAATTTAAATTATAAGTGAAATAAAGAAATTCACAAACATGAAAACAAAAATGTTCAAAGTGTTGCAAATAATCCCTAGATAATTGTCATGATGAAACCAACATTTTATCAAATGGTTTAATGCTCTAAAACAATTAAAATAGTGGCTAAAACAATAATTTACATGCTTTTTAAATTATAAAAATTCTAACTAAATTTTTTAAGTACCAACTTTTTGTGGCAGTGGCCTAATTTATAACACTAATTTAGGTGCACGTTTTATATTTTATAAAACTAAAATGCA
The DNA here is from genome assembly GCA_011799875.1 of Thinopyrum elongatum. Taxonomy (NCBI): domain Eukaryota; kingdom Viridiplantae; phylum Streptophyta; class Magnoliopsida; order Poales; family Poaceae; genus Thinopyrum; species Thinopyrum elongatum. The sequence goes on from CM022302.1 coordinate 198,746,345, forward strand.
TTTGTTTTAAAAAAGAAAACAAAAAGAAATAAAAAGAAAAACAAAATGAAAAAGAAAAAGGAAAAGCGCCCCCTGCCCTTAGGCCTTAGGCCACAGGGACATGCCCAGCCGGCCCGGCCCATCACCTCCCCTTGTCGTCTTCCTCCCCACTCCACTTTTCGACCGACCGAGCCCCGTGGTCGCCCCCGACCACCTTGCCAGCAGTGCCGACGAGAGGATAAGGGCGCCACGCCCCCGACTCCTCGGTCCCCTCTCCCACTCGCTCCCCCACTCTTCCCTTGCCTGCGCTCTCCCTTTCCAGATCCGCCCCTCGCTCGAGCGCGCCCATGGCCTCGCCGCCATGCTAGCCGCGGCCACCACCGTCCCCGTCCCTCTCCGACATGTCCAGGAGCTCCGCCGGTCTCGTCTATGCCGTCTGCGTGGAGCAGATCGAGCCGGACAACCCCGCAGCACCACCCCGACCCCCTTCTTCCTCCTCGGACGGCCACGCGCCATCAACGACTCCGGCGACCTCGAGCCTCCCCCGCGCCCGCTTTGCCCGCCTGCAGAACCACTGTGAGTCCCATGCCGTTTCCCCCTCTTCCCTGCCCCTCTCCGCGCTCATAGCTCGCCCCCGATGACATGGCCGAACCCACCGCTGCCGTGGCCACGGCCGCTGCCACGCGCGATCGAGCTCACCGTCAAGCTCCTGGGGTTCCCAGGAGGCCAACGCGCGTGCGCATGCAGCTCTGGGGCGCCCTAGCTCCAAACCCGACCATGCCTGAGCTCCGGTGTCCGCCACGATGCTCGCCACCATCAGCTCCGGCCAACTCCAGCGACGCCACTTCCCCCATTCGATGCGCGTCGTCGCACACGTCACGTAGGACCAAACACTGGGCCAAATGGCCGCCTGTAGGTTGTTTCCGACGAGGCCAGTGGCCTCCACCGCGTTTCGGCATCGCCAGCGGCTGAACACCGGCCGCGCTGATGTGGCCCGGCCTAGGGCCACCCCAGGGTCGGTGACTAGTGGGCCCCAATGGCCCAGCTGACCCCGTTGACTGGTTTGACCAGTCAACGATGCTGACTGGGCAACCCCAGTCACTGACTGGTGGGCCCCCTAAAACTAATTAAATTAATTAATTTAATTAAGTTAAACTAATTAGTCACTCACTAGTGGGACCCTACTAGCTAATTAACCAAATTAGTTAAATTAAACCTGTTAGATTATTTAAGTCACTAACAGTGGGGTCCCACTTGTCAGTTTGACCAGTCAACTGACTGTGTTGACTGCTGACGTCATGCTGACGCAATAATCTAATTTTCGAATTAATTTAAATAATAATAACTTTAGAAAATGTTTAAATCTTTGAAAAATCATACGAAATAATCTATAAGTCATATGGAAATAATTTATATATGAAAGTTGCTCCGAAAAATCTAACGAATCCAAATATGTAATCCTTTCATCTGTCACATGCATCTAGCATGATGAACATGGATCCTTCCCCTCCGATTCATTTGTCTGAAAATGCCAAACACCGGGAAAACATTCCCATATGTTTTCCCGCTTCGTCTGTAATGTGTAGTACTGCGTTAGGTCACCCCTAGCACTGCATATTGCCATTTCATGCATCATGATGCATTTGTTTGCATTATATTTATTGTTTATTCCCCCTCTTCTCTCCGTTAGACACCGATACTGACGCTACTGCCGAGTATGACTACACCCCTGACGTTCAGCCACTCTCAGCAGAGCTTCCAGGCAAGCAAAACCCCCTTGATCATTCCTATATAGCCCATTCCTTCTCTCTCATGCTTGCATTAGATTTTGCTACTATTGTTCGTTTGTACCTATTCTGATGCATAGCCTGATTTTGTAACCTTCTATTGTTACCTTACCTACTTATCCTATATGCTTAGTATAGGTTGGTTAGTGATCCACCAGTGACCCCTCACCTTGTCCCTATTGCCCCCGCTTTATCTTCGACGACTCAATCAACGTGATCGACGTCCAGAGCCTGACGCATCACATCACACCCCCTTAATTAGTTGTACGACACTGCAGGGTTACTATCGAGTGCCGAGGGTGATACCTCATATAGCACTTCTGATGAGACCTCTGTAGTGTAGTTAATTGGTCGTGGTCTATGAAGGGTGATTCCTCCTTCACCATTCCCGATAATGACTCTGTCGTGCAACACATCAAGAGTGAACCCCCGAGGGTGATTCCTCCAAGTTCACCTTGACGGTTACATCAAGTGGAAGCCATCTACGGTGATTCCTCGGATTCCCCCTTGGTGTTATGGACACACGGTTACTTTGACTTTACCCTAGAACCACGATGAAATCGGGTCGGCCCCGAGGGGTACCCGCGATTGATGTGAAGTCGAGTTGACCTGGAGGGTACCCGCGAGATAACTACGCGGCACGACCGGGCATTCTTAGCCCTTGCGGTAAGTCCGTGAGAAGGGGCGACGGTACCACATATCGTGGATCATTGATCGTTACTGCGTGCTCCCAAGACACTAACGGTTTGGATATGTGATCCGAGTAGGCCTCTGGCCTTTTCGCACTACCCACCACGCGAGAATAAGTATGGGCACTCTACATCGTACGATTCTTCCCAAAGCTCACTGACGTCATCGGTTTAGTGACACGCACCCGGGTGGTCCGCGTAAGCACCTGCTTTGTATAAAGAGTTAGCTTCGGCCGTCCTCGCAACGCGCAGGATTGCAAAGGATGATTGGCCCATTACCCCTTCGCATTTAGGATGTAGACCAGTGTGCTGACCTCTTTGTTGAGCCTAGGTAGGACTACGGTGTGTCGATCAGCCGAGGTCGAGCATGTCCTAGGAAAGTGTGTTCGACCGGAGTTAATCGAGTGTGTTGGGTAAGCTTGTGCACCCCTGCAGGGAAGTTAATCTATTCGAATAGCCGTTTCCATGGTAACGGACGCTCAGAGTTGTATCCCGATCGATACAACTAGAACTGGATAATGGAGACATGAAATGGTTATGATGGCTCCGGGTTTGCTTGCTCGTAGGGAGTCGAGGAGGAATCTCTAGGCGATACTACAACATACTTGCTACTTGTATTATGCTAATCTGCACCCTTTTAATGCTGCAAGATGCTTCAAGATGCTAGTCTTCGATAGGCTAGGCTTTCCCTTCTCTTCTGGTATTTCTGCAGTTCAGTCCAAAGATATAGCCCCATTCCTTTGATACTGATGCATACTTAGTTTAGTTTTGATGTAAGTCTTGCGAGTACTTTGGATGAGTACTCATGGTTGCTTTGCTACCCCCTTTTCCTCTATACCCGATTGTTGTGATCAGATGATGGATCCCAGGAGCCAGATGCCACCGATGACGACTATTACTACCCCGAGGGTGCCTACTACTATGTCGAGGCCGCCAACCACCAGGAGTAGTTAGGAGGCTCCCAGGCAGGAGACCTTGCCTTTCCAATCATTGTTAATGTTTTTGCTAGCCTTCTTAAGGCAAACTTGTTTATCTTATGTCTGTACTCAGATATGTTGCTTCCGCTGAATCGTTGTATTTGAGCTTATGTGTTCAAGCCCTCGAGGGCCCTGGCTTGTAATATAAAGTTTGTATGACTTTATTTTGTGTTTAGAGTTGTGTTGTGATATCTTCCCGTGAGTCTCAGGTCTTGATCATGCGCATTTGCGTGTATGATTAGTGCACGATTAAGTCGGGGCATCACAGCACATACACTTTTGGGATGACCCACATCTTTATAAAGGAGTAGATGGTACTATTAGATGTTGTATACCTGAGCATGAATGGGGACAAATCCTATAGAAGTGTCATTCTGAGGCATACGTAGGACACCATGCTGGAGACAGAACTGCGCATAAGGTATTACAATCTGGTTTTTATTGGCCTACTCTCTTCAAAGATGCATGTAAGTTTGTCTTATCATGTGATGAATGTCAAAGAATTGGTAATATTAGTAGACGTCAGGAAATGCCTATGAATTATTCACTTGTTATTGAACCATTTGATGCTTGAGGATTTGATTATATGGGACCTTTTCCTTCCTCTAATGGGTATACTCATATTCTAGTTGTTGTTTATTATGTTACTAAGTGGGTAGAAGCTATTCCAACTAGTAGTGCTGATCATAACACATCTATTAAAATGCTTAAAGAAGTTATTTTCCCGAGGTTTGGAGTCCCTAGATATTTAATGACTGATGGTGGTTCGCATTTCATTCATGGTGCTTTCCGTAAACTACTTGCTAAATATGATGTCAACCATATAATTGCATCAAATTATCATCCTTAGTCCAGTGGTCAAGTTTAATTTAGCAATAGAGAAATAAAGTTAATTTTACGAAAGGCCATTAATAGATCTAGAAAGAATTGGTCTAAGAAACTTGATGATGCACTGTGGGCATACCGAACTTCGTATAAAAATCCTATGGCCATGTCCCTTTATAAAATGGTTTATGGGAAAGCATGTCATTTACCTCTTGAGTTAGAACATAAAGCATATTGGGCAATTAAAGAACTTAACTATGATTTCAAACTTGCCGGTGAAAAGAGGTTATTTGATATTAGTTCTCTAGATGAATGGAGGACACAAGCTTATGAAAATGCTAAGTTATTTAAGGAAAAAGTTAAAAGATGGCATGATAAAAGAATCCAAAAACGGGAATTCAAAGTAGGAGATCAAGTTTTATTGTACAACCCTCGTTTAAGATTCTTTGCAGGAAATCTTCTCTCTAAATGGGAAGGACCTTATATCATTGAAGAAGTTTATTGTTCCGGAGCTATAATGATAAACAACGCCGAAGGCACTAATCCGAAGGTGGTTAACGGGCAAAGAATTAAACATTATATCTCAGGTACACCCATTAATGTTGAAACTAATATTATTCAAACTATGACACCAGAGGAGCACATAAGGGAAACCTTCTGGAATGTTCCAAAGCCCTGAAAAAGGGGTAGGTATGTGGTACAGTAAGTAAACCGACTCCAAAAGTTCCATAAAAGTACTTTTTGTCCATTTTGGAATATTTAAAAAATTAGAAAATAATAAACAGTCCGAAAAGTGCACGAGGGAGCGATAAGCTCGAGGGGCGCGCCCCACCCCCCTGGGCGCCCGCCAGGCTTGTAGCCCCCTCATGGACTTTCCCGACTCCATTTTTCTTCCATGTTACTTGTTCTGCACGAAAAAATTCATTATATATACTTCCTGAGGTTTTGACCACTGTATCGCAAAGATATCCTCTGTTCTTGTTTCCTGCTATTTTCGACCAGATTTTCAAGCCAAACATCATGTCTTCCTCCTCCTCCAACAACATGGAAGATGATGCTTGGTTGATGTAGATGGAACTCAGGAGGGTGGAAAGCAAAGAGAAGGGAGATATCCTTCAACCCTTCTATGATCATCTCTCCCCATCTAAAATTGAAGCCCTAAGGGTCTTTGAAATAATTTGTGCTCAGAATACATCCCTCACTCGTGAAGTTATTTTGTTGGAAGAGCAAAACATCGCCCTTCGGAGTATCAACCGTAAACTGGAGTATCTCCTAAAGCCGAAGGACAAGCCTTCTACTTCATCATCACCATCATCACCAAAGAAGGAGACTTGAGTACACGGGTATGGGCAATCCCCTTGGCTTGTGCCAAGCTTGGGGGAGGTGCCCCGGTATCGTATCACCACCAATTTTATCATCATTATATATTTTTGTTCGATCCTTAGTTATTTCGTGATTTAGAAGAATAAATTTTTAGTATGATCTATTTTCGAGTGCTTGCTTAGTGATCTATCTATCTATGTAATCATGCGCGAGATATATAATAAAGAGTAGTTTGAGTTTTGTTTTATTTTCTTGTTTCAATCTTAGCCATGGAAAAAAAAAGAATAAAAGATCATATGCTGCTCCCATGGAGAGTAATGACTTCACATAAAAGAAGTATAGTTGATAAAATTTGTTGGAAGTTAACAAACATAGCATTGGTCATTGGTGCAATCCATGAAAAAGTAATAAGGGAAGAGAGAGGTCTCACATATAAATATACTATCTTAAACATCTTTTATGATTGTGAGCCCCCATCAAATATTCTATATCAATTAGTTGACGTTGGAAAATGTAACACCCTGGTTTTTGGCCCTTTTCTTTTTCTTTTGATTTATTGGTTTTTGTTCTGATTTTCTTTATTGAGTGGATCTATGGCTTTGCAACCTGGGAGATCATCAGCAATTCCTTCTCCCAAGTAGCTCATCATTCTCAAAACTTTCCCAAGATCATGTCATTTCCATTCTAGCACAACCCTAAAATTATTTTTCTTGGAATATTCCTTTTTCTATTAAGGGAATAGTCCTGCTTGCCCTAGGTTGTGAAGCAACCTATATTTCTGTCACTCCCAAAATTCCCAAATACTTCTCATAATTTATTTGGGTCATATATTGCTAAAATATGCCCAAACTTTCCTGCCCTAGCCCAAAAATAATTCCCCAATATTATTTCTTCATTTCTGTCCAGAGTGGCTTTCTGTGAAGGAAGTGCCACCTATCTTTCCTTGATTGCTCCCAAAGTTTTTGGGAATGATATACCATCCAAATCATTGCCTCATGCCAAAATTAAACTTTATTTGCATAGCCAATCTTCCTCAGCAATTTTTCAAAGTTTCTGTCAGACAGAAGCCATTGTGAAGGAAGTACTAGCTAGGTGTATCCAAATGAGTTGAAATTTTTCAAACTCCTTCATGTTCTCATATTATCACACTCCTACAATTTTAAGCTCCATTAAATAATATATGTGAGCACAGGACCAAATCTTTGCTTCTGCCAATATTTTCAGGTTGTGAAGCAAGTATATTTTATATTGCTTCATTTTGGCTGAAAATTTACAAGAGCACTCTAATGACCATAAAAGATCTATCCACCAATTTTGGGATCAATTCATCAAGACCGTATTTATCTAGAATTATTTCTAGTTTCTGGACAGAGAGGATGTCTGTGAAACAAGTACCATTTTGGTGAATCCAATTGGTATGAAATTTTTAAAGAATATTCTTATGTACAGATAATAATGCCTTGCCAAATTTGAGCTCAAGTGGCTACTCCAAGTAAGTGCATCATCTTGATCAAGTTTCTGGACCATAATATGAGTTGCACAGCAACTATATTAGTTTGTGGTCCATTGTACTCCAAAACCTCCAGTATTATAGTACTTCCTAATCTAAACCTCCCAGACAACTCATTTGGCACTTAGCATCTCTCTGTTGATCATAGTAACCTGACCAAATTTGCTACAACAAAATTTAATCGATGCCTAACTTAGCTGCAGAGCCTCTTCTCTCGAGTTTTCTCTTTATACAACCTCCAGGGTGGAGAGACTACACCCCAGACAAGGTTTTCCATCCCTTACAGTCCTCCCCGTGACATGTCTCGTGGTGACTGCGCCACTGGCATGCCAATTCACGCGCTCTGCTTGATGTGGCCGCGTCCAGGATGTCTTCTAGCTCCGGCCCCTTTTCCTCTCGTCATCTTCGCGCGCGTGAGCATGTCCAGTGTCTTCCCCTCATCGTTGACTTCTCCCTGGACCCCTCTTCCCCCTCTGTCCGCATCCTCGTCGGCGCTCGCCACCGCGTGCCCACGGATGAACAGTGGCGGTTTGGCTCTGAGCTCGCCCGTCTTCTTCTTCCCCGTGCCCCCTTGGCCTCCTCTGCTCCGTGCCCGCTGTAGCGATGCTTCGTCGCATTCCCGCGCCCTCCCGTGATCGCTGAGGATCGCCAGAGCTTTGGCCCAGCCCAAGCGGCGGCACTCGGCCACGACCCCGCGTCCTCGGCTATTTAAGCCCTTCCTCGCGGCATCCGAGCACTCCATTGCCTCCCTCTCCATCCCAGGACCCCGCCCATCTACTTCCCCGAGCCCCGGAGCTCCTCCTCGCCGCGATTTCTTGCCATGGCCGCCGCCCCCTCCCACCTAAATTCCGGCGACCCCATGTCCATCTCTCCGTTCCACCATGACCAGAGGAGCCTCTCCACCTCTCTGAAGCTCCCCCACCCTTCGCTTCTTCCTCCGGTGGCTTGTGGGTGCGTGCTCACTTCTGCCCGAGGCCGCCGTCCGCCATGGCAAGGGGCAAGCTTGCTCCGAGCCCTCCGAACTCCCCCTCCTCACCTAGCCACCACCCGAGCTCCACCCGAACCCCGGTGAGCCTCCCCTGCCCTTCGCCGCTCCCTCCTATGGCCTCTGGCCGCATGCCCCACTCTAGCCAAAGCTCCTGTCCGCCGGCGCCGAGCCCGTCATCGTCTCGGTCCTCACCTCCAGCCGTGGACGGGATAGGTGGATGCGGCTCGATCCCCTGATCACGCCGGTGTGCCGCACACCTCGAGCTGTGGCCTACACCGCCGGCGGTCGCCGTCGGGGTGAGCCCCTGTCCTAGGCCGGGCGCGTGCAAAGCTCGAAGATGAAGCCCCTTCCCTCCAGCTGGCCGGTGGACCCCGTGGCCCCACATGGCAGTGGCACAAGGCCCGGTCCCGCGCCTGCCAGCGTGGATAAGTGGAAACGCACTCCAGTGGATTACGTCTTCGATTCCTGAAAGCGTATTTCTATGCTACTGCGGCTGGAAAGCCGTTTTCATTCGCCGAAAGCGTATTTCAGTGAATGCCTTTTCTGTTTTTGCAGTCAGGGACTTGTTTGTGGATATATTTTTTACAGAAAGGTCCCTTGCAGAAAAACCCTTATAACTTTTTGCTCCCAACTCGAAATGAGGTGATTCCAAAGCCCACTTCTTCGTCTCGTCGAGCCCGTTCTGTTGGTATCATTTTCATGATGTTTTCACATTCTGAAAATGACCATTACGCCCTTGCCCTTATTCAGCCCCTCCGAGAGAGAACGTTTTCCGGCGATTCTTTCCGTGAGCTTCTCGCACTTTCTTCCGATGAATCCCTCCACCCCAGGCAAGCCACACCCTCCATGTGCATGATTGCAATGTAGTGACATGGTTTACTTATTTAAACTTGCTTAAAATATGGCATTAGCTATGTATGATTTGTTCATGGCATTTCTCGGAGTTGTTTTTGATCTTGCTATTGCCATGATGTTGCTTGGAGTTCTAGGACTAAGATTTTGCAGCTTATGAGGATGACATGTTGCCATTGGATTATTAGTGGCGTATATTATTTTCATGATGGTAGTTGATATTCTGTTGCTTTGGAGTATTATTTTGGAGTTGATGCTTGCATGTTGTTCTTAGTTGCATATCGTGTTATTGCTATGGGATTAGTAGTATTATTGCTCTTGGATTCAGCATGCTCTCAGTATTTTGTTATCCTTAGAGATTATGATATGACTAGGTTATGCTTTAGATTATGTGTTGGATATTGCTATGACTTGGTTGACAGATGGATATATGATATCGGAGTATCAGATATACTTTGGGAATAAATTCCGTCATTAAGTTGGTCAGGTGCCACCGAACCGGGCTTTTCTAGTGCAACCACATTTGCCTTTATGGGAAGGCCCTAATGCGATCTATTGACATGTCTCTCGTCGGTGCCTCCAACGAGGGAAGGTTATGGGCGCGCGCTACCCTGATCAGGTATGCGGACATAAGCCTTATGTGCCCGTAGTTGTTGTAGGCACCTTTTTGTCCCCGTTTGGGGCCGTTTTTGTTTTGCCACGACGGTGGCCGGCCACGTAGGTGGCGGATGTCACAAGTTGACATCAGGGCCACCCATGACTTAGCCCAAAGGGGAGTTGGTCGGAGTGGCCGGGAGAGTGTCATGGCAGTAGATTGGTTTTGTCAGAACGCCGTTGGTCCACCCGAATGGGAGCACGAGGCCATGGGTTCTGTGGTGTGGGTACAATGTGCTAACCTCTGCAGAGTGTGTGTTTAATCTATCGATAGTCGCGTCCTCGGTCATGGGCACAAGTTCGTACTAGGTCACACCATTCGATCAACACTCACATGACGGAATGACTTATAGATGATTTATATGTTGATATATTGTGAGCAGTAACAGTTTGGCAGGATGTTAATGATGGTGTTGAGATGATATTGAGGATGATCATTCAGTTTGTGATGTGGTCACGAGGTGATCATGTGGATGTTTTGATCACGAGGTGATCATGTGGATGTTTTGATCCCGAGGTGATCATGTGGATGTTTTGATCAAGAGGTGATCAGGTGGATCACGAGGTGATCGAGATGGTATATTGCTTGGCCGGATAGCCAAGAGTGAGATGGTTCTTGAGATCTGAGATGATGGTTCATCAGTATTCTAGTAGTTCATATCCTACTTAGTAGTTGTTTTCGCGTCATGGTAGATGTTAATTTAATTAACCTGTTTAATGCTATGTTGTTGTTTTGCCTTGATGCTTTTGGTTGTTGTGAGCTTGCAAGTACATTCAATGTACTGACCTGGCGTGTCATGCCAGATTGCAGGTGATGCTGTGATTGATTGATTGCTTGTCGAAGTTTCCGTTCGTGCGAGCTAGATCGTGTCCCAGCCATAGTCCCTGCGGAGTGGAGTTCACCACCTTCGTTGTTGTTCCGCTGCTAGAAGATTTTCGCTGCTACGAGTTGTTCCGCTGCTAGCATAGAGCTACCTTAGCAGGCGTAGTGTCGCCATGCTGATGTGATCCTTTGTAACATCAGACCCTTGTATTCATTATCCTTTGTAATAAGAGCTGATTTGTTCTATGTCAAGCAGTGCCGTATTACAGAAGACTTGATCTCTGGGCTAGAATATGGGGTGTTCCGGTTCCTCTGAGCCGGGGTGCCACAGAGCTTGGTATTAGAGCAGGTATGGTTGTAGGACGCCCTAGTCAGCGCGAGCGTTAGAAATCTGTAGTATAGAGTCTGGCTTGTTTGTTGCATTGGGTGCTGCATTTGTTTGTCACATAGCATGCATATAACTTTATTATTTGTTGCTAACGATTTATCCTGTGAGTGTAGCTGGCATCGGTTCAGATCCACTACAGCTCAGCCCATGCATCCCTCCAGTTTCCCTTGAGCCTGTTCTTTGGTGTTTGGTGTCATTTCTGTCCCAGCAGGGTGATGCGAAGTGATCCTGACACTGTTTGCAGAAATGGTGCTCGGGTATCATGCCGATGTCTTTCTTTCAGCCCCGCCTATCGTTTCGGTGGTAGACATGTTGCTACCCCGGATCATGCCTTTATCTTGTCGGGTTGGCAACCCTTAATGATCGTAGTCATCAAGAAAGGGCAATGTCTGCGGACTCAGTTTTCCTTGCTATCCTATTCCTTGGACGAGTACGGATCCTTTCCGCCCGCTTGATAATAATGTGGTCACGACATTCATGTCCCGCTACATGGTTACCAAGTACGTCCTCGCCTCCCAGTTAGTCAAGGTTGCTACCTTGCTAGTCCAGCACTTGGTGTAGCTATGTTTACACCAACTTTTCCACACCTTGACCCATATTCGTGCACACCGTCACAGCATGCTAGATCGTAGTACCGGAGTTCCCGAGAGATTTGTGTGCTTAAGTAGGCATGCATATTGTGTGAATAGAAGTAATATGTGACATTGTTTGTGTGTGAATTAATTGTTGTGTGCTTTTGTTTAGTTGAGTTGTTTCTTTTGCTTCTTTCTTTTGGGCCCTCGGTGTTACCTTATTTCCCCTTATGGGAATTTCTCATCAACCGACACCGGACTCGAAGAAGCAATAAGAATTTCAAATAATTGGAAGAAGCTCAGCTAAACACATCAAGTCTACATCAGTACTTAATCCTCATAGCAGTAATGATCCAGCCAGCAGGAAGATAAGGCAGGCACAGGAGCAACAGTATATTTTCAGCCAAAGGTATGGAATCATATACAAAGTTTTGGCTCAGCAATGAATGATGCTTGAAATATGTTATACTCTGAAAGAAAGCCAGAATGTGCTATGATCAAGAAAGACAGTCAAACAAATTTTCTCATGCAAGTAATCAGCCGTAGAATATTATGGGTGTGTGTATGGCTTTCCGTCTGCATATCACGGTATGAAGCTTTGGATATGAGAAACTCAGTCTTCCTCCACACGCTATCAAAGAAGCTTATGTTGCAAGGCTCATCAATTTTTCCCAGTATAATCTATAGAAAGTTTCCTGCCGAAGATACCCAGTCTTCCACAACAAGACACCCCAGTGAAAGCTTCTGACATAAGGAATGGAATCTTCCTCAAACCAAGGAGAAGCTTCTCAAGTACGGAACCCAGGCTTCTCCAGCACAATACTCAGGTTAAGCTTCGTGTGTAAGCTATCGAGACTTCTTCTGCACGCTACCCAGACAAAAGCTTCGAGCAGAAGCTAACGAGTCTTCCTCAGCAAGCTACTTGGATGGCTTCTCTCGTAAGCCACTCAATCTGCGTCAGTACCACACTATTGCACCTTCCTCAGAGATTATATGATGGGTTGGCAGTATATGGCAGTACAGATCAAGAATCAGATTCGCAACATTTTTGTCAGAAGCATAAATCAGTCAAGGCATAAGCCTTCTTCAGAAATCAAGTGTTCGACTACATATCTTTCCACATATACGGGGAGAATGTATCCCCGGACATGCAAGTCACTCATTCAAGAATACAACTGTTATCAATCGGAATTACCTAAGGTAGGTAAGGATTCAACAAAACTCATGAGTCCTGCAAAGATAAGCAGAGATACATCTCATGTAATGCAAGGATCGACAAGTTCTGGAGCTGACAACGCAGAATCAACAGTCTTGACAAGGTCACCAAGGCTAATATTCCCACACCTGACAAGGAAATCTCCTGAACCCTTGTCACCATTTTTGCATAATTGGCCTCAACAGTGAGCTCTGTACAGCTACATGCCCCGAGTATATGTCCTATATGTGCGGACCCAGGTCGGAAAATAAGCACAAGGAATCATGCCAAAAATATTGCACTAATCACATTTATGGTCATACGAAGAATCAAGGACATATGTGGCCGAGACATTTCAATAAGGTATACTGACAAAGAAAATCATGACCGTCAAAGGATGAGACTGACAGCAAAGGTATGATGATTTTTGCACGACTATCAGGGTCCGGGTACCCAAGTCAGTTGGAGGCCAAAATTCCATATGGATCCACAAAGGCATACCCTCAGAGGCCTACTTTGTTCTGCAAGGACTTCCTATCCCGCTAACCCGCTTAAAATGGTTAGTGTGGAATATCCAAGTCTGTGATGTCAGATCCAAGATTCTTCGCACCCTCAGCAGTTGACTTCAGCAACAGTGTTAAAGCATCGCACAGCCTATTACCACAGATGGGTATACGGACAAAATGGGTAAATCAAAGGCCGAACCATCAGCTCAGATCAGGTATATTCACTGGTAGAACCCAGTACATGGACAACCTACCATGAAAAGTATCTTCCCGCCAGCACCTTGTCAGGACAGTCTCAAGATGTTAATATTTGAGGTATGATACAGCTATAAATCCATACCCCTTTATATTGCTCATGACAGAAGGCAGTCAAATCTTTGGTGCGTATCTCCTGTTTGAGACAAAGAAACAAATCAAGATAAGTCAGTACCACCTACGAGCAGTCAGATCCCGTCAGGAGAATGGCCATGATTCTCAGCATTAATTGAATCCGGAAGACATGCATTTGTTTGAGCAACCCCATGACAGAAGTAAAAGGTTTTGATGACCAAAGGAAAAATTTATGCTCAGATCCCTTGGATATCACCATAGATTTGAAAGAATCAGCGTCAGTATAAGGATTTGGTATCTGAGAAAAAACCCATCAAAATTTGGGAAAGGTGAAGCAAACCACCCTAGAGCAAGTTGAGTAAATCATATAAAATTCTTGAGGGAACAACATATAAAGGAACTGGATACCTGAGTTGGAAACGGTGTCCTCAAGTCATACTTATTCCCTGAACAACCAAATCTCAAGGACGAGATTTCTTTAAGGGGGGAAGGTTTGTAACACCCTGGTTTTTGGCCTGTTTCTTTTTCTTTTGATTTATTGGTTTTTGTTCTGATTTTCTTTTTGGAGTGGATATGTGGCTTTGCAACCTGGGAGATCATCAGCAATTCCTTCTCCCAAGTAGCTCATCATTCTCAAAACTTTCCCAAGATCACGTCATTTCCATTCTAGCCCAACCCTAAAATTCTTTTTCTTGGAATATTCCTTTTTCTATTAAGGGAATAGTCCTGCTTGCCCTAGGTTGTGAAGCAACCTATATTTCTGTCACTCCCAAAATTCCCAAATAATTCTCATAATTTCTTTGGGTCATATATTGCTCAAATATGCCCAAACTTTCCTGTCCTAGCCCAAAAATAATTCCCCAATATTATCTCTTCATTTCTGTCCAGAGTGGATTTCTGTGAAGGAAGTGCCACCTATCTTTCCTTGATTGCTCCCAAAATTTTTGGGCATGATATGTCATCCAAATCAATGCCTCATGCCAAAATTCAACTTTATTTGCCTAGCCAATCGTTCTCAGCAATTTTTCAAAGTTTCTGTCAGACAGAAGCCATTTTGAAGGAAGTACTAGCTAGGAGTATCCAAATGAGTTGAAATTTCGTACACTCCTTAATGTGCTCATATTATCACACTCCTACAATTTTTAGCTCCATCCAATCATCTATGTGAGCACAGGACTAAATCTTTGCTTCTGTCAATATTTTTAGGTTGTGAAGCAAGTATATTTTATATTGCTTCATTTTGGCTGAAAATTTACGAGAGCACTCTCATGACCATAAAACATCTCTCCACCAATTTTGGGATCAATTCATCAAGCCCATATTTAAATAGAATTATTTCTAGTTTCTGGACAGAGAGGATGTCTGTGAAACAAGTACCATTTTGGTGAATCCAATTGGTATGAAATTTTTATAGCATCTTCTTATGTCCAAATAATCATGCCTTCCCAAATTTGAGCTCAAGTGGCTACTCCAAGTAAGTGCATCATCTTGATCAAGTTTCTGGACCATAATGTGAGTTGCACAGCAACTATATTAGTTTGTGGTCCATTGTACTCCAAAACCTCCAGGATTATAGTCCTTCCTAATCTAAACCTCCCAGAAAACTCATTTGGCCCTTAGCATCTCTCTGTTGATCACAGTAACCTGACCAAGTTTGCTACAACAAACTTTAATCGATGCCTAACTCAGCTGCAGAGCCTCTTCTCTCGAGTTTTCTCTTTGTACAGCCTCCAGGGTGGAGAGACAACACCCCAGACAAGGTTTGGAATCCCCTACAGTCCTCCCCGTGACATGTCGCGTGGTGACTGCGCCACTGGCATTCCAATTCACGCGCTCTACTCGCTGTGGCCGCGTCCAGGATGTCTTCTAGCTCCGGCCCCTCTTCCTCTTGTCGTCTTCGCACGCGTGAGCATGTCCAGTGTCCTTTGTTCTTGAGGACATGGGAGAAGTCTTGTCATAAGTAATCATGTGAATTTGGTATTCGTTTGATATTTTGATGATATGTATGTTGTTGTTTCCCTTAGTGGTGTTATCTGAACGTCGACTACATGACACTCCACCATCTTTGGGCCTAAGGGGAAGCATTGTGGAGTAGTTATTAGATGATGGGTTGCTAGAGTGACAGAAGCTTAAACCTTAGTTTATGCGCTATTCCGTAAGGGGCTGATTTGGATCCATATGTTTCATGCTATGGTTAGATTTATCTTAATTCTTCTTACGTAGTTGCGGATGCTTATGAGAGGGGGTAATCATAAGTGGGAGGCTTGTTCAAGTAAGAAAAGCACCCAAGCACCGGTCCACCCACAAATCAAATTATCAAAGTAACGAACATGAATCGAACAAACATGATGAAAGTGACTAGATGAAATTCCCGTGTGTCCGCAAGAACGCATTGCTTACTATAAGAGAATGTTCCGGCCTGTTCTTTGCTACAAAAAGGATTGGGCTACATTGTTGCACCTTTATTACCGGCTCATTACAAATTACCTTGCTATCAAACTATCTGTTACCGACAATTTCAGTGCTTGCAGATAATACCTTGCTGAAAACCGCTTGTCATTTCCTTCTGCTCCTCGTTGGGTTCGACACCCTTACTTATAGAAAGGACTACGATTGATCCCCTATACTTGTGGGTCATCAAATATCAAACAGAGTCAAAATGGAGAAAGAAAACTTTGGATTAATTTTTTCTGGACCAGAAGAGACCATGGAAGGTTCGGGATACACTGCAAAAAAATACACTTCCGTGATGATACGTGTTTGTCAGAGTAGGTCATGTTTTCTGTCATGCATGTACATCCATGACAATTCTATGACAAAATCAAGATAGTCATACATGTGCTGTCGTAGAAGTGTTCCATGACAATACTGAAATTATCATCACGGAAGTGTCCACTTCCATGACGATAAATCATGCGTCATGGAAGTGCTTTCGTCAAGGGCAACCGACACGTGGCATCCACCGTAACGGGTCACCGTTAAGCTATCGGGTTCTGGTTTGGATCCGATAACCCGTTAACATCCAGGACCAATGTGGATTTTCCATGTGTAAAATTCTCATTCGCCGGAGGATGCACGTGTCGGCTCAGCGTTGGGACAGATGTCATCCACTTATTGCACGGTAGGTGCCTATGATACGTCGATACGTGGCAAGGCCCAACAGTGACCCATTTAGGTGAAAGAGGTCAGCCCAGTCAAAATTAGCAGGCCGTTCCATATAGGCCTACTTCTGTCTGGTCCATTTAGGCCCACGGCCCATACGAGATGTGCCAATACAGGCTGTTAACTATTTGACACCATTGCAGCCCATCATCAGTTCGAGCCCGTTAACAGCCCGCTATATATTTGGGCTCAATATCGGCCCGACGTAGTTTCGGCCTGTTAACAGCCCATCCAAGGGATGGGCCAATTTTCAGGATGTACGTCTTTCGGCCTTTTAACGACCCATTTAAGTGTTGGGCCAATCTCCAGCCTAGTGTGTCTTTCAGCCTGTTAACGGCCCATAAAGGAGTTGGGCCATATGCAGTCCGACCTGAGTTTTGGCCTCTTAACGGCCCATGCTCTTCATGGTCCAATAACAGCCCTATTTCGCTTTTGGCCTACTAAAGGCCCACAAAATAGTTGGGCCGTATACAGTCTGACCTGACTTTCGGCCTCTTAGCGGACCATGCTCTTCATGGTCTAATACCAGCCCGCTGTCTCTTTCGTCCTGCTAAAGGTCCACAATACAGTTGGGCCATATACAGCTCAACCTTAGTATCGGCCTATTAACGGCCCGTGAAATCGAATGGGCCCACTTATTGCTCGCTTTGATTTTGGCCTGTTAACGACCCGAGAGGTAACTGGGCCAAGCATTAATTGTTGGCTCGTTTCAATTATAGCGGCCCAATAGAGCTTTCGGCCTTGTTACCGACCATCAACTTATTGGGCCTGCTAAAGTTTGAACCTGTTTGGAGGCCCAATTATAATTTGAGCCCATTACGAGCATTTATGAATAGGATAAAAACCGATAAATCAAAGCCCGAAGAGAATTTCGGCCCATGCGAGCCCATTAGGGGGCCCATTAAGGCAGTGGGCCGCTATCTTTCACAAAGGGCCCAGGACGGTTCGTGCTAGCTATTAATTTCACAGCTTTTTTGGTTTACCAGTTAGCTAGAATTCGAGGCGCGCTAAGCAAATGTACGGCATAATGGAAAAAATGTAGCACATCCAGCATATATTACAGGAAATTACATCCACTAGGCAATCAAAGATTGATGCCAGTGCAAAAAAAATGAATAGAACTTAATGATCTACAACCTCACAATCTGCAACCTCAGCGCGAATGACGCCCATAAGCATGTGAGCAAGTTCTTCCTTCTTTGCTACATTGTCTCTGAAAACATTGATCAGTTGTTGTTGCGCAAGAATGTGCACCTCTGATTCCTCCATGATTTCCATCATTGCTTCAGCCAGTAATTGGTTCACAAACATACATTTTTTCCATTGGATTCAAGACAGAGGAAATTGAACAGATTCAGATGGCGATTTTGGCAGGCTTGTATTATTGATAGTGGAAAGTGTCTCGACCACTGCATCATAACATAAATTAGGAGGGGAACTGAACAGATTAATCAAGAGTTATTGCTGATACGTCTCCAACGTATCTATAAATTTTGATTGTTCCATTCTATTATATTATCTGATTTGGATGTTTTATATGCATTAATATGCTATTTTATATTATTTTTGGGACTAACCTATTAACCTAGAGCCCAATGCCAGTTTCTGTTTTTTCCTTGTTTTTGAGTTTTACAGAAAAGGAATATCAAACGGAGTCCAAATGGAATAAAACTTTACGATGATTTTTCTTGGACCAGAAGACATCCACGGAGCTTGGAGAGGGGGTCAGAAGATGGCCGGGGAGGCCACAAGCCTGGCAGGTGCGCCCCTAGGGGGGCGCCCTGAGGGCTTGTGGGCCCCTCGAGGATCTCCCAACCCTAATTCTTGCACTATAAATTCCCAAATATTCCCAAACCACCAGAAACGTCCACCAAAACTTCTTTTCTGCCGCCGCAAGCTTCTGTTCCCATGAGGTCCCATCTTGGGGCCTTTTTCGGCACTTTGTCGGAGGGGGATTCGATCACGGAGGGCATCTACATCAACCTTGCCGCCCTTTGATGAAGCATGAGTAGTTTACCACGGACCTAAGGGTCCATAGATAGTAGCTAGATGGCTGCTTCTCTCTCTTTGATCTTTAATACAATGTTCTCCTCGATGTTCTTGGAGTTCTATTCAATGTAATCTTCTTTTGCGGTGCGTTTGTTGAGATCCAATGAATTGTGGATTTATGATCAGATTATCTATGAATATTATTTGAGTCTTCTCTGAACTCTTTTATGCATGATTAAGATATCTTTGTATTTCTCTTTGAACTAACGGTTTGGTTTGGCTAACTATATTGGTTTTTCTTGCAATGGGAGAGGTGCTTAGTTTTGGGTTCAATCTTGCGGTGTCCTCACCTAGTGACATAGTAGGGGTAGCGAGGCACGTATTGTATTGTTGCCATCAAGGATAAAAAGATGGGGTTTATGCCATATTGCTTGAGTTTATCCCTCTACATCATGTCATCTTACTTAAAGCGTTGCTCTGTTCTTATGAACTTAATACTCTAGATGCAGGCAGGAGTCGGTCGATGTGTGGAGTAATAGTAGTAGATATAGAATCGTTTCGGTCTACTTGTCACGGACGTGATGCCTATATTCATGATCATTGCCTTAGATATCATCATAACTTTGTGCTTTTCTATCAATTGCTCAACAGTAATTTGTTCACCCACCGTATGCTATCTTCAAGGGAGAACCCTCTAGTGAAACCTATGGCCCCCGGGTGTATTTTCCATCATATATTTTCAGATCTATAAACCAAAAAACCCAAAAATACCTTGCTGCAAATTATTTAGATTTATTTTAGTTTGCCTTTTTATTTATCGTTTATACCTATCTCTATTAGATCTCACTCTTGTTCGAGACCGTGAAGGGATTGACAACCCCTTTTTCGCGTTGAGTGCAAGTGTTTGTTAGTTTGTGCAGGTGCATAGATTGGATACTTGCTTGTGCCACCTACTGGATTGATACCTTGGTTCTTAACTGAGGGAAATACTTATCTCTACTTTGCTGCATCACACTTTCCTCTTCAAGGGAAAAATCAACGCAAGCTCAAGAAGTAGCAGGAAGAATTTATGGCGCCGTTGCCGGGGAGGTTCTACATCAAGCCTACCAAGTACCCATCATAAACTCTCATCTCTTGCAATACATTATTTGCCATTTGCCTCTCATTTTCATCTCCCCCACTTCTAAAACATTCAGAAAAACACAAAAATATTTGCCTTTTTATTCGCCCTTCTTTTGTTCATCTTTTTCATTTGCTTTCTGTTTTGCTCGTGTGTTAGATTGCTTGCTTTGTCACGATGTCTCAAGAAAATACCAAATTGTGTGACTTTTCCAATACTAATAATAATGATTTTATTAGTACTTCGATTGCTGCCGCCATTAGTGCAGAATCTTATGAAGTTAATGCCGCTTTGTTGAATCTTGTTATGAAAGATCAATTTTTCGGCCTTCCTAGTGAAGATGCCGCATCCCATCTAAATACTTTCATTGAGTTGTGTGATATGCAAAAGAAAAAAGATGTGGATAATGATATTGTTAAATTGAAGCTATTTCCGTTCTCACTACGAGATCGTGCTCAAACTTGGTTTTCATCTTTGCCTAAAAATAGTATTGATTCATGGAACATGTGTAAAGATGCTTTTATTTCCAAGTATTTTCCTCCCGCTAAGATCATCTCCCTTAGGAATGACATAATGAATTTTAAGCAACTTGATCATGAACATGTTGTACAATCTTAGGAGAGGATGAAATTAAAGATAAGAAATTGCCCTACTCATGGTTTAAGTTTATGGATGATCATACAAAATTTTTATGCCGGATTGAATTTTGCATCTATAAATCTTTTAGATTCCGCCACGGGATGTACTTTTATGGAAATTACATAGGAGAAGCTACTAAACTCCTAGATAATATTATGGCAAATTACTCTCAATGGCATACCGAAAGATCTTCCACTAGTAAAAAAGTGCATGCGATTAAAGAAATTAATACTTTGAGTGGAAAGATGGAAGAACTTATGAAATTGTTTTCTAGTAAGAGTGCTCCTATTGATCCTAATGACATGCCTTTGTCCACTTTGATTGAGAATAATAATGAATCTATGGATGTGAATTTTGTTGGTAGGAACAATTTTGGTAATAACGCGTATAGAGGTAGTTTCAACCCTAGGCCGTTTCCTAGTAATTCCTTTAATAATTATGGTAATTCCTATGACAATTCTTACTAAAATTATAATAAAATACCCTATGATCTTGAGAATAATATTAAATATTTCATTAATTCTCAAAAGAATTTCAATGCTATGGTAGAAGAAAAATTGCTTAAGATTGATGATTTAGCTAGGAACGTTGATAGAATTTCTCTTGAGATTAATTCTTTGAAGATTAGATCTATGCCACCCAAGCATGATATTAATGAATCTCTGAAAGCTATTAAAATTTCTATGGATGAATGTAAATAAAGAACCGCTAGGATGCGTGCTATGCGAGATTGGTTTGTAAAACCGTGTTCTTCTAGTTTTTTTGAAAATAATGATGAAGATCTTAAAGTGATTGGTGTAACTCCTATTGAATATTTGTTTTCTAATATAAATATTGATAAATATGGGACTGGAGATGAGTCAACTTTAGCTAGAAGGCGCCCCAATAATTTGGAGTTTTGGAGTTTAAAGATCTTAATGAAAAAAATTATAAAACTGGGATTGGAGAGGTCAAAACTTTAAGTAGCGATGAAGCCACTCTTTTGGATTTCAAGGACTTTAATTATGATAATTTATCTTTGATAGATTGTATTTCCTTGTTGCAATCCATGTTAAATTCACCTCATGGTTACAATCAAAATAAAGCTTTTACTAAACATATCGTTGATGCTGTGATGAAATCTTTTGAAGAAAAACTTGAGTTGGAAGCTTCTATCCCTAGAAGGCTTTATGATGAGTGGGAACCTACTATTAAGATTAAAATTAAAGATTATGAGTGCCATGCTTTGTGTGATATGGGTGCTAGCGTTTCTACCATTCCAAAAACTTTATGTGATGTACTAGGTTTTCGTGAATTTGATAATTGTTCTTTGAATTTGCATCTAGCGGATTCCATTATTAATAAACCTATGGGAAGAATTAATGATGTTCTTATTGTTGCAAATAGGAATTATGTGCCCGTAGATTTTATTGTGCTTGATATAGATTGCATTCCTACATGTCATATTATTCTTGGTAGACCTTTCCTTAGAACGATTTGTGCAATTATTGTTATGAAAGAAGGAAACATTAGATTTCAATTTCCGTTAAGGAAGGGCATGGAAAACTTCCCAAAGAAAATTAAGTTTCCATATGAATCTATTATGAGGGCTACTTATGGATTGCATACCAAAGATGACAATACCTAGATCTATGTTTTATGCCTAGCTAGGGGCGTTAAATAATAGTGCTTGTCAGGAGGCAACCCAATTTTATTTTTATGTTTTATGTTTTATGTTCTGTTTTTCAATAAATACACATTATTACCTTTGTAGTAATTGTATTTTTGTGTTTTAATTAGTGTTTGAGCCAAGTAAGACCTTTGGGATGGTCTACGGTGATAGTTGATTTGATCTTGCTGAAAAACAGAAACTTTTGCGCTCATTGTAAGAATTTTGACAAATCACAGAAACGTGATTTTGATCGTAATTTTTTACACAATATTTATATACAAATTTCCCATATTTTCCTAATTTTTCAGAATTTTTCGATTTACAGAAGTATACGAAGTTTCCAGATTATTACAGACTGTTCTGTTTTTGACAGATTCTGTTTTCTATGTGTTGTTTGCTTATTTTGATGAATCTATGGATAGTATCGGGGGGTATGAACCATGGAGAAGTTGAAATACAGTAGATATAACACATATATAAATTAATAAAGAGTTCACAACACTACCAAAAGTGGTGATTTATTTTATTATACTAACGAATCTTATGAGTTTTCTGTTGAGTTTTGTGTTGTGAAGTTTTCAAGTTTTGGGTAAAGATTTGATGGACAACAGAATAAGGAGTGGCAAGAGCCTAAGCTTGGGGATTCCCAAGGCACCCCAAGGTAATATTCAAGGACAACCAAGTATCTAAGCTTGGGGATGCCCCAGATGGCATCCCCTCTTTTGTCTTCAATCCATCGGTAAATTTACATGAGGCTATATTTTTATTCACCACATGATATGTGTTTTGCTTGGAGCGTCTTGTATGATATGAGTCTTTGCTTTTTATTTTGCCACAATCGTCCTTGCTGTACACACCTTTTGAGAGGAACAAGCATTAATCATGAATTTATTAGAATCCTCTATGTGCTTCACTTATATCTTTTGAGCTAGGTAGTTTGCTCTAGTGCTTCACTTATATCTTTTTTAGAGCACGGCGGTGGCTTTATTTTATAGAAGTTGTTGAACTCTCATGCTTCACTTATATTATTTTGAGAGTCTTAAACAGCATGGTAATTTGCTCAGGTTATAAATTTAGTCCTAATATGATGGGCATCCAAGAGGGATATAATAAAAACTTTCATATAAAGAGCATTGAATAGATGAGAAGTTTGATTCCTATCATTTGTTTTGAGATATAAAGATGGTGGTATTAGAGTGATGCTAGTGAGTAATTGTGGATTGGTAGAAATACTTGTGTTAAAGTTTGTGATTCCCGTAGCATGCACTATGGTGAACCGTTATGTGATGAAGTCGGAGCATGATTTATTTTTTGATTGTCTTCCTTATGAGTGGCAGTCGGGGACGAGCGATGGTCTTTTCCTACCAATCTATCCCCCTAGGAGCATGCATGTAGTACTTTGTTTCGATAGCTAATAAATTTTTGCAATAAGTATGTGAGTTCTTTATGACTAATGTTGAGTCCATGGATTATACGCACTCTCACCCTTCCACCATTGCTAGCGTCTCTAGTACCGCGCAACTCTCGCCGGTGCATTAAACCCACCATATACCTTTCCTAAAAACAGCCACCATACCTACCTATTATGGCATTTCCATAGCCATTCCGAGATATATTGCCATGCAACTTCCACCCTTCCGTTTATTATGACACGCATCATCATTGTCATATTGCTTTGCATGATCATGTAGTTGGCATAGTATTTGTGGCAAGGCCACCGTTCATATTTTTTATACATGACACTCTTGATCATAGCAGATCCCGGTACACCGCCGGAGGCATTCATATAGATTCATATCTTGTTCTAGTATCGAGTTGTAATTTTTGAGTTGTAAGTAAATAAAAGTGTGATGATCATCATTATTAGAGACTTGTCCCATGTGAGGAAAGGATGATGGAAGCTATGATTCCCTCACAAGTTGGGATGAGTCTTCGGACTTTACAAAAAATAAAACAGGCCAAATAAGCCCAAACAAAAAAATAGAAAAAGAAAAAATGAGAGAAAAGAGAGAAAGGACAAAGTTACTATCCTTTTTCCACACTTGTGTTTCAAAGTAGCACCATGATCTTCATGATAGAGAGTCTCCTGTTTTGTCACTTTCGTATACTAGTGGGAATTTTTCATTATAGAACTTGGCTTGTATATTCCAATGATGGGCTTCCTCAAATTGCCCTAGGTCTTCGTGAGCAAGCAAGTTGGATGCACACCCACTTAGTTTCTTTTTGAGCTTTCATACACTTATAGCTCTAGTGCATCCGTTGCATGGCAATCCCTACCCACTTGCATCGATATCAATTGATGGGCGTCTCCATTGCCCATTAATTTGCCTAGTTGATGTGAGACTTTCTCCTTTTTTTGTCTTCTCCACAACCACCATATTCTATTCCACCCATAGTGTTATATCCATGGCTCATGCTCATATATTGCGTGAAAGTTGAAAAAGTTTGAGAACACCAAAAGTATGAAACAATTGCTTGGCTTGTCATCGGGGTTGTGCATGATGAAATACTTTGTGTGATGAAGATGGAGCATAGCCATACTATATGATTTTGTAGGGATAACTTTCTTTGGCCATGTTATTTTGAGAAGACATGATTGCTTTATTAGTATGCTTGAAGTATTATTGTTTTTTTGTCAATATTAAACTTTTTTTTTGAATCTTGTGGATCTAAATATTCATGCCACAATAAAGAAGATTACATTGATAAATATGTTAGGTAGCATTCCACATAAAAAATTCTGTTTTTATCATTTACCTACTCGAGGACGAGCAGGAATTAAGCTTGGGGATGCTTGATACGTCTCCAACGTATCTATAATTTTTGATTGTTCCATGCTATTATATTATCTGTTTTGGATGTTTTATATGCATTAATATGCTATTTTATATTATTTTTGGGACTAACCTATTAACCTAGAGCCCAGTGCCAGTTTCTGATTTTTCTTGTTTTTGAGTTTTACAGAAAAGGAATATCAAATGGAGTCCAAACGGAATAAAACTTTACGATGATTTTTTTTGGACCAGAAGACATCCACGGAGCTTGGAGAGGGGGTCAGAAGATGGCCGGGGAGGCCACAAGCCTACCAGGTGCGCCCTGAGTGCTTGTGGGCCCCTCGGGGGTCTCCCAACCCTAATTCTTGCACTATAAATTCCCAAATATTCCCAAACCACCAGAAGCGTCCGCCAAAAATACTTTTCCTCCACCGCAAGCCTTTGTTCCCGTGAGATCCCATCTTGGGGCCTTTTTTGGCGATCTGCCGGAGGCGGATTCGATCACGGAGGGCCTCTACATCAACCTTGCTGCCCTTCCGATGATGCGTGAGTAGTTTACCACAGACCTATGGGTCCATAGCTAGTAGCTAGATGGCTTCTTCTCTCTCTTTGATCTTCAATACAATGTTCCCCTCCATGTTCTTGGAGATCTATTCGATGTAATACTTTTTTGTGGTGTGTTCGCTGAGATCCGATGAATTGTGGATTTATGATCAGATTATCTATGAATTTTATTTGAGTCTTCTCTGAACTCTTTTATGCATGATTAAGATATCTTTGTATTTCTCTTCGAACTATCGGTTTGTTTGGCCAACTAGATTGGTTTTTCTTGCAATGGGAGAGGTGCTTAGTTTTGGGTTCAATCTTGCGGTGTCCTCACCCAGTGACATAGTAGGGGTAGCGAGGCACGTATTGTATTGTTGCCATCAACGATAAAAAGATGGGGTTTATGTCATATTGCTTGAGTTTATCCCTCTACATCATGTCATCTTACTTAAAGTGTTGCTCTGTTCTTATGAACTTAATACTCTAGATGCAGGCAGGAGTCGGTCGATGTGTGGAGTAATAGTAGTAGATATAGAATCGTTTCGGTCTACTTGTCACGGACGTGATGCCTATATTCATGATCATTGCCTTAGATATCATCATAACTTTGCGCTTTTCTATCAATTGCTCAACATTAATTTGTTCACCCACCATATTCTATCTTCAAGAGAGAAGCCTCTAGTGAAACCTATGGCCCCGGGGTCTCTTTTCCATCATATATTTTCAGATCTATAAACCAAAAAACCCAAAAATACCTTGCTGCGATTTATTTAGATTTATTTTAGTTTGCCTTTTTATTTATCTTTTATACCTATCTCTATTTGATCTCACTCTTGTTCGAGACCGTGAACGGATTGACAACCCCTTTTTCACGTTGAGTGCAAGTGTTTGTTAGTTTGTGCAGGTGCATAGATTGGAGACTTTCTTGTGCCTCCTACTGGATTGATACCTTGGTTCTTAACTGAGGGAAATACTTATCTCTACTTTGTTGCATCACCCTTTCCTCTTCAAGGGAAAAATCAACGCAAGCTCAAGAAGTTGCAATTGCCATATTACCTGCCCTAGATTTATTGGAAAGAAACAATGGGGTTGCCTTGCTGTTTTCAGAGTTTGTCTTCTTATCTTCAGCAGCCTGCACCAAATTAACACACTAGCATTGCTATCATTGGCCAAGTCACATAATAGGAAAGCAACATTGACACAATGAACGTTTGGGCAACCAGACAACACCAGGCTACACCAAATTAACACAATATGCACAGCTATCATCAGCCAGGTAAGATAATAGGAAAGCAACATTGACACAATGAATGATTGGGCAACCAGACCACAGCACTACAATTTAGTAATGTGCATGATATGAGATAGTACACTCATGCAGCTCAGCATGCAAAACTACCAGGTAGTTTTCCTTACAAAAATCAACATTGTCGCCTTTAATTATACATTTTGCTACAAGTAAATTTAGATCAGATAAAGGTTGGATTCATGCTGATTAACAGAATACATGCTGATGTAAAAATATAGTGATATACAACAGGTACTTACATCAGCATTGGAGCAGAGAGAATTCCCGCAAGATACTTTCCTCGAACACGATCCCAGTATATCAAGTCTTCTATCCTTTAAGCTTGTTTTCTAAAAGAGAGATGGGTAAGAAACATGTAGAAAATATGATCTGGATGCTATAAAATTTCATGATGCGAGGATACGTACATGCTTCTTAGAATGGAGTTGACATATTTTTGCTGGCCTGGAGCAGACTAGTTTTCTGGCCACTGGAATCTGCTGTTTATTAGGAGGAGTTGGGTTTATCTGTGCTGGAGCAGTATCTACGAACACTGGAGTTGGTTTACTATCTCCTGGCATTTGGATCTTTTGCAAAGACCTTGTTTGTAGCCCTTCAGATTCTAACATAGCCGTCTTCCCGTTGCATGCCTTATATAGAAGAATGGTGCTTCAATTATAAAACATACTACGGCAGAGAGATGGAATAGGTACTGAAGAATAGAAAGGCATGGCATATTGACGTGTATTCCCCCCATCCGGAAATAAATGGATGTGTCTAGGCATATTTCAGTTCTAGATACATCCATTTTTATCCATTTCTGCGACATGTAATCCGGATGGAGGGAGTATGATGTAAGAGCTAGTGATACGACAGGACAACAGAGTAAAAAACACTAGTTGAATGTAAAACTGTATGATAGCTGAATAGGTACAGAAAAACACGAAGGCAACATATGCGTGTATGATTGGGAAACTAAGATAGCATTGCAACAGACCAGTAGAATAACACTTCAATGTAAAAAAATGGTATGGTAGACGGATGGAGTACATACTGATGAATAACAATGCATAAGATATTAAAAGCATGATGTCCAGACTAAGCAGATGGCATTGCGATAGAGTAGAATGACAGTACTTGAATTTGAAAACATGTTATCATGAATGGAATAGGTACTGAAAAACAAGAAGGCATGACATATTTTACATGCATGATCAGCACGCTAAGCACATGGCATTGCAATAGAGTAGATGCACTCCAGGACATTATATGCATGATGTACCCATATCACGGGCCAAGTTAGAGCAAGGACCTTGTGGGGTGAATAGGATTCATCATCTTTCTGCAAGTCTTCTGAAGAACTGCCTTTAACTGTTCCATCATATTGGGTATCATTGACGTCAAGTTTGTTGGCCGTTACATTGCTCCGCGAGATTCTTGTGGATATATCAGTGTGTGCAATTATATCTGACATGCATGGAAGACAACTAGTAGTTAGATTATGTAATGAGTGCCTGTAGGAGATGACATAAATAGTAGTACTGGACTTAACTAGCAGCAACAGGTCTCAACAACTAAAGGGAGAACACAGATGAAAGCTACAAAATATGTATTGTTTGTACTCGAGATTAACTAGATTGCACAAAAAAGTATTAAAGAACAACAACATAGGTAATATTAGAAGTGGTATAATCACCAGCCTGTGGGATAGCATTCGCTGATGGATGATAAGTATGGAACATCGTTAACACATGAACAAGTCTCTTATCTGAACTATGGAACAATGTTAACTCCTGAACAGGACTCTTAAGAGATCATCATGAATATACAGTGACATGTGATAATCTATTTTCCATGCTTAGATGAATAACGAAGCCATAAATGTTGCACACAAGTAAGATGAGGGTACAACCTATCTGACCGCCATCCATAGGAGTGAGCATCATCTGCTGACTTGTCGATGGCCCTGCGGTTGTTGTGGCTGTCCATGTCGGGCATGCACATTCGAGGCTGGGAACTACTGAGTGGGGACTATAGCTCCCTTCTGGTGTATGCTTCCCTTGTTGGAGCAGCTGCGGTGAGAAGGAAGACGGTGTGGTTGAAGATGCAGAAAACACATAATGTTAAGAACGACACATATCTCTGATCTGAAGAAATACCCTAAGAGATCAACAATAAGGTACGAGATTGGTGACACGTCTGATGACTCAAAACTAAATTGGGGTCACATGATTTTTTTTTGGTACTGTCCGATCTACGTCGGATGGCTGGATGGCCGTCTTGTGCCTCCCGGCTGACATTGTTCAGAATCTTCCCCGAAGAGCCAGCGACCACCGGCAGAGCAGCCTGCCTCCGGTGTCCCTGGCCGAGAGAGCTCCGACCAAAACCCCGCCCCCCACCCTACTGCACTGCCGTGGTTGCGCCGCCCCAGGCCAAGCCACAAAGACTCATCGTCATCCAGATCCGACGGTGGCAGTATCTTCAACCCACGCAACTCTACGATAGCCACCTAAGCGCTGCTTCCGCAGCGAACTTGCGCCCCCACACCCCTACGATAAACACCGAGGCACTACTGCCCCAGCCAACCGGCAGCCTAGGAGCTCTGCCGCCTCGAGGGGTGCTGCTTCCCATTGGGAATCGACTGGCCCAGAATAAAAATTCAGGCAACTGATGCCTAAATAATATGATTTAAGATGAGTGTACGACCTATCTTGCGGCCCGGTGAGGTAGGCAGCTCCAGCTGCCGAGTCGGTGAGGCCAGTGCAGTTGCGGTGGCTCCCAGCAGCAGGAAAGCATATATGTCATGATGGTCGACGGCTACGGGGAAGCTGCGCCGGGGCCCTGAATGCGTTCGAAGTTGTAGCCGCTCCGGCGTTGTGCACAACGGCACGGGTGAATCGGCTCCGGTACGGTTCATGCGGTCATTGTCGAGGCAGCTCTGGTAGCATGGAGTAAGAGGCACACGGCCCAGTGCATGAAAGCAAACGGACATCGGCTCCGGCATTGGGGAGGAGGGCGGCGGTGAATTTGGTGTGGTGGGGTGCGCCACGGAGGAGGGGCTAAAGTTTCGCGGCTGGGGAGAAGGTGATTTGGCGCCCACGTTGTATGAATGGGGAATCGGGAGGGGGAACCATGTCTTACAGATCCATTTGGCTGAAATGTGGGGGAAGTTACATTTCTACCCCTGCCTTTTGGCTTCTGGGCTTGGGTATGTGTCTTGAGGGTCGGGGATAGTAGGGTAACTTTGCTTCTCCCAAATAGTGGGCGCCAGCGATTTCGGGCGAGGAGGGCGTGTTTTGAAATAGTGGGCGCGAGCGATTTCGGCCGAGGAGAGGGTGTTTTGCCGCCCATGGTTTATGAATTATTCGGCACCTGTCATTTTGGCCGAGGGGAGGGCGCGCTTGGATGAAGTTACAAACCTACCCTCGATGTACGACGGGCCAATTGATGCGTGTCCCACATAGGCCGGTAATTTCGCGTCTCCCATTTATTTGCTCGGGCGAATTCCACCGAGCAGAGGGTGTTTAGCGGTTCATTCAAATTTTGGGACAACGAGCATCCACGTCTACCTTACCAAGTCGATTCGAATCAAATTTTCAAATATTAGCTTGCCACTTCTTTTTTAGATGGTGAGATGATGCTCGGGACTAATGTGTTTTTACATGCTCGTTGCTACCGATTTACTATTTGACAAATAGTTGACCCACTCAAAAATGGGAACCAAACCGAAAATGAAATATCTCGATTCAGTGAAATAGCTCGTTCACCCGGTCAAAATTGTGGACTAAATTCAAAATGGAACACCTCAATTGAGTAGCATGTTGTATTATAGTACTCCACGAACATGCTGAAAGTCAAACTAATGAACTTGTTTGATACGCATATCTCCGTTCATGTGTGGATTGCAAACACGATGTTCACCAATTCAAAGTTTTGAATGCAAATTTATACCGAAACATGGTTTATATCAGTCTTCGATGCATAAACGTGACCTCTCCCCTCTCCTGGACTCCCGTTCTCTCTCTATCCGACAATCTTGGTTTCTATCATGCGCATACAAACACAATCCTTGTCGGTCCCTCCCCGTCTCTCTCTCTCTCTTTCTCTCTCTCTCTCTCTCTCTGTTTCACATGCACACTCCATGTATAGGTCTCTCTCGCACACAATGATGTATGAATCTCTAGTCTAAGCTAAATATGTAGGGTGCACTCATCATACGCGCACGAATTCCCTATCTCGTTGTCCGTAACTCTCTCACGCACCACTCTGTCGTCTCGGGGCTCTACCCTCTCTCTCTCTTGAACTCTCTATCTCCCTAGGTGACACAAACACATGCATATCTCGCTCGCACTAGATAGACCCATATAAAACTCTCTCACCACTACAAAAAAACCACTTCCGTGATGATACGTGTTTGTCACAGTAGGTCATGTTTTTTGTCATGCATGTACATCCATGACGATTTTATGACAGAATCAAGATAGTCATACCTGTGCTGTCGTAGAAGTGTTCCATGATAATACCAAAATTATCATCACGGAAGTGTCCACTTCCATGACGATAAATGGTGCATCATGCAAGTGCTTTCGTCAAGGGTAACCGACACGTGGCATCCATCGTAACGGGTTGCCGTTAAGCTATCAGGTTCCGGTTTGGATCCGATAACCCATTAACAGCCCAGACCAATGGGGATTTTCCATGTGTAAAATCATCATTGGCTGGAGGAAACACGTGCCGGCTCCTCGGTGGGCCAGATGTCGTCCGTCCAATGGAGGAGACATGCCTATGATATGTCGACACATGGCAGGGCCCAACAGAAGCCCATATAGGTTAAAAAGGCCGGCCCAGTCAAAGGCCCGTAGTATTTACTCTGGTACTAGTGGGCCAGCCCACTAACGGCCTGTTTAAACATGGCCCATTTATGGCCCGAAGCCAGATTTGGCCCGTTAATTGTTCGCCGAATATTTGGGCCCAATTACGGCCCAGTGACATTTCGGCCTGTTAGAGGCCCGATGTAGACATGGGCCCATTTCAGCCCGGTGTGTCTTTCGGCCTAGGAATGGCCCGTGCTGCCCATGGGTCATATATGGTCCGACGCGACATCCGGCCCTCTAACGGCCCGTGATCAAGGTGGCAACAGTTCAGCCCAATGTGACTTTGGGCCTGTTAAAGGCCTGTCATATATTTCGGCACGTTGATGCCTCTACTAACCTTTCGGCCTCTTAAAGGCCCATGATATCAGTGGGCCAACTAAGGCCCGAGATATGTTTCGGCCTGGTAATGGCCCGTCATATAACTGGGCCAATAATGGCCCGGTCTACATTTCAGCCTACTGAAGGCCCGTCGACGACTAGTGAAAATTGAGGCCCAACATGCATTTCGACCTGCTAAAGGCCCATGGTTTCTTCTGGGCCGTAACACGCCAGCAGAATATTCAGCCTGTTAATGGCCCGAAGCTACATGGGCCCAACTAAGCGCTGGGTCCACTAAAGGCCCAACTAAACTTTGGGCCGAATATAGGCCCGTGTAAGTTGTGGGCCTGGCGCAAAGTGTGAAGGCCCCAATGGCCTTTCAGGCCCAAGAAAGTTGCAGGCCGGCCCAATTGTGGCCCGCTAAAATGCAGGCTCGTTAGAGGCGAATGTTTCGGCCCGGTCGACTACATCAGATTTTCGCCCTTTTTTTTCCAGATAGCGAATGATGGCATATACGGTAAGTAGTAGGAATTAAGAACAAACCTACTCTATACAATAAAGAAATTACGGCATAGTAACTTAGAATAAACCTACACTATACAATAAAGGATTTATGGTATATTACATCCACTGGGCATCGAAGTTCGCCACCAGTGATCATAAAGTGCAACGAAGAAGTAGATTACAAAAACTGGGCGCCATTGCAGCGTAACAAAATAATACTGAACCAAGATCACTTCCAAGATAGTTCAAGAAAGGTTAGCCTTGCGTGGGAACTGTTGTGCAAGCTGCCGAGCAAGGCTGTGAGACCGGCCTAGCATGTCGGTCATAGCTTCCAGGTGTAGCTGTTTAGCAATGAGGTTCTCATTGGTGTTCTCCGCAATCTTTCTTAGAGATAGGACTTCAAGTCGAAGTTGAGTTGCAGAATGCCTTTCTGCTAGAACTTGGGACTGAAGAAGTCGAACTGATTCAGACAGTGAATTCTATGAGCTTGTCTGACTGCTAGTCTCAAGTAACTTGAACACTGCATCAAGACAAGACTTTGGGGTTGTCTCGCTATCTTCAAGATGTTTTACCTTCTTTGCTGCAATATATGTTGGGTTTGTCTCATAGCCTTCAGCAGACTTGTGCATGCCATCAGGCATATCACCCTGAAATAAGCAGAGAGATGATAGGTTTTGCACGTGTATAAACAAAGATGGTAATTGTGCTATCAATTCCATCAAATTTCAAATTAGAAAATAAAGAGTAAGTTCAAAATATCAATAGCATAATTTGGCATTGTTCATAATGCGGGGAGCTTCACCACACTACTGGATTACCATGTCAACAAAACAAGCATAGAGGAAGGGCAAAGACAATCATTCTATCTATTTTGGTTAATGTCCATGTGTCGGTGTACAAAGTATTGGGCCACTAGTACCCCGTACTTGTGCACGGGCAGTTGTAGCCATCCTCGCGGCAAGGCTTGCCGGGAACAGTTCGAGGTTGATTCAAGCCATTAAGGGAATCATCAAGTCAGAGATCTGAGGATCAACAGATAAGCAAAGCTGGAAATCGAAGGCCAGCTTCCCCGGCAAGATCCTTGCCGGGATGGCCCATGGAGCCCGGCAAGGCTCGGCGCCCGGCAAGGCTTGGTTCCCAGCAAGGCTTGGCGCCCGGCAAGCCCTGGCGCCCAGCAAGGTTTGGTGCCCGGCAAGGATCGGCGCCTGGCAAGATTCCGCCACTGTGCCACCGCTTCGGCACAGTAACAAGTCTGACATTCTGGCTCCTTCCCTGGATGCGTGGCGACGCGCCAGTGGAGGAGAGCTTAAGCGGTGCTGATGGGATGGCCCCTTTTTCCATCCCCAAGAAAGTGAGGACACCTAAATGGACACCTCACGGTGCATTAAATACGCTTGTCCTAGTCCGTCAGGGGTTAGGTATGATACCCTGTAGCTACTTTACACCTCAATGTATGTACATTTTGCCACTGTGGAGACCGCTTTGAGCATATAAAAGGAGGCCCAAGGCAACTGCTACAAAAGAGGAGAACTTCCGGCCCATTCTGCATGCGTAGCTGCTCTTTGAACGCACTGTTCACTGCGAGCGCTCCTGAAGGCTGGGCTCAAGAACATCAATAAGAACACAAAGCAGGAGTAGGGTTTTACGCGGATCAGCGGCCCGAACCTGGGTAAAAACTTCCCGCGTCGATCACTGGTTCTGCTCTTTGCGTATACCTCTCCCCCCGCTGAATCGTAAAGGGGTCTCTTGGGATCCCATAGGTGTCGTACGCCGACATCTTTGGCGCGCCAAGTAGGGGGATTGAAGGTTGCGTGAACCTGATCTGGTGATCGGCGCCTTAGTTTCTTCATCATCTTCATCATCATGCCACCCAAGAAGAAGAGCGCTACGACAGCGCAATCATCCGGGTCCGTTTTGCCTACGCCTTCGCGTACTGGCGATGGCGTGGGTGCAGAAGGAAGAGGACTAGAACCCCCGCGGCGTTCTGGTGATCCGAGCCAGGCGAGCGGCATCATTCGCAGTGGCAGTGGTAACCTCCACGCCGCCGGATCTAGGGATGGCGTTGTGTTGCCTACGGGTGGCACAACAAACTCGAGGGATCGAAGGGCGCCTGCTGGAGCTCCCATGCCGGCCCAAGCGTCACGACCTATCCAGGTCGTGCATGATGAGCGACGTCATGGCGCTGGTGGTTCAGGGCATCCCCATGAAAAGGTTTCTGCGCATAGATCCCAAGATGCGCGGGACCAGCATGCACACCGAGCTACCGGCGGAGGTGGCGCACGGTCGCATGACT
This sequence comes from Thinopyrum elongatum, assembly GCA_011799875.1. Classification (NCBI taxonomy): domain Eukaryota; kingdom Viridiplantae; phylum Streptophyta; class Magnoliopsida; order Poales; family Poaceae; genus Thinopyrum; species Thinopyrum elongatum. The sequence continues at coordinate 198,780,901 of CM022302.1, forward strand.
GTGGTGGTGCTCCTTCTAACTTGGTTAGGAGTCAGAGCACCTCACGTGGCTCGCACCTGTCGCCGCCACCTACGCCAGCGGAAGCCTTGGCACGTGCGCAGCTACTCCTCGATTTTCCCCCTGCCCCGGAGAAGATGGAGGAGTGGCGAGCTACCATCCAGAGCCTCATCGGCGTCGCCAACAAAGATGGACCGCAAGAGGTAGGGCCCTCGCAACGGAGGCCCATCGATCCGGCGTGAGCCGACGTAGAGAAAACCGGAGGTGGTGCAACTACAGTGCACTCCCCTCCGCGGCACCAGCGGCGGCCGACAACTCAGCAAGTCGACCACCATCAAGAAGTTTCCACGGCGTCGTCCGATCCACAGATGCGCCGCGATCAGCGTCAAGTTCTCTAGGAGCGAGGCAAGGAGGACGCTCGAACTACCATCGAGCGATGACGGGAAGCGCGCTATCAGTCTGATAAGCGCGCGAGGCCGGCCGTTGACGAGCCTGCGCCAGGGGACGTAGGAGACTTGCCTTATGAGGTAGGGACTCCAGCGTTTACCCGTGAGCTGCGGCAAGTCCGGTGGCCCAATTCCCGAACCTTCAAGCCGGAGGTCCCGAAGAAGTATGACGGAAAGACCCATCCCTCGGAGTTCCTGAGCATCTACACCATTGCGGTGCAGGCTGCCGGGGGCCGAGATGACAAGATACTTGCCAACTACTTCCCGTTGGTGCTTAAGCCCAACGTCAGGTCGTGGTTGATGCATCTGCCGGAGAATTCTATTTCTTCCTGGTCAGATTTGTGCCATCAGTTTGTTGGCGCCTTTGTTGGAGGCCACCAAGCTCCTGGCCAAGAAAGCGATTTGCATATCATCCCTCAGAAGGAGGGCGAGTCCCTGCGTAAGTTTATGCAGAGGTTCAGCCGGGTGCAGTACAATATTCCCGATGTTCATCCTGCCGCTGTCATTAGCGCGTTTCACCAGAACGTGCGTAACCGCAGAATGCGGGAAGAGCTGGCAATGAACAAAGTCAGGAGTATCGCCGAGCTTTACTCTCTGGCCGATAAGTGCGCTCGAGCTGAAGAGGGGAGGAAACTCCCCGGTGAGGCTGTTGGCGCGGCGGGCGAGTCCGAAGATGAAGACGCTGCGGCCCCGTCAAGGAAAGGCCGGCGGCGGAACAGGAAACGCGGAGCCAAGGCCGTGCTTGCTGTCGAGGAATCCGGCAACCCCAGCGCCACCAAGAAGGCCAAGGTTGGTGACCCCGGCAAGGATCTTGCCGGGTGCTCTTCCTGTCAGGCCTTGGCGGCTGCCGACAAGTCGGAGAACTCCGGCAAGCAGTATTGCAAGATCCATCGCACCAAGGGCCACGATCTCCAGAACTGCCGGCAAGTCGAGCAGCTTGCCGAGAAGCAGAAGGCCGAATACGAGAGGCGAGATAAGGAGAAGGCCCAAGATGGTGCTGAGGGGTCCGGCAAGAAACGCGGTGGCCGGGGAGGTCGCCGCGGCAAGGCCAAGCAGCAAAAGGATCGGCCCGCTCGGGGCCGAGATAAAGAAGGAGATGATGATGAGGAAGAGGATGAATCCAGTGAGCAAGAATTCCAGAAGGCTACGGAGGCCATGTGCATTGATGGGGGTGCCTCGCTGCATTCCTCCCACCGCCAACTCAAACAGTGGGTGCGGGAGGTCAATGCGGCAGAGCCATCCCCCGATGCGTGTAGGCCCCTGAAGTGGTCCAGCACGCCTATCATCTTCGACGCCGAGGATCACCCTGATCGCACAACTGCGGTTGGGTATTTGCCGTTGTTGGTCTCGCCAACAATTCGCAACCTCAAGGTGACGAAGATGTTAGTTGACGGCGGGGCCGGCCTAAATTTAATCTCACCAGATGTGCTCAGAAGGCTTCAGATTCCCGACGAGGACCTCGAGGAAACGGGTACGTTTCAAGGGGTCAACCCGGGAAGAACCCAGCCTAAGGGCAAGATCACGCTGCCGGTAACATTTGGCAGCGAGCTTAACTTCAGGACCGAAAAGGTGGTGTTTGATGTCGCCAAGATCCCCATGTCATACAATGGGATCCTTGGTCGGCCAGCGCTGGCTAAGTTTATGGCGGCATCACACTACGCGTACAACGTCTTGAAGATACCTGGGCCGTTGAGCATCATCACTATCCATTCTGATAAGAAGGATGCGCTCATCTGTGCCGATCAACTTTACCGGGAAGCAGTTGCAGCACCTGCCGTCAAGGCATCTGCTCCTACCGCTGAAACTCCCGGGGGGAAGAAGAAGACCGGCAGGAACCTTGGCGCGAACTCCGGCAAGCGCACCTCCTCGGAGTGCTACGCTTCCGTCGAGGACGTACCAGAGAGTTCCACCGGCAAGAACAAGAAGTCCAAGGCTGCTCCGCCGGAAAACAAGAAGGTGCCTGCCAGGGAGGACGGAACGGGGGGAACTTTCACCATAAGTTCCACCCTAGATGACAAATAGGAAAGCGCGCTCATTGCTTTCCTGCGGGCGAATGTCGACGTGTTTGCATGGCAACCGTCTAACATCCCCGGTGTTCCCAGGAAGGTAATTAAGCACCACCTTGCTGTCTGTCCTCATGCGCGGCCCGTCAAGCAAAGGGTCAGGAAGCAGGCCTTGGAGCGGCAAGAATTCATTGCCGAAGAAATTAAGAAGCTGGAGGCGGCAGGACTGGTCAAAGGAGTGCTTCATCCAACCTGGTTGGCCAATCCGGTTGTAGTGCGGAAAGCGAATGGGAAATGGAGGCTTTGTATCAATTATACAGATATCAATAAAGCTTGTCCAAAAGATCCTTTTCCCTTGCTGCGCATCGACCAGATTGTGGATGCCACCGCTGGTTGTGATCTCCTGTCCTTCCTTGATGCCTATTCAGGGTATCATCAGATTTTTATGGCAAAAGAAGATGAAGAGAAGACCGCCTTTATCACCCCATGTGGTACGTATTGTTTCATACGAATGCCTTTCGGGTTGAAAAGTGCTGGTTCAACATTTGCCAGAGCCATCCAGATTGGTTTTGAGCCACAACTCCATAGAAATATGGAGGCGTATATGGATGAGATAGTGGTCAAAACCAAAGATAAAGCAACGCTCATTCAAGACTTAGAAGAAACATTTGCAAACTTGCGCAAGATCAATTTGAAGCTCAATCCTGAGAAGTGCATGTTCGGTGTTCCTTCCGGCAAGCTCCTCGGATTCTTTGTATCTTGCCGGGGAATCGAAGCGAACCCCGACAAGATCAAAGCTATTGAGCAAATTGAAGCGCCGAGACGCGTCAAGGATGTGCATCATCTTGCCGGCTATGTTGCTGCTCTAAGCAGGTTTATTTCAAAATCTGCTGAGCGCGCCCTGCCCTTCTTCAAAATTTTGAAGAAGGCAGGTCCAATGAAATGGACTCCGGAGGCGGAGGCTGCGCTGCAGGATTTGAAGAAATACCTTTCCTCTCCGCCGACGCTAGTCGCGCCTAAACCACAAGAGCCATTGCTGCTATATCTGGCAGCAACAAATCAAGTGGTTAGCGCTACGCTAGTGGCACAGAGAGAAGCTGATGAGGAAGCAAAGTCAATGGCAGGACCGCCAAATGACGCGGCAAGATCTTCCCCGGCAAGGGTTGATCCCGACAAGACAGGATCTGCGCAAACAGAAGGACCCGTGCAGAAGAAGAAGGTGGTGCAGCGCCCAGTTTATTTTGTTAGCTCTCTTTTACAAGGAGCTAGGTCAAGATATTCTGGTGTGCAGAAGTTGCTTTTCGGCCTCCTTATGACCTCGAGAAAGCTGCGCCATTATTTTCAAGCACATGAGATCACCGTCGTCACTCGCTTTCCGTTGCAACGGATTTTGCAAAATCCGGAGGCAACCGGCAGGATTGTGGAGTGGGCGTTGGAATTGTCTAGCTTTGGCCTCAAATTTGAAAGCACTTCGACAATCCAGAGCAGGGCCTTGGCGGAATTCATTGAAGAATGGACCCCAATGCTAGACGAAGAAGTTCAAGAAACAACTCTCCCCGGCAAGGAAATCGATCAGCAATGGGTTATGTACTTTGACGGGGCTTTCTCGCTGCAAGGCGCCGGTGCTGGCGTGCTGCTTGTTGCACCCACCGGAGAGCACCTCAAGTACTTAGTCCAAATGCACTTTCCCCGGGCGAGTTAGACCAACAACACTGCAGAATACGAGGGTTTGCTTGCCGGTCTCAGGATCGCGGCGGACCTTGGTATCAAAAAGCTCGTCATCAAAGGCGATTCACAACTTGTCGTCAGGCAAGTTAACAAGAGTTATCAAAGCCCATTGATGCAGGCCTATGTAGATGAAGTGAGAAAAATGGAAGAGCACTTTGACGGTCTGCAAATGGAGCACGTTCCTCATGCCGAGAACAGTGTTGCTGACGACCTGTCAAAGCGTGCTGCCCTCAAGTTGCCTATGGAACCAGGAACTTTTGTGCTCCAATTGACTCAACCATCCGTGGCACCATCGATGCGGCAAGAAAAGAGAAGAAAGTTGAACTCTGGCCAGTACTTCCCGGCAGAGCTCCCCGGAGCCGCCGGCAAGGAAGTTGCCGGGATCGACACGCCTGCCGGGGAACAACAGGCTCCGGCAGGGTCTCAGGCCCTTGCTGTCGAGACAAATGTTCCCCCGGTGGAGGAGATGCCTTTAGTCCTAGCTGTCAAGCCTCAGGCTCCAGCATGGGCGCAGCCCATCGTCCATTTCCTTCAGACAGGTGAACTCCCTGAGGAACAAGAAGAAGCAGAGCGAGTAGCCCGTCGGTCTGTTATGTACAAGTTTGTCGATGACGTCCTGTACAGAAAGAGACCAAACAGTGTGAAATTGAAGTGCATTCCTCGGGAGGATGGACTAGAGCTGTTGGCAGAGATACATGGGGGCATATGTGGTTCTCACATAGGGTCAAGAGCGCTTGCCGGGAAAGCATTCCGGCAAGGTTTCTTTTGGCCGACCGCTCTCCAAGATGCAACTGCACTAGTAACCAAGTGTGAAGCGTGCCAGTTTCATTCAAAGAAATTACACCAGCCAGCTCAAGCTCTTCAAACAATCCCTCTCTCCTGGCCATTTTCGGTCTGGGGGCTCGACATATTGGGCCCTTTCCCCCGTGCTACCGGGGGCTTTGAGTACTTGTACGTTGCTATCGACAAGTTCACAAAGTGGCCGGAGGTGGAAGCAGTGAGGAAGGTGACAGCGCAGTCAGCTGTCAAGTTCTTCAAAGGAATTGTTTGCCGTTTTGGTGTGCCCAACAGGATCATCACCGACAACGGCACGCAGTTCACAAGTCGCACCTTCATGCAGTACGTCCAAGACCTTGGCGGCAAGATTTGTTTTGCCTCTGTTGCTCACCCAAGAAGCAACAGCCAAGCGGAGAGGGCCAACGCTGAAGTGCTACGCGGTCTCAGGACCAGAACCTTCGACAGGCTGAAAAAGTGCGGAAGACGCTGGATTGATGAGTTGCCGGCGGTTCTTTGGTCAATCAGAACGACACCAAATCGAGCCACCGGCCAGACACCCTTCACTCTAGTCTACGGAGCGGAAGCAGTTCTCCCCACGGAACTCATATACGGATCACCTCGAGTGCTCACTTATGATGAGCTTGAGCAAGAGCAACTGCGGCAAGATGACGCTGTGCTCCTTGCGGAGAATCGTCTTCAGGCTGCTATGCAAGCTACACGCTACCAGCAAGCTTTGCGCCGCTATCATAGCCACAAAGTTCATGCCCGAAGCCTTGAGGAAGGCGACCTTGTTCTTCGACAGATTCAGTCCGCCAAGAATTCAAACAAGTTGACGCCAAAGTGGGAAGGCCCTTATCGGGTAGTACGAGTCACCAGGCCTGGCGCTGTCCGCCTGGAGACCGAAGATGGCGTTCCAGTGAGTAATTCCTGGAATATCGAACATCTTCGCAAGTTCTACCCATAAGGCGCGGTTGCCGGGGGATCCCGGCAACCACCTTTTTGTACAAGTCTTGCCGGCAAGGCATGTGATCCTTTGTATAAAGCCAGGCGCAGACCCTGAGCACAGATGAATAAATTTAAGTGTTGTACATTCCCTTATTGATTCCCATGTTCATATTTATATATATGCATGTTTATCTAAGATGTTGTATGACACCTGATCCCGGTAAGTTCTAACGAACCGCCAAGGTTTCATGCCTTTATTTTCTCTTCTTTCTTTTCTCAAAAGACCGAAGGATTCCTCGCGTGCACATTTGCCGGGGGGGGGGAGGGAGATATGAATACCAGTTGGTGACGTTCGGAATCGACACTTGCCGGAGGAAGAACAAAGACAGGAAGCTAAGTCCTAAAAACTCAGAGCAAGTTTTTCTTTTATTACCAAATTATTTCCTTGGACGATTCCGACTCTTGTATGGAAAATCTGCACGCGAAGGAACCCTTGTTGTAATCGGTCGCGCCCTTATTTTGTTTCGAGTCCGCTCAACAATTTAAGTGGCTGCACTGAGAACGCCAAGGAGTCTTGCCGGCCGCTGCGCCTCCAGCAGGCTGCTGAAGTCCCGCACCCAGCGCTCGCGACAGGTTGCGCGCCGGCAAGTTTTTCAATAAGCGTAGGATGAACCCCATGCATAAAGGAATTGTAACATCCCAAATTTTCAATTAGGAATGTTATGCATTAGATCATCATTGCATATCATATTTTAATGCATTTTGTTTTGCGATCCTCAAAATCCTGAGCAACTCAAGGACCACGGAGAGAGTTGGGGATTTCACCGTTTTCATATTTGAATTTTCTCAAATATTGAAACAAGGATCAATTTGGTTTAATTATTTTTCTCTCCGAAAATATTTCATATTAAAAATATATGAGAGGAGATAATATGACTTCTCCAAAATAAATGGAATATTGGAGGAAAAATATTAAAATCAAATAAATATTTTATTTGGATTTTTATTGCAATTTTATTTGAATTTAGAAAAATATGCATTTTTCAAAATTGCATTAGAGTCCCAAATAAATGTTTACCTTGTCCGGGAGATTTTTAGAGGACGGGGAAAATTTATTTCGGGAATTTTGGAGTCCGTTTAGTATTTCTTTTATTTGTTTTTCTGCGCGGAATTATTTAAAAAAAAAAACTCCGCCGGACCGAACTGGGCCGAAGCCCAGCCGGCCCGGCAACGCCGCCGCCTCCGCTCGCGCGCGCCCCGTGCCCGAGCCGGACTCCGCCGGAGTCCGGGACGCCGCCGCCTCGTCGCCCCCTGCCCCAAGCCACCCTGCCCCAGCCCTCTTTCTGTTTAATCAACTAAAACAAGTTTTTGCTACTGTAAAATTTGACTTTAGTCCAGATTAGCAATCAAAGCTTGTTTCTTTTGCAGTTTGAGTTTCGTTGCTCCGTTTGATTTGATTCTTTTTGCAAACCGGAGTTCTTCAGTTGAACTTTCTGGTTAGGTCTTCTCATTTGGGTTTTACCCGTGCATCTTCGCTTGATTGCTTATGTATGCTATTGTTTGTTTGCGATAGAATTCCCGGAGTGCGAAGCGTGCTACTACGAGTCCCTAGGATTTGCAGATCGTCAGCAAGGCAAGTAACACATTGATCATACTTCTTCGTTACCCAGTTTTTATGCATTAGTTTCGACCCTCAAATATTGCATGATTAGGATGTGATTAACTTGTGGGTACTGGGAAGTAGATGATGAGGTAGAACCTATTGCCCTTTTTATAACAAACCCTTGGGAGTTACTTCTACGCTATGCTTATGTTGCCATGCTATGCTCGTAGACGTGGATTGGGTTTGAGTGTATCCATGACAGATGTGAGATTTTTAATTAATGGTTCAACTTAAGGTGGCAACTTTAATACACATCTGGGTGGATTGCTTGTTTGGGCACCTGGGGATATACCAGTGTTGTCCTAGGAGATCCCGGGGATATACCGTGTGATCCTCCTACGGTCCGCCACCCAGGCTCAAAGGGATCATAAGATTATTCATGCTAGAAACTTCCGTGTGCAGCCATAAGCTATTATGGGCTCTAGCATAGTTGAGTATGTTACATGACCTCTTTCAGTGGTAGGCTAGCAGATGTAGGGGAAAGTAGGTGTAACTGTCTACCCAGAGTAAAGAGTAAATGTTTCTGAAAGACTGTGTCTCGGTCATCCGTTTCTCAAACACCATGTAGTGCGAGAAATCCAACGGAGGAGATCGAGTCTTGTGGGGAAAAGTGCACAAACCTCTGCAGAGTGTAAAAACTAATCATGATTAGCCGTGTCCCCGGTTATGGACATCTTGAGTATCTGGTTCTTGGATCATCATATTGAATCCCATCACTCTAAATTAATTTGTTGGGATTAATGATTACTTTTTAATTGGGATTGAGAGGGGGTTTTACCTTCTCAATGTTCAACAACCACCATGATAGTTAAATAAAATATATTCCTTTGTTGTAGGGAAAAATTGGCTTTTCGCAAAACAGTATAACCCTAGAGCTTTTCCACCAGCCAAATATGCATGTAGTATTAGCAATTATTCTGTTCATTGCTCTACTGTGTTATATTGCCAGCATATTCCATGTGCTGACCCGTTTCGGGCTGCAACGTATTATGTTGCAGACTTTTCAGACGAAGAGTAAGGTGCGCTAGGTCGTTGTCGTGCACTCAACTATGCCGTTGGAGTTGATGGACTCACTTTATCTTCCAAGCCTTCCGTTGTTATCTTATTTAGATGGCCTTAAGCCATATTTATTGTAATCAGTTCTCTTTTGAGACATTCGATGTAATAAGTGTGTGATTGCTACTCTGTTATAAATCCCTCAAGTACTGTGTGTGTCAGCATTACCGATCCAGGGATGACACTTGAACACAGAGATTCAATCCATTCGGGTCGGGTCGCTACAGGAATCAGACAAGGAAAGTAGCAAGCATGAGCCTAAACATAGTCAAATTGTATTACATCCATGAGTTGCCGTGATTCTAATTTGAGACTTGACTGTCTTTTACATGGAATAATGACGGCAAGAAAAGGGGGAAGCACTCAATCCCTACGCTGGCCTTCGATCCTTTTGATGGAGTCCACCTTCTCAAGGATGGGCGCGATGCACTCTTCAAGCGCCTCAACATTTGCATCCTTTGGCAGATGGCCGAGCGTGTTGGAGAGGTCGATGCCGGGGTTGCTGTGCACCACCTTGATGAGCACCTTGCGGAGGACGGCCCGGCAAAGCCGGCGAGTCTCGTTCGCCAGTTGGGTCGCCCGGCTGGACTGGAGCACCCTCAACGCGTTGATGATGCTTTCAAAGAACATCGTCAACCTGGCACTTGGAGATATTCTTTCCTCGGAAGAGTACTTGAAGTTCGGCAAGCCCATGGTTGACAGTTCTGCGGTAAGCTTCTCCGCGGTGGCGATGAGATGGCCAGTCCAGATCTCCACTCCCTTCTCGTACTCGTTTTGGGCAGCGGCGGCGCTCTTGAGCAGGTTCCTCTCTCCTTGGAGATCCTTGAGTAGAGCCTTCTCACGGGCCTTGCCGGCCTCGAGAGACTTCTGCAGCATGGTCAGCTTCAGCTCCAGAACCGCAATATTATCAGCCGCAGAGGAGAGCTGCTTGGTCTTGTCGGACAAGGCAACTTGCATCTCCGCCAAGGAGTGGAGGGTTTTTTCCCTGTCCCCCTTGAGCGTCGAGAGTTCCTTGTCGTGCTCTTCGAGATCTGTTTCCAGCTTCTTCACTCTGTCGTTCAGCTCGTTCTTGGTGGCCTCTGCAGCTTCGGCAGTATCGACGGCCTCCTTGAGCTTGCCGGCGTGACTTGCCGTCAGAGCTTCGAGCGCCTCCTTATGTTTTCGCTCCAGCTCCTAGGTCCGCCGCGCGACAAGATTTTCAATATCTTCATCCTTGCTGCGAAGCTTGGCGGCGAGCGCCTGCTCACGAGCAGTGAGATCTTCCTCATGAGCATCAAGAGCAACGCGGCGCCCCGTCAGGAGTGCATCTTCGGGAGCAATCCTTTGAACAGCTTCATCATGCGCCTTCTCCATGTCTGATTGCTTTAGGAGGATCTCATTCCACTGCTGGCTCACTTATTCCCGGCCGGCAACCAACTCTTGGAGGGCCTCAGTGTGCCAGATCTGCATTTGTGCGACGCGCCTTTGGAAATCTACTTCGGCCGCCTCAACAACTGCCATTCTGGAGTCCGCTTTGTCTTTCCGGGCGCGATGGAGAGCCTGGAGTTTGCGGAAGTTCTCGCCCATGGCCTGAAGGAGCTGATCCTCTTCAGATTTGCTGCTGCTAGTGCTGGGATCGTCGACAACTTCAAGCCCGGTAGCAGCGATGATTTCTTTCAAAACTTCTCCTTCGGCTGGTGCCCCAGCGCTTGCCGTCCCCGGCAAGTTGATGAACAGGTTCTCACCTACCTTGAGGTACTTGCTGGATGAGGGGCCCTCAGATGTTGATGGCTGGTCCTTAGTGGCCGCCTCACCAGTGACAGGGGGCTCTGTGGCCGGTGTAGCGCCTGGCGCTCCTGTGGCAGGAATGCTATCAGTGCGGTCCTCAGCCTCCCTGTCGCCCCCTTCAGCAGGTTCTTCAGCGGTTTCCTCTTGTGCTATCTTGGCGGCCTCTCCGTCAAGAGCACCACCAGCCTCGACAATGTCATCCTTGGTGGCCTCGCTGGCAGCGATCCTGTCTGCTTCGGCGGCAGCATCCCTGGCGGTCTCCTTGATCACAACATCGACGTCCATGTGTTCCATCACAGGGAACTCTGAAGGGCGAAGGAGGAAAACAGAATAAGATCAAGGTTGAAGTTTGAAGTGACCGAAGACAGAGAGATAAGAGAAAAAGAATAACAAGCACTCTGAGGCAATCGAGTACCTGTGTCGGGCCATCGGGAGGTGGCTTCACCCCTCCCGGCAACTCCGGTTGCCGGGGGCGTGTCGCCAGAGTCCGCGCTTGCCGGCTCCCCTTCAGTTAGGACGGGCTCGTCGGCATGATCTCTTGCCGGGGACGTGCTTGTGGGTGGAGCGGTCGATGAAGGAGGCACAATGGGAATGTCTTCTCCTTGTTGCCGTTCTTCTCCTGCGAACCCAAAGATATCAGTAGGCAAGAATGAAAACCTCGGCACCCGCCAACGGAAAAAGAGCAATGAATTTACGCTGGGGGCTGCGTTGAGGACTAGACTCCGGGCTCACAATGACGGTTTCTGGCACGCTAGTGGAGCCTGCCGGGGGCTCGTCACCCGTAGAAGTTCTTGACCTCTTCGCCATCCTCTCCAGCAAGGTTTCTGTGTCACTGCAGAAACAATACAAGCAAGTCAGTAAAGATTGATGCAAGATTGGAAGGTAAAAGTTGTGGCAAAGTATTTACTCTTCTTCCTCTCGCTCCGGACTAAAGCCGGAGATGTCGAAGTCGACCTCCGTTGCGGTGGTTGAGTGGGGAGGCGGAGGAGGAGTCCTAGGCCGCTTGGCTGTGGCAGGCGCCGGGGCAGCTTCCGGTGCGGTGGTACGAGACCCTCCTGCCGCCCCAGCAGTGGCTGCTGGTGTGGGCCTCGCGCGCCGTGCAGGCTGTTGACGAGCCCCCTGCCGCGGTCCAGTCTTGCCGGCCACTTTCTTGCCGGGGGCTTCACCGCTCGAAGAGGGCTGGCTTGCCGGGATGCCAGACGTAGCCTTCCGAAGAACACGCTTCGCCTTCTTCTTCGGGGGTGGGGGCTCTTCTCGCGTCTCTTCTTCTTCGACCGAGTCCTCGCCGGACGAGCTTTCAGCGGCTGCGCTGCTCTCCTCCCCGGCAACCTCGTCCTTCCCGGCAGGCTTCACCTCCACTACCACCTCTGCGTCGCTAGCTTCCCACTCTGTGAAGCCGACGCTGCCGGCCTCTGCGGCAAGATTTGCCTCTTCCACCCTAGTAGCAATGTAAGCTACTTCTTGGTCGGTGGTGGCTCGGATGAAATCTGACTCTTTCCGAACAGGCCTCTCCGTCAAGCTGTTAAAGAATTTCTGTGCTTCCTCCTCGCTTGGCTCAGCCCAGGTCGGGTCAAGGCCGTGGGCGTTGAACATCGGCAAGAAGGCAATGATTGACCCCAAGGCAGAGTTGTTGCACAAGGGGACAATCCTTGCCGGCAGCCGGTGTTTGTCTTCGCGCTGGAATAACTTTTGGTGGAGAGCGCCAAGCTGCATGGTGGTCAGATTGTTGTTCAGCCCGGGGCGCAGTCTCATGACATCTGCCACGTTCTTGTACTCCCAGACTGGCCTTCCCCTGTTCTGCAGAGGGGCGATGCGGCGGTGGAGAAAGTCGAAGCCGATCATCTCCATCGTCAGCCCGGCAGCCTTCAAGCGAAGGATCCTGGTAGTGGCGATTGTGAGCCTCTCGTCTTCCGCAGTGAGATCGCCCCAATCCTTGCCGCGGACCACCTTCTGTTGCCGGGGATGACAAAAAGGATGAGGATCTGCTTCCTGGATCCAGCACCATTCGGCCCGCCACTCGTCCCACTTTTCACGGTAAACTCCCTCTGGGTATATCTCTTTGTTCCAAGCCCTTGGAATCCAGCCAATAGATCCAGAGAGAGCCTCTCCTTTTTGGATACGAGGGTAGAAATAATGGTGGAAAAGAGCAGAATTGGGGATCACGCCAGCGAAATTCTCACAGAGATGGGCAAAGATAGACATGCAAAGTACTGCATCCGGCGTGAAATCAAGAAGGCGGAAGCCGTACGTGTACATGATGTCGTTGAAGAAATCAGAAAAGGGGGGACAGAGCCCACAATAGAAATATGCAGTGAAGAAGGGGTATCTGTCCGATCCACCTTTGGAGCAAGCACCTGGGATTACGCGTGTGGCGGGGTGAGCTTGAGTTCCCTTCGCCCACATGCATTGGTATCGCCCCTTCAAAGCTTCAGCATTGAGCGTCGGAGGGAAGACGATGAGCCTCTTCCGCATCTTCACCAGTTCGCTCTCCGAAACTTCGGCTTTCGCCTCCTTGCCCTTGCCTTTGCTGGCCTTGGGCGGCATGGTGACTGTGAGGATGGAAGCTGGGTGCAGAGCGAGCGCGGGAGGGCGGGCGGAAGAGGAAAAGGTTTCGCTCTGAGCTCGAGAAGAGGAAGGCGATGGCGATGGCCAGATTGAGAAGAAGAGGGGGGTAATAGGTTTGCGCCTCTGCGACTTCTCCTTTTTATGGGGAAGGAGTGGGGCCGCCTTGTTTATTCCCCAATATGAATGCACCTCTATAGGCGCGAGACAGTTTGCAGCCTTTTTGGCACGCTTCCCACGTCACGCGCTCCGCGTGCGTAGTGGGGGGCACAGTAAAGCGACATATTTACGAGCAATTAATCCCCTGCCACGCGTGCCCGTGCACTGTTTGGGCCTAGCCCAACAACGCCTCGCACTCATGTATGGCCTAGGCCCGGGGGCTCCTGTCGGTGTACTAAGTATTGGGCCACTAGTACCTCGTACTTGTGCACGGGCAGTTGTAGCCATCCTCACGGCAAGGCTTACCGGGAACAGTTCGAGGTTGATTCAAGCCATTAAGGGAATCATCAAGTCAGAGATCTGAGGATCAGCAGATAAGCAAAGTTGGAAATCGAAGGCCAGCTTCCCCGGCAAGATCCTTGCCGGGATGGCCCGTGGAGCCCGGCAAGGCTTGGTTCCCAGCAAGGCTTGGCGCCCGGCGAGCCCTGGCGCCCGGCAAGGTTTGGTGCCCGGCAAGGATCGGCGCCTGGCAAGATTCCGCCACTGTGCCACCGCTTCGGCACAGTAACAAGTCTGACATTCTGGCTCCTTCCCTGGATGCATGGCGATGCGCCAGTGGAGGAGAGCTTAAGCGGTGCTGATGGGATGGCCCCTTTTTCCATCCCCAAGAAAGTGAGGACAGCTAAACGGACACCTCACGGTGCATTAAATACGCTTGTCCTAGTCCGTCAGGGGTTAGGTATGATACCCTGTAGCTACTTTACACCTCAATGTATGTACATTTTGCCACTGTGGAGACCCCTTTGAGCATATAAAAGGAGGCCCAAGGCAACTGCTACAAAAGAGGAGAACTTCCGGCCCATTCTGCATGCGTAGCTGCTCTTTGAACACACTGTTCACTGCAAGCGGTCCTGAAGGCTGGGCTCAAGAACATCAATAAGAACACAAAGCAGGAGTAGGGTTTTACGCGGATCAGCGGCCCGAACCTGGGTAAAAACTTCCCGCGTCGATCACTGGTTCTGCTCTTTGCGTATACCTCTCCCCCCGCCGAATCGTAAAGGGGTCTCTTGGGATCCCATAGGTGTCGTACGCCGACACCATGGCATGTTGTTCATATCATCAGCCACATCAGTACGATAAAACAGGAGATGACAAAGGTGCAAACGTGGGCTGCTTCACCACACACTGGATTATAGATCCACAAAAACAAGCATACATATAGGGAGTATTGAGTAATGTGCATGGTATGAATATGGAATTTGGCTTTACAAGTAAAACTTGGAACTTACAGTTGTTGCGAACATGCATTTTGATAGAAACAGCAAACTAAATAGCAGTTGATGATAGGGAGTATGAGCAAATTAAATAGCAGTTGAGGATAAAGGCTTTAGAAGGACTGACTTACTTTAACAGTTAACATCGGCTTTATAATGCCCTTCTCCATGTCAAGGGAAGGATAACTCAAGAATTTCAGCACAGAATCTTCTTCATAAGCATTGCCTGTACTCTACATTTTGTAGAGAGTAATTATAGATATGATAATACTGGAAGGGATAGAGGATAATGAAGATAAGATGCAGATTGATGCTACATAATCAACTACCAATCCCTAGAAGTACAAGCGTTACAAGACAAAATGTACTGACAAGAGCAATGGGCTACACTTCTGCACTGGCATTGTCTGTGTATTCAACTTTTTGGTAAGATTAAATATAGATCTGATATTTTTTAGTAAATGGTGGGCGAGGGAGATAAGATGCAGAATGCTACACAATGAACCAATCCCTCTTCCCATAATATAAGAGTGTTTTGAACACTGGTGTACTGTACAAAACGCTCTTATATTATGGGATAGAGGGAGCAGCTGTTAATGTAAGTACAGTGATAGACGACGTTCAGTCCTTACAAGAGGACTGCAGAGCTAAACCTCTTCAAAAGCATTGGGTTGATTCTAAATTTATGTAAGAGTCGGTACGGATCTTATAATGTCCACCAAATGGAGGATTACGAGGCTAACATGTGCAGTGATGCTACATAATCAACCAGCTATGAAAGTAAGTATGGTCATACAGGGCAAGAGGTACTCACAAGAGCAATGCAGTGTTCAGTATAGTTGCGAGATTCTATGGTCCCTTGAGAATGAATGTTCTTCTGCAAACAGTTTTCATACAAGTGAGACATTAAGGAAAATGCAGACATGTAGTTCAAATTGTGATGTGATATCATAGACAGTACCTTACGCTGCATACGAGACCAATGTGTAACAAGATTATTCTAGCCACTGTCTGATAAATGTAGCACCGGAGACTTTACAGAAATTTCATTTAGAGGCTTGCCATTGAAGTGCGCTTGCCTTAGGTAGGAACGATACTTCATCAACGAGTGCTTGAAAAGCGCAACCAACCCTTGCTCGTCTTGACTATCCAGTTTGGTCCTCGCCTATTTAAAAGAATGAAGTCTTGTGTCTTCTGTCAGTAGAAACATATGCAATAATTACCATGAATAACATTAGTACATTACTTATGCGTAAGTTGCAGAGGAAGAGTGGAAATTGTTCTTTGTCTGTGGTATAATCTTTCCATGAAGGAAAGATGCGCACAAAGTTCCTGACAACAATATAAGCTTCGTCTTCTAAACTGGGAAGAAGTGGAATAGGAGTCCTATTTGCTGCAATTGGGGCTCTCTCTCTTATTAGAAAAGGGATTTGGCAACTGGATTTGGTGTACTCTTTGCTGGAATGGGGGTTTTGCGTCGTAGAGCTAGTGCTATGTCAACTGGCATCATCATACTGTTTGCGGCAGTTGGGGTCTGCTGAGTTGGGGCATCAGAGATGGCCAGTGTAGTAGGGCTAGAGTCTGCTAGAGTTGTAGCCGTGTTTTCTGGGTCTGGTGATATTGCAACTACACCTAGTGGGCTATTTGATTTATCAGGTGTCACTACCTTTTCCAAATACTTTGTTCGTGCTCCTCCGTGATCATCAATCGCCCTCTTCCTTTTGAACGTCTGATACACAAGAACAGCATTTGAATGGATAAATATGGTATGATGACAGATGGAATATGTATTGAAAATGGATAGGCAGGGCGTATTCACATACACGATGTGTAAACTAAGCTAATGGTAGTGCAACAAAGTAGAAGCAATGCAAAGCATCAGTTGCAAGATATGTGCGACCAATATAACCTTGGAAAGTTAGAGCAAGCACCTTGATGGGTGAATAAGATAGGGCATCTGCCTCTGACTCCTCCACTAGGGAGCTACATTGACTTAGGTCTCCCTCTAGCTCAGAATCACTGTTAGGTTCATATTCTGAGCATGAATCTGTAGGTGGAGAGAGTTTGCATTGCATTGCATCCAGACTTGATTTCAGTCCCTTAATGCCAAGTTTGAGAGCCATGGCATTGTTCTGCTTTATTCTTTTCATGCGCGCAAGCTCATAATCATTATGATGCTGTTCAGTATTTGAGATTCATGAAAACATAAAAAGTAGTCAGATTATCTATGGAATGCATTGCGGATTCAACTCAAAGAGTGTCTCCCTATAAACCCCTGCGTATACAAAGTTCACCCCCAACCGTGCTGACCAGACCACACACAAAAATACAAACCTCTTATGACTCTATAACAGGCAGACACACATTTCAAAACTGAAGTAGGAACATTAGAATCATATCAAATTCGTATTTGAACAAATAAACTAAGGAATTATGAGTGGCATAATGTTTAGCTTCAAGGGTGGAGTGCTGGTAGTGCGACACAAAGCAAGTAGGCAGATTGTATTCCATGTAAAAGATTGTAGTCTATGTAAAAGGTGGATATGGCACTTTCTTTCTATACAATGCAGTGTTTGTTGCCCACACATGATGGAAGAGATCACACAGATAAATACTATTCACTCATGTCTGCGGTTCTAGTATTTTGAAACAGGGTGGTCCACCCTAAAAGAATATTGACAACAAATATGACAAGGCAAGCATAGAGGTAGTCAATCAATCATTACTTGTGAGCTTACTAGGACAAGTATGCAGAATTGTAACTGCAGTAAGAGACCGTCCAAAATCTGAATCAAGAAGTTGGTCTAGCACTTATTGTTTGCAACTAATCGACGTGAATAATTGGATATCATATCGAATGAGTAAGAAAGACAAGTAAAATTGTCAACAAACCTAGCTTGCAGTAGTAATCTGGGTCAATGTCACTATGACCAACAATCCAAAATGACTAGTGTCTATTCCTAGGGCCAGAATTTTGAAATCCTGTGAACTTTACAGGTACTAAAGATTACTAAAATACATTTGAACCATTAAATGTAGGTAGCACTCAGTACACAACAAACCCTAATAAGAGTCCTGCCTAATGAGTAATGAATCAATTAGAAAATGGGTGATGAGGAGTGGTTGCTGAGTGTTGAGGACGTATCTCAGGATAAATCGGGTTGGCTTGGTGGCTGCTGCACGCGTGAGCCCTGAATGGACTGGGAAGGTATGCACGGCGGCGCTCCCGGGCAGCGGTGACGCTATTGGGCGAGCGGCTCCTGACCTCTTGTTAGTCCGGTGTCTCCTCCTAGAGTCATGTCGTCCGAGGACGGCATGTCGCCAGTGAGGCAGGCGGCTGGGGCGAGTAGAGATCGGAAGCACAACAGAACAGAGAGGAATCGGGGCCTGGGCCGACCCAAAATCCCAGGGTGGGCCGCGGCCCACCGTGGGCACCCTGTAGATCCATTTTCGAAACTAAATTAGGAACATTTAGCTAACCAATTAAATGACTCTGTTTTAATAATATCAGATTCGTATTTGAACAACTAAGCTTGTTTAGCTTGATGGGTGGACCAGTGCTATTATGACACAAAGCACGTATGCTGATTGTATAGTGATCCTAAAAGGGGGGAAACCCTAAGCATGATCAATTAAACCCTATTATAACTGTGCCATGGCAGATTTGAAGCTGCAAACCGCAGAAATGCTATTTAGCAACCATTGTTTGCTTCGAACTAAGAACTAAATTCTAAGAGCAGAAAAGAAAGTACAGTAACCAAGTTACGATTTATTTTCTGGTTGAGATCAAAAAGTTCAGCAGATATGAAGTAGTACCACCTCTCTTGCGGCACTGTGTAGGCATCGGGGGTGCGATGGCTGTCGGTGGCGTTGAAGCAGATCTGCGATGGTAGACGGGTGCATCGGGGGATAAGTCCCGTTGTGGTGGATGAGAAGGTCGTGGGAGCGGCCCCGGCAAGGAGGACGACGGCGCCGATGAAGCGAGAGGACGCGATGCAAGGCTCCTGGTCCATCGCCGTGGATGAGAAACGTCCATCGCTAGCAGTGGACGACGCGGTCTTGGTAGGCGCTCCGGCATGGTGGAGGACGGCGGTGATGGATAAGGTGGAGGACGGCGGCGATGGATGGGGTGGCGGACGGAGGAGGCTGGTGTGGGGATGGTGTTCTAGCATGGACGGTGTATCAATGGGAAAATGGAGGGAGAGGTATGGGGAACCATGTTTTTGGGACGCGCCTGTCTGAAATATGGGAAAGTTATGAACTTAGCCCCCGTTTAAAATTTGGACGTCTCGTCGGTTGGGGATAGGACGGTAATCTCGCATCTCCCCAATATTTGCCTAGAGCGATTTCGGGCGACGAGAGGGTGTTTTGGTGCCCACGGTTGGCGCCCACGGTGTATGAACGGGGCTGACAGGTAGGGCGGTTGTGTCACGTTTGAGTGAAGTTACAAACCTGCCCCTATTGAAAATATTTGCCTACATCGATTTCGGTCGAGTCAAGTTTGTTTTGCTGCCCACCATCTATGAATGGGGAAATGGAGGGAGAGACAGAGGTCTTTTGGACGAGCTTGAATCAAATGTGTTTTGCCGCCCACGTTTGGCGCCCACCGTGTCTGAATGGGCTCAGAGACGGTCGTGTCATGTCTAATTGAAGTTACTAACCTACCCCTATTAAGAGCAGTGGAAATCGGCCGATGGATTGTCCGTGTAAGGGGTAGACAATAATTTCCATCTCGCAAACACTGGCTTTGGCCAGCCGACGTGGAAGTGGATATTTTGCCGCTTCTTTCAAATTTTGGGACAATAAGCATCCACGTTTACCCTGGCAACTAAATTTGAATCCATTTTGTATCCTTATACGAATCTTTATAAATCTTTCTATGTGTTTTATATATCTTCAAAAGCACAACAAAGATGTATTCCACTGTCATATATGTATATGATTTAAAAACGCTGATACTCGAATTCAGAAGCTAGAATCCAGTTTAAGGTGAATTCGAATATTTGAAAGCACTTTATGTCCAACTCAAGTGTCACACGCAGCATAATGTGTACTCACATTTAGATATGTACACAAGCGATGTCTCAAGATTCAAAATACTGAGTCAATCAACCAATAATGTACAAAACTAACAGACATATAAACACTTATAGAGTATATGGATCAATAATATCAACTAACATACATAAGCCAGGCCGCTGTACTTTTTTTGCTAGAAGAGCATTATTTTTTTAGCGAAGCTAGTACAACATCTTGGCCCTTTCAGATGCGTGTGATACGTCTCCATCGTATCTATAATTTTTGATTGTTTCATGCCAATATTATACAACTTTCACATATTTTTGGCAACTTTTTATATGATTTATTGGACTAACCTATTGATCCAGTGCCCCAGTGCCAGTTCCTATTTGTTGCATGTTTTTTGTTTCGCAGAAAATCCATATCAAACAAAGTTCAAACGCGATAAAAATTTACGGAGAATTATTTTGGAATATTTATGATTTTTGGGAGGTGGAATCAACGCAAACGAGGGCCCACAGTGACCACAACCCACCAGGGCGCGCTGGACACCCCCTGGCGCACCCAGGTATCTTGTGCCCTCCTCGAAGGTCAGTTGGGGCCCTTCTTCTGGCGCAAGAAAGATAATTTATGGAAAAAAATCATGTAAAAATTTCAATGCAATCGGAGTTACGAATCTCCGGGAATTTAAGAAACGGTGAAGAGCCAGATCTGGGAAACGCGAAACAGAAGAGAATAGAGAGGGAGATCCAATCTCGGAGGGGCTCCTGCCCCTCCACCACCATGGAGGCCATGGACCAGAGGGGGAACCCTCCTCCCATCTAGGGGGGAGGCCAAGGAAGAATAATAAGGAGGGGGGCTCTCTCCCCCTCTCTCCCGGTGGCGCCGGAGTGCCGCCGGGGCAAGGATCGTGACGGCGATCTACATCAACAATCTTGCTACCGTCAACACCAACTTTCTCCCCCTCTATGCAGCGGTGTAACACCCCTTCTCCTCGCTGTAATCTCTACTTAAACATGGTGCTCAACTCCATATATTATTTCCCAATGATCTATGGTTATCCTATGATGTTTGAGTAGATCCGTTTTGTCCTATGGGTTAATGGTGATCTTGGTTGGTAAGATTGTATATTTTATTTATGGTGCTGTCCTACGGTGCCCTCCATCTCGTGCAAACATGAGGGGCCCCCACTGTAGGGTGTTGCAATATGTTCATGGTTTGCTTATTGTCGGTGTTGCGGGGGTGACAGCAGCCTAAACGCGGATAAGTGGGTTATGGCGTATGGGAGTAAAGAGGACTTGATACTTAATGCTATGGTTGGGTTTCATGACCTTGATGATCTTTAGTAGTTGCAGATGCTTGCTAGGGGTCCAATCATAAGTGCATATGATCCAAGTAGAGAAAGTATGTAAGCTCATGCCTCTCCCTCATATAAAATTACAAGAATGATTACCGGTACTTGTTATCGATTGCCTAGGGACAAATGACTTTCTTGTTGACAAAAGCTATCCACTTTTATTACCTTGCAATTTATTCATAGTTTTATTCTCGCAAAGTACTCATAGTTTTATTCTTGCAAAATAGTTTCACACTTGTTTTAGGTAAAGTAAACGTTTAGTGTGCGTAGAGTTGTATCGGTGGTCGATAGAACTTGAGGGAATATTTGTTCTGCCTTTAGCTCCTCGTTGGGTTCGACACTCTTATTTATCGAAGAAGGCTACAAACGATCCCCTATACTTGTGGGTTATCAAGACCTTTTTCTGGCGCCGTTGCCGGGGAGTAATAGCGTGGGGTGAATATTCTCATGTGTGCTTGTTTGCTTTATCACTAAGTAGTTTTTATTTTCTGTTCTAAGTTGTTCTCTATCTTTAGTTATGGATATGGAACACGAAACACCAAAAAAATTAGTTGTACCTACTAAGCCAATGGTTGAAGAACCACCCAAAATCTATCATACTACTGAAGCTTTTTATTTGGATCATCTTCGATCCCTATGTGCTCGTGCTGAAAACCCAACTAGCTTAGTTGAGGGAAAATCATTAGATGAGCATGCTTGTTTTGTGCGACACCGTTTATCTCAAAAAGGGAAACTTTTACTGCATCAAATTAATACTATGCAATGCTATGCTTGGAATTTATGTGAAATACATGATTTTACTTGTTGTTCTGAAGACCCTAAGAAACACCTTCCTTATCAATGTGAGTTTAGAGATAATGGAATTTTATCTTCTTATGCCAAGGGTGTTTATAATTATTATGATATTGAACAAATTGAAGAATTTGTTACTTTTAAGGGTGCTTATGAAATTGCTTCTTTGATTGAAAAGTATGATGCTACTCTTTACAAATCTGAAAATTTTGCCGTACTTAAACATTGCTATGAAAACTATGCTTCCAATGCTTATGTTAAAGAATATATTGAGTACTTCTCCGCTGTCCAAGAAGAGACTAATATTTTGCAGGAGTCTATGGAAGAAGAAATTGATGAAACTGTGAGCTCATTGGATGAAAAAGATGATGAGGAGAGCGAAGAACAAGCGGAGGAAGAGCGAATTGATCACCCGTGCCCACCTTCTAATGAGAGTAACTCTTCAACTCATACATTGTTTAATGTCCCTTCGTTCTTACCGAAGGATGAATGCTATGATAATTGCTATGATCCCGTTGATTCATTTGAAATATCCCTTTTTGATGAACTTGATGATTGCTATGCTTGTGGCCTTGATGCCAATATGAATTATGCTTATGGAGATGAACTTGCTATTGTCCCTTATGTTAAAAATGAAATTGTTGCTATTGCACCCATGCATAATAGTCCTATTATCTTTTTGAATTCTTCAAACTACACTATATCGGAGAAATTTGCTCTTATTAAGGATTACATTGACGGGTTGCCTTTTACCGCTACACATGATGATTTTGATGATTATAATATGCATGTTCTTGATGCTCCTACTTGCAATTATTATGAGAGAGGAACTATATCTCCACCTCTCTATGTTTCCAACACGATAAAATTGCAAGAAACTGCTTATGCTATGTATTGGCCTTTACTTGATGTGCATGAATTGTTCTTGTATGACATGCCGATGCATAGGAAGAGAGTTAGACTTCGTCATTGTATGATATATGTTGCTTTGTGCTCACTACTAAATGCCAAATCATTGTTAATTAAAATTGGCTTTGATATACCTTGGGATCCGGGTGGATTCATTACTTAAGCACTTTATGCCTAGCTTAATGGCTTTAAAGAAAGCGTGCCAGGGAGACAACCCGGAAGTTTTAGAGAGTCATTTTATTTTGTTGAGTGCTTTTATAAAGTTTAAAAACAAAAAAATATAGAGGGGAACCTTAAAACTTCACAAAAAGAGAAGCGATTGAAAGGTGATGCATTGGAGAAGTGAGGGTCGACCTTGAACACTTGTGTTCATGCTCATGGAAACAATGTAAATTTTTTATGAACATTCTCACAAAAATAATTATCCCCTTGTACAAAACCACTGTATTATAAAAATAATGTGCCAAGATTTGCCATTAGGATGATTAGATTGCTTGTTGGTATGTGCGGTGCAGAAACAGAAACTTTGGCTGTAGTGCGTGATTTTACATTTTTTACTGGAATGTCAAAAATTTCTGAAACTTTTTGAAAAGTATTTATATGAAAAATTGTTATTTTTTCCTCATTTTTCAGAATTTTTGGAGTAACATAAGTATGGTAGGTCTTCAGATTGCTACAGACTGTCCTGTTTAAGACAGATTCTGTTTTTGATGCATTGTTTTGCTTGTTTTGATGAAACTATCGATTTTTTTCGGTGGTATAAGCCATGGAAAAATTATATTACAGTAGCTACAATGCAAAAACAAAATATTAATTGGTTTTCAACAGTACTTAGAGTAGTGATTTGCTTTATTATACTAATGGATCTTACCGAGCTTTCTGTTGAGTTTTGTGTGGATGAAGTGATCAAAGATCGAGGAGGTCTCGATATGAGGAGAAGGAGGAGAGGAAAGAGCTCAAGCTTGGGTATGCCCAAGGCACCCCAATTAAATATTCAAGGAGACTCAAGCATCTAAGCTTGGGGATGCCCCGGAAGGCATCCCATCTTTCTTCAACAAGTATCGGTATGTTTTCGTCTTCGTTTCGTTCATGTGATATATGCAAATCTTGGAGCGTCTTTTGTGTTTATTTTTCAATTTTCTTTTATGCACCATGCTGGTATGAGATATTCCATGGTTGATTTATAGAATGCTCATTGCACTTCACTTATATCTTTTGAGTATGGCTTTATAGAATGCTTCATGTGCTTCACTTATATCATTAAAAGTTTGGATTGCCTGTTTCTCTTCACATAGAAAACCGTTGTTTGTAGAATGCTCTTTTGCTTCACTTATATTTATTAGAGCATGGTATTTTGTAGAAAGAATTAAACTCTCATGCTTCACTTATATCTATTTAGAGAGTCAATAGGAATTGGTCAATTGCATGGTTAGTCATAAAATCCTACATAAAACTTATGGATCACTGAATATGATATGTTTGATTCCTTGCAATAGTTTTGCGATATAGAGATAGAATATGTGGGAGGTACTAGTAAACGGTTGTGGTTAGTAAGAATATTGGTGTTAAGGTTTGTGATTCCCAAAGCATGCACGTATAGTCTCTCGTTATGCTATGAAGTTGGAGCATGATTTATTATTGATTGTCTTCCTTATGAGTGGCGGTCGGGGACGAGCGATGGTCTTTTCCTACCAATCTATTCCCCTAGGGGCATGTGTAGTAGTACTTTGCTTCGAGGGCTAATAAACTTCTGCAATAAGTATATGAGTTCTTTATGACTAATGTGAGTCCATGGATTATACGCACTCTTACCTTTCCGCAATTTGCTAGCCTCTACGGTACCGTGCATTGCCCTTTCTCACCTCGAGACGTGGTGCAAACTTCGCCGGTGCATCTAAACCCCGTGATATGATACGCTCTATCACACATAAGCCTGATTATATCTTCCTCAAAACAGCCACCATACCTACCTATTATGGCCTTTCCATAGCCATTCCGAGATATATTGCCATGCAACTTCCACCGCTTCTGTTTTGATGACTTGAGCATTCATTGTCATATTGCTTTGCATGATCATATAGCTGACATAGTAGTTGTGGCTCAGCCACCGTGCACCATTTTTTATACATGTTACGCTAGATCATTGCACATCCTGGTACACTGCCAGAGGCATTCATATAGAGTCATATTTTGTTATAAGTATCGAGTTGTAATTTTGAGTTATAAGTAAATAGAAGTGTGATGATCATCAATTTTCATTATTAGAGCATTGCCCCAGTGAGAAAGGATGATGGAGACTATGATTCCCCCACAAGTCGGGATGAGACTTCGGACAATGAGAGAAAAAAAAAGAAAAAAAAAGAAAAAAAAGGAAAAAGGAAAATAAAAAAGAAGAAAAAAAAGGAAAAAAAATACAAAGAGAGAAGGGGCATGCTAGTTCCACACTTGTGCTTCAAAGTAGCACCATGTTTTTCATATGGAGAGTCTCCTATGTTGTCACTTTCATATACTAGTGGGAATTTTTCATTATAGGATTAGATGCACACCCACTTAGTTTTCATATTGAGCTTTCATACACTTATAGCTCTTACTGCATTTGTTGCATGGCAATCCCTACTCCTCGCATTGATATCGATTGATGGGCATCTCCATAGCCCGTTGGTTAGCCGCATCGATGTGAGACTTTCTTACTTTTTTGTCTTCTCTATATTTACCCCTATCATTATACTCTATTCCACCCGTAGTGCTATATCCATGGCTTGTGCTCATGTGTTGCGTGAGGGTTGAAAAAGCTGAAGCGCGTTAAAAAGTATGAACCAATTGCTCGGCTTGTCATCGGGGTTGTGCATGATAAATACTTTGTGTTAAGAAGACAGAGCATGACAAGACTATATGATTTTGTAGGGATAGCTTTCTTTAGCGTTGATATTTTGAAAGACATGATTGTTTATTGGGATGCCTGAGTATTGATGTCTTTATGTCAAATTATAGACTATTGCTTTGAATCACTTATGTCTTAATATTCATGCCATGACTAGACATGTGATCAAGTTTATGCTGGGTAGCATTCCACATCAAAAATTATCCTTTTTATCATTTACCTACTCGAGGACGAGCAGGAATTAAGCTTGGGGATGCTGATACGTCTCTGTCGTATCTATAATTTTGGACTGTTTCATGCCAATATTATACAACTTTCACATATTTTTGGCAACTTTTTATATGATTTATTGGACTAACCTATTGATCCAATGCCCCAGTGCCAGTTCCTGTTTGTTGCATGTTTTTTGTTTCATAGAAAATCCATATCAAACGAAGTCCAGACGCGATAAAAATTGACGAAGAATTATTTTGGAATATTTATGATTTTTGGGAGGTGGAATCAACGCAAACGGGGGCCCACAGTAACCACAACCCACCAGGGCGTGCCGGGCACCCCCTGGTGCGCCTAGGTATGTTGTGCCCTCCTCGAAGGTCGGTTGGGTCCCTTCTTCTGGTGCAAGAAATATAATTTATGGAAAAAAATCATGTAAAAATTTCACCACAATCGGAGTTAAGGATCTCCAGGAATTTAAGAAATGGTGAAGGGCCAGATCTGGGAAACACGAAACAGAAGAGAACAAAGAGGGAGATCCAATCTCGGAGTGGCTCCTGCCCCTCCGCCGCCATGGAGGCCATGGACCAGAGGGGGAACCCTCCTCTCATCTAGGTGGGAAGCCAAGGAAGAAGAAGGAGGGGGGCTCTCTCCCCCTCTCTCCCAGTGGCGCCAGAGTGCCGCCGAGGCAAGGATCGTGACGGCGATCTACATCAACAATCTTGCTACCGTCAACACCAACTCTCTCTCCCTCCCTCCCACCCTCTCTCACATGATACATGCATTGCCTATCTAGACCCCCCCTCTCGTGCGCACGCACGCACATTGTCTATCTAGGTCACTCTCTCGAGACTGTCTCACTCTTTATTCCGCACGGCGGCCCACACTTGCTCAATCTCGCTCTCTTTATCTAAGTCTCGATTAACCTCGCTTTCTCTCACACACAAATGATATATCTCCCTGTTCGGGCCTTGATCGACACACTCTATACTCTCTCACGCAGATTGTCTATCTAGGTCAGTCCATCCAAGCCGCCCCCACTCTTTCGACCTCATGGCTGGCCACGCTCGCTCGCTCAATCTCTCTCTTTCTCTCTCTCTCTCTCTCTCTCTCTCTCTCTTTCTCTCTCTATCTCTATGTATGTCTCGATTGACCTCACTCTTTCTTAGACACAAACGATATATCTCCATGTTTGAGCCCAATTTGACATATTCATATTGTATACTCTCTCACGCACATTGTCTATCTAGGTCACTCTCTCCAACCCGTCTCACTCTTTCGATCACATGACGACCCACACTCACTCAATCTCTCTCCCTTTATCTATGTATCGATTGACCTTGATTCCTCCCACGCACAAAATATATCTACATGTCTGTGACTGGATCATCTCTCAAGCTCTATCTTACAGCTCTCACCCTTCCCAAAAGCTCAATCGGACAATATCTCTCCAGAGCATATATATCTTTTCAACGAATGCCGGACCACACTCACTTTGTCTCTCTATCAATCCGTGTCTCGATTGACCTCTCTTTCTCACGCCGTATCTTCCACACATTGAAGCTACCTCTCCATCCCTCACAAAGCCGGAGCTATTTACATTGCGAGGGGGACTCCAACCTTGGATTATTTGTGAAGGCATTTATTCCAGTGGGTTTAGATTATATTTTCGTAGCATTCGGCCCACAACTACTCCAAACACCGTTGCAACCCCCGCACCTCCCCCAATTGATTTCCCTCTGGCTCGGTCACTGCTCTCTCGCACGTCCTTTCTCACCTTCCACGTCGCACCATGGTATTTTTGCAAAAAACTATGTTGTTCTCTTTAATTATTACAAATAAGCTACAAACTACACACCGATAGTCCACCTGTAATGGAACAAATTTCGACCCACAAATTAAAGTGCTACAAACTACACACCGAGAGGCCCACCTATCATGGAACAAATTTGGACCCATATACAAATTAAAAATGAAAAAGGACGAGGATCGAACATGCGACCAGGGCCTTCAAGCCACACGTTAATAGGCAACATCGTAGCAATGTTTGTTGTACCCCCCTTTGTTGATATAATGTTTTGTATATTACCATAGCCTATTTAATGGATAACATGTTTTAATATTAATTTTAGTACATTAGTGGGACCGGCTCGTTAGCACGTATTATTTGCCTTCACTTACTGGTGGCTTCCATGTCTGCTCTCTCTCTCTCTCTGTCCTCCCCTTCTACGTTTAGACGCACGGGCAAACACGAAGAACGTGCGGGCGATGTTGTCGTTGACCATATCTGGACGCGTTCACAAGTTACGGCACCAGTTTCACGTACTAGTAGTATTATACATGTAACAAGTTTAGGAACAAAAGTGACTGTGACGGACAAGTTAGGCTAGTTGTAGTACTATTTATCTACTACTCCGTCATAATTAAATGCGTGGATAAATAGATGTATCACCTAGTGCTCGAACAAGGGGACTGGTCGTGCCCTACAAGTATTTGGAATTGACTTCCCTAAAAAAATATTTGGAATTGACGTGGTATTTAATATGAAATGTTTGTGATGAGAAGGAATACATGTGGCTTGATGATGTTTTATATTTAATTTGATACGACTCTAGCAGAACATTTAATCGATCAAACCATAGATTTCATTTAGTCTGACTCCGACTTTACATTCATACGACGATCGAACTAAAATAAATGGAAATGATAAATCCCAAATGTTCGGATTTTAAGCATGGCAATCCGAACATTTTTCATGGCAAATTTAGATTACGCGGCGGTGGCGGGGGCGTCTTGCGGTGGGAAGCGGCTCCTCTGCCATGCTGTGTGTGCCGTCAGGCCACTGACCGACGGCGACGGCGACGGCGGCGTCTTGCGCCGTTGTTGGCGTATTCCTGGATGTTGGCCGTAGCTTCAAGGAAGGCCAGAATGTTCTGGACTTCGGTGTCCAGGAGCGAGTCAACTGGCAGGAGGAGGCGACTGGCATTGGTACAAGGAAGCGGTCGACGGCGGTGATCCATGCCGCTGAGGGGGACTGGCACCCGCGCGGGGACAGGCGATGGCAACGGCGCGGCCGAGACATTCGTGTGCATGGGCACCGGCATGGGTGCGCGTGTCAGTGCATGCGCAGGCGCATGCGCTAGCAGGTGCACCGGTACGGGCACGGGCATGCGCGTCAGTGCACGCACAGGTGCATGCGCTGGCAGGTGCACGGGCGCGTGAAAGTCAGCGGGGACCTTGTGGAACCCCGTGGCATCAAGCTCGGTGACAATGTGCGGCTCCCAGCCCATCAATGCCACGGGGATGGGCGCTGGCGCAGTCGGGGCGACGGGAGCCGGAACAGGAGCGGGGACAGGCACGGCGTCTTCCTGCAAGGCCAGTTCAAGCTCGTCCCAAAGCGCCTTATGTTCTTGGGACTCCGGCTGGGTGTCTTCCTCAGGAAACTGGAAGACTAAGGGTAGACCATCATGATGCGGCATGGCGTACGGTTAGGTCAGGCTGGTTGGAGGTAGACGATAGGAGAATCGGAGAGGAAGAACGAAGATTGTAGCGATACCAGGTAGTGCAGGGGTGATTTTAAACTGCAGTGCCGACGCCATTAAAAGTGGGGGCAGTTGGGACGAAGGTGGCAACGGAGCCTAGTCAAAGGGCTCGCCTCCCAGTGAGCCTGCGCAGTGGCCTGCTCGCACGCCTCCCGGTTAGCCGGCGCAGCGGTCTGCTCGCACGCCTCCCGTCGACTCACACGCTTGCTCAGACGGCACCTGCCGATGAGAAGAGGGACTCATGGCGGCACGTAAACGCCCATGGTTTGAATAGTGAAAGCGTTCGCGTTAACGTGACAGGTCTTTGTTCCAAAATACCTTGGCTCTTCATTTGTGCAACTTTTCATAAGCAGCTTGTCTCAAATTGAACAAAAAAATTACGACAGCATATTTGTGCCATATCACGAGACCATGCTCAGTTTCATGAATTTCAGGTCACTTTTGGATTTTCTGAAATTTAAAATCCAGGATTCAAAACAATATCATAACCTGCATCATGCAATAAATTTTCAAGCGATACATCTTTACTGTTGTAGATGTTAATATTTCTTAAGAAAGGATTTGGTCAAACATTTTGCTTAGTTAGACTTCAGACAAGTTATATATGCAGAGTAAAAGGATAATCCCTCTGTACCGGTGCATTGCTTGATATATTAACTCAAGTACTAGGCATGAACAAACGTGGCTCAATTCTGTGCTCATCCTGGTGTAGTACTCCTATTAGTACTAGGCAATGGAGTTGACGGGTGACCTTGGGTAGCGGCGACCGAGGGGATTGAACCGTGCTCGGCATGGTAGGTAACATTGTCTAGTTACTAAAGCATCCCTCCATTGTTCATCGATAGTCATTATGGACCGGGGACATTAGGGGAATTTCCTAGGGCTGGAATTCTGGCTGCCAGATATTTTGACTCGAAACGCGGAGGCTCGAGTGGTTGGGGTTGGCTAATGTGCGTACCACGCACGCCACCAGAAGGACACGAGCCCGTTTTTTTAGGATCAACACGAGCCCGGGTCTGGCTGGTACACCGTTGGGTGCTACCATTCAAGAATACAAAAGGAATCTTTTAAATTGCCGAACAAATCTATATGTATTACAATGCCTGTATTTTCCTTGCAAATTACTGGTCATTCCAAAAGGCACGGTAATTGATTTATGACGAGTTCTTGAATTAGAGTGAGTTTGTGATATAGTGATCTCAACGTGGATTCCACATTTCATGGTATCCCCAGTAAGTTTTTCATTGCAAATTCAAGTTTAAAAGATGAACGGTATGGTGGTGAGAAAACTTTGTATGTATCAAGCATATGACCACACACACACACACACACACACACACACACGCACGCACACACACAAATACAACAACAATCCAGTAAGTATAGTGCATCTATTTTTCCAAACCATGCATGTATGACACGAATTCAAAAATACTCCCTCTGTTCCTAAATATTTGTCTTTTAGAGATTTCAACAAGTGACTACATATGGAGCAAAATGAGTGAATCTACATTCTAAAAATATGTCTATATACATCCGTATGTGGCAGTCCATTTGAAATCTCTAAAAAGACAAATATTTAGGAATGAAGGGAGTAAAATGCAAGCCATGCATGGTCCTCAATTCAATATTTAAAATGAACAGGAAACTGAAACATGAATATTAAGTCTAGTACTACATACATGTGAATGTTGTGTTTAGGTCTCTCCATCGACCCCCACGCACACACACACATACTTCATGTATCGATTGATGTTCATTTCTTTGTTAATAGAGCTATTGGTATCCGACACACGCGCGCTCATTATTGCTCTTCACGTTTCGATCTCCATTTATGTCATTCCCGCCCTCACACTCTCAACAAATATATTTCTCACACACAACCTCGTCGTGCCCTCCATGACAAACGCTCCCTCTCTCTCTCTCTCTCTATCAAGACACATGTGTTGCCTTTGTAAA
Organism: Thinopyrum elongatum; assembly: GCA_011799875.1. NCBI lineage: Eukaryota > Viridiplantae > Streptophyta > Magnoliopsida > Poales > Poaceae > Thinopyrum > Thinopyrum elongatum. The sequence continues at coordinate 198,811,950 of CM022302.1, forward strand.
ACACCTTCACCGTGCGCGCACACACAAAGTCTATCTAGGCCACTCTCTCGGTAACTATCTCCCTCCAGCCCTCTCCACAGCTTCGCCGCACAATATCTCGGTGTATCGTCTTTAACATTCGAGTGTACGCTAGGCCACACTCCCTCGATCTCTCCCTCTATAAATGACTCGATTAATCTCGCTTTTTTGCGTCGTCTCTCTCACACATAGACGCTCGCACTACACCTCTTGCATATGCGGAGCTATGTAGATTGTCGGGGCTTAACCTCTCGACCTTAGATAAAATTGTGAAGCTCTGTTTAGGATTGTTTTGATTATATTTTTTGAACATTATATTTGTCCCCACCCTCCCAAACACCGATTGGTTGTGCACCCCCCTCCCCAGGAGAATATCAGGTGCCCCCACACCTTAGATGCTATATGCTGATACAAGTTCCTTGGAGCTTGTAGATCTGAGATATAGCAGCTCACAGGATGTCTTAATATTTTTACAGGAAACCTTAATGAGTTTGAGAATTGCACACAATTTGTACAAAAAACTACTCAGATGCCCTTGGATCCCATATCCAACGACCTCGAAGCTCGTATCACCGTAGCATCTAAGATGAAGGAGGACCTCATATTCTCCTGTATGTAAGAATATCATGTGCTGCCACACCTTAGATGCTTTGGTGATACAAGCTCTTCGGAGCCGTTGGATCTGTGATCCAACAACTCCTTGGTGGTTTGAATGTTTTTTTGCAGAAAAGCCCCCAAAGAGTTCGGCCACTGCTTACAAGCACAAAGACTGCTCAGATGCCATTGGATCTCAGATCGAACGACCTCGAAGCTCGTATCACCGTAGCATCCAAGCTGTGAGAGCACCTGATGTTTTCTCGCACGGGAGAATATGAGGTGCTCCCGCACCATAGATTCTATGGTGATACGAGTTCTCGGGAGATCTAACGGCTCACAGTAGGAGGTTTGAATGTTTTTGCAATATAGGCCTCAAAGAGTTTGGGAATTGCGCAGAAAGTACAAGTACTACGCATGTGGCATCTGATCACAGATCATACGACCTAGATGCTCGTATCATGGTAGCGGCTAATTAAGCTACGGGGAGCACCTAATATGAGCTACTGGGAGCCATTGGATCCAAGATGCAGCGGCACACACGAGGCATGAATGTTTTATTTGCAAAAAAACCTTGGAGAGTTTGGAAATTGTGCATAATTACAAAGACTACTCTCAAGCCATTGGATCTCAGATCCAACGACGTAAAAACTCGTATCACCATAGCATCTAAGCTGTGGGGTGGATGTGATATTCTATGTCGCTGTCATTTTTGTTCCTAAACTTGCAAAATACGTGTAACTGGTGTCGTTACTTGTCTAACCGCGCAAAGTGTTTGTGCAAAAAAGCCATCCTACACTGAAATATCGGAACAACACGCGGGGTCCCACTTGTCATTGATCAAATTTGGACCTAAAACTAACAAATCTGAAAGACGAGATTCGAACTGGCAACCTGGACTACAAAGCGTAAGTCGATAGCCTGAAACAGCAACGGTTGTTGGCTTTGTCGCATAACTTGATTTTATACAGTATTACATTGAGTAGAGTAGAGGGAGTGGCTCGTCAACACGTGCATGACCGTTGACTTACTTACTGGTGGGTCCCATGTTTGCGATCTCTCTCTCCTCTCCATCGTCTAACATTTAGACGCACGGGCACACATGAAGAGCGGCGCGAGCTTGCCGTGGTGTTATTATCTCTACTCCTATAAAAGACTCAGTTGGTGATGATGGTGTGTCTGCCATCCGTCATTTCTGACCATTAGATCTGCATCTAATGGCTGTGAGGTAAGTTGTGGCATTTTTGCAACAATAGCCCACTTCTCTGCTCCAATTTGCAGAAAACCCATTATTATCTTATAAGCAACCACATCCCTCCCTCACCTCATCAAAACAGCCGAAGAAATATATTTTGAGTGAAAAGTAATATATTTTTAGTGGTATATATGTATATCAAAACAAGAGTGTTTTCTTTCAAGTTTGTGAACAAGTACTATTCTACTTTGGTTCCATTACAATGCACGAGCACATTGCTAGTAACTAAAAAAATGCTTGGAAAATAGAAGAATCGCCTAGAACAAGAGACGTTATGGCTGGTCGAGACGGAGCTAACCACACCTATCCTTCGTGCCACATTAGCATGATGAAGCTGTGTGGCTAGTGGGGTGTTTTCGACCGACTGGCTGGGTCCCGAGGTCGAACCATAGGCAGTACGTGTGATACAGTATATTTTTACACGCACATTATTCCTCCGTGCCGAGACGTGGCAAACCCTACCGCGCAGTTTCTGGGTCCTCCCGGGTGGTGCATGCATATTTTCTTCCTTGCCGAGACGTGGGATGCCCTACCGTGCATTTTATGGGTCCTCCTCGGTTGTTGCGCCAAAGCAAGTAAATGAGTCGTCAAATCACAAAAGCCCACCTTTCCCGCCGAGTACATCAGTGAAGCACGGTGGCTAGCTAGTTGGGCTAGTGCGACCGATTAGCTAGGCCGCCGCCACATTTGTTTTTTCACCCCTGTTTTTCTCTCCTTGCTGGAAGGTAAATTTAAATATCCACCGCGGCGTTGCTCTAGTCTTTGGGTGCGGTAGGCGCAGCAGGATTTTTATTTTTTTGATTGACGAGAGCAGGCGCGGCAGCAATTAGTCATGATGACTCCGCCTGTAAAACCCACTGCTCCCTGATGTGAAAAATCATCGACTGGTGTTTTCCCATGGTGAAAACCAAAAGATTCACCCCGCTCCTCGGCTGGCTCCCTCCGCCTTCCCGTAGATTGCATTGCCTTTCAGCCGTTTCGCCCCCTTTGCTTCCTCTCCCCATTGCTTCGACCTGGTTCCATGGCGGCGCACCAGATCACGGAGTCTGAGGTGAGGCGCCTGACACAGGAGCTCCAGGCCAAGGATGCGGAGCTCAGGGCCAAGGATGTGGACCTCCGTGAGCTCAAGGAGGAGAGGAGTGCCATGCTCCTCCTTTATGTGCAGGAGTTTACGGAGCTTCAAAAGCGGCAGGCATCCACCACAAAGATGCTCGAGGCGTCGGCGGCATTGCTATAGAAAGCGGGAGATAGGATAGGTGGTCAGACGAGCCAGCTGGAGCGCGAGCGGGCCAATCGTGACGAGGTCCAGGATCGCCTCAACCACTTGATGGACCATGTTACCACACATGTGTTGTGGCTGCGTGATGCCTAGCATCATGCCAGCGTGACCATGCCGGCCATCGGGCTAAACCCGTTCAACCACCCCGTCGACTTCAACGAGCTATGGCTTCCTGACCTGGTTTCCTTCTTCACCTATATCTCCGAGGAGCTGAGCCATCTCCGTGCGATGGTGGGGGCAGAGCTGGAGAAGGAGGGGTTGCGGGCTGCCGTCGCTGTTGCTGGGCGAATCCTCTCAGGGCTTCGTCACCGGAATCCATTCGTGCCATTGGACGCCGTCTTTGACGAGCTGGCTCCCGTCGACCGGGAGCAGGCTCTGCGGGAGGTGGCACCCTGCATCACCAACGTCGTGCGCCTCGAGAAGCAGAGGGACTTCGGTGGTGTTTAGGCGTCCTCTGCATGGGCATGTCCATGTCTTGGTGCAACATGACCGTTGGATCAAACTCAGACGGTGCAGATCAGTCACTGTAGCACAAAGCGTGTGGGTGTGTTTGGTTGCATTCTCATCTCAATATAGTTGTTCCCTCTTTGTGCATGCTCATCTCAGCACCCCTCTTCATGCATGCTCCTAGTGTATTTGTGTTAACCTACTAGTGTGGACTCATGCACCCTTCATGCACTCTGCCAAACACTCAAAAGTGGGTTGAGAAGGGAACTTTTGCTCCCATCCCATGCACCCTTCATACACCCTGCCTAACATTGATTCGTGCTTCATATGGTTCATGTTCCGTGGAGTACTGTAGCATCATACTCTCCGTGCATTGTAGACCTAGTTTTGTTAACATTGATCTCACCATTCATTCTCGACCGGACAGTCAAAAAAGGGGTATGTTACATTACTGTTCATATAGTTGACATGCGCACAACATCATTTGTTATCGTCATATCTTACTACACTAGCAACAAGATTATGTAGTACTGACGTATGAACCACTGCACATGCCTAGTAGTAGGAGTACTGTGTAAGTTCAAGTGGCTGCCGTGTTTCGCACTCCTCCGTCGTAAGAGTGGAAATGCTTGTTGTAATCATTTTTTTTTCAGAAACAGTGGACACACTCTACCGTGCAGATCCTCCTCGACGGTCGTCATGAACCTTGCTACTCACTTTCACCGATGTGTGGGACAGCCAGCACCGGGTTCCACTTGCCATGCACTAAATTACTCCATACTAGAGTGCACAACTGCACGGTAGACTACCCCGGTCGAAGCGCCGCAGTAATGCCCAATGAGCCGTCAAATCACAAAACCCCCACCTTTCCAGCAGTAAGTTGGACGGACGAAGCAACCATCATTTCACTCTTCTCCCTCAGCTTCCTCTCTTGAAGAAAACCCCAACTTGCTTCTCCCTCATCTTGTTCCTCATTTCTTCAAGAAAACCCCGACGCGCTTCTGCCATTGTTCTTCTCTCCCAAAGAAGGAAAGGTGAGCGCTTCAATGGTGTTGATTCTGGCCGAAACTGATCCTATAACTCCCTCTCTATTCTTCTTTTGGGTTTGTGATTATGGTTTCTTTTCTTTTATTTCTATTTGACAGTTTCTTGATGGACCCTGGAGCACCGTCCGAAGTGATGTCTATGGCTCTGGCCAAAACCGTCGAGGCTCAGGGTACGAAGAAGCGCAAGCACCCCGTCGAGACTACCGCAGACAAGCTCAAGGCCATCGCCCTGTCCAAGCCCCCCTCTCCGGGATCCCTCATTAAGCAAGTCCAGGTAATATCTCTTCTTGACGATCTTTTTGGCGATCTTGATCGTGTTTTTTCATCTAACACGCAGTACTAGTACTAGTAGTACAACTTTTTGGGTGATCTTGCATGTGATTTTTGTGTGCCAAATGACGGTTCTAAATTGCTCTTTTGACCAAAACATGCGAGAGGTTCACATACATATGATTATTGCACACAACACTGATTTCTTATAGATTACTTTCAACTACTTTATGAACATCAATGCTAGCTGTAGGAAATGCAAGATTTTAGCTCTCATGCCTTTGAAGAGAGTATATTAGCCTCGGTAACTTGTGTTATGGACATTGCAAGTAATCCCTCTGCTCTCATGCCTTTGAAGACATGTTCTAGTGTCTTTGTTCACTCATTTCTGTGTGTATATGTAGTCTTATATGGAGTAAAATATCAAAAATCATCTTATATTTCTGAACGGAGGTAGTAATAAAATATTTGGTTTCTGTTTGAATTAGAACCAGGTCCGCGGTGGAGATGAAGTTCTCAAAGTCATGCCATGTGAATTGGAAGACCTGAGGATGAGTTCTACTACTAAACTATCCAGCTGATGTGTCCTTGTTGCCACATGTCGTGAACTAGTGTTTTCCTGTAGCATTGTTGTCAGTCATTTTCTCGAGGGTGTACTTCACCACAACAATTTCCTAGTTGTGCCTTTGATTATGAAGGGTGTGGTTCTTGTAAAGCTTCACGACAAATCTGATACGGACTATCTTCATCGTCATGTTTATGAGTGGAAAGACCACTCTGTTAGGTTCTCCAAGGTTGACGAGCTGGCGATGGTGCCGGTAGACATCTCTCACGAAGTCCATGGCCTAGTCAGTTATGTGGGGTACATCCCGTAGGTCGGTGGCAAGAAATAGTCTGCAGAGTTTAATTAGTGCAACTTTGCTTGTCTGTAGTAAGTACTATTGTTGAGTACTTGATTTGTGTGTGTGAACCCTGTATTGTTTAGTACTGCCGCTTTTGTTGTGTGGTGAGTCCTGAGAACAGTCTATGTTAATGTCTGTCCACTCAATTCAGTCTGTATATTTTGAAGTATCCAGATCATCTTTTTTGTGAGGACGGTTTATCAATTATGGTTACACTCCAATATCTGTATGCATTGCAGGGTTTATCGCACCCACCAGGATTTCTAGTCCCATGGATGTTTGGTCCATACGATTTGTCATGACCTTTGGACTGTCCTGCTTGTGGGAGTAAGCGGGGGCCCTGCATGCCACCCGTAATTGGACGATCAACCTTCTGTTTAGAACTTGAACATAGTGATTTCCTGGTAAGGATTCACTCGTGTCACATCAAGTAAATCTTATTTATTTACTGTCATATTTTCTTACTTTTGCTGCAATTTTATGATGCAGGTTTTGCCATGTCACATTCGTTACAGAATAAACTGTTTGGTTTGCTCTATGATGGTTATTTTTGCAGGTTTCACTTCTTATGTCGTGTCAGTAACGAAGGCATTGTCCATCACTTATATTACTGGACACAATTGGATCAGTCTATTGTCTAAGTACAATCTGAAGCCCTATGATGAACTGCAGTTTGGTTTAACAAACACGCCACAATTAGTCCTTCTGGCATTTAAAAGAAGTGAAGAAAAAGACTGGATCAAGGTCACGAAGCCTAGTGAAGTTAGAAAGCTGAAGTATGAAATCATAGTAGACCAGAGACGATCGCTGCTGTCTCGCACATCGGTACCATCTTCAGCATAGGATCGAGCACCGGCACCTTCTCAGACAGCACTGGCTCTAGCACTGACAGCGGCAGCAGCTCAGTCTGATCCACCAGAGGATTGGGCGCCGACCACGTCAGCGGATCAGGCTGATCTACCGGAGGATCAGGCACCGACACGGGCACCTGCTCCGACACCGGCACCAGCTCCACAAGGAGCACCATCTCCGGCAGCAGCAACGGCACTACCAGTCGCACCGGCACGGGCACCAGCAACGGCTCCAGCACCTGCACCAACACTTGAAGTTGCACTTGCATCTGCTCTGGCCCGTGCAGCGGCAACGGAACCAGCAGTTGCACCGGCAACAGACTGGGCTGCAGTTTGCACTGCGTATACCAAAGTCCTTACAAAAACCGACATCTCCACCTTCTTGGTAAGCATTGGCCGCCCAAGTGCTTCGTTCTTTTTTCTTTCCATGTTGTTTCACATGATTCACTGTGTTGATCTAACTTTTTGTGTATGTCTTCTTGTTTGCAAACAGAGAATTCCTAGAGCAACGAGGGAGTTGTTCAATAATCCGGGCGACCGTGGCCAAGTTTCTCTTACCATGCGCAGCCTTGGTGTGAATGAACCTGCTCAATATACCGTAAGTACAAAGGATGGTCACATGATGATTGATGCTAAAGGATGGTCAAGGTTCAAAACTCTATCAAATCTTGCGGTAGGGGATGATGTCCAAATTGAACTTTCTCGGCAAGGAGAGCTGGTCCAAATCAACTTTGAAATTCTTCAGTAGCAGCACGCAACTGCCGAACTGATCTATCCTCCGAGAGCTTTTGATGTAATAATATGGCATGGTGAAACAAGTGTCCTGTGTGTATAAGTAGTACGATAGTATTATTTATCACGTAGGATATCGTGAAAGAATCGCAACTCTGATTGCTGGTTAGGAACTGTCGTTCGATTTCATTCTAACAGCTGCTGTGCTTTATTTAATTTTCTGTATTCGCCTTGTGACAGCATCTAAAACCAGCGCCGTACCGATCGCTTGCAATATGAAATGCGCTGAGTTAGAACACATGGGCCCCCAAACATGTAGGCCCACTGGCCTGTGGCCCAAAGTCCAGAATCATGAGCCTGTCTGAGTATTATATTCTCAGCTGAACCCCCATATTATGTTATATATATTCCCCTTGATTTTTCTTATGTATAAAGTTGTGATATAAAAGATTTTTATATTTATTTACAGAGGGAGTATCTCTCTGTCAAAAATATATTTATGTGTAACTAGTTACTCCTGCCTTTCTACTTCCTTTCGCTGATATGTGGGGCATCCGGCAACGGGGTCCACGTGCCATGCACCAAATTAGAGTGCACAACTGCACGGTAGGCTCACCCCGGTCGTAGCGCCGCAGTAATGCCCAATGATCCACCAAATCACAAAAAAACCCACCTTTCCAGCTTTAATAGTAAGTTGGATGGACGAAGCAGCAATATTTCATTGGGCCTGAATCCCCTTCTCCCTCGTCAGCTTGTTCAGAGAAAACCCCCTCTCGGCGATTGCGTAGGGTTTTCTCATGGAGAACCAGGTACGAATTCTTCATCCATCCCCGATAAATCCTAGTCCCTTGGTCGCGAGTAATCCTAGGCTGGCAGCCGCCGCCATTGATGCATTTTTCTTCCTACTGAATCTAGTGTGTTTCATTTGCAGTGCCCAAAGTGCGAGGACCCTACAGGTTTCTGCGCCCTCGGTGAGACGCTACACTTGTTCCTTCTCATCCTAACACGGGATTTTAAAACGCGCACAGTATGTTCCTAGAATCCTCTTTTCTATCCAGGAGGGTGGGGGTTTTTGAACATGCTATCGACTAATTTGGAAATTTGGATTGCTATATTTGGATAAAAGGTCAACACTAACGTGAAGGAGGAAATTATTTCTAGATTTGGATAGCGAATACATTGTGTTCTCATATTTTTTTTCCTGCAGTGCATTCCCTGCTCTGCCAGAACACATGTACTCAAGATGGTCGGCCTTGCCATAACTGAATACACCAGTTGAATGGTCACATTGAAGACAAGCCATGGATATAAGTTCTGAGTTGGGTTCATGAACCAAGAAGATCACTGCTTTTTTATGGCCGAACTTGGATAAACTTTCTCAAGTGTTACGGACTGAAAGTTGGCGCACGAATGTTGATGGAAATAGCAGAACCTGGTCTCATCTTCACTATGATCTTCCACCCCGACGTCATTCCAGTAGTTCATCCATGTTAGTTTTGTATCTGGTTCTTGCATGTTGCCTCGATTACTTCTTAATCCACCTATTCTGTCTAACTAATCACAATTTAACTTTAGAAGTAGCAACAATTTGTGATTCCCTTCTCTCACAAAGATGCTACTTCTAACTAATATTTCTTATAATTGGTGGCATGTGTAGGTTATTTCAAAGTTAAGCACGCTACTCCACTGGTACCGTAAGGTGCTATACAAACGGTTTTTAACCCCTTTCCGCGACGGCATTTGGAACCGTCGCCTAGTGAGTGACTGCGATAGGGGGGTCCTTCCCACATGACCCAGAAACCATCGGGGATAGGCGAGCGACTACTGACGATCACCATAGAATAAACGTATGAGAAGCCACCCCAGTCCCACACGTTACATCTCGACGTTACGTTTCTGATCAGAGAGACATCCCAAACGATTACGCCGCTATAGTCGTGTGAAATGGTGGACATCAACATTTAATCTACCGATATGTTTGCGATAGGTACGTTATCACACACGGTTCAAGAATGTAAAATGTGTGCGGTGCCTCTACTAACACCAACGTGTCCATTTTCATAACTGTGTGCGATTGGTATTCCTATCACACACGCACACTGGTTTGAAACTTTTGCCGTATTACCATAAATCGCACACGCATTTGAGACGAAACCACTGAAAAGAGAAAAATTTCAGATACTGAGGTCTAATAGAGTAACTTGTTGTGGGCAGGGGGAAAAGGCAACACATTACTTACCATCCTAAAGTTCATTGTTGTCTTGGACAAAGTGTAAATAAAGAGCTTAATTCCCATCACCCGTTTCTTTTGCCTATGAAAGCACAAGTGCTCCCTGGGTGATTTTGGTAATTAATGTCAACATATCTCTTATTGGACTAACACTTTTATCTAGTATATTTCAGATGAGTTCAACAATGGAGTGGTAAGGACAAGAGGATGTGGAACCCCTTCAAAATGCTAAGGACAAAGATTGGCAAAAGCTCAAGACTCTTCATTTCTATTTTAGTGATCCAAGATCACATTGAGTCCATAGGAAAGCCAATACTATTAAAAGGGGATGAGGTGTTGCTTAATGGTCTACTTGCTCAAAGTGCTTAGTGATATTGCTCCAAAACCCTCAGCCACTTTCTCATTTCCACATATGTCCTAAACTTTAAGTCAAACTCGGCCCCACTGAAATGTTCCATCCGGCGCCACCGAGTTCAGTTGACCTAGCCACTGCCAGAAACCCTAGACAATTCGGTCACACCGATACGGATCTTGGTCCCACCGAGATGGCCTTGCAAACTCTCTGTTGCCTGTTGCAATTATTTCGGTCTCACCGAAATGTGCAATCGGTCCCACCGAGTTTGCTTGACATCCTCTCTGTTGCCTTGTTGCTTCACTTCGGTCTAATCGAGTTGATGCAATTAGTGCCACCGTGTTGATGTTTGCCCTAAGCCCTAGCACATCAGTCCCACCGAGTTGTTCCAGTTGGTCCCACCGAGATTCCTAACATTCACATTTTGAAATGAATCGGTCTCACCGAGTTCTTCTATTCGGTCTGACCGAGATGGGTCAAATGTGTGTAACGGTTGGATTTTGTGTGGAGGCTATATATACCCCTCCACCCCCTTCTCCATTTGAGAGAGAGCCATCAGAATGTGCCTACACTTCCACTACTCATTTTCATAGAGAGAACCACCTACTCATGTGTTGAGACCAAGATATTCCAATCCTACCACAAGAATCTTGATCTCTAGCCTTCCCCAAGTTGCTTTCCACTCAAATCATCTTTCCACCATAGCCAAATCTGTGAGAGAGAGTTGAGTGTTGGGGATACTATCATTTGAAGCACAAGAGCAAGGAGTTCATCATCAACACACCATCTATTACCTTTTGGAGAGTGGTGTCTCCTAGATTGGTTAGGTATCGCTTGGGAGCCTCCGACAAGATTGTGGAGCTGAACCAAGAAGTTTGTAAGGGCAGGGAGATCGCCTACTTCGTGAAGATCTACCCGAGTGAGGCAAGTCCTTCATGGGCGATGGCCATGGTGGGATAGACAAGGTTGCTTCTTCGTGGACCCTTTGTGGGTGGAGCCCTCTGTGGACTCGCGCAGCCGTTACCCTTCATGGGTTGAAGTCTCCATCAACGTGGATGTACGATAGCAACACCTATCGAAACCACGCCAAAAATCTCCGTGTCTACATTGCGTTTGCTCACTCCAATCCCATCCCTTACTTTCTTGCAATTAGCATACTTTACTCTTTCCGCTGCTTATACTCTTGCCATGCTTGCTTGAAATGTATTGTGAATGCTTAAACTTGTGCTAAAACTCCACCTCAACTTGAAGATCTTAAAAATTGCCACTTTTACTTGTTGAGGGTCTAATCACCCCCCTCTAGACCCCTCTTCTCGATCCTTTCAATTGGTATCAGAGCTTTGGTCTCCATTGCTTTGGTTTAATCACCTTTGGAGGAAGATGGATGAGTCTACGATTGGGAGTATTAGACATAGAGTGCCTATGCTTGATGGAGAGTTCTATAATGTGTGGAAGAATGAGATGCTTGAGATTTTCAATGAATATAATTTGAACAAGTATATTACTAGTCCCTATGCACCCCCTATTGATCCCTTGCATCCTACCCCGATGAGTATCTTGACATGACCCAAAATCTTAGAACTATTGATCTTATCATGAGAGGATTGCCTAGAAATTTGCTTGTATGCTTGCCTACTTTTGAGTGTGCCTATACTATATGGAAATATCTTGAGGAGCGTTTTCCGAACTATTCCTTAAAAAAATTAGATGAAATTCTTCAAAAGTCCATTGCTTTTCAGAAAATGGATCCTAGTGATCCTAAATTTGATGATTGTCTATTTGAGCTTCGTGACTTTATGCGTGCCAAAGGAAATGTCGGAGTCATTAGTAGTATCATCTCCCAAGTTATTAGAATTCATAAACATGCACATTGTCATGGTCATAAATCTAATGAATCACTCTCTCTAGGTGATGATCAATCACATGATGATGTTGAACATGGATATTATGATGAGGATGATGATAGTGACTTTGATCTTGATGAGTCTATGAGACACTTTGGTCTTATGGCTAACCTTCGTGGTTACATGGCCGGAGGAAAGGAATGGGTTCTTGATAGAGGATGTACCGATCACATGATCGGAGACAAGGACATGTTTTGTGAGCTCGCTGAAAATGATGGTCCCAGAAAGTATGTCACTTTTGGTAACAACTCCAAGGGTAAAGTAGTTGGCCTCGGTAAGGTGGCTATCTCACATGATAGCTCTATCCAAAATGTTATGCTCATTGAATATCTTGGCTAGAATCTACTTTTCGTATCTAGACTAGCTGATTTTGGTTTCAATGTTCTATTCACTTAAGTAGATTGCCAAGTGTTTCGTAGAGATAATCATAATATGGTCTTTACCGGTATACGTAGAGGTGATCTATACATTGTTGATTTTACTAACAGAGCTCAACCTCGTACCTGCTTAATTGCTAAATCTTCTAAAGGTTGGTTGTGTCATAGAAGGTTAGGTCATGTGTGCATGCAAAATCTTGATAAGCTTATTAAAGGTGATCATATCCTAGGTGTTAAAGATGTCATATATGAAAAGGATAGACTTTGCAATGCTTGTCAAGCAGGAAAACAAGTTGGAGGAAGTCATGCCGTGAAGAATATCATGACCACAAGAAGACCACTTGAGCTACTTCACATGGATCTTTTTGGTCCCAATGCCTACAAGAGTCTCGGTGGTAACTCGTTGGGTTTGGTCATTGTTGATGATTTTTTCAGATTTACGTGGGTGTTCTTTCTTGATGATAAATCGCAGGTCCAAAAGATCTTCAAGAACTTCACCAGGAAGGCCCAAAATCAATTTGAAGTGAAGATCAAGAAGGTTCGAAGTGACAACGGAATGGAGTTCAAGAACGCCAATGTGGATGCCTTTCTTGACAAAGAAGGGATTTCACATGAGTTCTCGGCTATGTACACACCTCAACAAAATGGAGTTGTTGAGAGGAAGAACTGGACACTTATTGAGATGGCAAGAATGATGCTTGATGAATACAAGACGCCAAGACACTTTTGGGCGGAAGTGGTCGAGACAGCTTGTCATGCTACGAGTCGACTATATCTTCACAAGCTTCTCTGCAAAATGGCATACGAGCTTCTCACCGGTAACAAACCCCAAGTTGGATACTTTTGAGTATTTGGCTCAAAATGTTACATTCTTGATAAGCATCGTCATTCAAAATTTGCCACTAAATCTCATGAAGGTTTCCTACTCGGTTATGGCTCAAACTCTCACACTTACCGTGTCTACAACAATTTCACCCGAAAGGTTGAAGAAACGGTAGATGTGAAGTTTGATGAATCTAATGGCTCGCAAGTAGAGATATTGCCAATTGATGTAGGAGACAAAGATCCTTCGGAAGCAATTCAAGACTTTTCTACTGGCAAGGTTCATCCAACGGAGGTGAAGGAGAGTACTTCGTCCATTCAAGTGGAAGCCTCAACTTCACGACAAGGTGAATCACAAGTTGACTTGGAGGCATCCACAAGTGGAACATGTCAAGACGAAGGAAACGAGGAAGTACAACAAGATGAACCTCATCGACCTCCTTCTCCACATTCACAAGAGACCAACAACGCCAACAACAATGAAGAAGGAGAAGAAGAAGAAAACAATGAAGAGGATGTTCCACCCCGACCCAAACAAAAGCTCTCACGAGTTAGAGCAAGAGTCTCAAGAGATCATCTCGTCGAAGAAATCTTTGAATTCAAACCGGGAGAATCACTCGCTCTAAAACTCGCTTGGCTAATTTTTGTGAACATTACTCATTTATTTCTAGTATTGAACCTATGAAGGTTGAAGAAGCTCTTGAGGATCCGGATTGGGTGAACGCTATGCATGAAGAACTACACAATTTCAAGAGGAATCAAGTGTGGACATTGGTTGAAAAGCCGGACGACGACCACAATGTCATTGGAACCAAATGGGTGTTTCGGAATAAGCAAGATGAGGATGGACAAGTTGTACGCAACAAGGCCCGTCTCGTCGCTCAAGGATACACTCAAGTCGAAGGTATGGACTATGGTGAGACATATACCCCCGTTGCTAGACTTGAGTGCATATGCATCTTACTTGCTTATGCCAATCATCATGATATCACTTTATACCAAATGGACATTAAGAGTGCTTTTCTAAATGGTGAAATTGAGGAGGAAGTTTATGTTAAACAACCTCCCGGCTTTGTCAATCCTAAGAAACCTAATCATGTTTAAAAACTTCACAAAGCTCTTTATGGTCTTAAACAAGCTTCTAGAGCATGGTATAAATGCTTGACCAAGTTTCTTATTGAAAAGGGCTTTGAAATTGGGAAGATTGATTCTACACTTTTTACTAAAAGGGTTAATGGTGAATTATTTGTGTGCCAAATTTATGTGGATGATATTATATTTGGTTCTACTAACCCCCATTTTAGTGAAAAGTTTGGAAGGCTAATGTCGGAGAAGTTTGAGATGTCTATGATGAGTGAACTCAAATTTTTTCCTTGGGTTGCAAATCAAGCAAACTAAGGAAGGTACCTTTGTTTCTCAAACAAAGTATACCAAGGATCTTTTCAAAAAGTTCAACATGCAAGAAAGCAAAGGTATGAAAACACCCATGCCTACTAGTGGACATCTTGACTTGACTAAGGATGGCAAACTGGTTGACCAAAAGGTTTACCGCTCTATGATTGGTTCATTGTTATATCTATGTGCCTCCCATCCTGATATTATGCTAAGTGTGTGGATGTGTGCACAATATCAAGTGGCCCCTAAAGAATGTCATCTTAAGGCTATGAAAAGGATAGTGAGATACTTAATTCATACACCAAATTTTGGCATTTGGTATCCTAAGAGGTCTTCTTTTGATCTTGTTGGCTACTCCGATTCGGACTATGCCGGTGACAAGGTTGATAGAAAGTCCACTTCGGGTACTTGTCAATTTCTTGGTAGATCTCTTGTGTCTTGGTCCTCCAAGAAACAAAACTCGGTATCCTTATCCACCACCGAAGCGGAATACATTGCCGCCAGATCATGTTGTGCTCAATTACTTTGGATGACCCAGACCCTTAAGGATTATGGGATACATGTGAAACATGTTCCATTGCTTTGTGATAATGAGAGTGCCATTAAGATTGCCCACAATCCCATGCAACACTCTTGAACTAAGCATATTGAAGTTCGTTATCATTTCATTCGAGATCATGTTGCTAAAGGAGACATCAATCTTAAGCATGTTCATACCGATAAGCAATTGGCGGATATATTCACCAAACCACTTGGTGAGAAAGTGTTTTGCCGTTTGAGAGGTGAATTGAATATCATTGATGCCTCAAACTTGGAGTAGAAACTCCATTTGGATACATGCAAGGCATGAGCCTCTTATGACTAATCCTTGATATTTCTCTTATGATGATGATCATTTGTCTTGGATCTATACTTGTACCCTTGCATGCTATCTAACTCCTGTAGGTACTTGGATGATCCCAAATCTATGAGATTGCAAGTCACTCATATCTTGAGCAATCTCTAAATCACCGAGTTCCTAGGATATGGTTGTTGAATACAAGGAAGCTTGAACTCACTCAGCATATCCTTTGACAATTTCTATATATCAAATTTCATTTGGTATCAAGTCTCATGATTGTCATTTTGGATACACAAGTGCTCTTCCTTGCAAGACTAACCCATGTAGGAAGATGAACTCAAACCACAAGTGGTGCTCCCAACTCATGATGGACTACATCAACCTTGTGCACCCAACATAAGTTCACCTACATGATCAAGATCAACACCACCCAAGGTATGTCATTCCATCTTAGAGAAGCTTTGCCCCAAGTCATGAGACAAAGCAACTCAACGAGATGCGAATACATCAAAATGCTTAAACGAAAAATGGTAACCCCATTTTGAGCTTAAACGATGAGTATGACCTATGATCAAGTGATCTCACTTGACTCCTAAGTCAATATACTCTAACATAGGTGACTTTGTCGCCGACCCCTTCTAGATGAGTATTTCTTGCTATCTTGTTCCCCTGTTCAAACTTCATCTAGATCTCTTTTCTGTTTTTCTTTCTGTGGAAATTCATTGCAAATCTTTCAGTTAATTCCTTGCAAATCCTTGAGAGATTTAAATTGCTAAGTGAGCTGAGTTGACAAAATTTTTACTCTGTGTTGAACTCGGTCCCTCCGAACCAAACCTATCGGTCTGACTGAAGCACAAGGTCTCCTTGTGAACAGTTCATCGGTACAACCGACATGGACTAACTCGATCGCACCGATCAGGATCTTCTGTGACTCTGTTCACTCGGCGTCACCGATTTCAACTCTGAGAAAATGTTTTGGCATTTTTACTGCCTTTCTTCTTTAGCTCCATTCAATGATTCTTATCCTCTACCTGCATCTTAAACTACATGCTGCTTTGTAGTGTGTCTCAAGGACCACACCTATTTGACTCATGCTCCAGAAGTACCCTTCTTGGAAATTGATGTCAAAGGGGGAGAGAGAGCACATCAAAGCTTATCATATGAGCACATCTAAGCTCTTCCAGATGCTAGTAAAACAAAGAGGAGAGAAGTCACATGTCTTTTAGAGGGGAAAGACATGCCTATGTAATTGTTATTGCATAACATTGTTGCTCTGATTGTGGTTATTACCCTTCTTGCTCTGGTCTTTTCTTGCTCTGATTTTCTTACCCTACTTTCTCCCATTATCCAATATCAGATTCAGGGGGAGAAAATGTCCATTTCTAAGGGAAGAAAATCTTTGGAATTCATTGCATATCTTTAAATCCTTTGGGGACATGTCAGTATCTAATTAAAGTACTCAGTACTCACCATTTACATGTCATCCCAATCTTGGTACTCTTGTGGTTTCCTGAAATTGCTTTATCTAGAGTGTTCTTGTGTTATCTAACTCTGTTTTCTCAAGTACACTTCTTCTAAAGCCAGCCCAAGACCACGAGGTAAGTTTATGCATCACACTCATGTGCATGATGATCTCTTGTTGATGTACATATTGTTTGCAAGAGGATTCATGAACATGGAGGTACACTTCCTATACACATCATTTGCTCTGATGCATATAGCCAAGATACATGCCATAGGCACGAACAACTTTTGTCCAACCCCTTGTGACGATCGCCTGCCCATCCTTCACTGCCTTCAGGAAGACTTATAGAGCATTATCATGGTAGCATGAATTATATACTTTAACCTTAGTTGCCTCCACTCCGGTCATGTAGTTTGCAAGGTAATCATTAGTAAATAGCTTCGAAAACCACTGAAAAGAGAAAAATTTCAGATACTGAGGTCTAATAGAGTAACTTGTTGTGGGCAGGGGGAAAAGGCAACACATTACTTACCATCCTAAAGTTCATTGTTGTCTTGGACAAAGTGTAAATAAAGAGCTTAATTCCCATCACCCGTTTCTTTCGCCTATGAAAGCACAAGTGCTCCCTGGGTGATTTTGGTAATTAATGTCAACATATCTCTTATTGGACTAACACTTTTATCTAGTATATTTCAGATGAGTTCAACAATGGAGTGGTAAGGACAAGAGGATGTGGAACCCCTTCAAAATGCTAAGGACAAAGATTGGCAAAAGCTCAAGACTCTTCATTTCTATTTTAGTGATCCAAGATCACATTGAGTCCATAGGAAAGCCAATACTATTAAAAGGGGATGAGGTGTTGCTTAATGGTCTACTTGCTCAAAGTGCTTAGTGATATTGCTCCAAAACCCTCAGCCACTTTCTCATTTCCACATATGTCCAAAACTCTAAGTCAAACTCGGCCCCACCGAAATGTTCCATCCGGCGCCTCTGAGTTCAGTTGACATAGCCACTGCCAGAAACCCTAGACAATTCGGTCACACCGATACGGATCTCGGTCCCACCGAGATGGCCTTGCAAACTCTGTTACCTGTTGTAATTATTTCGGTCTCACCGAAATGTGCAATCGGTCCCACCGAGTTTGCTTGACATCCTCTCTGTTGCCTTGTTGCTTCACTTCGGTCTAAACGAGTTGATGCAATCGGTGCCACCGAGTTGATGTTTGCCCTCAGCCCTAGCACATCGGTCCCACCGAGTTGTTCCAGTTGGTCCCACCGAGATTCCTAACGTTCACATTTTGAACTGAATCGGTCTCACCGAGATCTTCTTTTCGGTCTGATCGAGATGGGTCAAATGTGTGTAATGGTTGGATTTTGTGTGGAGGCTATATATACCCCTCCACCCCCTTCTCCATTTGAGAGAGAGCCATTAGAACATGCCTACACTTCCACCACTCATTTTCTGAGAGAGAACCACCTACTCATGTGTTGAGACCAAGATATTCCAATCGTACCACAAGAATCTTGATCTCTAGCCTTCCCCAAGTTGCTTCCCACTCAAATCATCTTTCCACCATAGCCAAATCTGTGAGAGAGAGTTGAGTGTTGGGGATACTATCATTTGAAGCACAAGAGCAAGGAGTTCATCATCAACACACCATCTATTACCTTTTGGAGAGTGGTGTCTCCTAGATTGGTTAGGTGTTGCTTGGGAGCCTCCGACAAGATTGTGGAGTTGAACCAAGAAGTTAGTAAGGGCAAGGAGATCGCCTACTTCGTGAAGATCTACCCGAGTGAGGCAAGTCCTTTGTGGGTGATGGCCATGGTGGGATAGACAAGGTTGCTTCTTCTTGGACCCTTCATGGGTGGAGCCCTCCGTGGACTCGCGCAGCCGTTACCCTTCATGGGTTGAAGTCTCCATCAACGTGGATGTACGATAGCACCATCTATCGGAACCATGCCAAAAATCTCCATGTCTACATTGCCTTTGCTCACTCCAATCACATCCCTTACTTTCTTGCAATTAGCATGCTTTACTCTTTCCGCTGCTTATACTCTTGCCATGCTTGCTTGAAATGTATTGTGAATGCTTAAACTTGTGCTAAAACTCCACCTCAACTTGAAGATCTTAAAAATTGCCACTTTTACTTGTTGAGGATCTAATCACCCCCCCTCTAAACCCCTCTTCTCGATCCTTTCAGCCTAACAATCTTTCTTAGTTTCCTCACTTGACGCTTGTTCATGAATATCTCATTGCCCCATACACAAAAGGGATCGAAGCGTGGATCAGTACCGCTCATATATGTACCTACAAGCAACCAGTAAATGTTAGAAGCTAAACTGAGGTTGCACAAATGATGTAAAATACAACTACCTACATTCCTAAGTACAAGTATGCTTAGAGATTTCAATATGAACTACATACGGATGTATACAGAATTATAGATATAGTTTAGATTAGAATCTAGATTCACTCATTTTGCTCCTTATGTAGTCTATATTGGAATCTCTAAAAATACTTATATTTAGGAACAGATGGTGTATAAGACATGGTATGCAGCTAACCTCGATGGCAAACAACAGCATCGCCCATTGTAGCCATGTTTAAGTACATGGAAAGCCAATGTTAACTACAACAGGGTTAACATCCACCAAAAATAGCAAATGGTAATAAAACGGCAGCATCTGTAGTGATATCTTCATTGCGAAAGAGTAGCACGGTAGCAAAGGGACGGATTAAAAAATGGATACAACTGTTAATTGCAATAGGCTTAACAGCATCCTAAGTCATGTTTTGTAAGTTTGTAGCCATTGAAATACAACTGTTTAAAAATGTATACAACTGTTAATTGCAACAGGCTTAATAGCCATTGAAACCGGTACTGGTAAAAATGCAATTGGCAGAGTTAAACATCACAAGGCAGGTGCTGCCAGAGCAGAGAATGGCCCAGTTGTCTATAAAAAGGTAGGGAAAATAGCTAAAACGTGTTAGGCATGTTTACTACAACATGCTTAATACATCGACCGTACAAAACATATCCATTAATTACAACTGGTATTGGTAAGATTGAACTGGTGAGTTCATACATGGTAAGTCCTGAGAGGTAGTTGCTGGGGCACTTCATCTTGGCTAGAGCCCGCTCAAAGTCAGTGGCGGCGGAGGCGAGCTCTTCCTCCGGGTCGAAGCGTGGATCAGTGCCGCCAACATGTGTACCTACAAGAAGCAAGTAAACTTTAGAAGCCAAACTGCAATTGCACAAATGATGTAAAATACTGTAAGACATGGGATGCAGCTAACCTCGACGGCAAACAACAGCATCGCCCGTTATGGCCCTGCGTAAGTACATGGAAAGGCATGTTAAGTACAACAGGGTTAGCATCCACCAATAATAGCAAATGGGCAGCATCTCTAGTATATCTTCATTGCGGAGAGTAGCACGGTAGCAAAGGGACAGATTAAAAAAATGGATACAACTGTTAATTGCAACAGGCTTAACAGCATCCTAAGTCATGTTTTGTAAGTTTGTAGCCATTGAAATACAACTGTTTAAAAATGGATACAACTGTTAATTGCAACAGCCTTAATAGCCATTGAAACCGGTACTGATAAAAATGCAATTGGCAGAGTTAAACATCACAAGGTAGGTGCTGCCAGAGCAGAGAATGGCCCAGCTGTCTATAAAAAGGTAGGGAAAATAGCTAAAATGTGTTAGGCATGTTTACTACAACATGCTTAATACATCGACCGTACAAAACATAGCCATTAATTGCAATTGGTATTGGTAAGATTGAACTGGTGAGTACATACTTGGTAAGTCCTGAGAGGTAGTTGCTGGGGCACTTCATCTTGGCCAGAGCCCACCAAAAGTCAGCGGCGGCGGAGGCGAGCTGTTCCTCCGGGTCGAAGCGTGGATCAGTGCCACTGACATGTGTACCTACAGGCAACCAGTAAATGTTAGAAGTTAAATTGCAATTGCACAAATGATGTGAAATACTGTAAGACATGGAATGCAGCTAACCTCGACAGCAAACAACAGCATCGGCCATTATGACCCTGCGTAAGTACATGGACAGGCATGTTAAGTACAACAGGGTTAGCATCCACCAAAAATAGCAAATGGGCAGCATCTCTAGTGATATCCTGAGTCATGTATTATAAGTTTGTTGCTGTTATTGGTGAAATTGAGCTGGACAATTAATACTTGAACATCACACAGTGTGCAGTACTAAAATAAACAAGGCACGAACATGCTTAATACATCAACCATACAAAACATAGCCATTACAAGTGGTATTGGTAAGATAGAGCTGGTCAGATCATACCTGGTAAGTCCTGGGGATAGTCATTGGGGCACTTCATCTGGGCCAGAGCCTGCACCAAGTCGGCGGCGGGGGAGGCGAGGTGTTCCTCCGGGTCAACACGCACAGTGGCCATCGCGCCATCTACCGCCATCAGCTCCTCGACCTCCACGTGATATGTGGTTGGGCTTGCGCGGCGATGCTCTGGAGGTAGGGCGGTGGGGATTGGGAAGCATGAGGATGTTTCGGAGGCGCCATTTAAGCAATCAGGCTGGGGACGTGATAGAGATCGGTGGGTTACCTGACTGGAT
The DNA here is from genome assembly GCA_011799875.1 of Thinopyrum elongatum. Taxonomy (NCBI): domain Eukaryota; kingdom Viridiplantae; phylum Streptophyta; class Magnoliopsida; order Poales; family Poaceae; genus Thinopyrum; species Thinopyrum elongatum. Next base: position 198,833,339 of record CM022302.1, read on the forward strand.
CCGAGCAGAACATAGATGTGGTTGAAGCTGTGGTTGCGGCGGTGGCGGTTTGAGCTGCCGGTAGGGGGAGGGGGGAGGGGGAAGGGGGGAGATACTAAGGAAATTGGATGTGTCAGGATGTGGTGGGAGGAATAAATTTTGAAATCGCGTGCCTAATGAAAATTTCGCTGCGAAACTTGAAACTTGGGCAGGGGATTCAGGGCTCCGTAGACCTACCTGGTGCGCTAAATGTCGGATTCAGGGCTCCGCAGACCAATGAAAGGTTCAAACTCTGGGGTGCGTGCAAAGAACTCAATCTCCCCAGCCTACCGACTCGTCGATCTAACCGCCTAGCTCGATGAACAGGAAAGGAAAGGGGCTCAGCAGTTTACCCAGGTTCGGGCCACCTTGCGGTGTAAAACCCTACTCCTGCTTTGTGGTGGATTGGCCTCGAGGTGGGTTGAGGATGAACTAGTACAGAGGGAGAACAACCTCAGGAGGAGTGTTCTTGTGCTGGTGTGAGCTGGTGAGGGTGCTCTGGTTCTCCTCCTCTCCTATGGTGGTGGCCTCGCTATATTTATAGTGGCCTCAGTCCTCTTCCCCCAAAATGAAGGAGGGAAGGGATCCCACAACGGACAAGTTTGAAGGGAGACAAGTAGTACATCTTATCCTGACGAAATGTGGTCTTCGTCTGCAAAGCTTCTGGTCGTGACGTCGTGGCGGTGTGCCCGTCGCGCCATACAGAAGGATGCAGTGACGAAGCCTGCTGCTCATGGGCCGCGGGGCCGGTGGCAGCATTTGCCGCAGGCAACGAGGAACGGCGGGGGGCGCCGTTTCCCGCAGGTGCAGTCTGGGTGACACGGGCAGCGAGAGCAGCCCGGCGCTCAGCGCGAACCCGATGAGCTTCGGCCAAGGGAACGATGGAACGGCGGCGAATCGATCAGCGGAAGAGAGCCTCCGACGCGCCCCTACCTGGCGCGCCAAATGTTGGATTCAGGGCTCCGCAGACCCAAGAAAAGTTTGAACTCTGGGGTGCATGCGAAGAACTCAATCTCCCTAGCCTACCGACTCGTCGATCTCACTGCCTAGCTCGATGAACAGGAAAGGAAAGGGACTCAGAAATTTACCCAGGTTCGGGCCACCTTGCGGTGTAAAACCCTACTCCTGCTTTCTGGTGGATTGGCCTCGAGGTGGGCTGAGGATGAACTAGTACAGAGGGAGAACAACCTCAGGAGGAGTGTTCTTGTGCTGGTGTGAGCTGGTGAGGGTGCTCTAGTTCTCCTCCTCTCCTATGGTGGTGGCCTCGGTCCTCTTCCCCCAAAATGAAGGCGGGAAGGGATCCCACAATGGCCAAGTTTGAAGGGAGACAAGTAGTACATCTTATCCTGATGAAAGGTGGTCTTCACCTGCAAAGCTTCTGGTCGTGACGTCGTGGTGGGCTCAATGATGACCTCCGTTCTGCCGTCCTGGTCTTGTAGCACGGGAATAGAAACCTTTGGCTGATTCCTTGGGACTCTGCGTCTGCGCTTGCTTCCTTATCACCGAAGAGGAAACCTATTGTACTGCGCTGGCTGGCCCTCGCCTGGCCTTGGTCGTCAAGGCTTGCATCATCTGAACCTCACGAGGTGGGGCTTGCATGGAAATCTCCGCTCCTCAGGAGTCGGCCTGGGGAAGCCGCTCCCTCCGGAGGTCTCGGCATCGTCCGCCTCACGAGGCTTGGCCCCTCGCGAGGATCTTGTGTTGTCGATGCTGGAGAAGGGCCGTACCAGGCCGCTGATGAAGCCACGATGTTGGCCGCAGGCAGGCAAGTCTGGGTACCCTGGTTCCCAGAACACCGACAGTAGCCCCCGGGCCCAAGGCATGCTCGGACTTGGCTTCGAGGCGAAGCCAAAGGGTAAGGGCGAAGCGCCGCGGGCCCTATCCGCCTGTGGACCCGGTCAACGCATGGCACTTGATGGGACGTGGGCGTCTCCGCTTCCCCATGCTGCCTCGGCAACCGTCCGACTTGACAATAACCTGCTGCATGCAAAAAGATCATCATTACCGGAGATCGTGGAGGCCGATGATTGGCCTCCCTTTGGCTATAAATGGGAGGAGGGGTGGAGCCCCCTGTTCATCTCCGTCTTCCCGCTGCTTGCTTCTCCTTCCTTCTTGCCTCGCCGTCTTGACGAAGCGTCCATAGCGCCGATAAGGAGGTTTTCCGCATCGAAGAAGGGAAAAGCCCCTCGGGAGGAGCCCGGGCCACTCCCGCCGAAGAAGAGGCTCGACCGCTCCCGCGACGCTGGTGAAGGGGCTGAGGCGACGTGGCCTTGGCACGAGCGGGCTCCATCGGGCTTCCCGATCCCTAGGTATGCCCGCGCGCAGGGCCCTGCGCTTGGAGATAGTGCCCAGCGCCGCGTGGGCCAGGGTCGTGGAGAAGAACAGGCGACGGCTGCCCGGCCTTCCGGCTTGCGAACTCATGCCGAAGGTACATCATGCGAGTTCATGGTGTGGGCGGCAATGCCGCCACGCACGTGGATCCGGCTCCCACGGTTCTTCGCGGAGGAGATACCGCCAAGGGGGCCCGTTGAGCTATGGCTGCAACACGCCGGGTGCTGCAGCCAAGCTACCGAAGCGGAGGTCGAGGTCGTCCGCCCTGGCGAAGTCTTCATGACCCAGGGATGGGGCGAGGTCGCCCGCGCCTGTCGCCCAGAGGGGGCCCTCACCATCCACTTTGAATACGACGGAGCCTCCATGATTTTCTTCAAGGTCTTCAGCGAAGACGGCCGGCACCTGGAGTACTGCTCCGGAGGAGACGATCCACACGGCGCGGCCACGGGCGCTGAACTTGCCCTTGGCCTTGCCAGCAGCTCCTCTAGTGACAGCAGCTCTCTAGAATCCAGCGACTCTCCAGAGTCCAGTGACGACGACATCTACGAGCCGTCGAGCTCTCGCCGTGCACGGAGCGCGGCAGCGGCGTCGACTCAGCGCTGTCGATGAGGTCCTGAGGCCGGGGTCCTCCAAAGTCCCTTCTTTTATTTTTCCTACACAAAACCATGATGAGCCCCGTGGGGGCATGTAAGAACTGTAATGCTTTTGCCTTAGTGTTATTGTTCCTAGTTCGATGCTGCGATCGCGTATCTCGCGTTGGCATGGTGCTCCCTTTCGTTCTCGCGGTAGCTTTAGTGATCTACACTGACAGGACCCAGTCCCCAGGCGGCTCCAGCCATCGCTGGTGTGCCAGGTCGCGATGTCGTGGTTAAGGCCAGGAGGTGGGCGGCCCGAGGTCTGGTAAGAGCCCCTGAGGCGCGATGCTCAGGAGGTCCCCTTTAGCACGCAAGCAGCTCCCGGAAGACCGATAGGGAAAACGGCCTTACCCGAGCGACATCGCGAAAATCAAAATACCGGGTCATGAGATTTACACCAACATGTATGTGGTGACTTATCTTGGTAGGCCTGCAGCGATTCCTCCGCACGGTGCCTGAATGCGTCCTGGTGGTGGCGGTTCTAGGTAGGGCTCACGCTGGTCCCCTTTTTCTTGCTCATCTGGATGCTCTACGTTCTCGGGTCCCAGTCCTCGAGTGAGGCTCAGGCGCCACTGGTATGCCAGGTCGTGATGCTGTGGTCAAGGCCAGGGGGTGAGGGCTCGAGAGCCAGTAGGAGTCCCTAAGGCGCGATGCTCAGGAACCCCCCTTTAACGTGCAAGCGAATCGCACGAAAAAGGAGTGGCCTGCGGGAGCTGCTCATAGTCTGGTTCTGGAGGTTCCTGCTAGTTAGTATACATAGCCGCGCTTGCCGCCCAGCCGTTGATCTTTCCTCAAGAAAAGGAGGCACTGAGGATCTAGTGAGGTGATGTGCGCGGGGCGGACCGCGAGCCAGAGCTTGATCTCTCAAGTTTATCAGCGCTGCAGGGACGGACCAGAGCACAGGCGCCATGCCAGCAGCCCCCGTGGCGGGATGAGCAACAGGCGGGTTCACAACGCGCAGAGGCCGCGAAGGGCGACAGGACACCGGGCAGGCAGGTGATAATCATAAAGCAACTCATGAAGAGGTAAGGCCAGCTCTGATAGATGCAAAGAACGATACATGCCATAGGGAAGGACCCACACGGCTTGGGGATAATGCAGCCCGAGGGGCGCCCCCAACTGATCAAACTGAAAAATGTCACCTGGAACCGTTGCTGAAGAAGTGTTGGAGTAGCTGAAGACGCAAGCCACAGAAGTCGTTCCTCACGAGCCGTCCAGGTCCTGAGCCTCGTGAGGCCCCGGTGGCCCATGGGGCTCGCGAGGGTCCGGCACCTCCTCTGACAGGATCGCCTGGTGCCTGGCCACGTGAGCCACCAGGACGCTCCGCATGTGGCGCTGGTGCATGGCAGCCTGGTTCAGCAAACCGAAAGGCATGCGGACATAGCTGTGAGGGGGCCCTCGCACCGGCCCACGTGGGATGGCCAGTAGAGCTCCTGAGATGCGGCCCGGTTGAGCCCTGGGATGTTGACGTAGATGCATAGCCTGCTGCCCTCGTCAGGGGAGGGAGCTGCGCCTGGTGGTGCGGGGCGACGCTCGCCTCGCATGGCCCTCGCCTCCTGAAGATCCTCGATCGCCTTGGTGATGAAATCCCGAGCGCCCGGTGCCTCACGCCCTGTGCTCTTCTCGTGGAAGCGCGCGTTGAAGCACGCCTCCACATGGTACCCGAACGCCTCCCTCGTGACGCTGGCCAGGTCTGAGGCCCTCCAGAGGAGAGCCCCCGAGCCCAGCCTGAGAGGGGCGCTAGGCGCGCCTTCCTATGTGAGAGGGGAAGGCGCCCCATCAGTGGGTGCAGGTCCTGAGGCACGGTCGTCGGGCGCCCCGCCCTCCTGGGGTCCCGGGCGGAGCAGCTGCTTCTTCTTCTCGGGAACGGCCTCGGGAGGGTAGGCAGTGCCTTCATCGTCTGGGTTCTCGACCGCTGCAGCCTGGTAGGCACGCTCGAGGGAGCACACCGCATCCATCTTGTCGCAGGCGACCGTGATGATGCCGCCGCTCCCTGGCATCTTGAGGACATTGTAGCCGTGGTGAGTGGCAGCCATGAACTTGGCCAGGGCTGGATAACCGAGGATGGTGTTGTACGAGAGGCAGATGTGGGTGATGTCAAAGTCGATGAGCTCAGTGCGGTAGTTGTCGCGCTTGCCGAAGGTGACAGGGAGGCGGATCTGCCCTATCGGGGTGGTGGAGCCGTCGGTCACTCCTAAGAAGGGCTTGGTAGGCTGAAGCTGGCCGTACGGCACCTGGAGTCTATCGAACGTCTCGACGGAGAGGACATTGAGTCCCGCACCACCATCGATGCGTGTCTTGGTGATGAGGACGTTGCTGATGGTAGGAGAGCAGAGCATTGGGAGCGCGGCGGTAGCGGCCGCGCACTTGAGCTGGTCAGTAGAGTCGAAGGTGATGGCGTACTTGGACCACCTGAGCGGACGCGTCGCCTCGAGCTTGGGGAGGGCCGCGTTCACCTCACGAGCGAACTGCTTGAAGATGCGGTGAGAGGCGGGAGCCTGAGCGCCGTCCAGGATGCAAGCCACGGCATGAGGCTCTTGGAAGCCCCCAGCCCCATCGCCTTGGGGGTGGTCATCATTCCTCCTTGGTGGCGGCGGCAGTGAAGGAAGGCCAGCGTTGCCCTGAGGACGGTCCTCACGAGGCTAATCTCTCCAGGGGGCCTCACGAGGCTAGCCCTGCCAGCGATCCTCACGGGGCTGGTCGCGCTAGTCCTGGCGGGGGTCGCGGTTGTCCCAGCGTCCGCCACCCCGGCCTCCTCCATGGCCGTAGCCGCGGTCGTTGCGCTCAGGGCGGCGGCCAAGGCACCCGTCCTGGATGGCCCTGAGCTCTTGGCGGTCGTTGGTGTTGTGGCTGTGCACGTTGTGGAAGACGCAGAACGGACGGCTGCCCTTGGAGGACTCCGGGTAGTCGCAGCTCTGCTTCATCTCAGGTTCAGCCGCAAGCACAGCTGGCCCCTTGTGCTTCACATCCTTGGCCTTGGCCTTCTTGTCTTCTGGGTCAGCTTCTGGGAGCTTGAGGAGGGTGAGGCGACCTTCCTCGACCCTCGCGCATCTGGCTGCCATGTTAAACATTTCTAGAGCCGAGCATAGGTCCTCATGCATGGCGAGCTCTTCCTTCATCTTGACATCCCGGACGCCATCAGTGAACGCGGAAATGATGGCCTCGCCCGTCACCTTGGGAATCTTGAGTCGAATGTTGGTGAAGCGCTGGATGTACTTGTGCAAGGTCTCCCCAGGTTGTTGCTTGACGCGCCGCAGGTCACGCACAGCCGGAGCGCGGTCTCGAGTGCCCTGGAAGTTGGCGATGAAGCGCTCCCGCATCTCATCCCATGAGGAGATCGATCCAGCGGGGAGGTTCAGGAGCCATGAGCGCGCGCCGTCCTTGAGGGCCATGGGAAACCAGTTCGCCATGACCTTCTCGTCGCCGTTGGCCGCCTTGATGCTCAGCTCGTAGAGCAGGAGGAACTCTGCAGGGTTGGGGGTGCCGTCGTAGCATGGAGGCAAGTCTGGCTTGAACTTCCCTGGCCAGACGACGCCATGCAGCTCTGGGGTGATCGCACGGCAGCCCGCCGCGCCCAAGGGAGCCCGCCGCAGAGGGGGAGCCTGGACTTGGCGCTCGCGCACTGCCGCCTCAGGCAGCACGCGGTCTTGACGTGGCGGTGCTGGGAGCGCGCACGCCTCTCCTTGGGGATGCTGCACCACTTGGCAGCTTTCTTCGTCGCGCGCCGGCGCCCTGCGCGGCGGGTCGCGCTGAGGAGCCTCGCGCCTTGGCTCGAAGGCGACTTCTTGCCTGGGAGGTGGAGGAGGCGCACCGTGGGCCACGTCGCCCACAAGAGGTGGCTAGGGAGGCAGTGGGCGAGACGGAGCAGGGGTCTCTTCGGCGGCGCTGACGAGCTCGGCGATGCGGTCCAGCCAGTCTTCGTAGAGGTCGTCGGTCAGGCGATAGTGCAGAAGCTCGCGCGCCATGAGCAACGCGGCCTGTGAGTTCGCCCGGCCGCGATGGGCATGGGAGGACGAAGCAGCCGCCGGAGTCAGCGACGGGGTGGCGGTGCGCCTGTCGCGCCGTACAGAAGGATGCAGTGACGAAGCCTGCTGCTCGTGGGCCGCAGGGCCGGTGGCAGTGTTTGCCGTAGGCGACGGGGAACGGCGGGGGGCGCCATTGCCCGCAGGTGCAGTCTGGGCGACACGGGCGGCGAGAGCAGCCCGGCGCTCAGCGCGAACCCGACGAGCGTCGGCCATAGGAATGGTGGAACGGCGGCGAATCGATCGGCGGAAGAGAGGCTCCGATGCGCCCCTACCTGGCGCGCCAAATGTCAGATTCAGGGCTCCGCAGACCCAAGAAAGGTTCGAACACTCGGGTGCGTGTGAAGAACTCAATCTCCCCAGCCTACCGACTCGTCGATCTCACCGCCTAGCTCGATGAACAGGAAAGGAAAGGGACTCAGCAATTTACCCAGGTTCGGGCCACCTTGCGGTGTAAAACCCTACTCCTGCTTTGTGGTGGATTGGCCTCGAGGTGGGCTAAGGATGAACTAGTACAGAGGGAGAACAACCTCAGGAGGAGTGTTCTTGTGCTGGTGTGAGCTGGTGAGGGTGCTCTAGTTCTCCTCCTCTCCTATGGTGGTGGCCTCGCTATATTTATAGTGGCCTCGGTCCTCTTCCCCCAAAATGAAGGCGGGAAGGGATCCCACAACGGCCAAGTTTGAAGGGAGACAAGTAGTACATCTTATCCTGACGAAATGTGGTCTTCGTCTGCAAAGCTTCTGGTCGTGACATCATGGTGGGCTCAATGATGACCTCCGTTCCGCCGTCCTAGTCTTGTAGCACGGGAATGGAAATCTTTGGCTGATTCCTTGGGACTCTGCGTCTGCGCTTGCTTCCTTAGCACCGAAGAGGAGACCTGTTGTACTGCGCCGGCTGGCGCTCTCCTGGCCTTGGTCGTCATGGCTTGCGTCATCTGAACCTCACGAGGTGGGGCTTGCATGAAAATCTCCGCTCCTGAGGAGCCGGCCTGGGGAAGCCGCTCCCTCCGGAGGTCTCGGCGTCGTCCGCCTCGCGAGGGTCTTGTGTTGTCGATGCTGGAGAAGGGCCATACCAGGCCGCTGATGAAGCCACGCTGTGGGCCGCAGGCAGGCAAGTCTGGGTACCCCGGTTCCCAGAACGCCGACAGCCGCCTCTAGATCCACCGGCCATTCGGCCATGGCAGCCTCAAAGTCCGCCCAAGTAACTGTGTGGCCGCCGGCGGCAATGAACTCGGCGCGGCGAGATGCCATCACTTCCTTACCATGTGTGCGGTCGCGGGCGGTGAGGAACGCGGCGCGGCGAGATGCCATCACTTCCTTACTAGTTACTTTGCGCCGCAGTCCCATGAACGACGCTTGGAGAGAGCTCTGGGACGGAGTGGCCGGGTAGCCGTATAGTGCGGTGGTTTTTAAGAGCTCAATGACAAACGACGAAGGAAATTTGGATTCCCTTCCAATTTTGCTCATTAATTATCGCACATGGTTCATCTTCGTCGCCTCCGAAAACAGTGTGCGCTGAGCCTATTGTGTGTTGCGTTATGATTGGCCGGAAGCCTAGCCACACGGATCGCGCGTGTGCACCGTAGGATGTGCCGCGATCGAACGGCAATCCACGTCCCTCACATCACACCCGTGCAGCTGTAGCTGGATTGGATTTATATGCGCTAAATGCCTAGAAAATGCACATAATCCCCTAAATATGGTAAATGAGCCCGAAAAAATCCCAAATTTGAACACGGTGATTTGCAGGGTGTATGTTCGTCGTAGAAAAAAACTCCAGGGCAAAGAACGAAGAAAATTTGGATTCCCCTTCAATCTTGGTGATTTCCCTCTCGAAAGCATGGAACTTCCTTGGTGATGGTTCGATTTATGAAGGGTGTGCATGACGACATAAGCCAAACCTTCTCAAATTTTTACCAGGGCATGGTGAGGCCATACCATGGCACCATACCAGGCGTCATGTTTTTCAAGCATTTATTTCATTTTTTCTATAGTTGAAAACCCAATAAACAAACATTTCTGGTTGACTATTGCCATAGATTTCATCGAAATATCTGCCCATTTCTTGTAAAAGGCATGAGAATTTACTAAATGGCACGAGCATGGTTTTCCAGGCCATTCTTGTGCACCCTTTCTTGCACCGATTGTTTGAACTTGAATTATGTGCATTAATGCCTAGAAAATGCACATAATCCCCTAAATATGGTAAATGAACCCGGAAAAGTGCCAAATTTGAACACGGTGATTTGCAGGGTGTATGTTCATCGTAGAAAAAAACTCATGGACAAAGGACAAAGGAAATTTGGATCCCCCTTCAATCTTGGTGATTTCCCCCTCAAAACCACGAAACTTCCTCGGTGATGGTTCGATTTATGAAAGGCGTGCATGACGACATAAGGCAAACATTCTCAAATTTTTACCAGGGCATGGTGAGGCCATACCATGGCACCACGCCAAGTGTCATGTTTTCCAAGCATGTATTTCATTTTTGTATAGTTGTTAACCCAGTAAATAACGCGTTTGTGGTTGACTATTGCCACACATTTCCTTGAAAACTCTGCCCATTCCTTGTAAAAGGCATGAGAATTTACTAAATAGCATGAGCATGGTTTTCCAGACCGTTCTTGTGCACCTTTTCATGCACCGATTGTTCGAATTTGAATTATGTGCATTAATGCCTACAAAATGCACAAAATCCCCTAAATATGGTAAATGAGCCCGAAAATATGTCAAATTTGAACATGTTGCATTGGAGGGGGTATGTTGATCATTGGAAAAAACTGAATGACAAACTAGGACGAAAATTTGGACTCCCCTTCAATCTTGGTGATTTCCCTCTCGAAAGCATGGAACTTCCTCGGTGATGGTTCGATTTATGAAGGGCGTGCATGATGACATAAATCAAACCTTCTCAGCTTTTTACCAGGGCACGGTGAGGTCATACCATGGCACCATGCCAGGCGTCATGTTTTTCAAGCACGTGTTTCATTTTTCTATAGTTGATAACCCAGTAAATGACGCGTTTGTGGTTGACTATTGCCACGCATTCCCTTGAAATCTCTGCCCATTCCTTGTAAAAGGCATGAGAATTTACTAAATACAATGAGTATGGTTTTTCCAGACCGTTCTTGTGCACCTTTTCATGCACCGATTGTTCGAATTTGAATTATGTGGATTAATGCCTAGAAAATGCACATAATCCCCTAAATATGATAAATGAGCCCGGAAAAATGCCAAATTTGAACACGCTGCATTCGAGGGGGTATGTTGATTGTAGAAAAAACTGAATGACAAGCTAGCAAGGAAATTTGGATTCCCGGCCCCTTCAATCTAGCTGATTTCCCCCTCGAAACCATGAAAATTCCTCGGTGATGGTTCGATTTATGAATGGCGTGGACGACGACATAAGCCAAACCTTCTCAAATTTGTACCAAGGCATGGTGAGGCCATATCATGGCACCATGCCAGACGTCATGTTTTTCAAGCATGTATTTCATTTTTCTACAGTTGAAAAACCAATAAACGACGTGTTTGTGGTTGACTATTGCCACACATTTTCGTGAAATATCTGCCCATTCCTTGTAAAAGGCATGAGAATTTACTAAATAGCACGATCATGGTTTTCCAGACCGTTCTCGTGCACCTTTTCATGCACCGATTGTTTGAATTTGAATTATGTGCATTAATGCCTACAAAATGCACATAATCCCCTAAATATTGTAAATGAACCTGGAAAAGTGCCAAATTTGAATACGGTGATTTGCAGGGTTTATGTTCATCGTAGAAAAAAACTCATGGATAAAGGACAAAGGAAATTTGGATTCCCCTTCAATCTCGGTGATTTACTATCGCACACGATTCATCTCCATCGCCTCTACGAACCGTGTGTGTTCACCCACACATGCAAAAGGCAAAAGAAAACCCTCGCCCACTTCGTCCCCACCCACTCGCTGCGGACTCCTCCGCAACTCTTTACCTCATCAACTTCTATCGCGGCGGCCACCCTAAGCTCGACGGCGGGCGGAGGTCGTGCTCCAAACGGCACGGGATTTTGCCCCTACCGCTTTCCGCCGCCTATCTGCACCGACATTCTAGACTCTTGTTGATTGGGGTTTTCTGCGGGATTGGGCCGGGGATTTTTCTCATGGAGAAGGTAATCAAGTTAGCGAAATATTCACTCATCTCTTATCGCAGTCCGTCCATCGCTGTTAATCAACCGGTGGAAATTGCCGTGGATTCATTTTTCTTCTAGCTGATTCGAGGGTTTTCATTCATGTGTCCACAGTGCAAGCACAAATTCGGCAAGTGTGGTCGCGGCCAGTCAGAAATGAAATTCTATCTCACCATTCCGGATGACTTCAGGGAGCGCTCGGTATGTTCAATCTCAACCTACCACGATCGGCATGGCCTAAATTTGTGAACATATACTGTCTGTTACTACATTTGGATAAAAGGTACGGTGCCACGTGCAGCCTAGATGTCGAAACCGATTTTTCCCCTTATATTAGGCAAATATATGATGTATTGTTCATTCAGTTACTCTCATATTTGCATCAAATCTTTGTTACATTATCTATTTTTAATTATATATTTTTTGTAATTTGCTTTCGTCTATATATTGATCTGTTCTATTAGTTACTCCCATATTTGCATCTTGCTCTGTTATTTCAATATATCTAATTTACGATCTTAATTTTTATTTCAAGTAGTACATCCCTTGCTTTGCAAGAACGGGAGTAGAAGGAAATCTTGGGCTTTACTTTGTTGATGACTACATGGATGTCATATTGACAACGCATCATGGATTTACAATGACGGTTAGCGTAAAACTTGATAAAGATGGTCACTCCTATTTTGATGCAGACCTTTGGAGAAAAATGTCTAAGTGTTATGAACTGAAAGCTGGCAATAAAATTCTAGTGCGTGCACCACAGCCTGGTCTAATTAACATGGATGTTTACTTCCCCAACATCATCAGCAAATCAAAGTCTGATCGAGGTTAGTGTCCTTTCAACTTTCTCCATGCTAGCATATTACTTAGCAAAATCGGGGTATTTGTTCTGACTAATTGATCACTATTTAAGCAACCAATTGTGATTTCATTTTCTGACTCTGTTCCTAGGCCGTAACAAATTCTATTTACCAATTTATGCGCACTATATATTCTTATGCCATGTTCTGAATAAATAATACCTTTCCACCTTTTAAGCAGGATATGTTGGATGCATAGTGAACGATCTGTATGTTACTAAGCGTACCAAATTTCACTGGAAGGACTTGAAGCATGTCATAAACTTTGTTGATAATCTGACAGAGATAGCATAGCGTATGAACGCTGGATTTTGGATGGGTTTAATTATACCTATGGTGCACACATTGAACAAGACCAATTGTGTGCACAAAACGCTGGTGCAAAGTCTTATTTTTATGTTGATGCTCATAAACTATATATATCTTCAACGATATGTTACAATTGGTTTTTATTCTACATTTCAATAGAAATTGCCCGCTGTAGCAGTTCCTGGATTGATTTCCCGGTGTGGTCGAATTACACTTGTGCCTGCTAATAACGCCAAAGTGATTGCAAGGTACTGCATTTCCCGCAGAAATGGAACCATTCAAATTAACAAGTTCTCGCTTGTCGTGGCAATGCATCCATATTGGAAAATTGGAGACACTGTTCTACTCATGCTCTACCAAGGCACAAGAGGGCTCTTCCTTTTCATTGACGAGATGCCGAGTGGCCGTGATCAAGCTGCTTCCAGCTTATAGTTGTGGTTGTTGGCCCTCAGCCTCTTAAAATGTGCTAGCTGTTACTATGTTAAGTATGTAGATATTGACCATATGGTTGTTGGCCCTCAGCCTCTTAAAATGTGATAGTTGTTACTATGTTAAGTATGTAGATATGGACCATATGGTTGTCAAAACCGTGTTACGAAGATCCTCCTTTTGTCGAATAGTGTAACCACTATATATATGTTACTCAAATGCTGTTAGCCAAGTTCTTAAATTTTCATGGAAAGTATTAGTATGGTACACAGTTCATTGAGTTTAAGTGTGTGCCCGATGTCCAGAAGGCATTTGCATATTAACTATCCATATTGCAAATTCACACACGTGTTAACATAAGGAAACTTATGTTCATCTGCTATATGCAATAATTATGCATGTGCTTGCTCGTCATTTAGGCGGCCGCGGCCCGCTCTGCTCGCATGCCTTTGCGCGCTCTACTCGCCGTTTAGGCGCCCACGGGTCGCGTCCCTCTGCGCGCTCTGCTCGCCATTTAGGCGCCAAGGCTCGCTCAGGTTGCGTCCCTCTGCGCGCGCTCTGCTAGCGGTTGGGGCCGGTGCACAATCACGTTGGGGAAGCTTTAGTTATTTGATCTTAGATTATGTTAATTAATTATATCTCTAGAGCCGGAATCATTTGGCTCTAGAGGTATAATTAATTAACCTAAACTCTGATCCCCGGTGCCTGTTCCCGTCGCGCAACTCCATCCTGTCGTCGGCCGTTGGGGGAATGTCGGTATGTGTGGGTAACTAGCTAGCAAGTGGATCAGTAGCGAGTCGCCGCCGGCGGCCATTGCTATGGTTATTTATAGCTAGCAGCTGGCAAGGGGATTGGGGATTTTACAATTCACCCCTGTGGAGCGCGGGAAGCCTTCGCTGGAGCACGGGAAGCCTTCACTGGAGCACGGGAAGCCTTCACTGGAGCGCGGGAAGACTAAGTGGAGCACACAACCCGACAACCATATGCGGTGTCACGTGTTACCACACACGTGTTAACATAAGGAAACTTATGTGTAACTTACTAATCATCGCACACATGTACTCACACACTCATCATGTGTAATACTCCTAGCCATCGCAAGCAACTAGTATGCATTTTTCAAAGTTTTTACTACACACAAAATCGCACACGAATTAACTCTAGTAACCGTCTGTGTTATATTTTCTCATCACAAACAGTTCATCCGAGTGGGATGTTTGCCGCGTATCACACACATCTTGTTTACACGAATCATTTGTGTTCTTTTGGCTCATCACAAACAGTTCATCTATGTGAACTGTATGCCGCATATCACACACACGTTGTTAAGTTGAACTGTTTATGTTGTGTTCCCTAATCGAAAACAGTTTGTCCGGGCGAACCGTATGTCGTATATCACACACACCTTGATCTGGCTAACGATGTCTACTACACAACTTTATTATTGTAGACACGTGTTGGGCCTCCAAGCGCAGAGTTTTGTAGGACAGTAGCAATTTTCCCTCAAGTGGATGACCTAAGGTTTATCAATCCATGGGAGGCGTAGGATGAAGATAGTCTCTCTCAAACAACCCTGCAACCAAATAATAAAAAGTCTCGTGTATCCCCAACACACCAAATACAATGGAAATTTGTATAGGTGCACTAGTTCAGCGAAGAGATGGTGATACAAGTGTAGTAATGATAGTAGATATTGATTTTTGTAGTAGGAACAATAAAAAAACAGCAAGGTAGCAAGTAACAAAAGTGAGCACAAACGCTATTGCAATGCTTGAAAATGAGGCCTAGGGTCCGTACTTTCACTAGTGCAATCTCTCAACAATGCTAATATAATTGGATCATATAACCATCCCTCAAAGTGCGATGAAAAATCACTCCAAAGTTCCTATCTAGCGGAGAACATAAGAATAAATTGTTTGTAGGGTACGAAACCACCTCAAAGCTATTATTTCCAATCGATCTATCCAAGAGTTCGTACTAAAATAACACCAAAGCAAATTCAGATTCGTAATGCTCAATCCAACACAAAGAACCTCAAAGAGTGCCCCAAGATTTCTACTGGAGAAACAAAGACAAGAACATGCATCAACCCCTATGCATAGATTACCCCAATGTCACCTCGGGAATCCGCGAGTTGAGTGCCAAAACATATATCAAGTGAATCAACACGATACCCCATTGTCAACACGGGTATTCATAGCAAGACATACATAAAGTGTTCTCAAATCCATAAAAGTATTCAATCCGATAAAATGAAATCTCAAAGGCAAAACTCAATTCATCACAACAAGATAGAGAGGGAAAAACACCATATGATCCTACTATATTAACAAAGCCCGCGATACATCAAGATCGTGACATCTCAAGAACACGAGAGAGAGAGAGAGATTAAACACATAGCTACTGGTACAAACCCTCAGCCCCGAGGGTGGACTACTCCCTCCTCATCGTGGTGGCCGCCGGGATGATGAAGATGGCCACCGGTGATGATTTCCCCCTCCGGCAGGGTGCCGGAACGGGGTCTAGATTGGTTTTTCGTGGCTACAGAGGCTTGTGGCGGCGGAACTTCTGATCTAGGGTTATTTCTGATGGTTTCTCTATTTATAGGATTTTTTTGCGTCGGTTTCACGCGAAGATGGGCCTCGAGGTGAGCACAACCCACCGGGGCGAGCCTGGCCCACCAGGCGCGCCCTGGTGGGTTGTGCCCTCCTCGTGGCTCTTCTGGCCCTCCCACGAAGCTTCGGGGTTCTCTTTTGTTCCAAAAAAATCATCAAAAAGTTTCAGCTCATTTGGAGAACTTTCATTTCTGCACAAAAAACAACACCACGGTAGTTCTGCTGAAAACAGCGTCAGTCCGGGTTAGTTCCATGCAAATCATACCAAAACCATATAAAATTGTTGTAAACATGGCATGAATACTTCATAAATTATAGATACATTGGAGACGTATCAGCATCCCCAAGCTTAATTCCTACTCGTCCTCGAGTAGGTAAATGATAAAAGAAATAATTTATGAAGTGTGAATGCTAGCAAAGTGCATAAGTTTGATCAATGATAATTTCAATCACTTTTCCTAGCATCATAACAGCAACTCTTTCTTATAAAACTTCTCATGTTAAAGTAGCAACCAATTCACATGTTAAGGTTCAAACAATGAATTCTCTTGAAACTAAACAACCTATGTTCTCAGTCCCCAAACAATTGCAATTCAACTTATTCAACAGAGTCTAAGTAAGAGCTCCACATACTCAACCATCATATAGTCTTCTATGATTGCTAACACTCACCACAAACACGTGAGCAAAACGTTTCAACCGGAAACATAGAAAGATAGGGGCTTACAATTTTGCCTCCCAACGTATTCACCTCAAGGGCGATGTCAACAATAATAACTCATGCTACCCATATCCAACTAGATATATGTGCCTAGATATTTCCTCACCACATGATGCTTGCCAAAAGAGAAAAATAAAAAGGAATAGAGAGAAAAACTTTGACTCTTGCATGAAAGTAAATACATAAAAGTAAAAGATAGGCCCTTCGCAGAGGGAAGCAGAGGTTGCCATGCGCTTATTTGTTTGAATGCTCAACCCCTTAGTGCAAAAGAACGTCACGTTATATTGCCCCTTGTGATGGCAACCTTTATTATGCAGTCTGTCGCTTTTATTTCTTTACCATCACAAGTTCGTACAACGCTCAATTTTCTCTTACACTAAATGATCTTACACTTTTGGAAGCAATTTTTATTGCCTTATTGCACCGATGACAACTTACTTGAAGGATATTACTCAATCCTTAGGTAGGTATGGTGGAATCTTGAAAATAAGATTTGGGTTTAATGGTTTTTGGATGCACAAGTAGTATCTCTACTTGGTGCGGAATTTTTGGCTAGCAAAGATGGGCGGCAAGCACCACATGTTAAAGGATCTATGACAATATAACTTCTATGTGAATATGAACAAACATAAATCATTACATTGTCTTCCTTGTCCAACGTCAACAATTTTGGCATATAATATTTTGATGGGGGCTCACAATCACAAAAGATTTCCAAGATAGTGTATTTGCATGTGAAAGTTCTCTTCGTTATAGTAATCATTCAGGAATTGCTTGTATGACCAATATTGTGATTGCCAAGCTACAAAAGATTCCACTTTCTAAACCCAATGTGAAGCTACCACTAGGCATGATATGAACATATAATTTCAACTTCATGATATTCAATTCATTCAACTATTTACTCATAGGATATAAGTGAAGCACAAGAGTAAATGACAAACTACTCCAAAAAACATATAAGTGAAGATCAAGCGAGTAATTATGTAAATGGGTAGCTATTAGAGGACTCTCCTTTATTTAAAACTTTCAGATCTAAGTATTTTATTAAAACAGCAAGCAAACCAAAACAAAATGACATTCCAAGAATAGCACACATCATGTGAAGAAGCAAAAACTTAGGCTCAACCGATACTAACCGATAATTGTTGATGAAGAAAGGTGGGATGCCTACTGGGGCATCCCCAAGCTTAGATGCTTGAGACTTCTTGAAATATTATCTTGGGATGCCTTGGGCATCCCCAATATTGAGCTTTTGTGTCTCCTTAATTCCTTTTATATCACGGTTTCCCTAAATCTTAAAAACTTCATCCACACAAAACTCAACAAGAACTCGTGAGATAAGTTAGTATAAACAAATGCTAAAACCTTATCATTCTCTACTGTAGAAAATCACAAAAATTATTATTCAACATTGCATACTAAATGCCTCTGCATATTTAATACTCCTATCCTCAAATAGAATCATTAAACAAGCAAACATATGCAAACAATGCAAGCATAACAGCAATCTGCAAAAACAGTACAGTCTGTAAAGAATGCAAGAGGATCCATACTTATTCAACTTAAAAAATTCTGAAAATTTAACACACTGTAGAAAATTTATCAGATCTTATTGTGCAAAAAGTTTCAACATTTTATCACATTCTGAATTTTCCAGGGAATTTTTGCAACACCGATAAACTTTCTGTTTTCAAACAGCAACATGTAGACTTGCAAAATAAGCATGACAAAGGCTATACTTGACATTTTTACTGAAGTAAAAGATGCAAAACATTATTATATATAGTAGAAAGAAAATAAAAACAAAATAAAATGACACTCCAAGGAAAAATCATATCATGTGACGAATGAAAACATAGCTCCAAGTGAGGTTACCGATAATGTTGGAGACGAAAGAGGGGATGCCTTCCGGGGCATCCCCAAGCTTAGTTGCTTGGATCTTCCTTGAATATTACCTTGGGGTGCCTTGGGCATCCCCAAGCTTAGGGTCTTGTCACTTCTTATCCTCCTCATATCGACATCTCACCCAAAACTTGAAAACTTCAATCACACAAAACTTAACGGAACTTCGTGAGATAGGTTAGTATGATAAAGAGCAAACCATTTCACTTTGGTACTGTCAAAGACAAGATTCATAATTGTTTCCACAAAATGCCTACTGTAGCATATCATTTCCACAATATATATTGAGCAATATAAGCCATAGAAACTAGAAAACAAGCAAACTATGCATTGAAAACAGAATCTGTCAAAAACAGAACAGTCTGTAGTAATCTGTACTCCAACCATACTTCTGCTACTCCAAAAATTCTTAAAATTAGGAAAACGTAGAGAATTTGTATATCTATCACATGTAAAAATTTCAGATCAAAAGCACGTTCCAGTGAATTTTCAAAATTCCTGGACTGAGCGCAAAAGTTTCTGTTTTTGCACAGATTCAAGTCAACTATCATCCACACTATCCCAAAGGCTTTAATTGACACTTTAATGAAACAAAAGCAATAAAAATGATTGATACAGTAGCTTAATCATATGAACACATAAAAACAGTAGGTAAAAGTGTTGGGTTGCCTCCCAACAAGCGCTTTTCTTTAATGCCTCATAGCTAGGCATGATAAGTTCAATGATGCTCGCATAAAAGATAAGGATTGAAACATAACAAGAGCATCACGAATCATAAGTTCCTCTCTCATAATAATTTTCAGTAGTATCATGAATAGATTCATCAATATAACCATCACATAAAGCATTCTTTTCATGATCCAAAAGCATAGAAAATCTATTACTCTCCATATAAGCAATTTTATTCTCATTCACAATGGTGGGAGTATCATATGAAACTCGAATGCTATAAATTGTTCCCACATTAAAAGAGTAATGTTCAGGAAAAGGGTAATCATAACTATGACAAGTTTTATAAATATAATCATCACTACTTTTTATAACATAAGTATCATCACAATAATCATCATAAGTAGCAACTTTGTTCTCATCATAGATAGGAGGCATGCAATCATCATAGCAAATTTGATCATTCAAAGTAGGGGGACTAAAAAGATCATCTTCATTAAGCATAGCATCCCCAAGCTTGGGACAAACATTAATTGCAGCAAATAAATTCTCAAACATGTCATTCTCATCAAACATAGCATCCCCGAGCTTGTGGCTTGGCATATCATAAGCATAATCACCCTCATCATTAATAGTATGAATAGCACCAATGGTATAACAATTGTTATCATCATAATTTCCCAAGTTGGTGCCAAAAAGATTTCCAAGATTATAAGAAGTATCATTATTGTCGGGGGGATGGACCCCAGGTAGCCTCATCAGCGCTTAACCATATTTCAAGACATCGGGGGTGGCCAAGCCCCTCAGTCCGACTGGTCGTAAGACCGGCCTCCGGGGCCGGGCGGGACCGGAGGGCCGCCTCCTAGAAGACGGCGCACTCCAGAAGACGGCGAGGGTACGGGCCGGCTCCTGGCCGGCAGCCCGTACCCTCCCTGGAAGTTTGAGCCCGACCAGGAGACAAGCTGGGACATGGCTACAGTGTGCCATGCCTCCCCCGAACCACGGCCGCATGGCTACAGTGGGCGCCGCCAGGCGGTCATCGACCCGTCCGGCGCGGCGGTGTAGCCATGGCGCGCCCGACACAGCCTCCGTCAGCGCGGGCGGCGCCACAGTGATGAGCCATCAGCGGGGCCCGTAGGCGGCGGGCCCCACCTGTCGGCCGGTTCCTCGGCAGCCGGCAGGGCCCAGCAGAAGCGGGCCCCAGCAGCCGGCGGAGAACCCGGTCCCCATAGACGATGGCAGCCGGGGCCTACCACCCGGCCATATTACCATTGTAGCCCTGGGGGGTTAGCCTATAAAACCCCCCAGGCCACACCCATGCAAGGGGTTCCTCTCATGTTCCACCTCAGTTCTACACATATCATAGCCAGGGAAATGAGAGAGCTAGCCTCCCCTTCTTCCTCCTCTGGCTGAACAGCTCTAGGAGCACCATTGTACTCTTTGCTTCATAGTGATCATGCGGAGACCCCGCAGAGCAGGAGTAGGGGTTTCATCTCTTAGGAGAGCCCTGAACCTGGGTAGATCTCGTGTCCATCCGAGCTTGTGCCCACTCCCACTTCCAGGACCCGACGACGATCTCATGGCCCCAACCATGATAAGCCACCCCCTGGCATCTGTCAAGATTTTACAATGACAGTTGGCGCCCACCATGGGGCCAGCAGCGACATCGACCGGAGACACGTTCTGGACGGGAACCTTGTTCCTCTCTGGCGAGTGTGCCGCGGCTGGCAAGATCAGCCGGCCCGATGCACCCGCCCGCGCCGGCCTTGGCGCATCACCTGACGAGGGAACCTCCTTCCTCGCGGGTCGCCTCACCGGCCTCTTCAGCGAGCTCAGCCTCTTCGACGAGCCCGCCACCGAAACACGAGCAGCCGACACCCTCACCGAGCTCTTCGACAAGCTCGCTCTCATCGACACGGCCTCCGCCGACGACTTCCCCAGCTACATGGAGATCATCGACAATCCCCTCCCTCCTACCGCCAGCGACGCTCCTGTCGGCGCGCTCGACGCCAGCACCCTCGTGGAGGTGATGGTCATTGGCGACGGCCTGGGCGCTGGCGGATCCGGCGAGGATCCGCTGGATGCGACCATACACGCCCTGGCGATGCCTCCTCCCCCTGGCGCCAGCCAGGAGGAGCTGGAGGAGTTCCGCGTCAAGCTTTTCGACAGCGCCTCCAAGATGGCGGCGATGAAGCGCCGCGCTGAAGCCACTCAGCGCGAGATCGATAGCGTGGTCGGTGGGACGCCGGCTGTGGCCGAGCCTAGCCGGGCCGGCACCATCCGGCAACGCGGCGCTGCGATTGCCAGCATGCTGGGGGTCGAATGCCTGGTCTATGAGACCCCAGCGCAGAACATGCGTGTTGCCCAGGCGGCCGCAGGCGAGCTCAAGCACTTGCGGGGCGACGAGCTACGTGAGCAAATGGAGCGCCTCCAGCAACTCATCGACGCTGCGAACGCGCAGCAGGACACGGGCAACCGCGTGGTGGGATCGGGCCGGCGGGTCGACACCCACGTGCCCCGTCGTGAGAACGGCGCGACCTCTCAGTCCCCTCGCGGCGGAGGCCGCGGGCAGTCGCGAGACCGAGCGTCGGTTGCTAGCAATAGCCGGCGTACGCCCCGCACGATAGCGGACAGCCACCAAGAGCTCCAGAACCCGGAGCATCGGCGCCGGCCAAAAGAGCGCTTACCTCCTCGAAGAGAGAGGGCGGCCAATCCCGCGCCGCCGCTCGATCACCCTATGCTCAGCGGCCGGCTTGGCCCCCGCGAAGCAGTCGGCAAAAATGACGCACGCCACCGGATTGAGCGGCTGGCTCGGTCCTAATTGTTGAAAGAGGAGCGCACAATCGGGCCGGCCTGCTTCGGCCCCCGTATCCGCGATGAGCCCTTTCCCAGAGTGTTCACTCTCCCCAGAGACACGCCCAAGTACAATGGCGTCGTGAAGCCGGAAGACTGGCTGATCGACTACTCCACAGCAGTCGGCATCGCCAACGGCAACAAGCGTGTGGCCGTAAAGTACGTCCCGCTCATGCTTCAGGGTACGGCCCGGACGTGGCTGAACAGCCTCAAGCCCAACAGCATCAACAGTTGGGTAGATTTCAGTGACGCCTTCATCCGCAACTTCACCAGTACATACAAGCGGCCCCCCAAGCCACGCCAGCTCTCCATGTGCGTTCAGGGGCCGGCCGAGTCCACTCGCAACTATCTGACGCGTTGGGGCGAGCTGCGCAACTCCTGCAAGGGGGTCCACGAGGTGCAGGCCATCGAGTACTTCACCACCGGGTGCCGAGAGGGCACTCTGCTCAAGCACAAGCTCTTGTGCGACGAGCCGGCTATCTTGGACGAGTTCCTGGTCGTGGCCGAAAAGTACGCCACCGCCGACTCCTCCATGGGGTCGGATATCCGGGTTGTCGCAACTGACAGGGTGGTCCAGCCGGGTTCCCAAACTCCGGCTGGTGACGCCAACCACCAAACGACAACAAGCGCAAGGCCCCGCAGCCAGCTTCCAACACCCGGCAGGTGGCCACTATCGAGGATCAGCAGCCGGCCGGGCAGCCCGGCCCCAAGCGTCCGCGGGGCGGCAAGGGTGCCTGGCAGCCTGCCTTCTCCTTTGAGCAAGCCCTCGATGGCCCGTGCAAGTTCCATAGCGGCGCGAAGCCGTCCAACCACACCACCCGGAAGTGCAACTGGCTCGCCTGGATTGCCAAGGGCGAGGCCCTGCCGCCTCCTCCATCGGCCGGCCAGATAGCTCCGGCTGTTCAGCAACCAGCCCAAGCTGCCGGCATGCTTCAAGATGAGTTCCCCGAAGAGAACGCCACCTACGTCGTCTTCATGAGCGAAGCCGACGACAAGCACAGCCGACAGCAGCGGCGCCGCGAGGTGAATGCCGTCAGCTCAGAGGTCCCAACCTTCATGCACTGGTCCGAGAGGCCCATCACCTGGAGCCAAACCGACCACCCGGCCATGATGCCCTCGCCGGGTGCATACGCCTTGGTGCTGGACTCAACCTTCTCAACGGAGAGGCGGACTTGCCGCTTCAGCCGAGTTCTGATAGATGGCGGCAGCAGCATCAACATCCTATACCGCGAGACCATGGAGCGGTTGGACATCAAGGTCAAGCAGCTTCAGCCCAACCAGACTGTCTTCCACGGCATAGTTCCCGGCCTTTCCTGCTCTCCAATCGGCAAGATCAAGATTGATGTCCTGTTCGGCGACAAGAACCACTTCCACCAAGAGCCAATCTGGTTCGAGGTGGTCGACCAGGATAGCCCCTACCACGCGCTCTTGGGCCGCCCGGCGCTGGCCAAATTCATGATGGTCCCGCACTACGCCTACCTGAAGGCCAAGATGCCGGGCACCAAGGGCATCATCACTGTCGCCGGCGACTACCAGAAGTCGCTAGACTGCACCGCTGCCAGCAGCCAGCTGGCCGAGTCCCTCGTCATCGCTCAAGAGAAGCGTCTCCTTGACCGGATGGTAGCCATGGCCAGCGAGAAGCCGACCATGCCGACTGATCCCAAGGAAACGGAAGCAGGGGCCTCCTTCCAGCCGACCAAGGAAACCAAGAAGATCGCCTTGGACCCGGTGCACCCGGAGAGGTTTGCTGTCGTAGGGACCAACCTCGACAGCAAATAGGAAGGTGAGCTCGTCGATTTCCTCCATGAGAATTGAGACATCTTCGCATGGTCCCCCAAAGACATGCCGGGTGTCCCGACGGATTTCGCTGAGCACAAACTACATGTGAGACCGGGTGCTAAGCCGGTCAAGCAACCCCTCCGCCACCTATCAGAAGAGAAGAGAAGGATCATTGGTGAAGAAATTACCCGGCTTCTGGCAGCCGGCTTCATCATGGAAGTGTTCTACCCGGACTGGCTTGCCAACCCAGTCCTCGTCTTGAAGAAGAATAACAAGTGGCGCATGTGTATCGACTACACGAGCCTCAACAAGGCCTGCCCCAAGGATCCTTTTGCCTTGCCCCGGATAGATCAAGTGATCGACTCCATGGCCGGGTGCGAGTTGCTGTCTTTCCTGGATGCCTACTCCGGCTATCACCAGATCAAGCTGAACCCGGCCAATCGGCTGAAGACCGCCTTCATCACACCATTCGGAGCCTTCTGTTACCTGACCATGACGTTCGGCTTGAGAAATGATGGCGCCACGTTTCAGCGTTGCATGCAGAAGTGCCTCCTCAAGCAGCTCGGCAGAAATGCCCACATCTATGTAGACGACATTGTGGTGAAGACGAAGAAGCGCGGCACCCTCCTAGAGGATCTCAAGCAGACCTTCGAAAATCTGCGCCGTTTTCAAATCAAGCTCAACCCGGAGAAGTGCGTCTTCGGAGTACCAGCCGGCCAGCTCCTCGGCTTCCTTGTCTCTGAACGTGGCATCGAGTGCAACCCCGTGAAGATAAAGGCCATCGAGCGGATGAAGAGACCCACCAAGCTGCGTGACGTCCAGAAGTTCACCGGGTGCCTGGCATCCCTCAGCCGCTTCATCAGTCGGCTGGGCGAGAAGGCGCTCCCCCTGTACCAGCTAATGAAGAAAACCACTTGCTTCGAGTGGAACGACCAGGCGGACGAAGCTTTTTGTCAACTCAAGTGCATGATGTCCACGCCGCCCATCCTGGCGGCTCCGGCTACCAAGGAACCGATGCTCCTCTACATCGCCGCTACCAGCCGAGTCATCAGCACGGTGATTGTGGTCGAGCGCCCAGAGGCCGGCAAGGTGCAGCCGGTCCAGAGGCCAGTGTATTATCTGAGCGAGGTCTTGTCCGCCTCCAAGCAAAACTACCCCCACTACCAAAAGATGTGCTACGGCGTGTACTTTGCCGCCAAGAAGCTGAAGCAATACTTCCAAGAGCACTCCATCATGTTTGTCTGCACCGCCCCCCTTGCCGAGATCATGGGCAACAGAGATGCCTCAGGCCAGGTGGCCAAATGGGCCATCGAGCTGGCTCCCCATACCATCCTCTACCAGCCCCGCACCGCCATCAAGTCCCAAGCGCTGGCCGACTTCTTAGTCGACTGGGCCGAGTCCCAGTACCTGCCGCCAGCGCCAGATTCTACGCATTGGCGGATGCACTTTGACGGCTCAAAGATGCGCACCGGCTTGGGGGCCGGCATCGTCCTCACCTCTCCCAAGGGCGACAAGCTAAAGTACACACTGTAGATCCACTTCACCGCCTCCAACAACGTAGCCGAGTATGAGGCACTCATCTTTGGGCTCCGACTGGCCAAGGAGATCGGCATCCGCCGCATCCTCTACTACGGCAACTCGGACTTGGTGGTCCAGCAGTCGTCCGGCGACTGGGACGCCAAGGACGCCAACATGGCAAGCTACCGCTTCCTCATCCAGCAGATGAGCGGGCACTTCGATGGGTGCGAGTTCCTACATGTACCAAGAGCCGACAACGACGCAGCGGACGCCCTCGCCCGCATCGGCTCCACCCGGCAGGCCATACCAACCGGCGTCTCCCTCGAGTGTCTGCGCAAGCCGTCTATCAAGCCGTCGCTGAAGTCCGACTCCATCTTCGTGTCGGCTGACCCCGGAGCAGTCGGATCCGGCTCGGGGACTCCAGCAGCAGGCCCGGGGACTTCAGCAGTCGGCCCGGGGACTTCAGCAGGTGGCCCGGGGGCTGCACCACCAGCACCCGCCCCAGGAATTCCAGCACGCGGCCTGGGGACTGTAGTAGTCGGCCCGGGGACTTCATCGACACCACCAGGAGTGGCCGGCTCCAGCCCGCCGCCTCCCAACCTGACCACCCTCGTGCCAGTTGCCGTCTTGACAGTGGTGATGGCCCCATCTTGGGCGTAGCCCATCCGTGACTATCTGGTAAGCCGCGTGCTACCAGCAGACAAAGTGCTAGCCCGGCAGATCAAGCGCCGGGCAGGCGCCTACACCATCGTCAACAGAGAGCTCGCCAGGCGGAGCGTGACTGGCGTTTATCAGCGCTGCGTGGAGCTGGAGATGGGCATGGAGATCCTCAGGGACATCCACCAAGGCGAATGTGGCCACCATGCCGCCTTCCAGTCCCTCGTAGCCAAAGCCTTCCGCCATGGTTTCTTTTAGCCGACTGCATTGGGCGATGCCAAGGAGTTGGTCAAGAAGTGCAAAGGGTGCCAGAAGTTCAGCACCAAGCAACACCAGCCAGCCTCTATCCTCAAGACCATCCCTATCACCTGGCCGTTTGCCGTGTGGGGTTTGGACATGGTGGGTCCTTTCAAGACAGCACGCGGCGGCATGACTCATTTGCTGGTCGCCGTGGACAAATTCACCAAGTGGATAGAGGCCAAGCCAATCAAGAGGCTGAACGGTCCGACTACCGTCACGTTCATCGCCGACATCACCGTTCGATACGGCGTCCCCCACAGCATCATCACCGACAACGGCACCAACTTCGCCAAAGGCGTCTTGGCCCGTTTCTGCGCAAACCAGGGTATCCGACTGGACCTAGTGTCCGTCGCCCATCTGCAGTCAAACGGCCAGGTGGAGCGAGCAAACGGCCTCATCCTGTCCGGCATCAAGCCCCGCCTGATCGAGTCGCTGGAGCGATCGGCCGGCTGCTGGATCGACGAGCTGCCGGCCGTCCTCTGGAGTCTTCGGACCACGCCCAATAGATCAACCGGCTTTACGCCCTTCTTCCTCGTGTACGGCGCCGAGGCTATCATCCCCACGGATATCGAGTTCGACTCGCCTCGCGTCACTATGTACACAGAGGCGGAAGCAAAGGAGGCGCGATAAGAAGTGTTTACCTACTGGAAGAGGCCCGGCTGCTAGCATGCAGCCGGTCCGCCATCTACCAGCAGAGCCTGCGCCACTATCACAACAAGAAGGTCAAGCCGCATACCTTTCGCGAAGGCGACCTTGTGCTCCGCCTGATCCAGCGATCAGCCGGCCAGCACAAGCTCGCAGCACCTTGGGAAGGCCCCTTCATCGTTAGCAAGGCCCTGGGCAACGACTCGTACTACCTCATCGACGCCCAAAAGCCCAGGGCACGCAAGCGAAGCACAGCCGGCGAAGAGACGGAGTGGCCATGGAACGCGAACCTAATCCGTCTGTTTCACAGTTAAAGCAAGTGTATGTACCACGCCAACTTTTGTATTAAAGTAAAGACCTCAGGTCCCCCGAGACGTACTTGGGGGCTACCTTTTTAGCCACGAGATAAGCTTTTACCATGAATTGAGTTTTTTTGTATATTCTTTCCCCGTCCGGGTTCCGGCCAGCCGACCCGGGGGCTCGTCGCCTTAGCCTAAGTCTGCACCAGCTGGGCCGACTAGTAGTGTGCCGACGCCAAAGCCCTCTCTTCGCTCCATGTCGCAGCTCGCAGCGCGGCTGTTCGACTGGCAAGAGTCAAAGGCCGGAAACGATGTCCACACAAAAACGACCAAGGAAACGCCGACTACGGCCAAACCGGCCTCTCGCCTCCCTTGTCCGGCTGCTCAGCAGCCGGCAGGCCGGCTTCTCGCTCGACTACGCTACGCTCTAAGTGGCCAAAGTAACTTGCCCGTTCTAAAACGACCAAGTCCCTGACCCAGCCATAGACCGCAGCGCGGCTGTCCAGCTGGCAGGGAGGCGGCCAAGGGAACGCGGCTTAGGAAAAGGCCAAAGAGGGAAAAAGCAAACTCAAGCTGGAACCCGGCAACACTTGCAAAATGTGGGGATTTAAACTTTGTACATTGCAAAAGGGCCCAAGGCCAGCATTCATCAAGTTTAAAAATACACCCCCAGTGGGTGGAACTGCGCATAACTGACATTGTTTTCAAGCACGAGACAGAAAAACTCGAAAAAAGATAACAGGACATCTAGGCGAACGGCCCCTCGGGCCGCACGGACTGGTTGGCAGCAGGCGTAGCTCCGGCTGGTGGGGTTGCTGGCTGCGGAGTCTCGGCCTGGTGGTCGGCGGCGGCTGACATGGTCTCCGGCTGGTCGCCAGTCGGCGCCCGGTCGGACCGAGTCCGGCTGGTAGCTCCGCCGTCCGGTGAGACGCGGCCGCCTTCCTCGTCCTCGTCGCCCTCATCGCCTTCGTCACTGGAAGTGATCTCCTCCGCCGAGTCCTCTCCGTCCGATGGGTTCAGACCGAACCAGGACGGAGGAACCACGGCGCCGTCATCTCCCCGCTCTGGGATGAAGACACTGACATCAGCATAGTCGGCAAGAGCCGACGCTCGGATGGCGATGGCGTCGTGCTCCGCCGCCAGCTCCGGCAGCGCCTCCTAGCGGAAGGTGGCCAGCTGCGCCAGGCGCAGCTCGGGGTACCAGGCCTTGACGAACTCCAGTGCCTTCGCAGCCCCAGACCGCGCCGCGGAGCTCTTCCAGGCTTCGAGCCGGTCGGCTGCCACCTCCAGCCAGTCGGCCATCCGACTAGGAGTCCGCGGTATCCGAGTACCCGGCCACAAGCCCTCCAAGACCTGCGACCCGGCCCGCTGAAGCCGGCGGAGTAGGCGGCGCGTTGGCTCGAGGCGCATCCGGATGGCCATGAGCTGTTCGCGCAAGGTCCGGGGCCGGTCCTGTGCGATCTCCTTGCCCCGCCGCCTGCCCTCCTCACGCTGGGCCTCGATAGCCATGCAAACGGCGACAGAGTGGCCCGGGAGGAACTCTGTTCAAAAAAGACAAAAGTGTCAGAAGACGGCTTCCAGCATTAGCTGGCAGCCAGCAGTCGGCAACAAAAAGAAAGGGACGCACCGTCGAGCAGATCCTCGATCACGGTGTAGCCGTCCCGAAGGATCTTCTCCCTCTCGGACCAATCCGAGCACTGGATCTCGAACTCGGCCGTGAGGTTTTCCTCGTCCGCCTTCAGCTGCCGGACCCGCTCCGCGTGCCGCTCGGCCTGGTCTGCCAGCTCCTTCTCCAACCAGTCGCGCCCTGAAGCCGCCTGGTCGTGCTCCTGCCCCACAACCCGGAGCTGGCCTTCGAGCTCGGCCACGCGCTCCCTCAGCTGGGCGGCAGCCGCTAAAACAAGCAAGAGACGTCACCATCTACTCCAACGAAAACAAGAATAAGCCGCCTGAGAAGATCCGGCCCGACTGCTCAGCAGTCGGCCTGAATCTCGGGGGCTACACCCAGCGGGTGCGCTGGCGCGCCCCCCACTAGAAGCCGGCTTACGTACCTCGGCTCTAAGTCAGCTCAGTGGTCCAGGTGGCGAGTGTCTGAATCTGCGTGTTGTAGGCGGCCGCCCGCATGTTGTGGTAGTCCTGCAACAAAAACAAGCATTTCAGCAAACAAAAAGAATACCTTTGAGTTCCAACCCGCCTGCTCAGCAGCCGGCTTGGAACTCGGGGGCTACACCCAGTGGTGCGCTGGCGCGCCCCCACGGATGGTTACAAGATGAAAAAGCAAAAACAAGATGCGCCTACTCGGATGGACGACCGTAGCGCCAGCAGCTCTCCCCTCGCCTTCAGGAGAGTCGTGTTGTGGGCGAGGAACTGGTCCTCCACGTCCCGCACCACCAAGTTCAGGGCGGCTGGGCCGGCCCCTACCACCCAACCTGAAGGAGCAGCGCTCGTAGCCCCGGTGCTGGCCCCTCGCGAGCTCGAGGCAGCGGCCTCCACCCGCCTTGGCTCTGAGGTTGCCCGCGTTGCACGCGGGCGCGCCCGCGCAGGAACGCGCGCCGACAAGACCCGGCCCGCCGCCTGCCCAGCACCGGCTTGCAGCGCCTCTGGCTGGCCGGGCCCGCCACCTCCTCGACCGCCAACATCTGATGTGCGCCGAACCTCCCCCGCCTCCGGGATGGCGGCGTTGGCGACCGCCAGCCCCGGCGCCGACCGGTCGGCTCCGGCTGCCCCCGGCGGCGTTCGGTTCTCTGCCACCTGCACTTCCGGCTGCTCAAGAGTAAAGGACTCCGGGACCTCACTACCAGCCGGATCCACCATAGCCCTTGCGTCGGCCTCCGCCTGCGCCTCGGCCGCGGCCTCCGCCTCCGCCCTCTCCGCGGCCTGGGCCTCCGCCTGTGTCGCTTCCTCCGCCCGAGCGTCGGCCCGCGCCTTTTCCGCGACCTCCTGCTCCTCGCGCACCTCCCGCGCGTTCCTCGCCGTTGCCTCTTGAAGATCGGCGGCCGGATCCACGCGCCTGGCCTCCTCGGAGCCGCCCGTTGCGTCCATCAATGAGGCGAACGGAGCCCGCCTGATGACACAGGCCGTCCTACTCAACAAGAAAGCAAGGATGAGGAAACCCCTAGGGAGAAGAAAAATGTGAAATCAGGGCAGCAAGCGCGCGTACCCGGACGTGTACGGCATGGGCTTGGGCCCCTTCCGGACGGCGGCCACCTTCAGGGCCTCTTGCCGCCCGGTCGCGTCCGCCTGCTCGGCCTTCTTTGCCGGGTGGCTGCCAAACCTCCCCAAAAGGATGCGGCGTTTCTGTCCGACGGCTGAAGCAGCCGGCCACGGCGCAGAAGGGCCAGCTCCAGGCCCCATGCCTCCGCCAGGTCGGTGCCGCTCCTCGTCGTCCTCGTCGTTGTCTGGCCAAGACCGGATGTTGCCGACTCCTCCACCTCCCGAGGAGCCGCCTGCTCCGGCGCTGCCTCCTCCGGTGGCCTCGTCGTTGCCACCTTCCTCCATGGTGGCCGCCCCCAGCTCGGGGTCGCCCACGTCGCTGTTTTCGCGGTCCGGCATCCACGTTCGGTCCGCGGCGAGCCCACCTTGGCCCGGGAAGCGCTGCGTCAAGGCCGGCTGGTCAGGACGGAGGCAAGGAGAGCATTATAAGTAAAGCAGCCGGACCTGCTACTTACCGCTAGGGGCAGGTTGGCCCGACTGTATGGCTCCTTGCCGATGTGCCACTCCTCCTCGCTGAGCTTGCAGTTGGAGAAGTAGTTCACATGGCGGACCACCTCCACCTCCGGCATCTCCTTGGTGGACATCTGGCATGGGTCCCGGCGGCCGCTCATCTCACTGATGAGATGCGGCCGAAGTTGGAGGGGCAAAACCCGGCGCATGACGAAGCCGGCCAACAGGTCGGCCAGCTTGAGCCCCTCCTGGTCAGTCATCTCTTGAAGCCGGGCGAGGACGCTGATGATGAGGGCTGGCAGGCGTTTGAGCGGCTGCTGTTGCTAGTTGTCCCGCGGCCTAGCAGGCATCCCGGGCACGAAAGCCGGCAGGTTGATGTAGTCATTGACCTGATGGAGATTTCGGACGTAGAAATAGGACCTCTGCCAGAGCTTGGTCGACTCATGCAGAGGGATGGCCGGGAAGCGGGTGCCGCCTCCTGAGAGCCTCACAGCGACGCATGCCCCACACTGGGCCAGCTCGTCCTTCGCCAACGTGCCCAGCTTGAGGTAGAAGAATCTACCCCAGAGCTCAAGCGTGGGCAGGACGCCGAGGTACCCTTCGCAGAGTGTGACGAAGGCCGCCATGAGCACCACCGTGTTGGGGGTGAGGTGATGCGGTTGCAGGCGGTAGAAGTCGAGGAAGGCCCGGAAGAAGTTGCTAACCGGGAGCCCGAAGCCGCGAAGGAAATGCGTGTGGAAAACAACGAACTCACCGGGCTCCGGCCGCGGCGAGATCTGCCGCTCGGGGGGGAGACGCACGCCCACATTGTCGGCGTGGGGAAGCCTCCGCGTCGCACGGAGGAAGTCGATGTGGTCTTCATGTACATTGGAGCCTAGCTAGCCGCTCTTCGCCATGGCTTGAGGACGGTAAGGAGAAGCTCGGGGACGAGAACGACAGGCGACACTGTAGCGGCGCAGGGCAGCGGGGGCGGCGTGGTGGCCGCAGCGGAGCAGTGGCTACGGCGGAGCGGCAGCAGAAGAGCAGCAGCGATGGCGGCGAGAGGAAGAAGAGGGAGTAGGAGGGGGTGCGCATGTGCCCCGTCGCTCCTCCTCCCCCCCCCTATTTATAGCCGGCG
The DNA here is from genome assembly GCA_011799875.1 of Thinopyrum elongatum. Lineage (NCBI taxonomy): Eukaryota > Viridiplantae > Streptophyta > Magnoliopsida > Poales > Poaceae > Thinopyrum > Thinopyrum elongatum. The sequence goes on from CM022302.1 coordinate 198,864,854, forward strand.
GGGGCGAAGCCGAGGTGACGTGGGGGCATGGGATTAACTGCGCCCCACGCCCCGCACGCCCCCGTGTATCCCGCGCTGTAAAGGCGCATTAATCGCGCTGCAGAAGGGCAACCGCCCCCTTCGGCCGCAGCGGATCCACGCGCGGGCCGAGGCCCTGTAGTGGCGGGCCCCAGCCTGCGGCGACGTCCCGTCGCGCGCGTGGGCTGGCAGGCCGGCTTGACCCACTGGCACCGCGTGGCGTGCGCGTGGCGGGCGGCGCCACCCCAGCTCCCGCCTCGTCGATTCGAATCCGCCAGGCAGCCGCCGCCGTGGCCGGCTACTGGCGTCCGGCTCCTCCCGGCCGGACGGAGCGGAAGGCGGAAGATCTCTCGAAGGGGAAACTGCTGAGGCACTTCGCCGGTCAGCTGTAGAGCCTCACCAGCTTCGGGGACTACTGTCGGGGAGATGACCCCGGGTAGCCTCATCAGCACTTAACCACATTTCAAGACATCGGGGCTGGCCAAGCCCCTCAGTCCGACTGGTCATAAGACCGGCCTTCGGGACCGGAGGGCCGTCTCCTAAAAGACGGCGGGCCCCCAAGAAAGCGGCTGAAGCTAGAAGGCCGCCTCCTAGAAGACGGCGCGCTCCAGAACGTAGTGAGGGCACGGGCCGGTTCCTAGCAGGCAGCCCGTCCCCTCCCTAGGGGTTTGAGCCCGACCGGGAGACAAGCTAGGGCATGGCCACAGTGCGCCATGCCTCCCCCAATCACGGCCGCATGGCTACAGTAGGCGCCACCAGGCGGCCGCCGACCCGCCCAGCGCGGCGTTGTAGCCATGGCGCGCCCGACATGGCCTTCGTCAGCACAGACGGCGCCAAAGTGAAGAGCCATCAATGGGGCCCGCAGGCGGCGGGCCCCACCTGTCGGCCGGTTCCTTGGCAGCCGGCACGGCCTAGCAGAAGTGGGCCCCGGCAACCGGCGGAGAACCCGGCCCCCATAGACGCTGACAGCCGGGGCCTATCACCCAGCCATATTACCATTGTACCCCTGGGGGGTTAGCCTATAAGATCCCCCAGGCCACACCCATGCAAGGGGTTCCTCTCATGTTCCACGTCAGTTCTACACACACCATAGCCAGAGAAAGGAGAGAGCTAGCCTCGCCCTTCTTCCTCCTCTGGCCGAACAGCTCTAGGAGCACCATTGTACTCTTTGCTTCATAGTGATCATGCGGAGACCCCGCAGAGCAGGAGTAGGGGTTTCATCTCTTAGGAGAGCCCTGAACCTAGGTAGATCTCGTGTCCATCCGAGCTTGTGCCCACTCCCGCTTCCAGGACCCGACGACGATCTCATGGCCCCAACCATGATAAGCCACCCCCTGGCATCTGTCGAGATTTTACCACGACAGGGAGAGATACCTTTTTACCTTTATTCTTTCTTCTTTTCTTCTTCTTCACCACAATATGTGTGGGTTTAATAAATCTTTTCAAGCTTCTTATTGATGAGATTGGTTGAATAGGGAGCTCCTCCTCGTTACCTGATTCATCATAATAAACACTAGGAGGGTATTGGGAAATATTTTCCCTTTCATTAGTACTCTCTTCATATTCTATTTGTTATCTTGACTTTAGATAGTTGGCAATATAAGGATTCTCAATGCAATTTACCGCACAAAACATATAAATTTACTCTAGATCAAAATCATGAAATCTCTCGAGATTAAATTTTGGAATACCCTTAGTTATACGTTTCATTTCTTCATACCCCAAAAGAAGACTAAGCTCTTTATGATGCTCAAGGGTGATCAAGTTATCACAATTTTTAGACAAAATTTGATCATGAAAGAATTTGCATTGGAGATTTCAATGACCATGTTCATTGCAAAGTTCACAAGGATGGCGGAAAAAAATTAAATCTTTCAGCACAATCATCTAGCCTCTCTTGCAATTTTTTCGTTTCTAAATATTTATGCCTCTTACAAAATCTATCTTCCCTTTTTGGTGTGCAATTGCACTCCCAATTCACTCCGCAAAAATTGACATTCTTATAGGAGACATTTTTCTCATGACTAGTGTAATAATCATTAGCATTTTGGATATTCAAGGAATTCATACTAACAACATTGCAATCATGCTCATCATTCAAATATTTTGTGCCAAACATTTTATTGACTTCTTCTTCTAACAATTGAGCACAATTTTCCGATCCATCATTTTCAAGAAAGATATTATAAAGATGATCAATAATATGATGCAACCTCAATTCCATTTTTTATGTAGTTTTCTTTTATAAACCTAACTAGTGATAAAACAAGAAACTAAAAGATTCAATTGCAAGATCTAAAGATATACCTTCAAGCACTCACCTCCCCGGCAACGGCGCCAGAAAAGAGCTTGATGTCTACTACGCAACATTATTCTTGTAGACACGTGTTGGGCCTCCAAGCGCAGAGTTTTGTAGGACAGTAGCAATTTTCCCTCAAGTGGGTGACCTAAGGTTTATCAATCCATGGGAGGCGTAGGATTAAGAAAGTCTCTCTAAAACAACCATGCAACCAAATAATAAAAAGTCTCTTGTGTCCCCAACACACCAAATACAATGGAAACTTGTATAGGTGCACTAGTTCGGCGAAGAGATGGTGATACAAGTGTAGTAATGATAGTAGATATTGATTTTTGTAGTAGTAACAATAAAAAACAGCAAGGTAGCAAGTAACAAAAGTGAGCACAAACGATATTGCAATGCTTGAAAATGAGGCCTAGGGTCCTTACTTTCACTAGTGCTATCTCTCAACAATGCTAATATAATTGGATCATATAACCATCCCTCAAAGTGCGATGAAGAATCGCTCCAAAGTTCCTATCTAGCGGAAAACATAAGAATAAATTGTTTTTAGGGTACGAAACCACCTCAAAGCTATTCTTTCCGATCGATCTATCCAAGAGTTCGTACTAAAATAACACCAAAGCAAATTCAGATTCGTAATGCTCAATCCAACACAAAGAACCTCAAAGAGTGCCCCAAGATTTCTACCAGAGAAACAAAGACAAGAACATGCATCAACCCCTATGCATAGATTACCCCAATGTCACCTCGGGAATCCGCGAGTTGAGTGACAAAACATATATCAAGTGAATCAATACGATACCCCATTGTCACCACGGGTATTCATAGCAAGACATACATAAAGTGTTCTCAAATCCATAAAAGTATTTAATCCGATAAAACAAAATCTCAAAGGGAAAACTCAATTCATCACAACAAGATAGAGAGGGAAAAACACCATATGATCCGACTATATTAACAAAGCCCGCGATACATCAAGATCATGACATCTCAAGAACACGAGAGAGAGAGGGATTAAACACATAGCTACTGGTACAAACCCTCAGCCCCGAGGGTGGACTACTCCCTCCTCATCATGGTGGCCGCCGGGATGATGAAGATGGCCACCGGTGATGATTTCCCCCTCCGGCAGGGTGCCGGAACGGGGTCTAGATTGGTTTTTTGTGGCTAAAGAGGCTTGCGGCGGCGGAACTTCTGATCTAGGGTTATTTCTGATGGTTTCTCTATTTATAGGATTTTTTGGCATCGGTTTCACGCGAAGATGGGCCTCGAGGTGAGCACAACCCACCGGGGCGAGCCTGGCCCACCAGGCGTGCCCTGGTGGGTTGTGCCCTCCTCGTGGCTCTTCTGGCCCTCCCACGAAGCTTCGGGGTTCTCTTTTGTTCCAAAAAAATCATCAAAAAGTTTCAGCTCATTTGGAGAACTTTCATTTCTGCACAAAAAACAACACCACGGTAGTTCTGCTGAAAACAGCGTCAGTCCGGGTTAGTTCCATGCAAATCATACCAAAACCATATAAAATTGTTGTAAACATGGCATGAATACTTCATAAATTATAGATATGTTGGAGACGTATCAGCTAACCATTTTTGTTGCACTCCCTAATAGCAAACAGTTCATCTGAGCGAACTGTATGCCGTATATCACACACACCTTGATATGGCTGCCCGTTTCTGTTGTTCTGTCTCATCGCAAATAGTTCGGATGGATCAACCGTGTGCCCTGCATCGCACACACAACTAAAATCTGAACCGTGTTTGATGTCTCCACCATCGCAAATGTTTTGCATCTTTTTTGACGGTTTTTTTACATCACCGTTTGCGATTAATGCATCCCACACAGTTTCGTCAAAGGGTCTCTGATCGTAATGTCACGTTAGCAGCACCCTGCAGTAGTGCTTGTTTGTTATTCTATAAGAACTCGACTGTTACTGATGGCACTGAAGTTGACTGGGACGACATCAACCAGTTCCTACACTTTATTGATCGTCTTGAGGTCCTTGTGGGGCGTTGCAATGGTGGAAGGCCACATGGGATATGTGTGCCACTGCTGCACATGTTGAACAGGTCCAACTGTGTCGAGAAACTTATGGTACGAGCTGTTTTCTGTTATATATGTTGTTCATAAACTCTTGCTTATACACAGTTTTACAGCTGTGATATTCTTGAAACAGAAACTGCCCAGTTCTATTGTTCCTATACAGATGCCTGCCATGGTCGGGTCAGACTTGCGCTTGGTCACAACATGATGTTTATGTCGACCTACTCCATTTCCCTTGGAGGTGAAAAGATACTTATTCATGGGTGGTCTCAAATAATGAAGGCCCAACCATCTTGGAGAATAGGACAGAAGGTTATGCTCATGCTTTTCCATGGCTCTAAAGCGAATATCCTGTTTATTGACCACATTGCGAGATGAAGCCGCTTTCAGAAGGTTGTGGATGTGCGGGGTGGTGCCTGGGCCTTGTCCTGGGGCTTGGTGGCCTCACCCTTGGTTAACTGTAGGCAAAGTAGCACTGTTAGAGGCGTGCTTTGTATGGTTGAACCTGTATAAGTACTCATACTGCTTTCGGCTATGGTTGTTAAGTGCCCCTGCTGGTTTCAGTCAAGGTTGTTAAGTACTCCTGCTGCTTTTACAGTCTGTCGTGTTTCTTCAGTTCTGTCTTCCTCCAGCCGCCAAAACCAAACCAGCGCCGGCGGGGTCGCCTGCTTCCGCCTCCCACGTCTGGCTACGCCTCAGCGCATGCATCGCCGCCCCACCGTCTCCTAAATCGTTAACGCTGATGTCCGAGGCCTCGCCGTCATCCTTCGCGCGCTTTGGTGCGCTCGCCGTGGTGCCGCCCTCTCGCGTTGTCAACATGGTCAACAAACAAGAGGAATCGGGAGAGGACTATACGTGAAGAGGATGATAGTAGGGGCCCACCGTGTCCATGGCCGTACGCAAGCAAGTTCCTCATTTTTTGTTATATACTCCATTGTCAGCGTATAGAAAAAAAAATGCTTCCTCCTAGTGGTTTACTGACATCTGGGACCCACGAAATTGTCAGCGTATAGTCAATAGACAAGAGAACAGCACAAGATCGGCTGACACCTGGGACGTAGCTGCTCGAGCAGTATTTTTTTTTTGTTATTTTTGAGACAGAGCAGGGTTTCAACTTGGCTGTGGCCCGTCTAGCCCAGGCTTCTATTTTACGTTCACCACATGACCAGCCCAGGTATTTTTTCTTTGTGAAAATGAGCCTAGTTTATTTTTTATGAAGAATACCCAATCGAGGCCTACTTATTTTTCTACGCCCTGCTGGGCTGCAACTCTTTCAAGACGGCTGCAAATCTTGAAAGTAATATGAAATGGGCTGTAAATATAAAAAACAGACGACAAATTGGCAATTACTTTAAAATTTTTGAATTTTTTCACATTTTCATATTCCAATTTCACTGGGCTTTAACCTAATTTAAATATATCTTCAAAGTACTTTAAATCTGGCTTGACATTTCGGTATTAAAAATAGTTTGGACCCCACCAAAATATGTGAAATTTTGTTTAAATTTTTAACCCTGGCCCTATCCAACAAAAAAACGGACTGCAATAAATTGCATAAGAAGTTGCAATGAGCTGTAAATTATTAAAAAAATAGGGAATGGTCTGACTTGTGGGCCTATTAAGTTGACGCGTATGCAAGATTTTTTTACTTATTATATACGTCAACAAACGATTCTAGCAGACGTGACCGTTGGATGTCAATCCAATGACCGTTGTACTTCTTCAATCTCTGATCTTCTTGCTCCAGCCGCCAAATCCAGCGCCGGCGGGACCGCCTGCTCCCGCCTCCCATGGCCGATTGTGCTGCCGCGCAGGCCTCACCGCCCCCTACTACTCCCACTGCTGGCCAGGCCATCCCTCTACTCACCCACATCCCTCCACTGTTGTGGCTTTGCCGCCTCTGGGTCATTCCCTTCCTGGGTCTCGCCGTCGTCCATCGCGTTGGTGTTCTCGGCACGACGTGGTTAACGTTGTCAACAAACGACAACATCGAAAGAGGGATGTACATGGAGATGCTGACAGTTGGGACCCACATGGTCCATGGCCGCACGCAAGCAAGTACCTCCTTATTATGCCAAAAAGAATGAATCCTCCCAATGACAGCTGGGACCCACCAGCTATATCTTGCCACGGAAGGAAGTGCCTCCTTATTAAGCGAAAAATAATGAGTGCTCCCCATGACAGCTGGGGCCCACCAGATTTGGAGGCTGACTTGTGGCCCTACTAAGTTGACGCGTACGCAGGGCTTTGTCAACGTAGTCAACAAACGATTCTATCACCAGTGACCGTTGGGTTGTTAACATCCAACGGACATCCTGCTTCTTCAACCTTAGATTTTCTTGCTCCGGCCGTCCAAACCACCGCGTGCTCCTGCCTCCCGTGACCGGCTGTGCTGCCATGCAGGCCTCACCGCCCCCTACTACTCCCACCGCTGGCCAGGCCATCCCTCTACTCACCCACACCCCCTGTTATTCTGCGGCGACGGCAGCCTCACACCGCAGCCGAACCAGTCAACCCTCATACTACCCTCCGCGTGTTCCCAGGCTCCGCGTCGTTCCCTGCCTCATCATCGTCCACCGCCTGGTGCTGTCCGCGTGGCATGGTCAATGAATGACAGCCATCGGAAGAGGACTGTACGCAGTGAGGCTGACAGATGGACCCACCAGCTACATCTTCGCACGCAAGGAAGTGCCTCCTTATTACGCGCAAAAAAAAGAATCGTCCCTCTGTCAGCTCGGACCCACCATCAATATCTTCGCATGCAAGGAAGTGCCTCCTTATCCTCCCTGACAGCCGGGACCCAGCCGATCGAAGCATACGTAGCGTTGTCATTCTGGTCGCAAACGTGTACGTACATACTGGTCCATCGGTCTTTTTGCCACGATGAACCATGGCCCAGTAAGGAGCGGTAGTTGTTCAGGCAGTCCTGTCTATATCATGTACACGTACGTACAGCCACACTGCAAGAAAGTAAATACGGCTACGTACATACATACGGGCGGGGTCTCGAACGCGTACAGCGATGGCGTCCTGTTCATCGGCAGCCAACCGACTGGGTCGGAATGGAGAAACAGCGTCGTGTTCATCGGGAGGCAACAAACTGGGTTGGAATGCGTCGTGTTCATCGGGAGCCAACTGGCTTGGACAGAATAGCCGAAACAGGGTCTGGCGTACCGCAAAACGGAGGAAACAGACTTGTGTTCGAGCTCCTACGGTCGAAACGGGGTGTTGTTGATCGGGTGGGGTGTGGCGTACCGCAAAACGGAGGAAACGGACTTGTGTTGGAGCGCCTACGGTCGAAATGGGGTCCTGTTCATCGGGAGGGGTGTGGCGTACCGCAAAACGGGACTCCACAGGCTATTGTTCATCCACCGTCGACTTCCTCCAGCCTCCACCTGCTACTGTTCATCCACCGTCGACTTCCTCCTGCCTCCATCAACTACTGTTCATCCACGGGGTCCAGTTCATCCAGCCTCCACCGGCTACTGTTCAACCAGCCCTCCACGGGGTCCTGTTCATCCAGCCTCCACCGGCTCCTATTCAACCAGCCCTCCACGGGGTCCTGTTCAACCAGCCCTCCGCGGGGTCTTGTTCATCCAGCCTCCACCGGCTCCTGTTCAACCAGCCCTCCACGGGGTACCTCCACAGGCTACTGTTCATCCACCCCCACCTCCTCGATCGGGATCTTGTTCATCCAGCGGCAACGGCCTCTACTACCACGGGATCTTGTTCATCCAACCCCCACTAGGAACTGTTCATCCAACCCCCACCGAGGACTGTTCATCAAGAGGCAGCTTCAATCGGCTTCAGTTAGCAGAAGTAGCTAAGGAATCGCTCGGGTTCAGTTAACAGCCAGGGATCGATCGCTCGGGTTCAGTAACGTAGCTAGTGCAATCGCTCGGGTTCAGTAAGCGAACGCCTCGCTCGGGTTCAGTTAGAGCCCAATCCTCGCACCCACGTGCATACGTGTACGAGAGAAATGCGCAATCCCTTCGTGCATCGCCTGGCCCCGACCACCCACCGTAACCGGGAACTCCCCAAAATTTTCCTCGCCCTCGCTTCTACCATGATTTTTTCCGTCATGGACGGCCCAAAGAATGTCATGCAGGTGCGTCCACGGCCCGCCCAGGACGAAAAGCCCATTTTCTGTAATGATTTTTTGTCATAGAAGTAGGAGCCCACCACATCTATGATGATACGTGCTTTTGTCACAATTATCGTCATTGAAGTGTCATAAGCATGACAGAAAAAAAATTTGTTCGGCCCAAAATGTCACGGATGTGTCTTTTTATTGTAGTGCACTCTATCCCTTATTCTTTCTCCACCTCACACGCACACACACACACAATCTCCTACCTAGCTAAGTACGCCTATCTCTCACTCCATTGTAGGCACACGCAGCCCCCATAGGTATATGACTATTTCTCAGTCTCCATCACAAACATGCGCTTTGGCTCTTTCCCTCACTTGGTCTATCTCGATATCTCTCGGGGCATCTTTCTAGCGTGCACACACCTCGTATCTCGATCTCCCACCCATATAGTCCCATCACAATCTCAAGGGGGTCTCTCTATCACAAACAAGCCCTTTCTCCCCCATGACTCCATCTTCGTCTCCATACGTCCCTCTCGACCTCTGTCCCTTGTTGGCCAAACCTCTACTGGACAGGTGTTATGAGGGTCTCTCTCTCTATTGCAAACAATCACACACTAGCTATCTCGGTGTATCTCCTCACCTCGCTTTTCTATCTCGGAGATGCATGCATGATATTTTTGCATAAGACACGCACACTTTCTCTCTATTTTATCGTGTGATGCCCCTTTCTCTTCCACACACACACTCTTTTTTGGACACTCACTCTCTCTCCTTCACACACACTTGATCTCTCTCGACTTAGGTACTCTCTTTGGTGCATAGCATGTAGATTTTTTGAAAAGTCAAACCTCACAAAGTTTGACCAGGTATATATGTGGAGAAAAACATTTCCATCTAGAACGACAAACACATATCATTAGATTCATCAGAAGATATAGTTTCATATGATGTATCTTTGGTATTGTAGATATAAATAATCTTCCCTGTAAACTTGGTCAAAGTTTCCAAAGGTTGACTTTAAAAAAAATATGTGCGATACATTATCGAACGGAGGGAGTATCTCTCTCTCTCTCATCTCTCTCATGCACCACTCAGCCGTATCGGGGCTCCTCTCTCTCTCAAACTTTATATCTCCCTAGGTCACACATACACATATCTCACTCGCACTGCATAGACCAATCTAAGACTCCCCCTCTCGTTCTCTCTCTATCTGACATGCACCCCCTACGTACCATAATCTCTCACTCCATCATAGGCACATGCACTCCCTCCTAGGTATGACTACCTCTCACTATCCATCATTAACACACGTATTGTCTCCTACCATCCCTAGGTCAATCACGATCCCTCTCGGGGTATCTTCTATCGGGCACTTCTATCGCGCACACACCTTGTCACACTCGATGTCCCACCCATGTAGTCCCATCATGATCTCAAGGGGATCTCTCTATCACAAACACACACTCTCTCCCTCCCCATGCCTGCAATTTCTCCATAAGTCTATCTTAACCTCTCTCCCTTGTTTGCCAGACTTTCTCTCTCTGTTGCAAACAACCACACACTATCTCCTCACCTCGCTTCCGCCCTCAAAGATCTATGCATGATATGTTTGCATAAGACTCACACACTTTTTCTCTACTTTATCGTGTGTTGTCCATGTCTCTTTCACGCACACACACAAACACTTTCTCTTTCACTCTCTCTCTCTCTCTCTCTCTCTCTCTCTAGTTAGGTACTCTCTCAGGTCCATAACTTATGGATGTTTGAAAAGTCAAAACCTCACAAAAGTTTCACCAGGTATATGTGGAGAAAAACATTTACATCTGAAACGATCAATAGATTCATCACAAGATGTACTAAGTTCACATCATATATCTTTGGTATTGTAGATATAAGTAATTTCTTTATAAACTTGGTCAAAGTTTCAAAAGTTTGACTTTTCAAAAAATTATAGGCACTACATTATCGAACGGAGGGAGTATCTCTTTCTCTCTGTCTACAAAGTATCTCTCACGGGCCTTCCCTCTCACTCGATCTCTCTTTACCGAGGGATTATACGGTCACTGTGTCAGCATATAGCTCTGTATATTGTTTAGTTGACGGGTCAACCAGTCCACATGCTGCCTTGTCAGCTCGTGTTCTCTATCTTGGTGTGCTAGCCCATGTGGCAGTGGGTGAAAATATATCAACTAGAGGCCCATCTAACACGGTGCAGTAAACAAAGTTGAAACCACTCCCGGTAGCACCCCGCACACTACACCACTAAGCGACGGCATGCACACAAGGACGCACTCACGCACACCCAGCACACAATACACACCAGCACACATGTACACTGGAGTCACCGCCGGCTGAGATGGACGGCGAGGCAGCCAACAAGGGGAGGCGGCTCGAGCCAAAACCGCATCCGGCGAGCCTGGACTTCATCAGCAGCCTCACCGATGACATGCTGCTCGTCATCATCACCCTCCTCCACACCAAATCTGTTGTGCGGACCACCCTGCTCTCCCGGCGGTGGCACCCCCTCTGGCACCGCGTCCCCCTCAACCTCACCGTCGACAGCTGCCTCTGCGACGGGGATTGCAAATGCATGGCCGTAGTCTCCAAGATCATTGCATCGCACCCTGGGCCAGCCAGTCGACTTGACATCCGCATGTTCAGTACCAACTGCAAGGTCCAAGCCAAGTTCGACGAGTGGTTCTTATTCCTCGCCCTAGATCAGCTTGAGGAGCTTAGGTTTGAAGCTGGACGATGTCGCTCTCTGCCGACGTCCACGCTTCGCCTCATGCGAACGCTATGCCGCGCCAGGTTCAGCTCCTGCTATTTTCCCCAGATTAATGCCGCACCCGCCCTTCCTCTCCCTCAACTCAAGCAGCTCGACCTCTTCGACATTGGCATCTCGAAGAAGGCTATGGAGCACCTGCTCCACGGCTGTACTGCGCTCGAGTACCTTCATCTTTGGCAGATCCACGGGTTCATTAGCCTCCACATCGCCTCGACGAATCTCCGATGGATTTATATGTCTTGCTGGCCCCACAACAAGACATTACCTGGGAAGAGATCACTTGAGCTGTTCCACGTTATGGTCATTGAGAATGTGCCTTTCCTTGAGAGATTGCTTGTGTCTGATCTAGAAGGTCCAACAAAACTCAGGGTCATTGAGGCGCCGAAATTGACAACGTTGGTTTACTCGTCTGCCAAATTCTCCGAACTCGTTATTGGATCCATAATCGTTCAGGTACAACACTCATCTTCTTCTCCGTCTTCTTGAAATTCACATTTTTAAATTTCTTCTTGATGTATTTATGACTGTCATCCAGAAAATGATTCCCACAAGCTTGACCCAGTCTGTGCGCACAGTGAAGATCTTGGCAATAAAATCTATCAGCCCCAATCTGGATCAAGTTGTTGGATTCCTTAGATGCTTTCCGTGCACGGAGAAGCTACTCATCGAGGTGAAACTTCTTTCCTATTTGTAAATGGTAATCACAACAGAGCTCAATTCTTTCGTATTTTTCCCAAATTACGATGACAAGTGTAGTGTTCAAAACTGCATCTACGCACTGCACCAAAAGAAATGATTTTAGTATTTTTTTTCCTCACATGATCACTAGCATCGTTTTTTTGTTGTACTAAGGAGCCCAGGCTAGTCATAGTGGCAAGTAACTTAGACTAGTAGTAACTCTATGGTTAGCCTAAGAGCAAGTACTACCTCCGTCCTGGTTTACTCTTCGTATTTTGTAGTTTCAAATTTTGACCATAGATTTAACTGACAAAATGTTAATGCATGTCACTACAAATTATATCGTTGGATTCGTATTTGAACATAATTTCAAATGGTATAATTTTTGGTGTCATGCATTGGTATTTTCTTAGGTAAATCTATGGTCAAAATTTTACACTAAATACGAGGTAGTACACAAGTGGGCTTTAACGGCCCTCCACTATGTAGGGCAAAACACGTGCCAAATTCACTTTTGATGCATAGGGCATCGATGCCCTCCATTGCTCACCCGGTGCCCCAATGTGGATCACCTACTTTGCTCTGGTGCCAAATTAACTCACGCAATGAAAAAATAGTTGTGTGGGAGAGGGAGAGGACTGAGGCAATAAAAAAATACTTGTTTGGGAGAGGGAGAGGCTGGTGTAGTTGGTTTGATTGATTTGTTTATACATGCGGGTCTGTGTGCATAGCGGTGCCAACTCTCTCACATTGCTAGAGCGGTGTCCAAATCTTTTGATTTGACATTGATGTGTATTATGTGGCATACTTTTGAGAAGTATGGCATCGGCCACATAGTGTAAGGCAACAAATGCCCAAGCTCTTCACGTGCTCCTAGGTAAATGAGAGGAAAGAGAAAGAGAGAGAATGAAAAATTATCACTAGCCGTAGATCTAACCCTATAGCCAACCCTATTGTATGAGCGAATGATATTGGTAGCTCTTGATGACATGGCAATCTTATACAGCCAGCTGCTCTAATATGTTCTTTTCTTTTGCAGACAAAAAAAGACCCGAAAGTGAAAAATGTGCTGCAACATAACTTTCTCATCGAATGCCTTGATCTCCATCTGATAGAAATTGATTTGATCGACTACCGAGGCACCACATCTGAGATTAAATTGGCTAGGTTCTTTGTTCTGGAGGCAAGTGTGCTCAAGGTAATGAGGTTTGGCGTTCTCTGGCGCAACGATGAATGGCGTGCTGATCACCGCAAGCATCTAAGCCTAAATGACAAAGCCTCCGCAGAAGCTGAATTTGTTTTTGAAACATCAAGTCGCAAGAGACTGAAAAATTTATTTGCCCATTAGTGACATGTCAGGGTGGCGGGTTTTAGTTTGTAGGATAATGCTGCATGCACCTGAAGTAACGAAAGTTCTTACGTAAACTTCCTAATAATTCCCTCTGCGTAGGTGCAGCATTACTCCTAGCATTTGTAATATCAGTTTGAAACTTGTAATATTATGACTATCCAGCACGAGGCACTATGTTACGATAAATGTTTGCGTGCATAGGTGCGGCAACAATATACCCATTACTCCAGTATAATATTTATTATTACTAGTGGCAACACACTGGAAATTATGTCGAACACGGCTAGTTGTATGCAGGCTAGCTCTACAGCCATGATGATAGTGACTGCACACGGTGAGGCTGACTTTGGTATGCCGAACACGCCGCCTACACTCAGGTGTCATCTCCAGCGCAGGGTCTTGTCACTTCACTATGAGGAGCAGCACGTAATAATTTGACCAACGGGTAGTACAGTACTACTACATTGGTAGTACTACTAGTACTAGCACCACCGTCTGGATTTAGTAGTACTACCACCTCAATCTGGATTTAGTATTTGACTAGCAATATCTAGTAATGCATGTCACAAAAAAATACTACTCCCTCTGTAAATAAATACATGGAGTATTGTTTTATTCAGTTTTGAATGTAGTTTCCGATGATATTATACACTCTCCCTTCCGGTAGATGGCTCTAATCTGAAATCTCATCAATCTGAAATCTCTACATGCAATGACATTAATTACCAAATAAACATCAAGTTCTCTCGTTTTTCCCCAACTTGGTCTCGGAGAGATGACTATAGTGCACTGGTATGGAGGGAGCAAGGGCTGAGAAGTAGATGGCCAACACACACATGAATGCAATGCAGTATGCACTTCTCATATAAAGGCTCCCCACCAGTCCAATCCATCTACGAATCCTACGCACCCTGCAAGAGTGGTCACTCCAATCGCAAGATCAGTTGACCAGAAGCTAGACCCATGGAGGCGATGAGTGCGAGCATGAGCCAGCTGTGCCCGATGATCCACGACACCGGCCTGCGGCCCGGCACTGAGGAATGTCTCCAGGTCGTGCTTGAGGCCGCCAGGGCGAGAGCCCTCTTGGACAATAGCTTCGTCCCCTTGTTCGATGAGGCCCTCGTCGGCTTCCTCGACAAGTTCACCGTCATCAAGAAGCTCGCAGACGACCTTGACGTACGCCTCTAGCCCATGTGCCTAGGCTCTGTGATGCCCGCCACCCTCAACGGCCTCTAGGATGACAACCTCTTCGACACACTGGTGGCCCTGCAACTGCCCGCCGTCACGCCGGAGAATGTCCACCTCGAGGTTGCGCGCGCCACACAGCGGCTGGCTCAGCAAGACACCATCGACATAGTCACCCACGTCTATGAGAAAATCGTCCACAAGGACTACTACATGCCAGAGGAGGACGATAGGACGCTAGCCTTCTTGGACCGCAGGGCAACCTTGGACGGCATTGTTCAGAAGCACGTTGAGCTCGCCGCCAACGCCGCTGCTCCTCACCCGTCGGTTGGTGACCCGGTGCACTAGGGTGAGAGGATGTCTTTGATGGATCTGTATGCATCTATATTTTTGTGTCAATTCCATGTATACTGTTATTTTCTTACCTTTTGCATCAACTTCATAACTTACGTACATACCATGCATGAACCGCGCCACAACCAAACTTCTTATATATTAATATTGATGTGTAATGGGAATGTTTAGGACCCATGCAAGAAATGGGAATGGATTTCAAACTTCTGGGCATGGTGGTTCAATTTGCGAAGGCGCACACATAAACAACCAAAACAAAGTCATTTTTGAACAAAGAGCTGCCATGTTACAATCGAAAACAGAAGTATTATTGAAACCATGGGCATTCTACTAACCATTTAAGTGCTGCCACGCGTCCCTCTATTAATTGGCTACTCGGAGGTGCCGTGCGGGTGGTACTACATCCGTCCTGGTTTATTGTTCCCCTTAGTGTTTTGTGCCAAATTTTGACTATGAATTCAATTTACAAAATGGTAATGCATGTCACAAAAAATAGTATCATTGGAAACTATGTTCAAATACGAATCCAACCATATAAATGTTTATAGCATGCATTAAAAAATTGTCAATTAAATTTATGGTCAAAATTTGACACAAAATACGAAAGGGCCAACAAATCAGGACGGAGTCTTTGAGTAGACTGGAGGCGTGCGAGCAGACCGCTGTGCAGGATCACCCCAGACGATCGTTCCACTCGTTCAGGTCCGCCCATCAACGCACAGTGGCTATGCATATCACTTACATGTGGGACCACATGTAAGGAAAGCGATGATGGCCAAAATTGGCAAATCTCCCTCGTTTATCACACGGGAAAAGCCCATCGCTAGCGTTTTGAATCGTTATTTCTATTTTTGAGGGAAAATCATTATTTCTATCTATCGGTCGCGCCAGGAGCAGAACCAAGTGTTACAACTTACTAGTAGTACTAGTACAAGTTCAAAAGGAAAAGCCTCTTGTTCATGTCGCACCCCCACACGGTTGGTCCGGCACGCTGTTCAATGGGGGGAACACGTGTTGTCTTGCATCTTCACTTACAAGTGGGACCGCAGTTGAGGAAACCGACTATCGGCAAACCCCCACCTCGCCCGCCACATGATGGCTGAGTTAGAGAAATGAGGAGGGAGAAGAGATAGTTGTAGCACGGACACCAAGAAATATGGTGTCAGATGGAAGTCGTGCTGGTGGCGTGTGCCGTACTCCTGGACGTGAATGCTTGTTCTAGCCCATGCCACCCTACTATATATCGATGATTCGAGGTGCTGGTTATGTACAGAGAACACATTAACATATGGCCCACCTCACACTGTGGCCAAATTTCCTGGAGTCTGTGCTAGGCTAAAAAGTGTTCTTTGTGAGGGTGGATGGCTGGTCTCAAGTTTAAAACTTGTTGTATTACGTATACGTAGACGTAGAGATAGTGCAGCAGTTTTGAAAGTTTGAACCCAAACATCAGAATGCAATTTCTACCATTGATTGGACTCATCCGACGACCTAGGATGATGGGATTCGCAGCTACAGTAAAAACACCTGCCCGACGCGCGAAGCATGCGAAGCTAATAATATAACTAGTAGTACTATTGTTGATTGGACTCATTCGATAACCTGTTGCAATGCACGTACAATTATGTATTCGGGATTTTTTTTTGCCTCGACGCAGAACCCACTCTGAGAAGCGACTCGAAAGCCATTCATAAATTTAGTAAGTTTATCACAGGCATATCATTTAGCATTACATACAATAGGTCATCAACGCACAACGACAACGAGGATACATTATAAATACTAAAGTTTTTCTCACACAACAAATAACAAAGCAATGAAATAAACTTCAGGCCAACCAATCCTTGGTGTTGGAAACGCTTGCTTTGAACCATAAGTGATTCTCTCGACGGGGCCAGCTATTGTCAATCTCGAGACCAACGCAAGACTCATCATCCAGGCTGAAGCGGCCTATATCAGGCCGCATATTGTGATAGCCAGGGTAGGGAACCATAGCAATGTCCGAGGTATAGATACAACTGCTTCTCATAAATGGTAGTAACATTGTGCCAACAGCATCTGGATCGCCTTTCACCATCATTGGATAGTTTTGTCCAAGGAAGAGCGAGTTTTCTCCAAGACTATCAATACGGAACCAGGCAGAAGGTGCTGGCACTAGC
Organism: Thinopyrum elongatum; assembly: GCA_011799875.1. Lineage (NCBI taxonomy): Eukaryota > Viridiplantae > Streptophyta > Magnoliopsida > Poales > Poaceae > Thinopyrum > Thinopyrum elongatum. Next base: position 198,881,821 of record CM022302.1, read on the forward strand.
ACACTAGTATCCATCCCAAATACCCTGCAATGGATGTTGGAATAGGTTCGGAGAGTGCGACCATGGGAGACAACACATGCTTCCTTAGTAACATCAGCAGTGCCCTGTATACATACAAGAAGAGGTGATCCATCAGAATAAGTTGTCAGGCACCACTGAGTATGTAGGTCCTGCTCGTGATCATCACCATCGTCATCTCCCCCTTGGTTAATTTTTTTTCAAGTATAGGTGGTGGAATGTTCACAGGACCTTGGAAACACAAGAAGGTTAATTAGTACGGGGATACTAACTCGCAGGCACATGGATGAAACAATTCTAATTATGGTGGAAGACAAATGCACCGAAACAATAAGGATTCCATGCAAAAATAGTGCCACGAGTGGTGGCAGCAAACACAAGATGCTCGTATTGAATTGCATCATAGTACTCATCTGTGTATAGAAATTGTTTTTTGAGCAATATCCATCGAGGCGTGGAAGTAAGGACGGCAACAAGCTTGTCGAAGATAGCAACAACATGATAGTTCATGTAATCCCAAGAGCGGTTGGGAACTCGACAAATTGCTATCTTCTGTAGACGACAGTCACCATGATCGTAATTGAACATACGTAGATCATTTGTGTGCTCAACCTCAGGGCAGTCTGAGATTTTTGGAAGTGGAACCCGCTGATGAGTGTACACATTCACAAGTTCCCACTCGCAGTTGTACCCAATATAAAAAACCCAATCTCCATTTGCACCTGCCTAGGCCTTACCCTTAAGTGATGGCATCTTAACATTACACGTATCATTATCAAGCGGCATCAACTTGCACAAGGCGAGGCTTCCATCGTCCACGCACCAGCGAGCAGGGTCATGGCGAAGAAGATAGGGGAGATGAAGCCGCTCCTGAACCCTTGGGTTCTTTGTAATGATGTTATTTGTTGAGTCGAGAATGGTCTTGAAAGAACCTGCCATGCTAGCCAAGGTGATGATGTCGCACTGATCAATGAGTTCCTCCACCACATCATCTTTCAGATCGGGGCAAGAATAACAGGGTCGTTTTCGGCCTGTTCCCTCCATGGAGAAGACAATCGAACAATGGCCGAAGGAAGGGTGAAGGCAAATGGAGGGAGGAAGAGCGTGCGACAGCAGTTCCAACTCGAGAGGGAAAGGTGAAGAGGCGGTGGACGGTTGCCACGGTACAGGAAGAGGCGCCCCGGCCTACATAGACGTCCGTTCAGAAATTGTACAAAAGAACTCACCGTCGTCTCACTGACATATTGGAACGGGACCACATGTCAACGAAACATGGTGTGTCATTTCTCGTGCAAAATGGGATCTAGCCGTGTTGGCCCGAGGTGCCGCATTATTTCTTGACTTTATTTTTTTAATGGCGTGTCGTTCAGTTTTGAAGCACAACTAATTGGTACTGTATGCAGAGAAAATATAAACTACTCTACCACTACTCCACCTCTAGTACTAGCATCAAAAAAGATACATAGGCTGGAGCTTCAGCGCTTACTTGCTAAGGGCTGCCCACTTGCTTTTCACACTATCACCCTCTCTCCAGATCTAAAAAAGACGGCGGTGGCCCCTATCTCTCCCTCCTCACCGGTGGTCACAAATCTGCCAGGATCCCATTCATCGGGGAAGAAAAGGACGTGCAGCGTTGACGCACTCGTCATCGGTGAGCGAGGTCACACACTGACGACAAGGCCGTCCTCTCAGACCTAGCGCCCGCGAGGGATGGCCTCCGTCCCCAAGCTCGCTGCCGTAGTGTGTGCGGAGGACGATGACCACGAGCGAAGCCACTTCCCGCCAACCCTCAGGTATGCTACCTCTTTTTGAACCATACCCTTGTTCTATTGCCCCATCTGCCACATTGCTACATGTGGATCTTTTTCCACTCCACCATCTCCCCAATTTGCTATCCTCTACTCTGCTAGTCACACAGATGAAAACCTTAATTTGCACTATTAAAGGAAATCCTACTTCATGCAGACTAATCCATGTCTGGGTTGAATAAGGAAAGGAAGGGAGAAAGTACTGTCGAAGAGACTAGGTATCGAACCCGCATCTAGGTTGAAAAGGGGAAAATCAGTAGGTAAGGAATGAGTCTCGTGTCTCTTGGTTGAAAAAGGGTAGAAAGGCATGACAACGCAATAGAGAATGACCAGGTCGATCGGTTTGTTATCCTCACATAGGAAAAAGGTGGCCAAAGAGAACAAAAATGGGATGTAATCCACATATGCTACCTGGATATTTGTTGCTCTGGGCAACCATCCCTCCCTCACCACTCTATGCGTCCGTGGAGGTACATCGTACTGGTGCGCCCACTGTCCGAATGGGCCTCCCATGCTCTTATTGCCACGTTTTTTCTGTTAGTATAACACCACCGGTAAAGTCAAGCAATGCTACTGCTAAAGTGATGCCACATTTAACTAATGCCGCACTTAGTCTAATGCCACCGATAAATTTAAGCAATGTCACTTAATGTCACTGGATTATTTCAGGGTTAGCTTTTGATTGTGGATGTATTAAAGATTTTTCGGCTAAGGCATTCTAATGATGTTGCACAGCTAGTATACCAATGTTGAAACTTGTTACCTTTACATTTTGTATAGTTAATGCTTATAGAAATCTTCCAGTGCTAGCTTATGGAAATATGTTCAGTAAAACCATTGTATTGTACCTCATAATAAAAAAACTACTCTACTGTTGCACTAGCCACTGGATTAGTGTATATTTGTACTATTCGAATGGTGTTGCATTAGCGTATGGACATATATAAGGTGTGGCAAGCTTTCCCAGATATGTGCTAAAGAAAACTACTACCTGTTTTTCTAAATACTAGACGTTTGGGTACTTTAAATTGAACTGCGAAAATGTCTTATATTAAGGAACAGAGGGTGTAGAGTTCACTCAAATTATGCCGGTAAAGCTAGTCACACCTTTGTTAAAATTAATGTTCATTATGTTATCAGAGGAGGTCTGCATGTTTGTCTCTAATGCATGTCGATTACATACCTGACATCATGATGTAATGGTAAGTCTTTTCTTTTTGTACAGTGTCACTGAATTGTCAAGGCGGTGATGGCATTTTAATTTAGTTAAACTGCACAAAATATGCTTAAAAAAGAGGAAAGGTCAGGAATGGTTCAATCTTTCAGAAAATACTATGTATGCCTTCCTGACATCAGCCGTTGTTGCCTTATTTATTCCTTCAAACAGGTGGTTAGAAATAGTCTTGCTACCTTTTCCCATTAAGAAATTGGAATGCTTATATTTGTGAATCTATGCTTCAACTAGTGCCACTTTTATAGTAATCACACTTTCAATATCTGTGCAAACAGGGATGCTCAATTTTGGTGGAACTGCACAAAAAGTCCAAATGGTTCAACATTATGAGCATGTTTTCTTCCAAACCATTATATCCAATTGGTGGCACTATGAGCTGTTCATTACGAAGGTACATGGTTTGCTACTATCTTGCTACTCTTTTTTTACTGTCATTAGATAGTAATATTAGTGGTTTGCATGTGAATTTATTGGTAGGGTGGACCTACATTGGAGGTGCAGGACATGATTCAATGACTGGATGCTCAATTTCGGTTGTATCAATTTCACCTCTTCCATCACTGCGAACATAGATATCCTTGGTCTGATGAAGAATAGGCGCTATATTTCTGCTCTGTACCAGCAAATCAATTCAGTACAAAATTGTCTAGGGCAAAACATGACAGTATCAAATTCTCCAGTGCAAAACATGACAGATGCTAAGCGGAAACGACTAGCAGAGACGTGTTTAAACCGAAAATACAAGGTGGGGTATATGTTTACTAGCTACTTGATATTTGTGCAAACAGATGTCTGCCCATTGCTATTTGGCAAACAAACAAAGTGACCTCAATTTTGGTGGAACTGCATAAGAGAATAGTATAGTCACTGCATGCAATGCCATTTGAAAATAGACACAGAAAGATTGGATAGTCACTTCATGGACTGCACAAAAGTAGTACTGTACTATTTATTGGCCAACACTAGGTGCTTCATTGCTTTGGTCTGATTATACAATGGGCATCATTTTGCCTGAGTTAAAGTTTGTATTCCAAAAATAGGCTCGTCGTGTGATCGAGAGAAGACCAATTCATATTGCAGTGGATGTCCTCCATCATGTGTGGTTCATTCTCATGGTTCCAGCTGTTGGTGAAACCACTTATGTTTGCAAGAGGAAATGTAGACTTCACAAACAAATTTGTCTTTCACTCTGTACTGAATGTTGGCCCAGAGAAGTATCCATGTTAGTAGCAAGAACAGATGTTTTTTCTAGATCTTTGCTTTAGGAGCTACATATTTGTATATGATATGTGAATCATTGAGATGCATTAACATGTTGATCTTATGTATGGGAATCATACTAGTTGGTTGTGAATTTGGGCTACTAATGTGAACATATTACAATGCGAGGCCTGTGAGTCTCATGTGAACATTTCAAACGGATCGGCTCTTACTACTGTGCACAACATGATCCTTATTTCTGTGTGCTCAGTGTTTACAAGTTACTAGCAGTTCCTTATTTCTGTTTGCTTAGTGTTTACAAGTTACTGATCGATCACTAGCTAGCCTACTAATATGCTCTTGGCAGTTTTAGTTGCGACGCAAGATCCGAAGGTGGCAGTTTTTTGAATAAAAATGCCTACCTCTAAAGAAACGGACATGTTGTTCTGAAGAAAATGCCATGCGAATCTGAAGAAACTGCTAGCAAAAACGTTCGCAAATGCCTTGTCTCCCAGTGAAGGTTCATCAGCTATTGTGATCCTACACCTACACTATCCGACCGATTCGATCCTACGTGAATAACTAGTGGATCACGCACGTACCTCATCTGGATGAATCGAGTGCACTCGTTTGACCGTCATGCCGATGTGCGACCTAGCACGGACGGGACGCACCACTGACGGGACGGGACAGGATGGCACAGTCATAATTTTAGTTTTTCTAGTTTTCCATGGCAAGCTGGCGCGCTAAGCCATGCCTGCTTATGCATTGAATTCCGATGACCACGGTGATCGTCGCATTTCCCGCGACACGCTGGTTCACCTACCTTCCTCCTATAATTACTGGTTCCCAGCGTTATCCGGTGGCACCATGACCCAACTCGCCCTATCCTCATAAGCCCCCACCGGCTCGACGTCGCTCGCCACTTGCCCTCGCTCTCGCCACGTCCATCATGCCCCCGCCCGTCCGCAATAGGCGACACCGTAGGCAGTCACCGCTGAAACTAGCGTTCGGTTTTTCACCGGAAGGCAGACGGAGGGAGGAGGCATTCTATCGGTCTTTAGGTGGCAATGCGGAGTATGACGACTTGTTGGAGTGCGACCGCCTGGCGGAGGAGCAGTGTATCGCCGATTTGCCCCACCAGCAGGGCATGGAGCAGCAGCGCACCAACACTCTGAGTCACGAGCAGAGCGCCTGCAACTGGGCCGACTACATGGAGGCCGGCGCCCGGCAAATAGCCCTGGAGGCTGTCAAGCACGCACGCGTTCGCGACGCCGAATTTTACTATCGGATCATCAAGTGGGTTTCCTGCTTAGAAGCCGAAGCTTCGGTGGACCACGCCGGCATGAAAAGGGCCAACGCGCATGAGCAACGCGTCCTATCGCACCTCTGGCAAGTCCGAGGCAAGGAGGAGGACGTCGGTGCTAGCATTTAGCGTGTACCGCAGATGGCGGCCGGCATCGTCTAGTTAGCTAAGAGTAAGTTAGTACTTGTACACTACTAGAGTATTAGTGGGAGTAGATAGTTAACTTGGCTATGATGGTTGTCAACGTGGAAGTACAGTACTCTCTATCTGGATTAGACCTGCTACTTTGCTCTGAATGTTGAACTTTCGGTTTGAACATATGGAATGGGTTGTTATTTTTTTAAATGGGTTGTATTTGTCCGCCACGGGTTTAGAGGCTGACTTGTGGGCCTACTAGGTTGACGCGTACACAATCAGGAGATGATTGTATGTGGAGAGGATGACAGCAGGGACCCACTAGGGTCATGGCAGTATGCAAGCAAGTGCCTCCTTATTTCAAGCCCAAAAAAATGGTTCCTCCTAATGCATTTCTGACATCTGGGGCCCATGCCATTGTCAACGTAGTCAATAAACGAGAGAATTGCACAACGAGCGGCTGACACCAAGGACCCAGCAGCTCGCCCAGTCCTTTTGTTTTTGAGACAGAAGCAGGGTGTTAACTGGGCTGTGCGGGGCACTCTGGCCTGTCTATCCAGTCTTTTATTTTATGTTTACCACAAGACCAGCCCAGTAGTTTTTTTCTTTCTGAAAATGGATAGCCCAGATTTTTTGATCTTTTGCTGAATACCCAACCGAGGCCTACTTGCTTTTGTCAGCCCTACTAGGCTGCAAATCTTTCAAGATGAGGAGAGTTTCATTTTGCTTGCCCAGAAAATAGGCTATCAGTAATGAGAAATGGGTTGTACATTTTTAAAACACATCAAACCGGCAATTAGTTTCAAATTTATTTTTTTCATTTTGAGATTTTAAATTCCATTGATTTTTATGCGTGGACAATTATTTGGATTTTATATTGATATAAATTTATTTTTCAAATTAGTTTGAATGTGACTCGAAATTTCAGGATTAAAAATAGTTCGAACCGCACTGAAATATGCAAAAATTTGTAGAATTTTTTAACCGTGGCCACAATATGGGCTGTAATGCTAACACAAAGAATATAGGCTCCAAAAAAATCCTTAAGAATTAGCAAATGGGCTGTAAATTATTAGAAATAATGGCAGATGGGTTGTATGCTGTTTTCCACAGATTTAAGGCTGACTTGTGTGCCTACTATAGGTTGACACGTACGCTTTCCTAAAAAAAAGGTTGATGCGCACGCAAGGCCGTGTCAACTTAGTCAACACACGAGAGCAGTGACTGTTGGATGCCCATCCAACGGCCGTCGTGCTTCTTCAATCTCTGCTCTTCCTGCTCCAGCCGCTCAAACCAGTGCCGGCGGGACTGACTGCTCCCTTCTCCCGTGGCCAACTATGCTGCCACGCAGGCCTCACCACCCCACCCTACTCCCATCACTGGCCTGGCCATCCCTCTACTCACCCACACCTTCTGTTACTCTCCTGTGATGGCAGACAAACCAGTACACCCTCGTACTCTCCTCCGCGTGGGAAACAACTGCCGAGTCTTCCCTAGCACCGTGCCATTTCCTTCCTAGGCCTTGCTGTCGTCCACCGCCCTGGTGCTCTCGGCACGGCGTGGTCATCATAGTCAACGAACGACATCCATTGGAAGAGGACTGTACGTGGAGAAGCTGACAGCTGGGTCCACGGCCGCACGCAAGGAAGTGCCTCCTTATTACGTGCAAAATAATGATTCCTCCACCTGACAGCGGGGACCAACCGGAAGGGCCTCTGTATTTCGTGAAAAAAAACATTCCTCCCGCTGACATCTCGGACCCATGAGCTATATCTTCGCACGCAAGGAAGTGTCTCCTTATTACGCACACAAAAATGAATACTCCCCCTGCTAGCTGGGACCCATCATATTTGGAGGCTGACTTGTGGGCCTACTAAGTTGACGCGGATGGAGGGCTTTGTCAACTTAGTCAATATAAACGATTCTAGCTGTAGTGACCGTACGATGTCCATCCAATGGCCGTCGTGCTTCTTTAACCTCTGGTCTTCTTGCTCCAGCCGCCCAAACCAGCGCCGGCCGTGCCGCCTGCTCCTGCCTCCCGTGGCCGGCTATGCTGCCGCACAGGCCTCACTGCCCCACCCTACTCCCATCGCTGGCCTAGCCATCCCTCTACTCACCCAAACCTCCTATTATTCTCCGGCGACGACAGCCTCACACTGCAGCCGAACCAGTAAACCCTCGTACTCCCCTCCGCGTGGGAAACAACTACCGAGTCTTCCCCGGCTCCGAGTCATTCCCTTCCTAGGCCTCGCCGTCGTCCACCGCCTTGGTGCTCTTGGCACGGCTTGGTCAACGTGGTCAAGGAACGACTTACATCGGAAGAGGACTGTACGTGGAGAGGCTGACAGCTAGGTCCATGGCCGCAGCAAGGAAGTGCCTCCTTATTATGCGCAAAATAATGATTCCTCCACCTAACAGCGGGGACCTACCGGAAGGGCCTTTGTATTTTGGCTTAGCTGTATTTTGCAAAAAAAATGTTTCCCCTGACAGCTGGGACCCACCAGCTACATCTTCGCACGTAAGGAAGTGTGTCCATATTACGGGCAAGAAAATGATTCTTCCCCCTGACAGCTAGGACGCACCAGCTATATCTTCGCACGCAAGGAAGTACCTCCTTATCCTCCCTGACAGCTGGGCCCAGTCGGTCGAAGCGTACGTAGCCTTGTATGTCTGGTCGCGAACGTGTACGTACATACTGGTCGATCGGTCTCTCTGCAACGATGAACCGTGGTCGAGCAAGCAGCGGCACATGTAGTAGTAGAGCCCTCGACGTAGCAATTCAGGCAGTCCCTTCTAAACCGTATATACATACGTACAGCCAGATGCCAAAAAATACAGCCACATACGTACATACAGGTGGGGTCTCGAACGCTTACTCGCGCACACGTACGGCCAGGGCTCATGTACATGGAGAGGCAGCGGACGGCAGCAACGGCGTCCTGTTCACGGAAGCCAACCAGCTGGGTCGGAATGGAGAAACTATGTCATGTTCATCGGGAGGCAATGGAATGCGTCTTGTTCATCGGGAGCCAACCGGCTTGGATGGAACAGCCGAAACGAGGCCTGGCATACCGCAGAACGGAGGAAACGGACTTGTGTTCGAGCTCCTATAGTCGAAACGGGGTGCTGTTGATCGGGAGGGGTGTGGCGTACCGCAAAACGGAGGAAACGGACTTGTGTTGGAGCGCCTATGGTCAAAATGGGGTCCTGTTCATCGGGAGGGGTGTGGCGTACCGCAAAACAGGACTCCACGGAATACTGTTCATCCACCATCTACTGCCTCGCTCCAGCCTCCACGGGCTACTGTTCATCCACCGTTGACTTCCTCCAGCCTCCACCTGCTACTGTTCATCCACCGTCGACTTCCTCCAGCATCCACCAGCTATTGTTCATCCACGGGCTACTGTTCATCCAGCCTCCATCGGCTACTGTTCAATCAGCCCTCCACGGGGTCCTGTTCATCCAGCCTCCAACGGCTACTATTCAACCAGCCCTTCACGGGGTCCTGTTCATCCACCCCAACCGGCTCGGGTGTGGCGGCCTCCTCGATTGGTGTCCTATTCATTCAGCGACAATGGCCTACTACTACCACGGGGTCCTGTTCATCCAATCCCCACAGGGAACTGTTCATCCAACCCCCAACAACGGTCACTGTTCATCAAGAGGCAGGTTCGATCGGATTCATTTAGCAGCAGTAGCGAAGTAATCGCTCGGGTTCAGTTAACAGCCAAGGGATCGATCGCTCATGTTCAGTAACATAGCTAGTGCAACCGCTCGGGTTCAGTAAGTGAACGCCTCGCTCGGGTTCAGTTAGAGCCCAACACCTCGCACACACGCGTGTACGTGTACGAGAGAAACGCGCAAACCTCCGTGCATCTCTCAGCCCCGACCACCCACCGTAACCGGGAACTCCCCGAAATTTTCCTCGCCCTTGCTTCTACCATGATTTTTTCTGTCATGGACGGCCCAAAGAATGTCATGCAGGTGCATCTCCGGCCCGCCCAGGATGAAAAGCCCATTTTCTATCATGATTTTTTGTCATAGAATTAGGATCCCACCACATCTATGATCATACGTGGTTTTGTCACAATTATCGTCATAGAAGTGTCATAAGCATGACAGAAAAAAAATTGTTCCACCCATAATGTCACGGATTTGTCTTTTTTTGTAGTGATAAGACCTGACGAGCCACGAGAGAGCGACAAGCTCAAGAGTCGCGCCCCAGGGGGCGGCCCCCCAGGCTTGTGGGCCCCTCGTGGCACCTCTTGACCTAATTCTGCCTCTATAAATTCTCAAATATTCCCCTGACATCAGAGAGCCACCCGAAATACTTTTTTCGCTGCCGCAAGTTTTTGTTCCCACAAGATCCCATCTGGAGGCCTTCTCGGGTACTCTGCCAGAGGGCGAATCGATCATGGAGGGGGTCTACATCCACCTTGTTGCCCTTCCGATGATGTGTGAGTAGTTCATCATAGACCTACAGGTCCATAGCTAGTAGCTAGATGGCTTCTTCTCTCTCTTTGTGAAAGTGCGTTATATCGACTAGAGGGGGGTGAATAGGCGATTTTTACAAATTCTTCACTGAGGAATTTCAAGGTGAGGAAATTCCTAAGCAACGAACTACAAGCAGCGGAATAAGTACTCAGGTACATGCATAATAAAGTAGTAGCATAGTCATCATGATGAAATGAAACAAAACAGAGTACAAGTAGCGTAAACACAGGATAAGCAGGCTGAAGACAAACTGACTGAAGAAATAGGATTGAGGAAATTGAGAAAGTCTTCAGTCAAAGTCTTCAAATAGTAACGATCAAATACCCAGCAAGTATGCGAGGAAATGAAAGGGTTGAGGAAATAGAACCAATAGCTCGGTGAAGACAATGGTTTGGTAGACCAGTTCCAACTGCTGTGACAGTTCTACGTCTGGTTAGAGCAGCTAGGTATTTAAACCTGAGGACACACAGTACCGGACACACAGTCCTCACCGTATTCTCCTTGACCTAAGGTCACACAGACCTCGCCCAATCACTCATGGTAAGTCTTTAGGTGACTTCCAAACCTTCACAGACTCGGTCACTCGGCGATCCACAATTTCCTCTTGGATGCTCTAGACCATGACGCCTAACCGTCTGGAGGATGCACAGTCCTCAAAGGTAACAAGCGTCGGTTCCACACAGGAATAATCTCTTCAGTGATGCTCAATCACTTTGGGTTTGTAGGTGTTTGGGTTTTTGGGTTTTTCCTCACTTGATGATTTTCGCTCAAAGTCCTCGGAGGATGGGATGCTCTAAATGACAAGTGTCAATCTATCTCTCAGAGCAGCCAACCAGCTAGTGGTTGAAGGGGGCGGCTATTTATAGCCTAGGGAGCAGCCCGACATGATAAGACATAAATGCCCTTCAATGATATGACCGTTAGGTGGGTAGGATATTTGGACAGCTGGCGCGTAGCACAGCAAGGGTCGGATATTTGAGTATCAAATTCCTCAGGGCTATCATGTTCCTCACTTGTAGGCAATCCGCACTGGCAAATTCCTAACTCCTCAGTCAGAACAAATTCCTCAGAGAACAGAAGAACTTCATCTCTGTCACTAAAGAACTTGACTGAACTGTAAGAGATTTCTAATGGCTTCACTCGAAAGGATTGGGTAGGTGTAGGATTTTGAGATGAGCATCACTTGGAAGCTTTTCCTTAGTTTTACCTCGACCCCCTTTAATTGTACGGTGTTTCCTATGACTCAAGAAGAAGAAAATGAAACTACGAAAACAAAAGTCTTCACGCTTCATAATCCTCGCATGAATATCAAGTCTTCAGGGTCACACCAATTTCCTCACTTTCAAAGTCTTCAAGAAAACCAAAGTCTTCAACTGAAGACATTCATTTTTAGGGGTCGACTTTCATCGTAAATAACAAACTCCTCATAGACTTATAGACCTATGTATACTCACAAACGCATTAGTCCCTTAACCTATAAGTCTTCAATACACCAAAATCACTAAGGGGCACTAGATGCACTTACAATCTCCCCCTTTTTGGTGATTGATGACAATATAGGTTAAGTTTTCAACGGGGATAGACATATGAAGTGTAAATACTGATAATGAGGAATTTGATTGCAAGATATAGAAGAACTCCCCCTGAAGATGTGCATATTTGAGGAATTTGCTTTGAATAGCAAATGCACATTGTTGAGCAATATCATGGAGATCTCCCCCTATATCTTGTAATTCATACACGCATTTAACATATGATATGAAGAATTTGAAATGCATAATGAAATATGGTGTCTGACAAAATTCAACATGCGTGCATTTAAGGTACTTGAGGAAATAAGCATGCAGAAAGCAGTTCAAAAGTATCAGACCACCATAGGACTTAAGTTTACAACTCATCAAAGCAAACACCTCAGAAAAGCAAGAGTTGTAACTTAACAGAAATATAGCCCATATATAAGACCCGCTTGAAGACTAACTCAAATTTCTCCCCCTTTGTCATCGAATGACCAAAAGGAACGAAAAAATGAGGACTAACGCCCCTGAAGAATATCATCATGATGTCGATGGAGGAGCGCCAGCGTTGTTGGGGTCGTCCGTTGAGGTAGGGCATGCCGCAGTGTCGTTCAAATCTTCAGCTTCATCCGTCTCGCGTGATGAAGAAAATGAACTGGCAACAAGCTGAGGAACTTTGACCTTCTTGAATTTCTTCGAAGGTGGCTGAGACTAGTCAAAGTCCTGTTGGAATCCCATCTCCTTGAGTTCTCCAGCACTATAAAGATTAGACAGAATGGCCCAAGTGCGGTCAAAAACTTCATGCAAGTAGTAGTGATTCTTCTTCACAGTATTTTGAGTGACTGTCATGTTCTGAAGAATTGCACCAAACTGACGCTTGACCCACTTGTGATTTCGATCAACTTTCTGATGAAGACTAAGGAGAAGTTCATGATCAGTCATCACACGCGGAGCTGTGGCTTGAGGATTATGTTCTGAAGCTTTGGCGGCAGAATCTTGTGTTGCAGAGTCATCATTGGTGGAATATGAAGTAGCTTTGCGAAACTGTCCATCCAATGGACGAGTACCTTCATCAATAACTGCAGCCTTGCCCTTCTTGTCAGCTGAGGAAATAGTTCAGGTTCAACATAGAGAAGCCTTGCACCTTCAGTGGGAGGACTGACTGGGACGGCATGAAGCAATTCAGAGGCCGGTGCTTTGAAATGAGTATTATCGGTCATTCAGTCCAATACCCATGAATTGACATCATCAACATTTCCAGTAATGTGCAGCGTGGCGAAGAATTGAAGAATGGGTTCTTCATTCCAATCACAGATGTCGGTGCAGAAGTTGAGTAACCCAGCGTCATGAAGAACACTGAGGACTGGGGTGAAGCAGGGCAGCGATTCCATATCCACATGAGGAATTTGCTCATGTTCAAAGATCTTGTCCTTATCAAACAACAGTGAGGAATAGAAGTTCATCTGGCTAGCAGTCGAGAAGCGCTTGCGACGAAGGCGAGCAGAGTCATAGGGATTGTAGTCAGTGAAGAATATGTGCTCATTGAAGAAATCTTCAGCATTAAACTTCTGCTTCTTGGAGTGAGGGTTCTGTGGCTTGGGCTGAAGATTTACAGTTGAAGTCTTCACAGCCTCTTAAGGTATAGCCACTGGAGCCACAGGCTGAGGAATTTCAGCAGCAGCCTTGGCCTCCATTTCTTCAGATACATGTACATCAGCACTAGTGGCTGGAACTTCTTCAGGAATGGAATGAAGTGAAGATTGAAGTCCATCAGAGCTCGTATGAATTTCTTCAGTTAGCACAGGGGATTGAGGAACTTGATGTAGCGGGGTTGTCAGAGGTGAATTGGGGTGATGACTTTCCCAAAAGTCATCATTCAGAATAGGTGTTGTAGACCCAATTTCCACATCCTCATCTTCATCAATTTCTTCGACGCCTGCCTCTTCAGCTGTGAACTGAGGCATGGGCGATGATACCAGCGGAGTTGAAGGGATATCATCCACTTCAATGTCTTCATCCAACTGCTCTGTCAAAGCAGCAGAAGGATCTTCTTCATCAGATTCACTAGGAATTGCATATTCCTCACCAAAGGGAATAATCTCCTTTGATGGCATGGTTGATATTGGAATAGCATCAATTGAGTTTTCAGATGAGCTTGTCAAAGTCTTCACTTTCTTGGGAGTTGAAGACTCTGAAGATGCAGATGCTTTCCTTTTCTTCACAGCTGCTCGCTCCGCAGCCTTGGTTTTCTTCACTTCTGTTGTAGAAGGAAGGTTGATGCTTGTCATCGGTGCAGGAGGAGCAGAGGAAATTTGTTGAATTTCTTCAGGCACAACTGATGCAGTTGCCCTGGCTTGTTCAGATTCCTCAGGCGCAGTAGCAGATGCATCAACTGGCCTGGATTGCTCTTCAGGCGCAACATTGGAGGTTGCCCTGGCAGTTTCTTCATTCTGAGGAAATTTGGGTTGCGATGAAGCTGCAACATTTGGAGTGAATCCTTTTGCCATTCTGACGAATCTGACTTTGGCACCTAGCCAATCTGCACGATAAGCGTCAAATTCATCACTGAGTGCTTTGATCTCCTTTTGCAGATTCACAAGTTCATCAGGAGACATGTTTACAACATTTTTCTTCAGAAAACGCTCCTTCTTGTACTGAGCCTTCTTCACCTGCCTGGCCTTTTCAAATTTCCATTTTTCTTCAGTAATGAAGGCCGTCAACATGTGACTTTGACTAGGAGTGAGGTTTAATTCAGGCAAAGGTGTGTTAGGGTTCTTGTGCCATAGATCAATGAAATCAAGGATCTTCCTTGGATCCAGCATGAGGGGCACCGCACTGCCTTTGGCACTAGTGGCCCTTTGTTGTCGATCTCTGATGATCTCAGCTAATTCTTCATCATCAGCTTCGTCTTCGCTTGACGGAACCTGAAAGGCGACCTGCTTCTTGTGAGGACTTGGCCTTGTGCCTCGTCCAGCAGTGGCCTTTTTCTTCAGCAAGGTAGGAGCTATTGAAGACTGAGGTGGAGCTGAAGAACTTGCAGAGGCTCCTGAAGCAATTGAGATTCCTGTAGTCCTTTGGCAAGTGGCAAGATGCACAGGTGCTGAGGACTTTGTAGGAGCAGCTGAGGATTTTGCAACTGAGGGAGTTGGAGCTGCTTTTGAAGAAGTTGCTTGAGGATCAGACTGTGAGGGCTTTGAAGAGCTTGGCCGTGAGGGCATTGCAGCTGAGGATCTTGTCTTGACAGCTGGTTTCTTTGTCATAGCCTTCTTAGGCTTGCTAGTAGAGGCCTCAGCAGCGGCAGCAACAGAATCTTCATTGAATTTCTTCACTGCCTCTTTAGCCATTTTGGCCAGCTTGGCTTGACGCTTAGCCCACTCCTGAGGAAATTCCTCACCTCTTCTGATGCTTGTGGGATCAACTTCTAGGCCTGGAGCCAAGGGAGGTCTTGGACATGGAGGGTTGACAGCGAATTTCTTCATGTACTTTGGAGTCACATATCGATACTCCCTCCATTCTCTTGCCCATCTCCTCTCAATCTTCTGAATGCGCACTTTGCGCTGATTTTTGTTCTCCTTGCCATGAGTTGCTTCATCAGGAGTACAATATTCATCATAGATGTCATCAGGGATCTCAAAAGCAGTATTTGTTTCTGGCCTCTTTCCTCCCTTCTAAGGTCTTTTACCATCAGCCATTTTCTTCACTTGAGGATTTTGAACAATGGATGTTTCTGAGGAAGTGTGCAACTTATCTTCGAGAAATGCTGCAAATGAGTTAAGTTGATGAGAACCTAGTGATTCAGCAGCAGACATGTGTACCTGTCAACAGAATATAGGTGCAAAGAATTTGGAGAGGTCATATGCATTCTCAGAAATTTTTCAAAAGTATCAAGTTTGAGGAATTTGACCAGGGGTGTCTTGAGGAATTTCACTAAGCGTTCTTTGACTTAGGTTCCAGAGTTGTATAGATTGAAAATCCACACAATTGAGGAATCTTGAAGAAAAACGTTGCTTAGAGAAACAGATCAAGAACAGAGGCAAGTTGGTGTTTAAGAACATGAAAGTTGAAGAATAAACACCTTTTGAAGATTTTGTGGAAATCAACAGAATCAACAAGGGCAGTAAAAATAGATTTTATTTACCCTTGACGAAGAACACGACGAACTGAGAGTAGCAGTGGAGAAGCTCGTCCGTTCAGATCTTCCACTCCCTAACTTGGCGATGGAAAAACAGCTACAGCGGCGGCGGAGTGAAGATTTCCGCGGCCGGCGTGAGTACGACGGTGACGAGGTCAAGGCAGTGAAGCTCTTCCTCACCGACGATGATTGAGTGTAGCGGCGGCGCTAGGTCAGAGAGCTCGAGCGAGGGGAGTAAGATCGAGCGGGGTAAATGAGATCTGAGGATTGCGAGGGGTATTTATAACCGAGGTGAAAAACCGCTCGTCCGAAGAAAATGGACGAACGTGCCCCTGACCCTTCTTATCCTAACGACATGTGTCACCCACGTACTGTGAAGTGGAGATCATGTTAGATCGTGGGTGAATAGATAAATCTTATCAAGGTATGTGGAATGGTTTGAGCGGCAAGAGGCGAAAATTCAGATAAGAATATTTTAATGTTTCATTCGTGAATTCTTCAGCTGTCAAGGACACAGTGAAGACTTTGAACGGGTTTCAAATAGAACGCACATGAAGAATTTGTGAACAGACTGGGTTGAGTTTAGCATAGAGGGGGAAAGGGTCCGATCACATTCACTTAGGTAAAGGTCAACTTGAAGAATTAGCAATAAGTGAATGATGTAGAGGACTGAAAAACTCAAATATATATATAGTCAATGAAGAACACAGTCGGAAAGAGTGAAGACTTTGCAAAGTTGAAGAATTTGAAGAATTTGCAAAATGAAGAAAAAAACTCAATTTTGAAGATTTTCAACTTTTGTGGTGGCGTGACCCACCGTATAAGAATGATGATTTCAGACACCGCGTACAATTGTCGTAGGGCTCTGAGAATCAAATTCTTCATTAATTTCTTCACACTTAGCGGGTTTGTCTTCATTGATTGAAGAAAAACGTTACTTCGTGTGTTGCACATCTAAGTCATCAATTTGCATAGGTGTTAGGATGTGTGTCCTTTTCAAAGAACATTCAAAGATTCTAAGATATTTAGCTCACACCGCAACTTGCTAAATCTCTTCTCATCCAAGGGCTTTGTGAAGATATCGGCTAGCTGTTCTTCAGTCTTCACGTGCTCGATGGAGATGTCGCCCTTCAACACATGATCTCGAAGAAAATGATGACGAATCTGGATGTGCTTTGTCTTCAAGTGCTGAACTGGGTTATGAGCAATTTTGATGGCACTCTCGTTGTCGCAATAGAGTGGCACATTCTTCACATTGATGCCGTAGTCCTTGAGGGTTTGCTTCATCCACAGCAATTGAGCACAGCAAGAACCAACAGCAATATACTCAGCTTCAGCAGTAGAGAGTGATACGCAGTTCTGCTTCTTCGAGGACCAACATACTAAGGATCGTCCGAGGAAATGGCATGTGCCTGATGTTGACTTGCGGTCCACACGATCACCAGCATAGTCAAAGTCAGAATATCCAATGAGATCAAAAGCCGAGCCCTTGGGATACCATAATCCAAGTGTTGGAGTGTGAGCTAGATATCGAAGAATATGTTTCACAGCCTTATGGTGTGATTCCTTCGGTGTAGCTTGAAAACGGGCACACATGCAAACACTAAGCACAATATCTGGCCTAGATGCACATAGATACAGTAAAGAGCCAATCATGGAGTGGTATACCTTTTGATCGAAGTCTATACCATTTTCATCAGTGCATAGATGGCCATTTGTGGGCATAGGGATTTTGACGCCTTTGCATTCTTGCATACTGAGTTTCCTCAGAACGTCCTTGAGGTATTTCTCTTGAGAAATGAAGATGCCATTGCGTTGTTGACGAATTTGAAGACCTAAGAAGAATTTCAATTCTCCCATCATGGACATTTGATATTCCTCACTCATCATGTAAGCAAATTCGTCACTGTAATGTTGGTTAGTACAGCCAAAGATAATATCATCAACATATATTTGGCACACGAATAATTCATCATCATAGGTTTTGGTGAAAAGAGTTGGGTCGAGTGAACCGGGTTTGAAGCCTTTCTTCATGAGGAATTCCTTCAGAGTATCATACCACGCCCGAGGGGCCTGCTTGAGGCCATAGAGGGCCTTATTGAGTCTGAAGACTTTGTCAGGATGCTTAGGATCTTCAAAACCTAGGGGTTGAGCAACATATACTTCTTCCTCAAGCTTACCATTGAGGAATGCACTTTTCACATCCATTTGATATAAGATGATATTATGATGGTTAGCATAAGCAAGCAATATGCGAATAGCCTCAAGTCTAGCAACAGGTGCAAAAGTTTCATCGAAATCAATTCCTTCAACCTGTGTGTAGCCTTGAGCTACAAGACGAGCCTTATTTCTTACCACAAGGCCATTTTCATCTTGCTTGTTGTGGTAGATCCATTTGGTACCGATGATATTGTGCTTGCGTGGGTCTGGTCGCTTGACAAGCTCCCACACATTGTTCAGCTCGAATTGATGTAATTCCTCTTGCATCGCTTGAATCCATTCAGGCTCCAGAAATGCCTCATCAACTTTGGTGGGCTCTGTGATAGAGACGAAAGCAAAATGCCCACAAAAGTTAGACAAATGTGAAGCTTTTGAGCGAGTCAGAGGACCTGGTGCATTGATGTCGTCGATGATTCTCTCAATCTGTACTTCATTTGCAACGCGAGGATGAGCAGGTTGACGACTTTGATTTGGCTCAGCATTTTCTTCAGAGCCATTTTCTTCAGGTGCGCCAGCATGCTGTTCTTCATGTTCTGGAATGATTTCTTCCGCAGATTCTTTGGTAGGAATAACATCCTCAGTAGCCTTTAGCTTGATGGATTCCTCAGGTGACATTTCATCTAGCACAGGAGGTAGGTGCTCTCTTTGCGAGCCGTTAGTTTCATCGAACCGCACATCTACAGTTTCAACAACCTTGTTGTGATAGGTGTTGAAGACCCTGTAGGAGTGCGAGTCATTTCCGTAACCAAGCATAAAACCTTCATGTGCTTTCGGTGCAAATTTAGAATTGTGATGAGGATCTCTAATCTAGCATCTAGCACCGAAGACTTTGAAATAACTCACATTGGGTTTCTTGTCAGTGAGGAGTTCATATGAGGTCTTCTTGAAGAATTTGTGAAGATATACCCTGTTGATGATGTGGCATGCAGTATCAATTGCCTCAGGCCAGAAGCGATGAGGTGTCCTGTATTCATCAAGCATGGTGCGAGCCATCTCAACAAGAGTCCTGTTCTTGCGCTCCACAAAGCCATTCTGCTGAGGAGTGTATGGGGCAGATAGCTCATGAGTAATACCAAGTTCATCGAGATAGTCATCAAGACCAGTATTCTTGAACTCGGTCCCATTGTCACTACGTATATGCTTGATCTTCACACTGAAATTTGTCGAAGCCCTTGAAGAAAATCGTCTGAAGACTTCCTGCACTTCAGTTTTGTAAGTAATGACATGCACCCACGTGTAACGAGAATAATCATCAACAATGACAAAGCCATATAGAGATGCTGCATTTGTTAGTGTGGCATAATGAGTAGGGCCAAAGAGATCCATATGAAGCAATTCAAAAGGACGAGAGGTAGTCATGATAGTCTTCGAGGGGTGCTTGGCTCTGGTCATCTTTCCAGCCTCACAAGCCCCACAAAGATGATCTTTGAGGAATTTGACACCTTCGATGCCAATGACATGCTTTTTCTTCACGAGCATGTGTAAGTTCCTCATGCCAGCATGACCCAGTCGTCGATGCCATAGCCATCCTTCTGAAGCTTTTGCATGTAGACAAGTGGCAGGCTGTGGTCCTGCAGAGAAATCAACAATATACAAGTCTCCTCTCCTAAAGCCTTCGAAGACTTTGGAATTGTCAGATTCCATGAGCACTAAGCAACGATATTTGCCAAAGACAACAACCATATCAAGATCACAAAGCATTGAGACAGACATGAGGTTGAATCCGAGGGACTCGACAAGCATGACTTTGTCCATGTGTCGATCCTTTGAGATTGCAACCCTACCTAGACCCAATACCTTGCTTTTGCCTTTGTCGGCGTAGGTGATATGCTTCAAATGTGATGGAGATAAAGGAGTGTTCATCAGTAAGCTCTTGTCACCGGTCATGTGATTAGTACATCCACTATCGAGGACCCACTCAGTAGCTTTGGGTAAATCATCCTGCAGATGAATTAGTGCATCTTACGAACTCATATACTTCAGAGTGAAGAATATGACATCAAATTCATCAGACATAATTTCATCAATTAATGCAACATATGTATATATAGCAGTATGAGGACGTGAGAAATGAATAAATCATTTCTTTATGATTAGCTTGCGTCCTTTCAAGCATTTCAGGTCTCCAGCAAATTTTTCAGACGATTTAGTTCGTCTGGAGACCTGACCCTGCATAAGAGATTAGTTCTTTTTCTTCACCACCCACATCTGGAGGGGTGGCAAAGAGTTCATCATTCTGTGAGCTCCATAAGAGAAAGGTGGCATTGAAGCCAAAGCGCTTCGTTTCACAGGAGAGGGATTAGCATAGTCATATGAGTAAGCAGAGAAATTCTTCGAGGACTTGTGAACATAATGATTTGAAGAATAATGCACATAATCAGAACTCTTAGATTTTCCCTGCGAAACAGAAGCGTTAGCATGATGATGATCATATGAGGACTTGGATCCATGTGAGGAATTTGATCCATAAGAGGACTTGGATCCATATGAAGACTTTGGTCCATATGAAGAATTTGATCTGGAGTTCTTATTCTTCACAGGTGGTGTCATGAGGACATTCACCTAAAGACTTTCAAGGCACCTTTTGGGAACCCAGATTTTCTTCATAGGGGGACCATTCCTGCAGTTAGTTCCAACATATCTAGCAAATACTTCACCATTCTGATTTTTGAACAGTTTATAGTTGGAGTCAAAAGACTCATCAGATGAATGTGAGAATTCACAAGTAAAGCCAGATAGAGTGGATGGATCTACGGGAGGTCCCTTCGCAGCAACCCATGAGGTTTTGGGATACTGCTCAGGTTTCCAGTAGGTTCCATCAGCATTGAGTTTCCTCTCAAAGGCAATACCCTCTTTCCTAGGGTTCCTGTTCAAGATCTGCTTTTTGAGCACATCACAGAGTCTGATGCCCTTTGAGGCTTTTGTACATGCCTGTCACATACAATTCCTTCAACCCTGCATTTTCGTCAGTGATACTAGTGGTATCCTCAGATGAGGAATTTGTGACCACAGAGATAGTTGAAGAATTTGCAGCAATAGAAGCATTTGAACTTTCAGGTGAAGAATTAGCAGTTTCATGTTCAATGCATTTCAAGCATGGTGGAACAAATTCTTCCTGAGCAGAACTGATCTATTGAGCAAGTAATGAATCATTTTCCTTCTGAAGATCTTCATGACTCACCCTTAGCTTCTCAAGATCTTGCTTTCTTTGAAGAAATTCATAAGAAAGCTTCTCATGATCGGCTAAGAGAGTTTCATGATGACTTTGAAGGTTGTCAAACTTAGACTGTAGTTGCTGAAGATTATCAGTCAGTGTTTGAGTTCGATCCATTTCCTAACCCAACAGGTCATCGCTTTTGTCTAGCATATTTTGAACCTTTTCCAAAGCCTTTTGTTGTTTAACAGCAATATTAGCAAGTTTGGAATAGCTGGGTTTGAGGTTATCATCAGATTCATCCTCACTAGATTCAGAGGAGGGATATTTGAGTACCTTGCCACCTTTTGCCATGAAGCAATAGGTGGGAGCATAGTCATCGTTGCCGTCATCAGCAGTGTTGGGGAAGCCATTTTCCTCAGTGTTGAAGATGGACTTGCTAACGTAAGCAGTAGCGAGGGCTAGGCTCGCCACACCAGAGTCTGACTCCTCAGATGCCTCCTCTTCCTCATGTTCCTCAGATTCAGCTTCAGAGTCCATTTCCTTGCCAATGAATGTCCGAGCCTTCTTGGAACTGCTCTTCTTGTGAGATGAAGACTTTGAAGATTTTGACGATGAGGACTTTGAAGATTTCTTCTTCTTCTTTGAGTCATCGGAACTGTCATCCTTGTATTTCTTCTTCTTTGATTCCTTCTCCCACTGAGGACAATCAGTAATGTAGTGACCAGGTTTCTTGCATTTATGGCAAGTTCTCTTCTTGTAGTCACGGGATGAGGAATCTGATTTCATGTCATCACCTCTTGAGGATTTTCCAAATCGGCCATGTCTAGAGAACTTCTGGAATTTCCTCATGAGCATTGCTAGCTCCTGACTCAGTTCTTCAGGATCACCAAGGCTGCTACCAGAATCTTCATCTTCAGTTTCAGAGACTGCCTTGGCCTTCAGTGCACGAGATCTACCATAGCTCGGTCCGTAGAGATCTCTCTTCTCAGCTAGTTGGAATTCATGAGTGTTCAGCCTCTCAAGAATGTCAGCAGGATCAAGTGACTTATAGTCTCCACGTTCTTGAATCATCAGTGCCAGTGTATCGAATGAAGAATCGAGTGACCTCAGCAATTTCTTCACCACCTCATGGTCGATGATGTCAGTGGCACCCAGTGCTTGAAGCTCGTTTGAAATGTCAGTGAGGCGAACAAAGGTTTGCTGGACATTCTCATTGTCGAGTCTTTTGAAGCGGTTGAAGAGATTGCGAAGAACGTCAACTTGAGAATCACGTTGAGTTGACATTCCTTCGTTGACCTTGGACAGCCTGTCCCAGATAAGCTTAGCTGTCTCCAAAGCACTCACTCTGCCATACTGCCCTTTGCTCAGATGGCCACATATGACATTCTTCGCTTGAGAGTCGAGTTGCTTGAATCTCTTCACAACAGCAGCGTTTACGGAAGGAGTGACAGAGGGAACGCCTTTTTCCACAACGTACCAGAGATCGTTGTCAATTGCCTCAAGATGCATGCGCATCTTATTCTTCTAGTAGGGGTAGTCCATCCCATCAAAGGTAGGACACCCAGCCGAGACCTTGATCATGCCTGCAGTCGACATAACTAAAACTCCAGGTGGTTAAACCAAAATCACACAGAACAAGGGAGTACCTTGCTCTGATACCAATTGAAAGTGCGCTATATCGACTAGAGGGGGGTGAATAGGCGATTTTTACAAATTCGTCACAGAGGAATTTCAAGGTGAGGAAATTCCTAAGCAACGAACTACAAGCAGCAGAATAAGTACTCAGGTACATGCATAATAAAGCAGTAGCATAGTCATCATGATGAAATGAAACAAAACAGAGTACAAGTAGCGTAAACACAGGATAAGCAGGCTGAAGACAAACTGACTGAAGAAATAGGATTGAGGAAATTGAGAAAGTCTTCAGTCAAAGTCTTCAAATAGTAATGATCAAATACCCAGCAAGTATGCGAGGAAATGAAAGGGTTGAGGAAATAGAACCAGTAGCTCGATGAAGACAATGGTTTGGTAGACCAGTTCCAACTGCTGTGATAGTTGTACGTCTGGTTAGAGCGGCTAGGTATTTAAACCTGAGGACACACAGTCCCGGACACACAGTCCTCACCATATTCTCCTTGAGCTAAGGTCACACAGACCTCGCCCAATCACTCGTGGTAAGTCTTCAAGTGACTTCCAAACCTTCACAGACTCGGTCACTCGGCGATCCACAATTTCCTCTTGGATGCTCTAGACCATGACGCCTAACCGTCTGGAGGATGCACTGTGCTCAAAGGTAACAAGCATCGGTTCCACACAGGAACAATCTCTTCAGTGATGCTCAATCACTTTGGGTTTGTAGGTGTTTGGGTTTTTGGGTTTTTCCTCACTTGATGATTTTTGCTCAAAGTCCTCGGAGGATGGGATGCTCTAAATGACAAGTGTCAATCTATCTCTCGGAGCAGCCAACCAGCTAGTGGTTGAAGGGGGCGGCTATTTATAGCCTAGGGAGCAGCCCGACATGATAAGACATAAATGCCCTTCAATGATATGACCGTTAGGTGGGTAGGATATTTGGACAGCTGGCGCGTAGCACAGCAACGGTCGGATATTTGAGTATCAAATTCCTCAGGGCTATCATGTTCCTCACTTGTAGGCAATCCGCACTGGCGAATTCCTAACTCCTCAGTCAGAACAAATTCCTCAGAGAACAGAAGAACTTCGTCTCTGTCACTGAAGAACTTGACTGAACTGTAAGAGATTTCCAATGGCTTCACTCGAAAGGATTGGGTAGGTGTAGGATTTTGAGATGAGCATCACTTGGAAACTTTTCCTTAGTTTTACCTCGACCCCCTTTAACAGTACGGTGTTTCCTATGACTCAAGAAGAAGAAAATGAAACTACGAAAACGAAAGTCTTCACGCTTCATAATCCTCGCATGAATATCAAGTCTTCAGGGTCACACCAATTTCCTCACTTTCAAAGTCTTCAAGAAAACCAAAGTCTTCAACTGAAGACATTCATTTTTAGGGGTCGACTTTCATCATAAATAACAAACTCCTCATAGACTTATAGACCTGTGTATACTCACAAACGCATTAGTCCCTTAACCTATAAGTCTTCAATACACCAAAATCACTAAGGGGCACCAGATGCACTTACACTTTGATCTTCAATACGATGTTCTCCTCGATGTTCTTGGAGATCTATTCAATGTAATGACTTTTACGGTGTGTTTGTTGGGATCCGATGAATTGTGTGTTTATGATCAGATTATCCATGAATATTATTTGAGTTTTCTCTGAACTATTTTATGCATGATCGTTATAGCTTTGTATTTCTCTCTGATCTATTGATTTGGTTTGGCCAACTAGATTGATTTTTCTTGCAATGGGAGAGGTGCTTTGTGATGGGTTCAATCTTGCGGTGCTCAATCCCAGTGACAGAAAGGGACATCACACATATTTGTATCATTGCCGTTAAGGAGAAAAAGATGGGGTTTATTCATGCGTGAGCTTACTTTGTCTACATCATGTCATCTTGCTCAAGGCGTTACTCCGTTCTTTATGAACTTAATACTCTCGATGCATGCTGGATAGCGGTCGATTCGTGGAGTAATAGTAGTAGATGCAGGCAGGAGTCGGTCTACTTGTCTTGGATGTGATGCCTATATACATGATCATTGCCTTGGATATCGTCATGATTATTTGCTTTTCTATCAATTGCCCGACAGTAATTTGTTTACCACCGTATGCTATTTTCAAGAGAGAAGCCTCTCGTGAAAACTATGGCCCTGGGTCTACTTTTTATCATATATTAAAATAAAAAATACCTTGCTGCAATTTTTATTTATTTATTTTATTTTGTGTTTTAATTATCTATCTATCACTACGAGATTTGATGCTTGCAATTAACCATCGAGGGATTGACCACCCCTTGATCGCTTTGGGTGCAAGTATTTGTTATTTTGTGTGTAGATATTGCTAACGAGGTGTTGCGTGGTTCTCCTACTGGATTGATAACCTTGGTTCTTAACTGAGGGAAAGACTTATCTCTACTATACTGCATCATCCTCTCCTCTTCGAGGAAATCCCAACGCAGCTCACAAGTAGCAGGAGCCGCCGCCACCTCCTGTTCTTCATCGGGAGGCCAGATCTGGAGTCCGTTCGGGGCTCCGGAGAGGGGGATTCATCGCCATCATCATCATCACCAACCCTTCTTCATCACCAATTTCATCATGCTCACCACCGGGAGTGAGTAATCCCTTTGTAGGCTTGCTCGATGGTGATGGGGTTGGATGAGATTTGTCATGTAATCGAGTCAATTTGTTAGAGCTTGATCCCTTGTATCCACTATGTTCTGAGATTGATGTTGCTATGACTTTGCTATGCTTAATGCTTGTCACTAGGGCCCGAGTGCCATGATTTTAGATATGAACCCTTTAGGTTTTCATGAATATATTTGAGTTGTTGATCCTATCTTGCAAGTTATACGAACCTATTACGTGTTATGATCCGCATACCCCAAAGTGACAATAGTTGGGATTCTTTCTGGTGATTACCGTAGTTTGAGGAGTTCATGTATTCACTATGTGTTAATGCTTTGTTCCCGTTCTCTATTAAAAGGAGGCCTTAATATCCCTTAGTTTTCTTATGGACGCCGCTGCCACGGGAGGGTAGGACAAAAGATGTCATGCAAGTTCTTATTATAAGTATGTATTCCTATATACGAAATACATGCCTACATTACAATGATGAATTGGAGCTATTGTGCATCACTCTAGGTTGTGACTGTTATATGATGAATGTCATCCAACACAAATATCCATCACTGATCCAATGACTATGCTTTTCATACATTGATCTTTGCCAAGTTACTTTCGTTGCTGCTGCAGTTACAATCACTACAAAACAGCTACTGTTACTGTTACTGTTACTATCATCATTACTATTACTACCGTTACCACTGCTATCAAATTACCATACAATTGTGCTACTGATCACCTTGCTGCAGATATTTAGTTCTCCAGGTGTGGTTGAATTGACAACTCAACTGGTCATACTCGCGAATATTCTTTGGCTCCCCTTGTGTCGAATCAATAAATTTGGGTTGAATACTCTACCCTCAGAAACTGTTGTGATCCCCTATACTTGTGGGTTATCACCTCTCTGGGTAGGACACAAACCCTAAACAAATCAAGAAGACATCAAAAAACGAAGCCCTTCCGTTGACAAGGGCCAGGATCCACTGCGCCTCCATGGCCCTAAGGCCACAGGAGACAAGGCAGACTAATATCAGCGCCGGTGGGAGACAGAAGAAACCCTAGCGCTGGGTGTCCCTAGGAACAAGCGCAATTTTCTAGACAGGGCTTTATTTATTAAACTAAAAGAAGAGAGCATGAGAAACCTCAAACTAGACACGCTATATTTCTGCAGACACTGATACGTCCATTTTGCATCATGTTTTCCTATTGTTATTTATAATGTTTTTTATCAATATAACAATTTTTGGAGCAATTCTAATGCCTTTTCTCTCTTAATTTGCAAGATTTACATGAAGGGGGAGATTGCCGGCAACTAGAATTCTGGAACTGAAAAAGCCATGTTAGAGATACCTATTCTGTGCATCTCTAAATGAGCTGAAATTTCATGGAGAATTGTTTTGGAATAAATAAAAATTATTAGTGAAAAGAAATACTAGAGGGGGCCACCCAGGTGCCCATGAGGCACCAGGGCACGCCCACCACCCCTGGGCGCACCCTGGTGGCTCGTGGGGCCCCTATCCAGCCTCCAGTGCCCATCTTCTGGTATATAAGCCCATTTGCCCTAGAAAAAATAAACGAAGGACTTTCGGGATGAAGCGCATGACAACCTCTGCTTCCCTCTGCAGGACAACCTCTGCATAATAAATGTTGCTATCACAAGGGGCAATATAAAGTGATGTTCCTTTGCATTAAGAGCTTGCACATCCAAAAATAAAAGGCGTGTAACAACCTCTGCTTCCCTCTACGAAGGGCCTATCTTTTACTTTTATGTATTTACTTTTCATGCAAGATTCAATAGTATTCTCCTCTATTTCCTTTTTATTTTTCTCTTTTTCAAGCATCATGTGGTGGGGAAAGATCTAGGCATATATATCCAGTTGGATATGAGTGATCATGAGTTATTATTGTTGATGTTACCCTTGTGGTAAATGAGTTGGGAGGCGAAATTATAAGCCCCTATCTTTCTATGTGTCTGACTGAAACTTTTCCTCCATATATATGTCGTGAGTGTCAGCAATCATAGAAGACTAAATGATAGTTGAGTATGTGGACTTGCTAAACAAGAACTCCTACATGAGACTCTTCCTGAAATTATGATGAATTGCAATTGCCTTGTTGACTGAGAACATAGTTTGTTAGTTTTCAAGAAAGTTTATGCTTTATACTTTGTTGTTGTGATGAATTGTTACTTGCCCATGAGAAGTTTTATGATGATAATATATTCCTGCCGTGATATTGATCACGATGCTACTATGTCCGTATTTTGTTTTTATCGACACCTCTCTCTCTAAACATGTGGTCATGATTATCGATATCGGCTTTCGCTTGAGGACAAGCGAGGTCTAAGCTTGGGAGAGTTGATACGTCTATTTTGCATCATGTTTTCCAACTGTTATTTATAATATTTTTTATCAATATAACACTTTGCGGAGCAATTCTAATGCCTTTTCTCTCTTAATTTGCAAGATTTACATGAAGAGGGAGATTGCCGGCAGTTGGAATTCTGGACCTGAAAAAGCAATGTCAGAGATACCTATTCTGCACATCTCCAAATGAGCTGAAATTTCATGGAGAACTGTTTTGAAATAAATAAAAATTATTGGTGAAAAGAAATACCAGAGGGGGCCACCCAGGTGCCCACCAGGCACCAGGGCGCGCCCTGGTGGCTTGTGGGGCCCCTGGCCAGCCTCTGGTGCCCATCTTCTGGTATATAAACCCATTTGCTCTAGAAAAATTAAAGGGAGGACTTTCAGGATGAACCGCCGCCGTCTCGAGGTGGAACCTTGGCATGAGCACTTTTGCTCTCCGGCAGAGCGATTCTGCCGGGGATACTTCCCTCCGGGAGGGGGAAATCAAAGCCATCGTCATCACCAACAACCCTCTCATCATGGGAGGACCAATCTACATCAACCTCTTCACCAGCACCATCTCATCTCAAACCCTACACTACTGCAGGATGCTGCTAACGCGACACTACAATCAGAGACCCTTTGTCGTGGTATAACACGGCCACCTATGGGGCCAACGGCCCCTTGTGGTTCAGCAAGGGGGAAGAGCACATTGCACAAAGAGCGGAGAGTGTAGAGTAGCACGGCAGCGATGACACGAGCAGTTTTTACCCAGGTTCAGGCCGCCGTGAGGCTTAAAACCCTACTCCTGCTTTGGTGGATTGATGAGAGGACCGTGGTGGAGACGCAGCGCTCTAGCCCGGCAAGGCCGCCTTGGGACGAGAGCAGCTGCGCATGTATGAGTGTACAGGGGTCCGAATCCTTTCTAAGGTAGCCACGGCCCTCCTTTTATAGGTCAAGGGCTTACCACAATGGCAAAAACGGTCATTATCCAATGATTAGATAGCCACTGAGCTATCATACCTAACTCTGGCAGTTAGGACAAAGTGCATTAAATGCACCGCTTAACGTCACATCGCAGATGCGGCCCGGCAAGCCTTGCTCGCCGTCTTGGTCATCTCCTGTCTACCTGTGCGACACGCATCCGGACGGGTGTCACACAGGGGTAATCTTCTCTCCAAATGGTAGCCACCTAACCACCTGGGGCCTCGACACCGCACTGATAGATGACTTGCGTCATTGTGAGGTGGGGCGGTGGCGCCTTGGCGGGGTAGTCCGCCCTTGGCGTCCCCGGCAAGCCTGCCGGGGGAGTCTTGAGACTTGTCTTTTGGGGTAACCTTGACCCCACCAGGCTCACCTGCCCGGCAAGGGAGGTTTCTCCTTAGTGATATCTTGCTCACTTGGTTGGTCTTGGTCTTCTTGATCTGCCCTTTGATTTCTCAAAGAGCTA
The DNA here is from genome assembly GCA_011799875.1 of Thinopyrum elongatum. Lineage (NCBI taxonomy): Eukaryota > Viridiplantae > Streptophyta > Magnoliopsida > Poales > Poaceae > Thinopyrum > Thinopyrum elongatum. The sequence continues at coordinate 198,911,098 of CM022302.1, forward strand.
TCTCTTCAGCTTTGCCTCGTCCTGGAAACTAGGCGCTGTCGTGGTGGAGGCCTGCCGTCCGTGGACAAGTCAGGGGAAACACACACACCTGTTTCTGTACCCCGACAGAAGCCCCCGGGCCTGAGCCATACGTGTCGTCGGGCACATTGGGTTAGTCCCCAAACAGTGCACGAACACGTGCCGAGGGAACGCTGTGCGTGCAGCGGTTCGTCATGATGACCAACAGACCAATCTCCACTTCGCGTAATTACAGCGGGTCATGGGGTCGTGGGACTATTTATCCAGCCATCATCTTCTTCCTCTAGCCATGCAGTCGCTCCGCACCCATTCTCGCTCTCATTTGCCTCATCTGATCCCCCATTCCCTCGTTGCCCATAAGGCCGCCAAGCACAGCCTTGAACCATTCACGTCGCTGTGGTGCCCTGTAACAAAACATTATGCATGCCCTGTGTTTAGACACCGTACTCCTTTTATTCATGCTGAACTGATGTTTAATTAATTCCGAACAAATGCTATCCCCTTTGCGTTTTATCCATGGATGTTCGTATGGTTAGTTTCGTTTTACATGTTTTGGTTGCCTGCCAGCAACATGCCACCGCAATTGCTGTGAAGAGCGGGTCCTTAGCATCGGCTGGCGAGGACATGTCCCGGCAAGTTTTTCCCTTAGGTGTCTTTGATGTAGCCACCCGCTCCATGAGCAGGCTCAGAACAGAGCGGGGACGCAGATGATCCGTCAAGGTGCCATTACACGAAAAAGATTTCTTCATACGAAACACATTGGTATCTGGGGGATAAACAAACGCAGACTCTGGATCTATAAAGGAGCAATGATCACGTGGATTTAGCTTTCATCCGTGCTTCCTCCCCCCCCCCCCCTCCAGCCGCAGCCGCTCGTCCTGTCCACGTATCTTGGGAGGATGGTGCCTCGCATGTTGCTTCCAGGTTCCCGGCAAGGGCCGCAAGGAATCATAGATATCTTGTGAGCGACAGAACGCGATGCAAGGCTGGACCGGTTTCTCTCTCCTCCTCTTTACACTTTTAACGATCTTACGGCCGCTGGCACAAAAGTCACACGGGCGTGGATGGCCTTGCTGGAGCATGCTTGCCGGGGCGTCAATCAACGAATTCGCACCGGCGCTCTACTCAGGATTTCCCTTAGCAGGGCAAATACTAGACCGAGTTTCGCGCGGGCTCATCTACGTTGACGATGCTAAACCCAGTGTAGCTCAATTGTTGACAACTGAAAGTGGCGGAGAGAGGAACCATGTACCTTATCACCTTGCCCCCTTTTCTGCACGGGGCTCGCATGGTGACCATGCCGCCCGAGCCGTTCGGGGCTATCGTGCCGCTGTCATTTCTTTCCCCTGCCGCCGCTGCAGCCGCGGCGGAGAATGATGATGGGAACTGGACAGGGCGGGTGAAGGAACAAGCTCGCATCCGTCCCGATCCACTGCAGCGTGTTCTTGTAGTGTAACGCAGCAGAAAACAAAAATATTCCGACCTACGCACCAGCCCAGGACCACTATGAAGACTTCATACAAGATTTCGATCTTTTCGTTACCGACTCGTAGCGCAGCGGAAGTAGAGTCGATGACGATCGGCGGTGCAGATCCCCGCAGCTAGGATTTTACAATGTCCCAACCACGAGGATGTACTCCCTCATCTGCCCCTTGGACAGCCCTCCGGGAGGCGGTCGGACAGTCCCTCAGACAGTGTCATGGACAGCCCTTCGGGAGGACCCTTGAAACTCGGACGGTTACTCGGACAGCCCTTCGGGAGGACACTCGAACAGCCCCTCGGGCAAAAAGGATGAAACTACAACCTCTCTACAGGGTTGCACACATACGGTGTCATCTATCCGGCAGGGCTTCGCCGTCCAGAACTAGTTCCCACTGGAACCCAGACAGCCTTTCGGCACTACGAAACTATTTCGTGGGAGGGAGAGAGAATGCCAGATCATGCATGGCTTGTGTGAGAGAGTTGGAGTGGGGATGGAGAGTTCCTCTCCACCTCCTTTTATAGGGGAAGGAGGGGGTGGTGGTGGCTGAAAATTTCAGCCACATGACAAGCACCCACAAAACAAGGGGAAAGCATGTCCCCTTGTCCATGGCACCCCAACATGGGGGTCCCATATGGCGCCCCACCTCCTCCCAACCAGCCCCACCTTTTGTGGGGGCTGCCCCCCCACCATGGGGGGCCCCCCAACACTTTGTCCAGCCACAAGGGGGCTGCCCCCTAAAGGGGGCGCCCCCAAAAACAGCCCAAAACAACCCCCACGTAACGTGGGATCTTGTCCCCTCACGCTGAGACAAGATGCTTTCCGCGACTATTACTTCTGAAAAATTCCGGAAGGTCCCAGAACATTTCCGGCACCCTCTAAAATTATATGGACATACTCCAGAACATTTCCGGTATGGTGGTTTAATTTAAAACCATCTTCGTTTACCCGGTAAACAATTCCGGCAGCTCCGAAACTTTTTTTTCGGTTTTTTCTCTGGAAAAATTCCAGAAATTACCAGACCAATCTGGCAACCTCCAAAACATTCCCGGTGCTTGCAGAAACCTTTTGGATCAATGGTTTTATCCGAAACAACTTTTTGGTTTTACCGAAACTTTTTTGGTGTTCTCTCCGGAACTTTTCCGTTGTCTCCGAAACTTTTCCGGTGACTTTTCTCTCAGACTCCTTGTCTAGTATTCAGCAGATAGATGACCCTTGAGCGTGTGACCCTATAGGTTCGGTGAAGTATAGACATGGCCGGAACACTTTTCGATCAATGATCAGCATCGGAGCCATGGACACCCATATTGACCCCTATACCCACACGAATGAATATTCGAGTGAACCTCCAGTTGCCGTGTGCTATTCCTGTTGCTTCGCGATATGTTACAAATACCCGAGGTGAGACATGTTGGCATCCCCGTGGATCAACAACTTGTCCAATAAGCCAGTTACTCGTTACCGGTATTGTTCTCTTTTCTCGTTCCCGTGTTCCGGCATCCTTGTGATCAAATCACATTGTGTCTGGCCAGACGATGATGGATACCGTAACACCGAGAGGGCCCAGAGATATCTCTCCATCATCGGAGGAGCAAATCCCAATCTTGAGCTATCAAGTTACTTGACATACTTTCCCATGAACCCATAAGCCGCCGTAATAGCCATCTAGTTACGGATGACGTTTAACAAACCCCAAAGTTCATGAATCAAGCATGAAGAAACTCGATACTCTCATGGTCTGAGGAATCATGCAAACGTTAACCATCTCTGTGTTATTAACCATAAACTTGTGACGAATGAATCTCATAGCTTAACATCAATCCAGGTCGATTCAACACAAATGTTCTTCTAACATTGTGCCCTCAAAATTGCTGGCATAGACATGCCCATGATCAGGAAAACAGAACCATCATGCAACACTTGAGCTAGTCTTAGAGGCCAGACTAGGAATACATTTTACCATTTATTATTCCACACGTGCATATGAGTCTTCCTCCGAGCCTCGTGGTTATTGTAGACTCAAGAACCATAGCAGTTATAGCATGGAACATAAACATAATCATGAACTTGGAGATAAATAATATCATTTATTATAGCCTCTAGGGCATATCTCCTACAGACTCCCACTTGCACTAGAGTGAATAATCTAGTTAATGATAATGCACTTTACACCCATGGCACACTGGTGTAAAATATGCTTCACATGTGGTATAGCCTAATGTCCAACAGATCTGACAACTTCAGATTCATGTGTATCTTTGCATATCCTCACGTTTTCACGCTTTCACAAAATTCATATTTTGTGTGGACTTGGCTTTGCATATGTGTGAATCATTGGTCGAAACCTGATTCCTCAGACTGAGCTATGGAGCAACTATCTGCAATAGTGTCCCATTGACCAAAGCCATCTTGCAACCATACTAAGTTCATGAATGAACTATATGATTCAACAACTTCTTTGTCGCTTATAAAGCGTCAACATACTTAGCCATGTGTCATAGAATTCGCCACAGTAACCTGTTTGGAACATTTCCAACTACCGTGCCACCATATTGTGTATTACACAAAACCCTTAACTTAAATCGAAAATCGCTTGGAGCATTAATGAAGACTGTATCGATGTAACCTTTTACAACGAACTCTTCATGATCCCCACTTGCAAGAAAACATGTCATCAGTGCTACTATAGTACTCAATGACCCTTTTTCACTGTTGTCCCATGATCAGTACTTTTGATCACTTTGGTATCTATACTCGCAACAACTTTGGGAGTATTGGACATATTTGGTTGTTTTACATACCATGGAATACATGATTAATCCAAACACAAGAGTGTGTGGAATCTCCATCATGTATTTTGCTCATCAGTGTTTTGGGACACCGAGTCTTGCAAAAACTCTTTCCATGTGACTTCGGCAAGAATCACTCCTTGATGTTTTTAATGCTAAAAGGTTTTAGCATCTTGTCAATATGTATCTTTGCTCAGCCCCATTAGGTAAATCTATCTCCATAGATCATCATGCCTAATATCAAGGCTATTTAGCCCAAGCACTTCATCAGAAAAACTATTTTCAAATGAAGTCCTAATTCATGTCAAGAAATTTATTTCCAATTAACAATGTGTCACGCACACAATGTTTTTAGAAATATTATTATGCTCCCACTTACTTTCTTGAATCACAAGCATCTTCGTTACCCATTGATGAAGTCAAAACCCTTTTGACCATTTCATCAAAACACGAAGATTCCAACTCCATTTTGCTCTCTTCTGTCCATCGCTGGAACTCTGAAGTTTGCACACTTACTAGCATCCTCTGGAATGACAAAATACCTTGGACTGTAACACATGCAAGTCCTTGGTTTCATTTCCATCATATGGAAATCCTATTGGCATCCATGTTTCATATCTCATGACTGAAATATGTATTAATTGCTAGTTCAACCCGAACCGACTTTAAGCATCACTACGATGAAACAACCTCATCGTAGTCAACTCCTTGAACTTGTTATTTCAACAAGTCGAGCTTTATGTATAAAACATTTTTATCCGTATCAGTTTTTAGTTCCATAAATATTCGTCAGACTCTAAGTCTTCCAAAAGGTGTATCAAGATTTTAATCTTGAAACATTTATATGGAAACTATCTCGGATTGTATTGGCATTTAGCCAATTCCGAAGTCAGGGCCCATCAACGCTTCCTTGTGTATCGTAGGTATACTGTTGTCTAACAACAATATCTCATTTGCGCACCTGAGAGGTTTGCATGAGCCTTGCCTACGTGGTTCAGCTGCAAGTTCGACCGAAGTCCATACATTTTATTGTAGAGACTTCCATATCAGTCGCAGTAGGAAACTCCGGAATCACTTCCAAGGTTCCATTCCATTGATCTGATGATGAAGACACTGGTTATCTCGTCGAGTTGCACTATCCTCCCACTCACCTTTTTAAAAGAACCATTTTATTCAAAAAGCATACCGTTCTTTTTGTGGCAAACCTATTTGCCTCGGTATAGTGAGGGAGGAATACCCAATTACTTGGGATAACCTACAAAGTAGCACTTGTCTGATTTAGAATAGGTTTGTAACCTTTTACACAAGCCCCATATTCCAAATGTTTAAGAAAAGATATAACATGGTTGGGCATACCATACCATGGCGTCATTTCAACAGACCCGATGGAGCTCTTTTCAGTGTAAAAGCTGCAGTCTCTAAAGCATCACTTTAAAAGGGATAATGGCAAGTTTATTTATGTCATCTTTGATCTTACCATGTCACAAATAGTTTGATTACATATTCACAGACATTCCACTCACAGTGGTGTTCTGGGAGGTGTAAGTTATGAAACTCTTTTCACAACTCATCAGACATTCGCTAAACTTGTAACTCAAATATTCCTTTCTGCAATCTAATTGTAGAAACATAATTTTCTTGTTACAATAATTTCTTCTTCATTTTGAAAACTTTTCGAATGATTTCAAAAGATCCAGACTTACATCTCATCAAGCAAATATCCATATATCTACTTGAGTCATATTTGAAGATAGATAAATCCACTGTTTGCAACATTATTTATTGGACTACACACATCAAAATGTATGATCACCAATAAGTTCATTGCTCGTTCCTTTTGGCCTATGAACGGTATTTCAGTCACTTCACCTTTTGGAGGAAAGTTGTAAGTGTCAGATGATTCAAAATCAAATGACTTCAAAATCCATCATGATGGAATTTTCCATGCGGGTTTCGTCAATGTGACCAAATGCAGTGCCACACCTATGTGGTATTCTTTTAGTCTTGCAACATTTAGCGTCAGTGTTATGGATGTATCATATTACCATCAATATTCATAGCATACGTCCCATCTTGGATGGAAGCATGGCCCTTTAGGTTATTCATAATACTGAACAACAATTGTTCTTTTATGAACAACTTTCTTGCAAAACTTTATACAAGGGGCTAGAGTGTAAAACTCTAAAATGAATTATGAAAGTAAATATAGAGGTAATGTATTATTATCAAAATTCATAACATACTGCTCATTCATAATGAAAGTATGGCCCTTATGTTATTCATAACACCAAACATCAAAAGTTCTCTTATGAATAACCTTCTTGCAAGATACCTTATGCAAAGGGCTAGAGTGTATGAAACTCTAAAATGAATTATGAAAGTAAATACATAGGGAATACACCGATGGAAGGTATAGTAACTATTACTATGTTCCCAGCATGTATCAAAACCTCATTCTTGGCTAGTCTTTCAGGCCATAGTAGTTCTTACATCGAGTTGCAACAGAATGCAATCGAGCGGGTATCTTTGTGATTAACTCACAATACCCAAGAATTAGTGATTAACATGTTTAACCATAATTCCCAAGAACTATATCTTTGACCAGCCTTCTATACATCAACAACTTGTATGACATTCATACAAGAGCTGGATATTCCAGTCTTCTATCTTATTGCCTTTATACTTCTAACAGTTTAACTTTTAGTATTTCTCCTACTCTCAGAAGAAGCACTCAACTTAAGAGTGGCGTTAGCCCCGGACTTCCTAGGCGTGAAAGTTTCACTAACACCCTTCAGACACTTCCTTTCTCTTTCAGTTGTTGTTTCATTCACCTTTCATCATATGGCAGGCGTTCTTCTGGATCCCTCTCTTATCAGTCTAATGCATAGTAAACACCTTTACTAATAGTTTGCAAACAAACATTGCTTTGGATGTCTCATATCTTTTAGCTTTTGTCTATCTCTGAAAATGATTTTCAGATTCCATAAATATCACATAACTATCCAAACTTTCGAAGTTCGGGTCTCATGGAAACAAACATATTGCACTTTGACTGAAAAGGAATTCTAGCTTTTTGGATCGAAGGACGAGAGTCACATGATCCATAGCATTAGCGGGAGAATACCGAAAGAGTGCGATAGGACAAGTCCTTCTCGGCACTCTAGAGGACAATCCTCACATTATGTTACCAACCGTAAAGATTTAACCAGATATTTAACAGCAATTCAATTTTAACAGGGAAGGTGGAAACGTGAGCCATTATTCTACAACTATTATGCATATAGCACTTAGACAGAGTTCATAATTAATTGCACTGAGAATTAAAAGAATTAATTCTATAGTGCGCTCCCACTCAAATCAATATCTCTCATAATTGATTGTGAGTGATTCAAGATCCATATTACAATTCAACACCAAGGATGTATCCATCTCAAGTGACGAGAATTGCAATCGGTAAGCCAAATTGCCAATCACATATCTATGTGACTCTTGTTCATCTTTCGATGGGCGTGTTCTGAGCTCAGGAATTTCAAGCTAGAACGTCAAGACAACCAAGTGATCTTGCTACGAGGTCTCAACTCACCCGCCTCACACATCCCTAATCGTTCGTACCCATGTATCCATGTGATACCCCGAAAAGTTAGGTGCCGTGACGGTGCTACACTTGGGAGAACACTAACTACTTGATATTTTTGTGAGAGATCACCCTAATAAAAAGTGACTACCATGCAATCAAGGGTGCATCATAAGGGATAAACATCTCAGGCAATTCATAATAGCATGATATGGTATAGCCCTTTCTGACAGAGAAGTCTTGTATTTCTTTGTCTTCGACATTCGCGTCGGTGTTCACCTTCACAAAGATTGCCACCACCTTGTTGATGCACCAGATAATATTGCTATCTGTATAGCTAATAAAATAAGTGCATTACTTAAGGTTGACACGCAGGTCATAAAAGTGCAATCATATGGCTCCAGCCATCATGCCGAATCATGACACGCAGGTCATGTTAATTTACATTTGTATAGTCATCTCATACATAATCAAATTAATATGAGACGTGCTATAACACATCACATGCAAACCATCCTACAAAACCAAGTTAGACGCCTCTAATCGGTCCATGCAAAAACTTGTTTTTTCGTGGCTTCTAAGGTTTCGAAACAAACCGAAGCTACCAACGTCCATCATCAAGTATGATAATTCAAGTAGCTAGATTAACTTCGCGGGGTGTATGAAGCACGAGATAATAAAATCTTGAACCCCATACAAAACTTCGTCATATGCATGACCCCCGTGCAGATCATATCTGCATTTCCCTTTCGTCTGCGAAACATCCATCTTTCTTTAACTATGGTGGAACCCAAAGAACTGTTAGCACTTCGTTGATCTGTCAATCAGCATACTCAGGAGCAGCATGAAAGGATCGCGGATTGCCATAACTTTGTGAGATTCCACCATGCCGTCAAGATCAGGATTATGCAAATTCAAGGGAAGCAACAGGAACATCGGGTAACAGATTTCATCTGCTACCCGCACAAATAATTTTCAGTAATAGAACTCATCTACTACCTAATTATATTGTGCAACACCCATACATCTCTATGTATTCTAGATCGCAACCTGCATCTACACATAGCACGGCTCATGATGCCACTGTAGGGTAACGCAGCAAAAAAAAATCTGACGTACGCACCAGCCCAGGACCACTATGAAGACTGCATACAAGGTTTCGATCTTTTCGTTACCGACTCGTAGTGCAGCGGAAGTAGAGTCGATGACGATCGGCGGTGCAGATCCCCGCAGCTAGGATTTTACAACCTCCCAACCGTGAGGATGTACTCCCTCATCTGCCCCTCGGACAGCCCTCAGGGAGGCGGTCAGACAGTCCCTCGGACAGTGTCACGGACAGCCCTTCGGGAGGACCCTCGAAACTCGGACGTTTACTCGGGCAGCCCTTTGGGAGGACACTCGAACAGCCCCTCAGGCAAAAAGGACAAAACTATGACCTCTCTACGGGGTTGCACACATACGGTGTCATCTATCCGGCAGGGCTTCGCCGTCCAGAACTAGTTCCCACCGGAACCCAGACAGCCTTTCGGCACTACGAAACTATTTCGTGGGAGGGAGAGAGAATGCCAGATCATGCATGGATTGTGTGAGAGAGTTGGAGTGGGGATGGAGAGCTCTTCTCCACCTCCTTTTATAGGGGAAGGAGGGGGTGGTGGTAGCTAAAAATTTCAGCCACATGACAAGCACCCACAAAACAAGGGGAAAGCATGTCCCCTTGTCCATGGCACCCCAACATGGGGGTCCCATATGGCGCCCCACCTCCTCCCAACCAGCCCCACCTTTTGTGGGGGCTGCCCCCCACCATGGGGGGCCCCCCCAACACTTTGTCCAGCCACAAGGGGGCGCCCCCAAAAACAGCCCCCACGTAATGTGGGATCTTGTCCCCTCACGCTGGGACAAGATGTTTTCCGTGACTATTACTTCTGAAAAATTCCGAAAGGTCCCAGAACATTTCCGACACCCTCTAAAATTATCTGGACGTGCTCCGGAACATTTCTGGTATGGTGGTTTAATTTAAAACCATCTTCGTTTACCCGGTAAACAATTCCGGCAGCTCCGAAACTTTTTTTCGGTTTTTTCTCTGAAAAAATTCCAGAAATTACCAGACCAATCTGGCAACCTCCAAAACATTCCCAGTGCTTGCCGAAACCTTTTTGGATCAATGGTTTTATCCGAAACAACTTTTTGGTTTTACCGAAACTTTTTCGGTGTTCTCTCCGGAACTTTTCCGTTGTCTCCGAAACTTTTCCGGTGACTTTTCTCTCGGACTCCTTGTCTAGTATTCAGCAGATAGATGACCCTTAAGCGGGTGACCCTATAGGTTCGGTGAAGTATAGACATGACCATAACACTTTCCGATCAATGATCAGCATCGAAGCCGTGGACACCCATATTGACCCCTATACCCACACGAATGAATATTCGAGGGAACCTCCAATTGTTGTGTGCTATTCCTGTTGCTTCGCGATATGTTACAAATACCCGAGGTGAGACATGTTGGCATCCCCATGGATCAACAACTTGTCCAATAAGCCAGTTACCTCGTTACCGGTATTGTTCTCTTTTCTCGTTCCCGTGTTCCGGCATCCCTGTGATCAAATCACATTGTGTCTGGCCAGACGATGATGGATACCGTAACAGCGAGAGGGCCCAGAGATATCTCTCCATCGTCGAAGGAGCAAATCCCAATCTTGAGCTATCAAGTTACTTGACATACTTTCCCATGAACCCGTAAGCCGCCGTAATAGCCATCCAGTTACAAATGACGTTTAACAAACCCCAAAGTTCATGAATCAAGCATGAAGAAATTCGATACTCTCATGGTCTGAGGAATCATGCAAACGTTAACCATCTCTGTGTTATTAACCATTAACTTGTGACGAATGAATCTCATAGCTTAACATCAATTCGGGTCAATTCAACACAAATGTTCTTCTAACATTGTGCCCTCAAAATTGCTGGCATAGACATGCCCATGATCAGGAAAACAGAACCATCATGCAACACTTGAGCTAGTCTTAGAGGCTAGACTAGGAATACATTTTACCATTTATTATTCCACACATGCATATGAGTCTTCCTCCGAGCCTCGTGGTTATTGTAGACTCGATAACCATAGCAGTTATAGCATAGAACATAAACATAATCATGAACTTGGAGATAAATAATATCATTTATTATTGCCTCTAGGGCATATCTCCTACAGTTCTTTCTTGGCGTCATGGACGATGAAGCCGTTGATGAAGAAAACAATGATGAAGATGACGCGCTCTTACACCCTCGGGTTCACGCAAGCGCCTCCCCCTACCTGGCACGCCAAAGATGTCGTGGTATAACACGGCCACCTATGGGGTCAACGGCCCCTTGTGGTTCGGCAAGGGGGAAGAACACATTGCACAAAGGGCGGAGAGCGTAGAGCAGCATGGCAGCGATGACACGAGTAGTTTTTACCTAGGTTCGGGCCACCGCGAGGCGTAAAACCCTACTCCTGCTTTGGTGGATTGATGAGAGGACCGTGGTGGAAACACAGCGCTCTAGCCCGGCAAGGCCGCCTTGGGACGAGAGCAGTTGAACGCGTATGAGTGTACAGGGGTCCGAATCCTTTCTAAGGTAGCCACGGCCCTCCTTTTATAGGTCAATGGGTTACCACAATGGCAAAACGGTCATTATCCAGTGATTAGATAGCCATAGTGCTATCATACCTAACTCTGGCAGTTAGGACAAAGTGCATTAAATGCACTGCTTAACGTCACATCGCAGATGCGGCCCGGCAAGCCTTGCCGCGCCGTCTTGGTCAACTCCTGTCTGCCTGTGCGACACGCATTTGGGGGGTGTCACACAGGGGTAATCTTCTCTCCAAACGGCTGCCACGCGCTAAATGGCAGCCACTTAACCACCTGGGGGCTCGACACCGCACTGATAGATGACTTGCGTCACTTTGAGGTGGAGCGGTGGCGCCTTGGTGGGGTAGTCTGCCCTCAGCGTCCCCGGCAAGCCTGCCGGGGGAGTCTTGAGACTTGTCTTTTGGGGTAACCTTGACCCCACGAGGCTCGCTTGCCCGGCAAGGGAGGTTTCTCCTTAGTGATATCTTGCTCACTTGGTTGGTCTTGGTCTTCTTGATCCGCCCTTTGATTTCTCAAAGAGCTATCTCTTCAGCTTGGCCTCCTCCTGGAAACTCGCTGTCGTGGTGGAGGCCTGCTGTCCGTGCACAAGTCAGGGGAAACACACACCCCCGTTTGTGTACGCCGACACCCTTTGACGAAACTATGTGCGCTGCATTAATCACAAACGATGATGTAATAAAACCATCAAAAAAGATGCAAAACGTTTGCGATGGCAGATACATCAAACATGGTTTGGATTTTAGTTGCGTGTGCGATGCGGGGCATACGGTTCACTCGAATGAATTGTTTGCGATGAGGTAGAACAACAGAAACGGGCAGCCAGATGAAGGTGTGTGCGATATACGACATACAGTTCACTCGGATTAATTGTTTGTGATTAGGCCACACAACAGAAATGGTCAGCCAGATCAAGGTGTCTGCGATGGATGGCATACACTTCACACGGATGAACTGTTTGCGATTAGGCAACACAAGAGAAATGGTCAGCCAGATCAAGTTGTCTGTGATTGACGACATACACTTCACACGGATGAACTGTTTGTGATTAGCCACAACAAACAGAAACAACTAGACAGATCAACGTGTGTGCACTAGACGGGCACACATTCTAATTAAAAGAAGCATGCGCGATGGTAATAACAAGCGCGCACGGTTGATGGAACAAGACGTGTGCTAACATCGCTTATTGCGGTGCACCCTATGATGCAAACACCACGTACGCAGCCAAGAACGCGTGCCCACGTTACGCCATCCGGGAATAGTGCCGCACTTCGAAATTAGAACCGTCAATAAATTTTGAGCGTGCGTCCCATCACATTCCAAATTACTACCATGCTATATTTAATTGCAAACCTATTCGCACCGATCAAAACCTAAACGGTTTCCACTTAGGAGCGTATTAGTACTCGGTTTTAAATACTACCTACTCCAAGATGACTGCACATTCCTCCACAACTCCTCATCCACAAAAATAAACAAGTCTTTCATCGTCGTTCCCTTGCGTATGCCATGGCCCGCATGAGTTCTGGGTCGAGAGATTACTACCAGGGAGAGGCGAGCATGGAAGCAGAAGCACAAGAGATGTCGCGCCTCACCGCAAAAGCAACCGACATGTCCCGCCGCGTCGCCGTAGCAGCACATAGGTCCCGCCGTGCCGCCGAAGCAGCACAGAGGTCCTGCCACATCGTCGATGTAGCAGACTGGTTCGGCCGTGCCATGGAAGTAGCAGAGATGTCCCGCCGCACCGCGAATGCAGCAGAGAGGTCCTCCCGCACCGCGGTGGCCTGGGAAAATGTCTCATGGGCAGGCGAGGACTCTCACAGGCGCATGCGCGCTATGCTTGATGACCTGATGGGTCGGATCTCCGGCTGGATGAAGCTGCAGGACGAGATGAATGCCTCATTTGAAAATGCTACCGGCGTCATCCGGGGACTAGGGGAGGACAAGGCGAAGCTCCACACCGAGCGCGACCTGCTGAGGGCGAGTAGCGCCAGAAGAGCGAAGGAGCACGAGGAGACCACTGCCTTGTTGAAGAGGATGGGCGTCATCGTCAAGAAACTTATGGACGAGAATGCCATGCTCCACATCGAGAGCAAAAAGGCTGGTGGGGGAATCCGGATGCTGCCAAGCAGCGTATTGAGGACATGAAAGAGATCATCGCCGCTCGCCACAAGAACTAGTCTCCGCGGCCTGCAGCGCATCATGTCTGCGCCTTCCTTCTTCTTTTGCCCTTGTGTATTTCGGGCATTGCCGCATGTGGTTTTTTAATTTATCTTTCTAAATATGTAAGACAATTATTATCCACGGTCATCGTCCTTATATATTCATCAGTCTTGCTATAAGTCACAGTCGACGCTATATAGTTCCGTCGGATCTTACATCAAGATCCGTGCAAAATTTTCTTTTCAGATTTTCTTTTTTCTCTCTTAAATCTCAGTCGAGTGAGACATAGCCACGCCATTAAATAGGGGCTCGGGCGCCATTAATGGAGACGTTGGGAGAGAGGTGGGCGGCGGATGGAGGTCAAAGGGCTCTCCTCCCGATAAGCATGCGCAGGGGTCTGATCGCACGCCTCCCGTACTCAAATAGCTACCCCGCACGACACCTCCTAGCTAATAAAAAAAGGGGACGTGTGGCGGCACGTAAATGGTAAGTAGAACGCCCACGGTTTCAATGATACTTGTGTTTCCGATTGTAACATGACAACACTTGTTCCAAAATGACTTTGTTGATTGTTAATGTGTGCGCCTTCACAAATCGGACAAAAAATTTACCACAGCACGTTGGTGCCATGTCATGACATCATGCCAAGTTTCATGATTTTCAGGCGAGTTTTGGATTTATGGGAATTTTAAAACCAAGTTTCTCGATGTTTCGGGCCGAGCCAAGACGCCCAGATGTTTGAATTCCATTCCCATTTCTTGCATGGGACCTAGAAATTTGCCCAAGTACACATAAATGATTTTTCAACTAACTTTGGTGCACTGGAGCATGTGCTTGTAGTTCAAATTTGAATTATGTGCATTAAATGCCTGGAAACTCAATTAATGTATAAAAAAGGCCAAACGAACCCAGAATAAATCTAAAATTTAGCACAAAACTCCTATTGGTCTAAGCTGCCTGTGTAAAAAAATCAAGGCAGGAGAAGGCAGTGTATGTTGTTTCGCACACGGAGGTGACACATTCCCTCTCGGAACCACGAGCCTTCTTGAGAGAAGCTCCGGTTTGCGAGAAGCTTATACTAAAGCTTGTCCCAATTCGGCCAAAAAATTTACCACAGCATGTTGGTGCCATGTCATGACACCATGCCAAGTTTCATGATTTTCATGCATGTTTTGGATTTACAGGAATTAAAAAACCAAGTTTCTCAATATTTTCGACCGAGCCAGGAAGCCCAGATGTTTGAATTTCATTCCCATTTCTTGCATGGAACCTAGAAATTCACCCAAGGACACGCATGTGATTTTTCAACCAACTTTGGTGCACTGGAGCATGTGCTTGTAGTTCAAATTTGAATTATGCATATTAAATGCCTAGAAACTCAATTAATGTATAAAAAAGCCAAACGAACCCGGAATAATTGCAAATTTTAACATAGCACTCATATAGTTCTATGTTGCCTCTGTAAAAAATCAGGGGGGGAGGCAGTGTATATCGTTTCGCACACAAAGGTGACATGTTCCCTCTCGGAACCACGAGTTTTCTTGAGAGAAGCTCCAATTTGCAAGAAGCTTACACCAAAACTTGTCCCAATTCGGCCAAAAAATTTACCACAGCATGTTGGTGCCATGAAATGACACCATGCCAAGTTTCATGATTTTCAGGCGAGTTCTGAATTTACAGGAATTTAAAAAACCAAGTTTCTCAATGTTACCGGCCAAGCCACGACGCCCAGATGTTTGAATTTCATTCCCATTTCTTGCATGGGACCTAGAAATTCACCCAAGGACACACATGTGATTTTTCAACCAACTTTGGTGCATTGGAGCATGTGCTTGTAGTTCAAATTTGAATTATTCACATTAAATACCCAGAAACTTAATTAATTCGTAAAAAAGGCCAAATGAACCCGGAATAATTCCAAATTTTAACACGACACTCATATAGTTCTATGTTTGCTCTGTAAAAAAAATAAAGAGGGGGGCAGCGTATGTCGTTTCGCACACCAAGGTGACACGTTCCATCTCGAAACCACACGCCTTCTTGAGAGAAGCTCCAATTTGCAAGAAGCTTATACTAAAACTTGTCCCAATTCGGCCAATTTTTTTTACCACGGCATGTTGGTGCCATGAAATGACACCATGCCAAGTTTCATGATTTTCAGGCGAGTTTGGGATTTACAGGAATTTAAAAACCAAGTTTCTCAATGTTTCCGGCCGAGCCACGACGTCGACGCCCAGATGTTTGAATTTCATTCCCATTCTTGCATGGGACCTATAAATTCACCCAAAGGCACACATGTAATTTTTCAACAAACTTTGGTGCACTGGAGCATGTGCTTATAGTTCAAATTTGAATTATGCACATTAAATGCCTAGAAACTCAATTAATGCATAAAAAAGGCCAAACGAACCCAGAATAATTCCAAATTTTAACACGACACTCATATAGTTGCATGTTCACTGTAGATAAATGTTCTAGCAATTCAAATACCATCCTTTCCCTCCATAACACCATTTTGTCTTTCAAAACAGAATGAAAAAAATCAGGTATACCACAAACAGTTTACAAGCAAGAATCGTGTGGGATGAGATATAAAATATCTTGGCGCACCGTCTAGTCTGGCTTACGTAGGAAGCTTCATCATCTACAGTCCACCGCTCGCGCTTGAACCACACTTGCGCGCCAGTTTCTCGCGGCATCGAGCGAAATTTTTCTGCCACCACGGAAATATCTATCTCCCCCCCACCAAAAGCCACATTTCCACTATTCCTCCTTGCTTTCCAAGTTCAAACCTTCACTGCTGCTTACTGGTAGCGCCGCCTCCTCGCCGGCTACCCTTCTTCTTGCAGTGCTGCCTCCTCGCCGGCGACTCTTCTTCTTGCTGCGCGGCCTCGCTGATATGGTCAGGTAATCCACACCCCACCCACACCATCCTCCTCCTTCCCTATCCCACATGCCCCGACCGATGGCGTGACACCTTTCGCCCAAATCACTGGGCCCGTCCTCCAATTAAGCGCCGCCCACAGCCATTTTGCACGTAGTATAACATGGAGCTCAGTAGCATTTGGCGGCAGAGAAGCAAATCGCGGCCACACGCACAGACGAGGTCGCTATGGCTGCCATGCGTGCCGACCGCCAGATCTTGGAGGAGCACCTCATCTTCGAGGCCACCGTCGACACCGCCACGCGGCTGTCTACTTTAAAATACAGTTCATGCTGTTTTCTCGAGGCCACCGCCAGTGCCTTCTAGTGATTTGTCCTCTGTAATGTTAATATGCAATCTGATATTCTGAAATGTAATGTTCAGTTAACAGTTTGGTCCAACAATTGCTACATTGCGTAGTACTGTTCTCAAGCATTCTTGGTTTCGTTAAGTGTCTTATCTTCTAGTATATGTTCTATTCTGCAATGTCGTGCTCAGT
The DNA here is from genome assembly GCA_011799875.1 of Thinopyrum elongatum. Taxonomy (NCBI): domain Eukaryota; kingdom Viridiplantae; phylum Streptophyta; class Magnoliopsida; order Poales; family Poaceae; genus Thinopyrum; species Thinopyrum elongatum. Next base: position 198,928,167 of record CM022302.1, read on the forward strand.
TAACTATTTTGGTTCATTTGTTCTGCTGTCCAGTTAACTATTTGGTTCAATTCTGCAATTTGATTTTCATTTGTTGTGGGTACAATTTTGTATTGTTATGCATGTGAGAAATAAATCGAATTTGGCTGTACTCAATACATATTCTACTGATAGTATGGCAACTCTCAGTTAACCTGACCAAGATCTTCCTTATATGTGTTGCTGGGAAAAAATGGGAGGCACTGCGATTTACCATCGAGGTTTGCTCATGCATGGTCCTTTCGCTAATAGCACATTATTGTGCAGTTGCATGAATCATTCTAATATTTAGGTTTCTTACAATTTGGTCTTGCACATGTAGGTCCTGCTGTCAGAGGCTTAGACCCACTATTTGATCCATTTTGCATATGGGGAAATGAGATGTCCAAGAATATCAGTCAAGTCAAGAAACTCAGAAATATTGTTAGGATAAAGAAACTTGCGACGAATAATAGCAAGATCTTTGTTTGCACAATGACGAAGACATCGGTCAACTATAGGATGGTACTAACTCTTTTACCTTGTTTTTACCCCTTGTGCCATTTCAAAATTTATAACAGCGATTTATGCATATCTTTGTTTTCAGTACTTTTCAAAGCAGTTCACCGATGATTACCTCTCAAACCACCTGCATGTTCAAGAGGCGAGGAAGGTATTCATTCAACACCCATGGTACAATATTGAAGTCTTCCTGAAGAGGACGAAGGTTGGGCGGGCAATTATCCATAGCCACTGGCCTAAAGTTGCAAGGACATTCAGCATCACCGAAGGCTCAATATTCGCCTTCCGCTTCTGCAGTTTTCCAGATGAGATTCATCTGTCTATTTACCGTGTATGATGCTACTTTCCAAAGGTTTCTTATGTTGCATGTGAAACTTGGTGCTGTTGTGTAATGGCGTAGCTAGCTATATCCCTCTTTGGTGTAACTGAGTGCTGAAGCTATCTAATGCAATTCGATTATGAAATCCTGGTTGCCGTTATACGGATATGAAATATTTGGTGTGTTTTATAAGAAATACCAATTTGATTACTACATGGATTATCAATAATAGGCTAATTACCCTGCTTATTGGGGTTTTCTATTGCAGACGGTTACTCTGACAACACCGTGGGTAATGAACTCAAACAACCCACATGGTTTCTAGAAAGTAGGTGTGTTGGATCAATTAACAATCACACACGGTTTCTGGCAGAGAACTGTTTGCGTTAGGCCACCTTGCACAAATGTTTCCACATAAAAAACTATGTGTGATATACATACGAACGGAAGCTTTTTTCTGGGATTCACTGTGTGGGATGTACATACGAACGGAAACGATTGGGCATCGATGCCTCGCCCGATCACACACGAGCTCATTTTGCCCTGCGTGTGTGGCCAGAGGTCCTATCCCCGATGGTTTCTGGGTCGTGTCGGAAGGACCCCCCTATCGCACACACTCACTGGGCGACGGTTTAAAACTCCATCGCGGAAAGGCGGTAAAAACCGTTTGTATAGCATGTCTCTGCACCAGTGCTAGTTCATCTCTTGTATTCAATCTTTGTATCAAAACCTTAGATTGGTACATATGGGTTGCTAGTAGTATTGATTACATCTTGTAGTTGATGCTAGTTGGTTTATTTGGTGGAAGATTAAATGTTCAGATCCTTGATGCTATTTCATACCCCTCTGATCTTGAACATGAACATGATTTGTGAGTAGTTACTTTTGTTCTTGAGGACATGGGAGAAGTCTTGTCATAAGTAATCATGTGAATTTAGTATTCGCTCGATATTTTGATGATATGTATGTTGTTGTTTCCCTTAGTGGTGTTATGTGAATGTCGACTACATGACACTTCACCATCTTTGGGCCTAAGGGAAGGCATTGTGGAGTAATAATTAGATGGTGGGTTGCTAGAGTGACAAAAGCTTAAACCCTAGTTTATGCGCTATCCCATAAGGGGCTGATTTGGATCAATATGTTTCATGCTATGGTTAGATTTATCTTAATTCTTCTTTTGTAGTTGTGGATGCTTGCGAGAGGGGTTAATCATAAGTGGGAGGATTTTTCAAGTAAGAATAACACCCAAGCACCAGTCCACCCACATATCAAATTATCAAAGTAGCGAACACGAATCAAACAAACATGATGAAAGTGACTAGATGAAATTCCCGTATGTCCTCAAGAATGCTTTGCTTATTATAAGAGACCGTTCCAGCCTACCCTTTGCTACAAAAAGGATTGGCCTACCTTGCTGCACCTTTGTTACCATTACTACTTGTTGCTCATTACAAATTATCTTGCTATCAAACTACTTGCTACCGATAATTTCAGTGCCTACAAAAAATACCTTCCTGAAAAATGCTTGTCATTTCCTTCTGCTCCTCGTTGGGTTCGACATTCTTACTTATCAAAAGGACTACAAATAAAATGACCCCCTATACTTGTGGGTCATCAAGACTCTTTTTTGGCACCATTGCCGGGGAGTGAAGCGCCTTTGGTGAGTGGAATTTGGTAAGGAAACATTTATATTACATGCTGAAATCTACTGTCACTTGTTACTATGGAAAACAATCCTTTTAGGGGTTTGTTCGGATATCTTCACCTCAACTGGAAGCACAAAGAGTTGCCCCTTAACCTACTGCATCTACTGAAAATATTTATTATGAGATTCCTTCGGGTATGATAGAGAAATTGCTAGCTAATCCTTATGCAGGAGATGGAACAATACATCCCGATATGCACCTAATCTATATGGATGAAGTTTGTGGATTGTTTAAGCTTGCAGGTTTATCCGAAGATGGAGGTATTCCCTTTATATTTGGGGGGAAAGGCATTGACATGGTATAGGCTATGTGATGATATTGAAACGTGGGATTGGAACTGATTGAAATTGGAATTTCATCAAAAGTTTTATCCTATGCATCTGGTTCATCATGATCGGAATTATATATATATTTTTTGGCCTCGTGAAGGATAAATCATCGCTCAAGATTGGGGGAGGCTTAAGTACATGATGTACACATGCCCCAATCATGAGCTCTCAAAAGAAATTATCTTACAAAAATTTTATGCTCGGCTTTCTCATGATGATCAAACCATGCTCGATTCTTCTTCAATTAGTTCCTTTATGAAGAAGACTATTGAATTTTGATGGGATCTTCTGGAAAAAATTAAACACAACTTTGAAGATTGGGAACTCGACAAAGGTAAAGAGTCAGGTATAATACTTAAGTTTTATTGTGTTAAATCATTTATAGATATCGATGCTTTTCATAAGTTTAGCACTAAATATGGACTTGACTCTGATATAGTAGCTTCCTTTTGTGAATCATTTTCTACTCATGTTGATCTCCCTAAGGAGAAGTGGTTTAAATATCATCCCCCTATTAAAGAACAGATCGAGGAACCCATTATAGCTAAAGAGGAAACCATCATTTACAATGTTGATCCAGTTGTGCCTATTGCTTATATTGAGAAACCACCCTTTCCTATTAGGATAAAGGAACATGCTAAAGTTTCATCTGTGGTTAACAAAAGTAATATTAGAGCACCTAGACCCTCTAAAAAAATTAAAGTTGAACCTAATGTTGTTATGGTTAAAGATCTCTTAGTCGATAATATTGATGGGCATGTTATTTACTTCTGTGATGAAGCTACTAGAATTGCTAAGCCCAATACTAAAGAAAAGAATAAACCTGTTGTTGGCATGCCTGTTGTCTCTGTCAAAATAGGAGATCATTGTTACCATGGTTTATGTGACTTGGGTGCTAGTGTAAGTGCTATCCCATTTACTTTATATCAAGAGATTATGAATGATATTGCACCTATTGAGATAGAAGACATTGATGTTACTATTAAACTTGCGAATAGAGATACTATTTCACCGCTTGGAGTTGTTAGAGATGTTGAAGTCTTGTGTGGAAAAATAAAATACCCTACTGATTTTCTAGTTCTTGGTTCTCCACAAGATGATTTTTGTCCCATTATATTTGGTAGACTGTTCTTGAATACGGTTAATGCTAAGATTGATTGCACTAAGGAAACTGTCAGTGTTAACATTGGTGATGTATCTCATGAGTTTAATTTCTATAAATTCCGTAGACAACCTCATGATAAAGAATTGTCTAGTAAGGATGGAATTAGTGGTCTTGCTTCTATTGTCGTACCTCCTACTGATCCGTTAGAACAATATTTGCTACACCATGAAAATGATATGCACATGAATGAAAGAAATGAAATAGATAAGATGTTCTTTGATCAACCACCTATCCTTAAACACAATTTGCTTGTTGAAACTCTTGGAGGTCCTCGTCCACCTAAAGTTGATCCCGTGTTTGAATTGAAACAATTGCCTGATACACTGAAATATGCTTATCTTGATGAAAAGAAGATATATCCTGTTATTATTAGTGCTAACCTTTCAGAGCATGAAGAAAAGAGATTACTTAAAACTCTGAGGAAGCACCGTGCCGCTATTGGATATACTCTTTATGATCTTAAGGGCATCAGTCCCACTCTATGTCAGCACAAGATTAATATGGAACCTGATGCTAAGCTGGTTCTTGATCACCAACGACGGTTAAATCCTAAGATGAAGGATGTGGTAAGAACTCAAATACTAAAGCTTCTGGAAGTAGGTATAATCTATCCCATAGCTGATAGTAGATAGGTAAGTCATGTTCATTGTGTTCCTAAGAAAGGAGGTATAAACATTGTTCCAAATGATAAAAATGAACTCATTCCACAAAGAATTGTAGTTATAGGATGGTAATTGATTTAGGAAATTAAACAAAGCTACTATAAAATATCATTACCCCTTGCCTTTAATAGATCAAATGTTAGAAAGACTATTTAAGCACACACATTTTTGTTTTCTTGATGGATATTCTAGTTTCTCTCAAATACCTGTGTCACAAGAATATCAAGAGAAAACTACTTTTACTTGCCCTTTTGGAACTTATGCTTATAGACATATGCTTTTTGGTTTACGCAATGCACCTGCCACCTTTCAAAGATGTATGACTGCTATATTCTCTGATTTTTGTGAAAATATTGTTGAGGTTTTCATGGATTATTTTTTTGTTTATGGGGCTTCTTTTGATGATTGCTTGAGCAACCTTGATCGAGTTTTGCAGAGATGTGAACAAACTAATCTTGTCTTGAATTTGGAGAAGTGCCACTTTACGGTGAATGAAGGTATTGTCTTGGGACATAAAATTTCTGAACGAGGTATTGAAGTAGACAAAGCTAAAGTTGATGCAATCGAGAAAATGCCATGTCCTAAAGATATTAAAGGTATAAGAAGTTTTCTAGGTCATGCTAGTTTCTATAGGAGAATTATTAAAGTCTTCTCTAAAATTTCTAGGCCTCTTACTAATCTCTTGCAAAAAGATGTTCCATTTGTTTTTTATGATGATTGTGTAGAAGCCTTTGAAACACTTAAGAAAGCCTTAACCTCTACACCTATTGTTCAACCACCTGATTGGAACTTACCATTTGAAATTATGTGTGATGCTAGTGACTATGCTATTGGTGTTGTTCTCGGACAAAGAGTTGATAAGAAATTAAATGTTATCCATTATGCTAGTAAAACTCTAGACAGTGCTCACAGAAATTATGCTACCACTGAGAAAGAATTTTTAGCAGTTGTGGTGATAAATTCAGATCTTACATTGTTGATTCTAAAGTAATTGTTCACACCGACATTGCTGCTATTAAATATCTTATGGAAAAGAAAGACGCTAAACCAAGACTCATTAGGTGGGTTCTATTGCTACAAGAATTTGATTTGCATATTACTGATAGGAAGGGAGCTGAGAATCCCGTAGCTGATAATCTGTCTAGATTGGAAAATATTCTTGATGGCCCACTGCCTATTGATGACAGTTTTCCTAATGATCAACTAGCTGTTATAAATGCTTCTCATAGTACTCCTTGGAATGCAGACTATGTTAATTACATTGTTGCTAAATATATACCACCTAGTTTCACATACCAACAGAAGAAAAAGTTCTTCTTTGATTTAAGACATTACTTCTGGGATGACCCACATGTTTAAAAAGGAGTATATGGTATTATTAGGTGTTGTATACCTAAGCATGAACAAGAACAAATCCTAAGGAAGTGCCACTCCGAGGCTTACGGAGGACACGATGCTGGAGATAGGACCGCACATAAGGTATTACAATCTGGTTTTTATTGGCTTACTCTCTTCAAGGATGCTCGTAAGTTTGTCTTATCTTGTGATGAATGTCAAAGAATTGGTAATATTGGTAGACGTCAGGAAATGCCTATGAATTATTCACTTGTTATTGAACCATTTGATGTTTGGGGATTTGATTATATGGGACCTTTTCCTTCCTCTAATGGGTATACACATAATCTAGTTGTTGTTGATTATGTTACTAAGTGGGTAGAAGCTATTCCAACTAGCAGTGTTGATCATAACACTTCTATTAAAATGGTTAAGGAAGTTATTTTCCTGAGGTTTGGAGTCCCTAGATATTTAATGACTGATGGTGGTTCATATTTTATTCATGGTGCTTTCCGTAAACTACTTGCTAAATATGATGTCAACCATAGAATTGCATCCCCTTATCATCCTCAATCTAGTGGTCAAGTTGAATTCAGCAATAGAGAAATAAAGTTAATTTTTCAAGTCAATAGATCTAGAAAGAATTGGTCTAAGAAACTTGATGATGCATTATGGGCTTATAAAACCGCTTATAAAAATCCTATGGGTATGTCTCCACATCAAATGGTCTATGGAAAAGCATGTCATTTACCTCTTGAGTTAGAACATAGAGCATATTGGGCAATTAAAGAACTTAATTATGATTTCAAACTTGCCGGCGAGAAGAGGTTATTTGATATTAGTTCGTTGCATGAGTGGAGAACCCAAGCATATGAAAATGCCAAATTGTTTAAAGAAAAAATTAAAAGATGGCATGATAAAAGAATCCAAAAAAGGGAATTCAAAGTGGGTGAATATGTTCTATTGTACAACTCTCATTTCAAATTCTTTGCGGGAAAACTACTCTCCAAATGGGAAGGACCGTACATCATCGAAGAAGTTTATCATTCCGGAGCTGTCAAAATCAATAATTCTGAAGGCACTAATCCGAGGGTGGTCAATGGACAAATAATTAAGCACTATATCTTAGGTACACCTATTAATGTTGAAACTAACATTATTCAAACCATGACACCGGAGGAATACATAAGAGAGACCTTCCCGAATGCTCCAGGACCCTGAAAAGATATAGGTATGTGATACAGTAAGTAAACCGACTCCAAAAATCTCCATAAAAATACTATCTATTAGTTTTGGAATATTAGAAAAACTACCAAAATAATAAATAGCCAAGGGGACCCATGAGGTGCACACGAGGCACCAGGGCGCGCCCTGGTGGCTCGCGGGCCCCTCGTGAGCCTTCCCGACCCCGTTTTCTTCTGGAATACTTGTTCTGCAAGATAAAAATTCTTTATATATACTCCCGGACGTTTTGACCACCGTATCATAGAAATATCCTCTGTTCTTGTTTTGTGCTATTTTTCTGGCAGATCTAGATCGCCATGACTCCCCAAAGGCTCCGTACCAAGCACTAGATTGTGCAACCATTGTCGGGCAAATGCCCCTACGGCGAGGTTTACTACGAGTGTTCGTCAGGAGAGGAGGACAAGGTCGAAGAAGTTGCAGGAATCCAGGCCCAAGAAGGAGGGCAAGCCATGCCCATGGAGGAGGCCACAGAGAAAGGAGATATCCTTCAACCGTTCTATGATCATCTCTCCCCATCTGAAATTGAAACCCTATGGGTTTTTGAAACAATTTGTGCTCAGAATGATTCTCTCACTCGTGAAGTTATTTTGCTGGAAGAGCAAAACATTTCCCTTTGGAGCATTAACCGTAAACTGGAGTATTTGCTAAAGCTGAAGGACAAGCCCACTACATCATCACCGAAGAAAGAAACATGAGTACACGGGTATGGCCACTCCCCTTGGCTTGTGCCAAGCTTGGGGGAGGTGCCCCGGTATCATATCACCATCATTTTTATTATCCTTACCTATCTTAGTTCGATCCTTAGTTATTTCGTGATTTAGTTGAATAAAAAGTTTAGTATGATCTATTTTCGAGTGCTAGTTTCGTGATCTATCTATCTATGTAATCAAGTTGAGAGTTATATAATAAAGAGTAGTTTGAGCTTTGCTTCTTTACTTTTATGTTTCAATCTTAGCAATGAAAATAATGAAAAAGATCATATGCTAATCTCATGGAAAGTAATGACATCACATAAAGAAAAGTGTAAGTGGTAAAATATATTAGAAGTTAACAAACATAGCATTGGTCAATGATGCAATTCATGAAAGAATTAATAAGGGAAGAGAAGATTCACATATAAATATACTATCTTGGACATCTTTTATGATTGTGAGCCCCCATTAAATATTCTATGTCAAATTGTTGATATTGGACAAGGAAGACAACGTAATGCTTTATGTTTGCTTATATTCACATAGAAGTTATATTGTTATAGATCCTCCAACATGTGGTGCTTGCTCAATATCTTTGCTAGCCAAAAATTCGCACCAAGTAGAGATACTACTTGTGCATCCAAAAACCCTTAAACCCAGTTTCATGTCATGAGAATCCACTATATCTACCTATGGATTGAATAAGATCCTTCAAGTAAGTTGTCATCGGTGCATAAAGCAATAAAAATTTCTTCTAAATATGTATGATATTTTATTGTAAGGGAAAATAAGCTTTGTACGATCTTGTGATGGTAAAGAAATAAAAGCGATGGACTGCATAATAAAGGTTGCTATCACAAGGGGCAATATAAAGTGATGTTCCTTTACATTAAGAGCTTGCGCATCCAAAAATAAAAGGCGCATGGCAACCTCTGCTTCCCTCTGTGAAGGGCCTATCTTTTACTTTTATGTATTTACTTTTCATGCAAGATTCAATAGTGTTCTCCTCTATTTCCTTTTTATTTTTCTCTTTTGCAAGCATCATGTGGTGGGGAAAGATCTAGGCATATATATCCAATTGGATATGAGTGATCCTGAGTTATTCACTGGTACAGCGAGGTGCTATACAAACGGTTTTTAACCCCTTTCCGCGACGGCGTTTGGAACCGTCGACAAGTGAGTGACTGCGATAGGGGGGTCCTTCCCACACGACCCAGAAACCGTCGGGGATAGGGAGCCTTGATGCATACAGTTGTCCCTATAAAACCGTTTCTGATATCTCGAATATCCCAAACGCTTCATCCTTGCTACTCGTTTGTGCTCGCATTGCCATCGCAGTCGGAGTTCTGTGGTTTTACCTAAAACCAGGCACATTCCAGGCACGGGAGTTTTCCAGTCATGTACCAAACTGGCTCTACGTTTATGATGCCTAGCACATCACAAACAGTTCATGATTATAAACCGTGTATGATAGGTCGACAATCACACACACTTAGTTTTCCCGCACCGTTTGTGATATTGTCTGACATCACACACGCTTTGCAAACGGCAACTGTGTGCATGGTTACACATGTTTCCTCTCCGTGAACCGTGTCGGATTATGATGTATATCACACACGCTGTGCTTTATAGACCATGTGTGCCGTAATGACCTGCAGACCGTAATTTCACCCTAATTTAATTGATGCTATTTAAAATTGTACCTAATTTGAACTTGAAAGTAGGCTATAGCTTTATTCATATCCATCAGGTTCAAACAACCAATGCATTATTCGATTCACAGGTACATATGTTCAAGAATTACCTAAGCACCAAATAAAGAATGATGAACCAGGGTTCTATACTTGTACTATTACAGATGGTAAAGAAAGAGGCGATAGACATTCTGGTTGCTGAACAAGGTGAAGCGGAATGGCCTATTGTGCTCTCCTGGATGCAGAAGGCACGCACGACTCTAGTCCAACCCCTTGTGATGGTCGGCTGCCAATCATGTAGTTTGAGAGGTAATCTTGAGTAAATTGCTTCAGGATCCACTGCAAAGGAAAAAGATTCAGACATTGTCATCTAACACAACTCATTACGGACAGTAAAAAGAAGGCTACAGAGTTCTTACTTACCATCCTGCAGTTCACTGTTGTCTTGCATAAAGTGTAAACAAATAGTTCGATTGACATCTTTTGACCCATTTTAATAACAATCTTTATCAGTTTCCTCACTTGATGCTGATTCATGAATATCTCATTGCCCCATACACAAAAAGGGTCAAAATGTGGATCTTTGGCAATGACATATGTACCTAAAAGCACCAAGTTAATATTAGAAGCTAAACAACAATTGCAAAATGATGTAGTACAACACTCCCTCCATCCCATTATATAAGATTTTATTACATGTATATCTAGACATCATCAGAACATTAAGGTAACACTCTTCCTTGTTGCTATGTAGCCTGGGATTGCATATTTAGTCATTCAGTACAATGCATGTTGCTATGTAGCCTCAGATATATTAAATATGGCCCTAGTTAACCTACTGATAAATGGGTTACAGATATATTCAGAGAAATGTCCGATTCGACAATTAATCCCTTATCAGTCCCCAGGCTATATGGTACTAGCTACCAATATCCTGAACAATGAGTACATATAAGCAATGCGATGAAACTAACCTCGATGGAAAACAGCACTGTTTTCAATATTGTCCTGTATGAGTACATATAAAGGCATGTTAAGCACAACAGGCTAAACATCAACCAAATATATCCATGGTACACAATATAATCTACAAATGATAGCTTCAGTGTGCAGGTTTAAGCACGCTAGTTAAGCAAAACAAGAAGTGGAAAGGTGTGTTAACTGCATCAGGCATAACATTTAAAAACAAGCAAATAGTCATTCAAACTGGTATTGTGCAGGTCTAAAGTACACTAGTTATTGTTAAAAAAAATGAAAAGGCATGTTAACTGCAACATCCTTAACAGCAACCAAATATCGAAATTCATAGTGGTATTGTTGAAACTGTTATTGATGAAATTGAACTGCACGGCAAATAGTTGCACATATAGAGCATCACATTGTGAAGAACTGAAATAAACAAGGCATAAGGCCATCTCTAGCTGATCCTTTAAAAGTTAACGGACTAAAACCCTTAGTGGATATATATATATACTCCAGCAATTTTTGGCTGTTTCTAGTCGATCCCCTAAACTTAACGTTGTAAACTTCAATTTGATCAAGTTCAAAGCTGGTTCAACCGAAAGTAGCATGCATGCATTCAAACATAAACATAGATAGTTTTGCATAACCGAACATAAAACATAAATTTAAACTAAACTAAACTACTTTCGGTTGAAGTGGAGGTCGAGCCAATCCTTCCTCGTCAGGTACGGTGTGCCGCGAGCCAAGTTCGGGCAGTGGCCGTCGTCGGGGTCGTTGGGGAAGACACTCCTCCACTCGCCGACGTCGATCTCCTCGTCCTCGCCGCCCACCTCGACGCCCTCCGTGCCGCCCTCCTCGCCGACTTCAACCTCATCATCGGAGGAGAGCACGATAACCTCGCCGCCCTCCGCACCGGCAAAGATCACCCTCTCCGCCTCCATGAGCTCTGGGTGATGCCGGCGGAGCTCTTGCATGTAGGCCTCGTCGGCGGCCTGGGCCTCGAGGCGCTCCCACGCCTCGTGGTCCTCCTGCGCCATAGCTGAGCTCACCACCCCTGGCTCTGGCGGAACAAGGTCGACCGGACATGTGCCGAAGGAGAAATTGAGACTAGCTGCCACGCCGTGGTAGCAGACCTGCCAGCGGTCGTACTCAATGGCCGCGAGCTTGGCCGTGTGCAAGTTATCGAGCCACCGGCGGGTGTGGGTCTCTCGATCCGTAATCTCGGCGACCCACGTCGCCCACCGCCGCTGACGGACCCCGAGGTAGGACCTCATCGGCGGCCGGGCCCGAGGAAGGACGGGGAAGTCCTCAAACCGGAGTAGGGGCATGACGGCGGGCGGATCGGGCGACCAGCGACGGCGGATCGATAAAGAGCCCGCGGAGGATGACGGGGACACCTCGGCGGCCACCTCGCTGGTGTCGGGCGAAGAGGCCGCGATAAACCTCTTTTGGGCCATTGGCTCCTCGAGCTCCCCGACACACAGGCAAAGGTTGAGGATGGAGGTGGCGGCGGCGGGGGCGATGGCGGCAACCTACCAATGGTTTCGAGCGAGGGAGGGGTGGTGTGTGTCTGTGTGAGCGGAGGTTTTGGGGAGTGTGTGGTGTGTGTGGAGGGGGGGCAAGGTGGTGTTTGAGGAAATACCGTGGCACTTGAAAATTTTACTAGGCGGGAGTAAAATGTCGGGCTACTAAAAATTTGGATCAAGGGCGAGCAGATATTTTTGAGATTGCGAGGGATGCAGAGGCGGGAGTAACAAGGCGGGGCTACTGAAAATTTGAATCGAGGGCGAGCAAATATTTTTGAGATTGCGAGGGATGCAGAGGCGGGAGTAACAAGGCGGGGCTACTGAAAATTTGAACCAAGGGCGAGCAGATATTTTTGAGATTGCGAGGGATGCAGAGGCGGGAGTAAAATGCCGGGGCTACTGGAAATTTGAATCAAGGGATTGAAGCAGAGCGGGAGTAACAGACATCGCACACGGTCCGCACATACTAATCATGTGCTAGCAAACATTAAAACCTTCCAGGCGGTAGATATTTTCGAGATTATGAGGCAGTAGATATTTTTGAGAGCGGGAGGCAAGCCTCGTGGAGCCCAATCTACTGTGCTGATGTGAGTGACTGCAGGGGCACGAGCGTGGCACACGGGTAGTCTGACCGAACCGTGTCTGTTGCATACCCAATCGCAGACGGTTTCGACATCCAACTCGTGTGCTGTTTATAAATTTGGCAAAAAGAATAACGCGGGAGAGGGTCAGAACACGAACACACTTGCATGTGGACCAAATATATGTATGAAAAGGGTAGTTTGATGTTCGAATACCCAATGCACAACTTTGGTGTGGCACCTGTCGCACAAAAGCACAGTATTGCTAGTCAGCCACCCCCTGCGAACCCCACTTCGTGTCAGCGGTAAGGGAATCCTAGCTACGAATGCATGCCCCCAAATAGCTAGGTCTGAAATCTCACCCTACCGTAACACAAAACCTATAGGAGTCCATCATATATATGGTCAAACTTCCCCTTTTGCTTCCCGACAAAGGTGGACCGTGTGGCGACCCACAAATGTGTGCTTGTGGCGCGAGATGGGTGAGACCACATACGAACCACCTACGGGTGGCCCTACTATATGTATGAAAAGGGTGTGGTCTGATATTTAACTACCATTCACAACTTTGATGTGGCATGTGTGCCTCGCAAATTAACCGGACTTCCCCGACCCCACGGAGGTTGCAGGTAGTGCGAAGTAGCCCCCCCCCCCCCCCCCCCCCACACACACACACACACACGTCGGGGGCAGGGCATCTCACCAAGACGTAATGTAACACGGAGCAAGCAGAATCCAACTTGGTCGTACAACCTATCCCTCTCGTTGTTGGTCAAAGTGATGGACGTCCACACGGCCCCGCAAAATGGGCTAGCTTGTTGCTGATAACCTCGCGAGGGAGTAATGTATGAAGACAAACCCACTCTGTGCATGTGGCCCAAGTATGTATATGGAAGTGGTGTGTGTGGTGTTTGAATACACAATGCGCAAATTTGATGTGGCACCATGCTTTGGAACCGTAAAATCCCCACACTGAGCGAGGGTTCACGATGTGTAGCATGCGCTCAAACTTAATTAGGCTTGGAATGATTGACCTACTATATGGTAACGCGAAGCAAAGAAGAAGAATCCACCCTGGTAACCTTTCTCGTCGTTGGTCGAAATGATGGACGTCCATGCGGGCCCACGAATATATATAGGCTTGCCGCCCATAACCAAGCGAGTGAGAGTGTGTCCAAAGACAACCATTGCATGTGTGTGTCCCGAACATATTTATGGAGGTGTGTGATGAATACCCGTCCCAATGCACAACATTGATGTGGTGCGTGCGTTGAAAATCGCAGAGGTCCCCACACAGAGCAAGAGGTTCATGACGTGTCGTGTGCTCGCCCCCCCCCCCCCCCCTCGATCCAGCGGGATGGATTCATGTGTACACATGCCCTATTATATATATGTAATCTCACATCATGATCTATATCGTGAGACAAACAAAAAATTAATCCCCCTACTAAGTCAAATTAATTAACCTCTCTCGCTGTCGGTGAGAGTGATGGACCAAGCAGGCTGACAGATGGAAGCATCGCCGATAACCGCGTGAGTGAGTGCCATAGGACAACAACCATCGCTTGCATGTGTTCTAGAACATATATATGGAGAGGTGTGTGGTTGTGATGTTTTGAATACCTAATGCACAACTTTGACGTGGCAATTGCCTCAAAATCGCAAAGTCCCCACACAAAGTGAGGTTCATGTGACACCTAGTATATATGTGATGGTCACCCCCCCCCCCCTTCGACACGTACTATACACCTAGTAACACAGCCCTAAAAGAATTAATCCTCCTTGTTCGTCAAACATACCTCTCTCTCGTTGGGTCAAAGTGATGGATGACGAACTCACGGGCCCACAGAAAGTGAAGCGTACGTCGCACGCGAGTGAGCATCCTATCTATATAGGACTACGTACCACCATCTACATGTGGCCCAAAGAGGTGTTTGTGTGATGTTTGAATACGCAATGCACAACTTTGATGTGGCACTACATATATAGGAAACCAAAAAGTCCCCATAGAGAGCGAGGTTCATGATGCGTGGTATGTGCTATATGTACGCCCCCATTTGACGCGTGGTATATATGTACTTCTACTGTATAGCACAAACCAAAAAAGAATCATTCCTTGATGGTCAAATTAACCTCTCTCTCGTTGGGTCAAAGTGATGGAGGACAACCTCGCATGCCCACAGATGGAAGCACCACACGCGAGTGAGTTCCTATAGGGCAACCACCGCCTGCATGGTATTGCGTGATGTTTGAATACCAATGTACAACTTTGATGTGGCACATACCTCGGGAACCGGAAAGTCCCCACATGGAGCGAGGTTATGACATACGCATATATATAGAGTATTCATGTTGCCCCCTCTTTGACATGTACATACTCCTACCGTGCATATACGTAACACAAACCAAGAAAGAACCATCCTTGTTGGTCAAATTAACCTGTCTCTTGTTGCACATTCAACTGATCGACGACGACCTCGCGGGCCCACAGAGAGAGTCACATGCGAGTGAGTGTCATAGGACAAAACCATAGCGTGCATGTGCCCGTGTGTTATGTGATGTTTGAATACCCAATGCACAACTTTGACGTGGCACGTACATGCTTCACAAACCGGAAACGCACTACACCACGATGCGTAGCCCCCTCACTCCAAGCCGGTGGGAGGGACTCATGTATACGCACGTGCCCGAACTTTGATATGGAATCTCGCCATGATCCACACCACACACATGCCAAGATGAATACACCTTTTGGTTAAATGCCTCTCGTTGTCGGTGGAAACTGAAAACCTTTGCGGGCTAACGAATGGGCACGTCGCTGATAACCGCACGAGGGAGAGTGTCCGAGAGGACCACCAATGCATGCATGTGGCCCAGACATGTATGTATGAAAGGGTTGTGTAATGCTTTAAATAACCTATTCATGACTTTGATGTGGCATATATGACTCACAAAATGATCAGTAATCCCACACAGAGGCTCACAACTCATAGTGTACTGCCGGACCCCCCCCCCACCCCACACACACAGACACACACATCCCGCACCAGCACAGCCACTCTGAGGCATGTCAAACTTTTTCTGCAGTGAACATGTGACCAAAGGAGTGTCGTGTTAAAATTATTGAAAAAACAGACATCATTCGACCGTTTTTATACATTCATTGATTTCCTAGGGATTTAATGTGCAAAAATCAAATTTGCGCTACATGTGCACCAAAATGGATTGCAAAATCATATGTGTGTCCCTGGGTGCATGTTTCCCCATGCAAGAGATTTCAAAACATTGAGAATGTAGATTTTTAAAATTCAGTAAATCCAAAACTTAGTTGAAATTCATGAAACTTATCGTGGTGTCATATATGGACACCAGTAGACTGTGATATTTTTTTCGTCAAATTTGAGACACGTTTTGATATAATCTTCTTACAAACGGGAGATTGTTAATAACTGGCAACCAATATCTCATACGGATTATTTATTTGGACCGTGTGCGTTAGACCATGCCATGCTTCGGTTAAGCAGTAAAGCGGCAGAATGAATCATCAAAAAACAAAAAAAAAATATGTGCTGCCACGCGCCCCGTGTGCCGTGCAAGCAGGCGTGAGTTGACGGGGCGCATGCGAGCAGTCCGCCGCGCAGGCAGACCTGGAGGCGTGCGTGCAGGTGTGTGAATTGACGGGAGGCATTTTCGCTGCGCAGTGTCACCGGGAGGCATGCGAGTAGCTGTGTGAAATGATGGTAGGATTGCCAGAAGTCCGCCGCGCAGGCTCATCGGGAGGTGAGACAGCCTTTGACCGCCACCCGCCTCGCTCCCACTGGTCCGTATTAATTACGCGTCCGAGCCGCCGGCCATAATAGTCGGCCGCACCCCCGGTCCACAGTGGTCACCATCATATGGACTCTGGAGTGTATGAGGATGCCGCCGAAGCGCACCATCGGAGGGAGTGGCGACGCCGGGGCTGGTGAAGCATCCGCGCAACGCGTGAAGCTGGGCACAGAGGTTGTCGTCACCGTCGACGAGGTCTCGCGTGGGCAGCATCACGACCTTGACTTCGTCGGCGTCCGCGGCCCCCCCCCCCCCCCCCCCCCCCCCCCCAGCCGGAGCCGGAGGTCAACAGCAACTTCGGCAATGACTGTGACTCCGACGAAAAACCGGTTAGTCATCTATATACCCATTTGTGCAGCAAACATATCATGTGTTTTCTCTGGTTACTCCCCCCCCCCCCTCTCTAATTTTTTTGAATACAAATCCTATGGTTATGTTTCTCTCCATTCTGAAATCAGAGTAATTAAGATCCATTAGATGCACATAGTGTATTGATTGTTTGAATGTTATCCATATAGGGTTAGTGATTAATTGTTTGTTCTGTACAAATGATTTTTGCTAATAATCCGACTAGGGTTAGCGTGCGTGCTAATAATTCGTGGCCAAATCTTGAGAATTGATTTTGAATGTCCTACATATATGTTTGTGCCTTTTTTTCTTTCAGATCTTGAGAATTGATTTTGAATGTCCTACATGTATGTTTCTACCATTTTTTTCTTTCAGATTGGTATGTACACAGATGAGGCTCCGGCCAGCGCCACCGCTGGATGTAGATCTTGGACCCCGCTGCGCGGCCAGAAGCGGCCACGCCCCCTGGACCTGAGGAACCAGTAGAATCTCCGGCGGACCACATCAGCGATCTCCCGGACGGCATCCTTGGGGAGATCATCTCCCTTCTCCCCACCAAGGATGGCTGCCGCACACAAGTCCTCGCATCTCAGTGGCGCACTCTATGGCGCGCCGCGCCTCTTAATCTCGACTATCGTCAGCTATCTGTCGATGATGATTCTGAACTCCCCGGAGCCATCATCTCCTCCCACCAGGGCCCTGTTCAATGCATCTGCATCCCGGCATGCTACCTGCTGGACATACCCTGCACGGTGGCTGCCTGGCTGACATCCCGTCAATTCGATAAACTCTAGCAGCTTGAGTTCTACCATTACTACAGCGATAGGTTACCACCAAGAGCTGCATCTATGCCCTCACCACCGATGCCCATCTCATGGTTTTCCTCCTCTCTCCACACAGCCACCTTGACCCGGTGCCATCTAGTAGACAATCTGGTACAAATGCTTTGACTACCACTGCTGAAAAAACTTGCGCTTGTGTTGGTTCATCTGTCGGAGGCCTCACTGCACAGCATCATCCACTCCAGTTGCCCTGCTGAGGGAGTCATGGACTAAGGGGTCCTCGGGGCGATGGCCCATTGTACATGGGCCGGACTGGTGGAGCCGTATAATGACAGGAGATCTACGAAGCCGTGGTGTACCCTCCAAGTCAAGAAGGCGCCAGATCTCTTTAATTCCTTATTGTAATCTATCTTCGGTAACCCTAACCCTACCGGTGTCTATATAAACCGAGGGTTTTTAGTCTTAGGGCTAGAGCTACATTCATCACCTCATCGCCTTAGGGTTTAGCTCATACGGATCTCGAGGTAGATCTACTCTGTAAACCATATTATACATCCAATACAATCAAGCAAGACGTAGGGTATTACCTCTTCGAGAGGGCCTGAACCTGGGTAAACACTGTGTTCGTCGTCCCTTGTTCCCCATCGATCCTAGATCCACAGCTCGGGACCCCCTACCCCGAGGTCTGCCGGTTTTGACACCGACATTGGTGCTTTCATTGAGAGTTCCGCTGTGGGGTCGCCCAAAGGATCGATGGCTCGCCTGACCATAGGAGAAGGCATCGGATCCGGGGACTTCTTCATCCTTGGGCAACTCTTCGCGTTTGGCAGCATCGTACTGCACGCCGACCCAACTGGTCGTCTGAGTCAGATCGATGCCTTCGCCCCCGGACACCGAATTTGATTCGGTGGTCTGGAATATGTTGCGGACATGTGGGGCGATCTGGTTTTCACCGGATTCACTTGCCCCTCCCGCACATTCGCCACGCCCGCTCCGGAGTCCTTTTCTGATCTGATCAGTAGATCGGCCTCAATAGCTTTGAGCCAGGAGAGCTCCGCTTTGAGTGGGGGCCAGACTCCGCCTCCGTCCGGACACATCATGACTGCAGAAGACCTATCCTCGACCTCCGAGGTAGAATCAGGAGGCAGAGGCCAAGAGTCAATCTCGGGCGAACCTTCCTTTCACAACGCTCGCCTGGCCTTGAGCCATTACGACAAAGAGGCAGCCAACGCCCAGGGGTCACCCCCAGCCCAAAGTAGCTCGATCTCGAACCCCGGCGGGGAAACCACAAGCAAGGACCAAAGCCCGTCCCTGACCTCCAGTGACGGCCCGGACCCCTTCAAGGATCCGGCTCCGCATACCAAGCTCAGCACGGCTAGCGGAAACCAAGGACCGGCCAGGGCATTGATCGCCTCCCCACTCCGTTACACCAGAATCTGGCCCAGAACCCTTGAGTTCGGCGACCCTCGCAATGATAAACGAGGCGCTGGACCGAATTCAGAACATGACCATCCAGGAGGACCTACCCTCCGCCTTCAATCATCAACCCTTCGAGGCGTACCATAGGGAATTTTGCATCCCACCCACCACCCACTTGGTAGCCACTATCGATGACTTAACCGATATGTTATACTATAATTCGGAGAATGCCAAGTACATGGACGAGGAGGACGGAGCCACGGCCAATGCCAATGTTGCCCCCCCCCCCTCCCGCCCCGTCACCGGCCGCTGGTCGGCCACATCCACCTACGACATTTACATGGTGGACACCCCCAAGGATGGCGATGGCACTCCTAATCAGGACCGAGGCAAGCCCAGAGATGAGTCGCCCAAACGCCAAAAACAGCGCCGTCGATCAAAGCCACGTTGAAGCCATGCGAGCAACATGGAGTCTGCGGAGAACGGCACCATAAATAGTACGGATGACCTCGCTGGAGACGTAGCCAACAAACATCATCAGGATGACCCCGCGGGGCAGGAGGACCCGCTCAATTCAGAAAACCCCGACGACTCAGAGGATAGCAACTACCTCCCACTCTCTGAAGAGGAGGCCAGTCTTGGGGAGGATGATTTCATCGTCCCCGAAGACCCTCTGGAGCAGGAACGGTTCAAGCGGAGGCTTTTAGCCACCGCCCGCAGCCTAAAGAAACAAAAGCACAAAATTAAAGCCGAACAGGACACCCTCAACGACCGATGGACTAAAGTCCTAGCTGCCGAAGAGGGGTATGGCCGCGAACAGCCAACCAAGAGTTATCCCAAGCAAAGGCTATTGCCCTAGTTCGATGATGAGGCCGTAGAGCCAACACGCTCGACATATACAAACGCCGAACAGCCGGACCGCCCCCCTAGAGGGCGGGATAGGGAAGCTGATGAGGCCGAACACCCAGCCGCCCCAACTCACCGTCACGGCAAGGATCAAGTGTGGCCCACTTAGGAGTACGACCTCCGTCGTGACCTAGACACTCGAGGAGGCCATACCAGGTCCATCTACGGACCCAGAGAAGACCCACGTGCTTACCGGGAACGATACTACAATCGGCTAAACCAAAACAATAGAATCTGGGAGCAGCAGCAAGCTCGGAGGGCCGAAGACCTCCGACGCGATGTAGCCCGAGTTTGGGGCGCTACACACCCCCTGTGCTTCACAGAGAGGGTGATGCAACACCAGTTCCCGGAAGGCTTCAAGCCTGTGAACATCAAATCATACAATGGAACCACAGATCCAGCCGTATGGATAGAGGATTCCTCCTCCACATCCACATGGCGCGAGGAGATGGCCTCCACACCATTAAATATTTGCCGCTAAAGCTTAAAGATCTAGCTCGACACTGGTTGAACAGCCTTCCCGAAGACTCTATAGGCTGCTGGGAAGAGCTTGAGGAGGCTTTTCGAGCAAACTTTTACGGCACCTATGTCTGGCCTCCGGATGCTGACGACCTAAATCGCATCACACAACAACCCGGAGAGTCCGCTCGACAATTTTGGAATCGATTCCTGACCAAGAAAAACCAGATTGTCGACTGTCCGGATGTCGAAGCCTTGGCCACCTTCAAACATAGTGTCAAGGACGAATGGCTCGTACAGCAGCTTGGCCAGGACAAACCAAGAACTATGGCAGCCCTCACCTCTCTCATGACCCGCTTTTGCGCAGGCGAAGATAGTTGGCTCGCTCACAAAAACACCAACCCCGACACACCTGGTACCTCCGAGGTTCGGGACGGCAATGGAAAGCCCCGACGCAGCTAGAATAAATGTCGCCACAATGACAGCGAGGGCAAGGATATGGCAGTAAATGCCGAATTCCGAAACCAGAAGTCCGGACCCCGAAAGAAAGCCCCTAAAGGAAACAATGACGGCCCATCCAGACTAGACACAATTCAGGACAGGCCTTGTCAGATCCACGGCACATCAGAGAAGCCCGCCAACCACTCCAACCGAAATTGTTGGGTGATCAAACAGGCCGGCAAACTCATAGCCGAAGACTCGGGCAAAAGCCCACGAAGCGAGGACGATGATGAGCCCCGCATGCCGAATAGTGGAGGCCAGAAAACCTTCCCTTCTGAGGTCAAGACGGTAAACATGATTTACGCAACGCATATACCAAAGAAGGAGAGGAAGCGAGCACTACGAGACGTATACTCTGTCGAGCCAGTAGCGCCGAAGTTCAATCCATAATCGGCTTGCCCGATCATGTTCGATCGCAGGGACCATCCCACCAGCATACGCCATGGAGGGTCCGCAGCCCTAGTGCTAGACCCCATCATCGATGGATTCCACCTCACTAGAGTCCTAATGGACGGAGGTAGCAGCCTCAATCTGATATACGAAGATATAGTGAGAATAATGGGGATCGATCCATCAAGGATCAAACCCAGTAACACCACCATTAAAGGGGTCATTCCGGGAGTGGAGGCCTGCTGCACGGGCACCATGACACTTGAAGTAGTGTTCGGATCTCTAGATAACTTCCGAAGCGGGGACTTGATCTTCGATATTGCACCTTTTCGCAGTGGCTATCACACCCTCCTCGGCCGAACAGCGTTCGCCAAATTCAACGTCGTTCCGCATTACGCGTACCTCAAGTTGAAAATGTCTGGTCCCTCGGGCATCATAACTATCAACGGCAACACAGAACACTCACTTCGAACTGAAGAGCACACTGCGGCCCTAGCGACCGAAGACCACACCGGCCCGGATCCCGGCCCGCGTAAAGGCCGGCGACAATTGTAAACGGGTTCGAACCCATTCCCCGTCATGGGAACCCGCATGTGTTCGCCGTAAATAGGGACGCGAGCCCCACAGCACGCCCACATTCTTTGCGCTCCACGTGCCTCGTCAGCACAGTTTCACACTCAAAATACCATGGGCAGCCGTGAGGTATATATCAACAAATCTGAAGTATATGCTCGGCTAAACCGAACTTCGGAACTACCTCGTCTTCGGACGACCCGGGGGCCAATTCCGGAAACCCCCCAAGCATAAAGCTCCGTCGGCAGGACCCTCACCACTCAAGGTATCATCGAAGGTCCCAACCCCAACCTCCCAGAAGCAAAGGTGCAGACGTGCAGCAGGGCAAAGTGAAGGCTTCAACTCACGCATCAAGGCCCTGTGTAATCCTTTATTCTGTAAAACTCTTTCATTTTTAATAATGCCTTGGGCTTACGAGAAATAATAAAAATGCCTTTTACGGTGCTCGGATATCCGCATCCTGCGATGTTTTCTATCTCCTTCCTGACTCCCCACTCGCTCTCCGAACAGCCCAGCATGAAAATATATTAACTAGTCAAGAGTTCGATTTATATATCAGCTTAATATCTTCAAGTCCGGCACCGCTATCCGCTAGGTGTTCGGCGTCTCGGATATTGCATTATATGCATCTGTTCCGAACTATGTCTTGGGTCAATAGTTGGGTTGCCCGGCTCCTGTGCTTGCCTCTTATGTTTTGCATGTTCGGCTAAGAGGGCAAAGGGAGAACCCCTGCGATTGTACTTCTGGTTCGCCCGGTCAAGTACCTCAGGAGGAAAAAGCCGAAAACTGACCGTCATAGTAAGCGCGAACGGGTATGCGATCCGATGACGAGGTTTGACTCCAAAAATCGTTGGCGATTTCGCCGTGTCACACAAAGGGTTCGTCTTAACACAAACCATGTGATCGGAAAGGGCAGGTTTTGATCCCCAAGTACATCACAATACACCGGGGGCTAGTCCCTAGCCCCCACCGTCAAGCTCCTATTGCTAAGTGAAAGCAATAAAACCGAATAGCCCGATTGCCTGGTTTCGCTCCTGCACTACCGCCTCCGGGTACCAAGACGTTGGCTAAGAGTAACAGTGCGGAGACAAAACACCCCTCGTGATATTCACTTGGGGGCACTGTTCAAGATATCTTCCGATATTCCGATAAATCGGCTGATTTATCGCTTACCGTTGTCTGACCGATAAGGTAAATCGGCCGATAAATCAGCCAATATGGCGACAAATCGGCCGATATGCCGATAAACTGGCCGATTTACCCCTTATCATGGGTCGACCGATAAGTTCCCGATAAGCGATATCCCCAACATTGCTTGGGGGCTGAAGCCGACGACTGGTAGCTTTCAGACTAAACATACGGCCGCACAGGAGTCAAAATTAAATCATTAAAATATAAAACAGTCAGGCGGGCGCATAATAAAGCATAAGGTCCACTTGGTACATACTTAATACAATCACTCAAGAATTACATCTTTCGAACACTGGCCCTCTATCGCCCGCGCGCCGGTCATCACCTGCGCAAAATACTGCTCGAGGCGGCGATGCTCCTTTCCCTTGGGCTGAGGACCAGTGGCCATCTCCATTGGATTAATCTTCGGCCAATGCACCATGGTCTTCGCAAATGCAAGGCTCGCCCCCTCAAGGCATGCTGACCGCTTTAAGGCGTCAATCCGGAGCGGCGCCTCCCGCAGCTTCTGCACAAGGCGAAGTAGGTGTCTGGAATGGGCTCGGCCAGCCACAGGCTGACACAGAGGTCCTTCACGGCTAGCTCCGACATCCGATGCATCTCCATCAGCTGCTTCATTTGATCGCTGAGGAGGGGAGGACGCTCAGAATCTGAAAACTGTGACCAGAAGAGCCGCTGTGTGGAGTCCTCCTTGAGGGTGGCATAGTGCCTCGCTGCAGCCGCCACATTCTTTGGAAGTTCGGCGAATACGCCTGCGGAGCGCTAGACCCGTGTCAGTAGGGCGAACCTGTTGCCTCCGAACACACTATGCAGTAAGTATTTCTTACCATTTGCAATTTGCGCGGCTTGGCGGAGCTCCTCCCGGACACCTCGCGCGTCAGTCCTCGCCTCCTGGAGCTCCTTCTCCGCCTTGGATAGCCGGGAGGATTGCTCCTCCTGCCCCTTCTCAAGGGCCTCCAGCTTCTCGGCGGCATCCTGGAGCTCCACTTGGACTTCGGTCACTCGAGCCTCGTGCTGCTCAGCAGCAAGCTTGGCCTTCTCAAGCTCGGCCACTGCCTCCTCAGCGGCCGTCTTCTTCGCGGCCGCCTCGGCCTCAGCTTTCTTCAGGGCCTACCTCAAGCCCTCGACCTCGGCGGCAGCAGCTGTAGGATCATTAAGATAAAGGATTAGCATACGGTCCGGATATTCAATACCCGGCATCAAGCAAATACACATCTTGCTATAGGGCCTACCTTGCACCTCGTCAAGCCGTTTGTTGACAAGGTCAAGCACTTTATAGGAAAGCTTGAGCTTCCGATCCATCTCCTCTAGTGCCGCGGCATTAGCAGCCGCGGCCACGGAAGATGCCTGCATTAACAAAAGAAATGTCGAGATTATTAATCGGCCTACCAAATTTGATCCTCTGCAGGCTTCTCCGAAGTTCCTGCAGAGTCCCGGGGGCTGCTACGTACACGGCCTACCCAAACTAAAAATTACAACTGCTCTATGAGAAAGGAACATCACTCGATTTACCTCAAAGCTTGTAAGAAGGCCTTGGACAGCATCGTTCAGTCCGGACTGGATGGACCGAACACCTTGCATGAACGCACTCATAAGAGTGTGGTGCCCATCAACGATGACGGAGTTGTTCACCAACTCCTCCAGTGCATATGGCCAGCCAGCCGCCGCCCATGAGGAGGTGATCGGCGCAGGCATTGGCTCCCTGACCCCTTCGCTATCGGAAGAGGGAGCCGGTGCCGTCGAGGGCCCTGGGGGCTCAGGAGCAAGCGGTTGAGGGGGTCCCGATGGTCCGGACTCCCTCCCTGTGTTAGCCAGGAGGGAAGCATCCCCCTGGTCTTCAATGATCGAGGCGTCAGCCTCGACCATGGTAGCATCGACCTCCTCTCTCGTGTTCGGAGGAGGAGGGGTCTTCCGTGACACCACCTCCCCAACTTCTTCGGGAATTGGAGGGGGTGCCGAG
This sequence comes from Thinopyrum elongatum, assembly GCA_011799875.1. NCBI lineage: Eukaryota > Viridiplantae > Streptophyta > Magnoliopsida > Poales > Poaceae > Thinopyrum > Thinopyrum elongatum. Next base: position 198,953,257 of record CM022302.1, read on the forward strand.
CGTGAGCCACTGTCCGCCAGTTCTGCGGGCAGGGACATCCCCGAAGATGTCTCCTCGGTGGGGTGTCCACGCGGAGGGCTGCACCATTAGAAAAACAATCAATCTACATTCTATTAGGGACTACTGAAAGCATAAAGCAATTGAAAACGTCGCGGTGCGTACCTGGCCGCTGGGGGCTTGACCCTTGGTTCCATCTCCGAAACCTTCTCAGACGCTTCGGACTCCTTGTCGGAGTCCGAACTGTCGGACAGAACCAGCTTGGTCCAGCACTGTCTCTTCCGGGCTTGAGGAGGTTGAACCTCCTCAACGTCGCTGGACGCCGCCCTCTTCTTTGAGCGCGAGGAGGCGCTTTCCTCCTTGTCCTCATCCCCCTCCTGCGCGGACTGGGCTGCAGTATCTCCGGACCTGCTGTCCGGACGAACTTTGCGACGGAGGCCCTCCCGGGCCTCCGGTACCTCCGCCCGCTTGCCCTTCTTGGCAGGCGCCTTATAGGGCACTATGACCAGCAGCTTTTCCAGCTGTTTGGATCAGGGCTCTTCCGGCAGTGGCGCCGGGCCACTGATCTTCTAAGCCTTGGCAAGCCAGCCCTGCAAAATCTGCATAACCAGGTCAGACCGAACCAAACGCGATATGAATATCCGAACACTCCTCGAAGAAGAGCGCCGCTCACCTCCTTTGGGGGGTTCGCGGCATCGAGGCCGATGTCCTTCCCCTCGACCGGCCACTCCTTCTGGGGCTAGAATAGTTGGCCCCATATTTTGTCAGGAGTCATGCCATAGAGGTGTCGCACGGTGGTCGGATCCTCGGGCTCATGCTCCCACATAGGCTTGGCCCTCTCCTGGCAAGGGAGGAGCCGGCGGTGGAGCATGATCTGGACCACGTCGACCAGCTTCGTGCCGGTCTCTATTATACTGTCAACACGCTTCTGCAACGCCTTTGTTTGAGTGACACACCCCCAGTCCAGGCTCTTGTTGATCCATGAGGCCAGCCTGGTAGGGGGTCCGGATCTGAATGCGGGAGCTGCCGCCCAGCCGGCTCCCTGTGGCTCGGTGATATAGAACCACTCTTTTTGCCACATCCTAATGGTATCAACGAAGTGGCCCTTCGGCCACTGGACCCGCGTCAGTTTACTAATCATGGCCCCTCCACAGTCCGCATGCTCACCGCCAACCACCTTGGGCTTGACATTGAACACCTTCAGCCATAAACCGAAGTGCGGCTGAACTCGAAGAGTGCTTCACAGAGGACGACGAAGGTCGAGATGTGGAGGAGGGAATTGGGGGCTAGATCATGAAAATCTAGCTCGTAAAAGAACATCAACCCCCTTACGAAGGGGTGCAGAGGAAATCCGAGCCCCCTAAGAAAATGGGGGAGGAATACGACCCTTTCACCCGATTTGGGCGTGGGGATGATCTGGCCCTCTTCGGGGGCCCGATGGGCGATGTTGGCCGACAAATAGCCGGCCTCCTTCAGCTTCAAGATGTCCCTCTCGGTGACGCTGGAGGCCTCCCACTTCCCATTGGCTCCGGATCCAGCCATGGTCGAAAGAGGCGAAGTGGGATTCACTATGGAAGCAGAGAAAAAGGGCGCTGGAGCTCTGAAGGCCTGTGTGAGCGGAAGGTGGAAGAGGGCGTGGGATGCAGACTGTAGCAGCCCTCCCTTTATAGACTAATTGACAGGCCTGGGATTCATTTTTCCACACCGTTGGCTTCTCCACTTCCCGATATGCCCGTGACGTTATGTGCAGGGAGGCGAATCGAAATCATTAACCATATCCCCCGAAAAGCGGGACACGATCTCCACCTCGAGGGGACGTGCCAAACGTGGCGTCGGCCTCAAGCCGCGCTTCAAGAAATAGTAACTGCTCGGCGTTATGGCCGGAAGCGACTCTTCGTTGGAGGAGAAAAGGTTGTCAGATGAAGGCACCATTTACACTTGAATGGTATTTTATTATTGCCTTCGGTGTTAAGTAAAACTGCCGTTTCAGATCTCGGACATCACCTGGTTCCGAACATGGGTAAAACATACTGAAGAACTCGCCTCGCAAGCCGAATACTGGTTGGGTGAGCGGATGCCGGATACAAGCCTTGGCGTTGGAGGGAAGTTCGGGGGCTACTAAGGGAGTCATGGACTAAGGGGTCCTCGGGGCGACGGCCCATTGTACATGGGCCGGACTAGTGGAGCCGTATAATGACAGGAGATCTAGGAAGCCGTGGTGTACCCTCCAAGTCAAGAAGGCGCCAGATCTCTTTAATTCCTTGTTGTAATCTATCTTCGGTAAACCTAACCCTACCGGTGTCTATATAAACTGAGGGTTTTTAGTCTTAGGGCTAGAGCTACATTCATCACCTCATCGCCTTAGGGTTTAGCTCATACGGATCTCGAGGTAGATCTACTCTGTAAACCATATTATACATCCAATACAATCAAGCAGGACATAGGGTATTACCTCTTCGAGAGGGCCTGAACCTGGGTAAACACTGTGTTCGTCGTCCCTTGTTCCCCATCGATCCTAGATCCACAGCTTGGGACCCCCTACCCCGAGGTCTGTCGGTTTTGACACCGACACCTGCCCTGGAGCGTTTGGTGCTTGTTTTTGGAAATGGAATCCATATCCCTTGTCTCAAAATAAAGTCGCCTCACCTTGTAAGCATTGGAATTCATTTTGAAGGACAGGAGCTCATCATCGAAGATGCCCCTTCACTTCAAAGGTTGCTCCTTGATTGTTGTTATAAACCTTCGCAAATAACTGTGGTCTCTGCAGCTAAACTGGAGACCTTGGGTGCAATTCATGATCCGTTTAAATGGTTCGAGATGGTGTTTGCCTCCACACCTATTGAGGTACTGTATATTATTCATGTACACTTTTGTAATTTGCATTTTTCGTTTGTGCGCATAAGTTAAGTATCATCTTGGAGTACACTTTCAGTGCTAATATTATGTTCTATGCTCAATGAAGAGGTTGTCCATCCTATCAGTGGTGGTGGATTCTGTCAAGACCTTATATATCAGTATGTGGTGTTTTGATCTCAACATCATTATTGCCTTGCTGCAATGCTTTCCATGTCTGGAGAATTTGTATATAAAGGTGACGATTTCACGCACATTGAAAGCCCATATATAATGTACTATAATTAATCGTTCAGCTATCGCTCTTTCAACATAATCTTTTTTAGACATTAACTTTTTTCAATCTTCATCTCAATTTAGGCACTAACACATGGAGAAAAAGGTATAACCAATCAATGGTTCAAGAAGCACCGGGATTTTCTCATATCTCATGACATTCGTTTGAAGACATTAACGCTGGAAGGATATCCATCCAACAGTGCAAACACTAGCTTTGTCACATTCTTCATGTTGAATGCGAGGGCACTATTGTCCGTGAGAATTAAGTTTTTCAACAAGAAATTTCTCACGGAACTATATGTGGAACAGCATAAAAAGAAGTTTCAGGTGCACCTAAGGGCTTCTGATCATGCTCGGCTTATATTTACAACAACTTGTCGTCATCATGGACCAGTAGATCTTTTGTACCGGGATCTTGATTTTATGGATCGAACCGATCCATTTGATTGTGACTGCCAAAAACTTTGGTTGAGTTAGATGTTATTGCCCTGTTCAATCCGGGATTCCTGGTAAATCTGATGAACAATTAATCCTTGTGCTTTTGTACCTTTTGTAAGCTGGAGTTAGACATTGTTTCCCTTTTCAACTAGGGTTTGATCCATATTTTCTTTCATACTGGGCGTCTGTGTTCGTATAGATACTACCTCTGTCGTGGTTTATTCTTTATTGGCCCCCTTTGTATTTTGTAGTACCAAACTTTGACCTTAGATTTAACTAAGAATATATTAATGCATGTCATTGAAAATAATATTGTTGGACGGCTATTCTCAGCTATGTTCATCTGCTATTTGCAATAATTATGCATGTACTTGCTCGCTGTTTAGGCGGCTGCGGCGCGCTCTACTCACGTGCCTCCGCGCACTCTGCTTGCGTGCCTCCGCGCACTCTACTCGCTGTTTAGGCGCCCTCGGGTCGCGTCTCTCTGCGCGCTCTGCTCACCGTTTAGGCGCTAAGTCTCGCTCGGGTCACGTCCCTTCGCACGCGCTCTGCTAGCGGTTGGGGTCGGCGCACGATCACGTTGGGGAATCTTTAGTTATTTGATCTTAGATTATGTTAATTAATTATACCTCCAGAACCGGAATCATCCAGCTCTGGAGGTATAATTAATTAACCTAAACTATGATCTCCAGCGCCCGTTCCTGTCGCACAACTCCATCCTATCGTCGGCCGTTGGGGTACGCCGGTATGTGTGGGTAACTAGCTAGCAAGTGGATCAGTAGCGAGTCGCCGTCGGCAGCCATTGCTGTGGTTATTTATAGCTACCAGCTGGCTAGGGGATTGGGGATTTTACAATTCACCCCTGTGGAGCGCGGGAAGCCTTCGCTGGAGTGCGAGAAGCCTTCACTGGAGCGCGGGAAGACTTGAGCACACAACCCGACAACCATATGCGGTGTCACGTGTTACCGCACACGTGTTAACATAAGGAAACGTATGTGTGTAACTTACTAATCATCGCACACGAGTACTCGCACACGCATCGTGTGCGATACTCCTAGCCATCGCAAGCAACTAGTATGCATTTTTCAAAGTTTTTAGTACACAGAGAATCGCACACGAATTAACTCTAGTAACCGTCTATGTTATATTTTCTCATCGCAAACAGTTCATCCGAGTGGGCTATTTGTCGCGTATCACACACATCTTGTTTACACGAATCGTTTGTGTTTTTTTGGCTCATCGCAAACAGTTCATCTATGTGAACTGTATGCCGCATATCACACACATCTTGTTAAGTTCAACCGTTTCTGTTGTGTTCCCTAATCGAAAACAGTTCGTCCGAGTGAATCGTATGCCATATGTCACACACACCTTGATCTGGCTAATCATTTCTGTTGCATTCCCTAATAGCAAACAGTTAATCTGAGCGAACTATATGCCGTATATCGCACACACCTTGATATGGCTGCCCGTTTCTGTTGTTTTGTCTCATCACAAATAGTTCGTATGGATCAACCGTATGTCCTGCATCGCACACGCAACTAAAATCTGAACCGTGTTTGATAACTCCGCCATCGCAAACATTTTGCATCATTTTTTATGGGTTTTTTACATCACCGTTTGCGATTAATGCATCGCACACAGTTTCGTCAAAGGGTCTCTGATCGTAGTGTCGCGTTAGTAGCATCCTGCAGTAGTGATTATTGTTGACGTCACCCTTGAGGTAAATGAGTTGGGAGGCGAAATTATAAGCCCCTATCTTTCTATGTGTCTGACTGAAACTTTTCCTCCATATATATGTCGTGAGTGTCAGCAATCATAGAAGACTAAATGATAGTTGAGTATGTGGACTTGCTAAACAAGAGCTCCTACATGAGACTCTTCCTGAAATTATGATGAATTGCAATTGCCTTGTTGACTGAGAACATAGTTTGTTAGTTTTCAAGAAAGTTTATGCTTTATACTTAGTTGTTGTGATGAATTGTTACTTGCTCATGAGAAGTTTTATGATGATAATATATTGCTGCCATGATATTGATCATGATGCTACTATGTCCATATTTTGTTTTTATCGACACCTCTCTCTCTCTCTCTAAACATGTGGTCATGATTATCAATATCGGCTTTCGCTTGAGGACAAGCAAGGTCTAAGCTTGGGGGAGTTGATACGTCCATTTTTTGCATCATGTTTTCCTACTATTATTTATAATGTTTTTGATCAATATAACACTTTGTGGAGCAATTCTAATGCCTTTTCTCTCTGAATTTGCAAGATTTACATGAAGAGGGAGATTGCTGGCAGCTGGAATTCTGGACCTGAAAAAGCAATGTCAGAGATATCTATTCTGCACATCTCCAAATGAGCTGAAATTTCACGGAGAACTGTTTTAAAATAAATAAAAATTATTGGTGAAAAGAAATACCAGAGGGGGCCACCCAGGTGCCCACGAGGCACCAGGGCGCGCCCTGGTGGCTCGTGGGGCCCCTGGCCAGCCTCTGGTGCCCATCTTATGGTATATAAGCCCATTTTCCCTAGAAAAAAATAAACGAAGGACTTTTGGGATGAAGCGCCGCTGTCTCGAGGCAGAACCTGGGCAGGAGCACTTTTGCTCTCTCGTAAAGCGATTCCGCCGGGGATACTTCCCTCTGGGAGGGGGAAATCGAAGCCATCGTCATCACCAACAACCCTCTCATCATGGGAGGACCACTCTTCATCAACATCTTCACCAGCAACATCTCATCTCAAACTCTAGTTCATCTCTTTGTATTCAATCTTTGTATCGAAACCTCAGATTGGTACCTCTAGGTTGCTAGTAGTGTTGATTACATCTTATAGTTGATGCTAGTTGGTTTATTTGGTGGAAGATTAAATGTTCAGATCCGTGATGCTATTTCATACCCCTCTGATCTTGAACATGAACATGATTTGTGAGTAGTTACTTTTGTTCTTGAGGACATGGGAGAAGTCTTGTCATAAGTAATCATGTGAATTTGGTATTCGTTCAATTTTTTGATGATATGTATGTTGTTGTTTCCCTTAGTGGTGTTATGTGAATGTCGACTACATGAAACTTCACCATCTTTGGGCCTAAGGGAAGGCATTGTGGAGTAGTAATTAGATGATGGGTTGCTAGAGTGACAGAAGATTAAACCCTAGTTTATGCGATATTCTGTAAGGGGCTGATTTGGATCCATATGTTTCATGCTATGGTTAGATTTATCTTAATTCTTCTTCCGTAGTTGCGGATGCTTGTGAGAGGGATTAATCATAAGTGGGAGGCTTGTTCAAGTAAGAACAGCACCCAAGCACTGGTCCACCCACATATCAAATTATCAAAGTAGCGACGCGAATCAAACAAACATGATGAAAGTGACTCTACATGAAATTCCCGTGTGACCTCAAGAACGCTTTGCTTATTATAAGAGACCATTCCGGCCTATCCTTTGCTACAAAAAGGATTGGGCAACCTTGCTGCACCTTTGTTACCATTATTACTTGTTGCTCGTTACAAATTATCTTGCTATCAAACTACTTGCTACCGATAATTTCAGTGCCTGCAGAAAATACCTTGGTGAAAACCGCTTGTCATTTCCTTCTGCTCCTCGTTGGGTTCGACACTCTTACTTATCAAAAGGACTACGATTGATCCCCTATACTTGTGGGTCATCAAGACTCTTTTCTGGCGCCGTTACCGAGGAGTGAAGTGCCTTTGGTGAGTGTAATTTGGTAAGGAAACATTTATATTACGTACTAAAATTTACTGTCACTTGTTACTATGGAAAACAATCCTTTGAGGGGTTTGTTCGGGGTATCTTCACCTAGGCCGGAAGAAGTTTTATAGGAAGTGTAACAGTAGCAGCAGTAATAGTAACTTGAGCAAATACAATATTATGAATAGATTAGGCATGGAGTAGCTATGGATATTTGGATGATATTCGTTATGTAACAATCAGAACCTAGAGTGATACACAATAGCTCCAATTCATCAATCATATGTAGGCATGTATTCCGTATATACTCATACGTGCTTGCTGTAAGAACTTGCATAACACCTTTTGTCCTACCCTCCCGAGGCAGCGGGGTCCTAATGGAAACTACGGGTAATTAAGGCGCTCCTTTCAATAGAGAACCGGAACAAAACATTAACAAACAGTGAATACAATAACTCCTCAAATTACATTCATCCCTGGAGAGTATCCCAATTATTTTCACCTTGGGGTCTACGAATCAGAATAATAACAGGTTCATATAAATTGTAGATAGGATCAAGAACTCAAATATATTTATGGGAACATAATAGGTTCAGATATGAAATCATGGCACTCAGGTCCTAGTTATAAGCATTAAGCATAACAAAGTCATAGCAACATTGCTAATTGTGATAGGCGTTGGGATTTCCCCGAATAGGAAGAGTGATGTAGTATAGTAGTAGATAGTATTTCCCTCAATTAAGAACCAAGGTTTATCGAACCAATATGAGACTCACGCAAACAAATGTAAGCAGTACCTGCACACACACACACACAAAACAAATACTTGCACCCAACGCGGGCAAGAGGGTTGTCAATCCCCTTGTACTCAATTGCAAGGATTAATTCTGGTAATGGTAGGTAGATAAATTGCAAAACAAAATAAAAGACAAATAATTGCAGCAAGGTAATTTAGGGTTTTAGTAAATATAAAGTGAATGGACATGGGGGCCATAGCTTTCACTAGAGGCATCTCTCTCATGAGCATAACAACGGTGGATATAATTATTGTTGGCAATTGATAGAAAAGCGCATAGTTATGCCGTTATTCATGGCATGATCAATACATAGGCATTAGGTCAGAGACAAGTAGACCGAAATGATTCTGCATCTACTACTATTAGGGACTACCCTTCTCATATGAAACAAGCCGCCTTATAGGAAATATAAATTTTAAACAACTTGAGGAAGAGAGTCTTCATCAAGCTTGGGGAGGCTTATCCAATTATTAAATGCTTTGTCTAGCCATCCTCTTAAAAAGAATGAAATCCTTGATATCTTTTAAAATGGGCTAACTGATGAATCTAGGGACTACCTAGGTAGTTGTGATGGTTGTGTTTTTAGGGAAAGAACAGTTGAACAGGCTCAAGAATTACTGAATAACTTATTGAAAAAATGTCGATGATTGGACACTTCCCGAACCACCTCCTAATTCAACTCTGAAGAAGAGTGGTATTCTATTCTTAAGTCCTGAAGGTATGCAAGAGGCCAAGAAATCTATGAAAAATGCATTAAATCTGAAGATGTAAAGAATCTACCACCTATTGAAAGAAGTACATGGGCTTGATCCTCCGACACAGTCAGTAGAGGTAAATTCTCTTTATAAATTTGATGTGGGTGATATTCCCTTTAATAAGTCTCCTAGCCAATGCTTAGATGAATTTGATAATTTTGTTGTCAAACAACAAAACTTCAATATGCAAAGCAAATAAGTGGTCAACTGAAACAAAATCCTATTATGATTGAATGTTTGAGTGATGTAGTAGTCAGAATTTCTAACGATGTTAAAGGTTTATGCAAGCACTTTTCTATGGTTCACACTCAACTTGAACAAGTTTCTAGATCACAACATGATTTGGTTAGGGACATGCAAAATAAACATGATAAGTATGTTGTTGGAGTAATAACTAGAGGAGGTAAAATGACTCTGGATCCTTTGGATCCTGAAGGTCACCCTAAAATAATTGAACAAGATTCTCATAGAATTAATGATAGTGCACCTAGTTCACCTAAGAAGAAAAAGAAGAAGAAGAGTAAGAACAGAACTATGCATGCTTCTAGTGAACTTGTTGTAGAAAAACCTGTTGAGAACCAATACTGTTTCGATCTCTAATGCTGAAACTCAATCTGGTAATGAGCATGAACCTGTAACACCCCCAGTGATTAGCTACAGTAATCCCACTTTTGATAATGCCAAGTCATCATGATCAACAGTGCTTAAACATCATTTGGATCATATCTCTTTTCAAATTCAAATTCAAATGGAAATTCAAACTAAAAGTGGAAACAAAAGTTGTTCAAATTTGAAAACTAAAATGTTCATAATATTGTAAATAATCCAGAGACTATTCAAAAATTATAATCAACTCTTACTAAATTAATTATTTGCCTCAAACAGCAATAAAACAGAGATATTTAATCCATTTTCATTTAATTAAAATCCAAATAAAATTCATTTGCCTCCGAACCAATTTCTAGCAGAGACAAATATTGCACTATATTTATGTGGCTAGTTCACATATTTTATAGAGCTATATATGAGCCCACACATTTTGCAAAGCAGTAGAAATAAAAGAAAAACAGAGAAAACAGAAAAGAGAAAAGAAGAAAAAGAAAAAAAGGGCCCGTGCTACTGGGCCTAAGTGGCCACAGTGCAGCCCAGCCCGTGCCTGTCCCCTCTTTCCTCCTCTGTTCATCGCCGAGCCGCTGTCGAGCACGCAGCGCGCGCGCAGCCAGCCCCCCCTCCCCCTCGCTCGACAGCGCGACGGCCGCGCCGTGGATAAGGGCATCTCCGCGCACCCCTCTGGCAAACCCTAGCCACCATTTTCCCCCTCGCCCCCTCTCTGCTTCGTTTTGGGCGGATGCCCGAGCGCCACCCTCGCCGCCGTTCGCCGTAGCTGCGGCCACCGTGCCCCGTTCGCCCCGCCGTGCTATCCATCTTCCTCGCCGCCCTCGACTACGTCGGCTGCGACGACTAGACGGAACCAGGAGCCCCTGCATCGCCGTCCTCGACCTTCTCCTTCCCCTACGGCTGCTGGGATCGCCGTCGTCGATTCGCTCCGGCAAGCCCTCCCCGAGCACACTCTGCACCACTACAGGCTTGCTGTGAGCTCCGCCTCCCTCTTCCTCTCTCCCTGCGCTCTTCCCCGAGCCGTAGCGTGCCCGTTCGCCGTGCCCGAACCCACCGCTTCCTGTGCTCGTCGCCGGCGCCGGCCCGGCGACCAAACGCCCCCGCGCTCGTGCCCATCAGCTTCGCCGCGTCGAGTAGGCCCTCCCTAGCTGCTTAGGTAACTCGTGCGCGCGCCATGTCGCCATTTGCCACCACATCCGAGCGCCGCCGTCCGCCTCCGTGCTCGCCGTCGCCGCTCTAATCCGTTTCTAGCGTCGACACCGCCCCCACTCGATGCGGTCCAGCTTCTGCTTTCGAACGCAACCGAAGACGCGTCAAATGATGCCCCGTATCACATTCCCGAGCTCACCGGAGTTCCACCACCGCTCAGGGCTCGCCGGTGTACTCCAATGGCCGGCGCCCAGCTGGCGCCGACGTGGCACCGCGGGCCCCGCACCCTGCGTCGCTACAACTGGGAACCACAAGGCCCAGTTGACCCGGTCAGCGCGGCCCCGCCCGCTGACATGTGGGGCCCTACCCTTTTTAATGTTTTAAATAAATAGATAAAAGTTAATTAATCTGTTAATGCTAATTATGTTGATTAGTTAGTTAGTTAGACACTGACTAGTAGGGCCCACCATCTAATTAAGTAGTTAGATTAAATTTAACTCTGTTTAATGCTAACAGAGGCTGACATGTGGGTCCCAGTGACCCCACATGTCAGGTTTGACCTGGACCAGGCGGTTTGACTGCTGACGTCACAGTGACATCATGCTGACGCAATAATCTATTTCTGTTAATTAAAATAATTTCAAAAAATACTAAATTTTTTAGAAAATCATATAAAATAATCTGTAGCTCAGATGAAAATACTTTGTACATGAAAGTTGCTCAGAACGACGAGACGAATCCAACCGTGTCATCTGTTTCCGTGTCGGGACCCTCTACGGAGGTGAACCCGCAACTTTTAGTCTGTTTTCGATAGATGAATAGTGCTTATACACCGGTTAATAAATCCAACTTAAATCCTAAAATAACTAATATGATTTAGACAAGTCTTTAGGCAACCCTGCACTGCACGTTAGCATAGCCTGCTCTGTGTTGCATATGTTTGCCGTGTATTTATTTGTTTCCTTCCCCTCTTCTCTCTCGGTAGACCCCGCTACAGATGCTTTTCCCGAGACTGACGCAGCTCAGGAGCCCGACGACACCATTGACGACCTTACCCTTGCCTCCGAGCAACCAGGCAAGCACCCCCCCCCCCTTGAGCATACCGATATCGCCTATTCTTTCTCTCTCATGCTTGCATTAGAATTGCTGCTGCTACTGCTTTACCTATTCTGATGCATAGTCTGTTTATTGTAACCTGCTATTGAAACCTTACCTGCTTATCCTAAATTGCTTAGTATAGGCTGGGTAGAGACCTATCAGTGACCCCACTTGTCCCGATTGCCCCGCTGGATTATCAGAAGACTCAACAACCAGGCCCCGGCACCGCACATCACCCCCTTAGTTGTAACGACACAGCAGCGTTACTATCGAGTGCCGAGGGTGATACCTCGTGTAGCACTTCTGATGTTAACTCTGTAGAGTAGCTATTCGGTCGTGGTCATCGAGGGTGATTCCTTCTTCCCCACTTTCGATAACGACGCTGTCGTGCAACACCTCAAGTGTGAACCCATCGAGGGTGATTCCTCCGAGTTCACCTTGACGGATACATCGAGTAGGAATCCATCGAGGGTGATACCTCGTATTCCCTTGATGTTATGGACACATGAATAATTAGACTTTACACTGTTACTTGGAAGGCGGGTCGACCCTGAGGGGTACCCGCGTGTGATGTGAAGACGGGTTGACCTGGATGGTGCCCGAGTGATGAATACGAGGCGTGGCCGGGCATTCTTGGCCCTTGCCGCAAGTCCTCGAGACGGGACGACGAGGTCACATCTTTCGTGAGTCTCTGCTCGTTGCCGCACTACCAACACACTAACGGTTTGGATATTTGATCCGAGAGGGCCTCTAGCCTGATAGCACTAACCATCACGTGGGCATAGTATGGGCGTCCTGCATCGTAGCATCAGCCGAAAGCTCTGTCAGACGTCCAGTTCAGCATTGCTGCACGGTCGGATCGTGGCGACCACCCGGGGCGACGCTGGTATCCACCCTGTGCTCAACGACCCGGAGAGCGAGGGGCGATGGCCCAAGACCCCCTTGCGCTTAGGATGTAGACCGGCGGGGACCTCTCTGCTGAGCTCTAGGTAGGGTTGCGGTGTATCGTTTGGCCGAGGCCGGGCATGACCCAGGAAAGTGTGTCCGGCCGGAGTTAAGCGAGCGTGGTGGGTAAGTTGGTGCACCCCTGCAGGGAAGAAAACATCTATCGATAGCCTGTCCTACGGTAACGGACACTCGGAGTTGTATCCCGATCGATACAACTAGATTTGGATACTATGGCTCTAGGATTGCTTTCTCGCAGGGAGTCGAGAAAGGATCTCTGGCCGAGGTTGATAACACTTCTACTACTTATACTGTGCTAATCTACACTCTTCTAATGCTGCAAGACCGCTAAAGATGCTAGTCTTCAATAGGACTAGGCCTTCCCTCTATTCTGGCATTTCTGCAGCCCAGTCCACATATACAGCCTCCCTTTCATAATGTTGCATATGTAGTGTAGATCCTTGCTTGCTGAGTACTTCGGATGAGTACTCACGGTTGCTTTGCTTTCTTTTTTCCCCATATCCTTTTGATGCAACCAGATGATGGAGCCCCGGATACAGCTGCCCACGCCGACGATCGCTACTACTACCCCGAGGGTGGATACTACTACGAGTTAGCCGACGACCAGGAGTAGGTTCGGAGGGTCCCAGGCAGGAGGCATGCGTCTTTTGATCGTAGTGTTTTATTTTGCCCCGCCTTTCTAGAGGCTTATCTGTTTCTGTTTCATATCTGTACTCAGATATCTGATGCTTCCGCTGACGCTTGTATGCGAGCTTATGTATTCGAGCCCTCGAGGCTCCTGGCTTGTAATATAAAGCTTGTATGACTTTATTTATGTTTTAGAGTTGTGTTGTGATATCCTCCCGTGAGTCCTTAGGCTTGATCGTGTGCATTTGCGTGTATGATTAGTGCACGATTGAGCCGTGGGCGTCACATAACCTATTGACAATGATGTTATTGATGATAATAATATTGATAATGATGCTCCACCTAATGATAATAATGAACCTGATAATGAGGTAGAGGTAGAACCTCAAGTTGAGCTTGATGACCCATCTCCTAAAAATAAGAGATATGATAAAAGAGATTTTGTTGCTAGGAAGCATGGTAAAGAAAGGGAACCATGGGTATAAAACCCATGCATTTCCCTACTAAAGTTTTAAAGTCTAAAGATGAGGAAGCTTTTAATCGTTCTGTTGAATTGCTTCCTCTGACTCATGCTATGAAAATGCCTCCTTATGTTAAGTACATGAAATATATTGTTACTAATAAAAGGAAAATTCATGAGCCTGAAATTTCCACTATATGCTTGCTAATTATTCTTTCAAAGGAAAAATTCCTGAAAAACTTGGAGATCCAGGGATGCCTACTACACCATGCTCAATTAAGAATAATTATGTTAGAACTCCTTTATGTGATCTAGGAGCTTGTGTGAGTGTTATGCCATTCTCTCTGTATACAAGACTTGACTTGAATAAGTTGATACCCACTAAAATTTCTTTGCAAACGGCAGACAAGTCTACAACTATTCCTCTTGGTATTTGTGAGGATGTTCGGGTTGTGGTTGCTATGTTATTATCTTAATGGACTTTGTTATACTTGATATGCCCGAGGACGACAATATGTCGGTTATCCTTGGAAGACCTTTTCTTAACACTGTAAGGGCTGTTATTGATTGTCATAAAAGCAAGGTTCTTTTTTCATGTTAATGGCAATGGGCATACGGTTTATTTTCCGAGAAAGCCAACTAAAGGAAATAGCCTCAATTCTATTGAAAAGATTATGGCTATTACTATTGGAGCCTTTGAATTTTCTCTTCCGGTTTCCAAAAAGAAATATCACACTATAATGATTGGAACCATGCCTATCCAAGTTGAGGTAACTTAGTGCTTTACAAAAGTTCTTCGGTTTTATGTTGCTCGAAAATAGTTCGTTAGTAAGACTTGATCAACCTAATTAATAGATTCTTTTTTAGAGGCATATGATCGATGAATTCCGTAAGCTAAGTTCATTTATTTTGAAGAAAAGTTCACAAAATTTTAAAAGTTCATTGATTTTAATTTTTTATCGATTTTGAAAAAAAATCATCAATTTTGAAAGAATTTCACAAAATTGGAAAATTTTCATAGGTTTTGAAAAAAAGTTCATGAATTTGAAAAAAGTCATCAATTTCGAAAAAAATCACAAATTTTAAAAAGTTCTTCAATTTTGGAAGCAGTTCATCGATTATGAAAAAGATCGTCAATTCTGAAAAAAATTCAAAATTTTGAAAAAAAGTTCATCGAATTGAAAACAAAACTGATTTATTTTTAAAAAGGTTCATATTTTTTTTAAATTCATAAATTTCAAAAAAGTTCATGGTTTTTTTAAAAAGTGGTTGTATTTGAAAAAGTTCGCGAATTATAAGAAAAGTTCACGGATTAAAGAAAAGTTCATGTTTTTAAAAAAAATCACGAAATTAAAAAAAGAAAATAAAAAGAAAAAATCATGTTGGCCTCAGAATTTTTGGAATTTAACAGAAGAGAAAAAATTTGTGTGAATGGGCCCCATGGTGGAGGGGGGGTGCGCGCCAGTTTGCGAGTTTTCCCATAACGGGCGCCTTAAGCATCGTATAGGAAATGCAAAAAAAAAAGAGACTGAGGGTGCACGTGCGAAGGAGGCAGCGCCAGTGGAGGCCCATTGCAGCAACATGGTCTAAGGCCCAACGAACGAAACAAACAGTTTTTCTCTTACCGAACCGTTTTCTGCTTGCCAATGGCAACGGTGGGTAATTTTCTTCCACTTTAACAGGCAGTTTAATGACGGACGGGCAGAAGCTCTAATCCCTTTATTATTAGGTACTAGTAGAATGCACATGTGTTATCACGAGTTTATTAAATATTTTGTTGAAGTTATATAAAGATAATGCATGTTAAATTTGACAGGTAGAGACAATATAACACGGTCACAATTGCATAATAATTGAAGTCCACTTCACTGTTGTAAACTGATAACAAAAAGGCAAATTGACAATGTATACATATAAAGTAATGATCCAACTAAAAATCTATTACAAATTACAAATTACTAAGATCTACTTGATACGTTTAGGAAATTCTCGCACAATATCAGAAAAGTTATCTTTAGGTTCATTCGCACGATGTTTGAGCAAGTATAATAAAAATTGCTTCCTCAACTCATATCCATCCAACAAAGGCAATATATGTAGTTAGCATGAAAACTTCACGTGGTAGGTCTTAAAATGTGTGTAACGGACAATACTCACTGTGCAAACCGGCTTCACCAGTTCATTACCGTACCACGAGAGCAAAAAATGAAAAACAAAATAGCCAGACACATCCCTATAATTTCCTAAATTGTTATTATATTAAATATAGTGATAACAAAAATAAATGTTTGTATTCTGAATTTACTACCCGTCTATGCTAATTGGAATACCACACAGAAATAAACGTTGCCATCTTCATATATCGGAATTCCATCATGGTTGCTTTATTTCGAGTGTTTCTTTGAATTCCCTCGCAAAACTTTTTAATTTCACTAAATGCCGCAGAATTTTTAGCTCTGACAACTGTGATGTATGAATAGGGTCCAGAATAGATACACGATGTGCCTCTTTGTCGATGACGTACAAGATGTATCGGCTGATGAATGCATATGAAAGATAAATCTACAAGTGGTAGCTATTAGAAACAACAATAAACCATGACAAACAATGGACAAAGGACCTTACTTGCCATATTGTATGATGAGATGTTGTCTATTCCAGGCCAGCTATCAAACAAAGTTGCCAACATCTGAATAGTTTCCTTCACGCGTAACTTTTGATCTCGTGTTGAATCTAGCATCATGGACGGAGTAAAAAAAAAACTCTTTCGAAACATGTTGATACTAATGATATTAAATGAAGAATTATGATAACTTACATAAAATAGAGATAGAGATAGAGATATAAATAGAGAATAGTTGTCGGTCACGTAAGCAAGCGAGCGAGTAGCTAGCGTCCTCAACTCGTGATCTCCATCGCGTACATCCCTCGACCATGAAGCCCCACAAGAGCAACCCCTTCTCGCGGAAGATCTCCGTGGCCCTTGCCACGCTGATCCTCGTCCTGCTGGCCCTCGCCGCCGTCTCGCTCTATGACTTCAACTTCACCGACAGCTACCATTACATACGCCGCGCCTCCTCTGCATCGTCGTTTCCGGCAACCACCTCCTCGTCTCCCATGATTCCGGCGGCAACCATACCATCGTCATCGTCGTCGGCGACCAACTCCTCGGCCACTGACGCCTGCGACCTGACGCGGGGCCAGTGGGTGCCGGACGACGAGCCGCCCTACTACACCAACCTGACGTGCCCGTTCATCGACGACCTCCAGAACTGCATGAAGTTCGGCAAGCCGGGCCTCGACCTCATGCGCTGGCGGTGGAAGCCTGACGGTTGCGACCTCCCCCGCTTCGACGCCGGGCGGTTCCTGGAGGCCATGAGGGGCAAGTCCATGGCCTTCGTCGGGGACTCGCTCGCCAGGAACCACGTCAAGTCTCTGCTCTGCATCCTGTCCCAGGTGTGCATTCCATGTTGGTTCGGTTGGACAACCCGTTGCTGACTCATGCATGGCACCCCGATCGTCCACTTCTAGCTGCTAGCTGCTGGTGCAACTGGCGTTTGAACATGCTGCAGGTGGCAGAGCCGGTTGAGCTCGTCACCACGACGGAGACCGACGTGACGGGGAGGGCCGTCCGACGAAACTTCCACTACGGCAGCCACGGCTTCAACGTCTCGCTCTTCTGGTCGCCCTTCCTGGTCAAGGCCAAGCTCTCCAACGCGGCGCCCGGCCTGGGCCTGTGGGACGTGCACCTCGACACGCCGGATGCCCGGTGGGCGGCGCACATCGCCGACTTTGACTACATCGTCCTGTCCGGCACCTACTGGTTCTTCCGCCCCTGCGTGTACTACGAGGGCGGCCGGGCCGTCGGGCGCCACGGCGGCGCCAGCGGCGCCCACAACGCGACTGAGACGCCCGTCTCCGGCGCGGTGCGCGCCGTGTTCCGCACGGCGCTCGGCGCCATCGCGGCCCGCGAGGGGTTCCGCGGCAAAGCCGTGGTCCGGACGGTCACGCCCGTGCACTTCGAGAACGGGGAGTGGAACACCGGCGGCGACTGCGTCCGCACGCAGCCGTTCCGCCGCGGCGAGCGCGCCCGCGACGCCATGGTGGCCGAGTTCTGCGCCGCGCAGGTGGGAGTGGGAGACGGAAACCATGCATGCAGCCCCATACGCATGCCCCTCTCTGTCTCTCGACGCGGCAACAGGCGGAGACGTGATGTGGTCTGATGGTTTGTCTTTTGCTGTGCGTGCGTAGGTTGACGCGCTCAGGGAGACGGAGGCGGCGTCGCAGCGGAGCCGGAACGGCGCGGAGCTGCGGCTGCTGGACATCACAGAGGCGATGGAGCTGCGGCCGGACGGGCACCCGAGCCGGTACGGACACCCGCCGGGCGGGAGCGTGGAGGGGAGCTTCGTGGTGGACTGCTTGCACTGGTGCTTGCCCGGGCCGATCGACATGTGGAGCGAGCTGCTGTTCCACATGCTGGCGGATCATCGACAGCGTGCTGAGACTGAGTGAGTGGCAGGGGCGGAGCTACAGTATAGACATACAGCCCATAAAATAAACGACGCAGTGAACAACTGGCGAAGGAGTACTCCTTCGGGAGCCACATGCAAGGTCACCTGCGTGCTCTTACTCGTCGTCATGTGTCGTGCTCTATGCTCTTCCTTTGATTTTTTTTTCCGCACACGTTTTCGGTTTTTTAGATGATTTTTTCGTTTTTTTCGCCTTTCAGGTTTTCCCGATTTTTCTTAGTTTTTGACAAAAAAATTAAAAATATATATTTTTGCATAAAAACATTTTTTTTCTGTGAGATGCACGGTTGTCTCTTTCGGAAAAGAAAAAAAAATTATTTCTGTGTGAGGCACGGTTGTGACTCTGGAAAACGCAAAAAAAACATGTTTTTTTTCTTCGACGGGAGGCATGGATTTGCTTTTGCGAGAGGCATGATCGTACCTCTCGAAAACGAAAAAAACGTGTTTTCTTTTTCGTCACAATTTTCCCTTGAAAGAAAAGTTAAAAACTTAAAAAGAAGCCTAGGAAACAAAGACTTACAATATCATTATTTTTTAAAATGAGCCTATCTTCAATAATTATCATGGGTTAAATGCTACAGGAGGTTGTTGTATCCTTAACACACAACATATTAAACTCCCGTTTGACGTCGATACTAGTCTCATCAAGGTAGATTATTCTTTCAACGAGAAACAATGTTTACGTCGCTAACAAAATTTTTATGATGACTTTATTAATTCCAAAACATTAATAATATTTATTATGTCATTATTTGCTTTGCGACTTCGACGTATTTTAGTTAAAGATCACGCCCGGTAGATAGGGATAGACCTGATCACATGACTCAAGTCTTCTATTCCCTTGTACGACTCCAGTTTTCAATAACCATTGCGTGAGTGTGTGTGATCATACAAGTGTTTGTCTATGCTTACATCAAATTCTTTTTTTAAACAATGGGCGATGTACCATTTATTTTGTATTGAGTGTTTATTTAATTAAAAGACGGTAATGTTAAAAATTTGACGTAAGATTTTCAACCATGGCAAATCGAACGTTTTTATGAAAAAATCTGTTATTGTGAGGTTGACAATTTTTTTAGTAAGCATGTCAAATCGAGTAGGGCATTTTGGAGACCGAGCTCCATGCAGCCCTTTATTTTGAAAAATTCAAAATTCATAAATTTCAGTTTCAAAAAATTCTGAAAATAAATACACATGTACGCAAGGATGTAAAGCGTATGTGTGGAAAATTTCAGGATGAAATACCTTGAACTGCCAGCTGCACAAAAAAAACAAAATCATTGACTTTAGAGATGAACAGTACATATGCTAAAAAGCCCCAGATTTGTCTTTTTTGTGTAGCTCACATTTTAATGTATTTCGACCTGAAAATTTAGACACATGAATATTATGTATCTAGGTATATGTGTATTTATTTTCAGAATTTTTTAAAACTGAAAAGTTTGAATTTTGAAGTTTTCAAATAAAGGCCTCCATGGAGCTCGGTCTCCGTTTGGCATTTTTGTGTCAAATCCCTACAGAAAATTGGACATGATAGTGATTTTGCCATGCTTGTTAAAGAAAATTGCCATCCATGACAACTAAATTTTCAATAAAAACATTTGATTTGCCATGCTAAAAAATCAAGTAAATTGCCAAAAATCATCAGAATTGCGGACAATGCATAAGAAAACAACAGTTTTGCTAACAGTTTGCCAAAAAAAAACTGTTTTGAGTAATCCGTTTGCCTAAAGCACTAGAACAACGACTGGCCATGTTTTGACATGAAAACCAACAGTGTGGGCCATCCAGTAGGGCCATGTTGCATGGGATAATGGCCAGCCGAGAGCCCGAGAGAGACGTTGGACGCTACATGTTTGTCACATGAAGAAGAAAAAGAGAATAAAAAATACCCACATGGCATGGTTGTTGCACGCCATTGGCTCCCTCCAATGCGCCTCCCATGCACACGACGAGCCACTGGCCGCCGCGACGCCTGCTCGTCGGCGACGAGGCAACGATCAAATGCGAGTAGGAGGCGGTGCAAGGTAGCTAGGACATGCAAAGCTCGCGGCCATGGCATGAGCAGAGCAAGGCAACGACATCGCACGGGATCAGTCACCGGAGCACGGGCTCGTGGGGAGGACCGCTGGAGATCGTGCGGCTCGACGGGGTCAACTCCAGCGGCTTCAAGACGACTCCAAAGGTGCGAGGAAGCAGAGGGTCGGGGCTTGCCGAAGCTGGAGATCATGCGGTGGCGGATCTGGCCAAAGGCAATGAAGAAGTCAGTGGCCTCGATTCCGAGCTCCCCAAGACGTGGTTGGTGCAGCCGGGGCACGTGGTGCTCGCGCGGAGCCCATGCGCGGTCGTGTAACAGCGACGATGATGCTACGCTGCACACGGCGGCTCGGGGGCAGTACGGTGACCAAGGCGTGAGCTCACCAGCTTAGACACACGGTGGGGCCCGAGGCTGCCTGACGTGTAGTGCGTGTGCATGGCAGCTAGGTCACGCATGGCGGCTCAGAGCACACGGGTGCATGCAGAGGATGGTGCAGGTACACGGCGTGCCGGTGGCCTCTGTTAGTGCGTATATGATGTTCGATGGAATGCAGAGAGAAAAAGGGTACATAGACGATGACATGTGATCATTACATAAACACAACGGTCTACTCTAATTATGTGAATATTAGTTGCCACACCATTACTTACAGTGGGCTCTACCTGTCATTTTTCATGTCAAAACGCGTTCAATCGAGCGTTTAGTGCTTTCGGTAAACGAATTACTTAAGACTAGCGCTTTTCGCAAACTGTTAGCTAAACGATGGTTTTCTTATTTGATGTGCAATTGTGGTAGTTTATGGCAATTTACTCGTTAAAAAATCTGACTTTTGATTTGTAGGGAAAATTGTTAAGAGATTCTGTACGTTTTCTTAGTACATTTACGTTTTTATTTGTGTTCGTATTTGAACCAACTATCTACAGTATGGTACATATATAATAAAAGAGTATTAAAGCGGCTAAGCAACGGCTCACCCCGCGGGTTCACAGTTTTTTGAATGTTGGTAGTTCAGCTACCAAATTCATTGATCAGTGAGGAGGAAAGCGGGCTAGAGGGGAACCCAAGGTGGGTCAGCGCCAAGTGGCTGCACTAAGAGAGACAAACTGAAGAGAAAAAAATACAAGAGAAAGCACTGAGCCTGGGTCGAACGGAATAGCCGCTCCTGCCAGATTCCACAGCTTGATTTCATCTCTCACTCTTTGTACAAAAACTTCCTGTCTCATGAACTCCTGTTGAAAGACTTCTGTTCCGCTCCCGCCATAGCTCCCAGGACATCAACTGGATCATGGATAGCGTTCCTTTCTTCGTCTCTTTTGTTGCTCTGCCGAAACAGCTTGAAAGCCAGTCTTTAATATTAGCCAATCCGTTCCATGATTCAGGCAGCAGCGCTGGCATGCGTGACAGGGTGGCGATTTTCTGCCAAGAATATCGAGACCAAGGGCATTCGTGTTAGAAATTTAGGGTTTGCGGTCTACCCCCTAATTCCTCTGCGCTTATCCGTGGTGCCGCTCACAATTCGCATCTCTGAGGCTAGGGGGTAGGGACCTTCTTATACTGTCTTTCCAAAGAGTCCACCTCTTATACAGATATAAGATTCCTAGTTTTTCCACTAGTTTCCGGGATAGAATCCAGATCAAATTACCAACCACGATCATATTTGTCTGTTAACGGATTCTACCCGTTGTGTCCCCGGAGCACGCGCTTGTGAGCAACGCGCCATAATAGAGTGTAAATTCCTCTAATTATGTAGATCAACATTAGGGTTGTAATCTAACTATACGATCTAGCTCCTTCCAATCATCGGTGTACCCGGGTAGTTTTTCCAATATATATAGCATATTGTGTTCCACTGATAATCGACCAGCTTCCTTAAGCATATAGCTTAAGTACATTCCAACAAGTGATAATTCCATGATAATCATGTAAAGTAATTCCATGCATAAATACATTTATAATTTCACAATGAGGTATTCCGGATATTAACAATTCCAAGTAATTTGAATATAGTTGTAGGACACATAATTCCAACATCTCCCACTTGTCCAAAACGATCATTCAAATATCCATAAGCCCATAGTATTAACATGCTTACCAAATACCTCCTGAGTAAGAAGCTTAGTCAGGGGACTAGCAACCATATTAATACTAGGTAGAAAATCCAAAGAATATACCTTCCCTCAATATGTTTGCTTGTTGTGACACTTAAGATCTCTAGAGACCTTTAGTTTCCGCCAAATAATTCCAGCATACCTGTCCTCGGCGCCTCGAGTATTATTTCCTCGAGTGTAATTCCACCTTTATAGGCACCTTGAGTATTTTTGTTTCCTCAAGTGAAATTCCGCATCAATTATTTCCAGTCACATATCAATAATTTGAATAATTCCACATTGAGTCAAAATATATGATAACCATGTTGAATAAAGTTTTGAAAACCACATAAATATCAATCCAATCAGTAAATGAAGTTCCATCAGTAACCATGTTTTGAAAGAAACTCCTGACTTCAATCAGTGAACCTGCACCATATTAGTACTGGAAATAATAATTGAATATGCGTACCTGGACTTATTTCTCATCTCGCAGATATAGTAATACCTTCCTCAATGTGTTTACCTTTAATATAAATTCCGGAACAAGTGACAGGTTGCGATGCACTTTCCACAATCTTATATGATGTGTGAGATTCCCTTAGCTGCTCGTCATTCCTTCCACTACTTGAATGCAGCATAAATTTCGAAAGTTAAGGTATGATTGTATAACGAAGATACAGTAAATTTCCAGTACCATTTATTATTCCACTTTTCTCAGTAGTTCAAATATAATTCCTCACTGAGTATGATTCCCTTTATCAAAGGTATTTTAACAGATTTGCGATTTTCCATAGAGAAACACTTCAAAATATTTTCTATGTATTTCCACTCGTAAAACATAGGATGTTTCAAATGTTCCTTTCATATGAAAGTTAAAAGATGACCAAGCTTTCACTTCCATCAATGTGACTTTATCATTGCAAACAACAAAACAATATTAACATATACAATAATAATGCAAAATACTTTACACTTACATTTGTAGATGACCGCCTTGCTTCATTTAGAAAACCATATGACCTGCTATTCCATTGATGTGAAGCTTGTTATAAGACCATACATTAATATACTCAATTAGCAAACCATGTCTTTAGTTCCTCTTTCCCAAAATTCCAGGAGAGAGTTTCCACAAAGTATATTTCCCTTTGTGTGAATAATTGAATAACAAGAGTGACATTATAATATTCCAGTGAGCCAAATATCCTTACAAAAAAAACACTTCCAAACAATAGGCTTGCAGTTATTTGGTATGATATTAAGTTCCCAAAGTATGCTCTTCCTCATTTGAGTTTATTCCTTCCCTCAATTCTTCCACCCATAGTTGACATTAAAAAAAAACTTAATGGGATTTAGTGATTCCTCTAAAATTTAGAGTGACATGCCCCAACAACACATAACTATTATCCAAACATGATATTCCAAGCTAATTCCTCCCACTTATCCTAAGCATGTCATGTTGGGAGTGTCACTTGTAGTTTCCTTGGGGTCAAGATTATATTCCAGTATGATTGTCAATAATTCCACCCTTGATCATACAAATTATTGTGATCCTACTTTCCACCAGTTTTCCTCTTCCAGATAACAAAGGAAACACCCTTTGATCCACTAGAATAACGATGAAAAAATTCCTGGTGTGCGCTTTGTAATAACTGAGAATTTCATGCCAAAATAGAAGATTTCCTCCCAGTCAAGTGATTGTACTAGATGGAGAATGATATCAACAAATGACAGTATGCAATGCTTCCAAAGAAACAAGAGAGTATACAAGACATTCAATTCCTCCATTCAATTGTGGAGTGTTTGGTATATTATAATGGTGAATAGTTCCATGCTCTTTACATACAAACGATATATTCCTGAAGTGTACTTCCCCCACTAATCAGTTGTTAAAACTATGATATTATTTAATCAACTGATTTTCCATTTTAGTATAACATGTGACCAGCACAATAAAACATTCTGACTTGTATTTTGAAATAGTATAAACATAACCATATCAAGTGCAATCATCAATGCTAAGACAAAATAAATAATCTGGCCTCTAGTGGGAGTGCAAAGAAAAATACCATAAGGCTACCAAAATAAATAATGATGTGAAGCTTTTTCTTTTCCCACCTTTGGAAAAAAAGGTGTATATAAACAAAAAATAGCATCATATGCGCTTCACAAGATACCATAGTCCTCCCACTAAAGTTTAGAATTCCAGAATCAATAAGCCTCTTGATCCAGTTCCAAGATATGTGACCAAGTCGTTGATGATGTAGATAATAAGATTCCAAGCATGTGTTCCCATTGAAGGTATTCCTCCATGTGGAGTTATCTTCCCCAAATAAATAGTTTGGGTTGCCAACATTCATTGGACCATCAAAAAAGAAGAGGCCATTGTACAAAATTCCATAATGCACTAATTTTAACCATTGAGCAATATTTCCACTCTTCCTTTTCCAAATAGTATGCCATAATCAATAAATTCCAAGAGGGAGCAATAAATTTAATCCCTTCTCATTGAAGTTAAATAATATGTCCTATAACAATAATAGTTTTCCTCCACGCGGGAGTTTTATGGCATAATTTCCAATTCAAAGTACACCATTTCCATTGAAATTGTTGCATGCCAATGAAGTCGCTATGGTATTCGAACAACAAATGATGTATATAAAACACCATAATCCAACTATTTGAAAAAATACCCACAAATAAATATATATAGTGCAAATATTATCATTAGGCATACCGACAAATGAAGAGCAAGTTTCCTTGTCCTTGGAGTGACTCCTATCTTCCTCCATAAATAAGTGATGCTCAATAATAACACTTCTTTGAAATCCCTTTCCAAGTTATGCATAATGTTCCGCACAATATTTCCACCATAGCAACTTTTCAGTGTGTAATCATTTTGCTTGGCGCAGTCCATCCACGCATTTTTGGTCCGGAGTCCTCCTAAATTTCTTCCAAGGAGTAGACATGTTTTCCTTGTTGTGACTTGCATGCAGTAGATTAGCAATCAAACAAGTTAAGAAATTAATCAATAATCTAATAAAACAATTAAAAAATGCTAGGCAGCATATGAGTTCAGTATTCCTTTCCTGACAGCATGCATGTACATGTGCGCAGAATCATGTAGAATTCCTCCAAGGAGCCAGAAGTTTCCATGTATTATGTCGGTTTCCAGAATACGTCATCAAGTTCTAGTGCAGAAATTAGAATCGCGGAAGTCGTTTTGATCCAATCTCCCTATAATTAGGTAGCAGCGGTAGCGTGCCTGCAGTTTCCGAGCAGCTAGCTCGTCCGGCTCGGCATGTCGTCGAGTGCAGATTTCGGAGCAACATCAACGTCATCAGGGCGGAGGATTTGGCGAGTACACGGACAAACGAAGCAGGCACCAACAGCGATGTCCATGTAAAAAACTAGCCTGATTTATTCCTGTACAACGCACACAATACGTAGCAACGCTGGGCTTGATTTCCGGTCCTTAATACACTTGAACATGCACGAATCTGACCAAGGTAGTAAAGAAAATTTTGTGTTCCAAGCATGTTCCCTCGATCCGTGCACAGAGGATAAACAATCTGCACAACTGGATGCTTCGATTGTTGATTGGTCCTTACGCAGAGAAAAAACAAGTCCATCACTGCTAATCCCATACGCGTACGCAAGATTTGAAACTTTCTTCCTTCAGCCGTGAAAAAATTGTACAAGCAAGATCGATTAGTAGTCCCCAATACCTCAATTCCTCAATCGGCGTGAACTTATTAATGGTTGGCAGAAGAATCACCGATCCAGCAAAGAGCAGTATTCCTTGATCAATTAGTTCCTTCCTTCCGCGCCACGCGCGTGAATCACAGCGTGAACAGGAGCCCGATTACCTTCCTCAGCCGGCACAACTAAAAGTTCACCAAGGACTTGATCTCGCGAACAAATAGTACGGACGCGGGCAGAAGTGATTGCACAACAGCGGAATCAGTTGCGGACGCCGGCGGCAGAGGTCCCGACGGACTAGGGTTAGGCCACGCGCCGAACCTTGCTCATGATACCAATGTTAGAAATTTAGGGTTTGCGGTCAACCCCCTAATTCCTCTGCGCTTATCCGTGGTGCCGCTCACAATTCGCATCTCTGAGGCTAGGGGGTAGGGACCTTCTTATACTGTCTTTTCAAAGAGTCCACCTCTTATACAGATATAAGATTCCTAGTTTTTCCACTAGTTTCCGGGATAGAATCCAGATCAAATTACCAACCACGATCATATTTGTCTGTTAACGGATTCTACCCATTGTGTCCCCGGAGCACGCGCTTGTGAGCAACGCGCCATAATAGAGTGTAAATTCCTCTAATTATGTAGATCAACATTAGGGTTGTAATCTAACTATACGATCTAAC
This sequence comes from Thinopyrum elongatum, assembly GCA_011799875.1. NCBI lineage: Eukaryota > Viridiplantae > Streptophyta > Magnoliopsida > Poales > Poaceae > Thinopyrum > Thinopyrum elongatum. The sequence continues at coordinate 198,980,040 of CM022302.1, forward strand.
TACTTCCAATCATCATCGGTGTACCCGGGTAGTTTTTCCAATATATATAGCATATTGTGTTCCACTGATAATCGACCAGCTTCCTTAAGCATATAGCTTAAGTACATTCCAACAAGTGATAATTCCATGATAATCATGTAAAGTAATTCCATGCATAAATACATTTATAATTTCACAATGAGGTATTCTGGATATTAACAATTCCAAGTAATTTGAATATAGTTGTAGGACACATAATTCGAACAATTCGATCAGTAGGTGTGATGCTGTTTCAAGGTTTCGCTCGCAGAGGGGGCAGAAATAGTTATTTTCCCAGCCACGACGCAGCAGGGCGTTCGCTGTCAGAACCTTGCCCAACATGGCAGTCCAAAGGAAGAAACGACATTTTCCGGGTGCCCACGCCGCCCATATTAGGTTGTATCCTTCCATTGGAATTGCACCCTCGAACTGCAGCAAGTATGCCCAGTTGTTTGCTTTAGCTCCTCCTAGCCTGACATGTGGCAGTTAAAATGAATAGTTACTGCATGTGAACAGTGACACAATTGACTAGTATCCGACTGCCAGTGAACAGTGTTCGTGGACAATGAACAATGATTATCAGTGAACATTATTTTTAGAAATAAGGCAAACACATTTAATAACGGTATGAATGGTCATTCTCTGTGCAAAAAGTATTTTCATATGAAGAGTATTCTCAGAAAAAAATACAAATAATTTTTTTAAATGAGATTTTTATACATCAAAGACAAGTGACCCTTCTATTAAGTTTGTGCACATTTTCACGCTGAGATGACATCTGAAAAGCTTGGTACAAATAAATAAAAAACGTCAAAGGGCACATTTTCACGCTGAGATGACATCTGAAAAGCTTGGTACAAATAAATAAAAAACGTCAAAGTGTTAGCCATGGGATCTTGTATGACTGACACATGTCCAATTAAATTTCTGGTTCGCTCTTTGTTTTTTTAACACTATTTATTTCTGATTTTATACTGTGTTTAGACCACTGAAAAATAGCACTCTATAATGCTATAGCATTCTGAGTAATGTCTCGCTAAATAAATCAGTGTATATGAGCGGCACGTGTTACCGACACGTGTCCAATTATTTTTCAGGTTCACTCTTTGTTTCTTTTAACACTGTTTATTTTCGATTCTATAGTGTGTTTAGACCACTGAAAAAATATCACCCTATAGTGCTATAGCATTATGAGCAATGCCTCGCTAAATAAATCAGTATAAATGAGCAGCACGTGTGTTCGATTTCTCCTCTGATTCACTCTTGATTCTTTAACACAGTTAACTCCCGATTTTGTAGTGTGATTAGACCACTAAAAAAAGCACGCTATAGCACCGCTAATAGCAAGCTATATCGTTTTGAGCAATTCCTCAAATAAATCAGTGTGTAATGTCTTGCTAATAGTGTATTTTAAAGGTAGCTCTATAACAGACTAATTTTTTCATTGGTTTAGACTAGACTAGATGTTTCTCATGGACTCCAGAAACTGCACAGGTCCCCCCCTATCACTTTATCCTCTCGCATCGATCTGGCGCAACCGCGTCTTCTTCTCTTCTTCCTCCTCCCGGTTCAAATCCACCCTTGCCTATGCATCAGAAGTGTTGACTCTCCTGTGGGCCCGGGGCTGCCTGACGTGTAGTGCGTGTGCATGGCAGCTAGGTCACGCATGGCAGCTCAGAGCACACGGGTGCATACAGAGGATGGTGCAGGTGCACGGCGTGCCGGTGGCCTCCGTTAGTGCGCAAAGGTGTTCGGTGGAATGCAGAGAGAAAAAGGCTATATAGACGATGACATGTGATCACTACATAAACACAACGGTCTACTCTAATTATGTGAATATTAGTTGCCACACCATTACTTAAAGGGGGCTCTACCTGTCATTTTTCATATATACCAAAGTATTAAAGTGGCTAAGTTAGCCTGCCTGAGATGAATCCGCAGTGTAATTTGGGGCGTCACAGCGCATTGACGCGTGTAATTGATTTTCAACATTTAGTTCTGGTTTTACTGCTCTTTGGCGATCGATGGGAGTCGCTAGATATTTCTGTGCGTTCCAGGCTAATCCCGTGCCTTTCCAGAAAAATCTCAACGGTCGGTCGCCCACGTCCTCCTCCCACCGTCCCACCTCCCCGCCCCCACACCATCGGGACAGGCCGCGGGCGCACCGTTGATGTGTTCGGACCGGTCGCGCCGGCAACTCGGACTCCTGGCTCTGTATCTGATACAATCGGGGGCGCTCATTTCTGCAGGTACTGCTCCTCCCTTCTCTGTGGACCATTCCCTTTCTCTCTGTAGAGTTGGCGAGCACTGAGGATGGAGAACAGGAAGCACCCACAGTGGGGCTTGGCGAGTGCGTATGCAGAATGGCGAGGCTGATCTGGCCACCCTTTCTCTCCTTTGCTCTCAATGTTTCTTTTGATGGTGGTCAAATGAGGTTCTTGATTTAGTCATTTAAATGCAGTGCCAAACTCATACAGTAGCTACGGTTCTAGCAAATTACAGGTTTCATGTGGTTTCAGTGTTTGTGTTTTTTGTTTTTCAGGAGTAGCGATGGCGATAGTTCTCTGTATGTATGATTAATGATTTGGTGCTACAATTGACAGGAGTCGGCGAACATTGTTGACCCCGTTTATGAACATAATTCTTCACTGAATGAACCAGTGGTTCTAGAGCACTCGATTGGGCAGTAAAAAGAGTAGATGCTTCGTCATTTGTCCAAGTTCATGGCTGGGTAGTGGGTACTCCCGCGCAAATTTTAGAGAACCTAGATGAATGAATGGGCTGAGTCAAATCACCCTGTTCTGTTTGTTCAGTGTACATGTGATTGTGCATTTTCAATCAACGTCTGAAGCAGGGTACGTGTGCGAAGATTCTTCCCTTTCTACTTTGTTTACAAGATGTGTTATTCCTGATAGTGATACCCACGAGTAGAACAATCAGTACCTAACAACTAATATCTACAGAGTCTGGCTTATCTTTCTTTCATAAATGGCACTTCCAGGTCAATGTTTACAGATTCATTTTCTATCAATAATCAAGTTATCATATGATGTATAGTAATATAAAATTAAGTAATGATGATAAAAAGATCTTTTGAGCCATCCCTAACAATAATGTGTAAACTGAAAATGGTGGGCGTCTTTTGCAGTTCTGCTTTTTTTTCTTTTTGGTTGTTGCGTCCCTCTTAATGAAGTACAAGCATTGAGTATATTTACTCTTATCAGTTAGTCTAGACAGCTAAACATGTCTTCAAACAGATAAACATGGCTTCATTTTGGCGGCCACTCAATCTACACTGGCATGGAAAGGCCCCACTTCTCTTCTGAGGAGTGGTATGTTCTCTTCATCTTTCTCTCTGTGTACTACTACTGCCCAGCAGCTGCACCAAAACGAGATGATTTATTGCAATTGCATAAATTATTTTTGTCCCTCCCTTACTAATTATAGTCCCTTTTACGTTCTTTTTTTCTGCGTCTCTTATTTACCCGGTGAACCTGCCTGAACTTAGAGAAGATTTTCAGTAGCCAACTTAGAAAATTTACACTCTACCTGTTCTTGCTATATCCATAAATCATCATGTTACCTATTTGATTTCATGTCAAGGGTAGGTAATTCATGCCATATTAACATGGATTCAGTGAGACTTTGGTAGTTAGTATTAGTTTGTCAAACTTTCATATTTGATGTGACCAAAATATGTACTGTAGTGAAGCCATTAGTCTAAATCTAATTGTAGATGTAGCGCTTTTATTCATACAAATTATTCCCAAAAGTCATTAAAACTATTGGAGTTTTCAGGTTAAATTCGAATGCTGCACCAAACACATTCATCTATTTGTAGACACCATACAACACAAGTTTTCCTATGATTTACAGGCATGCTAACTTGGATATCTATTTCAGTCACTAGGTCGTTCACTAACATTCCAGTTCCTGAGGTAGCAGCCATACGACAGAGGTAGCAAGTCATTCATCATTTTCATCTTTAGCTGTATCACTGCCATGCAAAGCCTACAAAAAAGGGCAACCCGGTGCATGTAAAGCCTACACTCTAATATATTGTTGTTTTAACTATCACTATGCTTGCTGAACTGCAACCCAATGATATCATGATGCAACATGGTTCCCATAATTGTTACTTCCTATTTTTTTTTCTTTTGTATTCTGCAGTATTAATAATACATCTATACATGTTTTGCCCCACTATAGCACGAAAGATATAAGCTGAAAAATGACTTATTATCAGGATTCAGATTACAGAAATCGTCTTCACAAGAGGCGGTACATGAGCTGTAAGCATTCGCCGGATAAATGGACGAGCATAAGGCGCACATACAACCTCTCTAGATGCTTAGTGGGCCTCTCCATCGTTTCTAGGAATTTTCAGCAAATGCTCCTTCTCTCTATACTGATTGGCAACCATCTTGCTAGGATTCAATTTTTTCCAATACAAATTCACATGTTTGCTAAATCACTTAGTCCCCGTAGTAAACATGTGTAGCTTGATTTTGAATTATGCTTTGAACACAAAGTTCATTAACGCTCCATTGCCCATGTATGCTATTCTTGCTTGGACCAGGGTTTCATACCTTTCAAATTAAATTTTAGTTTGATGTTCAGTTATTTACATGTTTATAGAATACCATCTTCCATGAAAAATGCTAGCTAACCTACTTTTCGGTGCTAAGTTTGATGATAAGGTTATCTGCATAAATATCAATCAATTCATATGTCAGAGCATGATATGATTTCTATATCCCTGATCAGTGACAAGTGCTTGACAAGGTGTTCTACGCCATTTTTTTTTGTGAGCCTGACAAAAACTTAGTCTTCATCATTTTATCCAAGTTTGAGGTGTATGGGCAAACATTAGTTCCGAATGCTTTTTACCACATGATCTCTTATAGTTTGTGGTTAGGCGACGATGTCATAAAGCTTGCAGTCTGGTGATTGAAGGCCATTCCTTCTGCATTATATTTCTTAGATTAAGAGTACTAGCATGCGGCTGCACAAGCATAAATAAGAAGGTACTAGAGTAACCATCATATATAGAAAGATGTAATATTAGCCAGGCCCTACACATCAAATATATATAAGATGCTAATTGTCATGTGACTTCTCCATTATACTTTCATATAGCAGGTTGCTCTCATTTCTCAGCAAGACACCAACTTTTACTTTACACACAATTCAGCTGGATGCTTACTTTTACCTCTTCTCTCTTACAGGATTATTGGTTCATTTTGTTTTGCACTTCATAAAATTGGAATAATTGCTTTCTACACATGTTCTCTATCAGGACATCATAAATGTGTGAATGTATAATAATCCAGGGCTACGGAACGGTAGTGATATAATTTTTACTCAGCTTTTCATCAATGTCAGCTATTGTATTTATACATAGAAAAAACACGAATTCTTAAAATACACTGACATATTCCACGGTCTAATTTACTATGTTTGGGGGTTGTATCTAAGATTTTAAATTGCCAATTTAGGCTCATGTGTTTACCATAGCTCCTTCCCCTGTTCCTGTCATTATCAAGTGTATATGTTAATTCAACATTTTATGAAGGCTTACCTGAATTCATGCATATCTATTTTCTATAATTACACTTTGTTCTGTTTTGGAAGTGTTCATCAGGTAAAAGCAAATTCTGTTATTTCGTACGGCAGCTATTTTTTCCCCTTCTACTAGATAATGGATCATCAACTGATATGTTTTCTGATCTGTTATGTTATAAAAGAATTTGATTCAAATGGAGAGCAGCTTCTGGCAACTTGACTACAGTCACTTTATTGTAGTACTACATGTTTTGGTTGGCAATTGTGTAAAACAACTGAAGTTGTAGATTTTGTTTACCAGCCTTGGACCTTCCTGTTGTGTACCAATATTCTATAAATGTTATGCCCGTTAAAAGCTCATCTATGTTGTCCAAGCTGCAGCATTAGCATATGACGGTAATCGTTTGCGCCGGAGCCATGGTCCACTACAGCAAGATACTCCAGTTTTCTTCTTTTTTCCTGCCCCTTTTCCAGTGAACTCTATAGAGAAGCATACTCATGCTTACAAAAAAGTTGGAAAAGTCCAAATAATTCTGAAATGCAAGGATCAACTGCCTGGAACTGCTAGGTAAATCCAAGCCACTGCCTTTTGTCTTCCATAAAAACAAAGAACAGACATACACGGGCTTCCTCATGGGCGCGGCGTGCCGGCGCGCCTTTGCCTGCTAGTGTCAAATTAAAGCGGCTAAACATGTGGCAGTTAAAATGAATAGTTACTGCATGCAAACAGTGACAACAATTGATTAGTATCTGACTGCCAGTGAACAGTGTTCGTGAACAATGAATAATGATTATCAGTGAACATTATTTTTAGAAATAAGGCAAACACATTTAATAACGTTATGAATGGTCATTCTCTGTGCAAAAAGTATTTTCATATGAAGAGTATTCTCAGAAAAAATACAAACAATTTTTTTAAATGAGATTTTTATACATCAAAGACAAGTGACCCTTCTATTAAGTTTGTGCACATTTTCACGCTGAGATGACATCTGAAAAGCTTGGTACAAATAAATAAAAAACATCAAAGTGTTAGCCATGGGGTCTTGTATGACTGACACATGTCCAATTAAATTTCTGGTTCACTCTTTGTTTCTTTAACACTATTTATTTTCGATTTTATAGTGTGTTTAGACCACTGAAAAATAGCACTATATAAAGTTATAGCATTCTGAGTAATGTCTCGCTAAATAAATTAGTGTATATGAGCGGCACGTGTTACCGACACGTGTCCAATTATTTTTCGGGTTCACTCTTTGTTTCTTTAACACTGTTTATTTCCGATTTTATAGTGTGTTTAGACCACTGAAAAAATATCACCCTATAGTGCTATAGCATTATGCGCAATGCCTCGCTAAATAAATCAGTATAAATGAGCAGCACGTGTGTTCGATTTCTCCTCTGATTCACTCTTGATTCTTTAACACAGTTAACTCCCGATTTTGTTGTGTGATTAGACCACTAAAAAAGCACGCTATAGCACCGCTAATAGCAAGCTATATCGTTTTGAGCAATTCCTCAAATAAATCAGTGTGTAATGTCTTGCTAATAGTGTATTTTAAAGGTAGCGCTATAACAGACTAATTTTTTCATTAGTTTAGACTAGACTAGATGTTTCTCATGGACTCCAGAAACTGCACAGGTCCCACCCTATCACTTTATCCTCTCGCATCGATCTGGCGCAACCGCGTCTTCTTCTCTTCTTCCTTCTCCCGGTTCAAATCCACCCATGCCTATGCATTAGAAGTGTCGACTCTCCCGTGGGCCCGGGGCTGCCTGACGTATAGTGCGTGTGCATGGCAGCTAGGTCACGCATGGCGGCTCAGAGCACACGGGTGCATGCAGAGGATGGTGCAGGTGCACGGCGTGCCGGTGGCCTCCGTTAGTGCGCATAAGGTGTTCGATGGAATGCAGAGAGAAAAAGGGTATATAGACGATGACATGTGTCACTACATAAACACAACGGTCTACTCTAATTGTGTGAATATTAGTTGTCACACCATTATTTACAGTGGGCTCTACCTGTCATTTTTCATGTCAAAACGCGTTCAAATCTACCATGGCAGCAGAGCATCGCATGCTCCTGACCTCGCCCACTCAACCGCGCCTACCCTGGCTAGCTATGGGGGCCAGCGGCCGCCGGCATGGATTTCTTGGGATGGACTGTGTAGTATCATATCATCCTCACACCCGACCTCACCATGACACACTCTCTGCCAAATCTTCTTTCCTCACCATTCTCCGGTACCTGGCAACCCTCCGCCGACCCCCGCCGGTTTCTCCTACCTCGCCAACCTTACCTTCGTTGTCTGCTTGACTCCCAGGTTCCAGCGCCTTGCCTCGACAACTTCCACCTTGCCGACCACCTCCACTACATTACGACGGGCGCGTCCTCGACTTCAACCGGTAACCACCTCCTCCTATTTGACCAAATGCGACTTCTTTTTCTCGCTGCGACCTGCGACCCAAACTTCCTATGTGTTTTGGTGCAAGTAATGTTTGGTCAGTTTCAGAGGCTGCAATTTTTTAGATTTTGTAGGATATACATTTAAATGCGTTGCTTTCCTAAGAAAGAAGGCATGCACACATATTGAATTTGAGGCTTATTCCTTGTGGAATGAGTACTGATAGTTGATAGTTTATAGTTAGCATACAGAGGTTGCTTGGCTAACATAACAATTTTATCATCTTAAAAAGGTTGCCAAATATTGCACCAATGAATGTTCATGAGCAAACTTTGATAGTACTGCTTGTGGTATTGGCAAATTGTGTGGTGATTATATTTGATTAATGCTTCTACCCATTCAAAGGCTTTGCATATGTACGTTTGATTGGTAATAGCAGGCTTTGTTGAAATACATAAAGAACTCAAAAATAACTTTCATTTTTTTCGAGCACCTGTTTTCATGGCCATCTAATGTTTATCTCTAATATCAAGTATAAGGTGACGATATTCATTTGTGTGCACACTTAGGCTACTATTTGAGAAAATTGATGATTTAAGTCTACATGTTAGTTCACACAAATTCGAGTCATCAATTTGAGTCTACATGTTAGTTCACACCTCCTACAAAGTGAAGACTCAAATATATGCAGCTAATGATTTTGCTTATGTTGCCTGTTTGTAGCTCAAACTAAATAAACATGCATTTGTTATTAGCTTATATATGCTGAGATAGGCATTAACAAAATTATACTATTATCTCATCCTTCTCATTTATTTTCCAAATTTTTAGAACAGTCATCTTATGTTTCTGTTTGTGTCTAATGTCATTGTGTTTTTCTTATATTGATCTTCCGGATAAATCCCATCAGACTTTGCTCTACATTTAACATGCGAGTAAATAACCAACCCTTGCTTCGTTTTGTTTTTTCTAATTCTTTTGAGAATGCTCAAACTTTTCAGTGTAAAATCACATTGCTTGCGAAAATATTGACCGGGCACTCAAAATTATTTAGATTACTCATATCTTGGATAAATTTCCAAATGTAAGTTGTGTTTTTTTAGCTTTGTTTGATTATGATAAAAGAAAGGAATCTCATGATACATGATAGACATATATAAGGACGGAATCCTGCGAATTCCTTTAAAATTCGTCACTCGGTTTGGAACTATAACATACATTAACCATTGCACTAAATATGCTTCGTACCTTGCTCTATGTTTTATGCTAACGCAACAGTTCAATGGGAGTTCGATTAATTAGTACTCGGAATCCCAGTTTCAATCACACAATTTGTTAGGCGGAAGGGACAACAAAACGCATGCTCCAACATAGAAAGAAAGAAGCATGGCACTACTACTATGAGCCATGCGAGGTTGATGAAGGGCAATACTCACATTCATCGTTGATCAACTGAGCACAAATTTGAGTCAAAACTAGATGCTCTTCTGGCGCATCAATTTTTCCCACTTCAGCTACTTCATGGTTTTCTTTTTTCTTTCGAGGGATCTGGTTGAATAAGGATTGAGATAAATATGTGAGCTTCATTTCATTAAGGATTGGAATGAGTATTGGAGCACCGTTTAATTCCCGCATACAACAAAGAAAACCTTATGTAATAAGAGAAGTTATGACTACTTGAGGTTATACACGGTGTAGTAAATGTATTGTATACTTGGCCGTATGTTTTAGTTCAAATGCATGAAAGGCTCGTGATCTCATCTTCTGAATGCAGAAATTGAAATGAAAGGAAGGTTCATGACATGATGTTTTGAACATAGTGTTCTCTTCTGTACAAAGGAGTTCATCATCGATGCTTGCTAGCTTTACCATGCATGGTCTAAGGGACCAGATAATGTTCTACTAATTGTTACCGTGTTACCTGATCATCATATCAAGTGAAAGCTTAAAATATGAGAAATACTTGGCATCTCCGCTTTAGTTGAGGTTTTGTGTCCATGACGGCCACGGTTTCCTCTCCACCGTCCAGCGCAGAGTCCTTCCTCGCCCCGGGTGCTTTCTGAAACGAACTTCCTCTCCCGAGTACACCCCGGGCGCTCCAGCCCGACCCAACGCGGCTCTAAAATCTCTCTCTACCACCGCCTTTCCGTTCCCGTTCCCGTTGCCGTCCCACCTCATCGTGACGCCGAGTACCTGCTAGCAGTCTCCGCTACTTCATCCGCCGCCGCCGCCGCGGAGCCGGGAGGCGAGGGTCGAGGCCGATGTGGGGGCTGTCGGCGGGGACGCTGCTGAAGCCGGTGTGCAGGTGGCTGCTGAAGCGGCTCGGGGACCTCACCCTGGGCGACCTCGACCTCGACCAGTTGGACCTCCAGGTCACCCGCGGCACGCTCCAACTCTCCGACCTCGCGCTCAACGCCGACTTCATCAACGCCAAGGTGCGCATCGCATGGGTTTAGTTAGGGCTTTGCGCGCACGTGTTCGATTAGACGCCCCTTCCTTTGATTGGTGGATGAATTCGGTTTTATGTTGTTCTGATTGCAATTGGGCGCTGGTGCAATCGGTTAGGCTCGCTTTTGTTGTTGTTGGAATGTCGGGCCAGGCTCTGGGGATTTCAGCGCTAGGGTGAAGAATTGGCTACAAGTCTACCATGTTTGGTGACTTCGTAGTAAACGTTGTAATAATTAGGCTGCAATATTTGCATATACTATGATGCAGAGGCCGGGGGTAATAAAATCTTCCATTGTCTAAAAAAGAGTGTTAGCTCTGGGAGTCGGACTAACTTGAAATATGCCGCATTTGCTCTGACCGAGCTGCATTCCGTGGTGTTTAATTTTGTCCTTCAAACCTGACTTGCTGTGGCACTTACTACCGGGCATACTCTATCTTATGCGTGTGCACTTGCCCCAGTGACAAACCTGCATTTTCCACCTGCTGTAGTTCACAAGCATAACACCACTGCCTATATGCTACATTTGATCACTCGTAGTTGTTGAATTCTAAGTTATGCTGCCAACTTATAGTCTGTTAGATTTTAGACTGTTAATTTTTTGTTTACACTCTTCTCCTTACGTATCTTGTGGCTAACTTTATTTTCTATTTCAGCTATCAGGATCTCCTATCACAGTTAAAGAAGGATCTATAAAATCCCTGCTAGTTAAATTACCTTTACAGTTAAGGAGTTGGAAGATTGAGATCGTAGTGGAAGGGTTGGAGTTTGTACTTGCACCATCTGTTGCTAGTGAAGCCCCACCTGTAGATACTGAGTGCTCTGTTTCTGCTGGTAATAGTGATACAGAGGCAAGATCGGCTGAGACCAAGAGGAATGAACCTGATAGTAATCCCTGCTCTACTTCTGCATCTCGAGATGTGGACGATGGTGTGAAGAGAATAGCCAACGCCGTCAAGCAATTTCTTACAAGATTTAATATCAAGTTGAAAAATATGTATGTGGTATTTGATCCTCAAAGCATTTTGGATAAAAGGGCCTTGGAATTTAATCGGTCGCTAGTTTTCCGAACTAAAGAGATACAGTGTGGAACCAATCTTTCAACAGACGGCCCGGTCAAATTGAATAACTTGGTAACATTCCAAGAGGTGGTCATTGAGTTTTTGAAGATGGATGATGTTGATGCAAATCTTCAGAACGATCTGGATAGAGGAACAGCTGACATTTGATCAAATCATAGTACTACTGCGGTCTTGACAGGTCCCATTGGTGGATTGTCAGGAACATTGAACTTAAGCATCCCATGGAATAGTGGATGCTTGAACTTTCAAAAAATTGATGCAGACATATCTGTTGATTCATTAGAATTGCAGTTACAGATGAGCAGTATCCAATGGTTCATGGATGTATATGATTCTCTTTGTAGGAACTCGGCCGATGAACATAATTGTGTACATAGTACTGCAGATATGTCTATGAACGCCTCCAGAGCTTCCTTATGTGCATCCACATCAAGCTCTTCGAAATCAGGTTCAGCCTCTGCGATAGCTACCGAAAAAGGCTTTCGCCCCGCTTTATAAATAAAGCAACCACCGAGCACAAAGTCAACATGGTACCATCCGAACAACACACACACACAACGCCACCGCAGGCAAGGTCCAACACACAGGCACATAAACACTACACGGGTTCAGCTGTGGGCACAGCACAACAAGCCCAACACAGACACAAGGCACGCACAACACATAAACGGCGGTGGCGAGGTAGAGAAGATCTAATCCGGCTCCGGTGGTGGTGGGGGAAGTGGTGGAGCCATCCGGAGAGCCATCGCGCGAAGCTGGGTGATGATGGAGGTGATGGCGTCTCTCTCCCTGGGGCGGCTAAGCGGCCGCCAAAGCTGCAAGTAACCAGACCATTTGAACAAAGCGTCAGTAGCGCGACGAAGAGGGATACGCTGAATCACAAGCTTATTCCTAACAGTCCACAGCGTCCAGGCTAGCACACCGATGGTCAACCACCTAATGTGGCGAGACGAGGGTGGTAACGCCTGGAGTTCGGCGAAGAGAGCGGGGAAGTTGTTGTGGTCCCAGCTTCCACCCACTATTTCGCGAAAACAGCTCCAGAGGAACTGCGCGGACACACAGGTGAAGAAGATATGGTTTGAATCCTCTTCAGGCCCGCAGAGCGGGCAACGCCCATTACCAGGGCCGTTGCGTTTCAGGACCTCCACGCCGGACGGGAGGCGGCCGCGAATCCATTGCCACAAGAAGATCCTAATCTTCAAGGGGAGCCGGATCTCCCAGATGGTGGTGAGAGCCTCAGGACCCGGCGAGGGGGCTATAGCCTGGTAGAGAGATTTAGAGGAGAATTGCCCAGATGGCTCTAGTCGCCACCTGGTGCGGTCATCTCCCATATCAAGATCAGGCTCGTGCAGAGCGATGCAGTCGAGCAAGTCCTGCCAATCAGCATTCTCCGCCGGTCCAAATGGTCTCCGGAACGCGAGTTGCCCTAAGTCAATAAGGGCCACCGTGACAGAAATCCGCGGATCTACCGCGATGGTGAACAGGTCAGGAAAGCGAGCCGCGAAGGGGGTGTCCCCAGCCCATCTATCGAACCAGAACAGCGTGGCGGTGCCAGATCCAACCGCAATCGAGGTCCCGATGCGGAGGACTGGGAGGAGCTGTATGATGGATTGCCAGAACTGGGAGCCACCGGACCGCTGGCAGAAGGCGAGTGGCTGGCCACGGAGGTATTTTCACAGAGAGCATTTGCGATAGCTAGCGGGGATAGTTCTTCAACTGTCTCTGAAATGTCTTGTCTTATGAACATCCCAACTTACCAAGCAGCATCGGGCATGAGTTGTTAGAATGTTTATCTGCATCTGTAGTATGCAGCCTGGGATTTAATGACAAATACACCAATCTTCTTATTTGAACTTATTGTAAGTTTTCCATGTTTTTGTCTTTGTTTAAGTTCTTGTAAGAATTTATCTCTTGTTGAGTTTGTTTGCTTTTACATTTCTTAAGGGAAGCAGGTCATTTCAGAAAAAATATATATAATTACACTGGCCTAATTCTATTACTAACTTGTTGTTCTCCATTTTTGACAGCATCAGTCAGTTCTTTGAATGCTTTGAGGAACTGAGGAGCTCTCATACTAATTTAGGAAATAGTGGCATATGGGACTGGACGTGTTCGGTATTCAACGCAATTACTTTTGCATCCGCATTAGCTTCTGGATCTGATCAAGTCCCTAAAGGTATCCGTTTGTACTTTGTTGTACATCTTTTCAGTTTTCTGTTGGTTAGACATATTATCCACTCTACCTGCATGAAGCATGAAATACTTACATTGTTGTCAATTTATGCTCTCTATTCTACTTAGTTATCAATTAGTGATACTCTTTCTTGCGGATTGAGTTATCTACTAGTATTAACTTTGCTCCTTCTGATACCATTTGCTTTTACTCTTGATTTTATTGAACACCATCCATATTTAGTTGAATTGTGTTCCACACTTCCAAGAAAAAATATTATGCCTTTGCTTTTTTGATGAGAATAAGAAATATTGTACCGGCTAGCATCTGAATAGATATGATGATGGGACATATTGCTGACCCCTCAGTAATATGATGGTGCTGTTTCGTAACAGTATTTTTTAATTAACTGGGACATCTGGTTTGTTAGTTCCGTCTCTGCCCTACTAACTGATAACCAAATTTGAGCAAGTACCAAATTGAACGAACTTTAATATTGGAATTTGCCGAAAACCCAACTACTCTCAGATCTCGAGTTTATGCTGGCTTATGATCAACAGCAGACCTGTTAGACAGCTCTAAGATCACCTCCTTCTGATATCCGTACTTGTGATTCATGAATAAGAAACAGCTTCCTTCAATTCTCTTTCCACGGTGGTTAATGTTGCAATTTCTGGTGTTAAACCAAGTGGCTGTAGTGCTTTACTTTTTGTCCATTTAACTTTTATATATGTATATCATGGCATTACTTATTTTAGTTTTTTTTCCTAACAGAAACACTGATTGAGAAAACCTTACGGGCTTCCGTTGCTCAGATAGGCATTATTCTTTTGTTCAGTGATGAAATGGATACTGGCAGTTCCAGTATTCCTCTGAGTCTCGTCAAAGATATGAGAAGTTCGGAAATGTTTTCAAGCTGCCTTTCTCCTGCTCATTTTGAGCGATCGATGATATCTCCTGCTACTGCTTCCAGTTTAAGTATGCATCATCTTGAATACAAGTGTCATAACATTCATCTTGACCTTGAGGTATGGTCTGCCACCAACAGCATTGTTCTTAGTTAATACATCATTTGAAGTGTCATGAAGCTTGATACTAATAATTTTTCTTCATATCTGCAGACATATCCGAAAAAACTTGAGGTTGAAAGCATCGATTGGCCACATGAGGCTCGATGAATACTACAGCACTGAAAAGCATGATTCAGATCACACACCCGTTAGTGCTCCTTTCTTAAATAGTGATTATTGCCATGAAGTTCAAGCTGCTCTCCCTTCATTCCCGTTTGCTGCTCAAGATTACTGGGTGGAGTCATCTGGATACTCTTCGAACAATTCAAGTAAACTAGCTAAGGTTGAATTGCTTAAAACATTTGGTGATTCCACATTCCATTATGATGTTAGTAGCACAGATCGAGGTGGCAACTCAGTAAGCTCAACTTCACTGTCAATCTGTTTGGCTCCATTAGTTTGGTGGGTGCATTTCCATACAGTACACATTCTACTGAATTTTATCAGTAAAATTGAGTCTGATGTGGTGCACGGAGAGCATAAACTCCATATGCGTGGTGATACAGGAAACAGTAAGTTGACCACCAAAACTAATATTTCACCGAGTGGGAGTCTAAAGGTTCAGATGGCTCTCTCACCTTCAAGAGCCATCATTTGCTTTCCTACTGAGTCCCCATGGGATTTAAGCCGCCCATCCATCCTGGATACATTCCTTGTCATTGACCGCACATCATCTCTGGACCCAGGGGAAGCTTTGTCTCCATTCCGAAAGGAAATGCCTAATGATGCTCATTCCGGCATACCATCTACCTCACTCCATTTGGCTGCTGGGAACTTCGACATCTATTTGCTTAGACCGATGAGCTATGAATTGGATGACAGAAGCCGTTCTTTGAGTAGGCAAACTTTTTTTGCTCTGAAGATTATCTCAGTCACTAGTTACAACTGTGGCGACTCTAGTATTACGATGATCTGGAGAAAATACCCTGTAACTGACCCTGAGATGGTTAGTAAAGCTTGGAGTTTGCCAAATCTGCATGACCAAAAGATTACTCAGGGAGAAAGGGGCAATTTTGCTGGTGTTTCCTCTTATACAACCTCACAGGATCTCGAGAAGTCGAGTTATAGTATACGCCAGGAGCTCCTTCAGAGCACTGAGTGCTTTCTGCATATTAAACTTTCTTCAGTTTCAGTTCATCTCAATAAGAAGGATTGTGGATTACTGAATCAGCTACTAGATTGCATTCTCAGCGGGCTGTCTGATGGTGCAACGAGCAGCTCTGAAAGTGGAAGGGACAAATCTATGCCTATCAATGATGTTGCCATCCAATCAGCTATCACTTTTGAATGCAGCTTTTTGGATATTTGTACTGAATTAAATGAAACTGTGGTAGTTGGTCCTTTGCTGCAGACAGAACTAGAAGGTTCCTGGAATTGTTTTAAGCTGTCCATTTCAAAAATTTCCCTGTGCTCTTTTTCTAATGTAGGCGGAATCAATAATGCCAGTTTTCTTTGGGTGAATCATGGTGAAGGTGAGCTTTGGGGTTCTATTACTGATACAAAAGATAAAACCTATGCCGAAAGCAAAGTTTTTCTCCTAGTTGTCTGTAAGGACTCTGCTAATATGCGAGGTGATGGCGAAGGAAACAATGCACTATCTTTTGGAACTTCTGGCTGTTCTGTGACCCACATCAGGAACCCAAATCTACAAGAGAACTATACTTCTGCCAGTTTTCGTTCTGGGACAATTGTGGCACCTGGTGGACGCAAGGATTGGATCAATGCAATGTGCCTGCTGTTTAATGCAGGTTCACGCGGAACTGAACAGTCCAATAACAGCAGAACAGATGATAATTCATCTCCTGGTGACCGGTCATCTTTTTTTCTTGAGTTGGTTGATGTTGCTGTGAGCTATGAATCTCATGTAAAAACTGCCACCTTCAGCGCTGAAGCTCCTGATTGCAAGTCTTTTTCATGCATTTTAGCTGCATCATCGTTTAAACTTCACAGTATATCTGCACCAGACTCTGCAGCTACAGATTTTGATATCCAGCTGCGAGATCTCGGGCTTTTCATCTGTGAATCATTTGGTTCCAAAAATGCCACCTGCGGTTATGGTGTTGATTATCTTTGTAAAATGGGTTACACTAAGATTGCCCGTGACACGTTCATTGAAGCTGCTCTAAGAATTGACACTTCCTTTTGGAAGCTTGAAATATCAGATTCACAATTTGATATTGGTACACGTCGTGATACAACACATGGTCTTATTTGTTTGTGTTCCCAACTCCAGAATCTATATGCTCCAGACATGCGTGATGCTTTAGTTCATCTACAATCTAGGTGGAATAGTGTCCAGCAAGCAAACAACTATAATATGGCCAGTGATGCATCAGACAAGTCAGAGAGCAGCATTGACAACTTGGCATATTCTGGAGAGTGCTTATCAGATGGACTACTTGATGATATAATTGAGAATGCTTTTTACACAGACCAGGACTACAAAGCCTACAATTTTTCTAGCAGAAATTGTCACAACTCACCAAGTAGCAATGGAATGGATGTTTGAGTCTGAGTCGCCCACCCCTGGGGCAACTGACGTCAGTGTTTCACACATTTTGTTTGGATCATCATTAGCTACTCCAAAAGTCAATACTACTGAAATACCATTGAAACAGGACTCCTGTCATGAACAAATTATTGACTCTTATTATATGCCTGACCTTCTACAGACATCATCATCAACTCTATGTAATGTAGGACATCAATGTATATCTGTTGATGATGCTTATAAAACCATGGAATTTGAAGATGGTGGATGGTATAACAGTATTCCCTTGACAATAGTTGAGAGTCATGTTCCGGAAAGGAACAACCCACAAGGAGGGCATGTGGCCCGCCAAGAAGGGAAGCCTACTGTTTGCAGCTTGAATTATGAGGAATCTTGTTATTTGAAAGGAAAGGTTATAATTCATGATGTAAATGTCAATTGGCGAATGTATGCTGGAGATGACTGGTCATTAGATCAGGAAGATGTAAATAGCTTCTCATGCTCAGGTCGAAGGGATATGAGCTCTTCCTTAGAATTTCTTATCTCGGGGCTTGGTGTACAGTTTGATATGTATCCAGATGGGGGTGTTTCTGTTTCTAAGTAATCTATCTCTGCACGAGATGTAAATCTTTGTGACCAAAGGGTGGATGCTCCATGGAAAATGGTACGTCTTTTTGTGGCTAAAATTACGTAAAGCATCTGCCTTTATCACTGGGCTAATGGTTTTGACTCTTCTGGTCCTTCTAAAAGGTTCTTGGCTGCTACGACTCAGATTACCCAAGAGAATCTTGTTCTAGTGCATTCACGTTAGGACTGGAGTCTGTAAAGCCCGAGCCACATACTCCTTTGGAAGATTACAGGTAAATGAAGGCGTATGCACTGAATTAGTTTTCTTGCTTATGTTAACCATGGAGTTTGAAAGTTTGCTCTGTACTTAATAGATTCAAATTGTTAAAGAATACACAGTACTGTAAGGATGCCTCATCTATATCATCCACATTTGCTGACCTATAAAGAACTTATGTATTGGTTGCGGATCATTACTAGAACAAGTCCTAATAGAATTGGCTAAAAATGGAAGATGGTGAGTCTCACAGCTAAATAGTAGAGACACACTTTATGTAGTAAATGGATCTAATCTGGTGTCTTTTTTTGTACAATCCAGTATTGAGGTTGCTTCATGCGTGTAGTTATGGAAATTTATGAACTAATATTTTCTATGTAATGTGGACATCTCGATTACACCATAAGGTCCAAAAGTTAGTGCGATGGCAGGCTTTAGGTTGCTTTAACAATATTGAGTTTTAGACGCAAAACACATTCGTGATGGCATGCCTGAATTCGAAATTCATGCCTATATGGTTGTTGGTGACAAGACTCTTGCTGTTGGCCTTAGTCATTAACACTAATTTTGTGTATGTGCCGTATTTGAATGCTGAGCTTTAATTACCAAGTATCATTGAATTAAGTGCTGGCTGTTACCCATCGCTTCCTTCCGACACCTTATATGCGCACCCAGTATGATGACTGACCGTCTTCTCTTGCACCTAATCTTTTCAGATTGTGCCTTGAGATTTTGCCTCTTCAATTGCATCTTGATCAAGGGCAGCTTAAGTTCCTCATGTGTTTCTTTCAGAATGACTCTTGTAACAACAGCTCTCATTTGCCTTGCAAAAATGATATTGTTCATATAGAGAGCATAACCTATGGAAGCAATACAGTTCTGGATGAGGCATTACTTCCGTTCTTTCAGGTACTTTGGAGACTAAAACAAAGATCCTCTTGATTTTTGTTTATCATTCACTGGACTTGATATGGTTTACGTGAGAACTTTTTGCACTAACTAAACATGACTAAAAATTCTGCACGTGTAATCTTGCAAAATAAAATAAAATCTGCACGTGTAGCAGAACATATTTTTACTGGTAGGCAGCAGGGTTCTTTATGTTTAGTAGGAAGCATTGCGATCTGATTTTTTTCTTTTTCTGATGCCAGAAATTTGATGTCAAACCTATTGTTCTGCACATCAATTATATCCCTCGTCAGTTTGATCCTGTTGCACTAGGCAAAGGAAATTATGCAGAACTTCTCAACATCCTTCCATTGAAGGTAAACTGTTGTTGAAAAAAATACTCCAGAAGCAATCAATCTGTTGATAGGCAATCCTAATGAAGTTTCTTCTGCAGGGAATCGATTTGAAGCTTAAACATGTTTCTGCAATGGGGGTGTATGGGTGGAATAGTATTTGTGAAACAGTTGGTGCAGAGTGGTTGGAGGACATATCTAAAAATCAGGTTATGATCTCCCCATGCTCATCTGTACATTTAGACATGCTTTTTGTTGCGTATGGAAACATATACAAACTTAACCTGGGAAAATATTATGAGAGAAATAGAGTTTGAAATATGTGCAGCTCCATATGTATCCCAGTAGTAAAGACCCGGAGGGAATGAGCTCCTCACATCGATTAGCGAACGTGGACTGTCCGATCGATTTCCCTGTCCAATACTGGCCGTCTGATCTCGGACCAGATTGCTATGGGCTGCCGGATCTTTACCGCGATCGTGCTCGGCCGTCGGATAAAATTCCAATTGCATCAATATGTAAATATTGTGCCCCCACCGGGGCATTTTCGTCACTTCGCTTCTTGGGCCAGGAGGCGATAGACATACGCGACCGCAGCCGCCTTCTGCCCTCGCTCCTCACTTCCCCCCACTCACGAACCCTAGCTTCTCTCTGCCGCCGCCGCCGCCGCTCGGTCCGGATTTGGAGCTGACGTGCTCGCCTCGCCTCAGGTCCGTCGTCCCGCACTCTTCTCCATCCATCCTTCCTCTTCTCGCGGCCGTTCCTCACGGCTAGGCTGATTTCGTGCTCGTGCTGCAGTTGGTTCCGGATTTGGCCGCACGCTCGCGTCCGTCGTCCGTCGTTTGCTCGGTCGTCGCCATGGGAAAGGTTCATTCTTCTTTCTTTGTTAGTCCTTTCGTTTTTCCTGCTCGCTGTGCGTCCGTGCGTGGCTCATCCCGTGGTTGTTCTTTGCGGATGAACAAGGAGGTGGTTAGGGTTTGGTGCGAGGGTTTGTTCCTTCTTCGGATTTGGCCGTGCTTGGTCCTGCTTTTCTGTTTCAGGTGCGGATCTGAACCATCCACATATGCGTTTATTTTTGTTGATTCTTTAACTGTCCGCTGTTGCCGTTGCATGGTTGACTGGTTTGGGTATGTAAGATTACAATCAAACTGAACTATAACAATTTATACAGCATAATTAGGTATCAAACTGATTATGTATTCACGTGAAGACTATGCAAGGCAAATGGATGTACAGGCGTTACATATGTTCAGGTTTAGGAGATTTACCATGACAGCTTGTGACAGATGCAAAACATGGATGCTAGCAAGTGTGATTGGATGATGGTTGTGAGCTGTGTGCACTCGGTTGCTGTTGTTTTATCTCAGGTGGTGTGTTGTAAAATCAAGCACTAAACAATTGGCAGTATCTTTTAAAATCTTGGGTGTTGTTATTTCTAATGTGTAAGATTGGTTGTACAGCATTCGTGGTTTGTGTTGTTCGGCACATAACTCGCTCCTCATTGTAAAATGATGATGGTCTGTGATGTGTTGTCCTGCACATCACTAAGTAATGATGCATTTCTGTGGGAAGCTTCTGATAAACTGTAATTATGCTTGGTGTTATGTGCCAGGTTCGTCGCTGCAGTTGTTGTGGTGTCTCTGGCTGTTATTCATTCCCAGTGAAACGTTTCGCCTAGCTCTCAGGTGCTTTTCTTCTACCTTTTTTATGTTACTGTTATTACTGTCTTAGACTTTGCCGTGTCAGCTCCCTTTAATTTTGCATGTTGATCATGGTGGGGTCTATTTTTGGGCACTACCTACTGGCTGACCGGTTCTAAGTTTTGGTTTTGGGGTGCTTTCTAGCTTTTTTGTGTGAGTGGCCTTATTCTAGGTTATATTTTGTGGGTGGCAGGATGTTTGCTGTGAGTTGTTCGTATATGCATCTATTGGATGTGGTTGCCACCCGGTGTTCGTTGCCATTCCATTCGTACTTGAGAGAGATAATGGATGATGGGGTCATGCTCGGAGGAGTTGAGCTCGAGTTTGATGTGACCGGAAGCGATTCCGGGAGCATGAGGAGGTTTTTTTGGGCTCAAGATGGTGTGGATTTTTTCTCTCTTTACGAGAAGGCTGCTTTCCAGGCCATTTGCTTTTTACAGAGTTTGTATGGGTTTGTGATTCTGGACTATAATTTTGAGTGTATGTCAACTTACAGGGAGCTTGCTCGCTCTGCAGTTCTTTTAGCTGCAACGATGGTTAGGTCTGCGATGCCTGTTGGTTGTGCCGATGCCCCTGCTGCTGTGACTGACCATGATGTCCTTTTGCAGCGGCAGATGTTGCACGCCAGATTGGTCTCGACGGCGTGCAATATTTAGTTTTTATTTATATTGTGTGAGTTGTTTCTATTTCTTTCGTTTTCCATTGCTCCTAAAATGTACATCGGAGTTGGTGTGGCTGTATTCAGATAAATGAACTGCTCTCTAGACATTATTTGTATTTGTTATGTACCTACTTAATCATCGTTATGTTCATCGTTGCTACTTTAACCACCGTTTTCTAATTGTCATACTGAGATCATGCTGGATTGTACGAGATGTGTGTATGTGGCTTTTTAACCATCATGTTCTCTGGACTTGGGTTCTGCTTAGGATGTATTTTTAGGTCTCCAATGGCTCCTGGCCGTGGACCGGGCCGTGGCCGTGCCGCTGCTGATGGCCCTGCCCGTGGAAGCGGGCGCGGGCGTGCCGCTGCTGATGGCCCTGCCCGTGGAAGGGGGCGAGGGCGTGCCGCTGCTGATGGCCCTGCCCGTGGAAGGGGGCGAGGGCGTGCCGCTCCTGATGGCCCTGCCCGTGGAAGGGGGTGAGGGCGTGCCGCTGCTGATGGTCCTGCCCGTGGAAGGGGGCGCGGGCGTGCCGTTGCTGATGGTCATGCCCGTGGAAGGGGGCGAGGGCGTGCCGCTCCTGATGGCCCTGCCCGTGGAAGGGGGCGTGGGCGTAGTAGGGTTGGTGGCACATTTCCTTCCCCTCCTAGAATTCCTCTTGCTCCTCCTGTCATTCGGCCGCGTTATGTGCCCTGTGCCCCACCTGGGCTCGAGAATCGCAAACGTAAACGTGAGTTGCAGCTACCTGATCCCGCTTAGTAATATAGACCCTTGGCCTTGTGATAGCATCTGATGTTGTTCTTGTGTTCCCTGGCCAATGTTTAGGAGATGGTTGGTTGAGTGCGGACTTTTGGCGGGTGACCTCCATGGAGGTGGTTATTTTAAAAAATTCGATAATCACATTTTGGAGTTTCAAAAAAATCTGAAAAAAGTTCTACACATTCATATGGATGTATTCTACATGTGTATAAAACCTGACGATAAAATAGGTTATGATGAGAGCTACACAAAAAAGAGAAATCCTGAATTTCTAATAGTGAACAGTGTTTGTACTGTTCATCAGTTTCAAAACGCGATTTTGTCTTTTTTGTGTAGCTCTCACCATAATATATATCATCTTAAAAAATTGCACGCATGTAGAATGCATCCATATGAACATGTATGATTTTTTTCAGATATTTTTGAAACTTCAAAATGTGATTTTTGATTTTTTTTAAATAACCACCCCATGGAGGTCACCCACCATTGGCATTTTTTGATGGTTGGTTACCCTATGTGAGTGAGGTTGAGGCGGCGTCGAACCGCAGGAAGCGCAAGGCTATTAGAAAGCTGCGCCATTCTGGATTTGAAGGTCTATTCGTTTTCCAATTGCTTAGCTCAGTCTTAGACCCACATGGACTTATTAGTTTTGTCTGTCATGCTAGACCATATTGTTATGGGCCATTTGCCGAAAGACTGGCGTGGTTTCGATCATGCATTTGCTGAGTCGCTTAAAGGTATCATTGTCCTTGGATTTGTTTGTTGCCTTGTATTTGCCTTGTGCTTTATGATTGGTGTTTGTTTTTCATTGGGGCTATTAGCTTCATATGCAGATGTACCGTACCTTGGTACACCAGATTATATCTGTGGATATTGTGGTGCTTCTTTCTGGTACGAGGAGAGGGTACAGGGAAAATCATCGTATACAAAACGTAAGATTGTCTACAATCTTTGTTGCAAAGGTGGTCAGGTTTCTATCCCTCCTTTCAAGGAGCCCCCGGCTTTTCTCCGGGAGCTTCTCCATTTTGATGGAACTTCTCGTGCCAAGAAATTCCTCCGAAATATACGTCAATACAATTGTATGTTCGCCTTCACTTCGATGGGTGCTACTATTGATCGTTCGCTGAATGCTTCTCGGGGTCCCAAGGTCTTTAAAATTAGTGGCTAGGTGTCTCATTGCATAGGTTCTCTCTTGCCAAAAGACCCTAACACTCCTAAATTTGCCGAGCTTTATATGTATGATCCAGCGAATGAGATTGCCCATAGGATGCGTGCTTTAAATCCGGATGATAAGCCTGTGGACCAAATAGATGAGGATATAGTGGTTGGCCTGAGAGATATGCTTAATGAGTTCAATCCATTGGTACAGAAATTTAGAGAGGCAAGTAAAATCATAGAAGATAGTGGCGATGAGCCTATGGAAGAAATTTCCATACGAATCATTGGTCCTTCCGATGGTGATGGCCCACAGTTCAGTTTGCCCACGTCTGCGGGGCTTGCTGCTTTGATTGTGGGTGACCTTACTGTTGAAACCTCCGCACGTGATACAATTATTTCCAGCCGTTCGGAAGGCCTGCAACAAATCTCTTCTCTTAAACCTACCTTTATGCCTTTGCAGTATCCACTGCTTTTTCCGCGTGTGGAAATGGGGTTTCAGATAGATGTTCCTTATTTGTCTGTTCAGATAGCTGATGATATCGATGTGCCTGGTAGTACTGGGAATGTTGGTACGTCTCCTGGTTCATCGCCAGTTGCTGCTCCTGGTAGTGCACCTACTAAAAATACGCGTAGAAAGATGACCATGCAGGATTACTATCGTTATGTATGCCATTACAGAGGTGACCAGCCAAACCCATTCTTGTGTTATGGTCTATTGTCGTCCCAGGCTGTTGTTGATGCACGAGCTTGCATTGACGAAAACAGACTATGGTACATACTGAGAAACCAGGATAAACTTAGATCTGAGCATATGCAGGGCATCACCGATGCCGTTGGTGGTGGTTGTGTTGATGGTGCGACTCTAGGTAAAAGGATTATCCTGCCTTCGAGCCACACCGGTGGTCGTCGTTACTTTCAAGAGAACTTTCAGGATGGCCTTGCCATATGCCGGGTGCACGGTGCACCTGACATATTCACCACTTTCACCTGCAACCCCAAGTGGCCAGAAATTACACAGACGCTAGAACCGGGACAAAAACCACATGACAGGGCAGATATTGTTGTCAGGGTTTACCACATGAAGCTGATTGAGTATCTCCATGATATTACGTCCGGAAAAGCCTTTGGAAAAGTAAAGGCTGGTACTACATTTTGCTGTTCTTATCACCTTTGTTGTGCCTACTATCTGTTTGTATGATATCTGCTATGTGCTGATGCTAAATTATTTAATCCCTTTTGTGTATTTTGCAGTGCTTTATACTGTTGAGCACCAGAAGCGGGGACTACCTCACGCTCACATACTCATCTGGCGGAAGGGAGAACAAGGTATGATAGGACCTGATGGCATAGATGCATTTATTTCTACTAAGATACCAGATCCATTGGGGGACCCTCTAGGCTATGCCTTAGTCGCTGAATTCATGATGCATGGTCCGTGTGGTAAAATGAACGATAAATGTGTTTGCATGAAGAAAGGGTGTTGTTCTAAATTTTTTCCTAAGGAATTTAGGGACGAAACAATCATAGATGAAGACGGGTTTGCGTTATATCGACGTCGTGACGACGGTCGTACAATTTATAAAAATGGGCACTATCTTGATAACAGGTGGGTGGTTCCTTATAATATGGCTGTGCTTAAGCGTTTCCAGGTTCATATTAATGTTGAGTGGTGTAACAAAACCCAGGTCATGAAGTATTTGTTTAAGTACGTGACTAAAGGCGCTGATTACTCGAAAGTCCTATTAGAGAAGTCGAAGGGTAAGGGTAAAATTGATGGGATAGAAGATGGAGGGCCGATGGATGAGGTCAAAGAGTATTTACGATGTCGGTTCATATGTGAATATGATGGATTGTGGCGTATATTTGGGTACGACATACACTGTAGGTTTCCTTCGGTAGAGAGGCTCCCTGTTCACCTTCCTGGAATGAATGTTATTCGCTTTCGTCCCAAAACTGACCTTAAGAAAATTGTTGATTCAGACTTCTTGAAAAAAACCATGCTCACTGAATGGTTTGTTGCAAATGCTTTGTATGAACATGCTCGATCTTTAACATATTGTGATTTCCCGACTGAATGGACATGGGATTCCGAAACAAGATCATGGCACGAGAGAGAAGGTTGTCAAAAGATTGGTCGTGTCTACTATGTCTATCCTTCTGTTGGTGAACTGTATTACCTGCGAATGCTTCTAATGATTGTTAAGGGTTGTAGATCTTATGTGAACCTTAGGACCTATGAAGGGCGTGTTTATCCTACCTTTAGAGAGGCGTGTGCTGCTCGGGGTTTATTAGGCGATGATAATGAATGGTACATTACATTTGATGAAGCGGTGGTTTGGGGGTTTGGGCACCGTCTTAGGCATTTGTTTGTGACCATGCTTATTCATTGTACTGTTAAGGATGAAATGAACTTCTTTGAACGATATTGGGAGAGTATGGCTGATGACATCAAACATGGGCTAAGATCCGCTTTAAATAATAAATCTTATGATCCTCCTGTGTCAAGACTTAGAGACATGCTTCGCGATGAATTAGCTGAGCTATTTGTGAAACGTGGTTCTAACATAAGTAAATTTAATTTGCCACCACGGATCAGCGACCCTGGATTATTTATTGAAAATCGATTAATCCATGAGGAGTTATCTTATGATGCACCTGCTTTAGCTAAAGAAGCGGTAGTCTTGCTTCAGAACCTGAATGTTGATCAAATTGTTGCTTACAAGGCGATATTACAATGTGTTCAGGCCAAGGAGCCAGGATTCTTTTTTGTTTCTGGGTATGGGGGTACCGGGAAAACCTACCTATGGAATGCTATTTGTGCTTTCTTACGGGGTAAAAGGAAGATAGTTTTAACTGTTGCATCTTCTGGTATTGCGTCGCTCTTATTGCCAGGTGGGAGGACAGCTCATTCCCATTTTAAAATACCGATCGATAATGATGATGAAATGGTCTGTGATATAAAGAGAGGCTCACGCCTGCATAAACTGTTGAAGGTGACCTCCTTGATAATCTGGGATGAAGCGCTTATGTCGAATAGAAGGTGTTTTGAGGCTTTAGATAGGACCTTGCGCGATGTCCTTTCTGCAGATGACCCTTTACTCTCTGATGTCCCGTTTGGTGGGATGGTTATGGTATTAGGTGGGGATCTTAGACAAATTCTTCTTGTTATTGAGGGTGGTACCAGGCCTCAGATAGTTGACGCAACAATTACCAATTCTCCGTTGTGGCGATTTGTCAAAGTGTTGTCCCTTACCGTTAACATGCGTTTGGCTGTGCCAGATGCAGATCCCAGTATGCAGGAAAGTGTTGCACTATTTAGTAAATGGGTCCTCGATCTTGGAGAGGGTAGATTACCTGCCACGCGTAAAGGGGATGAATCTGACCCTTCTTGGATAGAAATACCTGATGATCTGTTGGTTAAAACGGACGGTGATCACATAGGGGCCATTGTTTCTTCTATTTACAATGATTTTGAGTCTAACTATATGAATGCCGCCT
Source organism: Thinopyrum elongatum (assembly GCA_011799875.1). Classification (NCBI taxonomy): domain Eukaryota; kingdom Viridiplantae; phylum Streptophyta; class Magnoliopsida; order Poales; family Poaceae; genus Thinopyrum; species Thinopyrum elongatum. Next base: position 199,007,151 of record CM022302.1, read on the forward strand.
ATCTGCAAGGAAGGGCTATTCTGTCGACTACTAATGATTTTGCCGAGGAGGTCAATACTCATGTGATGGACTTAGTTCCTTCTGTTGGCAAAGATTACCTGAGTGCCGATTCCGTAGATACCTCGGGAGAGGCCGTGCGAGAGGAAAACCTTTTCTACCCTACTGAGTACTTGAATACTGTTAAGATTATTAATTTTCCAAATCATAGGTTGACTCTTAAAAGGGGTGTTCCTATCATGCTTCTCAGAAACCTGAGCCAGGCAAATGGTCTGTGTAACGGCACGAGACTTATTGTGAAGGACCTAGCTGATCGTGTCATTGAGGCTGTTATTATGACTGGTTCGCATGTGGGTGATATTGTCTATATCCCCCAGATAGAATTGACGGCAAAACAAACAAAATCACCCTTTGTGCTTCGACGTAGGCAGTTCCCTGTACGTGTGTGCTATGCTATGACAATAAACAAGAGCCTAGGACAAACTTTGCCTGCTGTTGGTCTCTATCTTAAGAAACCTATCTTCACGCACAGCCAGCTGTATGTGGCAATTTCCCGTGTTACTTCGAGGAATTCTTTGAAAATCCTTATAGAGTGCGAGGATGGTACATGTGGCTCAGAGACTAAAAATGTCGTCTTCCCAGGGATCTTGCGATCTGCTGGGATCCTTCCATGATCTGGATAGGTGATTCTTAACTATGTACAGCGCCTATTTTTTGGAGATACCCTTTGGGTTAGCTATATATAAGTTCGATGTGTTCTTTGATCTTTTGTTCATGCATGTGGTTGGTGTGACTGGTCTTTTGTTCGTGTCTACTCCTATTATGCTTGGTGTTGTGAATCTGTTGGATGAATCTTTTGTCTATGTGACTCCTATAACAAATTGCCACCTTTGCCTGTGTTACTGGGTTTAGTACTATTCCTTTGGCCACAAACGCTATACTTTTGTTGTTGTGATTCTGTTACAGATGGCGATCGTTGCTTTAGATGAGCTTGTCCAAGGAAATAGCAATGATTCAGTCTATGTGTATGTCTCGCGACTATGGAACCATCGTGGAGGCACTGACACTGGTCTGATCAAGCACACTGACATGGTTCTTATGGATGCCGTGGTACTTGCTTTCATCTTGAATTATGTGTTTCATGTTAGTTTTGGGTGTTGGCTGAGACTTATGTGTACTCATAATTGTTCTGTCTTTGCAGGGCAACCACATGTATGCTGAGATTTCTGAGAAACTGGTTCCTACATTTGCGCCGAGGATTCGTGAAGGTTGTGCTTATGTGATCTCTCAGTTCTTGGTGTTTCCAAACAAACGCTATTTCAAGCCTGTCGCTGGACCACATATGATCAGATTCAACCGTTTCACTACAACCGACCCTCCAGCTGATGAAGAGATTGAATTCCCATTCTATACTTACTCGCTCACTGCTTTGGCTCATCTTCCTGCGCCGGTTGAGACCCCTGACTATTTCACAGGTGTGTTTATTGCCTTCTTATTTTTGCAGCTTCTCTGTCTATGCTTTTAACTGTCCTCCCTCTGATTATGTAGACATCCTAGGACTTATTGTCGGTGTGTCTGATGCCATGGTATACCACAGCTCTAACAGAGCTGAGCCTTCTGTAAAGCGAACTATCACTCTCGCTGACCTGAGGTTTGTTGCTCACTATTTACCTTGTGTTCTGGACATTGCTAGATTTCATATCAATGCTCTTCTTTTATGTGTGCAGTGGATATCAGATCAATGTCGTACTGTGGGGAGAGCAGGCAAAGGCCTTCAATGGAGATGATGTCATGCAGATAGGCCAAACTGGACCAGTCATTGCTCTAATTGTTGGGACCCTGGTTAAAAACTATGAAGGTTAGTCCTAGATAAGGTGAAGCCTATTTTATTATCTGGCGCTTTCTATTTGACTTGGTGTTTTTCTTGAATGTTTTGTAGTACGCAGGGGGGTTAGTGGTAGCGCAGCATGCCGATGGTACATTAATGATGATATCTCTGACATCACCCAATTTCATGAAAGGTGCTACGATTGTACTGGGCTGTTTGTTGCTTTCTATTTTGTCCATATATATGCTATTTTGACTCTGCACTTATTTCTTCTTCTCCGATTTGTGTAGCCTCCAAGGAAAGTTCTCTCCTGTAAAGAAAATTATTCTTCCTGGTCAAACCGCAGATGAGAAAAGTGCACAGGTCAATCTACAAACTAAAACAGTTGGTCAACTTCTCGACTTGAACATCTATGAGAATAAGGTGACCGTCTTACGTTTGTTTGTGTGTGGTAGTGTGGGATTTTTAGCTATGATATATTCTGATATTGTGGTACGTCGTTTCTTTGCAGAGCACGTGTTTCTTCTGCTTGGTCACTCTGTCCAGGCTCAGTCCTGGTTAGCGTTGGTGGTTCATGTCTTGTGAGAAGTGCCATAAACAGCACAGCGACATGGCTCTGTCTACAGGTTCATTGACCCCACTTGTGCCTCCACCGACGCAATGCCAAGGTATTATTCTATACTTTTATTCATCATGCACCTTTTTCTTCTCTTTTTCGCTGTAAACTAATGTGTCTTTTCGTATAGATATCGCATATGCTTCAGATGCACTGACGATTCAAGGGAGGCCGAGTTTATTTTCTTCGACAGGGTTGGAAAAGAGATTGTTGCTAAATCTTTGATCACTTTGCTGCGTGAAGGGTATTCCAGTCATACAATCCTTGATGAGATTGTTGAAATAGCACGTGGAGACCCAGCCATCCCTAAAGACATATCCACTCTGATTGGCAAAAAGTACAGATTTGTGGTGTCTATCTCTTCAAAGAGCTTTATGCCTGATGCCGAGGAGACATCCTTCCAAGTTATCAGGATAGATGTGCCTGTGGAAAAGTCCTCGAGCTCTGCGGTTTTATATCGCAAGGCAGATTCCTCTGGACCTTCTACTGGTGATACAGGGTGGCCTGGTTCTGGTGATGTATCACCCTTAGTGTTGCCCGTTGGAAGCTTCTCTACTGATACTGGTGCTTTTTCTCTTCCTGCATTACCTGCTGGATCTGTCCCGGTCTTGCCCATCTCCGGTGATCAGTCTGCAAAGGTATGATTTTGTGTGTTGTATCTTGCATGTAAGTTGTTGCTATTTTCGGTTGTGCAGTTATTCTTATTAGCTCTAACCGATATGTTGTTTAGGTTGCTATTGCTCTTGGCTCTCAATCGACCCTTGCTTCCCCGCCGTCCGTCAATAAAAGGTGGGTTAATGGGTTATCCTGTCAATAAAGTACTACATGTGAAATACATGTGTGTGGCTACATAAGCAAGCATGATAATTGTCAGTTACCATACAATTGTGTCAAAGTACTAGCGTTCATATGTACTCATGTTTGGTCTGTGATTGGTTGGCAAGATACCTAAAGTGCTTAATTTCAATTTATGCTTTGGTTTTTATTTTGACAACTGGCGTATTGCACTCACTCTATACATATCCTTTGAGATCAGCTGATTGATAGTTCATAGTTCTAATGTACCTCGGACCAGGCTCGAGGTTAATGCATGTCTTCTGATGGCGTCCATCTTACAAAAAGCGTACAAGTATCTAGCCCAGTCTACAAAATCGCAGTCGATATGCCTCTTGTGTGTCCTATAACTTCTGAAACAACATAAACATATTAACCTTGAATAAAATATTTAGCTAAGGATACAAGTTATGAATAGCTAAGGAATACAAGTTTTATGAATAAAAGATTGTTGCATCAAAGAGCAGTAGCACCTCCTTGTCATTGTCCTTGGTAGACCATATGTATATGAAGATGCCTTTCAATTTGTAGTCTTTGTCTGTCTTAGCCGACTTCTGGTGCTTATCTTGAGACAACATTTCTACATTTTTGTTGTACTCGGTATGGTTTTGGTGGAAAGAAATGACCTAGATACAACAAGAATTAGATCTAACAATCAAACCAATTCTTGATGGAGAGCTGTGTCAATGTCTAGGTCATTGTTATTGACTGAAGATTGTTTATTTTGTTGTCTACAGTGGCAGTGGCTTGAAGAAAGGCCTTTCTAAAACCGAACTAACGAATGCTGACGTTCACAAGCCTTTGTTCCCTGTTGACAAATCTAAGGTGTTCCTTCCATCTTTTGCAAGCATTGGATCAATATCAGTAACATGTTTATCTAATTGGGTTGCGTGTTCTTTGGGCTTCTAGGAAAATGCAACGCTGGGCGATGGTCCTGCTGCCCTAGGTGAAGAGGTGGACGGTACTACAAGGTATATACTTCTACTTGCCTCCAGTGCTTCCTGTTTGATCCATCGCTGCCGAGTAGGTGGGTCTGACTGTTTTCCCTCTCTGTAGTGAACTAAGCGAGGTGCCATTGGCTGTTGAGGGCACCACCATTCAAAAACCCAAAAAGGCAAGGAGGGCCTGAGACCGAAGAGGTCAGGTGTTGTTGAGTGCTCGCCCTTTTGGTACGTCCGTTTGATCTTCTCCTTGCTTCAATGACTACTGTGATGAGCATTCAGTTGATCCGTGGTTGGTTATGTGTATCCAGGACCTTATCCTTTTGTTTGTGGATGCGTGAAGAAATGATGAAAATGCTTGATGAATCAGCCACAAGAGGAGGATGAAGCGCTTTTGGTTTATCGCTGGGCTTTCTAAGTTGGTGTAAATATGCATTGCCCTTATTGTACATTATGTCTGCTCTACCTTGACCATATCAGGCAGCGAATGTGTCTGCATCTGACTGATACCCCTTTGCCTATTGTAGTCTAAGTATGTGTGTATCCTACCTCTATGCTATCAGACAGGACATGTCTGTATAAGACTTGAGCTCAACTATTATTGTATGCTAAGCCATCTGCTACCAACTGAACTAAAGAACCGTTGATGTAATATCATCATGTGTGTACTTAACATGATCGATCGTGCACATGTGACCTCTTATGTATTGATCATATGTTGTTATCGATTACTTCTGTTTATGATCGTTTGGTAATGATAGTTAATGATGGTTATACTCTGATCTCATCTGCTGTTCTACATTTAATCACTTCCAGTTATTTTGTTACCGGGTTGGGAATGACCGCACCCGCAGGGGTGCGGCAAGCCGCACTTCCTACCTAGTGTATACTATACACAGGTGTGCAAAATAAGGAGAAAATATATGTTAACAAAAGATTTTTTTTCTCTATCACTCGTCTAAACACATGTCATTTGCAAAAGAACTGACAATGTGTTATGTTTGTGTAGGTCCATAAATTGTTAAAAGGGCTTCCTCCTTTAAAATCAGTCAGTGTCGTTGTTTCAGGCACTAAAAAATTGATATCTTTACCCATCGAAAGTTACAAGAAAGACCGGAAGTTGGTCAAGGGAATGCAAAGAGGTAAGCTACATAGATACATTGCTTAAAATATATATTGGAAGTTCATATGTAGTGTGTTTTAAATACTTGATTATATGTATCAATGATGATTCTGGCATTCTGTCTGGCAGGTGCTGTTGCCTTTATCAGAAGTGTTTCCATTGAAGCTGTAGGGCTTGGTGTCCATTTGGCAGCGGGAGCTCATGATATGCTGCTGAAGGCAGAACATGCCCTTACAACTCTTCCACCACCTTTAGCCGCGTGTGAAGCTAAAAGAAACAAAGATAACGTAAGGGTAAACCAACCCGAAAATGCGACACAGGGAATAAAGCAGGTATTCAATTCCTTTGAATTGCATGATAAAAATATCTCTTGTTGTGGAATAACATGAAAATTGACTCTTCATGAAATTGGATTCAGGACTTTGCTAATTTTCTGTGATTTGGAGTTTAATTTTGCATCACTATGAAACTCTCTAGATAAGTTAAAAATAGACCTTGAAATTGCTTCACCTGAGTCTCTGAACTGTACTAGCCTGAATCCTAAAGTACACAGGTAGTGCCGAGTGTTTTAATATTAACCTGGAACTTTGTTCAGGCTTATGAAAGCTTTACTGATGGACTTGGAAGGACTGCCTCTGCTTTGATTGGGAACCCTATTAACGTGTATAATCGTGGGGCTGGTGCTAGATCAGCACTGACTACTGCAATTTGTGGAGGTCCAGCTGCTGTAGTAGCTCCAGTATCAGCAATTGCCCGTGCTGTACATTATGCACTTCTTGGTATAAGGAACAGGTGAGTTTTCACTCATTCTAAAATATCGGCGAAAGCTGTGCGCATATATAGGGTTAGTGACATGTCATCACATCAGACTATTTTGTTTGGTCTCTGATCAACTCACTCTTGATTCCTTTGCTATTATCACTATAAGTTATAGGTCAGTTACCCAGTTATAATCTCATGTCTATCATTACCCAGTTAAGATTTGAAACAGCACATAAGGATCTGTATTTTGTGTCTTCTTTGGCACTTCAATATTTGTATTTTTTGTAAATATACACTAATTTATTGTCAAAACAAACCCTGCAATATATCGAGAACTGTTACTCTAGAAAGCCAACTTGCATTTATGCATGTATCTTCTGTTCATTAGTTCGGTCCAGAAAGTAACAAAGATGACAGTTCAGAGACCAATGAGTAAAACAGGACAGGACCAGTGTGACATGACTTATCTCCTGATTTCACCTTTTGCAATATTAATTATTCCTCTGGGCAAATTATGTTTTAATAAGAACAGTTTGATTATATAATAACGAGGAGATCACAAGATACTCGGACCTTGAGAAATGCTTATTTATCTAAGGAACTTCTAGCTTTATGGCTGCGCAGGGTCTTGCAAAGTAATTGTCATGCTGGATTCAGTATAATTAATAAAAGGGTAACTGGGTATTGTGAGATAGTGCATTAGCGAAGCCGAGGTCAATGAATTGTGAAGGATTGATATATTTCAGCCATGCTGTCACCACATTTAAATTGTTAATAACATACCGATATCATCTTTTTGTTCACTGAATTTGTTTCCACATTAACAGCCTTGATCCTAGACGCAAGAAAGAATCTATGTACAAGTACCTGGGGCCTTCTCAACTGTAGACTTCATTGACACTCCGTCATGTCTCTCCCTGCATGAAGTGGTCAAACAAGCACCCCTGTGCAATCTCACCGAACGACAGCAAACTTGTATAGGACAAGTGAATTCTGCACACCTAGGAATCATACCCTTGAGAACCAGCATCATTTTCCTTGTTCTTGATGGAGATGATAGAGGTGTACATTTTGTAGGAAAGATTAGATCATATACGGCGTAAGCCTTGTACAGTCAGTAAAATTAGCACACTCCACGGTTGTAATTCATGGCGCCTTTTCCACCCCTGGTGTAAGTTTTTGTAAACTCCTCGCTTAGGCAATTACATGAGAGAGGAGATAAACTCTTCCACCTCCATTTCATTTGTACATAGTTTGGCTCTTCCATAGTTGTGCGGATGTAAATATGTCTCTTCTGTTTTTGAAACTTCTGTAAATATCTCTTCTGTTTCTGTTGGGGCTATGGTTTCGGCTTGCTAAAGCACTGATAATAAGTTGCCTTGCCTTTTAATTGTAAACGTTAGCAAGTTTTGTGTGTCCAGAAAACTTCTATGCGGACGTTGCAGAAGATGAAATGATCGCTGCTGCTTTAATTGCGTGCTAATTAGAAAAAGGCCTTGCGGACACGTCCACCTGCATCTGTCGCGGTGAACGTAGCCTGTGTTATGCGGGGCTGACAGGTTCCTTCACATTCGGTGCGCCATGTATTACTCCCTCCATCCCAAAATTCTTGTCTTAGATTTGTCTAGATACGGATGTATCTAACACTAAAACGTAACTAGATACATCCGTATTTAGACAAATCCAAGACAAGAATTCTAGGACGGAGGGAGTATTTCTTTTTTGCGAAAAAACTTCTTATCTAGTCGTCTTCAACCACAAAAGTACAACATGTTGGAAATATTAGCACATTTTTTACTAATCTAATCCCCGAGTAAATGATAAGCATGGCAAATATGGTATGCATCTCATACCGATACCTAAGCACGTACTAGAACCAAAACATCTATGGACAGCATATATATGGCCAGCACATGAATGAGCAAAGAGGGGATGAACGAGTCATACCCTCCGGTTGGCCAGGCCAACACGGCAGCGGCAGCCTCGGCAGCGGCCGAGGCCTTCTTCTTGGCGGCTTCGTCATCAGCCATGAAGTCGATGCATGGGAAGTAGTGAAAGTAAAGGCGGACGGAGACGGGGAAACATCGGGAGCAGTCGCGTCGAGACGCTCCCCAAAAACCTTAATGCTGTTCTCCCGGGCAGGATCTCGAACAACAGGGTTCCGGAGGCACCTGCTCTCCCGACCAACCGTGTACGCGGTCGTCGGGATGGTTGTGCAAGAGGGAGTGAGTGAACTGAGTTAGGGTTCACTGCACTGGCCCGTGCCTACCGAGTCCACGAACAGCCCACGTTCCAACCATTCCTGAGCGGTAAAAATAAGTTTCGGCTCGGCTCATTCCCGCAACCCGCGGCGCGCGCGTCGGGGCGAGGCGGGCGGCGGAGGAGGAGGAGCGCGTGTACAACTCCTCTTCCCAAGCTCCCAATGGCATTGTGGTAGAGCAATCCTTATAAAGGGGTCTCACTCTCACTCCACTAGCAGTATGGTACTAAATTTCCCACCACTTGTGATGCACCTAAATGGGGCTTAGAGATTAACCAGGGATTATGGTCTTATATGGGCCTAAGCCCATCTATAATCCAACAATCTCCCACCAGATCTTGAGGCACATAAGTTTGTCAATTGTTCCAGACAATGTTTGATATACCAGAATTTTCAGTGGAGATTGTTAAGTTGAACTTTCACCTAGAGCAACGGAATTAGGCTTCTTCACAACTGAACAATGGACTAGCCTTGAATTGTCAGTTTGGCGTGCAGAAGTTTCACCTATTGTCAGCTGGTACGTGGCTACCGAAGGCTAAACCCCATGGATGGAGCTTATTAGTCATACTCCTTACCTTCTCATGAGCTTCTTAGAGATTACCCAATCGCATAGACTGTGACCAGCAGTCGGGCTCACATAGGTGTGTTCCTCCAAAGAATGCTCTATATGATAGCATCTTGCTTACATAAGCTTTGGAACACATTAAGACAAAAGTCAGCCTGCCTTACAGATTATGAGAGTATTATTGCATCTCAACAGAGTGGGTTAATTAAGATACTCTCCTCAGTTAACCGCTGGATTGTTTTTCCAGGTCCTAATTTATGGGATCTCCGATCACATAGGTTGGGTTACCCCCATGGCAACTTACGTGGGTCTCATACCCATCTCTCTCGATGCATTTTCTATCACAATCCGTGATAGCCCTTTTGTAGAAGGGTCTGCCAGATTCTTAGCCGTTTGAATGTAATCCAACGCTATCACTCCGAAGTTTCTTGATTTTCTGACAGATTTTAATTTTCTTCTGATGTGTTTTGTGGATTTCATATTGTTCTTTGAACTCTTAGCCTTGGCAATCACTGTTTGATTGTCATAGTTCATAAGGACAGGCGAGACTGGTTTATCAACCACTGGCAAAACCATCAAGAGCTCTCGAAGCCATTCTACTTTGACGCATGATGTGTCTAATGCTGTGAGTTCTACTTCCATAGTCGATCTCATTAAGATCGTCTGCTTGCAAGACTTCAGGAAACAGCACCACCACCAAGTGTGAAGACATATCCACTTGTGGCTTTCATCTCATCAACATCAGATATCCAATTCGAATCACTATACCCCTCAAGTACCGTTGGGTACCTAGAATAGTGAATTCCATAGTTCACAGTACCTTGCAAATATGACCCACTCAACAGCATGCCAATGCACATCTCCCGGATTAGAATCAAACTGGCTCGGTTTGCACACAGCAAATGAGATGTCAGGACGAGTAGCACAAGCTAGGTACATGAGTGAACGAACCACTTGATAATATCCAAAATGGCTCAAAATATTCTCAGCATAGTGGGATTGCAAAAGTGTAATTCCACCCTTAGTATCTCTCAGTAGCTTGATGTTCAAGATAACATCAGGCACGCCCAGGTCTTTCATCTCAAAGTTATGAGATAGAAAAGCATTGACCTCCTCAATCACTTTGAGGTGGGTCCCAAATATCAGTATGTCATCGACATACAGACACAGTATAACTTCTTCGCCCCCACCATAGCGATAGTATACACAATTGCCAGCTTTGTTAACAACAAAATCAGCAGATGTTAAAGTGTTATTGAACTTATCATGCCATTGCTAGGCGCTTGTTTCAGGCCATACAAAGATTTCACTAGCTTGCACACCTTTCTTTCCTGAGCATTCACTACAAAGCCATCTGGCTGTTACATGTAAATCTCCTCATCTAGCTCTCCATTAAGGAAAGTCGTCTTAACGTCCATCTGATGAATGAGAAGACCATGTGAGGCAGCCAACGAGAGTAACACTCGAATGGTTGTCAGTCTAGCCGCAGGTGAGTAAGTATCGAAGAAATCTTCTTCTTCTTTCTGGGTATAACCCTTGGTCACAAGCCTAGCCTTGTACTTCTCAATAGTACCAACGGGCCTAAGCTTCCTCTTGAACACCCACTTACATCCCAATGGTTGGCAACCATAAGGACGATCAATGATCTCCCATGTCCCATTAGCCAAGATGGAATCCATCTCGCTTCCGAACCGCATCCTTCCAGTAGTCAGCATCCGAAGATGCATAAGATTCTGAAACAGAACTGGGAGTGTCATCATCCACGAGGTATACGAGGACATCATCACCAAAATACTTTGTAGTCCTGTGTCTCTTGCTCCTAACAAGAGCTTCCTCGTCATCCTCTGTGGAACTTTCATCACCTTTGTGTTCATAATATTCCATCAGAATGGGAGGTTTAGGAGTCTCATCAGATTCCAGTCTAGAAGTGCTTTGCATATCTCTCATGGGGAAAATATCCTCAAAGAATGTAGCATCTTTAGACTCCATGATTGTACCGACCTTGACGTCGTGTACATCAGATTTCACCACTAGAAATCTATAGCCAACGCTATGCTTGGCATAGCCAAGAAAAACGTTGTCTACAGTCTTTGCTCCCAACTTATGCTTTTAGGTTATCGGTATGTTGACTTTCGCCAAACAGCCCCAAGTGCGCAAGTAAGAGAGTGTATTCTTTTCTTTTCCCATTGCTCATAGGGAATAGTCTCATTATCCTTCATGGGAACTTTATTCAGGACATGACATGATGCCAATACAGCCTCCCCCCACCATGCCTTGGATAAACCCGATGTATCTAACATGGCGTTAATCAAATCTGTTAGAGTATGGTTTTTTCGTTCGGCAACCCTGTTTGACTAGGGTGAATAGGGAGGCGTCCTCTCATGAATAATACCATGTTCCGCACAAAATAAATCAAACTCATTAGAAAAGTACTCTCCACCACGATCAGATTGGACTCGTTTTATTTTCTTTTCAAGTTGGTTCTCAACTTCTGCCTTATAGATTTTAAAGTAGTGTAGAGCCTCATCCTTATTATTTAACAAATACACATAGCAGAATCTAGTGGAATCATCAATCAACGTCATGAAGTATTTCTTTCCACCTTTAGTCAACACACCATTCATCTCGCACAAATATGAATCTATGAGCTCTAGTGGTACCAGGTGTCTCTCCTTCGCAGGCTTGTGAGGCTTACGAGGTTGCTTAGCTTGCACACACGCATGGCACTTAGATCCTTTGGCTAAAGTGAAACTTGGGATTAAATCCATCTTGGCTAGCTGTGTCATAGAACCGAAATTAATATGACAAAGACGTGAATGCCAAACCTCGGATTCGTTCACATTAGAATGAATTTGGTTAACGACTTTATTACAGAAATCCTCTAGGGAAAGGCGGAACAAACCACCACAACCATATCCTTTTCCAACAAACAGTCGATATCGAGATACGACTACATTATTGGACTCAAATATCGACTTAAACCCTTCTTTACATAGCAGGGAGCCACTAACGAGATTCTTCTTGATGGCAGGGACATGCTGCACGTTCTTCAGTTGCACGATCTTTCCCAAAGTAAACTTCAGATCTACCGTGCCAACACCATGAACAGAAGCATGTGAGCCATTCCCCATCAGATCAGAACAATCTCATGCGACCTAGTAAGAAGAAAACGAAGACACATCAGCACACACATGAATATTTGCCCCAGTGTCAACCCACCAATCGGTGGACTGAAAAACTGAAAGTACGGTAAACAGATTACCATACCCAAATGCCCCATCATTGTTGCTCAGAGTGACATTGATAGACTTGGATTCCTGTCCTGACTTGTTGTACTTGTTTGGGCGCGTTTTTGCCCAGTGTTCCTCTAAACTACAAGTAAAGCAGCCATCTCTCTTTTTGTCTTTATTCTTACCCTTCTTCTTGAAAGTAGTATTCTGCTGGACAGTGTTCTTTCCCTTGAACTTGTGGAAATTCTTCTGCACCACATTGGCGCTAGAAGAACCCTCTGCCCCTTTCACGTGTGAGTCCTTTGCTCTCGAGTTCTGCTCAACACTTAGATGACCGATGACATCCTCAACAAAGAATTCACGTCTCAAGTGCTTGAGAGAAGTAGCAAAGTTCCTCCATCCAGGAGGGAATTTTGAAATAATGCAACCCGCGACAAACTTGTATCTCATGAGCCTGGTCCAATACAGAACGGCTATCAACCATCCTATAATCATGGAACTGCTCCATGGCATACAGTTCGCTACCAGCATCGGCTGCGCCGAACTTAGCTTCGAGCGCATCCCACAAGTTTTTGGCAACACGCATATGGAGATACGTGTCAACCAACTTGTCTGCGATCACAGTAAGAGCGACTCCCACAAAGATGGTGGTTGCCTCCCTAAACGCATTCTCCTGTTCAGGAGGAATCGTTACTGTGGGAGACATACCACCAACCTAGAACATGTTCATTGCTGTGAGCCACAAGGTGGTCCTTGATACGTCTCCATCGTATCTACTTTTCCTAATACTTTTGCTCTTGTTTTGGACTCTAATTTGCATGATTTGAATGAAACTAACTCAGACTAACGATGTTTTCAGCAGAACTACCATGGTGTTGTTTTTGTGCAGAAATAAAAGTTCTCGGAATCGGACGAAACTTTTTGGAGAATTATTTTGGAATAAATAAATAATACTGGAACCAAGACCCACTGGAGGGGGGCAGCTGCCCACAAGGCAACAGGGTGCGCCCCCTCTGGCGCGCCCTGGTGGGTAGTGGGGCCCACGAGGCTCCGCTGACCCTAACTCTGACGCTATAAAATCCTATTTTTGGAGAAAAAATCAGAGAGGAAGTTTCGTCGCGTTTTACGATACGGAGCACCGCCACCTCATGTTCTTCATCGGGAGGCCAGATCTGGAGCCCGTTCGGGGCTCTGGAGAGGGGGATCTTCGGTCTTCGTCATCACCAACCATCCTCCATCACCAATTTCATGATGCTCACCGCTGGGAGTGAGTAATTCCTTCGTAGGCTCGCTGGTCGGTGAGGAGTTGGATGAGATTCATCATGTAATCGAGTTAGTTTTTTTAGGGCTTGATCCCTAATATCCACTATGTTCTGAGATTGATGTTGCTATGACTTTGCTATGCTTAATGCTTGTCACTAGGGCCCGAGTGCCATGATTTCAGATCTGAACCGTTTATGTTTTCACCATTATATCTATGTTCGTGATCCGATCTTGCATGTTATATGCACCTACTATGTGTTATGATCCGTAAACCCCAAGGTGACAATAATTGGGATACTTTCTGGTGATGACCGTAGTTTTAGGAGTTCATGTATTCTGTGACGCCCCCGGCTCAATCGTGCACTAATCATACACGCAAATGCACACGATCAAGCCTAAGGACTCACGGGAAGATATCACAACACAACTCTAAAACATAAATAAAGTCATACAAGCTTTATATTACAAGCCAGGGGCCTCAAGGGCTCGAATACATAAGCTTGCGTACAAGCGTCAGTGGAAGCATCAGATATCTGAGTACAGATATGAAACAGAAACAGAAAGGCCTTTAGAAAGGCGGGGCAAAATAAAACACTATGATCGAAAGGCGCAGGCCTCCTGCCTGGGACCTTCCGATCCTACTCCTGGTCGTCAGTCAACTCGTAGTAGTAACCATCCTCAGGGTAGTAGTAGTAGTCGATCGATGGGGCATCTGTCTCAGGGGGCGCCGTCCTCTGGTCACGACAAACTGATATGGGGAGAAAAGGAAAACAAAACAACCATGAGTACTCAGAAGTACTCAGCAAGCAAGGATCTACACTACATATGCAACATTTTCAAGGGGAGGCTGTATATGTGGACTGGGCTGCAGAAATGCCAGAATAGAGAGAAGGCCTAGTCCTATCGAAGACTAGCATCTTCAGAGGTCTTGCAGCGTTAGAAGAGTGTAGATTAGCACCGCATAAAGTAGTAGTATCATTAAGTCTCAACCTCACCCAGAGATCCTTTCTCGACTCCCTGCGAGAAAGCAATCCCAGAGTCATACAATCATCCACCTCATCCTGAGATCCCTTCTCGACTCCCTGCGAGAAGCAATCCCAGAGCCATAGTATCCAACTATCCAGTTCTAAATTGTATCAATCAGGATACAACTCCGAGTGTCCTTTACCGTAGGACCGGCTATCGATAGATGTGTTCTTCCCTGTAGGGGTGCACCAACTTACCCAACACGCTCGATTAACTCCGGCCGGACACACTTTCCTGGGTCATGCCTGGCCTCGGCCAAACGATACACCGCAGCCCTACCTAGAGCTCAGCAGAGAGGTCCCCGCCGGTCTACATCCTAAGCGCTCAGGGGTCTTGGGCCGTCGCCCTGTGCACTCCGGGTCGTTGCGAGCAGGGTGGATACCAGCGCCAACGACACGATCCGACCCGGCCGCAATGCTGAACTGGACATCTGACAGAACTGTCGGCTGATGCTACGATGCAGAACGCCTATACTATGCCCACGTGATGGTTAGTGCTATCAGGCCAGAGGCCTGCTCGGATCAAATATCCAAATTGTTAGTGGACTAGGGCTTGCGGTAACGAGCAGAGACTCACGAAAGATGTGACCCCGTCGCCCCGTCTCGAGGACTTGCGGCAAGGGCCAAGAATGCCTGGCCACGCCTCGTATTCTCACTCGGGCACCATACAGGCAACCCGTCTTCACATCACACGCGGGTACCCCTCAGGGTCGACCCGCCTTTCCAAGTAACAATAGAACAGTCCAAGTATCCTTGTGTCCATAACATCAGGGGAATCCGAGGTATCACCCTCGTTGGATTCCTACTCGATGTATCCGTCAAGGTGAACTCGGAGGAATCACCCTCGTTGGGTTCACACTTGAGGTGTTGTACGACGGCGTCGTTATCAAAAGCGGTGAAGGAGGAATCACCCTCGATGACCACGACCGAATAGCTACTCTACAGAGTTAACATCAGAAGTGCTACAAGAGGTTTCACCCTCGGCACTTGATACTACACTGCAGTGTCGTTACAACTAAGGGGGGGGGGGGGGGTGGGGGGGGGGTGGGGGGGTTTTGGTGTTGTCTTGTAGGTTTGTGAGTTGTATTTTTAGTATTGTTCTCTTTTTTCTTTTTTTGGGGGGCACTTCCTTTGCCTGTGTCCTGTTGCCTTCTTCCCTCCCCTTGCTCGTGTCTTCGTCTCATCCAGCGGGCTCTCCGACTAGTGTGGTCACTTATAGGTCTCTACCGCCCCCCTCCTATCCTCGCATGTTATGTTCTTAGTTACACAAAATTATCAACAGCAGGTTACAATAAACAGGCTATGCATCAGAATAGGTAAAGCAGTAGCAGCAGCAATTCTAATGCAAGCATGGGAAATTAGAATGGGCGATATCGGGATGATCAAAAAGGGGGGGCTTGCCTGGTTGCTCGGCCGCAAGGGCAAGGTCGTCAATGGTGTCTTCGGTCTCCGGAGCTGCGGCAGTACCGGGAACTGCGTCGGGGTCTAACGAGAGAGAAGAGGGGAAGGAAACAGTATAAATACACAGCAAACATGAGCAACATGATGTACGACATGCAATACACAGTGCTAGGGGTAGTCTAACGCAGTACTACACGTATCAGACGAAGCGGGAGAATATCTGACGATATTTCCTGGGTCTTTGGAATTATCGGACAGACGATCCGGAGGGGGACGGTTCCATGTTCGGATAGATAGGGACGCGTGACGGACAAACGGACCGTGTATCCGAATTCGTCTCGTCGTTCTGAGCAACTTTCATGTACAAAGTTTTTCCATCGGAGTTACGGATTATTTAATATGAATTTATAAAGATTTAAACAATTTCTGGAATTTAATTAATTTATTAAATCAACATTATCCGAAACAGTAATGGTGACGTCATCATGACGTCACTGTGACGTCAGGACCGGTGGGTCCCACCTATCAGTGTCACGTCAGGCTAATTAGGGATTAACTAAACTAATTACTGTTTAA
Source organism: Thinopyrum elongatum (assembly GCA_011799875.1). Taxonomy (NCBI): domain Eukaryota; kingdom Viridiplantae; phylum Streptophyta; class Magnoliopsida; order Poales; family Poaceae; genus Thinopyrum; species Thinopyrum elongatum. The sequence goes on from CM022302.1 coordinate 199,023,572, forward strand.
TTAGACTAACTATTTAATTAGTTTAATTAAATAGGATTAATTAAATTAATTAATTAGTGTAGGCGGCGGCGGTTGGCCGCGAGGGCGAGCAGCAGCGCGCAGGCAGCTGCAGCGGCAGCGAGAGCGGCAGTGGGCGCAGGGTGGCTGGCGGCATAGCATGGCTGCCGCGGGAGCGCGCGCATGAAGGAGGAGGGCCAGGGGCGCGGGGTAGCTAGTGCGGCCCGGAGCGCGGGCTCCGGCATGCGGGCGCCGCGCGCGTGGTCCGGACGCGAGCGCGGGCGCGGGGCGCGCGTGGCAGTGGCGAGGCGAGCGGGGCACGGGGCGCGAGCGGGGTGCGGCGGCGTTCGGGACGGGGAAAGGGGAGGCGGGGGCCGGGGCCTCACCAGCGGCTGCAGGGGAGAGGGGGCAGCGAGGCTCGAGGTGGGCCGGTGATGGAGAGGCGAGGCAGCGGTGGCCGGCGGCGTTGGTGGCGGGCGATCCGGCGAGGGCGACGGGATCGGGGCGTTCGCCCGATCCAGAACGAGAGAGGGGGGGGGGGGGAAGGGGATCGGGGGTGGGGGTGGGGATAGGGTTAGGGTTTAATTGCGGGAGGGGGGTTATGGGCGCGGCTGGTGGGCCGGCCTAGCGGCCTGCTGGGCCGTGGCCCAGGGGGGTGGGGGGTTCTGTTTTTATTTTTGCTTTTGTTTTATCTTTTCATTTTATTTATTCTTTTTAGTCTTTTGCAAAATTATGTGGCCTCAATTATAGTTTTGTAAAATAAGTAGCTTTGTCCAATAAATATAGTGCAATATTTAACACTGGTAGAAAATGGTTTGGAGACATGTGAATTTTCTTCGGATTTTAAACAAAAGAATAAGGGTTAAATAACTCTGTTCTGTGGTTGTTAGAGTCACATAATTTATTTAGTATATGCTGAATATAATTTTAGAATTGTCTCTGGATTATTTACCATTTAATGAACAATTTAGTTTCTGATTTGAATAACTTTTATTTTCCACTTTAGTTTTAATTTGAATTTTGAGTTGGGGGTTGAAATGCAACATGATGCAAATGAGAATTTGGCACTGTTAATCATGCTGACTTGGCATTATCAAAATGGGATTACTGTGGCTAACCACTGGGGGTGTTACAAATCTCCTCCACTAAAAAGAATTCTCGTCCCGAGAATTAAGAGGTAGAAGGGAAAAGTTCGGGGTATTCCGCACGAAGATTATCCTCGCGTTCCCAAGTGGCTTCATCTTCAGTATGATTTGACCACTGCACTTTGAGGAACTTGGTAACCTTCTGACGGGTCTGACGTTCAGCTTCATCAAGAATGCGGATCGGATGTTCCTTATATGAAAGATCATCCTGCAATTCGAGCATTTCGTGATCCACAGCTCGGTGTGGAGATTCTTTGAAACATTTATGAAGTTGCGACACATGGAAGACGTCGTGAATATGAGAGAACTGCGGCGGCAACTCCAATTTATATGCTACCTGACCACGTCTTGCAACAATGCGGAAAGGACCAATGTAGTGTGGAGCTAACTTGCCCTTGATTCCAAGACGGTGAGTGCCCTTCATAGGGGTGACACGTAGATAAGCTTGATCACCAGGTTGATAAGTCAAACCCCATCGTTTACGATCATAGTTGCTCTTCTGGCAGTCCTGAGCCGCCTTGAGATTTTCCCGGACAACACGAACTTGTTCTTCGGCATGTTGAATAATATCTGGACCCACGAGCGGTCGTTCCCCAGTTTCTGACCAATTCAGAGGGGTTCGACACTTACGTCCATATAGAACTTCGAAGGGGGCCATTTTCAAGCTGGCTTGATAGCTGTTGTTGTAAGAGAATTCGGCATACGGGAGAGATTCCTCCCACTTCTTGCCGAAATAAATAACACAAGCTCGCAGCATGTCTTCAAGCACTTGATTGACTCGCTCAACTTGGCCTTGGGATTGGGGATGATAAGCTGAACTCCAGGTAATATGAGTTCCCATAGCTTCTTGGAAACTTTCCCAGAATTTGGAAGTGAAAAGGCCGCCACGGTCCGAACTGATCTCCTTCGGAATACCGTGGAGTGATACAATTCTGGAGATATACAACTCTGCTAACTGGCTAGCAGTGATAGTTTCCTTGATGGGCAAAAAGTGTGCAACTTTAGAAAGTTGGTCAACGACGACAAGAATAGCATCGTGACCCTTCTGTGACCTGGGAAGTCCTGTAATGAAATCCATCTGAACCTTATCCCATTTCCATAGTGGAATGGGAAGTGGTTGCAGAATTCCAGCAGGCTTTTGATGTTCTGCTTTAACGCGACGACACACATCACATTCAGCAACATAATGAGCAATGTCCTGCTTCATTCTAGACCACCAGTACCTTTGACGGAGATCACGATACATCTTGGTGCTACCCGGATGAATAGACAGCGGGGTATCATGTGCCTCCTTCATGACCTTGTCGGTCATAAGCTCGAAGCGAGGTACGACGATGCGGTCTCTGAAATACAAGGTTCCATCTTCAGACAGCGAGAAATCCCTGTACTTTTCAAGGTGAAGATTTGTCTTCATCAGATCAACTTCAGCATCTTTATCTTGCACATTCTTAACAGCTTTCTCGAGATCTGGTTGTATCACAAGGTTATTTAGAGAGCCCTGTGGAACAATACGCAGATTCAGCTTGCACAGTTCTTCAAAAAGACGAGGTTGAGCTCGCCTAACCATGAGGTTGTCGCAATAGGACTTGCGGCTTAAGGCATCAGCCATCACGTTAGCCTTGCCAGGGGTATAGGACATACCCAAATCATAGTCCGCAATGGCCTCCATCCATCTTTGCTGACGGAGGTTTAGAGATGGCTGAGTGAACAAGTACTTCAGACTTTTATGATCCGTGTAGATCTCGCAATGATTACCGAGGAGGTAATGTCGCCACAACTGCAGTGCATAGATGACAACATCTAGTTCTAGATCATGTACCGGATAATTCTCTTCATGTGGGCGCAACTGACGAGAGCCATAAGCAATCACTTTACGCTCTTGCATTAGGACACAACCTAATCCTTCACGGGATGCGTCACAATAAATCACAAAGTCTTTACGGGTATCTGGAGGAGATAGTACTGGGGCAGATGTTAGCTTGTCTTGAGTGTTTGAAAACTTTCCTGACATTTGTCTGTCCATTCAAACTTAACGCCCTTGTGAAGCAGATCAGTCAAAGGCTTAGCAATCTTTGAGAAATTCTCGACAAAACGACGGCAATAGCTTGCAAGGCCAAGAAAACTTCTCACTTGCTTGACGTTCTTCGGAGGAGTCCAGTCAAGAATAGCCCGAACTCGTTCTGGGTTAACAGCAATTCCATCCTTGGAAATTACATGACCAAGGTAGGTTACTTCAGAAAGCCAGAATTCACATTTGGAGTACTTGGCATACAACTGGTGTTCTCGGAGCCTTTCCAGTACAAGACGGAGGTGTTCGGCATGTTCTTCCTCATTCTTCGAATATACCAGAATATCATCTAGATAAACCACGATGAACTTGTCGAGGTAATCCATGAATATATAATTCATCAGGCGGGAGAACGTAGCTGGAGCGTTTGTTAGGCCAAATGACATTACAGTGTACTCATAAGAGCCATAGCGAGTAACAAATGCAGTCTTCGGAATATCCTCTTCACAAACACGGATCTGATGATAACCCAACCTCAAATCAAGTTTAGAGAATACCGATGATCCAGCAAGTTGATCATACAAATCATTGATCCGAGGAAGCGGATATTTGTTCTGGATTGTGGCTTGGTTAATGGGCCGATAATCCTGAACCAATCGGTTAGTTCCATCCTTCTTCTTAACGAAGAGTGAAGGTGCTCCCCAAGCAGAGGAACTGGGATGGATGAAACCTTTCTTAAGTAACGTGTCGATTTCCTCCTTAAGTTCAAGAAGGTGGTGCGGAGGCATTTTATAAGGACGCTCCGCAACAGGGGTAGTGCCAGGCTTCAAGTCGATGACAAACTCGACAGCTCTAGCAGGGGGTATTCCTGGAAGTTCTTCTGGAAAGACGTCTTGAAAATCACGAACAACTGGAACGTTCTCGATGCCTTCAAGAGGTGAAGCATTCAATGCATTCAGAACATATATCTGGCTCTCAGCATCTTGAGCTATTCGGGCTGAGTATCTGACTGTCTGGCCCGAAGAATGGGTAAGTTGGACTTTCTTAGCGGCACAGTCAATCAAAGCATTATGGGCGGTCAACCAGTCCATACCGAGAATGATGTCTATGTCGGAAGGTCCAAGAGCAATAAGGGAAGCAGAGAACATCAACCCTTCAATTCTGATCTGATTGTTGTGACTTACCATTTTGGTTTGCCACCGGGAACAGGGAGTGATGATTTCTAAAGGAGTGGGTAATGAGCTCATAGCTAACCCATGCAATTGTGCAAATTGCTGGGACACAAAGGAATGTGATGCACCTGAATCAAAAAGAACAGAAGCTGGCACTGAATTCACAGAGAGTGTTCCCAGGACGATAGTCGGTTCCTTCTGAGCCTTTTCAGCATTGACGTGATTGGCATGGCCAAGTACAACAGTAGATGGTATGACATTACGGTTTCTGAGTCGGCGGTTCCGACAATTCTTCTTACGACCATTAGGAGGACGTGGTGCAACTTGAGGGGAAGCCATAGCATCAGGCGGTCCATCATGAACCGTAAGCTGTCTCGGCGGTGAAGGCAGACGAGGAGCGACATATGACGGCGTTGGTGTTGGAGCAGGTCGGTGGTAAACATTGTGGGGAATCCAGACTCGACGCTTCTGAACATGCTGACCCGAGGATGAGCCAGCTTCATGAGTGCGCTTGAGTGACTCTTGGTACTCAGTCAGAGCTGTTTCAACTTGGAAAGATTTGCTGACAAGCGTTGCGAAATCTGTGAAATCATGGACAACAAGTGCAAGTTTTATATTAGTACGTAGTCCTTCACGGAATTTCTCCTGCTTGCGAGTGTCAGTGTCGACGTCATCTTCAGCATAGCGGGACAGTTCAAGGAATTTCCTCTGATATTCATCCACAGTCATTTTGCCCTGAGAGAGTTTGCGAAACTCCTATTTCTTCTGGTCCATCAGACCTTGAGGAATGTACCGTGCACGAAAAGCTGACTGAAATTCCTGCCAAGGGGTTACAGTCTCTGCAGGCATCATACCCTTGTGGCTTTCCCACCATTGAGCAGCGGGACCCTTTAAGTGGAATGTCGCAAAGGTGACGTAACTGTCAGGGGCAACATTGGCTGACTCCATCTCAAACAGGATGTCACGAAGCCAATCATCAGCATCCATAGGATTAGTGGAGTTGCGGAAAACGGACGGGTTGAGGCGCACAAATTCTGGCAGCGAGATCGGTCCAGGCTCCTGACGAGCCTCGTTACGTTCCAAACGTCTTACCAGACTCTCGTTGAGCTGACGGTTCAATTCAAACTGCTGCATCATTGCGGCAATATAGGGTGGAGGTGGAGGATCGTCAGCCATCCTGCCAAATCAACAGGGGCAGTTTAGCAAGAAAAACTGCAGGTGTATGGAATGATTCATGAAGTAACACGCACAACAGAAGGAAGTGCAATAGATACTTCATCATATTCGCACCAGACATTCAAAGCCACACATAGCCTTGGTTAGTATCCGGCATTACGACAGTTGAAAGGGGAGGGCTAGACATCTAGGCGGCGCGCAGGCACGCGATAGGGAAGTACACAACAAGACATAGCCAAGGCTACGTCAACATCGGAGAAAACTGTTGGAGCGAGGAATCTGCAAGTGACAACACAGGGTGCCCTCGATAAAAGGATCCTGCAAGCAGAACCTGGCCCGCAATCTTGAAGGAAGGGGGAAATTTTCAGAACACCGGGTGGATGTGACCACGAGAACCGAATGTTGGAGTTAGTAAAATTTTAACCCGAATAGATGAGAGATCAGAGTCCCAGAGTATAGATGAGGAATAAAAGATACTAATACCACCCAATTGGCGACGTGGGCCCGTAAGCCACACAGCCAAGTTAGTAAAATAGTTTTCGGTTACTAGACTCAACTTCGGCCAAGGAGTTGGAAAGGGGGGTTCCTACAGTCAGTCGGCTCTGATACCAACTTGTGACGCCCCCGGCTCAATCGTGCACTAATCATACACGCAAATGCACACGATCAAGCCTAAGGACTCACGGGAAGATATCACAACACAACTCTAAAACATAAATAAAGTCATACAAGCTTTATATTACAAGCCAGGGGCCTCGAGGGCTCGAATACATAAGCTGGCGTACAAGCGTCAGCGGAAGCATCAGATATCTGAGTACAGATATGAAACAGAAACAGAAAGGCCTTTAGAAAGGCGGGGCAAAATAAAACACTATGATCGAAAGGCGTAGGCCTCCTGCCTGGGACCTTCCGATCCTACTCCTGGTCGTTAGTCAACTCGTAGTAGTAACTGTCGTGGTTCTAAGTCTAACCGTAGAATAGGGGGTAGGTATGAGGAGGCAAGATCCTAGCTACGATGAGGTTGTGCACGCAAGATTTACGAGTTCAGGCCCTTCTCGGAGGAAGTAATAGCCCTACGTCTCGGTGCCCGGAGGCTCGGTCGATTGGATTATGCGTGAAGTTACAGGGGGTGCGAACCCTTGTGCCTGAGGAGGGGGGTGGCTTATATAGAGTGCGCCAGGACCCCAACCGTCCCACGTTACAAGGGGTTCAATGTCTATAAAGACAGGACGTTACTGATAACGCCAGCAATAAAGGCAAATAAATGATCATTAAGACTACGGAGTGAACGCCTGACCCTTGCCATCCTGAGTGACCTTAGATCTTCTGTCTTCCGAGTGGTTTCTGTTGTGGTCGAGTGAGTACACCCCGGTCGAATGGAATTGGGTTATCCGAGTGAACTGTTGGTCGGGTGGGTTGCACCCTGTGGCGATTTCAGTCGGTAGATGGTGCTATCCTTTGAATGTCCTTGGCCTTAGAGCAGTGTCCTCGGGTAAGGGTGTCTAGGTCAGGCCTATTACCCTACCCTAGGTACATGTCTTCGTCATTAGCCCCCGAATGGATCTAGGTCCGAGTGGAGAAGGGGTTGAAGATGGTTCCGACCCGATTTATATGCTTCAGAGGCATCCTAACCGGGCCGGTGATCTTTGTAAAAACTTCAACTTCATTTTCAGTCGCCTGGGTCCATTCAGAGGTCGTCGTGTGATTTTTGCTGATAAGCTCTGAGTGTTGGTATGGTATAAGATCCTCGGCGCGATTGGTCACGCTGCTGCTTTTCGGATCTCACGGGATTCAAAATTTGGAGAAGCGCGCGGGACGGAGAGTACCGCAGTAGACGGAGCGGGTTAGGCAGGGACGCCTCGATTCTCGCGCCACCTTTTTCGCCACGTATCCAGCGCGCGACTGTTGCGGGATTTGACTGGATTGCCTGGGCCCACTAGTCAGCCCTCGGGAGCAGGCCCATATAAGGCGTCGGGGCCGATGAGCCCGGCACTGTGCTCCCCATCTCCTTCCTCTTCTCCTGTTTCACCGCCACATTCGCCGCCACCTTCGACGCCGCCGCCCCGCCCGAGCGCAGCCTGCCGCGATGGGGAAGGAGAAGACGGCGGCCCTGGAGCGTGCGAAGAAAGCGACGGCGGCAGCGAAGGGCAAGAAGATGAGTTGGGGTGGCTCGTCGTCGAGATCCGGCCTGCCGCCCGGCTGGATCCAGGGCGATTGGATTCGCTCCACGATTCAGCAAGAGGATATGGAGGATCTGGTCGAGGGGGCCTTGATCGTCCATGGATCCTGGAGGCTGCCAGGTGATGAGACCGAGCCGCAGCTGCAGGAGGGTGAGTGCGTCCTCCTCGCGACCCACATCGACCGTGGTTTTTCTCTGCCCCCTCATCCTTTTTTCCGAGGTTTTCTGAACTTTTTCGGGGCTCAACTTCATCACTTTTCTCCGAACACCATCACATACCTTGCTGCGTTTGTCTCCATGTGTGAGAATTTCCTGGGTTGTCGACCGCATTGGGGTCTCTTCAAACACATCTTTACTTGCCGCTCACAGTCTATGAAAAAGGCCAATCCGAGTGATGAGAGGACGCACGTGATCCAGATGTGCGGAGGTCTAGGGATCCAGATGAGAGGAAAAAGCACTTTTCCACCTATGACTCTTCCCGATTCGGTCAGAGGGTGGCGGTCGACCTGGTTTTATTGTAAGGACAAACCAACTCCTGGTCAGTCGACTGGCCTTCCCCCCTTTACCATGGGGCGAATTGAAAAGCCCTCTCCCTTGAAAGTGACTCCAGAAGAAAAGGCGGAGGTGAATATGTTGGTTGAACGCGTAATCCAACTTGTCCGCGATGGTGTGACCGGCATGGATTTGCTAGAGGTGTTTCTCACTCGCCGCATCCAGCCGCTCCAGGCCCGCGATCATCCTATGTGGATGTATTCGGGCGCCGATGATTCTGCTCGGATCCACCCGGAGGAAGTTGCCGAGGAGACGGTGGCGCGGTGGCTGCAGAGCATTACCGGAAACAAAGACAACCCCAGGGGGTCCAGGAGAATTCCGCCACTCTACGCTGATAATGAACCAGACAAGGTCAGACCTTCGATGTCGAGTGAATTTTACTCTAATTTGTAAACTGTCTTTGGAGCCGACTGATGCTTATTCGATTCTTTGCTTCGTAGATATATACTGAGATGTACTCGATGCCCAACGGGGAGCAGATCCAGGAAGGAGAAGAGAGCGGAGGTGACAGCGGCCACTGGAACTCCGATGGGGAGAGTGATGAAGAGCACAAAAACTCGAGCAGTGAGGAGGAGGTCGATTCTCCACCTCGCACGGAAAAGCGTTCCAAGCACAAGCACAACCCAGCAAGTATCCGGGGCAAGGTGGCAGCATCGACTGGACAGACTTCGAAGCGCACTCGGACATCTTCTCCGGTGCCGACTGAGAAGGCTCCGAAGCAGCTCAAGACCGCGCCGTCAAAGCCACGGAAGGCTTTGCCCAAGATCAAGGTTGACGTTCCCGTCGCCTCTGCGTAAGCGTTTCGTTTTCGCCCTTTGTTCGAAGAATCTTATATCAGTTGTCGACCCATTCACTTGCTTGACCGAGTGAACCTTGAGATTTGTAGTGCTGCTACCTCTGGGACTTCTGCTTACCAAGATGATGGTGACGAGGAGATGGAGGACGCGGTCACATCCAAAGCGGGTATGACCCCTGTTATCTCGTCTTTTCTTTGCTAGCCGATTCTACAGTCGACTGAACTCTTGTGGTCGATTCTTTTGCAGCTCCGCAAAATGTTATTGAACTTCAAGACGATGATGAAGATGAGCCACAGAAACTCGTGGGTAGGAGGAGCAGGACCTCAGTCAAGAAGGTACCAGCTAGCAAGACGCCTCAGTTGACGCCGGCGACGGAACCAGCTATCCAGCAATCCGGGGACTTCAACCGTGCCTCCGTTACTTTTGCGAATTCCTTGTCGAGTGTTCGTCCTTCATCGTCGACTGTGCCGGCCCTTGCTTCGCCTGTCCAACTTCATGCCTCAAGCTCTCAAGCTACTGCAACTGATACATCGACTGCACCTCCCACCGCCCCTCACGTCCCAGAAGACCAAGTGAGTGCTGCCAAGGAGGCTATACGCCAGGCTGGCGTTATGATGGAGCAGATGAAGGTGGTGCGCGAGGCCAGTCAAGCTGCCTATGATGCCAGTTCAGCACTTCAGGCCAATGTCCAGGTTAGCCTACTCCCGACTGAACTCCATCTTGACGCTTGTTCTGTTAGGATATGATATTTAGAAACTGTTGCCTTATCCGCAAGACGTCCGTGGATGAGCGTTTTGGAACCTTGATTGCACACCCATTGTCAGTCTGCACACCCAGTGGGTGTTTTAATTTCTGTTGAGTAGTTTTTCCACTTGAGTCGACTAGGTTGTGCTGATTGAATCTCTGAACCAGTGGGGGCACGCTGAGTGCACCCACTGGGTGTAGTCCCCGAGACCACCGTCGAATGTTTGATTCGGCGGGGGTCTTTTAACAGATCTTCTCCACTCGGTCTGGGTAGATCATGTCGAGTGGAACCTTTACCAGTGGGGGCACACTGAGTGCACCCACTGGGTGTAGTCCCCGAGACCGTAGTTGACTGCGGGCAGTCGGCTATGGTCTGAGTTTTTTTTTTGACTGGACGGACCAAGTCGATTGAAAAAGTCGAACCAGTGGGGGCACGCTGAGTGCACCCATTGGGTGTAGTCCCTGAGACTATTGGCGAATGTTTGATTCGGCAGTAGTCTTTGTGTCTGCCGACTAACTATCTTCTGAACACAGAAATCTTGTGATCTTGGAGCCCGGTTTGCCGATTTGGAGAAGAAGCAAATCCAGCTCAATCTTGACCTGGAGTTGGCTCGAAACAACTTGCAGAAGGCTAAGGATGACGCTGCTGGTAAGGAAACCTTGTCGACCGGTTCTCTTGCCATCTTCTCTCCTCCTTTTTCTGATTCGAATGTTATTCTTTCTAGAAACAATGAGACAAGCTTTGGAGAAGAAGGACCTTGACCTTGCGGTTGCGAAGAAAACCGCCAAAGACAAAATGGCGCTTGCCGACCAAAAGATGGCCTCAGTCGGACAGCTGGAGGGAGAGAATGCCAAGCTGAAGGCTGCTCTTGACGAAGCCAACAAAGAAGTGACTCGTCTGAAGAAGGACAAGCGGACCCTGACCGACAAAGTAGAAGACATCACCCGCAGGAGGGACGAGCTGGAGAACTACCTGGGAGGACTCACCAAAAAATTATTCCTCATGCTTGAAGGTACTTTTCTCTGTGCGATTGGTTTGCTTTCGTCGACTCATCATACCGCTGTCGACTCATTATTTCTCTGCGAGTGCAGAATTCTGTCAAGACTTCGAGGAAGAAACTGGGCGAGTCGAGACGAACTTGGACCCCATCAACTCCCCTGTCAAAGATGAAGCAGCCATGAATGTGCTCCGACTGGAGTCTCGCCTTGCCAGTGCCTTGGAATATCTTGCTCGACTCAAGGTTGCAGTTTCGCGGATCGACACAGCGCTCTGGCCAGGGGACACGCTCCGAAACGATCTCGAGTCTCTGATGACTCGACTTAACGAGATTCCTGGTCGAGTGCAGGAGTGGAAGAAGTCCGCTACTCGATGCGGTGCTGACGTAGCTTTGTCCCTGGTTCGCGTCCACTGCAAGGAAGCCAGAGAAGAGAAGCTAGCGGCAATCAAGGTCGCCAACACCAAGAAACTCGACTTCCAGTCTTTCATGGAGACCTTCATTGCTGCTGCTACTCGAATCGCAGATGGAATCGACCTGGACGAGTTTGACGAGCCTGCCAGCCCTTCTGTGGAGTGAATGAAACTTTTATGATCTGGTTCAATTTGCCTCGGTATGCCGAGTGATTCTGTAACCGTAAAACTCCTTCGGGCCTGATGCCCGATTACTTTGAGCTCCTTCGCCTGAACTTTTATGATCTGGTTCAATTTGCCTCGGTATGCCGAGTGATTTTGTAACCGTAAAACTCCTTCGGGCCTGTTGCTCGAGAACTTTTAAGCTCCTTCGTCCGAACTTAGTTTGCCCTTAAATATGCTTGTTTTTATTTCTGAGTGGAACTTGTAACTTCACTCAGAACAGACGCAGTTCTGAGGAGAGGATCGCGGACGACCTGCACCTCGTCGTCCTTGAAGATCAGGATGGAGCATGTTTTACACTTAGGCGAGTACAGGACTGCAGCTAAGCCTCCGAGTGAGAGGGTTGCTCATCACTCGGTAGGATTTTTTTAAACTTAGGCGAGTACAGGACTGCAGCTAAGCCCCCGAGTGAGAGGGTTGCTCAACACTCAGTAGGATTTTTTAAACTTAGGCGAGTACAGGACTGCAGCTAAGCCCCCGAGTGAGAGGGTTGCTCATCACTCGGTAGGATTTTTTAAACTTACGTGAGTACAGGACTGCAGCTAAGCCTCCGATTGAGAGGGTTGCTCATCACTCGGCAGGATTTTACAAACTTAGGCGAGTACAGGACTGCAGCTAAGCCCGAGTGAGGGGTTGCTCATCACCGTAGGATTTTTTAAACTTAGGCGAGTACAGGAATGCAACTAAGCCCCCGAGTGAGAGGGTTGCTCATCACTCGGTGGGATTTTTGAAACTAGGCGAGTACAGGACTGCAACTAGCCTCCGAGTGAGAGGGTTGCTCACACTCGGGAGTTTACAAACTTAGGCGAGTACAAGACTGCAGCTAAGCCTCCGAGTGAGAGGGTTGCTCATCACTCGCAGGATTTTACAAACTTAGGCGAGTACAGGCTGCGCTAAGCCCCGAGTGGAGGGTTGCTCATCACTCGGTAGGATTTTTTAAAACTTAGCGAGTACAGAATATAGCTAAGCCCCCGAGTGAGAGGGTTGCTCATCACTCGGTGGGATTTTTGAACTTAGGCGAGTATAGGACTGCAACTAAGCCTCGAGTGAGAGGGTTGTCATCACTCGGAGGATTTTACAAACTTAGGCGGTACAGGACTGCAGCTAAGCCTCGAGTGAGAGGGTTGCTCATCACTCGGTAGGATTTTTTTAAACTTAGGCGAGTACAGGACGCCAGCTACGCCCCCGAGTGAGAGGGTTGCTCATCACTCGGTAGGATTTTTTAAACTTAGGCGAGTACAGGACTGCAGCTAAGCCCCCGAGTGAGAGGGTTGCTCATCACTCGGTAGGATTTTTTAAACTTAGGCGAGTACAGGACTGCAGCTAAGCCCCCTAGTGAGAGGGTTGCTCATCACTCGGTAGGATTTTACAAACTTAGGCGAATCGGATTCGCGGCTAAGCCACCCACTGGGGGATTTTGGACACATGTATTAGTAACAACGATCATTTAGGAGACTGTAAAACCATGTCTTTGATAAACGAACTGAAAGGTACTCTTTATTACATCTCATCAGTCTGAACACTTAAGTATAAAAATGGCGGAGTAGCTCCGCATTCCAAGCGCGTGGCTCGTCTTTATTATGCTCCACATTGTAGAGGTGACACGCTCCGTTGTGGAGCACCTTGGTGACGATGAAGGGACCTTCCCAAGTGGGGGCAAGTTTGTGAGGCCGTTGCTGGTCCACTCGGAGCACAAGGTCCCCTTCCTGAAATGCTCGACCCTTCACATTTCTGGCATATAATCGACGAAGGTCTTGCTGATAAATGGTCGATCGGATCAAGGCCATCTCTCTTTCTTCTTCCAGAAGATCAACAGCATCTTCTCGAGCTCGTTCTGCTTCAGCTTCTGAAAAAAGTTCTACTCGGGGCGCATTGTGAAGCAAGTCACTCGGCAGCACAGCCTCAGCCCCATAGACCATGAAGAAGGGGGTTCGACCAGTCGACCGATTTGGTGTTGTTCGTAATCCCCAAAGGACTGACGGTAGCTCATCTACCCAAGCGCCGGCCGCATGTTTGAGGTCGCGCATCAATCGAGGTTTCAGCCCTTTGAGAATCAAACCGTTCGCTCTTTCTACCTGTCCATTCGACTGAGGGTGGGCGACTGAAGCATAGTCGACCCGAGTACCTTGGGATGCACAGAAAGCTCGAAACTCATCAGAATCAAAGTTCGACCCATTATCCGTGATGATGCTGTGTGGGACTCCATATCTAAATGTTAACCCTCTGATGAAGCTGACTGCAGTACTTGCATCCAGGTTTTTGACAGGTTTAGCTTCGATCCACTTGGTGAACTTGTCGACTACTACAAGCACATGGGTGAAACCACTCCTACCAGTCTTCAGAGGTCCCACCATATCCAAACCCCAAACAGCGAATGGCTAGACGAGTGGAATGGTCTTCAGGGCTGAAGCGGTTTGTGGGACATGTTGGAATAGAACTGACAGCCCTCACATTTGTCAATTATTTCCTTTGCCATCTCATTTGCCCGCGGCCAATAAAACCCTGCTCGATACGCTTTGGCCACGATGGCCCGAGAAGACGCATGGTGACCACAGGTTCCCGAGTGAATATCATCGAGGATCATTCGGCCTTCTTTCTGAGTGATGCATTTCTGAACGACCCCAGTGACACTTTCTCTATAGAGTTGCTCCCCCATTACTGTGAAGGATTTGGATCGACGGACAATCTGGCGAGCCTCTTCTTCATCCTCTGGAAGCTCTTTCCTGAGAATATATGCGATATACGACACTGTCCAATCAGGAATAACAATCAAAACTTCCATGATCAAGTCGACCACAGCTGGGATTTCAACTTCAGTCGGATCAGTGGAACTTTTAGGCTGTGGGGGCTCTTCAGTGAAGGGATCTTCTTGAACTGATGGTGCGTGAATATGCTCCAAAAACACATTGCTGGGAATAGGCTCCCGCTTGGATCCTATTTTCGCCAAGTCATCAGCTGCTTGATTCTTTAGTCGGGGTATATGGTGGAGCTCTAGCCCTTCAAACTTCTTTTCTAACTTTCTCACCGCATTGCAATAACCACTCATAGCTTGGCTCCTGACGTCCCACTCCTTCATCACTTGATTAACCACTAAATCTGAGTCACCGTAAACCATTAGGCGGCGGACACCGAGTGAAATGGCCATACGCAACCCATACAAGAGTGCCTCATATTCAGCTTCATTGTTGGCGGAATCAAAGTGAATCTGGAGAACATATCTGAGGTTGTCGCCTCGTGGAGATACCAGGACCACTCCAGCGCCTGGACCATTCAACATCTTGGACCCGTCGAAGAACATAGTCCAATGTTCTGACTGTATCTGGGTCGGTAACTGTTGTTCAATCCACTCGACGAGGAAATCTGCTATCGCTTGAGACTTGATCGCTTTCTTTGCCTCGAACTTGATATCCAGCGGAAGGAGTTCAATCGCCCACTTTGCCACTCGGCCAGTTGCATCTCTGTTGTTCAGAATTTCTGACAACGGAGCATCGCTGATGACTGTAATCGAATGATCTGAGAAGTAATGTGCAACCTTCTTTGTGGTCAAGTAGATTCCATAGACAAGCTTCTGATAATGTGGATATCTCTGCTTGGATGGAGTTAAGACTTCAGAAATATAGTACACTGGGCGTTGAACCTTGTAGGTTTTACCTTCTTCTTCCCGCTCGACCGTGAGTACTATACTGACAACCTGTCCAGTGGCTGCTATATAAAGCAGTAAAGGCTCTTTGCTGATTGGAGTAGCAAGCACCGGCTGGGTGGAAAGCAGGGCTTTGAGCTTTGCAAACGCTGCGTCAGCTTCAGGAGTCCACTCGAACTTATCAGATTTCTTCATCAGTCGGTAAAGAGGCAATGCCTTTTCACCGAGGCGAGAGATGAATCGACTCAAAGCGGCCAAACAACCAGTAAGCTTCTGAACGTCGTGTACACGCACAGGGCGTTTCATTCGGAGGATTGCACCAACTTTCTCTGGGTTTGCATTGATCCCACGTTCGGAAACGAGGAAACCGAGTAACTTTCCACCTGGAACTCCAAATGTACACTTCGACAGATTAAGCTTGATATCATATCTTCTCAAATTGGCAAAGGTTTCGGCAAGGTCAGTCAGCAGGTCGGAACCTTTGCGCGACTTAACCACGATGTCATCCATGTATGCTTCCACATTCCGACTGATTTGAGCTAGCAGACACTTCTGTATCATGTGCATGAGTGTGGCACCAGCATTTTTGAGACCAAAGGGCATGGTGATGTAGCAAAAGCACCCGAATGGGGTGATAAAAGCTGTTTTTATTTCGTCAGGTCCATACAGTCGGATCTGATGGTACCCGGAATATGCATCCAGGAAGGACAATCGTTCACATCCCACAGTTGAGTCGACTATCTGATCGATGCGGGGGAGAGGAAAATGATCTTTCGGGCAGGCCCGATTGATATGCTTGAAATCAATGCACATACGGAGTGAATCGTCCTTCTTGGGAACCATGACAACATTGGCGAGCCACTCGGAGTGGTAAATCTCGCGGATGAACTCAGCTGCCAAAAGCCGAGCCACCTCTTCGCCGATTGCCTTTCTCTTCTCCGCAGCGGACCGACGGAGGTGCTCTTTCACGGGTTTTGCCTTTGGATCGACTCACAAATGGTGTTCAGCCAGCCCCCTGGGTACACCCGGCATGTCAGATGGCTTCCATGCGAAGATGTCCCAGTTCTCACGGAGGAACTGGATGAGCGCTTCTTCCTATTTGCTGTCGAGTGTTGTTGAGATATGAGTTGGTGCAGCACTGGGATCGGTCGGGTGAATGTGAACAGGCTTTGTTTCACCGGACGACTGAAATGCAGACTCGGAAGCAGGCTTCTTAGCGCGCAACAAATCACTCGGATCTGCAGTCTTCTTATATTCTTCCATTTCAATCGCTGCCATCTGTTCATCAGCAATCTTAGAGCCCTTCTGGAGGCACTCTTCTGCTCGTTGCCGATTACCAGTGACCGTGATCACGCCCCTGGGGCCAGGCATCTTCAGCTTGAGGTACACGTAACACGGTCGAGCCATGAAACGGGCATATGCAGTTCTGCCCAGAATAGCATGATAGGCACTGTGAAAATCCACAACTTCAAATGTCAGCTTCTCCTTGCGGTAATTCTTTGAGTCACCGAAAACCACGTCAAGAGTGATCTGTCCGAGTGAATCAGCTTTCTTCCCTGGAATGACACCGTGGAACCGCATGTTGCTCTCACTGAGCCTGGACATCGGAATGCCCATCCCACGAAGAGTCTCTGCATACAAAATGTTCAAGCCGCTGCCACCATCCATCAAGACTTTGGTCAGTCGGGTGCCCCCAACGACCGGGTCGACCACCAACGCTTGCCTCCCGGGGGTGGCGACGTGTGGTGGGTGGTCAGATTGGTCGAATGTGATGGGAGTCTTTGACCATTTCAAATATGTCGTTGTTGCCGGAGCAACCATGTTCACCTCTCTGTTGATGACTTTCAGTCGACTTTTACTCTCAACGTCAGCAAAAATCATCAAAGTGGAATTGACGTTAGGGAAACCGTCATCATCTTCTTCCTGATCACCATCCTTGTTAGACTCTTTTTCCTTTTCATTGGGCTGTTTCTCTCGGAACTGCTGGATCAGGAGCCGACATTGTCGAGTGGTATGTTTGGGATAAATCAGATTTCCCTCTTCATCCTTCTTGGTGTGAATGTGACATGGCAAGTCCAACACATCGTTCCCAGCCTGATCTTTCACCTTCTTGGGGATCCAGGGTCCCTTGGGCTTCCCCTTGAATTTTCCTTGAGTTACAACTGCAGCTTCACCTGGACCTGCTGGCTCGGCTTTGCGTTTCTGCTTCCGACCCACTCCGGTGTCTTGGGCGACTGCTTTGCCCTTTCCACTGTGGAGTCGGTCCTCTTCTTCACCATTAGCGTACCGGGTGGCTATTTCCATCATTCGGGTCAAAGACATGTCTCCTGTCCGACCGAATTTCAAGTTAAGCTCTCGATACCGAACGCCTTCCTTGAAGGCACAAACTGATTGGTGTTGGGATACATTTTCTACTGTGTGGGGTAATGTGGTCCATCTTTGGATGTAATCCCTCAGAGTTTCATTCGGCTTCTGTACACAATGTTGCAATTCAGTCAACCCCGTAGGTCGTTTGCATGTGCCCTCGAATGTCTTGACAAACACTTGGGCTAACTCCTCCCAGCTGAATATACTGCCTGGAGCCAACTGATTCAGCCATGCTCTGGCCGACCCTTCCAGCATGAGAGGAAGGTGTTTCATAGCTACCTCATCATTTCCACCACCGATCTGGACAGCCACTCGGTAATCTTCCAGCCAAGTGTCAGGCTTCGACTCACCGGTGAACTTACTAACCCCAGTCGCCAACCTGAAGTTGGGGGGGATCTCAGCGGCTCTGATAGCTCTGCTAAAACACTCGGGACCCGAAACATGAATCCTGCTTCCACTCGGGTGATTCCTGCCTTCCCCCTCTCTGTGTGCTCGGTTCCTGTCGACCAAAGCTTGCACTAAAATTGACCTCGCATCAAACCCTGGCTCTCTTGGGTCGATCGGCGTCCTCCGCCCTCCGTTGTACGGGCGCCTGTCATCATAGTGCCGGGGCACATATGATCCGCTTCTCGGAGGGGGTGTAGGCGCTCGACGGCGGTCATCACGGCCGAGTCGATGATCGTACTGCTCGTGGATCCGACCCAAGTGCTGATCCTGGCGATGCACCCGCCCCTCACGCCGCGGAGGCGATCTTGGGCTGTGAGCCGACTGAACTGTGTCAGCCACCACAGATCTGCTATGGATTCTGTTACGCGACTGTGATACTGCAGTGTTTTGGTCTCCTGCCGCCCGGAGCAGAGCCCGGATCTGCATCAAACCTCGTCCAGCTTCTGACTGGGATGGCTGGATGGATTCTACTATACGAGCTGCGGCTGCAAGATTCTGAATCGGAGTGCGGTATACCTGAGGTTCAGGAGGGAACAATTGCCGCCGTCGACTGGACTCAGGAATCCGCTGCCGAGCATGTTCGTCGAGTGCATGCTGAAGATTTTCCAGTCGAGTGCGCTCAGCCAAAGTGGCCAAGCGTGCTGCCTCCAAGGCCCGAGCCTCAGAGGTCTCTCCGACGATGGGCGTGTGGAGTGCTTCCTCGTTACGACGGTGAAGTTCCTCCCTCCGCTGTGAAGAGAGGGTTTCGGGGTGGTATTCCTCGTGAACACGCGACGGATCGCCACCGCCGTCGCCGCCTCCGTTGCGACGCATGCCAGGTGGGCTACGCGGCGTGTCGACCATCAGGACCTCCGCCGCAGGATCGCTGTTGTCGCACTCGGACAGAGTCTCGACGGAGCCAGTCGACAGATCGAACAGGCCGTAGAGAGATTCATCGGGCTCGATTGCCGCGACTTGAGGGGTGGCCGATTGACGTGCCACTGCATGCTTCACCCACCGCTGAAGCCGCGATCGACCAGATCGCTTGCGACGGCAAACAGCGGGGAACGAAGACGCCATAGGAAATGACCGATATTGGGTCGACGGCTGCCGCAGAAGGACGCCGCGGACACATGCGCGAAAGTGCGTCACCCCGCGGACGGGGAACGCCTCGATGTCGAGGGGGGCCTCCTGGAGCCAGGCGGAGTCGTCGGCGATGAAGACGAGCGCGCCGAGACGGATCGCGTGGCCCTCAGCCAAACCTCCACCCGAAACCATGATGATGGGAACCGGAGAAAATCGCAACCTCACCGGAAAGTCGCTAAGACACCAGCCCCACGGTGGGCGCCAACTGTCGTGGTTCTAAGTCTGACAGTAGAATAGGGGGTAGGTATGAGGAGGCAAGATCCTAGCTACGATGAGGTTGTGCACGCAAGATTTATGAGTTCAGGCCCTTCTCGGAGGAAGTAACAGCCCTACGTCTCGGTGCCCGAAGGCTCGGTCGATTGGATTATGCGTGAAGTTACAGGGGGTGCGAACCCTTGTGCCTGAGGAGGGGGGTGGCTTATATAGAGTGCGCCAGGACCCCAACCGTCCCACGTTACAAGGGGTTCAATGTCTATAAAGACAGGACGTTACTGATAGCGCCAGCAATAAAGGCAAATAAATGATCATTAAGACTACGGAGTGAACGCCTGACCCTTGCCATCCTGAGTGACCTTAGATCTTCTGTCTTCCGAGTGGTTTCTGGTGTGGTCGAGTGAGTACACCCCGGTCGAATGGAATTGGGTTATCCGAGTGAACTGTTGGTCGGGTGGGTTGCACCCTGTGGCGATTTCAGTCAGTAGATGGTGCTATCCTTTGAATGTCCTTGGCCTTAGGGCAGTGTCCTCGGGTAAAGGTGTCTAGGTCAGGCCTATTACCCTACCCTAGGTACATGTCTTCGTCAGTAACCATCCTCAGGGTAGTAGTAGTAGTCGATCGACGGGGCATCTGTCTCAGGGGGCGCCGTCCTCTGGTCGCGACAAACTGATATGGGGAGAAAAGGAAAGCAAAAAAACCGTGAGTACTCAGAAGTACTCAGCAAGCAAGGATCTACACTACATATGCAACATTTTCAAGGGGAGGCTGTATATGTGGACTGGGCTGCAGAAATGCCAGAATAGAGAGAAGGCCTAGTCCTATCGAAGACTAGCATCTTCAGAGGTCTTGCAGCGTTAGAAGAGTGTAGATTAGCACCGCATAAAGTAGTAGTATCATTAAGTCTCAACCTCACCCAGAGATCCTTTCTCGACTCCCTGCGAGAAAGCAATCCCAGAGCCATACAGTCATCCACCTCATCCTGAGATCCCTTCTCGACTCCCTGCGACAAGCAATCCCAGAGCCATAGTATCCAAGTATCCAGTTCTAAATTGTATCAATCAGGATACAACTCCGAGTGTCCTTTACCGTAGGATCGGCTATCGATAGATGTGTTCTTCCCTGCAGGGGTGCACCAACTTACCCAACACGCTCGATTAACTCCGGCCGGACACACTTTCCTGGGTCATGCCCGGCCTCGGCCAAATGATACACCGCAGCCCTACCTAGAGCTCAGCAGAGAGGTCCCCGCCGGTCTACATCCTAAGCGCTCAGGGGTCTTGGGCCGTCGCCCTATGCACTCCGGGTCGTTGCGAGTAGGGTGGATACCAGCGCCAACGGCACGATCCGACCCGGCCGCAATGCTGAACTGGACGTCTGACAGAACTGTCGGCTGATGCTACGATGCAGAACGCCCATACTATGCCCACGTGATGGTTAGTGCTATCAGGCCAGAGGCCTGCTCGGATCAAATATCCAAATCGTTAGTGGACTAGGGCTTGCGGTAACGAGCAGAGACTCATGAAAGATGTGACCCCGTCGCCCCGTCTTGAGGACTTGCGGCAAGGGCCAAGAATGCCCGGCCATGCCTCGTATTCTCACTCGGGCACCACACAGGCAACCCGTCTTCACATCACACGCGGGTACCCCTCAGGGTCGACCCGCCTTTCCAAGTAACAATAGAACAGTCCAAGTATTCGTGTGTCCATAACATCAGGGGAATCCGAGGTATCACCCTCGTTGGATTCCTACTCGATGTATCCGTCCAGGTGAACTCGGAGGAATCACCCTCGTTGGGTTCACACTTGAGGTGTTGTACGACGGCGTCGTTATCGGAAGCGGTGAAGGAGGAATCACCCTCGATGACCATGACCGAATAGCTACTCTACAGAGTTAACATCAGAAGTGCTACAAGAGGTTTCATCCTCGGCACTTGATAGTAACGCTGCAGTGTCGTTACAACTAAGGGGGGGGGGTGATGTGCGGTGTCGGGGCCTGGTCTTCAATCCCTATGATCGGGTCTTTGGATAATCCAGCGGGGCGGTCGGGACTAGTGGGGTCACTGATAGGTCTCTACCCAGCCTATACTAAGCAGTTTAGGTTATGCAGGTAATTATCAACAGCAGGTTACAATAAACAGGCTATGCATCAGAATAGGTAAAACAGTAGCAGCAGCAATTCTAATGCAAGCATGGGAAATTAGAATGGGCGATATCGGGATGATCAAAAAGGGGGGGCTTGCCTGGTTGCTCGGCGGCAAGGGCAAGGTCGTCAATGGTGTCTTCGGTCTCCGGAGCTGCGGCAGTACCGGGAACTGCGTTGGGGTCTAACGAGAGAGAAGAGGGGGAGGAAACAGTATAAATACACAGCAAACATGAGCAACACGATGTACGACATGGCAATACGCAGTGCTGGGGTAGTCTAACGCAGTACTACATGTATCAGACGGAGCGGGAGAATATCTCACGATATTTCCCGGGTCTTTGGAATTATCGGACAGACGATCCGGAGGGGGACGGTTCCATGTTTAGATAGATAGGGACGCGTGACGGACGAACGGACCGTGTATCCGAATTCGTCTCGTCGTTCTGAGCAACTTTCATGTACAAAGTTTTTCCATCGGAGTTACGGATTATTTAATATGAATTTATAAAGATTTAAACAATTTCTGGAATTTAATTAATTTATTAAATCAACATTATCCGAAACAGTAACGGTGATGTCATCATGATGTCACTGTGACGTCAGGACCAGTGGGTCCCACCTGTCAGTGTCACGTCAGGCTAATTAGGGATTAACTAAACTAATTACTGTTTAATTAGACTAACTATTTAATTAGTTTAATTAAACAGGATTAATTAAATTAATTAATTAATTAATTAACTAATTATTTATTTTAATAATTCATTTTTATTTTCTTTTTTTTAAATCGTTTTAGGGGCGTGGGCCCCTTCTGTTATCGTCACAGGGGGGCCGGGCCCACTGGTAAGTGGCCCGGGAGGCCACAGCGAGCGCGCGGGCGCTGCGGCCGTGTGGGCGCCGACCGCCCGAACGGGGCACGCGCGCGTGGGCGCGGCGAGGTGCCGGCGCCGGCACGGGATCGACGGGTGCGGCGAGGTGGCGCGTCCAGGCGCGGGTCGGGCGCATGCGCAGCGGCATGGCGAGCAGGGGAGCTGGCCGGGGCGGTGTAGGCGGCGGTGGTTGGCCGCGAGGGCGAGCAGCAGCGCGCGGGCAGCTGTAGGTGGCAGCGAAAGTGGCAGTGGGCGCAGGGTGGCTGGCGGCATAGCATGGCTGCCGCGGGAGCGCGCGCATGAAGAAGGAGGGCCAGGGGCGCGGGGTAGCTAGTGCGGCCCGAAGCGCGGGCTCCGGCATGCGGGCGCGGTGATGCGGGCGCCGCGCGCGTGGTCCAGACGCGAGCGCGGGCGCGGGGCGCGCGTGGCAGTGGCGAGGCGAGCGGGGCACGGGGCGCGAGCGGGGTGCGGCGGCGTTCGGGACGGGGAAAGGGGAGGCGGAGGCCGGGGCCTCACCAGTGGCTGCAGGGGAGAGGGGGCGACGAGGCTCGAGGTGGGCCGGTGAGGGAGAGGCGAGGCAGCGGTGGCCGGCGGCGTTGGTGGCGGGCGATCCGGCGAGGGCGACGTGATCGGGGCGTTCGCCCAATCCAGAACGAGAGAGAGGGGGGGGAAGGGGATCGGGGGTGGGGGTGGGGATAGGGTTAGGGTTCAGTTGCGGGAGGGGGGTTATGGGCGAGGCTGGTGGGCCGACCTGGCGGCCTAGCGGCCTGCTGGGCCGTGGCCCAGGGGGTGGGGGGTTCTGTTTTTATTTTTGCTTTTGTTTTATCTTTTCTTTTTATTTATTCTTTTTAGTCTTTTGCAAAATTATGTGGCCTCAATTATAGTTTTGTAAAATAAGTAGCTTTGTCCAATAAATATAGTGCAATATTTAACACTGGTAGAAAATGGTTTGGAGACATGTGAATTTTCTTTGGATTTTAAACAAAAGAATAAGGGTTAAATAACTCTGTTCTGTGGTTGTTAGAGTCACATAATTTATTTAGTATATGCTGAATATAATTTTAGAATTGTCTGTGGATTATTTACCATTTAATGAACAATTTAGTTTCTGATTTGAATAACTTTTATTTTCCACTTTAGTTTTAATTTGAATTTTGAGTTGGGGTTTGAAATGCAACATGATGCAAATGAGAATTTGGCATTGTTAATCATGCTGACTTGGCATTATCAAAATGGGATTACTGTGGCTAACCACTGGGGGTGTTACATACTCACTATGTGTTAATGCTTTGTTCCGGTTCTCTATTAAAAGGAGGCCTTAATATCCCTTAGTTTCCTTATGGACCCCGCTGCCATGGGAGGGTAGGACAAAAGATGTCATGGAAGTTCTTTTCCATAAGCATGTATGACTATTTACGGAATACATGCCTACATTATATTTATGAACTGGAGCTAGTTCTATGTTGCCCTAGGTTATGACTGTTATATGATGAATATTATCCAATGTAATCACCGATCCAATGCCTACGAGTTTTCCACATATTGTTCTTGCTAAGTTACTATTGCTATTGCTACTGTTACAACTGCTACAAAACTATTACTGATGTTACCGTTACCACTGCTACCGTTACTACTACTATCAAACTATCATATTACTGTGCTACTGATCACTTTGTTGCAGATATTTAATCTCCAGGTGTGGTTGAATTGACAACTCAACTGCTAATACTTACAAATATTCTTTGGCTCCCCTTGTGTCAAATCTATAAATTTGGATTGAATACTCTACCCTCGAAAACTATTGCGATCCCCTATACTTGTGGGTTATCAAGACCTTTTTCTGGCGCCGTTGCCGGGGAGCATAGCTAGATTTGTTGAGTCACATGGGATTACTATCTATTTATCATTATGAAGAATCTAAAAGATATAGGAACCAAGATCGTTCCCTCTAAGACGAGGGGAGGTAAGGAATTGGCATCTAGCTTGGCACTTGATTCACCTTCTGTTTTTAGTAAACTTGCAACACCACCACATGCTATTTATCCTGATATGTCGCAAGTTATTGATGATGCTACTTCTGCTATGAATGATACTTATGATGATGTTAGTACCTTGCTTGATAAGAGTGTGCCACTAGGTGAATTTCTTGATGAACAACTTGCTAGAGTTAAAGATATTAAGAATGCTGAAACTGATGAAATTACTGAAACTGATGAAGTCTTTGAAACTTAGAACTATGAAACACCTATTAGACCTAGCTCTCTTAGAGTTGAAATGCCTAAGATACCTGACGGTTATGTTATGGATGAAGAGGTAGCTAGAGAATTTCTTGCTTGTATGGATAGAGATGACCTAAAGAAACTACTAGTCAAGTTGAAAGAAAAATCTTTGAATGCTAGAATGAAATGTGATCCTAAGTTTACTACTTCACCTATCTTTGTTACTGATAAGGATTATGAATTCTCTGTCGACCCAAAGATAATTACTTTGGTTGAATCTGATCCTTTTCATGGCTATGAAACTGAAACTATAGTGGCACATCTTACTAAATTAAATGATATAGCCACCCTATTTGCTCATGATGAGAAAATTCGCTATTACTATGTCCTCAAGTTATTTCTATTCTCATTAAAGGGTGATGCTAAGATATGGTACAATACTCTTGCTCCTGGTTGTCTGCCCAGTCCCCATGATATGATTTATTACTTCTCAGAAAAAATATTTCCCTGCTCATAAGAAACAAGCTGCCTTACAGGAAATATTTAACTTTGTGCAAATTGAAGAAGAGAGTCTCCCACAAGCTTGGGGGGGGGGGCTTCTCCAATTACTTAATGCTTTGCCTGATCATCCTCTTAAGAAAAATGAAATACTTGATATCTTCTATAATGGACTAACCGATTCTTCTAGGGACTTCCTAGATAGTTGTGTTGGTTGTGTTTTCAGGGAACGAACTATTGAACAAGCTGAGGAATTATTGAATAATATATTGTAGAATTATGATGATTGGACTCTCCCTGAACCACCACCTAAACCCACTCCAAAGAAGAGGGGTATTTTATTTCTCAGTCCTGAAGATATGCAAGAGGCAAAGAAATGTATGAAGGAAAAATGTATTAAAGCTGAAGATGTTAAGAATTTACCACCAATTGAAGAAATACATGGTCTTGACACACCACCACAGGTGGTGGAGGTAAATTCTCTTTTGAAATTTGATGAAGGTGATATTCCGCATAATAAACCTCCTAGCCAATGCTTATATGAATTTGATAACTACATCATGAAACTAGATCACTTCAATGCCTATGTTATGAAACAACTAAAACAAAATTCTGATATGATTGCTCGCTTAAGTGACTTGTTATTTAGAATCACTAATGGTGTTAGAGCATCTCCAGCCGCGCCCCCAATAGGCCCCCCAAGGCCATTTTTTATCGCCAGCATGAAAAAAACGGCCCAGTCGCGCCCCCAGAAGCCCATTTTTCGCCGGTTAGGGTCGAATTTGGCGCCGGTGCACCCAGGCTGAACCCGGCATGCTGGGGGCGCCCGGGGGCGCTGGGCGAAGTGTTTTTGGTGCAAAATCATTGTGGACCTGCCGAGTCAGCGACTAGGCGTGGTCGTCGTCCTCATCGCCTCGTTTTCCTGCGGGGAATCAATGCAAAGGATGCTGCCTATCAGCCTTCCATTGATTCCTCACGGGCGGCGTAGTGAAGGCTCGCCGAGACACGCATCCCGCTCCCTCCCACCACGCGTTCGCATGGCTGCCGCCCGCTCGCCGCCCCCTCTGCTATAAAAGCCGCCCCTCCCTCTGCGGTAGATGCACACTCCCTCTGGCCCTCTCCCCGCCGACGCCCTTCTGGCCCTCTCGCCGCCGACGCCCCTCCCCCTCTCTCTCTTTCCCCGGCCATGGCCAAGTGCTACCCCAATGATGGAGCGGCGGCCAACGGCTTCGGCCGCCACCACCTGCATGAGGACGAGGCCCGCCTCCTCTACGAGGCGGACTACCCGGCGCCACCGGACATGCGGGTGCCGGGCTCGTGGAGGCTGAGCGCTGGCGGAGTCCCGGTGCCACCGCTGCCCGCTGGAGCTGACCGGCGCGCTGAGATCACATGCATCGAGTCATCGCTGCCGGAGAGCGCGCAGAATCAGCCGAGGTACGCCGTCGACAGTCACACGCTGTGAACGGCGTACTTCAACCGCCACCATGCCGACCAGCTCGCCGCCTCCAACGACATTGAGCCCCGCGGATGCTTCAACTCCGAGGGGCGACGCCTATGGTGGGGCGTCCCCGGCCGCATGCTCGATGCCGTCCTCAAGCACATCGAGGCCGACAACTCGCCGCGGTTGGAGTACCCGGCGCCCCCCTCCTTCTCCCGCCGCTGCGACAGTTCATGGATGCCGAGGCGCATGGACACGGCATCCTCCTCCTCGTTGGGCTCCCGCTCCTCCTCGTCAAGCCGGAGCCACGCGAGATGCCGCTTGGGCGGTGCCCTCGTCATCAACGAGGGCGGCGTACCTTCTCCTCCCGCCTCTTCCTCCCGCCTCGTCAAGCCGAAGACCGAGCCGGCGGTCCTCCCCGTGAAGAAGGAGCACGAGGCCATGGCCGCCGACGAGGAGACTGGCCTCAAATGGGCGCGGGATGACTACATCTGGGAGGAGATGGAGCGTCAGCACCGCGCCCTCAAGGAGATCACCGCCACGTGCCGCGGCCGCGAGGAGGACGGCGTCGTCATCCTCGACAGCGACGACGAGGCGCCTGGGCCGCCAACCCCGTCCGCCACGGCGACCCAGGGCAGGGCTATAGCAAGGACGGCGGCGGTTGCGTGCCGGGCGACGACGACGGTGGTGACTACACCAACTTCTACAAGCTCCTCGGCATATAGAAGGCTCGGGCGGCGCGGCGGTGTAGTAGTAGTAGTAGTAGTTTTTTCTTAGTTTGTTTTTAGTTTGGTTTTTAAGTTATGTTTTCAATTTTGTACAAATATCAATGAAAATGCCTAGTTTGGACGAATTTGTGCCGTGTTTGGCCGAATTTTGGCCGAGTTTGGTTTTCAAAAAATGGCGTCTGGGGCGACCTTGGGGTGGCGGTTGGGAAACCGACCGCCCCCACGCTGATTTTATCGCCGGTTGGCCCCCAGGCGGCGTATTTCAAGCCCTTGGGGGGCCGAACGGCTGAAGATGCTCTTAGAGGTGTAGGAAACATGCCTCTATGGTTCAAACCCAGTTAGAACAAGTTGCTAAATCTCAAAGAGAATTGCTTAGTGAAATGAATAATAATATGAATGATTATGCTGTTAGAGTAGCAACTAGAGAAGGCAAAATGACTCAGGAACCACTTTATCCTAAGGGACACCCTAAAAGAATTGAACAAGACTCTCAAAGAATTAATGTTGATGCACCTAGTCCATCTAAAAAGAAAAAGAAAAAGAAAACTGATAGGACTTTGTATACTTCTAGTGAACCAGAGATAGAAAAACCTTCTGAAGATAACAATGATGTCTCTATCTCTGATGCTGAAACTCAATCTGGTAGTGAACATACACCTAGTGATAACGACAATGATAATGATGATGTTCATGAAGATACTCAACCAGACAATGATGTTGTGATAGAACCTGCTGTTGAACTTGATAACCCACAACCTAAAAATAAACGTTATGATAAGAGAGACTTTGGTGCTAGAAAACATGGTAAAGAAAGAGAGCCATGGGTTCAGAAACCCATGCCCTTTCCACCTAAACCGTCTAAGAAAAAATATGATGAAGAATTTGAACGCTTTGCTGAAATGCTTAGGCCAGTCTTTTTGCGTACTTGTTTGACTGATATGTTAAAGATGGCCCCTTATGCTAAATACCTGAAAGACATTGTCACTAATAAAAGAAAAATAACTAAAGTTGAAATCTCCACCATGCTTGCTAATTATTCTTTTAAGGATGGAGTACCTAAAAAACTAGGAGACCCAGTGTCGTGGTTTTGTCACGGTAGATGTCCTAGTGTGGGGACTTAGTTACGAGGCCATCGCAACCGGGAGGTTAGTTTGTCGGGGTTGATCGGAATCAAGAGACACGAGTTTACCCAGGTTCAGCCCCTCACGATCGAGGTAATAGCCTACTTACTGCTTGTTGCTTATTGCTCGAGGATCAATTACAAGGGAGCGGATTCGCCTGACCTAGCTATTGATTGGTTGCCACTTAGTCCTATCTGCCTCTGGGACTCGCCTTTATATACAGGTCGAGGCCCAGGGCTTACAAGAGTCTGGGTCGTACTATGATCCGTGACCTAGTATGTTCCTGACTTTTCTTGTTTCCTAAGTAAGGAAACTCCAGGCGGCTTACTCTTCTAGGCCTTGAGTCACCATCTTCGGATACTGGGTTGCAAGTCGGCCTACTTGGTGAGCCGCCCTGCTAGTCTTGTTCCTCAGCGCCACGACCCATCTTGAGTCTTGCTCATCAGCCGCCAACTGGATGACCCGACCCAATACAGCGGGTCATAGCGCGGGGTTATATCCCCAACATTAGCCCCCAGATTGATTTGAATTCATTCATGTCAATCTCCATCATCTTAACCTGGCGGCTTATCTTGTGGTCATGTCTGCATCTTCTCCGGGTCATGAAATACCGGCTTACGACGCTTCCAGACTTGTTGTTTTTCACATCTTATTGCTGACATCATCCCTTGAAAATCCAGGGAACCCATGATGACATCATAATGAATCTTTGAGTATATCTGTTGAGGCCGAAAATCGAGGCGTCCCTGGCCTCAAAAGTTAACGTGCCCCTCAATTATCACGCCTGCCATTTACTCTCACCTTATTATCTTATAAATACACACGGGGGTCCTCCTTTTCATTTTTACCTCGCCCCGTCGCTTCTTCTTCCTCCTTGAGTCGAAGCTCTCCACTGCGCCGCTGCTTCCGTTCGTCCGCCGCCGGCCGACCCGTCCAGGACCGCGGCGCCATCCAGTCTTCGCTGGAGCTCGGTCAAGCATCTTCGCCGCCCTTCACAGCAGTTAGGTATGATATCCCTCTCCTTTCGGATCTGCATTAGTTCCACTGTAGTTCGTCGGAGTTCATCTATACTCCACTACCACGGCTTTGTTTAGATCTGGTATTTTCCGTAGGCCTTCATCAAACTGCGACGGCGCTAGCTATAACGCCATTTTTGCATCTAGGAACCCTAGCTTTTCTGTAGAATCTATGAACAGACTAGCGGTCACCTCCAGTGGTCGCCTTAGGTTTAATGAATATTTTTTTCCCTTTCGGACCTTTTTGTAGATCCATAATCATAAGCGCTTTTGTAGAAACTTGTTGGTCCCACACTTAGCAGAAAACTTAGCAATCTCCAATTTAAGATAAGTCGCCTTCATGTTTTTGGCGGCTCATCATTGTAATTGCGACTCACCAGTTTTAGGCATTACTCTGTTATTAAGCCGGCTCACTAGTTTGGGCCGCTCATTCTTCTTTTAATGATTATGCCGTCTTTCATAATCTTCCAGGCAAGTTGTTGTTTTATAAATGACCCGCCATTTATATTTATGCAGCTCTTAACCCTTTTTTAGGTGGCTCAGCATGTCAAAGACCACAATTTGCAACTGGGTGCCTTCCCAAGTTTCCTAGCTCTTGCTTAATGATTATAAGGAACAAGGGTTTCTGCCGGCTCAAGAGGAAATTGGCTGGCGAGCAGCCCAAGGAGACGATGTTCCCCAACCCGGCGAAGGAGAAGTCGTGGTGTTTACAGACCATCTTCTCAGAGGCTTCTCTCCGTCCGGGTCAAAAAAATTCTGGGACGTCTTAAATTTCTTCAACCTTCATCCTCAAGAACTGGCCCCTAACTCTATCTCCAACCAGTGACAATTCCAAATCCTTTGTGAAGTGTATTTGCAAATAGAGGCCACTATCCCCCTCTTCAAGGAGTTTTTCTACATCAACCATCAGACAGAATGTGCTGATGGCCCCATCCTGGAACTCAGTGGGGTCTCAATTCAGAGGTGGAGAGACGGCTCTTTCCTCCAGTTACTCTGCTAAGTCATCCTAAAGGATGGGTTAAGACTTGGTTTTATTGCAAAAACACAGCCCCTTATCGGGTTACAGACCTGACCTTCTTCCCACTGATTTTGCACTTCCTAGCCGGGATCCAAAAGAGCGTGCTCAAGTCACCTTTGCATACCCGAAACTCAGGGCCTTACTGGCCAATGGTCTAACGGGGGTTGACTTAACCCGGTGCTGGATTACTTGGAAAATCCTACCCTTGAGTTGTCGGCCTGGCTTAATGTGCAATTATTCGGGCGACTCAAATGACGTTCAACGGTACAGTCCTGTGGACTTAGAAGCTGACGAAATAAACAAGATTGCAAAGAAACTGCTTGGGGAGCCTCAGGAGAGCTGCAACAAGACGGGGCTGCGGCCATTCTTCAAACTCAACCCGGCTCCTCCGGTGAGTATACATGTAACTATTTGTCTGGCTTATCAATCTTTACCTTATTTGGTATTTTGCTTGTTAACCTTGTTCAACTATGCAGGCCGACTCTCCATTCTGGAATAAGAAGAGGAAAACACAGGCGACCAAGACTAAAACTGCTCCGGCTCAAACAAAGAATAAACCTGCTGTTGTGAATGAGCCGGCAGTTAGGGGCGAGTTACCGATAGCTGATAATCAGTCGGAGGTAGAACTTGACTCCCTTGGTCGTCTTTTTATTGAACTCGCTGATGCTTCTTATTCTCAGGGTGATGCTGCAACAAGTCGGGCTGATGACGCTGAGGTAATTTCCATCTCTTCTGGCTCAGAACCCTTGCCTCCCAAGAACACTAGGCGGGTCATTCAGAAAGTAAGATTTTCTCATCCAGATGCTCATTTGGATCCAAACTTTATTTTGAAGAAAACCCAGCATGAATCAAGGCGCCAAACTCGGAGCGGCTCTGGAGAGCTTTTGGCCGGCTTATCTCATGAACCATCCACTCGCAAGTGACGCAATGAGGTGCCACACAGTCCAATTTCTTATCTTCCACGAGCCGACATTATTAAGCAACCTCTTAATCCCTCTGTTTCCAATTATCAGGAGTCGCCGCCATCCTCAGGGGACTCGTCCGCCACTCACCTGCCGGCTTTGATTATAAACCCTAGGTAAATAAATTTATCAACTCTTGGCGGCTTGTCATGACTACTATTGTGTGTTTTTGAATATGCCATCTTGATTGGAGGGCCAAAGCTAAAGCCAAGAAGAGAAGGGTTGGCGAGTCATCAACAACTGCTGAAATTCCAGAGTCAGAGGAACCAAACTTGGTGATCCCTGAGACTCATAATGAAATATTAGAAGGCCGTCTTGATGATCAGACTGAGCCGCCCTCAGAAATCAAACCAGTGACTACTAAAGCAATGGACGCCCAGGCTGACCTTCATAACTCGGCGGATAATCTTAACCCGCCAAGTCCGGCTCAAGTTTCAAGCCCTGCTAAGGCGGCTGAAGATGTTCCTTCTCATGAAAGGAATAATGAAGAAATTGCTATTACCGGGGAGGCTTACAAAGCCCCGGAGGTCTCCAATGTGCTAACCAAGCTCACAACAAAAGATGAGACACCCTTGTCTGAGAAGGGAAAAACCAAACTTGAGCTGCCCAATTATGAAGACTTCAGCATAGAAGAACTGCACGCGGGCTGCCTGGCTCGCCTTTGTACCTGCCTCGACATGGAAGCCGGCATGGTAAACATGATGAAGAGAAAATATGAGGTATGAAAGCACTTAACCCTTTTCCATATTGTATATCCTTCTGTAGCCCCCAAGTCGGAAACATAGGAAACTTTGAGTATGTAGAAGACTTAAAAAACTAGAGATCTTGTAATGTAGCCCCCAAGGGCCGGGTTATCATGCCAATGATGAGCTGGTCCTTCAAATATATATCTTGCTTAAAAGAAACATCAGGTAGCCCCCAAGGGCCGGCTCATCTTCCTGAGATGAGCCGGGTCTTTCAAATAAAGAAACTTTGAAAAAAATAGCCTGTAGCCCTCAAGGGCCAACTCATTTGTATGAACTGAGTAAGGTCTTCTTGTGTTCTTTAAGGAAGAAAAAATGACATGCATTAGCCCCCAAGTGCTAAGCATATTGCTTGCAATCTGCTTGGGACTTCCCAACTTAAATTGAATTGGCATAGCCCCCAAGTACCGGGTTGTATATTATTACCTGCTTGGCTCAAAAATTTGTAAATGAATTACCTCCTTATCTTGCAGGAAGCTTTGAGCACAGCCGAGTCAAATTTGACCAGATTGAAAAAAGAACTGGAGTCTGAACAAGCTCTACGAGCCAAGGCTGAATCTAGCCTGCAATCTTCTTTAGAAGAGCTGGAGAAAATCAAGGCAGGCTTTGAGACAGAAAAGAAGTCCTTTGAGACTGAGAATGCCGCCCTGATCAAGCGTGTAGAAGCCGCAGAGGGCCAATTGGCACCAGTTACTGAAGAGCTAGCCGGGTTAAAATGCCATATCTCCCAAATGGCCCAGGCCATATTTGGTAAGTAACTTTGTGAGCTTATGCTAACAACTTGCCTAACGAGTCGTGTATAAGTAATAACTCGCTTGGCGGCTCACATATTGCAACTGTTTGCAGGTGATAGAACTCGCAAGCTCCAAGATAACTTAATGAAGCTGAAGGCTGTATACTCTCTCGTAGAGCAATTATATGCTGGAAGCATCTTTGCTATTAGGTCTGTGATGGGGGAAAAAGACTAGCCGCAATTCATAAAAGGTGTTCTGAAGCGACTGTGAACCATCCCGAAACAGATCAAAGAGCTGAAGAGGTCAGCCGCCCGAGCAGGTGCAATGACTGCGCTAAGCCGGGCTATAGCTTATGCACTAGAACTGGATCCTTTGGAGATGGCCGGCGGGTTCCCGCAATACAAAGATGATGGGACTGAATTTTCACTAGCTGATTACACCCGTTATGTGAGGGAGACTCAGCCATTGGTGAGTCAACTTGTCGCAGAAATGGAACTTAAAAAATATCAGCCGGCTTATGATGGCAACAACACACGAGTTCCACCGCCAATACTTAAATCTTTTGACTTGACTCCACAATGGCGTAAGCATCTCTTTGCACCCGGTGTTGACCCATCTCCTATCCTGCCTGACGAAGCCATCTTTCAAGCCTTAACCAATGTCTAATAGAATCTGGACAACCTTCAGATCAAAGATGCAGAAGAGTTGGCGCAGGATGACCCGGAGGCGTCAACCGCGAAGGGCCAACAAGGAGCTAACCCGGAGGGAACCAACCCGGACGGCACAGAGGCCAGTTTTCAGGAGTAGTTTATACTCCAAAAAACTTGATTGAATATTTTTGAGCTCATCTGGAGTAATAGGCGTAGCAAAAAACACTTGGTTGCTCTGTCGTGCCTTCGTGCATGTATAACATGTGATCCAATAGTTGCTTGTTTGTTGTTGGTGAGTTTGTATCAACGCGTGTTAATAACCCACCTTGGATGTCTTACACTTACTGTTATGTAGTAAGTGCTGGCACTTTATGGTTGATAAGTCGCCTGTAGTAGCTTACCAATGCAGAGGTTCTTTAAGCCTGCAAAAAACTCCACCCAGTTTATAACTGGTGTGAATTTACCCGGCAGTTATCCATCGGCGACTTATAGTCGTTTTAAAGGCTCAATAGCGATCACAAATAACCCGGAGTACTTTTAACCCGGCGACTTGTAGTCATTGTCATAATGTGATCCAAGAGCAAAAAATTCCTGAAAAAACAGAAATAGACAATACCAATATATATATTGAATAAGTTAGAAGTCGGCTTTCGAGGCTCGACAAAAAAGACTGGCTTTCGAGGCTCAAGTCTTGCTTCAGTGAAGCTTGGCATGCTAGCCTAGTTTATCCTTGCTTTCTGTAAGCCGGCTCTCACATTACTTAAGCCGCCGTTTTAACCTTGACGAGTTCAGGGTCATAAGGATTGACTGTCAAGAGTACGGCGGGTCATGTTTTCGGAGTAGCATCAAGCAGATAGGCAAGTTTAACCAACATATTGTGGAGTTTTTGCCGGGTCAAGAGGGTGAGAAAGCTAAACTCGATGAGTTGGAAGCCCCCGAGTGACCTATGATCAACAAATAAAAGACTCATGCACAATATATGAGATGAAATGACAGAGGCCCCGAGTTTCGGGGATGCCGGCTTTATTATATTTGATCATAAAAAGTGTATATACATGAGATAGGTATGTACAATAACTGGAGCAAGTGGCTCAAGTATAGTAAGGTTGAAGATGAGCAATGTTCCAGGGCCTGTTGGTCTCCTCCTCAAAGGTACGTGACTTATTGTATTCATGTATGTCAATAAGATAATATGACCCGTTGTTGAGGTTTTTGCTAACCACAAAGGGCCCTTCCCAAGGAGGTGAAAGCTTATGCATGCCTGTCTGATCCTGAATCAAACGGAGCACTAAGTCGCCCTCCTGGAAAGTGCGGCTTCGAACCCTGTAGCTATGATAGCGACGCAGGTTTTGCTGGTAAATCGCAGATCGAGCCGCCGCAAGATCACGTTCTTCTTCCAAAGCATCCAAGGCATTCTGACGTGCCGTCTCATTATCTGTTTTGACGTAAGCCGCCACCCTGGGCGAGTCATGCCGGATGTCACTTGGGAGAACCGCCTCTGTGCCATAAACCATGAAGAACGGCGTGTAGCCTGTTGATCTGTTGGGGGTGGTCCTTATGCTCCAAAGAACCGCAGGAAGCTCTTCAACCCAACAACCCGGAGAGCGCTCCAAAGGAACCATGAGTCGAGGCTTGATCCCTCATAATATCTCCTGGTTACACGCTCGGCCTGGCCATTGGATTGTGGATGAGCCACTGATGAAACATCAAGCCGGATGTGTTCCCTCCGACAGAACTCTTTCATAGCATCTTTAGACAGATTTGTCCCATTATCAGTGATGATGCTATGAGGATAACCAAAGCATAAGATCAGCTTTTTCACAAACTGAACTACAGTTGCCGCCTCACAATTGCTGACTAGCTCTGCTTCAACCCACTTGGTGAATTTATCAACTGCTACCAACATGTGAGTCTTTTTGTCCTTAATTAGACCTCTTAAATGGCCCTACCATATCAAGCCCCCAGACCGCAAACAACCAAGTTATTGGGATCATCCGCAGTTCTTGAGCCGGCACATGAGCTTGTCGTGCAAACTTCTGGCAACCATCGCACTTGCGAACAATGTCTTCTCCATCAGAATGAGCGCTTAGCCAGTAAAAACCATTTCTAAAAGCCTTGGCTACTAAAGATCTTGACCCAGCATGATGACCACAGTCTCCTGCATGAATTTCTGGCAAAATTTCACGGCCTTCTTCGGGGGAAACACAATGTTGAAACACGCCAGTCACATTGCACCTGTGTAACTCGCCATTGACAATTGTCATGGACTTAGAACGCTGGATGATCTGTCGTGCAAAAAATTTATCCTCTAGAAGCTCACCTCGAGTCAGGTAAGCCAGATAAGGCATCGTCCAATCTGGAATAGCATGTAGAGCCGCCACCAACTGTCCTTCCAGGTTAGGGATAGCGAGATCCTCTCCGAAGGTAACTTAACAGAAGGGTTATGCAGCACATCAAGGAACACATTAGGGGGAACCGGCTTATGCTGAGAACCCAGCCGGGACAACACATCAGCTGCCTCATTATGCCGCCGGTCTATGTGATCCACTTGATAACCTTTGAAGTGACCAGCAATATTAGTCACTGTCTGACGATAAGCCTCCATGAGCGGGTCTTTAGAATCCCAAGTCCCTGAAACTTGTTGTGCAACGAGATCTGAGTCGCCAAGGCATCTAACCCAGCTCAAGTTCATCTCCTTGGCCATACGGAGCCCATGTAGCAAAGCCTCATACTCAGCTGCATTGTTAGTACAGGGAAACATCACCCTTAAAACATAACAAAATTGATCACCGTGTGGGGAAGATATAACAACTCCAGCCCCCGAGCCTTCCAATTGCCTTGATCCATCAAAGTGTATCGTCTGGTATGTATTATCCGGCTTCTCCTCAGGTGCTTGCAGTTCCGTCCAATCATTAATAAAATCCACCAGAGCCTGAGACTTGATGGCGGTTCTGGGCACATATTTTAGATGATGTGGCCCAAGCTCAATTGCCCACTTAGCAACTCTGCATGTGGCTTCCCTGTTTTGAATGATATCCCCCAGAGGAGCGGAACCGACCACAGTGATTGGATGCCCAAGGAAGTAATGCTTCAACTTGCGGCTAGCCATGAACACCCCAAACACCAATTTCTGCCAATGTGGATACCTTTGCTTGGACTCCGTCAATACCTCACTGACATAATAAATCGGCCACTAGACTGGGTATTCTTTCCCTGCCTCCTTGCGCTCCAGGACAACTGCCATGCTTACAGCCATATTATTAGCCGCTGCTACTTCTTGAGCTTGCGTTGATTTTTCCCTTGAAGAGGAAAGGGAGACGCGACAAAGTAGATATAAGTATTTCCCTCAGTTAAGAACCAAGGTATCAATCCAGTAGAAGGCACAAGCAAGTCTCCAATCTATGCATCTGCACAAACTAACAAACACTTGCACACAACGCGAAAAAGGGGTTGTCAATCCCTTCACGGTCACGAACAAGAGTGAGATCTAATAGAGATAGGTATAAAATATAAATAAAAGAGCAAACTAAAGTAAATATAAATAAATTGCAGCAAGGTATTTTTGGTTTTTTTGGTTTATAGATCCAAAAATATATGATGGAAAATAGACCCGAGGCCATAGGTTTCACTAGAGGATTCTCTCTTGAAAGAAAACATACGGCGGGTAAACAAATTACTGTTGATCAATTGATAGAAAAGCGCATAGTTATGACGATATCTAAGGCAATGATAATGAATATAGGCATCACGTCCATGACAAGTAGACCGAAATGATTCTGCATCTACTACTATTACTCCACACATCGATCGACTCCTGCGTGCATCTAGAGTATTAAGTTCATAAGAACAGAGCAATGCTTTAAGTAAGATGACATGATGTAGAGGGATAAACTCAAGCAATATGATATAAACCCGATCTTTTTATCCTTGATGGCAACAGTACAATATGTGCCTCGCTACCCCTTCCGTCACTTGGTGAGGACACCGCAAGATTGAACCCAAAACTAAGCACCTCTCCCATTGCAAGAAAAACCAATCTAGTTGGCCAAACCAAACTGATAGTTCGAAGAGAAAT
Organism: Thinopyrum elongatum; assembly: GCA_011799875.1. Taxonomy (NCBI): domain Eukaryota; kingdom Viridiplantae; phylum Streptophyta; class Magnoliopsida; order Poales; family Poaceae; genus Thinopyrum; species Thinopyrum elongatum. The sequence goes on from CM022302.1 coordinate 199,060,977, forward strand.
ACAAAGATATCTCAATCATGCATAAAAGAGTTCAGAGAAGACTCAAATAATATTCATAGATAATCTGATCATAAATCCATAATTCATCCGATCTCAACAAACACACCGCAAAATAAGATTACATCGGATAAAACTCCAAGAACATCGAGGAGAACATGGTATTGAAGATCAAAGAGAGAGAAGAAGCCATCTAGCTACTAGCTATGGACCCGTAGGTCTGTGGTAAACTACTCATGCATCATCGGAAGGGCAGCAAGGTTGATGTAGAGGCCCTCCGTGATCGAATCCTCCTCCGGCAGGGTGCCGAAAAAGGCCCCAAGATGGGATCTCACGGGAACAGAGGCTTGCGGCGGCGGAAAAGTATTTTGGTGGACGCTTCTGATGTTTGGGGAATATTTGAGAATATATAGAGGTGGAATTAGGGTTGGAGGACACCCGAGGGGCCCACAAGCCCTCAGGGCGCCCCCCTGGGGCGCGCCCTAGAGGCTTGTGGCCTCCTCGGGGCTCTTCTGGCCCTCTCTCCAAGTCACGTAGGTGTCTTCTGGTCCAAGAAAAATCATCGTAAAGTTTTATTCCGTTTGGACTCTGTTTGATATTCCTTTTCTGTAAAAGTCAAAAACAAGGAAAAAACAGAAACTGGCACTAGGCTCTAGGTTAATAGGTTAGTCCCAAAAATAATATAAAATAGCATATTAATGCATATAAAACATCCAAAACATATAATATAATAGCATGGAACAATAAAAAATTATAGATACGTTGGAGACGTATCAAGCATCCCCAAGCTTAATTCCTGCTCGTCCTCGAGTAGGTAAATGATAAAAACAGAATTTTTGATGTGGAATGCTACCTAACATATTTATCAATGCAATCTTCTTTATTGTGGCAAGAATGTTCATATCCATAAGATTCAAAAAAAAAGTTTAATATTGACATAAAAACAATAATACTTCAAGCATACTAATAAAGCAATCATGTCTTCTCAAAATAACATGGCCAAAGAAAGTTATCCCTACAAAATCATATAGTCTGGCTATGCTTCATCTTCATCACACAAAGTATTTCATCATGCACAACCCCGATGACAAGTCAAGCAATTGTTTCATACTTTTGGTGTTCTCAAACTTTTTCAACCTTCACGCAATACATGAGCGTGAGCCATGGATATAGCACTATAGGTGGAATAGAATATGGTGGTTGTGGAGAAGACAAAAAGAAGGAGAAAGTATCACATCAACTAGGCTAATTAATGGGCTATGGAGATGCCCATCAATTTATATCGATGAAAGTGAGTAGGGATTGCCATGCAACAGATGCACTAGAGCTATAAGTGTATGAAATCTCAAAAAGAAACTAAGTGGGTGTGCATCCAACTTGCTTGCTCACGAAGACCTAGGGCAATTTTAGGAAGCCCATCATTGGAATATACAAGCCAAGTTCTATAATGAAAAATTCCCACTAGCATATGAAAGTGACAAAATAGGAGACTCTCTATCATGAAGAACATGGTGGTACTTTGAAGCACAAGTGTGGAAAAAGGATAGTAACATTGTCCCTTCTCTCATTTCTCTCATTTTTTCTTTTTTTTTGTTTGGGCTTCTTTGGCCTCTTTTTTTATTTGGGCTTCTTTGGCCTCTTTTTATTTTTTTTATAAAGTCCGGAGACTCATCCCAACTTTTGAGGGAATCATAGCTTCCATCATCCTTTCCTCACATAGGACAATGCTCTAATAATGAAGATCATCACACTTTTATTTACTTACAACTCAAGAATTACAACTCGATACTAGAACAAAATATGACTCTATATGAATGCCTCCGGCGGTGTACCGGGATGTGCAATGATCAAGAGTGACATGTATAAAAAATATGAACGGTGGCCTTGCCACAAATACTATGCCAACTACATGATCATGCAAAGCAATATGACAATGATGGTGTGTGTCATAATAAAACGGAATGGTGGAAGTTGCATGGCAATATATCTCGGAATGGCTATGGAAATGCCATAATAGGTAGGTATGGTGGCTGTTTTGAGGAAGGGTATATGGTGGGTTTAATGCACCAGCGAAAATAGTGCGGTACTAGAGATGCTAACAATGGTGGAAGGGTGAGAGTGCGTATAATCAATGGACTCAACATTAGTCATAAAGAACTCACATACTTATTGCAAAAATTTATTAGCCATCGAAACAAAGTACTACATGCTTGCTCCTAGGGGGGTAGATTGGTAGGAAAAGACCATCGCTCGTCCTCGACCACCACTCATAAGGAAGACAATCAAAAAATAAATCATGCTCTGACTTCATCACATAACGGTTCACCATACGTGCATGCTACGGGAATCATAAACTTCAACACAAGTATTTCTACTAATCCACAATTACTCACTAGCATGACTCTAATATCACCATCTTCATATCTCAAAACAAATGCAAGGAATCAAACTTCTCATATATTCAATGCTCTTTATATGAAAGTTTTTATTATATCCCTCTTGGATGCCCATCATATTAGGACTAAATTCATAACCTAAGAAAATTACCATGCTGTTTAAAGACTCTCAAAATAATATAAGTGAAGCATGAGAGTTAATCAATTTCTATAAAATAAAGCCACCGCCGTGCTCTAAAAAGATATAAGTGAAGCACTAAAGCAAACTGCCTAGCTCAAAAGATATAAGTGAAGCATATAGAGTATTCTAATAAATTCATGATTAATGTGTGTCCCTCCCAAAAGGTGTGTACAGAAAGGATGATTGTGGCAAACTAGAAAGCAAAGACTCATATCCTACAAGACGCTCCAAGCAAAACACATATCATGTGGTGAATAAAAATATAGCCTCAAGTAAATTTACCAATGGATTGAAGACGAAAGAGGGGATGCCATCCGGGGCATCCCGAAGATTAGATGCTTGATTGTCCTTGAATATTACCTTGGGGTGTATTGGGCATCCCCAAGCTTAGGCTCTTGCCACTCCTTATTCCGTTGTCCATCAAATCTTTACCTAAAACTTGAAAACTTCACAACACAAAACTCAACAGAAAACTCGTAAGATCCGTTAGTATAATAAAATAAATCACCACTTTAGGTACTGTTGTGAACTCATTATAAATTTATATTGGTGTAATATCTACTGTATTCCAACTTCTCCATGGTTCATACCCCCCGATACTACCCATAGATTCATCAAAATAAGCAAACAACACATAAAAAATAGAATCTGTCAAAACAGAACAGTCTGTAGTAACCAGAATATTAATCATACTTTTGTAACTCCAAAAATTCTGAAAAATTAGTAAAACAGAGGAAATTCATATATAAATCTTTTGTAAACAATTCAGAATTTTTCATGCTCCAGTGAATTTAAACAATTCTGTTACTGGACACAAAAGTTTCTATTTTTCAGCAAAACCAAATCAACGATATACCAAAGCATCCCAAAGGTCTTGCTTGGCTCAAACACTAATTAAAACACCAAAACACAATTACTACAGAGGTAATAATGTGTATTCTTAATAAAAATAGAAAGGAAAAATATTGGGTTGTCTCCCAACAAGCGCTTTTCTTTGAAACCTTTTAGCTAGGCATTGAGATTTCAATGATGCTCACATGAAAGATAGCAATTGAAAAACGAAGAGAGCATCATGTAGCATGTGAAAAACAAGTTTAAGTCTAACATACTTCCTATGCATAGGCATTTTATAGGGAAAAGATTTATCGAGGCAAGCAAAAACTAGCATATGCAAGGAAGAAGAAAGAAGCAATAGCAATCTCAACATAACGAGAGGTAATTTAGTAACATGAAAATTTCTACAACCATATTTTCCTCTCTCATAATAATTATATGTAGGATCATAATCAAATTCAACAATATAACTATCACATAAAATATTCTCTTCATGATCCACCTGCGTGCAAAGTTGACACTCTTCCAAAATAGTGGGATTATCATCAAATAAAGTCACGACTTCCCCAAGCCCACTTTTATAAAAAAAAACATAAGATTGATCATACTCCAAAGTAGTGGGATCATTATTACCTAGAGTTGACACTCTTCCAAACCCACTTTCAATATTATTGCAAACATATTCATCATGAGGCTTAAATAAATTTTCAAGATCATAAGAAGCATCATCACCCCAATCATGATCATTGCAATAAGTAGTGGACATAGCAAAATTAGCATCCCCAAGCTTGGGGTTTTGCATATTATTAGCAAAATTGACATTAATAGAATTTATAATAACATCATTGCAATCATGCTTTTCATTCAAGGAGCTATCATGAATCACTTTATAAATTTCTTCTTTTAGCACTTCATCACAGTTTTCAGATTCACGAATTTCAAGCAAAGCTCCATAAAGATAATCTAGTGCACTCAACTCACTAGCAATTGGTTCATCATAATTGGATCCTTTAAAAATATTAGCAAGTGGATGAGGATCCATAAACTTTTTGCTTCCTGATTTTCAATAAACACACAATTATACCAAGTGAACGAGCAAACAAACCAAGTAAGACATAAAGGCAAACGAAAAGATGAACGGAAGAAGGCGAATAAAAATGCAAATATTTTTGTGATTTTTGAAAACATTTTAGAAGTGGGGGAGAGGAAAACGAGAGGAAAATGGAAAATAATGTAAGTGCAACAGATGAGATTTTATGATGGGTACTTGGTAGGCTTGATGTAGAACCTCCCCGGCAACGGTGCCAGAAATTCTTCCTACTACTTCTTGAGCTTGTGTTGATTTTTCCCTTGAAGAGGAAAGGGTGATGCAGCAAAGTAGAGATAAGTATTTCCCTCAGTTAAGAACTAGGGTATCAATCCAGTAGGAGGCACAAGCAAGTCTCCAATCTATGCACCTGCACAAACTAACAAACACTTGCACACAACGCAAAAAAGGGGTTGTCAATCCCTTCATGGTCACGAACAAGAGTGAGATCTAATAGAGATAGGTATAAAAGATAAATAAAAGAGCAAACTAAAGTAAATATAAATAAATTGCAGCAAGGTATTTTTGGGTTATAGATCCGAAAATATACGATGGAAAATAGACCCGGGGGCCATAGGTTTCACTAGAGGCATCTCTCTTGAAAGAAAACATACGGTGGATAGACAAATTACTGTTGAGCAATTGATAGAAAAGCGCATAGTTATGACGATATCTAAGACAATGATCATGAATATAGGCATCATGTCCGTGACAAGTAGACTGAAATGATTCTGCATCTACTACTATTACTCCACACATTGATCGACTCCTGCCTGCATCTAGAGTATTAAGTTCATAAGAACAGAGCAACGCTTTAAGTAAGAAGACATGATGTAGAGGGATAAACTCAAGCAATATGATATAAACCCCATCTTTTTATCCTTGATGGAAACAATACAATACGTGCCTCGCTTCCCCTTCTGTCACTGGATGAGGACACCACAAGATTGAACCCAAAACTAAGCACCTCTCCCATTGCAAGAAAAACCAATCTAGTTGGCCAAACCAAACCGATAGTTCAAAGAGAAATACAAAGATATCTCAATCATGCATAAAAGAGTTCAGAGAAGACTCAAATAATATTCATAGATAATATGATCATAAATCCACAATTCATCCGATCTCAACAAACACACCGCAAAATAAGATTATATCGGATAGAACTCCAAGAACATTGAGGTGAACATGGTATTGAAGATCAAAGAGAGATAAGAAGCCATCTAGCTACTAGCTATGGACCCGTAGGTCTGTGGTAAACTACTCACGCATCATCGGAAGGGCAGCAAGGTTGATGTAGAGGCCCTCTATGATCGAATCCCCCTCCGGCAGGGTGCCAGAAAAGGCCCCAAGATGGGATCTCACGGGAACAGAGGCTTGCGGCGGCGGAAAAGTATTTTGGTGGACGCTTCTGATGTTTGGGGAATATTTGAGAATATATAGAGGTGGAATTAGGGTTGGAGGACACAGGGTTGGAGGACACCCGAGGGGCCCACAAGCCCTCAGGGCGCGCCCTAGAGGCTTGTGGCCTCCTCGGGGCTCTTTTGGCCCTCTCTCCAAGTCACGTAGGTGTCTTCTAGTCCAAGAAAAATCATCGTAAAGTTTTATTCCTTTTTACTCCGTTTGATATTCCTTTTCTGTAAAAGTCAAAAACAAGGAAAAAACAGAAACTGGCACTGGGCTCTAGGTTAATAGGTTAGTCCCAAAAATAATATAAAATAGCATATTAATGCATATAAAACATCCAAAACAGATAATATAATAGCATGGAACAATAAAAAATTATAGATACGTTGGAGATGTATCAGCCGCCACGTACAGGAGCATAGACTCTTTATCGATCGGAGTAGCCAAGATAGGTGGCTCAGCCAACTGCTTCTTAAGTGCCTCAAAAGCCTCATTAGCAGCATCACTCCAGACGAAATGATCAGTCTTCTTCCTCATCTGGTAAAGGGGAATCGCCTTCTCACCTAGGTGGCTTATAAACCGGCTCAGGGCTGCAATACGACCCGCCAGGCGCTGAACATCATTGATATAGGCCAGCTTAGACAAAGAGGTGATAGCCTCGATCTTCTCCGGGGTTAGCTTTGATGCCCCTTTCTGAAACCAAAAAACCTAGCAATTTTCCTGCAGGTACACCAAAAATACATTTGGTCGGGTTAAGCATCATCTTGTACACCCGAAGATTATCAAAGGTTTCCTTCAAATCATCAAGCAAGGTTTCCTTCTTCCTTGACTTAACCACAATGTCGTCAACATAAGCATGAACATTGCGTCCAATCTGCCCATGGAAGCAATTCTGAACACAGCACTAGTAAGTCGCCTGAGCACTCTTAAGCCCAAAAGGCATAGATACATAACAGAAAGCTCCAAAGGGCGTAATGAAGGATGTTTTCTCCTGATCCTCAGCTGCCATCTTGATCTGATGATAACCAGAATAAGCATCCAGGAAACATAAGCTCTCACAACCCGCCTTTGCATCAATAATCTAGTCGATCCAGGGAAGAGCAAATGGATCAGCTGGAGAAGCTTTGTTAAGATCTGTGTAATCAACACACATACGCCAAGTGCCATTTTTCTTGAGCACAAGCACGGGATTAGCCAACCATTGAGGGTGAAAGACTTCAACTATGAACCCGGCAGCCAAAAGTTGGGCTACTTCTTCTCCAATAGCTTTATGCCTCTCCTCATTAAAATTATAGAGGAACTGTCGGACAGGTTTCATCTTAGGATCCACATTAAGGTGGTGCTCAGCGAATTCTCTCGGTACACCTGGCATGTCAGAAGGTTTCCATGCAAAGATGTCCCGATTCTCACGGATGAACTCGATGAGCACGCTTTCCTATTTGGGATCCATCCCTGTCCCAATGGTGAACTGCTGCGAAGAATCACTAGGAACAAAGTCAACTTGCTACGTGTCTTTTGCCGACTTGAACTTGAGCAGAGGATCCTTCTCGGTGGTGGGCTTCTTCAGAGGGGTCATATCAGCCGGGTCAACATTATCTTTATAAAACTTGAGCTCATCAGTGGCACAAGCCATCTCTGCATACACAACATCTCCTTCTTCGCATTTCAAAGTGATCTTATGATTGCCATGAATCGTGATTTTCCCTCGTGGCCCTCGCATCTTAAGCTGCAAATATATGTAACAAGGGTGAGCCATGAATTTGGCATAAGTCGGCCGTCCAAACAGCGCATGATATGGACTCTTAATCCTTGACCACCTCGAACCACAATGTCTCTGCCCTGTAATTAAATTCATCACCAAAAGCCACCTCTAGCGCAATCTTCCCTATAGGATAAGCCGACTTGCCAGGAACAACTCCATGAAAGACAGTAGAAGACGGCTTGAGATCCTTCTCGGTCAGATTCATTCTTTGAAAAGTATCATAATACAATATGTTTATGCTGCTTCCACCGTCCATCAGCACCTTAGTGAACTTATAACCTCCCACTTGAGGGGCTACCACCAGGGCCAGATGGCCCGGATCATCAACACGGGGCGGGTGATCCGCCCGGCTCCAAGTTATTGTGTGCTCCGACCACCTCAAATATTGCGGCACCGCCAGCTCGACCGCATTGACTGCCCGCTTATGGACCTTCCGGTCACGCTTACAAGTGCTCGTAGTAAAGACATGGTACTGGCCACTATTGAGTTGCTTAGGATTACTCTGATACCCTGACTGATTACTCTGATGCTGATTACCTTGACCAGACTGTTGATTATGACCACCATGGTTCCCTTGGCCCTGATAGCCAGAATTTGAGCCGCCACCACCAAAGTCGGCTCCTTGGAAACCTCCTGAACCTGACCTGCCTAGCGGCCCATTGTCGTTGCCATGATGTTGTTGAAACGACTGGTTCCTGTACTCCTACATAATATAACAATCCTTCCAAGCATGAGAAGATGGCTTGTTAGGATAACCATGCTTTGGACACGGCCCATCAAGAGCCTCCTCATAATTCTTAGGCTTTCCCCCAGCATACGGTGGCTTGCCATTGTGGCGTTGATTCTTGTACCCTGTGTTGGTGTTAGCCACAAAATCTGACCTGCCATCGGGGTGTTTGCGTTTCCCACCATTACCATGGTTATTGAAATTACCATTAGGCACCGAGGCATTCTGTTGCTGACCTTTACCACCACCATTTTTCTTGCCATTACCAGATTTGTCATCATCAGAGTTAGGATCCTTCGTACCATCCGAGTCTGCGTATCTGGTAAGTGCATCCATGAGATTGACCATATCATGGCACTTGCGCTTAAGTCGCCCTAGCTTCTGCTTAAGAGGCTGAAAGTGATAGTTCTTCTCCAAGATCAGAACGGCTTGAGCTGCCCCAATGTTGGCTGAAGCGTGGATAATGGTGGCGACCTAGCAAGCCCAGTGATGGGCCGACTCATCTTCCCGTTGTACACAATGCTCCAAATCAACAATTGTCATCGTCTGCTTACAGGTTCCTTGAAAATTCTTGATGAAACGATCCTTCAATTCCACCCAGGTGTTGATAGAGTTGGGGGGCAGGTTCTTTAACCATGTATGAGCCAGCCCCTCCAACATCATAGTGAAATACTTGGCACATACCACATCGCTGACGTCCAACATATCCATGGCCAGCTCATAACTCTTGATCCAAGCCGTAGGCTCGAGATCCGCTGTGTAGTTGGGCACTTTGCGGGAACCCTTAAAATCTTTAGGCATGGACTCGTTACGTAAAGCCGGCACTAGGCAGGACACTCCGATGGTTCTCACACTCGACCCGGCTCCCACCGAAGCTGAAGGGGTGGCTGATAAGCCCCCTGGTTTACTGCCTCCGCCTCGGAACAATCCCTTGCACCATCCACGATCGCTTGAGCATCAGTATGCGTATTGCAGGATGGGTCATCCTGGGGCGGGTTACGGTGTCTTTCACTGCTGGAAACTACCGGCGACTCATCATGTCGGCTACAGCTGTGGCTTGGCAGCGGAGTTGAGTGCACACGATGCCGACTATAAGAATAATTAGCCTGCTGAGCAATCGCTGTCTGCAAAAATCCAATGGCGTTCTAGGTTTCGACTGTGACCGGCAATTCACCGGTAATAGGAAGCACAGTAAGTCGGGTTGCCGCTGCTACCATATTATCCACCGGGTTGGAGAAGTGACCCGGCGGTGTTAAAAGACGTTGTGGCGGTGTCTGGACAAGGGGAGGGTCTGGAACCGGCTCATCCCTCCGGGCCGGCTCTGGCCGGTGAGGTTGAGCTATCACCCTATTCCCAGGCACATCAGGGGTTAACTGGGGTATAACCGGTGCTCCCGGAGTACTCGGACCTGCCCATGGTGTGTTGAACAATCGTGCAGGCTCATAACTCAGAGGTAAATGGCTCTGGTATCTCCTCTGGTAGACCGCATTGGAGGCGTTCTGATCAAGGTTTAAACGCCAAGCCTCTGTCTTCAAGCATTCTGCCTCTGCATTAACTTGAGCCTGCAATGCGGCTATCCGGATGTTTTCAACATTGATATCCTCCCGGGCCTTGGTCATCTGTTCCCCAAGCTTCGCAATTTCCGCATTGCATTCCGCTTGGTTTTCTGTAGTGACCTCAGTCCCTAGCATGGTTGTCAGGGTGGTTACTAGCTCAGACAGAACTTGAGGTGGAGGCCTGGCTGAGCCGGATGCTGAAGGGTCAGTCATTGCCGTCACTCCGGTCATCGAAGAATTGAGAGCCGGTGCCGTCCCCGCCATGAAGATGGCGGCTCGGCACGGCGGCTCGTAGGGGTCCGGAATAATGTCACCATCGGAACAGCCCCCAAGCCTGCCGTCTTGAAGCTGGTAGATTGACTCGGTCTCCCCGGTCGAGGACTCACCATCTGAGTAGATGAGAGTCTCTCCTCCAGATGCGGAATTTTCCGCAAGTTCCACACCTTGCATGAAACGAACGAAGACATGCTTCCGGCCGGCTTGGATCCGGGAGGGTTAGATGCACCGAGCCGACTCGACGAGGTTGGTCCAGATGTCTGGCTCAGGCTCAGATCCGCCAATCTTGCCAATGAAGACATGGATTCCGCCGAAGGGGACCCGGTACCCGTACTCGATTGAGTCGGCCTCGGGGCCCCAGCCGGCGTCGTCGATGTAGAGCTTGCTGCGGCGACTCTTCGTCATCCTGTCGATAGTGTATCCCTCGATCCCTGGGAAAGAGCCCTTCAAGAACTCAAAACCACCGTGCGTTGGCCCCATGGTGGGCGCCAACAATCGTGGTTTTGTCACAGCAGATGTCCTAGTGTGAGGACTTAGTCGTGAGGCCATCGGAACTGGGAGGTTAGCTTGTCGGGGTTGATCGGAATTGAGAGACACAAGTTTACCCAGGTTCGGCCCCTCATGATCGAGGTAATAGCCTACTTCCTGCTTGTTGCTTATTGCTTGGGGATCAATTACAAGGGAGAGGATTCTCCTGACCTAGCTATTGATCGATTGCCACTTAGTCCTATCTGCCTCTGGGACTCGCCTTTATATACAGGTCGAGGCCTAGGGCTTACAAGAGTCCGGGTCGTACTACGATCTGTGACCTAGTATGTTCTTGACTTGTCTTGTTTCCTAAGTAAGGAAACTCCAGGCGGCTTACTCTTCTGGGCCTTGAGTCGCCATCTTCGGATACTGGGTCGCAAGCCGGCCTGCTTTGTGAGCCGTCCTGTTAGTCTTGTTCCTCAGCGCCTCGGCCCATCTTGAGTCTTGCTCATCAGCTGCCAACTGGATGACCCAGCCCAATACGGCGGGTCATAGCACGGGGTTATATCCCCAACACCCAAGAATACCAACGGTACCATGCTCCATTAAAAGAAACTATGTCAAAACTGCTTTACGTGATTTGGGAGCCGGTGTTAGTGTTATGCCTTTCTCTTTATATAAAAGACTTGATTTGAATAAACTCACACCCACTGAGATATCATTGAAAATGGCTAACAAATCAACTGCCATACCTGTCGGTATTTGTGAGGATGTGCCCGTTGTTGTTGCAAATGTTACTATCTTAACAGACTTTGTTATACTTGAGATGCCCGAGGACGACAACATGTCGATTATCCTTGGTAGACCCTTTTTGAACACTGCAGGGGCCGTTATTGATTGCAATAAAAGCAAAGTCACTTTTCATATCAATGGTAATGAGCATACGGTGCATTTTCCGAAGAAACAATTTCAAGTGAATGGTATTAATGTTATTGAAAAGTCTCCAACAATTACTATTGGAAGTTTTCAACTCCCTCTACCTACTGCCAAAAAGAAACATGAAATACTTATTGTTGGGGATATGCATATCCCCGCTGAGGTAACTTAGTGTTTTACGAAAGTTCTTTGAGCTCATGCTAATCGGAAGTGATTGTTAATAAGACTTGATCAACCTTATTAATGGATTTTTTCGAGAGGCATGTGGTTGATGAATTTAGTAAGCACAATCCTCTGTCCCTACTTTTTTTCTGTTATTCTTAGTTAAATAAAATAAAATGCCATGTTTATCCTGTTTTCTGATTTTTTTTTTCATGCAATAAAAAGGTGCCCAAAAATAAAAGTGCTCAGAATGACCTGAAATTTTGACACGATTTTTTTTGAATATTTAAGAATTTTTTATACAGATAACATCACAGGGGGTGCCCCTGGTGCCCACAAGGCACCAGGGCGCGCCAGCTACCCCAGGCACGCCCTGGTGGGTAGTGGGCCCCACGTGGCCCCCCTCACTTATCCCTTTAGCTCACTTCACCACCTACCTCCAGGAAAAAAATCACCATTGCTCACTCTCTCTCTCTCTCTCTCTCTCTCTCTTGTGTTCTTGCTCTCAAACCCGCGGATTTCGATCTCTTTGCTCGGAGCTCCGTTTCCGAAACTGTTTTGGGGGATTGCTACTTGAATTTTGTTCATAGAAAAAAATGGATATCTTCCAGAAGTATTCCTCCAAAAAGAATGCTAAGGGAGTCATTGGGGAATCATCGGATAGCGACCTCAACACTCCGAGAACAACCGAGGTCCGGCCGTGTGAATGGCCGCACATTGCTTTTATGGATGAACCCGGATTCCGCCTAGAGTTCACGCAATTCATTGCAAATGCTGGGCTCACCGACTTCCTCGCAGATGAGTGTGACCAACACCATGTCCTTACAAATTCCTTTGTGCAAAATTTCCATTTCTTAAATAGGAATAATCCTCCTGAGGTGCGGTTTAATTTATATTCTAAAACCCGTCAGATACAACTCACTAAATTTTGTGAGATATGTTTGATTCCCTCTGACGGGGAATTAAGAGAGCCTAGACCGGCAGAGTTTGAGGACTTCCTCCTCACTTTGGCAGTGGGTGAGGAAAGAGGCGTGTTGAAAGCCACTGCCACTAGTTTGCAGTTTCCTTCTGTGCATTACTTTGCTTTATTCAACGTGAAGTGTTTGACTGCTAGGGAGAAGGGTGGTATACTTAGTGCTCCAGACCTTGCTATTTTACGTCATGCAGTTCACAATGATCACACCTTTAACCTAGGAGCTATTATTGCACGCCGTCTGCACCTTAACAGAACTAAGGGCAAATTACGTGGTGGTATTTATGTCACTCGCTTAGCGAGTCACTTTAATGTTCAGATACGCCACCATGACTATCGTTTGCCCCGAGTTTATCTAGATCACCAGGCGATGGTGGATCACCAGTTTACTGATGCTGCCGATTCTTTTTACAACATTCGTTACAACTTGGTTTTCAGAAAGAAAACCCATGATATTATCCTGTTTCCTGCACCTGCTTTGTTTGATCCTATTGCCAGGAACGGATACACTGTCCTACCAGCAGACATTATTGCCTACCGGAACAATCAGGCAGCGGCAGAGGAGGAGCCCCAGGAGTGGGACGCTCAGGTGCCGCCGCCTTAGCACTTTCACATGGGACCGGACGGCTACTACGGGTGGTGATTACCAAGCTAGGCCAGAAGCCTAAGCTTGGGGGAGTACGTATTTCCACCGACATTACATTCATGTTCACACATTTCATTTCAGTTGTCGGTGTCCACACTTTTCCATTGTATTATCCATGCTAGATTTATTTTCTCGCTTTCTTCTTGTGTGTTTGAAAAACTTTGAGAAAATCCAAAAATATTTCTTGCTTCTTTTCGGGTTTTCTTTCTAGGTTAAATTAGTTGTAGTATTAAAAGAAAACCCAAAAAGATTTCCCATTTCTTCTTTTGCTTGTTGGGAGCTTTCCCGTGTAAATAGGTTTTCTCGCTTTTGTTTTTCTTTCTTTTGCTTCCTTTCAAGAAAAACTAAAAATTCCAAAAATATTTCAGTGTGTTTCTCTGAAATTCTTTTCTTTTTATTGAGTCGTACCAAGGGGAAGACCACGATGAAAATGTTGAGTGGCTCTTGTATGAATTATTGTTGATCTAACAAAGAGCCCATATTATTTTGTCTTCTCCTCTGAATAAAATGTTGTAGATTCCATCTTAGTCCACGGCACCCTTGCACTATTATTATTTTCATATCATTTGGTCGTGCAAGTGAAAGGCAATAATGACGATATTTGATGAAGTGATCGTGGCAGAGAAAAGCGGGTATGAACTCAACTTGTTTTTGTTTTTGTGAATATGTTTAACTCACTATCCATGATTCAGCATATTATGATTGAACATGTTTGCAATGACAATTAGAGATTATAGTTGCTCATGCCATGCTTAAGTAGCTAGGAGTGGATAATGATTTATCTTGGGTGTCAACATGCATTAAAATGATTGTGATGTAGTATGATGATATGGTATCCTCCTCTGAATGTTTCAAGTGGCTTGACTTGGCACATGTTCACGCATGTAGTTGAATCAAAACCAACATAGCCTCTACGATATTTATGGTCATGGTGTTTATATCCTACTCATGCTAGTACTCAATGTTGATTATTCATAATGCTTGTTCATGGCCGTTTTTGCTCTCTAGCTGGCCGCTTCTCGATCTATTTGCTAGCCTTCATCTGTACTAAGCGGGAATACAGCTTGTGCATCAAAATCCTTAAACCAAAGTTATTCCAGATGAGTCCACTATATCTACCTATATGCGGTATTACCCTGTAATTATTCAAATGAACATCTATTTTGTGTGCCCAGACCGCTCATGGAGCGACAAGGGGCGTGGTCAGTATCTTCCATGCTAAGTGGGTTACTCTCATGATGAGTGTTTATTGACTCGTCCTTGCACGAGAGGGGCTGGTAATAGGGATGCCCAGTCCCGAAATAAAAAATTACAAATAATTGAACAAAACTCCCCTGGACTGTTGTTGGTATGGAGGGCACCCGAGGATTCGGCTAGCCATGGCTTGTGTTTGATGGTGGAGGGGGAGTAAACTTTACTTTTACCGCTTGGGAACCGCCGCTAACTTGTTTAGCATGGAAGATATTGAAAACTCTTGGTCGTAACGTTGACAGGAAGGGTATACCTCCCAAAATTATATTTATCTTTGATTTAAGCTTCGAGCTCTGGCACCACCGCAAATCCCTGCTTCCCTCTGTGAAGGGCCTATCTATTAACTTTCATGTTATTTTACTTTTATGTTGAGTCATCACCTTCTTAAACAAGCGCCAGTCCTGAGAGCACTATTGTCATCCTCATGCATTGTGTATAGTTAATGTTGAATGCATCATGACTGGATCTCTTCTACCATGAATTACAATGCTTAGTCGCTGCTTGAACTTTGGAGATGCTCTGCATTTATGTTTTGCGGTCTCAGAAAGGGCTAGCAAGATACCACTATTGTCATATTATATCATGATTGTTTTGACAAAGTATTGGCATTTGAGATATCTTATTATTGCTCGCTAGTTGATTATGCCATTGATATGAGTTAATATAATTTCTAAGAGTTATTGTTTGCATGGTTAGTCATGATCTTTGCTGAAAACCTGGGTGCTATTTAAGCATATATAGGGAAACAAGAACAAAAGAGTTTGTAAAAGTTTTTCTTTTTCACTTTCAGTTTGTCAACCGAATTGCATGAGGACAAGTAATGGGTTAAGCTTGGGGGAGTTGATATGTCTCCATCATATCTACTTTTCCTAACGCTTTTGCTCTTGTTTTGGACTCTAATTTGCATGATTTGAATGAAACTAAGCCGGACTAACGATGTTTTCAGCAGAACTACCATGGTGTTGTTTTTGTGCAGAAATAAAAGTTCTCGGAATCGGATGAAACTTTTTGGAGAATTATTTTGGAATAAATAGAAAATACTAGAACCAAGACCCATTGGAGGGGGGGTAGCTGCCCACAAGGCACCAGGGCGTGCCACCCCCCTCTGGCGTGCCCTGGTGGGTAGTGGGGCCCACGAGGCTCCGCTGACCCTAACTCCTACGCTATAAAATCCTACTTTTGGAGAAAAATCAAAGATGAAGTTTCATCGCGTTTTACGATACAGATCCGCCGCCACCTCCTATTCTTCATCGGGAGGCCAGATTTGGAGCCCGTTCGGGGCTCCGGAGAGGGGGATCTTCGGTCTTCATCATCACCAACCATCCTTCATTGCCAATTTCATGATGCTCACCGTCGGGAGTGAGTAATTCCTTCATAGGCTCGCTGGTCGGTGAGGAGTTGGATGAGATTCATCATGTAATCGAGTTAGTTTTGTTAGGGCTTGATCCCTAGTATCCACTATGTTCTGAGATTGATGTTGCTATGACTTTGCTATGCTTAATGCTTGTCACTAGGGCCCGAGTGCCATGATTTCAGATCTGAACCATTTATGTTTTCACCATTATATCTATGCTCGTGATCTGGTCTTGCAAGTTATATGCACCTACTATGTGTTATGATCCGTAAACCCCAAGGTGACAATAATTGGGATACTTTCCGGTGATGACCGTAGTTTGAGGAGTTCATGTAGTCACTATGTGTTAATGCTTTGTTTCAGTTCTCTATTAAAAGGAGGCCTTAATATCCCTTAGTTTCCTTATGGACCCCGCTGCCATGGGGGGGTAGGCCAAAAAATGCCATGCAAGTTCTTTTCCATAAGCACGTATGACTATTTACGGAATACATGCCTACATTATATTTATGAACTGGAGCTAGTTCTGTGTCGCCCTAGGTTATGAATGTTATGTGATGAATATTATCTAACGTAATCACCGATCCAATGCCTACGAGTTTTCCACATATTGTTCTTGCTAAGTTACTATTGCTATTGCTACTGTTACAACTGCTACAAAACTGTTACTGTTGTTACCGTTACCACTTCTACCGTTACTACTACTATCAAACTATCATATTACTCTACTACTGATCACTTTGCTACAGATATTTAATCTCCAGGTGTGGTTGAATTGACAACTCAACTGCTAATACTTACAAATATTCTTTGGCTCCCCTTGTGTCGAATCTATAAATTTGGGTTGAATACTCTACCCTCAAAAACTGTTGCGATCCCCTATACTTGTGGGTTATCAGTCCTCATCTGCCAACGCTTAAAATGTGTCCCGGTACCTATAATAAGGTTTTTGGATTGTTGGAAATATTAGTACATTTTTGACTAATCAAATCCACGAGTAAATGATAAGCATGGAAAATACGGTATGCATCTCATACCGATACCTAAGCATGTGAGCACGTACAATACATAGAACCAAAACATCTATGAATAGCATATATACGATCAACAAATGAACGAGCAAATAGGGGATGAACGAGTCATACCCTCCGGTTGGCCAGGCCAACGCGACGGCGACAGCGGCTGCCTCAGCATCGGCCGAGGCATTCTTCTTGGCGGCTTCGTCGTCAGCCATGGAGTCGATGCAGGAGAAGTAGTGGAAGCAAAGGCGGACGGAGACAGGGACAGATCGGGAGCATTCGCATCGAGACGCTCCCAAAAAACCTTATTGTCATTCTCCCGGGCAGGATCTCAAACGATAGGGTTCCAGAGGCACCTTCTCTCCTGACCAACCGTGCACGCGGTCGTCGGGATGGGATCGCCGGAAGCAGCACACAGAGAGAAACAGTAGATGACAGCTAGGGTTGTGCAAGAGGGAGTGAGTGAACTGGGTTAGAGTTCACTGCGCTGGCCCGCGCCTCCTTATATAGGCTGTCGGGTAGAAGGGCCTGGGCTCAAGCCCACAACCGAGTCCACAACCATGGTCCAATGTCTTGGACAGTAGCACTACTGTAGCAACTCATCAATTAATCCGAGATTAATTAACCATTCCTGAGCGTCAAAAATAAGCTTCGGCTCGGCTCATTCCCGCAACCTGCAGTGCGCGCGCCCGTCATGACGAGGCAAGGCGAGGCAGGCAGTGGAGGAGGAGGAGCGCGCGTGTATAGCTCATGTTCCCAAGCTCCCAATGGCATGTGGTAGAGCAGCCCTTATAAAGGGGTCTCACTCTCACTCCACTAGCAGTATGATACTAAACTTCCCACCACTTGCCATGCACCTAAATGGGCCTTAGATATTAACTAGGGATTATGGTCTTATATGGGCCTAAGCCCATCTATAATCCAACACAACAAACACCAGAAATAGTTTTAAAAAAACACCAGAAATAACAAAATTACATCCAGATCCGTAGACCACCTAGCGACGACCTCAAGCACTGAAGTGAGCCAAAGGTGCACTGCTGTCATCGCCCCTCCCTCACCAGAGCTGGGAATTCATCGTGCTAAGGCCCGATAGTACCAGCGCACCAGAATAGCAACCAACGCCGATGAAGAGAAGCGTAGATCAAAAGGATCCAGCCTGAAGACACATGAACGTAGACAAACAAAGACATATCCAAACAGATCCACCGATAACACAACTCCACAGGCCTCCCCGATGATGCTAGTTGCACCACTGGCATGGGGGGGTCTTATTTCATCTTTAGGGAGCTGCCGCCGTATCACCTTTCTGAGTAGGACACAAACACTGACAAAACTCAAAGAAACATAAAACGGAGCCCTCCCGCCACCAAGGGCCATGATCTACTATGTCCCCATGGCCCTAAGGCTGCAAGAGACGAGTTAGATTGGCAGCACCGCCGATGGGAGGCGGAAACCCTAGTCGCCCGTTCGCTAGGGAGGAGAGACGAGTGGTGCGCCCTATATGCCCAAATAATATATTTTCTGAATACAAATGCAGATGCTCACATACGCACACATATACTCGCCCTTATAAACACATGCATGCACACCCAAGGCGGATCCAGCCCAGCAGACCGCCCGGGCCGCCTTAACTTTGCTACAGAATACAAAGGATTTGGGCCTCATGCCCCGGGTCTGGGCCTGGGGACCTGGGTCCTAGATCTGCCACTGTGCACACCATACCCTTATTCATGCTAACTCCAATTATTTCAACATGCAACTATATTACCTCGTCATGCCACATGCATGAAAAAACCCAACATTAATATGCATTAATCATGCATGCTACTTATGACCAACTATAATTCTCTCAACATGCAACTATGCCATTTCAGCATGGTAAACGTTCTCAACTGGTTACGACTTGCGCCGGTCATGTATGCGCCATGCGGTCGGTTTTGATCGTGCGTCCCACGCCACACACACTACTGGAATCAGAGAATTTGCCGTCCGTCAGTTCTTGGCCGTCAGTTTGCGGATGGCAAAGAAGGTCTTTGCCGTCAGCTCACAAAAAGCAGACGGCAAAGAATTGGCTGATGGCAAAGATGCAATTTGCCGTCAGCCAATTCTTTGCCATCGGCTAGCGGACATCAAAGATTCTTTGCCGTTTGCTAGTGGATGGCAAAGAGGTTGGGGAGTGGGTCATTACAGCGTTGCTCTAAAATGGACCCCACCCAACCTCTTTGCCGTCTGCTAGCGGACGGCAAAGAATCTTTGCTGTCCGCTAGCAGACGACAAAGAGGTTGGCCCCATCCAAAATAACGGTAACCCCTCCCCCTCTCTCCCCAGCCCCACCCCTCTCTCTCCCCTCCTCTCCGCCGGGGCGAGAAGCGCGCGGAGACAGCCGCGCAACAACACGTCGCGCACCAAACTGGAGTCGGCCGCACACGTGCGCGCCCCGCACCACCCTGCCGCGCCCCCGCCACCCCGTCCGCCCCGACGCCCCCACCACCCCGCCCCCCTCCTCCACCGGCCTCCACCTCCCCCACTCCGGTGAGCCCCCTCCCCCTCCCTTTTTTTCATTTTTTTTCTCTGTTAGTGTAGTTAGTTTAGTTAGATTTAGTTTAGTTTTAGGTTTAGGTTTAGATTTAATTTAGTTTAGGTTTAGGTTTTTTTCTTTTTTTTTAGGTTTAGATTTAGTTTAGTTTAGGTTAAGAAGAAAGAAGAAAGATGAAAAAAAATAAGAAGAAGAAGAGGAAGAAGAGGAAGAAGAAGAAGAAGAAGAAGAAGAAGAAGAAGAAGAAGAAGAAGAAGAGGAGGAAGAAGAAGAAGAGGAAGAGGAAGAAGAAGAAGATGAAAAAAAAAGTAGAAAAAGTAGAAAAAGAAAGAAAAGAAGGTCGAGGGTCAAGGGGTCGAGGGTCGAGGGGTCGATGGTCGCCGAGGGGTCAAGGGTCGACGAGGGGTAGGAGGGACGAAGGGTACGAGGGTGTCGAGGGTCGAGGGGTCGAGGATACGAGGTGTCGAGGGGTCGAGGGTTGAGGGTCCGAGATCGAGGGTGTCGAGGGGTCGAGGGTCGAGGGGTCGAGGATCAAGGTGTCGAGTGTAACACCCCCAGATCTTTACTCTATCATTAACCTAGACAACATGTCTTGTCATCATGATCATCATCATCAAATTGCATTTAGGAAATAATCCAACTCAATTCAAATTTAAAATGCAAGTCAAATAATTATTATTTTTCCATTAGCAAATCAAAAATGTTCATAAAGTTGCAAATATTTCAGAAGCAATTATAAAAATAAGAGCAATATGAATTAAATTAGTTAAGTGACTCTAACTTCCTAAAACAGCAACAAAACATCAAATATTTAATCCATTTCAATTAAACCAAAAATCAAATGATATCATTTTGGCTCCAAACCATTTTCTGGCAATGGTAAATATTGCACTGCATTTACTGAGCCAATTCACATATTTTACAAAACTCTAATAGTGGCTAAACAATTACAAAATAGGAGCTAATCTATATAACAAAAATAAATAAAAAGAAACGGCACAGTGCAGTTACCTGGGCGCCACGGCCCAGCTGCCAATAGTGGCCCAGCCCAGCCAGCCTGTCGTCCTCCTCCCTCTCTCTCTCTCCCTCGCCGTGTCGCCATCCCCTGGCCGAACGCGTGCTCGCCGGTCAGCGGTCAACACCTCGGCGATACCGGCCAGGCGAGGGGATAAGAACCTCCCCCTCGGCCTCCCCTTCATCCCCATCCATGTCCCCACCCCCCCTCCCACCTCGCTCCGCTTGCTCTCCTCCCTCCTCTCGCTCGCTTCCATCGCCACCGAGCGCCACCGCCGCCGCATCTCCGTTGTAGCCGTGGCCACCGACCTTGCCTCGCCTCGCCGCTCTGTCCAGCAGCTCCGTCATCGTCGACTGCCTCATCCCCGTCCACGAGCGCTAGCCGAGGAGCTCCGTTTCGAGCGGATCGAGCTCGACGCCGAACTCCCTATCGTCGGCGATCTCCAACGACCTCGGCCTCCCCCTGCGCTCCCGATCACCCAAGGGCCATCTTGTGCCGCTCGGTGAGCTCCTCGCCGTCTCCCATCACTCCCCGTTCCCTCTCTGCACCCGTAGCGCCGAGCCCACACTTACCGAACTCCGGCCGCCGCCTGTCGCTTCGCCGACGCGGCCACAGCCGCCACAGCCTGCCCCTGAGCACGCGGCCGTGCTTGGTGCATCACCGCGGAGCCGCCCACGCTCGCTGACTGCCTCGTCATGCATCGCAGCCCCGCACCCGCATTCGCCCGAAGCCACCACCGCTTCTGCTCGTCGCCAGCGACGCTCGGGACCCTCCCCGATCCAGCCACTTGCACCGCCCGATGCGGCGCCTCGCCCGCGTCGGAATGAGCCCGCCCACGGCTCGAACGGTGGCCTGTGGCCCATTTTCGATAGCAGTCCGAACCGCCCCGCCGTGCTCGTTGTCGCCGGAGCCCCACCGCCGGCGCGCCACCGCGCCTGAGTCACTGACTCGTGGGCCCAGGTGGTTAGCAGCACTAACCACCACCCCTCTGACCCACTGGCGTGTAGCCCCTTTCCACTAATTAGGATTAGTTCAAATAAACTGATAACTAAAGTCTGTCGCTGACCTTTGGGCCCCACCCCGCTAACTAACTAATTAGATTAATTTAAAACCCTGTTAGACTAACAGAGACTGACCACTGGGTCCCACTGGACCCAGTTGACCAGTCAACCAGCTGACTAGGCTGGACCCAGTCAATGACAGGTGGGTCCCACTGGACCCACTGACCAGTCAACGCTGACCCAGTCAACTGCTGAATGTGCAGTTGACTGGGCCCACTGTCAGCCACACCAGCACTCTGCTGGGTGCACCAGTGGGTACCCATAGCATTTTCATTTTAAAAATAATTTGAAACATTAATAAAACAGAAAATCCAGAATATTGATTAAACTTTGAAAATTCATAGAAATTAAACCATAGCTCGGATCGAAAAACTTAATACATGAAAGTTGCTCAAAACGACGAGACGAATCTGATCGTGTCGTCTGTTTCCATGTCGGAACCCTCTACGTAGGTGAACCCGTAACTTTTAGCCTGATTCCGGTAAATGAATAGTGCATATACACCGCTTAATAAAGCCCACTTTAATCCTAAAATAACTAAAATGTCTTAGACAAATCTTTAGGTAACCCTGCACTGCATCCTAGGCATAGCATGCTCTGTGTTACATTGTTTTGCTGTGTATTTATCTGTTTCCTCCCCCTCTTCTCTCTCTCGGTAGACCCCGACACCGACGTAGTCCCGGAGGCTGACGCAGCTCCGGAGGTCGACTATGCCCCTGACGATCAGACCCTTGCCGCAGAGCTTCCAGGCAAGCACCCCCCCTTTTGAGCATATCAATATCGCCTATTCTCTTCTCTCTTATGCTTGCATTAGAAGTTACTGCTGCTACTGTTATCCTATTTTTGCTGCATAGCCTGTTTATTGTAACCTGCTATTGTTACCTACCTGCTTATCCTAAACTGTTTAGTATAGGTTGGGTAGAGACCCATCAGAGACCCCACTTTATCCCGACTGCCCCGCTGGATTATCAGAAGACCCGATCAACGGGATCGAAGACCAAGCCCCGGCACCGCACATCACTTCCCCCTTAGTTGCTCGACACTACTGGGTTACTATCGAGTGCCGAGGGTGATACCTCGTCAGCACTTCTGATGATAACCTTGTAGGTTAGTTAATCGGTCATGGTCAGCGAGGGTGATTCCTCCTACACCACCCCCGATAACGACATCGTCGTGCAACTTCTCAAGTGTGGACCTCGAGGGTGATTCCTCCTTCATTCACCTTGATGATAACATCAGGTGGAATTCCATCGAGGGTGATTCCTCAGGGTTCCCCTTGGTGTTAAACACACGGTTACTATGGTTACTATGAATTTACACTAAACCATGTTACTAAAGACGGATCGGCCCTGAGGGGTACCCGCGCGAGCATATTTGTGAAGTGATGTGGAGACGGGTTGACCTGGATGGTGCTCGCGAGATAACTACGAGGCGTGGCCGGGCATTCTTAGCCCTTGCCGCAAGTCCTCGAGACGAGGCAACGGGGTCACATATTTCGTGAGTCTCTGCTCGTTACCGCAGGACCAACACACTAACGGTTAGGATATTTGATCCGAGGGGCCTCTGGCCCGATAGCACTAACCATCACGTGGGCATAGTATGGGCGTTCTGCGTCGTATACATCAGCCGAAGCTTAATGGATGTCATGCGACTGAGCGGTGCACGCCGTGTTGGACTTGTTACGCAACCGCGCTTGTTTTAAGGGGTTGCCAGGTCTGCTCACGGCCGCCCACGCAACATGCAGGAGTTCCCGGGGCGATGGCCCAAGACCCCTGGGGGCATAGGTTTAGTCCGGCGTGCTGACCTCTCTGTTAAGCCTAGGTCAGGTTGCGACGTGTCGTTTGGCCGAGGCCGGGCATGACCCAGAAAAGTGTGTCCGGCCGGAGTTAAGCGAGCGTGGTGGGTAAGTTGGTGCACCCCTGCAGGGAAGAAACAATCTATCGATAGCCTGTCCTACGATAACGGACACTCAGAGTTGTATCCCGATCGGTACAACTAGAACTGGACACTTGAGTTGATAACTGGATAGTATGGCTCTGGGATTGCTTTCTCGCAGGGAGTCGAGAAAGGATCTCTGGGCGAGGTTGATTACACTACTACTACTTTACTTTATGTTAATCTGCACTCTTCTAATGCTGCAAGACTGCTGAAGATGATGAAGATGCTAGTCTTCAATAGGACTAGGCTTTCCCCTCTATTCTGGCTTTTCTGCAGCCCAGTCCACATATACAGCCTTCCTCTGAAAATGTTGCATATGTAGTGTAGATCCTTGCTTGCTGAGTACTTCAGATGAGTACTCACGTTTGCTTTGCTTTCTTTTTCTCCCCATATCCCTTTTGGTGCATCCAGACGACGGAGCCCCTGAGACAGCTGCCCCCGCCGACGGCTACTGCTACTACCCTCCCGGTGAGTACTACTACGAGGAGTCATCCAACGACCAGGAGTAGGTTCGGAGGGTCCCAGGCAGGAGGCATGTGCCTTTCGATTGTAGCTTTTATCTTGCCCTGCCTTTCTAAAGGCTTATTCTGCTTTATCTTTTATATCTGTACTCAGATATCTGATGCTTCCGCTGACGCTTGTATGCGAGCTTATGTATTCGAGCCCTCGAGGCCCCTGGCTTGTAATATAAAGCTTGTATGACTTTATTTATGTTTTAGAGTTGTGTTGTGATATCTTCAAGTGAGTCCTTAGGCTTGATCGTGTGCATTTGCGTGTATGATTAGTGCACGATTAAGCCGGGGTCGTCACAGGTTGGTATCCGAGCCGACTGCCTATAGGAACCCCCTTTCCAACTCCTTGGCCGAAGTTGAGTCTAGTAACCGAAAACTGTTTTAATAACTTGGTTGTGTGGCTTACAGGCCCACGTCGCCAACTGGGTGGTATTAGGATCTTTTGTTCCTCGTCTATACTCTGGGACTCTGATCTCTCTTCTATTCGGGTTAAATAATCTTGCCAACTCTAACACTAGGTTCTCGTAACCACTTCCTCCCGGAGAGCTCCTTCAACACAGATGATCGACTGTTTCATCAGAAGACTCTGAAGATACTTCTCGATGTTTCTCGATACCTTGTGCCCACTGCTTTGCAGATCCTGACCACCGACAAACCCCCGTGGATAACTAACCATCCTTGTCATTTGTATCTTCATTCCCAGTTACTCCTTTATGTGCGAGATACCCCGTAATACTTCTCGTTAATCCGGGAATCCTTTGAGCCTACTGCCGTGCAGCTTCTTTCGCACTGCGGATAATTCCTCACACTTATCGGAGATTCGTTCATCCCCAGTTGTTCATATGTCTCACAAAATTCTTTGAAATGCAATTCGATCTCCCGAAGATCCTCTACAGCCTAGTGCTCCTGAAAGTCTTATCTGCCTGCATTATGGATAAATCCATATGTATCGCAATATTCATTAGCATTCCTTGTCATTGTCATTCCGAGTCTATTGATCCAATATGCATAAGAATAATCCCTATCATCCGTTGATTCCTAGAATTCATCTTTCCAGCTCAGACATCATTCTGGATATGAGCTGGTTCTCGGTAAATCAATCCTTGATTGATTGGCCATCTAATTCTATTCAGCATGCTCATCTTTTTATCAGAGCCTCTGCCTCTGATCCCCCGATTTTGGGATCGTAAACCCTTCGTATTCAAACTTCGACTTATTCAGATGTTTCCATAAACTGATTCCTTTGCATCCCTTCTTCTTCTGGTTGAGTATCGATACTCACATCAAATCCTTTGCGGACCACCTGATCTTTTGGTGGATTACTATCCGGCAGCTCCTTCATATTTTAAATCATTGACGACTTTCCCCTGATACAAAATGCCTCCGGCGAATTGTATCATCTACTCCGTATCGCCAGCCCTTTGTTTTCGAGCGTGTACCCGTCGCTCCTGTTATTGTGTTGTATAGCTTCGTAAAAATGTTCCGATGGGTTGAACCTATGCTTTTCCTAATTCGTGTGAACTCGAAGGTTATGCGAGTCATACTCCTCTGGCGCTTCACCAGATAAATCTTCAGCACTACAATTTCTTCGAAAACGAGGAGTGAATGAAAGGTGATGCATTGAAGAAGTGGGAGTCGACCTTGAACCTTTGTGTTCATGCCCATGGACCCGATGTAGAACTTATCATGGAAGCTGCTCGTAAAAATAATTATTTCCTTGGTACAAATTCATCTTGTATCTGAGAATTGATACTTTGCAATCGTGGTTCCGACCATATTTTCTTCTTGATTCCATTTCCCGGACAAGTTAAAAGTACTTGTCTTCTGCAAATCAATATGCTTGTCCAACATCTATTCTGATCTACCTCGAGTATTAACCCCCTACTATCTCGATGATATCATCCTATTGTACTATGTTCTATGAATTTTTTGATGGGGTGATACTTTCCCTGACATAGTCACTCCACGGGTTCTGGGTTGTCGTCAACCGAGACCACCGAACAATGAATTGATTCCGCTCGGTGATTCAATACCACTAGTACTTGTTGCTGGGAAGTTTACTACTCCACTATGCCATCCCTAGCCTGATCGGCTACATATTTATCGTGCTAATCCTAACCGTGCTACCTGGTCCTTATTCCCGGAGCACAACTTTTCGATGATAAGCAAAGCTTACGTCAATCTTCCTCATCTTATCATCCCACCTTGAAAAACAAGCTAGATTTCGAGCTTGTGTCATATCCGTGGTTTCGTTGACCTTGAACTTCACTTCATCTGCTTTGACCATCTTACTGATCGATCTCATCTCCTTGAAACCCCTCGACAAAATTCGTCATGATCACCGTCAACACCTTGGCTTCTTCACAGATGTCAATTGAACTCATGGCTAGAAATACCATCCCTTCCCCTCGATGATTTGTGATATCATCGATGACCTCTTGACTTTCTGCCAACACAGACCTAGTGGAGCTTGGTAATTCCTTATGTTCTGAGATAATCTTGGAAATGTTCCTTTGTATCTCTTGTGATCTTCAGATCAACCTTGAAACACCATATCAATGCTACCTCAAAGCATGATAGTGGTATTCCAAATATCAACAAGAACATTGGAGGCACATTGCCAAATGTTTCTTGATCGATTATCCAAACACTGTTGTATGGGTATCGTCTTGAATTTCCTCTCTTTTACCTAAATGGAAATCTACTTACTATCTTGTCATGGATGTCATCCTCCACTTGTCCTTGGGAAGGATATACTTTTGGTATTTGTGCTTAAACACATTTTCCTTTCCAATGTTCTGATTAAATTAATAATCACATTTCCCTTTCCATTGTTTTGT
This sequence comes from Thinopyrum elongatum, assembly GCA_011799875.1. Classification (NCBI taxonomy): domain Eukaryota; kingdom Viridiplantae; phylum Streptophyta; class Magnoliopsida; order Poales; family Poaceae; genus Thinopyrum; species Thinopyrum elongatum. The sequence goes on from CM022302.1 coordinate 199,087,908, forward strand.
TTAACCTCTCTTGTGATCTATATGACTTAAGCAGTATTAATTCTCTGCCTATGAAAACATCTCGGTCTACAACTCTGTCAGAAAGACCCTGTTACTATTGTTGATGACATTCCGGTAACCACCGATGGACGAGAACTTTGCCTATTGGTCTGCCTCGTTCAACGAGCAGGAAAATGGTTCTCTTGGTCCCTCGCCCTTGGTACCGCCGATGTTACCGACATGATTGACAGACTTTTCGCTGACATACCTTGTAGTCGTGACCGGTAAGATGCCACCGTTCTCCCTACTTTTGATCGACACCCCTCACAGCCCCACAGGATCGGAACCTGACTCTCCTGTATATCCTTGATTCTGAAGTACCTTTTGATCTTGACTTTGTGTGTGTTATCACAAGCCACCCTCCGAGAGATGATCCATTCCCGATGCTCTGAACCCCTTTTCCACCAGCTGTTCAGGTATCGATCGGAGGTCCATCCGCTTGAAACTTCTTATTGTACTTTCATACTTTGCTCTCGATGTTCTCTTAAGTTTCAACTCGAGAGATACTTCTACCACATTCCCTGAATTGTCCACCAGATAATTAACCCTATAAGGGTCAGTTCTCCTGAAGTTACTCTTTATTTCCCCACTTAAATCTCGGGACGAGATTTCTTGTAGTGGAGGAGATTTGTAACACCCCCAGATCTTTACTCTGTCATTAACCTAGACAACATGTCTTGTCATCATGATCATCATCATCAAATTGCATTTAGGAAATAATCCAACTCAATTCAAATTTAAAATGCAAGTCAAATAATTATTATTTTTCCAACAGCAAATCAAAAATGTTAATAAAGTTGCAAATATTTCAGAAACAATTATAAAAATAAGAGCAATATGAATTAAATTAGTTAAGTGACTCTAACTTCCTAAAACAGCAACAAAACATCAAATATTTAATCCATTTCATTTAAACCAAAAATCAAATGATATCATTTTGGCTCCAAACCATTTTTTGGCATTGGTAAATATTGCACTGCATTTACTGAGCCAAGTCACATATTTTACAAAACTCTAATAGTGGCTAAACAATTACAAAACAGGAGCTAATCTATATAACAGAAATAAATAAAAAGAAACGGCACAGTGCACTCACCTGTGCACTTACCTGGGCGCCACGGCCCAGCTGGCAACAGTGGCCCAGCCCAGCCGGCCTGCCGCCCTCCTCCCTCTCTCTCTCCCTCGCCGTGTCGCCGTCCCTCTGGCCGAACGCGCACTCGCCGGTCAGCGGTCGACACCGCGGCGATATCGGCTAGGCGAGGGGATAAGAACCTCCCCCTCGGCCTCCCCTTCATCCCCATCCATTCCCCCCCCCCTCTCGCTCCGCTCGCTCTCCTCCCTCGTCTCGCTCGCCTCCATCACCACCGAGCGCCACCGCCGCCGCGTCTCCGTCGTAGCCGTGGCCACCGACCTCGCCTCGCCTCGCCGCTCTGTCCAGCAGCTCCGTCATCGTCGACTGCCTCGTCCCCGTCCACGAGCGCTAGCCAAGGAGCTCCGTTTTGAGCGGATCGAGCTCGACGCCGAACTCCCTGTCGCCGGTGATCTCCGACGACCTCGGCCTCCCCCTGCGCTCCCGATCACCCAAGGGCCATCTTGTGCCGCTCGGTGAGCTCCTCGCGTCTCCCATCACTCCCCGTTCCCTCTCTGCACCCGTAGCACTGAGCCCACACTTGCCGAACTCCGGCCGCCAACTGTCGCTTCGCCGACGCGGCCACAGCGGCCACAGCCTGCCCCTGAGCACGCGGCCGTACTTGGTGCATCACCACGGAGCCGCCCACGCTCGCTGACTGCCTCGTCATGCACCGCAGCCCCGCGCCCGCATTCACCTGAAGCCACCGCCGCTTCTGCTCGTCGCCGGCGACGCTCGGGACCCTCCCCGATCCAGCCACTTGCACCGCCCGACGTGGCGCCTCGCCCGCATCCAAATGAGCCCGCCCACGGCTCAAACGGTGGCCTGCGGCCCGTTTCCGACAGCCGTCCGAACCGCCCCGCCATGCTCGTGGTCGCCGGAGCCCCACCGCCGGCACGCCACCGCGCCTGAGTCACTGACTCGTGGGCCCAGGTGGTTAGCAGCACTAACCACCACCCCTCTGACCCACTAGCGTGTGGGCCCCTTTCCACTAAGTAGGATTAGTTCAAATAAACTGATAACTAAAGTCTGTCGCTGACCTTTGGGCCCCACCCCGCTAACTAACTAATTAGATTAATTTAAAACCCTGTTAGACTAACAGAGACTGACCACTGGGTCCCACTGGACCAAGTTGACCAGTCAACCAGCTGACTGGGCTGGACCCAGTCAATGACAGGTGGGTCCCACTGGACCCACAGACCAGTCAACGCTGACCCAGTCAACTGCTAACTGTGCAGTTGACTGGGCCCACTGTCAGCCACACCAGCACTCTGCTGGGTGCACCAATGGGTACCCATAGCATTTTCATTTTAAAAATAATTCGAAATATTAATAAAACAGAAAATCCAGAATATTGATTAAACTTTGAAAATTCGTAGAAATTAAACCGTAGCTCGGATCAAAAAACTTAATACATGAAAGTTGCTCAGAACAACGAGACGAATCTGATCGTGTCGTTTGTTTCCATGTCGGAACCCTGTACGTAGGTGAACCCATAAATTTTAGCCTGATTCTGGTAAATGAATAGTGCATATACACCGGTTAATAAATCCCACTTTAATCCTAAAATAACTAAAATGACTTAGACAAATCTTTAGGCAACCCTGCACTGCATCCTAGGCATAGCATGCTCTGTGTTACATTGTTTTGCTGTGTATTTATCTGTTTCCTCCCCCTCTTCTCTCTCTCGGTAGACCCCGACACCGACGTAGTCCCGGAGGCCGACGCAGCTCCGGTGGTCGACTACGCCCCTGACGATCAGACCCTTGCCGCAGAGCTTCCAGGCAAGCACCCCCATTTTGAGCATATCGATATCGCCTATTCTCTTATCTCTTATGCTTGCATTAGAAGTTACTGCTGCTACTGTTATCCTATTTCTGCTACATAGCCTGTTTATTGTAACCTGCTATTGTTACCTACCTGCTTATCCTAAACTGTTTAGTATAGGTTGGGTAGAGACCCATCAGAGACCCCACTTTATCCCGACTGCCCCGCTGGATTATCAGAAGACCCGATCAACGGGATCGAAGACCAGGCCCCGGCACCGCACATCACTTCCCCCTTAGTTGCTCGACACTACTGGGTTACTATCTAGTGCCGAGGGTGATACCTCGTCAGCACTTCTGATGATAACCTTGTAGGTTAGTTAATCGGTCGTGGTCAGCGAGGGTGATTCCTCCTACACCACCCCTGATAACGACGTCGTCGTGCAACTTCTCAAGTGTGGACCTCGAGGGTGATTCCTCCTTCGTTCACCTTGACGATAACATCAGGTGGAATTCCATCGAGGGTGATTCCTCAGGGTTCCCCTTGGTGTTAAACACACGGTTACTATGGTTAATATGACTTTACACTGAACCATGTTACTAAAGATGGGTCGGCCCTGAGGGGTACCCGCGCGAGCATATTTGCGAAGTGATGTGGAGACGGGTTGACCTGGATGGTGCCCGCGAGATAACTACGAGGTGTGGCCGGGCATTCTTAGCCCTTGCCGCAAGTCCTCGAGACGGGGCGACGGGGTCACATCTTTCGTGAGTCTCTGCTCGTTACCGCACTACCAACACACTAACGGTTTGGATATTTGATCCGAGGGTCCTCTGGCCCGATAGCACTAACCATCACGTGGGCATAGTATGGGCGTTCTGCGTCGTATACATCAGCCGAAGCTTAATGGACGTCATGCGACTGAGCGGCGCGCACCATGTTGGACTGGTTATGCAACCGCGCTTGTATTAAGGGGTTGCCAGGTCTGCTCATGGCCGCCAACGCAACGTGCAGGAGTTCCCGGGGCGATGGCCCAAGACCCCTGGGGGCATAGGTTTAGTCCGGCGTGCTGACCTCTCTGTTAAGCCTAGGTCGGGTTGCGGCGTGTCGTTTGGCCGAGGCCGGGCATGACCCAGAAAAGTGTGTCCGGCCGGAGTTAAGCGAGCGTGGTGGGTAAGTTGGTGCACCCCTGCAGGGAAGAAATAATCTATCGATAGCCTGTCCTACGGTAACGGACACTTGGAGTTGTATCCCGATCGGTACAACTAGAACTGGACACTTGAGTTGATAACTGGATAGTATGGCTCTGGGATTGCTTTCTCGCAGGGAGTCGAGAAAGGATCTCTGGGCGAGGTTGATTACACTACTACTACTTTACTTTATGTTAATCTGCACTCTTCTAATGCTGCAAGACTGCTGAAGATGATGAAGATGCTAGTCTTCAATAGGACTAGGCTTTCCCCTCTATTCTTGCTTTTCTGCAGCCCAGTCCACATATACAGCCTTCCTTTGAAAATGTTGCATATGTAGTGTAGATCCTTGCTTGCTGAGTACTTCGGATGAGTACTCACGTTTGCATTGCTTTCTTTTTCTCCCCATATCCCTTTTGGTGCATCCAGACGACGGAGCCCCTGAGACAGCTGCCCCCGCCGACGGCTACTGCTACTACCCTCCCGGCGAGTACTACTACGAGGAGCCGTCCGACGACCAGGAGTAGGTTCGGAGGGTCCCAGGCAGGAGGTCAGCGCCTTTCGATCGTAGCTTTTATCTTGCCCCGCCTTTCTAAAGGCTTATTCTGTTTTATCTTTTATATCTGTACTCAGATATCTGATGCTTCCGCTGACGCTTGTATGCGAGCTTATGTATTTGAGCCCTCGAGGCCCCTGGCTTGTAATATAAAGCTTGTATGACTTCATTTATGTTTTAGAGTTGTGTTGTGATATCTTCAAGTGAGTCCTTAGGCTTGATCGTGTGCATTTGCGTGTATGATTAGTGCACGATTAAGCCGGGGTCGTCACATCGAGGGGTCGAGGGTCGAGGGGTCGAGGGTCGAGGTGTTGAGGGGTCGAGGGGTCGAAGGGTCGAGGGGTCGAGGGGTCGATGGTCGAGGATCTCCGAGGGGTCGAGGGTCGAGGGTCGCCGAGGGGTCGAGGGTCGAGGACCGTGCGTCGCCATACCCGAGGGCGCCCAAGGACAAGCGAGTTAGGGGGTTCCTCGGCCTCCCACAGCAACAGTTCTTGGTGCCGATGGTGGTCGAACACCTTGGCGAATTTTTGTTGCAGCCTCTGTGATGAGGATTAAAAGCCAAGTGTTGAAACTTGAAACACCCAAACTGACTCATGACAAAAAATCAAAGCGTAGAAAGAGAAACCAAAGACGAAACAATACGTAGTGAGAGGTTGTGCAACTAGGATTATATTCTGTAACAGCTTTTTTAACGAATTTGAGAGGATGATGGTGAAGAACTCAAAAGCCATTGGTGTCTTGCGGTCGTTTCCATACATTCTGCTACAGCGCAACAACCCTTATTATGACCGCTGCGGTCATAAGAAGGGTTGTTGCCCTTGGTGTGCTTTGCCGGCAAAACTTCCCGGGGTTTGTCACGTTGCCCGGTGAGGGTCAGCTTCCACAGCTAGGATTGAGCTCGGAGCACTACTTGGCTACCCCGGCCCCACCGGAGGAGATGATCGACGGTGTCTTGTGCCACACGAGGGCAGAGATGGTGATCAGAAAGTTTTGGGTAATTTCTCCTTTACACAATTAAAAATCTTCAAATAGCTAGTTATTGTACTAATCAATGTTGTCTCGTTTGATTGCAGACCTTCTACAGGTGTGAGGAGGGATACGAGGAGGCCGCGGCAAAGGTTATCGATGCCAAGTGCAGGCGCCTACTACAAAACTTACGGCACGAGGCTCGGGTGTAGGCTGTTCGAGACTACTATGCCTCGCGTGGTATTAAGAAGCCCAAGCCGGCGTGCCGTGACAAGTTTCTGAAAAAGGAGCAGTACATGACGGTAATTACCTATTCTTAAGGCCTTGTACTTAGTTTCCTTGATTTGATTCGTAGGCGTAGCGCTCAAGTTTCTCTTTACTAACTTAGGTGCCCCTGAGATGGTGTGCGGATCAGATGGATTGTTGGGAGGTGTTGGTGGATGAGTGGTGCTCAGACCAATGGCCAGCCGTCCACAACAATGCCAAGGACCGGCGTGCCCAAATGGAAGGTGTGCCACACCATCAAGGCAGCGCCAACTTATTTCAGTTCGGGCGGAACTGGGTATGTGGTTTGCTTCATGATTCATGCAATTCATTCTTCATGCTAGCTTGAGCCCTTTAATTACTAATTTACTCTGTTCCTCTCTTTCAGGCGAAACACAATAAGGCGGAGGTGCCAGAGGTGTACGACCTCTATGCCATGGCCCATACTGCCTCTTACAAGAAGGTCAAGGCATTCTCTGCGTATGACCTCGATGATCCAAAGAACTTCACCAACATCTCCTCCCACAACAAGCTCGTGAGGTACAGAGATGTGGGGAAGGCAACGAAAGGGGAGGACTTTAACCCGAGCCAACAGTTTGATCCAAAGCTGGTGATGTTATCTGGTGGTGGGAGGTCCCATGGCTCGATAGCCATTGGAGATGGACTTATACGTTGTCCTAGCACTCTCCCAGAGATCAACGCGCGCCAGTCAAGCTCCGCTCCTGAGATGAGGCCTCGTCAACGGCCAGTCGAGCTCGCCTTCGATGTTAGTTATACAGACTCAGCTATCTTTCCTCCATTACATTGTGTGTGCGGCCATCGATGATTACAATGCTAAGGAGGAGTGGTGTTGCAGGCTGCTCTTCAGAGTGAGAGAGATAGAACCCAGGCGCTTCTGGTGGAGAGGGACCGGCAGGCGGAGGAGAAGCAGCGGGAGTTGGAGGAGAAGACGACAAAGTTGTTGGAGGAGGAGAGGGCACAGAATGACATGCATAACCGGGCCATGTACGAGCTCCTCGTGGTAAGTTTCTTCTACATATTAGCCAAATCATTCACGTAATGTTCATTTCATTACTAACTAGTATGACTGACTCGTCAAAACCAAATGTGCAGTCTGTGTGTGAGAAGGCCGGTCAGACCCCTCCGTCGATGCCAGAGATTGCTCCGTGGACCACGGTGAGTTTAATTTGAATGGTCATTAGTTACTAGTCTTAACATTTTAGTGTCATCATGCTAACGAGACATTGCAAATGATCTTTGGTGCAGCGTAACTCTAGACAAGCATCGCACGATCCTTCTCCAGGTGGTACCGGCACGAGCCACAACGGTGCTTCACCTCCGTGATGATGGTAAGTTTTCTATAGTGTTTTGGTTAACAAATGCATAATGACCTAGACTTAGCTTTATTTTGTCCAATATGCTTACCATAATGACCTAGACTTAGCTTACTTAGCTCCAAAATGATCCATTTTACCTAAGTTAGCTCTAAAATGATCTACACTTAGCTTTGTTTCCTCCAAAATGACCTAAGTTAGCTCTAATATGTTTAGTTACCTAGGTTTGCTCAATAATGACATACACTTAGCTTACTTATGTCAAAAATGGCATAATTAGCTTACTTAGGTCAAAAATGGCATAACAACCTTGGTAACCTCATAAATGTCATATACTTAGCTTATTTTCCTCCAAAATGACATAATAAGCTTAATTAGCTCCAAAATGATCAATTTTACCTAAGTTAGCTGCAAAATGACCTCAGTTAGCTCTAAAATGCTAAGTTAGCTCTAATATGCTTAGTTACCTAGGTTATCTCAATAAAGACCTATACTTAGCTTACTTATGTCAAAAATGGCATAATATGCTCAGTTAACTCAAAAATGGCATAATTAGCTAGGTTAGCTCCAAAATGATCCATTTTACCTAAGTTAGCTCCAAAATGATCCATTTTACCTAGGTTAGCTCCAAAATGATCCATTTTACCTAAGTTAGCTCCAAAATGACCCATTTTACCTAGGTTAGCTCCAATATGATCCATTTTACCTAAGTTAGCTCCAAAATGATCCATTTGACCTAGTTAGCTCATAAATGATCCATTTTACCTTAGTTAGCTCCAAAATGATCCATTTTACCTAAGTTAGCTCCAAAATGACCCATTTTACCTAGGTTAGCTCAAAAATGATCCATTTTACCTAACTTAGCTCCAAAATTATCCATTTTACTTAAGTTAGCTCATAAATGATCCATTTTACCTAAGTTAGCTCCAAAATGACCCATTTTACAGATTTCATTCACTTTCTTCTTCTTCTTCTAGTCTTCTTCTTCTTCTCTAGTCTTCTTCTTCTAACTTTCTTATTTCCCATTTTGCAGATTTCATTCACTTCACGGAAGCTTGCATTGATGGAGGGCTTGTTTTCCCTTTCTGTTTTCATTTTGTAACAATGTGGAACTTGTAATATGTATGGATGAACAATGTATGTTGAACTTGCTATGTATTGGATATCTCATATGTATGTGGAACTTGCTATCTATGTGTTCGATATCTCATATGTTTGCTGTGAAGTATATATATATAAAAACACTATTCTGATCACAACCTGAACTTCCTGAGTTACACAACCTGAACTTCTCTATGTAGGAACCCGACCTTCGGGCTATCTTCGCAACCGTGTCTCCGCGCGCGAATTATTCTGGTCAGTCGTGTTCTATGTGATGTAAGTGTAAGCTGCAAACGGTTTTTAGCAACTAAATGCCCATTTTAAATAGGAATCTCGCTCATTGACGAATTTTGCTCTCGGGTCGTGATGAACATGCGTCTGTTGCAATTTTATTGCCTGAATTGTTCGACCTGAACTTCCCCCAGTGCTAGGTTGAACTTTCGCAAACATTGCCCAAATGGGGCTTGCGATATACCGTTGGAAAGCTATGGACACGAGTATCATGACCCAAGTTAAATTTTTGGCAACATGTAAGCGGTTTAAGAGCAGTTTTGAAAACTGTTTTTTCTTCATACAAAAAACATGAACCGTATTTTCGATCGCATTTCTAAACCGTTTATCGGAATGAGGCAAATAATATGGCGTTGGAAAGCTGCTGCAAAACCGCTCCTCCCACATGTCGAAAGTTTTCTCTAATTCCCTATGGTTAAAGAGTAATTTGGAAAATAGTAAAATTTCGCAAACCGAACAGCCGAGTTCGTATTTTTTATGCCACTTCTAAACGGCTAATCCAATTGAGGCAAGTGATATGGGGTTGGAAAGCTTATGAAAATGCGCTACTTTTTTATGTTGAAAGTTTTTTCTAATTTTGAACGGTTTAAAAGTAATTTAGAAAACGGTACAAGTTCCACCGAGTTGGTATTTTCAAGCTAATTTTTTAACCGTACGTCCGAATGCAGCAAATGATACGGCGTTGGAAAGCTAGGAAATGCGAAACTTTTTGGTATATATTGTTTTTCCCAATTCCTTATGGTTTTAAGTCAAATTTGAAAATGACTAAAAACGTTTTTTGGCCGTAATTTCTACAAACTTTATCGGAATGGGACAAATAATATACTGTTGAAAAGTTACGAAAAATGCAAAACTTTTTCATGTAGATGGTTTTCTCTGATTTCTAGCTGTTTTCAAGTAATTTTGAAAACAGCGAGATCATGCGTTCTGCCTTTATCGCGAAACAGATTCTTCAAAAATGCACCGTGTGAAGAACTTGAACTTCTCGGCATGTCTACTTGAACTTCACTCTGTTTTTCACGTGCTTTTTTTGCTCGTAGCTCTCCATCCACTCATCGGAATTGAGCAAGTGATATACCGATGGAAAGCTACTGTAAACACGCAACTTTGCCGTGTTGATCATTTTTTCATACTCGCGACAATTTTAAAAAAAAATCATCTGAAATTGATTCAGTGTAGTAGTCGAACTTCCTGCTGTTTTCACGTTGAACTTCTATGACATATTTTCGTTTGTAATTTTGTCACCCATTCGTTAGTGTTACACAAATGATATTCCTTTTATACAAACCTCTCTCACAATAATTTTTTTAATTTTCTCCGACGGAGAACTTGAACTTATAATAACAAAAAGTTGGACCTTGCCTTTTAATTCTTTTTTCTCATATTAAACACACACCATGTAGTACATGAACTTTTTCCATTTTTATAATTTGAATTTTTTTAAAAAAACAATTGCTTTTTTGTGTTTTCGAACATGAAAATACAAGGTGAACCTCTCTCGCAAGAATTTTTGAACTTCCCCGGAAAGAGCACTTGAACTTCTTTCAACAAACATTTTAAGCTTTTATTTTTCTATACTTTTTATTCTCACCTGAAATGCATTCCTTGCAGTACTTGAACTTCTCGTTGTTTTCACTATGAACTTCTGTCGCATTTTTTTGTATACGTCAAATTACATGCAATTGAAGGTCGGACGTCATTTTTTGCCATTTTAAAACATGCAATTGGAGGTCGGACGCCCCGCAATATAAATTATGTACCGTGCACGGAGGTGCACGTGAACTTCTTGCAACAAATCTGAGTTTTTTATATACTTCGAACTTCTCTGTTATTTCTTATTCTTAGAAAAAAATATGTTTTCAAATAAGCATCAAACATTTTTTTAAATTGAACCTCACACATTTATTTTTCCTAGAAATGGAAAGAATTTGAGTTTTCTGTAAACATCAAACTACTCCTTTTATTTTAATTTGAACTTCTTTAATTTTATTCTTTAGTAACGAAGAGAAACCTGTCTTTTTTTATAAATATTGAACTTCTCTATTTTTATAATTTGGACTTCTTGGTTTATTTGAAATACTTTCTTTTTCCATTTTTTGAAACCGTAAAACAATGTTCTTTTTATAAAAAATAAGCATCAAAGTCATGTGTTATGTTAATTTGAACTTCTTGCTTTTCTTTTAGATACAAAAATTTCTGATTTTTTTATAAACATTGACCTGCTATGTATCTTAAATTTGAACTTCTTGGTTTAGTTTCAGAGACGGAAAAAATTGTCTACTGTTTTGTCTTTTAACTTATAGGCTTTTTGGGGTTTTGTGAACTTCTAGAGTTTATTTTTGTGCAAAGTTACACACACACACACACATAATAGAACAACACCCACACACTGATGCTCACATGTTGTTTTCCCCTTCTTTCAATATGTAATAATTTTAGGTTCATGTTGTAATATTTTTTAGAAATGAGGAAAATCCTTATTTTATATAATTTTTGAACTGCTCCATTTTTTATTTGAACTTCTTGGTTTTAATTTATTAGCAAGTAAAAACTGAGGGTTTTAGTAAACATTGAACCGCTCCGTTATTTTAATTTGAACTTCTACGTTTTTTAAGGTGTGTTGTGAGTAGAATTCCAAACTTCGGCGGTCGGTGTATTTGAACTTATGCAATATTTGTAAAAAAAACAGAGCTAATTTGGGCAATTTTTTGTTGTTGTGAAAATGCCTTGATTTTGTATGTGAGATTTTTAAGGCAAAGGTCGACGACGTCTCTGACTTTTTCTAACTTGAACGTCCGTAATAAAAAAATTGTTGTTTTCTAGGACGTTGTCTGCTGGTCATCTTCGAACTTCTATGAAATTTAATTTGGTTGGAGCTAGAGACTAGTACATAAGCAAAGAAAGGGTACGGTGCAAAATACCACAAAATATTACAAGTATTGTACTACTCTAGCTCACAGACACATTTCAACGAACACAAGTCGTGCATGTAGAAAGATGTTTTGCACAGAGCCAATGGTTTGCTCTTTTTCACGGTCAACATGTCCTGATGGCTATGTAGTGTTGTGGTGGCCCGCATCAAATAAGGAGCAAGTTTTTTTAGAGCGGAGGCATCTAGCTTGTACACAGCCGTGCTGGCCATGGGGAGCAGTCTACTTGTAAACAGCCGTGCCGGCCATTGTGAGATCACTCACGGCAGTGGGGTGCATGAGCCGCCACACGCACGAGTAGCTGCGGCGGAGGACGCATCTTTCTGGCCAGCGCACTGCGACCTACACCACAATCGGATGGGATGACGCCTCCGCGCGATTGAGGTCTGGGTAGACGCACGGCGGGAGGAGCTGCTCCAGCGGAATAGCAGTTCAGGCGTCCTGGGTGGTGGCACACGCACAGGGGAAGCCTTGGCTCACGGACGGAGATGAACGGTGGCGGCGGGTGGGGAACATTGTTGGGAGTTGTGGGCGAGAGCAGGGAGAGAGGGACAGGCGAGCTCAACGATGGTGGAGGGGACGAGAGCAGCTGTTCCAGGGACGAGCCCTCCTCGAGAAGGACGAGTTGGCCCTCGCGAGAAGGTCAAGTTGGCCCTCGCGAGAAGGTCAATTAGTGGCCCTCGGTGGTGGCCAAAGCCGCAGGGCGGGGCTGCTTGCGAAGATCCAGGGGAAGGGAGCGACAGGGAAGGTGGAAGTCCAGATCGAGGTGGCGGCGCCGTTCACCATGGGGATTGATGGTGATGTGTAGTGGCTCGCTGGGGGAGGGAGGTTGAAGCGCGGGCGTCGTCCAGGAGATGCGCGGCGGTGGAATGCGGCGGGCGAGCACGCCATTAGCGCGCGAGCTCGGGGCGACGGCTGCACGCGAGCTCTGGAACGGCGACGGCTGCACGCGAGCTCTGGAACGGCGGCGCATTGGTTCGGGAATGACGGGCGGACGCGCGAGTTCTATAACGGCGGCGTGCTGGATCGGGAATGGCGGCGGTGCGCGGGGGATCGGGAACGGCGACGCGCTGGATCGGGAACGGCGGTGGTTCGCAGGGGATAGGGAACGGCGGCGTGCTGGATCGGGAAACGGCGGCGGTGCGCGCGGAATCAGGAACGGCGGCGCGTCGGATCAGGAACGGCCCCGGTGAGCGCGGGATCTGGAACAAAATCGGGTCTGGCTTGTAGAAGGTTGGGGAGCTGCGTAGCTTTTTTCTAGTTTCTGGATCTCGGGAACACCTGGTGATCGGAATAGTTATTCTGATCCCAGGATCATAATAGTGTTACTATATATATATATATATATATATATATGTTTGCTGTGAAATATCATATATTTGCTGTGAAAATGGTTGGATATAAGAAAAAACAGAACAAAAAGAGGCAATGCAGCCCCTTTGCCGTCTGCCACCGATGGCAAAGGAGTCTTTGCCGTCTGCCACAGACGGCAAAGTGGCCACGTGGCAGCAACCTGTGCAACCTGGGAGCTGGCCCATTTGGTCACTTTGCCATCCGTGGCAGACGGCAAAGACTTGGGTTGTTTGCCGTCGGTGGCAGATGGCAAAGCCTCCCGTTAGCCACCTAACGTGGCTAACGTATGTTCTTTGCCGTCCACATTCTTTGCCGTCTGCCGCCGACGGCAAAGGGTCTTTGCCGTCAGCTGTGGGAAAGCAGACGGCAAAGAAGCTGTTTACTGTAGCTTACTTTGCCGAACAGCTTTGTCGTCAGCGGCTGACGGCATAGAGGTTTGCCGTCCGCTTTCCGTTCCTTTGCCGTTTGCCATGGCAGACGGCAAAGAAGCTGATTCCTGTAGTGACACATCTCTAATACGCGTACACGCATATCCCTTCGGGCCCCGCAATAGCCTCCTCCTTATCCATTCGGATCCTCGCCCACTCATTTCTCCCCCTCCATCTTCCTTAAGAGAAATCAATGCTTGCAACCATAGGATTGAAAGTAGGTCTAGAGGGGAAGTGATTAGACTACTTGACCAAATAAAAATCTAGCCTTATCCCAATTTTAGTTGTAGGCAAGTTTTAGCAATTCTACCAAGTCAAGTAACACCCTACAAATGGAAGTCTAAGAGTTGTGAAGCGGAAAGTAAAGACTTTGCATATGAATTTAAAGGAGGGGATTGGAGATATCAAATGCAATGAAGAGACGGTGTTTTCGGCGTGGTTCTGATAGGTGGTGCTATCGTACATCCACGTTGATGGAGACTTCAACCCATGGAGGGTAACAGCTGCGTGAGTCCACGGAGGGCTCCACCCACGAAGGGTTCATGAAGAAGCAACCTTGTCTATTCCACCATGGCTTACGCCCACGAAGGACTAGCCTCACTCGGGGTAGATCTTCACGAAGTAGGCGATCTCCTTGCCCTTAAAATTCCTTGGTTCAACTCCACATGATCTTGGAGGCTCCCATGTGATACCTAACCAATCTAGGAGACACCATTCTCCAAAAGGTAATACATGTTGTTGTTGATGATGAACTCCTTGCTCTTGTGCTTCAAAAGGTAGCATCCTCAACACTCAATCAATCTCTCATAGATTGGCTTGGGGTAGGAGAAGGATTGGAGTGGAAAGCAACTTGGGGAGGCCATAAATCAAGGTTCAAATGGTTGGATTGGAATCCTTTGATCTCAACACAAGTGTAGGTGGTTCTCTCTCAGAAAATAAATGTGGGAAGTGTAGTTTCTTCCCGGTTGCTCTCTTTGAGAGTAGGTGGTGGTGGAGGGGTATGTATAGCCATCACTAAAGATCTAGCCGTTACAAACTTTATGTACAACTCGGTGACACCGAAAGTAAATCTCGGTGACACCGAACATTGTAAAAGATTCGAACGTTAGACATTTCGGTGAGACCAGATGAATCCATGCGGTGAGACCGATATGTGATGACCTAAGCAGATTTCTCATCTCGGTAATTCCGACCAGTTCAACTCGGTAATTTTGAAATGAACACGATGAGTTACAGAAACTTGGTCACTGCAGTTCGGTGAGATCGAATGTCATCTCGGTAGAACCGAGTTTCTAGGGTTTGGCTTATGGCTCTGTCTTGTGTACCTCGGTGGGTCCGGATAAGTGTGTTTTGGTAGGACATAGATTGGACTTAGGGTTTTGGACATACTGGATATGGAGAAAGTGGTTGAGGGTTTTGGAGCAATATCTTCGAGCACTTGAGCAAATGATTCGTGATCAAAACCTCATCCCCTTTTAATAGTATTGGCTTTCCTATGGACTCAATGTGATCTTTGATCACTTAACCAAAAATGTAGAGTCTTGAAGCTTTTGCCAATGTATGTCCTTGGCATTTTGAGGGGTTCATAATCGCATGTCCTTCCCATGACAACATTGAACTTTCTTGAAATTATCTTTGAATAGGCATTAGTTCAATGACATATATGTTGTTATTAATTTCCAAAACCACCCGTGGATTAGTTGCACTTTCAGCAACCTTTGCACTTGGCGCTCCAACCTAGTTGAGAGGAAGCAACGTGCAGGTTATGATTCTCAGTTCAGTGAATTTCATGTGATCGTCTTTAAGAGAAACAATCTCAAAGGGGGATTTGATGGGCATGTTGAGGACAACCATTACGTTGTTGATTTCTGATAGAGAGCACTCATTTTGTAACATGCCTAATGGCCAAGGACGATGTGGGGTGACTATGACATCTTGGGCTAGCCCATGTGGGTATGAGAAATTTACAAGCTCTATTAAAGGTGGAGCACATCCTTGGACCAACCGATGTGTCTATTGCCAAAGATCGTCCTTGTAGTGCTTGCATTGCTGGAAAACTACATGAAAAGAAGCATAAGTTGAAGACTATCATCTCAATGCCGACGCCCCTTTGGATCTCTTTGGACCTCCATCTTATGATAGCTTGGGTGGGAGGAGGTATTGTCTTGTCATTGTCAACGATTATACAAGATATAGATAGGTGTTCTTTCTCGGCACTTAAGATGAAACACAAGACACCTTCATCGAATTTTCCAAAACTTGTCAAATTGACGTCAATACAATAGTGAGATCATGGAAATTTGAAATGACGATGACACCGAGTTCAAGAATTACACTACGAATGAGTTCTTTAGTGATGAGGGGATCAAGCATTAGTATGCCGTGACCTACACTCGACAAAATGGTGTTACGAGGAGGAAGAACCAGACTCTTATAGAGTTGTCTAGGACCATGTTTGATGAGTACAAATCTCCATACAGGCTTTGGGCCGAAGCCATCAACACTGCGTGGCATGCTTCATACCGATTTTTATCTCCACAAGCTCAAGAATGAGACCCCTTATGAACTCCTAATGGGAAAAAGCCTATTGTCAAATGCTTTTGAGTATTCAGTTGTAAGTGTTTTGTTCTCAACAAGAAAAATTGACTAGCTAAATTTGAGCCTAAAACTAGTTTGTTGGATATGCATCAAATTCTCATGATTACCATGTTCTTAATAAATCTACCATGTGTATTGAGGAAACGATAAATGTGGAGTTTGATGAATATAATGGCTCTCGTGTGGAGCAAATTTTTCCAGTTGTTGTAAGTGATGAGGCTCCTTCACAAGTTATAAGTGCTATGGGGATATCCACATTCGTCCACAAGAAATACCCCCAAGTTCAAGTAGAAGGAGTAAGAGCCCCTCTTGTGGATTCTTCACAAGGGAAGTTATCACCCCCAACAGAAATGCATAATGTTGTGGGAGATCATGTACCTACCCAAGAACAAGATCAAGCCCCTCAGGTTCCCGAGCAAGATCAAGGGCAATCTCAACCTAGTGGTAATGGACCAAACATTGAGCTCAAGTGCAAGTTCAAGCTACTCCTCCACGATCACAACCTAATGAAGATGAACTTGAGAAGAAGAAGCAAAGAGTGTCATCGAAGCTCAAAACTTTACAGCACCTCACAACAACATCCTTTGGAGCATCACAAAAGGGGTAACTACTCGTAAACGTTTGGCAAACTTTTGTGACATCACTCTTTTGTCTCTTGTTTTGAGACCCTTAAGGTAAAAGATGCTCTAGATGGCCTAGATTTGGTTGATGTTTTTTTTTTTGCGGGGAAAAAAAACAAGAGACCATAAAGTCATTGAGACCAAATGGATTTTCAAGAACAAACAAGATAAGCATGGACAAATTACTAAAAATAAGGCAAGGTTAGTGGCACGAGGGTTCACCCAAATCGAAGGTTTGGATTTTGATAAAACATTGTCGCCGTTGCACGTCTTGAGTCCATATGTATCTTGTTTGCATATGCATATCATCACGATTTCAAATTATATCAAATGGATATTAAGCATGCATTTTTTAATGGTTCTCTTAGTGAGTTGGTCTATGTCAAGACACCTCCCAGTTTTGAAAACTCAATCACCCCACTCACGTACCTTATGACATTTTTAGGTGAGAAGGGGTTTCAGACCAGATTAATAGATTCCACACTCTTAAGAAAGAGGGTAAAAGGAGAATTGTTTGTATGCCAATATCTAAACCGTTATATATTTGGGAACACTGAGAGTAGTACATCCATGTATGCAGTGGCTTGCGACACAAAACTACCAAGAATGAAGGGAAATGCTATGAACATTCAATAGAATGGCGTACTCAAATGTGTACAGTTAAATTGTTCTTACATTGACTACCATATATAAACATTAACTGGACTGGTCAAGTGAAGATAGCATACCAATTTGTCATAAGAATATTTTCATAACATCAATTTTTTTTAAAAAAAATACCAACTTTTTCTTGTGAAATTCTACGTTCAAAATTGTATGCTGTGAAAACCTAAAACATGCATCGTTGAACAGAAAGGCTAACGACCACTACCCACCACATGCTGTCAATCATGTGAAGGTGGGTACAAAAGGAGGCACAAGATCCTCGGGTTCTCAGACCGGGAGCTAACATGAATGATATGTATCCCTGAAAGCCAAAACAGGTTAGCCCAAAAGGAAAAACTACGCTCGCATGCAGCCGCTCCCGGCCGAAAATTTGAACGCCAGCTATTGCGGCTGCCATCCTCGAAACAACGCATTTTCCTTCTTCGCTGGCTCTAACATATCTAAGGCGCACAACTATAGTCTGGTAAATATGACTTATTAAAATGAACGGTCAAGGTTGCACCCTTGCAGGAACACCAGAATCAAAGCTAGCCTTAACACCAGAATCAAAGCTAGCCTAAAGGCTCAACCACTCAAGGGACCACATAACCAAAGACACTGTCTATACCATCTCTATCACCACAGCGTCACATTGTTGCACCGTCTGCGGAACTTCTAAGTTTGGGGTATGCAATAGAGCGGCGCAGATTACGACGCCGATGGTTCTGGCTCTTTCCTCCTCTTCCCCTTGTTTACAACCTTTGTACTGTCAGCCAGCATGGTGTTAGGCCCCTTGGTGTGCATGATACAGTCGTCAAGAGTGTAGATCCTGAGAGCGAGCGAGGATACAGTTGATGTCTTCATAGCTACTGTGAAGGAGGACCAGTACCACCAATCATTCTTCAGGAACTCGGATTTTATCATACTCTCCAACACACTGGTCGCCAGTACCATCTGGAAGAGGCATAGATACGATTAATCAGTACAATGGATAATATCAGCGCTCTCAAGCATTTATTTTGTATGGAGATGATGTTAGAGAGCTCTTAGTGGACACTAGATAATCAGCACAAAAATAATAATAAACACTAGTAAATAGATATATGTTTTCTGTGGCATGAAGGTGAATAAATAGATCAAGTCACCTCGGATATTGATTCTGCATGCTTCACAAAAGCACGCCATGAACGCCTTCTTATTTGTTGAGACTTTGAGGCCCTCAAAGCTTCCTCAGGCAACCCTGCATCTATATCAAGCAAATTTATCTTTTGCTGCTTTAGGATATGAGAGTTTCTTCCTATAACAGGCCTCAACGATGACTCCGGAACCAAGCCACCATTAACAGCTAGCAATCTTGTTGGCTTGTCTGTTGCAGAAGATGCTTCCTCACTGAAAGTACTATCAGAGGCGGGCTTCTTAGATTTTGACACATTTTCATCACCCGTGCTACCAGGACAATTTTGACCAGAATTGGACCCCTCCTGCCCTAACTTTTGTGCAGACATTGCCTGGCATTCCTCCAAGGAGGAAACCCAATCATTTGGGATGTCATTTTTATTGTTTTTATTCAGAATAACTGGAGGCTCAAGATAAGATGCAGGTGAAGGGACAAAAGACGGAACTCCATTTGATCCAATAAGTCCAATATCCTTCACTATCTCCTTGTTTGAATCATTCGTGGTAAATTTTCTGCAGATCTCTTCAAAGTCATATGGGCATGACTTCAGTTTTCTGGACTCAGCAGTGGAGCTAGAATCAACGGAATCCTTCTCCTTGACATCTCCATTGCACTTTCCAGCATGCTCTTCATACTCCGTTGATGTGGAGTAAGTCTCATGACATGCTACACAGTGGTGTCGAGCAGGCCATATAGGCTCTAAGCAGTCACAGCGGCATGTTTTCTCCAAAATTGCTCCAGCCTTGGTACTGGGAAGGTCCATAAGCTGCTGCTCGCTGTTCGACCCCTTGGATATTGGAGGATCACTGAGAGCAAAATTACCCAGGTGATAAAGATGCCGCTGCCACTGCTGGATAGCATCTTTCAGCTCCTTTTCCCTTGGATCGTATTCCCTTAGCCAGTCAACAAGACTACGGATTTCGTCATCCGATTCATAAATGACAACAGATGCAGAATTCCATCCTTTACAATCAGAAGTAGAGGGGGGGTAGCTATTAACCATGTTAATGTCCCTCTCCTTGCATATCAGCATGCTTCCATCAGCGACCAGCAAAGGACGTTTACCAGATCGTCCTAAAACCCAGTACAATCGACCCAAGGAATCCTTTCCCAAACAATCTCTTCTGAGGGATGACATATTAAGTTGTGACTCTACTATGCCAATTGACTCCTGCACTTTTGAAATCTCATCCGATAAAGTATCCATTTCACCATTATCAGCAGCTTGCTCAAGTGATCTAGTTGCTGACATTTTCAGATTATCTTGGGATGCGCTAGCATTTTCATCAGGCAACTCCCCACCTGGTGTACTGAGAGGTGTAGCTACTGGTTCTCTTTCAGCAATAGGAGTGTCCACCAAATTGAAGTTATCACGTGACCCTTCGTTCACAATGTTCCCTTCAATCCGGTCACTACCTGTCCCTGATGGTTGTTCAGAAAGTACCAAAGACTTATTTTCTTCAACCATAGGCATGCCATTGTCACTTTTGCAAGGTTTGCCAACATTTAGTTGCCCAGGAGGAGTCCCTTCAGCTGGGTGGTTGAGGTTAACTCCAGTATTACCTTGTTCAGACTCTTCAAGATGGTCTGATGCTATGGCCACTTCATTCTGTTGATTTTCCGCAAGTCCAGAACAATTGCTAACGTGCTGTTCAGTCTTGCTCCATCTGCTTTGTCTAGCATATGAACTACTCATTTCCTCCTTATATTTCAAATCTTTCAATTCAAAATTCAAAGCACGAAACTTCTGCTGGAGATCATTCAACTTATCTGGACATTTTTCTATATGTTCTCTTACCAGGACTGTGTTGAGCATTTCATCACATAGAAATTTCAGCATATTTATTCTCTGCATTTTGACGATAAATGTTAGACACTGTAGGTTGTCACTTTGTCCACTATGAAAATCAGCACACAAATAAATTATTAGGTATACCGTAAAATAATAGAGAAAAGATGATCTGACCAAGTAAAATCATATCAGGCCAAATGAGTAAATACACAATACCAATGTACTCCATCCACAGTTCCATGCAGACTTTTAAGGAAAATCGTCCAAGACATCGGCTAAGAGCTAACTTTATAAAATCAAGCTCCAACTAAAACATCAATGTGGTTATCTAGAGTATGACAGTACAAAGCGTCGGAGAAAATCATTCTGCTTATCCGTTCTACCTTTTCTTTGAAGACCTCTTGCGCCAAATACAATTATCTACAGAAATCGTAAATACACCAAGCCAAATTGTTCTGTTTACACGGCAAAGCATATGTCAATGAATAAATAAGTTCAATCTGAGAACGAAGGAGCCCAAATTTTGTGTTGAAATTTTCTGAAAACATGGTCCCATTTTTCAGGTAATAAGATGGCAGAAGAGCTGTCGTCTTGTCCTAGCATAGACTAGGGTAAGGGAAGTTCAGAAGAAGATAGAGTGAGGGAAGGCGAGTTCAGAAGAGGATCAAATAATTTAAACTACGAGACCATGGGGTGCGTCATAGCACCATACACATATGTTGACTTCATCTGTTTGCACAAAGTGCCACGTATATAAGATACCCAACAACGCTTGAATAATTAACCTTGTTTTGATGGTTGTGACAACACAGGGATAATCCAACAGACCAACACACAGAATATATGTGGCATGTAGAAGTTTACCAGAGGTAACACAAATTAAACATTTCATCTACCACTATGATGGACGGGAAATTGCGAAGTGTTATAAAACATACGTACAAGTAAAGGAAACCCCAGGTAATACCAGTAAATCTAAAACATGTCGATTTTCAGGGTGCCTATGAATCCAACATCCCTGCCACCATAGCAGGACATACCAATCGGAAAATGTTGGTCTAACTAAGGAATGAAGTCTGACCAGCTTAAATTTTGTATGAGAAAAATGCCCCATTTGGTTTTACTGGTCTGCCTCAAGCTTCCACTTCATTTTTCTTAATATGAAGGAATACAACGAAATGTGCAATACACAAAGAGCTAAAACTTCCAAACACTTAACAATAGAGATATCTACTTGAAACATAGAAGAGAGAACCCATACCTCTTGTGTGCTAAGCTCCCAGTACTCCTTTTGTTCCATTGCTGCAGTTAACTTAATAAGTATGTCGTGAAAGGCTCCTTTTCGTTGTCGTTTCAAATCCTGAACACCTTGGTCAAGATTTGATTTCTTTTGACCTGACATGCACGATGGTTTGTCGTGAAAGGCATGAGACTCTGCTCCTTTTCGTTGTCGTTTCGAATCCTGAGCACCCTGGTCAAGACGTGATTTTTCCTTTGGCTTTAACATGCACGATGGGCAGAACCAGTCTCCTTGTGGTATACGAGCTAGTGGTGGATTCAAGCAGTAAGTATGGTATTCCGAGTCACACTCATCACATAAGAGAACACTTTCATCGTCTCTATCAATGCCACATACTTTGCAAACACCCTCCTCCCATGGAGCTTTAGGTAATTTGGTTGCTGCAGTCAGAATATCATGTAGCTCCTCATGGATTTCTGAATCAGTATTCTCATTAGACAGGTGACAATCAAATTTCTGAACAAGGTCGAGCACCTGCACCAGCCATGTAAAAAGAAGATAAAGCCAAAAGGTTTATTAAAATCCCTGGTAATATAACTTAATAAACAGAAAATTTAACAGTAAGCTAATATATACTCAAATCGGCATAGGTAATCCCAATAAGATTGTATAAAGCTGACTCAGTGACCCATTTATTTTATTTTCTAGTTGCAATATCATCTTGATCATAAACACATGTGAAATGAAATTATGGAATCGCGTGAGATAGGTTGACTAAATCGCGTGAGATAGATTGATACAGAAAGGGATAACAAACCTCTGTCTTATATAAGGATTCAAGACTCTGAGACAATTCTGCAACCATTTCCACTACATCAGCTCGATCAGCAAATGCAGTGTGCAGATTACGGATTACCTGCAGGTAAACATAATGGCATCATAATTTGACAAGGGAACTAAATATATATACTGCTCAATTAGAGACATAAATTAGCAAATGGGTTCTAGTAGGTTCACCAAATATAACATCAAATTTGCTAATGTAGCTGTGCTCATGAGTCATGAATGAACAGAAATCATTCCCAACTTTTCTGAACCAAACAGATGTGGCTCATGTACCAACTTAGAAGCTCGGGATATTCAATTCAGCACAACACTTTACCTTCTTTGTGCGTGTGTAATATATACAATGGCAATCAATAAGGAAACAGCCGTCAATAGAAACGAAAATAAGAATCGCTCATGGATAAACAGGCATTACTACATTGCCAACATGAATAGCAATGATATACATAGATATCATAAGCCTTAAAATTAGGCTTCTGTCTATTGTAAATTCGTACTGCAGCAGTCAATGGGCTTAGTTTAGCATGAGAAGCAGTTAGTGCACTCATGCCAGCTTTAGACCTGTAGTAGAATGCACACTTAACAGTAAACTGGTGTAGCATCATATAACCAAAAGCCCATTTAGGGAAACCCAGACGAGACACTTAACAGTAAACTGGTTAACATCATATAACCAAAAGCCCATTTAGGCCTTGTTTGGTTACATCGGAAACCATGTGGATTGCCCGGGATCGTGGCCCGATCCACGGCGGTCGTTTCGGCAGGGAAATATTACACGTGGATCGCAATTTGATTATTTGGTTTGGCCCAGGGCGTGGAAAATACCGGCCCAAACCACGGCAATCCACTCTGTTCCATAGGGGCCAAAAGGATCGGCTCGTCCTCATGGAACTGATCCACGACGAGAGGCGAAGGAGCGGTGGCGCGCGAAACCCTACCGAGGCGAAGGGGCGGCGGTGCAAGAAACAGCACTGAACGGAGCCACCAGCTATGCCTCCGACGATGGTCGCCTTCTCTCCTGTAAGTATGTACCTCTGCCTCCTTCCCTTCTCTATTCCTTTGATCTCCTTTTCTCCTGTATCTTGCGTAGTAGAATCGTCAACGAGCAGAGGCCCGGTGCTGCTGGCGGCACAGACAACGACGGTGACGACGGCAGCCTTCTCTCCCGTAAGTTATCTCTTTTTTTTTTCTTGCCCTGGCCTGAATCCTTCCCTCCCTCTCCTCCTGCTGCACCCCAGCACCGTCGCCGGTGGCGGACAAGGCGGGGCCGTGGGGCTTCCGTTTCATTCCTTCTGTGATGGAATAGTAGTTGTTTTGTCAAATCTGTGTGGCTCCAAATTAGGTTCTCATGTGGAGACTTGTTAGGTTCCCATGTAGATCAAACACACGCACATGGCTCCAAATCTGTCATGTCTCTAGTAATTGTCTTTGCATTTCTTGGACGAGGAAGTGATGATAGTTGTGTATGTAGTAGGAGCTGGCTGTGACTAGTTGTAAGAACAATGATAAGATCAAACACACGCACGTCTATTTGTAGTCAGATGGTAACCAAAACTCACAGAAGGTTCATCTTTCTAAGCTGACATGTAGTCCAGTATTAAATATGTGCAGATCTATTTGCTTTTGTCTACTGTTTTGATTGGAGACTTGTTAGGTTCTCATGTCAAGAGATATGTTGGGACTTGGAATTTCTGGACTTTCACCTATGTGCATGTTTGTAGCCTCTGGTACAGTTGCTCTCCATCTGATCTCTGTAGGTTATGTTAGAGAAAATGAATTACTGCGTGTATGTCTTCTCCACTGTCCTTGTAGTTCATTGTGACTAGTAGTTGGACCACACATTGAGCAAGACTGCATCATTAATGGCTGCTAGAATAGGTTGACTCAGTTACTTGTCTTTGCAAATTTAAACCGTAGTTTGTCCCCTGCGTTTTCTTGCAGTTATACTCTTCTTGGTTGCTGTTCAAATTGTATGTGGATATATATCCTAATGAATATGTAAGGAATGCATGGATACTATTAGTAGATGGGTAGGTTTCTGACCCGCTAACACTTCTAGTAAGATTAGGTTACATGGGCTCTAGCAGTCTAGCCGTAGAACAAAACTGAGCATCTCTTCAACTTCAACTTGAAAGTTATTTTGGTATGGTGGGGATTAAGCTTTCCTTTTATTTTGTATGGTTGTTCTATTCAACTTGAAAGTTATTATGCATCCTCAAAGTTTGCATGGTTTCTTGCGTTGCAAAATTGGTTTCATGTTGTGATGCGTCCTGTAGAAATGATGGGGTCTGTTTAATGATGAGTTCATGACCCTTGTTCTGTTTTACTTGAACCAGAAATGCCATATGAAGAACAAGGATGTCAGCAAGTTCTTGTATGATACCTACATCGACGAGAAGTGCACAATCGAGGAACACAAGTTCTTGTTTATTTATTTTTTGAGTGGATCACAAAAGTTCTGAGTAATTTGTACTGAATTATCAAGGATGATATGTAACTGGAGATGGTGTTTCGTATCGTTTCGAGATGTTTGTTTACCAGTTTATTCATGTTAGTGCTGCATTCTTGTTGCCATCTTGTTATATGGTGCAGACCATTTTCGTATATGATAGTATTGTGTATGTTGATCAAATGCTATGTCCAAACATGTAGCTCTGTGTCATTTATAACTCTGAACTGAGTTTGGGAGAACCAAATGAGATCTGAAGAGGGGGGTTTGGTATTGGATTGGTATGCAGTGGATTGGGTGACAAGCAGGGATCAGCCCAATCCCTAGGTGGATTGATTCCACTAGTGGATTAAATCCCTTGAAACCAAACAAGGCCTTAGAGAAACCCAGACGCACTATCTCCAAAAACAGATTGTAGCTAGTCAACATTTCTGAAACTTCCTGTTAAGAAATAGAATAATACTGAAGCAACACCATGATCTGGTGGTACCACCACGTCACCATCTAGCACAAGCTAATGCAACAGGAATATTTGAAGGCACATGAAGTCATCCATGGAAAATCTGAGATAATATCCCATGTATATCACCATAGCATAATATAAGAAGGGTGTTAAAGAAAAACATACCTCTTGCACATCCTCAAAAAAAGTCTCCCAAGATCCACAGTAAGCGCCCATAGCCAACCTTGTATCAATTGTGCGGAAGTCCAAAGGACGTGGCACCATGCCAGAAAATCCAAGGATGCCCTCATCCTCATTCTCATTAGAGTTCATTAGAGTAGTTCCAAGCAAATTCCCAAAAAGCTTAGATTCATCTGAAGAAATGGCATGGCGCAGAGCAATACGACACTTTTTCAAGATAACCTCTGAGATGGAAATAGTTTTCCTTTCATTTCTTGGGTTTTCAGGTTTTTGTGGCACTATTACACGGCATGCCTCTGACAACACAGATAAAACAGCTTTCTGTAACAAGAAAAAAAATATTTTAGTGTATTTTCCAAATAGTCCCCTAGTCATAAGGGTTCTCAAATTAAAAGATAGACAAAAGTATCATGGCAAAGAATAAGTCTAATAAGGCACCGAGCAAATACATTTCTTTAAATACAACATAAGTCTGGCCGTGCTATGCACTGACTCCTCTTCTGGCAGCTATATATATAGTAAAACTTTGGTTAAAGTGTGATGCTGATAGCAAGTTCATGTTAACCGAAGTTTCCTGCTCGGCCTATATAAGCAAAGACATGTAAATACAAAATACATCATCTGACTGATTTTCAAGTTTTCAAACAAAATCCGCATTCCTGTCATCCTTTTTAAGGGATACAATACTTCGTAAAACAAAAGAAGTGTTAGGGGAACTAGAATTTATGCATTCTTCTTGCCAGCTAAGAGCAAAATTCATGAAGAGTTCTAATCTAGACTAGACTGCAACCCACACAACAAATGGTACTAAAACATAAACTAATACAAACTCATACTTATATTTTGCAACTCATTACTTCTTACGAGAAAAACACCATAAGCATTGCAGCTCGATGTATTGATAAAATAGTTTTTTTTAAGGGACAGAGAGTGGGTCAAGGCTAAAAAAAGGAAAATAAACGCAGTCTAGAACAGCAATAATCATATGACTGCAGCCTGCAGGAGCATTACTAACCTTGGTTGGTCCAGATGCATTACCCTTGTAGACCTCTTTACTTATCGAATGTTCCAAAATTTTCCTTGCCCATTCTGGTGGTTTTCGATCCAAAGCTTCATAAACACACTTTCTAATTCTCGTTCCCACATTTGTCGGTAATTTTCTCACCGGCTCTAGTGGTTCTGCCCAATCTGGTAATGCTCTATTATCAGCAATAGGCACCTCAGCAGAATCTATCATATCAGTGTACTTGTAATCCATCATAAAAACCTTGTTTCCTTCACTTGATAGAGAACTGCATATCAAATTTTCCGCCTCCAGAAGCAGCTGAAAATACAAGACAGTAATTACAGTGCAGCAAAAATACACATAAAAATTTACCATCATCTCAAAATAAGAACACAGGAAATTTTATAATATCTCTTAGTGAGCGAACAAAAAACTATAGATAAATTATACAACAAACGTAAAACAGCATCCTTATAAATTCTATTCGATATTCTCAAAATATCACACAGCTGGACAAGGAATTAATGTAGTCAAGATATCTCCAGCCAAATAAGCAAAAACGAGAATCTTATCTCCATAGATATGATTTAACAACAAAATTTCTTCAAACAGGTGGAAAAGCTCTGAATAAAATCATCGAAAAAAACAAATGGGCAGAGTCTCCCAACTGATTATACCCGCCTTGCTAGGCTTGTAAATACCTCTTTCTATTATTACTACAAAGTACATATAAATACAGAGTAATGGCATTCCCTGTTGTTTTACCGTAGAAAACGGAAAGCGGTACCGATGGTGACAGGAACCCAAAACAAGTTTTTTTCCTAAGCAGAATAAACAGGGATATGTCTTATTTCCTCATGGAAACAACATAGAAACATACTATTATGATAATGTGGATAATATAATTGTACGGAGTTACAATCAAAGCAAATATTATTAAATAGTTAAATAGAAATAAGAAGTTGAAGAAAAATCTAAAACAGATAGCAAATAACCATAGCATACAGCAATCTAAAGACTACAACTCATGTCTGACTGAAGAAGGAAAGGAAGGCATGATCCAAATGAATCACAAGTTTAGCTAATTGTATAAGTAAAATGCTTACCAGGGCATCCTTCTCCATGCCGGCAACCCCAGGTACTGCTCCGCACAGTATGCCACCATCACCTTGCAGGCAGCGGAATAACTTCACCCCTTCTCGACTGGAAATATCAGACACGTCCATGCACCCATTTATGGAAGAAATAGCTAGCATGTACCTTCTAGCCAACTCAGGCCAAGTCAACTTGTTAGCAGTTAGCATATCAAAGTTAAATTCCTTTGTTGAAATGAGGCTCTCAGTGTCCTTCTTTCTTCCACGCCTGGGTTTTGATTCTTTGGGGTCAATGTTTGGATCTACAAATATCGCAACCTTTGACAGTAGCTCACCAAAAAGAACCTTGAAGAGTGCAAGGTGAACCCCGGGCAATACTACACCAGTGCACCTCCCAAGTGTCTGCGCTGCCAATTCATCTTGACCAGCTTCCTTCATAGAAGAAGTTTCCACAGGAATAAACACAGACACAATCTCTTCATTATTGGATAGACCAGATTCACTATTTGAATGTGATATAGAAACATTTGCAGGGGAATTCATCGGTGAAGAGTAATCCCTACATTGTTGAATGCCCTTCGACAATGTTTCTTTCTGATTTCCACAAACTGGCCATGGGTCAACAAGTTCATCTTCCAATTGTTCATATGAAGGCACTTCTTTGAGACCAATGATTTCAGCAAAGCGCCCCAAGAACTCCCATATCTACAAGAATATTTCAATGAGAAGATGGATGCAAGAATAAGAAGGAAATGCACAACTGTGTAAAGATGTGTTTCTTCAGAACCAGTGACATATATGCAGGAATCCTGTGCAGGGTGTGCGCCTGCACAGGCCCTCCAAATCAGAGGGGGCCCAGATTTGATTAAGTACTACTAGTACTAATTGTTAATCATGCAATGATAAAAAAATGTTAATCCTGCGTTAACAGTACTAGTGAGAAAGCACTTGCAATGCTATTTGATAGTTGTACACCGAGAACTGAGACAACTACAGTCTACAAACTCCACCTCACACACATCTCCCCCTTCCTTCCTTCCACCTGCTCCCTCTCTCTCTCCTCTTCAAATTGGAGCCTATCTCCATCAGTCCATCTTTCCTTGGACTAATTTCTTTGCAATTCCCCAGAATGAATCTATTATCGGCAATGAATAGCTAGTACGCTTCCTGTCAATCTCCCACCTACCCCATCAATAATTGTTCGGTGAAGAGAAATTTAACTTCTTATTAACAATTGATAATATTTGAAAAAAAATGTTTATAAAGACCTAATTGAAGATTATGTACACCTTACATTCGAAATAGATGACAATTTTGGAACAAGCAACCTTGACTGCTAATCTTTGTATAAATATGGAGTAGGTAACTATAATAATAAAAATAATCCATGTCAAATGTATTGGCATATTTTTTTTTTAACAAACTCAAATAACCTTTTGTTATTAGCAGCAAAGATATAGATTTTTTACTCTATATTTGTAGGATATTTCGGAACGTAGGTGAGTAGTATCAAACAATGCTAAAATGATGCCACCATATGCGAAAAATCAAGTCATTCGGGGTAAGATTCGTTTTTTGATAAGATACAATTCTTTGAGCAATTATATTAGCGATATGAACCATCTCTTTCTTTTTTGGAATTCCATTTCATTTTTTTATTAGCGATATGAGATACAAAACTTGTTTTCACAGTTAATTATGTACTCCCTCCGTCCCATATTAATTGACGATCAAATGGATGTATCTAGCACTAAAATATGGCTAGATACATCCGTTTGAGCGTCAATTATTATGGGACGGAGGTAGTAATACTTAGGGCCAAATTTTAATCTTGCACAGGGCCTCTAATTTCTCAGGTACGGCCCTGCAGATATGTAAAGAGCTACCTGGAAAACATCTCCCGCCGATT
This sequence comes from Thinopyrum elongatum, assembly GCA_011799875.1. Classification (NCBI taxonomy): domain Eukaryota; kingdom Viridiplantae; phylum Streptophyta; class Magnoliopsida; order Poales; family Poaceae; genus Thinopyrum; species Thinopyrum elongatum. Next base: position 199,117,272 of record CM022302.1, read on the forward strand.
CTGGTGGAAGCTTATGGCTAATAGGACGTCCCGGAGGTAGCTCGCGGATGCTAGAACCGCTGGGCTGAGCATGACCATGTAACCCAGTCACCGCACCATGTCTATCATATGACATATCTCCATTACTTTGGCCATCTTTATGCACAGATATAAGTAAACCACTTGCAACTGTCATAGAAGAGTGAAATTCAGCCCTATTGCACAAGAACTGGTAGTTTATGCAAGACCTGGATCTAGGAAGAGACTCCACAATTTCTTGAACAAATTCCAAATCAAGCCCAATTCTATCATGGTATAACCACTTCTTCAGTAATGTATAAGTAGATTCCACATCATTCTTCTTTTCTATAACTCGTGGTATACTGGGGCCATTGGATGAGCAAAATCTAGTTAAGGGAGCGTAAGGACCATCAAAGTTCTGACATCCACTCCCCTTGTTTAACAAATGATTTCCACTACTGTGTGTGCATGAGAATACCAAATGCCCATGTTCCTTGTACATTTTTTCACAAGCTTCCACCATAGCACAAGAAATCATCCTCCATACTGAAGAGGACGATGTTCCCTCAAATGTAAACTCACCAATTTGGTCATTAATATTGGCTTCCTTACTTGGTGGAACATTCTCAGAATTTGAAGGTAGTATTTGTGACATCATATTTGAACACTGTACATCATTGCAACCCAAAGAAGTCCTTTTATCCTCCATATCATTGGTAAGACATGATAAGAAATCTTGATTGGTCTCAGAGGGAACATCCAGGATCATATAAAGATCATCATCCATATCATTAGCAGCATCTCCAATAAAACTGCTACTTTCCTTTGTTTCAATTGTATCAGCCTTTCTTGCACCATTCTGAGAGAGAATGGTCGAGGCTTCTGGAAGGGGGAACACTGAGCATGGTAACCTTCTGACCTTAAACAAAGGCCCAAAACTCCCTCCATCACACACCTCACACTCAAACAGTGAACCAGTAACTCTATCATGCCAGTAAGACGTAAAACCCACTGGCCATATCTGGTGGCAATTGTGGTAGCTTGCCTGTTTATCGATTTCTCCCAAGCTAGTTATAAAGAAATCTTGATATTGAACAGGTAGGCCAACCTAGAGAAACAACACAACAAGTAGTATTTATCAAAATCAGTGCCAAAGTGAACGTAAGATACAAGAACTGCAGTATAAAATGAATAAATAAAGGCTGTACCAGTGGGAAACAATAACATCTAAAATGGACACTGGATGAAGAAACAAATCTGAAACAGTTAATGAGATACTCACACTGCGATGATGTGGTTGACGGTTGCAATTTTCCGCAAGAAATTTTGGAGGCTTTAGTGGATTTCTTTCTTCTGTAGGACTCGGGGCAGTTGCTTTCATAAAAATTGATGGCTCCATCAAAATGCTGGAACTTCCAAACTCGTGCTTCTCAGAAAACTTGGGCAATGCTGATGTTTGTGGAAAATCTCTTCTCCTGCGGCGTGTATGATTTGACCTCTGTTCTATGTTTCCATCAGCAATGAAATTTTGATCCACACGAGGAAATTGTTGTCTCAAGCTAAAACAATGAGGAAGACCAAATGCTGGCATAAAGTGGTTCCCATCTGCAACATGATAGCCAGAAGAGGGATTATTATAAGATGCACCACCAATGATGGTCAATAGTTACTTTTACAGACCAGACAGGTATAGCTTCAAAATGTTAGCATGACCCATAATTTTTTGGAACTTGAATTAAATTTCCCTTTATAAACACATACTGTGCCTAAGTGGCCACACATGCACTGAACATGGGGGCAAGCAGAAGTTGATCTTGATGGTTAGCACAGCAAATTGCTGTCTAAAAAGTTACAGTGCATAAAAGGTGTGGAAAATCTCCAACAGAAAGCAAATACATCTCTCTTGCAGTACATATGATTACTCTAATATCCTTACCAAAAGGAGTTGTATTATTCAATTGCAGCCCCTCAAAACGTGGAGTAGCCAATTCGGTCAAGTGAGCTCCATCAGCAACACTTACTCTGCGAGGATCAAAAAAAAATTAACTCTCTTCTGATGATAATGTCTGTACAACAAGGGTTATTAGAAAACTTCCTATAACATTTCTGATATTATTATTTTAGAGCACCCAAAAACAGTCCAGCTTATAAAGTTTATCCCTAAATAGCTGCCACAAGTTGCTTATAGTTTCACTTTTCTTTGCAAAAAGCAGAATTTTCAAGAAATCAGAAGTTTTTCCTTCGAACAGATCTTTCAAGAATAGTCAAGACAATAACCACTTGACAATAAAACAGCGAGCATCATGCAAGATAATGAAAGCACTGCTCTGTAACACAGTGAACCAGAGTAAATGCAAGCATGCTTTCAGAGCTTATTCTCTTCAGCATAGCACATAAAAGTAATCTAAAACAATGAGAGGACAATAACGATTTGATTGTTTTACAATTTAGTTTGCAGTACTACTGAGAATTATTGCAGCGCAACCTATTCAACTGTTAAGGTTATAAGCTTCTTAACACACTGTTATGCAAAGACAACTCGATTAAGCAAATTCAACTCCATAATAATCACTAAAGGTACAGAACAACAATCATCAAGATAACTAAACATTGTACAGAACGATGGTGGGCTGAAAACAGAAATAGTTAGCTTCAAATCATGTCTGATTTTGAAGTTATACTGCAGTTATGTACTCGGCTGCAGCAATTTCGCAACCATCTGTGGATGGGCTACTGATGGGATCTAGTACATCATGTGGATTTAAGAAGATCAAAAGATCTGCTGAAGGAGACAATGGACACTGGGGCAACTTTGTCCATGAAATCAAGAGAAAGATTCACCAAATAATATGTGACTAAAATTTTAGCATCAAAATAGACCAAACAAGGTGGGGAAATTGTACATCATCTATGCATGTACCAGAACTAATAGGCCGCAAGAATAAATAAAGCAAACTTTGATGTTTGTTAACAACTTCAGTACGCATGATCTGATGTAGGTATAACACTTCACAAAATTGCAAAAGTTGAAAATTCTAGAACTGCCCTCTGCACCCCCCACCCCCCACCCCACCCCCACCTCGTGCAAGGAGAAAGAAACCTAGATCTGCACCTCCAGATGCACAGATTTGCAGATCATCCGATCTGCCATCAGCTGAAGCAATATTCCAGGGCTGATTTGTAGAACAATAGCGAGGGCAGAATCAGGAGTAATCCCCAAAACAACAAACAGAAGGAAGAAAAGGCGCGCATCGCAGCCTTTAACCCCAACTGAGAGAGAGAGAGAGAGAGAGAGAGAGAGAGAGAGAGAGAAACTAGGTCTACCTCAAGATGCACAGGTTCACAGATCACACCAACTCCTGTCGACTGAACTGAGATCTCAGAGCTGATTGGCGGAAGAAGGGTGAGGGCAAAGTTAAGGGTTCTCGCTCTTTTCTTTTCCCTTCCTGTTCTCTTTTTTATCAAGGAGATTGATTCTCGGGACGATTGGTGTTATAAAGGGAAAGACCCATGGAGTATGTATTCAGTTTATCACCTCCATAAAGGACCGTGAGAAAAATGTGCCATCACTACAATAAAAACATATACTTTTAACAAATTCCACGTCACTGTTCCAGCATGTATATCTTATAAGACTTGGCTGTATATAAACAATAAAGTAGAACAATTTGGTGCAGCGACACCTGGTTGAACGATTTCTGTAAGTACATAAGCCTTTGTCTTATGTGGATCTAAATGTGATATTAAAACAAGTACACGAGAAACTGCAAAAAAGGGCATGCGTGAGGGTTGATGCGCGAAAGCATAGAACGCCACTTTCTGACCGGCATTCTTTTTCTATAAATTTAGTGTGAAATATATCTTTTCGAAATATAAGAACCAAGCAATCTGACACGTGACCTTGGCCCAGTCTCCAAAGGAGACCATCCTTGCAAATTATGGAATAACATAACCAAAATAGGGAAGGAGTAACCTACAGTACAAGACAGGTCAAAATCCATCACTAAGCAGTACATGTTTCACAAATGCTCGTATAATCTTATATGCTGTATATGATATTGAAATGCTTTAATAAAGGAAAGGCGTCATTTGCTAACAATTGGGTAAAATGCGTATGAACTGATCAGAAGAATTTGCAGCCATGCAAGAGTTGTCATGCTAAAAGAAGAACAGAATAGATGATTAGTAGGTTTTCCATACATAACTTGGTTAATGGATGCCCCTTCTACCTTAACAGCAACATGTTTCATATAATTCATGTCTGCCTATTTTTGCTACGTTTATTCTACATCTTTATTCCTCATTAATGCTGTGCACATTGTTGTAGTATTCCAAGATTATAAAATACACAGGGGCAGGCCCCAAGATTAACAAGCCTGGCAGGAAACCCAATAGTTTTCAGTGAGAAAGGAAATCATGGTACTATCAAACCCAGAAGAAATTTCCTTACTAGTATTTGAAATTTGAATTCATAATGCAAAACAAGTCTTGTTATCAAAGTGCAGATCCAATTTGACAGGAAAAACAGTCAAGGAAATGTCAGAGTACCACCAAGTGGCATGTTCTTTAGAAATTCTGAAATAGCGAAGCCCGATGGAGTCACGTTACAGCTTTGGTACCCACGCTGGCACTCAAATTTGGCCACCCCCCCCCCCCCCCCCCTCCCCCCCAGACACACACACCCACACAAGAATCGAGAAAAGCATGACTGCAATAGGCCAAGGAACAGCAGACATGACCGAGGTGGTGTGGTCCATGCAATTGATGTTCGCCAATCCATCTTAGGAACTACTTTGGAGAGATACTGCATTATACTCTTCCCCACAAAAATTAAAGAGCAGAGAAGCAAGCCGTCCGTGTAGAGAGCCAAATTATTGGATGCCCAACTCCATCCCCACAGCACTCTCCGGACACAGGACGGATACTATCTGAGCGATCCAAAGTCATATCCAGTAGTAAGCCATTCAAGAAGAAGGCCATTCAATATCCAGCAGAATCCAGTGTAGGATTTGGATATTTCATCCCAGAACAAATTCGGATTCAGAAAAGGCAGTATCTATCTTGAGAGTTCATAAAGTTGACCCTCTATTGAACGGTCAGCCAAAAATGACCATAGTCTAAAACTTTAACTAAATCTGACCCTTTTGCTCAGCGTCAGCCAGCCGGAACCGGGAGAGGAAGGGAGGAACCAAAGCTCACCTTTGAAGATGAGGCTGGACACAAGACCTGAGGGGGGAGCTCCAAGTCGCATGCTTGGGGGACGCGAGGAAGAGGAGATCCCGCTAGCACCGGCGGCGCGAGGTACAGATCCAGTCGCCGGCAACCTGGGGAGAGAGCCGGCGGTGCGGGGTTAGAGCCGGCAGCGTGAGGAGATCCCGCTAGCACCGGCGGCGTGAGGTACAGATCCAGACGCCGGCAACCTGCGGAGAGAGTCGGCGGTGCGGGGTGAGAGCCGGCGTTAGAACCTAAATAAGCAAGCCTAAGCCTAAATTTTATAGAATAAGCTGGGGAGGGGCAGCTTATTTCCACAGCCAGCAATAAGCCCCAAAAGATCTGGCCCTTATAATTGATGGGAGTGTGTGTGCAGGCCAAAAGGGTACGGGTGGGGTAGAGGCCCGGCGGCACATGAGAGTGACTTTTCAGTGGGCCCGATCGAGAGGAGCGGCTGGCGAGTGAACCTGATTAGAGCGAGACGGGCAACGATTGTGAATCTAGGCGTTGCGAATGCAGCTAGGAACATGGGGATGCAGCGGCGACGGTGGATGAAGACAGTGGTGAGAGGAGGTCAGGAGGAACTCGAATTGAGAAGACCAGGAGGGAGATGAGTTGCGGCTTCAGGAGTAAAAATCAAATCCCTAAACCTAACTTCTGGTACAATGCGAGGAAATATGCAACTTGTATTTCCACGAGGCCATAGGCTGTGGCCCCATAATGCAACGGAACTAAGAGATGATATTGTGGTCACCCACATGTAAGGGGAATGTGATTTGGATAATTATTGAACGAGACCATTTGAGAATCCAATGTATAGATAGGATATGGTAAGAGTTTTATTACATCTAGACACTATCTGCTCCGATTCCGAACCCGGCACACAAGATATATTATTCCTAATATCTGATGGTGTTAGGATTATGGATTTTTTTAGCGAGATTATCCAACCTCTTAAATAGGATAACCCGACTTCCATAGAACTTTAGTAACAAACTTGTCATACGGGTGTTACTTGTTTATGACATGGTATGCTGGCGTCCCTAGTGTTTTACTTGTGGAAGTTTACCGCCTTCTAGAGTTTATTATGTGCTTCTAGTTGTTATATATCACCTTGTAGTTCTATATGCCCTTTACTCTTGTGATTTTGCCCAACGTTTAAATACTCTTCGCATGCGTGTATTACCCGGTTAACTTGTGTCTACTATCGGATGAGGCATTACGCTACCTGCCAAGTCTAGCTCCGGCATCAGCTGTATTTGTATCTACATCCTAGTGCTATCCGCTCCGCTTCTGAATCCAACAAAATAATGTGGTATAGGGGATGGTCTGAGCAGTATCTGATCAAATCCACTGCACATGCACCTGTAGGCTACATGACACAGATCATGCTCCACGCAGCCAGATGATGAGTAACACCCTAAGGTGTGAAGAAGTTAATCATGAAATCATATCATACTTCCTATTCTTTGGCAGAGACACCAATGGTAAACAAATAGGCAACTCAATCAACCCTACCGTCTCGCTATACACAGACGACGTGATCCTCTTCTGCCACCCATCACCGGGTGATATTGTGGCAGAGAAGAAGAACATCTTGCGACTCTTCGGGCGCACCTCAGGCCTTCGGGTCAATTTCTTGAAGAGCTCCGCCACCCTGATTCAATGTGACACTGATGAGGCCGCGCCCACCCCCGTCGACCTCCTGGGCTGCCCCATTGTGGATTTGCCCATCACCTACCTGGGCATCCCACTGACGATCCGGTGACCAACTACTGCCCAGTTGCAGCCCGTCGTCGACAGGACTGACGGCATGCTCCCAGTTGCAACTCTTCGGGCGCGCCTCGGGCCTTCAGGTCAATTTCTTGAAGAGCTCCGCCACCCTGATTCGATGTGACACTGATGAGGCCGCGCCCACCCCCGTCGACCTCCTGGGCTGCCCCATTGTGAATTTGCCCATCACCTACCTGGGCATCCCACTGACGATCCGGCGACCAACTGCTGCCTAGTTGCAGCCCGTCGTCGACAAGACTGACGGCATGCTCCCAGTTGCAACTCTTCGGGCGCACCTCGGGCCTTCAAGTCAATTTCTTGAAGAGCTCTGCCACCCTGATTCGATGTGACACTGATGAGGCCGCGCCCACCCCCGTCGACCTCCTGGGCTGCCCCATTGTGGATTTGCCCACACCTACCTGGGCATCCCACTGGCGATCCGGCGACCAACTGCTGCCCAGTTGCAGCCCGTCGTCGACAGGACTGACGGCATGCTCCCAGGATGGAAGGCGCGGCTCATGAACAAGGCCGGCCGCCTCGCGTTCATCAAGGCAGTACTGAGCACGATCCCCGTCCATCAGCTACTAGTGTTGCACTCCCCAAGAAGACCATCAAGGCGCTCGAGAAAATCCAGAGGATTCCTTTGGGCCGGACGAACGGAAGCTAATGGTAGGAACTGCCACGTCAACCGGCGGCGCATCTCCAAGCCAATCTCGCTAGGTGGAATCGGCGTCCACGACCTCGAGCGCACCGGCTTCGCGCTGCGCACGCGCTGGCTTTGGTTCAGCTGCACGGACAATACTAGGGCCTAGGGCGGCCTCGACCTGCAGTTCAGCCGAGGAGCGCGCCTTCTTCGCCTCCACCACCATGCTGCTAAGGAATGGCCTAGGGGCCCTGTTCTGGGAGGATCAGTGGATCGATGGGCGCTCAGTCTGCGAGGTTACGCCCCTCTTGTACGCGTGCATCCCCAAGAGCCGCCGCAAGCTCCGGACGGTCGCCGACGGGTTCCATGCTAATCAATGGGCACGAGACATCCATGGCACCGTTGGCATCCAGGAAATCAGCAAATACCTCCAACTCTGGCACAAGATCGAGCGCATGACTCTATCCACCGAGCCGGGCTGTCTAACCAGGAAATGGAGCGCAAGCGGCATCTACTCCGTCAAGTCTGCCTACCTAGCCACGTTCCACAGCTCCACCGCCTGCGACGCTTGGAAGTTCACCTGGAAGTGTTGGGCACTATCGCGACTCCGATTCTTCCACTGGCTCGCTAACCTTGATCGGTGCTGGACCGCGGACCTACTCGCTCGCCGCAGCCTGCAGCACCCCGCGACTGCCCCCTCTGCGACCAGGCTCCTAAGACCATGCGTCACCTCCTCCCCACTGGCCCCTTCTCTCGGCAGGTCTAGTATGAGACGCTGAGCTGACTAAGGATGCCCTACCTCCCACCCGACAACGAACCTTCGCTCAATGCTTGGTGGCAATCCGCGAGGCAGTTTGCCCCCAAGCCTATGCGCAAAGGCCTCGCCTCTGCGACCTTGCTAGTCCCCTGGATGCTCTGGAAACACCGAAACGACTGTGTCGTCAATGGAGGTCACCCCTCGGCGAATGACTTACTTACGAAGATCAACACCCTCATATATGGTCATGACATCTTGTAGGCGGTTTGATGTTCTCGAAGGTGTCCATGGGTCAGTATGGCCACCATATTGTTGTTGTTGGCCTTCAACTGGCCCCAAGGAGACTTGATGGCAAAATCTATGGTGAGCACAAGGAAATTATGTATCTTTGTTCACGACACGGTAAATGTCATACGAAGGAAGATGCGTGGTAGTGCCTTGAATAGGACGAGGCACAAGTTAAGAGAAGAGAATATGGCCTTGGGAGATAATTTCCCTTCATCGTTTATTGTTTTCCTCGCAAGCATAGCCTCTTCTGCATAAGTAGGAAACGCCTCTGAGCAAGTTCAACATGAAGATGTGGGTAAATAGGAAAATCTTCAATCCAGAAAGTATGGCAAAAAGTGATCATGAGCAAACCAAGTATACCCTCAATCCTGATGATTCCCGTAGATCTTGCAATATGGAAGTCCTCTCGGATGTAGGTTGTCGACTCACTATATGAAGTTACTCAATGACATGGCTCGCATCATGTCTCTTCCTTGGTTCATCTCCCCTACATGGCCTAAGGTTAGTAACTCCCTTTGTGTGGCGAAATCATCACATAGGGATTCACACAGATGCCATTTGCTACATAAGGGGATACCATGGCATACCTCTCCAACAATCACCATCGATGCGTGTGTTGAAATGTAATGTCTCACAAGCTTAACTAACCGGTTGTGTAGAAGATCCCACTCAGAGTTCTATGAAGATGCACTAAATTGTGTCATGGCTCATTATACTCACAAAATACATGGCGATAAAACATCACCAGTGTTAAACCTTGATAGTTTGTTCCTCTAAGCCTTCAGAAAGTACCTAATAGCTCTTTAATGTTCAGACACAACAACAATTCCAATTTCACATCAGAACTATGTTTATAGTTCGTCGAACGACGGAAAGAAAGATGGGTTAACATCTCAAATCAAACCGTTATAAGGAGTTCCAAATGACCATGTACAAGTAAGGTGTCAAAAAGAGTTGCCGCGTTAATGGAAAATAATGAAAATTGTTAAAACTGGCAATAGCGGCCACAAGTAGGAACATAGTGACGGTAATTTTTGAGTCGCGACAATGATCGCGGACTGTATAGAAGGTTATACATAAAAACCAAAAGGGCAATTTTACATCGGGGAGAACACGTCAGAGGCGAGAGAAGAGATTGAAGTTGGGCCATGCTTGATGTAATTAGGATGGGCCATAGGGAAGAAAAAATGGAAAGGATTTAATGCAGTTGGTCACATAAGGAAGGGTTGTGTCAAGGAAATTAAATTACTAGCTAAAGGAGACAAAAATTGAGAAGATTTGTGTAGCTTTGGATAAAGTTGAAGAGAAACAAAAGAACTCGGTGTAGTAACAAGTAACCATGGACATGCGAAACTAAAAAGATCCTTTAGAGATCTAGCTAAAGAATGTGTAGCGAGGTCAAGGAGTCAAGGCCGACAATACTAAATATGAAGAAAAAAAGCTAACAACAAGAGTCATGTCCACTGATATTGAGCAATGATGCGACGATAACTACACAAGAGGCACCGAAATAGATTGCCACGACGATAGAGGTTAGGCACGGATGCTAACAGAAAGACCAAGAAAGACCCAGTACATGTTTGTTTGATGTCCCATACATTGTAGTGCAAGAGAGATTAGGGATACTATCACAATGTTGTGATTCGCAACAAATTCTAATCATAACAAGAATGTAGACGCAATTCAATCTTGTAAAGGATTTCTAGATTATGTGAATACAAAAAGAACTACTCCCTCCGTTCCTAAATATATGACGTTTTTGCGGTTCAAATTGAGCTGCAAAAACGTCTTACATTTTGGGACAGAGATGGTAGTTCTATGGGTAGGTGGCACCAGAGCTACACGAGTGTATTCATCCATCGACCATGCCAGCACTTTATCCACCCTCCTTTTGTCTCTCTTACCATACCAACTTCTTCTTACTATCGCTCGACCCACACGCCTAACAAAGATGTTAAATTCGTTCTTCCTCACGGGCGGCACCACTGGCAGAAAGCCATGGTGGAGCCCTATCGTGGTGTTGGTGTTGGTACAGTCGTCGACCATGGGTTTCCTTACCAAGCGAAATCTTTACATGGTGATAAAGACACACGCTCTAATGGTGGAGGGGTTTGTCAAGAAGAGTGATGGTTCAAGCGTTCGACCACAAGTCACTATACTTGATCTCTCTCCATGATGGGCCTTTCATAAAAGTTGTATGCATTATCTTGTGCTCACATGTCCCTTGTACATGAGACATGATGAAACCCTAGCCATTGGACGAATCGTCCACCATTTCAATCTCCGCCAATTTCCCTCACCTTCGACAACCGATTTAGCATTAGGAAGTAAGGATCAATATCTGGCTAGGAGTTTAGGTGCCTTCTTTGTTAGGCTTGTGTTTGGTGGTGGTGGCCCCATGGTGGTCTCCCAACTCCATCCTCGCCCTAGTGTGACCATCACGATCTACCTCATTGAGCTAGTTATTCTCAATGCTCGTTATTTTGGCCTTTGCACCTTCTCTACTGGTTGTACGTCCGAGCAACAATTTGGCAGACTGCCTTGCAAGGGGTGTGTCCTCGACCACGGTGTTTTCGGTCATATTAGGTTCTCACCACTTGAGCTAGCCAACCCATGTGGCTCTTCAAAACCTATAAGGTTGGCCTGGCTTGTGCGGGTTTGATCTTTTGTGGTTTCGTCACCGAAGACATGGAGAAACATTAGACATTAGATCAAAAGGACCTTCATGTAACTTACGGTTTTATCATGGATCTTCTTTGTTGGTGGCATTCCAGTTGTTCCGATCCATTGTACTATCGTCAATCAATCAATAAAACTAGCTCATTGTTCTGACAAAATCCCTATCTACCTTTTCCTCCGGATTAGTTTCCATCCGCAGCTCGGCAGCGAGACACCTTCGTCGTTGATGCTTCATTGCCTTCTACTCTATTACTAGTGATCCATTCTCCAATTAATCACACCAATCCAAATCTTCTTTTCTTCTGAACCTGGTTCATTAATTTACTGGAACATGCTAAGTGATACCTAACCCTAAACTTAATGGACCGAAAAAGAACCCATAAAAGAGGTCATGATTCACATTAGAGAGAACGAGTTCAAATTTCCATACTAGAATTTTGAATAAAGAAAATGTCAGACAACAATCTCATGCAACAATGCAAGAGAAACCAATAAGATACCTTCACAATGAAAGAAAACAAAACGGTTACAAATTTCTCTCCTACGGATTGCAAGTCGTGGTGATTTTAAAAATTTCCTAAGGCTGAACTGCATGTACCTGTCAAGACCGAAACATGCAGGTGTCCTACTACAATAAACTAATAACACAAATCAAATTAGTGCCACAACTAGAACAAAATAAAATTGTCGTTGCGCATGCCCTTATTGCCATGAAAGGGTGAAAGTATCAAATTAGCTGCAGTATCTCATACCCTGTTCTTTGTAGTAAATCAGGGAGAAACTTGCAGCAACCACGAATTACTCAGTGTAATACCTAAATTTAGTAGCCACTAAAAGAAGATGCAACACCATGCTGCACTCTTACTAATGCTTTAGAAAGCCAATGCAACCAGTTGCTAATTATAGCATTTAAACCAAGTGATTCAGGTCTCAGTGTTATCAACAGTCAAGCAAAGCAGAAAAATCCAAAGAACATACCAGATTCATATGCTATGTTGATAGCAAGTGCATCTGTGTAATCATAAGAAGTAGCAAACCAAACATCAGCGATATATAATAAGGTTCAAACCATCATGACACGTTCTCGATTGGAATCACCATTACCATTTGCAAAGTACTGGCGTTTCATGAACAACAATCTGCTTCTTAGAGCTAATATATAAAATTCGCTGATCAAAAGATCTAAAGTCATAAGGAGATGATTAAGAGGGAGCTGAGATAACTGCCTGGTGATGTCTCCGACGGTGACGGCAACAGGATCCTCCCGTGGGGCAGCATTGATGTCGAGCGGCACTGCTCGAAGCTTCCAGCGCTTGGAGTGGGCACCACCTATCTCACACGCCGGACACATCCAGTCCTCGTTCACGGCTACCGGAGGCCGCCGCACGCCAGGGGGGGTGGGCAGCGGTGGTGGCGGAGGCTGGCGCATAAGCGGCCCCCAGACGTGGACGCAGGATTCGTGGAACCCACGTTCGCAGGCGTCACAGATAATGGTGGCCCCCGGCAGCTCGGGAAGGCCGCAGGACGCGCACGGGGGCGGCGGGTTCCCCCACCCCGCTACTCCCGGGTGCTGCGCTGGAGGCGGCACCTCCACCGACGAACCAGCGGTCGCGGCCGCAATGGCCGTAGCAGCAGCCAGCCTCCACGACTCCCCACGGTGGTACGCCAGCGCTATCTCGCGGGCCTCGTGCGCGAGCAGCAGCTGGGCCTGCGCGTTGGCGGGAGGCTGGGGCTGGGGTGGTGGCGGCGGCGGCGGCGGCAGCGGAGGCGGAGGAGCAAAAATGGGGGCAGCGAACCCGCGCGGCGGCGACTGAGGAACCGCCGCCGGCGGCGAGGGGGGCGGCGAGGGCGCCTCGTTGAGGTCGATGTCGAGATGTGGCGGGCGATCCATGGCAAGCAGGGGATCAGGGTCGCGCCCGAGCTCAGGCTAGGGTTCGAATTCCGGGCATAGCGACGGGGAGGGAGGGGGGAGGAGAAGGTTAGAGAGCGAGCAAGGGAAAGCAGCAGCTCACGAGCGAAGCGCGGCTGGGGTTAAGGGAGGGGGGAGGGAGGGATTCCGGGGAGAAGCAAAGCAAAGGAGAAGAACGGACGGGACGGACGGGACACGTGGACGAGGGGCCGGGGACGCGTAGGTGGAAACGGCCGAGCGCCCGGCTGTCAGTGAGCGATGTCGTGTCTGGGGAGATGGGCTGCGGTGGCGCGGAGCGTGTGACGGAAGCTCTTTCGCCCGTGCAGCAGGGCGCGGTGCTGTGTCCGTCCGCGCGCGGTGCTCTGCAGTTGGTGTTGGCTGCGTCTACAGTCGTTGTACACAGCGACAAACCACGTTTCCGTGTACTGGTAACATATATGCAAAAGCAGTTTTTAATTGTGTTCTTTGCTAGAATACGAAAAATACACTGGAATCGTTAATTAATGTCTTCATTTATTAGCATCCATATATTAATATAATCTTGTATTAATTTCGTGCATTGCTCGAATACGAGAAAATATATTGAAATCGTTCATTAATGTCTTCTTGTTATACAGAATATATAAAAAACATTTATAAAATATATCTTGGAAAATCTTGTATTAATTGTGTGCTTTGTTGGAAAATATACTGAAATCATTCGTTAATGTCTTCTTATACGGAATATATATAAGTCATTTATTAAAATATATGTTGAAAAATCTTGTAGTATTAATTGCGTGTTTTGCTGGAATACGAGAAATATATTGCATTAATGTCTTCTTATAAGGAATATATGGAAAGCAAGAAAAACCTTGTATAAATAATTGTTTATTGATCTCAATGAGTTACTCCCTCTTTAAAGAAATATAAGAGTGTTTAGATCACTAAAGTATAATATATGTTAAATCATTTATAAATATTTATATATATAGGAAAGTGCTATATCAATTTATTCTGTGTGAGAACTGTTATAAACGATGTTATTGTCATTGTGACTAATAGTTTCTTAATCTTTAACGATCATATGATGGTAGAAACTGGTAAATAAATATCTAAAAGGAATATAAGAACGAAAGAATCATTTACTATGGATGTTTCTCTAAACAATGTACACTTTAATGTGATCACATTTGCACGTTTAATGAACATCATAATAACTATTCTTATAATTGTGATTTTTTTTATTCACAACTCCAATTAGAGTATATCTAAGTTATAAATAATTAATCAAAACCAAATATGGAGATCATTTATCTTGAATATGACATGGATATTTTGTTTTACAAATAATTTTTTGAGGTTGAGGATTGATGTCATAGTATGGTGTTGTACAGACTAGCATTCACTCGGTCTACTAGTTGGTTAACACAATGCCAAAAGAGGTTCGATGCACATATATCATATGCTGTGCAACTTTTAGATGGGGGTTCTAATATAAGTTTAATGTTGAATATCTATTAGAAAAAAAAATATAAAGCATTTATTAGTATATCTTATATACAGAAAATCTCTTGTTACTGCAACTAATAGTTTGCTAATCTTTTAACGAACTTATGTTAACAGTAACTAAAGAGTAAATATAAAAATTCATATTTTCATTACTACCAATATTTATTCAAATATGAACACACTTTAATGTGATCACATTTGTAGTCCTAATGATTTTCCCAGAATAATGACTGTTATAGTCGTAGCTTTTTATTTGAGACTTGAATTATAGTATATCAAAATTATAGATAAGAAATATAAAGCAATGATGGATATTATTTACCTCAATTATGACATGGAGATTTTCTAAAAGCAATTTTGTGAAGATAAGTATTGATGTCATCATACTTTGGTGTTTTACAGGTTGGCGTTTGTTAGGTTTGTCAGTTGGTTTACACAACGCCAAAAAGAGGTTCACTACGTGGGTTTCACTAAGCATACCCTTTTTCGCACATAAATGAGAACCAAATATATGAGGTATTTAAGGGAATTTTACATTCCTGCCCTTAATTGGTGCCCATCAAATAATTCTGCTCCTACTTTCAAAGGGTGCTCAGTTTTCGCCCCTAAACGAGATGACATGGAGGGTCACTGTGAAACATCTTTGACAAGATGGAAATGGATCATAAGGGGCATTTCTATAACCAAATATAAATGTCTAGGGGCAAAACTAAACATAGTTATAATCTAAGGGCAAAACAAAACATAGTTATAAACTAAGGGCAAAACTGTCTAGTGGGCACCAACAACGCAGAAATGTAAAATTCTTTTTATTTATATATGTCTTATGTACGATGTGCAATTGCACCAGTAAAAATCTAAGGGTGAGGATATTTTTGACTTGTTACAATGACCAGTGGTTAATTTTTTAATGATGATATGTTAGTTGTGACCAACTCGTGAGTTTAAAAATTATAAGAATTTCACTTCGTTTTCCGTTATGAAAATTTATCTAAAATATGTTCACATGTTAATGTGATTATGTTTTGCAAAATCAATGAACTTTTTGTAATAATGATTGGTATAATTGTAACTTTATTTGCAGCCTGCTATAGAAAATATCTTAGCCATAACTATTGAATAGTAACCAAGTATAGAAAGCATTTACATATGGTATGGAGACTCTATTAAATAAAATTTCAAAGGCAATAACTAAATTTTGATCGATGAATGAGGCTAGACATAAAATGTATTGATTTGGGTTTATCTTCGGTGCTACCTACAAAAGCACGATCTAGCCTTCTAAGCAAACCATCTTGGCCATTCAGTCGTATCTAGACTCAAGGAAAATTTATCTAATAATTATATATTATTGTATACAATGCCTAATAATACAATATAATTACCATTTAATATGGCTCCTTTTACATTAATGCCTTATAAAATCATAAATAAAAGGCCGTCTAATTGAGTTTTCAATAGTGTCTAATAATTCTAAACTGGATGTTAGAAGTTGGTATAGATTAATTCTTCTAATTCTTTTAGAAAATTGAACTTACTCTAAGTGCTCAAGGATAATTACTTTTTGAAAATCTCCTGGTTATCTGGTACATATGTTTGTTTGGTGCTACTGGAATAGTCGACTAGTATCACATAGTCAGAGATTTGGCATGATTTCATAATTTTGGTCCTACAACACTGAGGTTGGGATTTCGGTAGCATGGGTCGAGAGCTCAAGCACATCGTTGTTACACTCACCGATGTCAACAAGTTAGTGCACAATTGGTCCCTCACCATGCAAATGATCAACGGCCTCGACAAGGAATTTGAGGTACATTCCAGGATTCTTAGTCACTAGATCTATTCCCCCATTTCGTGCAACCTCACATGCACCTTCAGTTCGTTGAGGTCGCCATGGAGAAAAAAGGTGTGCGGCGAGAGATAGCAGCACTGTGGCATCCATGGCAAAGATCAAGGCGACCGTGGTAATCATGGTGGTTGCTCTCTGGCACCCGGGGCAAGCACGAACGCAGCGGCCTGCTCGTGCACCATGGAAGATCCTTTTCTGATGACTATGATCGTGGTAGTGGACGTGGTCATGATTGTGGGACACCAACAAAGACCACTGCGGTGACATTCAGAAGTCGTGGCTTCAGTGATTCACCCCATTCCCACCACTTCTCCCACACACTTTGTATCCATGAAAACTATGTTGATGTCCTTGGTTTGTCCCCGGTGTCCATACACATGCCTACCCGGTCATGCTCTCCTGGGTCCAACATCGAACTCCCCCATCATCCTGTGGAATACCGCCAATTTCTCAGGATCACGACCCCATGATCCACGCTACCATGAGCAACACTTCTCTCGGTACCCATGAGTGGTACATGGACACGAGTAACCCTAATCACAGTAGAAGCAACTTGTATAACTCGACGACACATCTTTCCTCTATAGGTCATACTTCTAGCATCTGAGTGACATTTCGTTGAGTTTGACCCCTTTTGGTTTCATTGTGAATGATCTAGCCATCAACACACCTCTTATAAGATCTGATAGTGGAGTCGAGCTCTACCCCCACTCCCATCACCACTCTAGCAGCTTACACCACTTGCACCAATGACTTGTTGCATCGGTTGGGACCCTAGTGCATCTTATTTTTCTCATTTTCCTCATGATTTCCTTTGGGGATGTAATAAAGAACTTGGTCATCTCTCCTTTATGTGAACCATATCACCCTGGACGATAACCTTAGTCGCTCTCCTTTGTGTGAACGATATCATCTAGGTAGACAACTCATTTACCATTTTCTTTGTCTTTTTTATTCTACTACTTCTCCCTTCCAAGTTATTCATTGTGAATTGTGGACCACGTGGCTTATTAGGGGTTCTGCCCTTTTCTTTTTCTACTCCCACGTTCAAACTTATTCGCTGCAACTTTTGTGGACCTCATCATCTATTACAAATATTATCTTATTGTTCTTGATGATTACTCGAGGTTTTCTTAGACTTTTACTTTACTCCATAAGTCTGATAATGTGCACCCTCAAGTGTTACTTAACATTTAATTGTCACTCAATTCTGTGTCACCATATCGTCTATGTAGTGTGACGACGTCGGAGAATTCCTCAATTCTAACTCATGTCTCTTTTTCTCTTAATGTGATGTTTCAATTTGCCTCTCGAAACCTCACATGTACTCGTCCAATGGCAAAGCCGAGCATCTTATTGATACCACTAATGGCATTGCCTGCACCCTCATATGCAAAGCCAAACTATGGTCCCCCTTTTGGGTTGAAGCTTTGAACACCACCGCTCTTCTCCTCAACTGATGTCCCTCGCGCATCATCAACATCCTCACAACCCACCATCTCCTGTGTGACATTCATCAGTCCTATGATCACATATGTGTGTTCGGGTTTTGTGTTATCCTAATCGGTATGGCACTAGCGACCACAAGATCTCCCTCTCTCTACTCGTTGTGTGTTTCTTAGGTACACACATGGGAAAAAGTATATCATTGCATCGACTTTATCCACCCAACATGTATTATTTCTCGACATGTTTCTTTTGATGAGGACAATTTTCTGTACACTTCATGATAACTAACTCCACGCCACTGAGCAAATCTATGAACCATGGGTTGGTAGGTGGGGGTGGACTAGCTGATGAGACACAATCTGAGTAAAATTGAGTTTTTAGGGGGTGGAGTGATGGTATTTCCTACGTAGGATAACCTGCAATCACGAAAGGTATAAGTCAAACATGCTCTTAAAAGAAGCATGTCGGGAGGTAATAACATGTCATGTGTTAAGTTGGTGGGTCATATCCTTTGTGTTCAAGGGACATAAAGATTAGGATAACACAAACAGTGACGGTTAAACATTGTAGTCGTAGAGGAGATAGTGGGGTAGGGACATGAGTTGAGGAGCTGGGCGGTGGTGTTAAGAGTTTCAACCCAAAAGGGTGGTGGTAGTTCGGCTTGGCATACATTGGTTCAGACAAGCTTGGCATACATTGGTTCAGACAAGTTGCAAGGATGTGTAAGGGAAGGAGAGGCAAAAGGAAATGCCACATTGAGAGAAAATGGGATGCAAATCAGAACTGGGGACTTCGTCACCATTTTTCATACTAAATACACAAGACGGTGACATGAAATAAGTGACAATAAGCGCAAAGAAACAGTTGAGGGTGCTCCACATGTATGAGGCCTATGGTGTAAAGGAAATGTCCAAAAATGTGAGTAATCATCAAGAACAAGATAATATTTGTAAAAAAATATTAACATGTGATGTCCACGAATTAAAAGAAAAGGACAAGAAATGGTAATGAGGTCGTTGTCCTAGATGACATGCTTCACACAAACAACTAAGTTCTATATTAGGTCACCGAGGAAGATCACAAGGAAAATGAGAAAAAGAAGAGGCAGCAGGGTTCCCAAGTCACCGATGACACAAGTCCATGGTGGAGGTGACGTACACCACAAGACTGATGATGGGAGTGCCATGGATGGTAGAGCTCGCCACCACTATTGGACCTCAGTGGTTGTATCCTTCGGAACGAAACCAAAGAGGTCAAACTCAACGGAATAACTATTGTCGGTAGCGAATTGGCGAATGTGGATTAAATTCTTAGCAATACTAGGGGCAACTAGAACATTGCAAAGAGAAAAGAGAAGGGAAAGGCAGAGTCTGTACCAAGAAACAAGAGTATGGAGCCATTCCAACAAGATGTTGAGAAGTATGCCCTAAAGATGAAAAAAAGGTCAACTTACCAAGGTTACATGTGACATTGTTGGAGGCACGTATCACTTCGGTTAGCGGCTGAGTGTTGCTCATCGCAGCATCGATCATGGCCTAAGAATGCAATGTTGCATCATATGACGATGGGGGAACTGGCTGCTGAGATGTCTTATACAACGCCTCATGCGCTAGTTTGCTACTATAGCGCTTCATGACACTTGTATGGCGGTATGGGTCAACCTATCTGGAGTCCCTATCGCTCCTTCCATTAGCTAGTTGGCTAAGTTCGCCTCTTTTTCTTGCACTCGTTGAATTAAAAAACTAGCCGCTATTGTTTTAAATTGACTACGCTATTTTTTTATTGGTTAAAAAAAGGCATACATTCAAATATTCATGGATTTGAAAAATATTCATGATTTTGAAAATAGTTCACAATTTTGGGGGAAATCATGAATTTAAAAAAAACACAAATTTGGAAAAAGTTCACGAATTTGAAACATGTTCATGTGTGTTAAAAGTTCACGGAACTGAAAACATATTTGCGGATTTGAAAAAAAATATTCGTTGATTTTGAAAAAGAAATCACAAATTTTGATTTTAAATGAAAACAAAAAATAAAGAAAAACCGAGAGCCACCAAAGAAGACCCGAATAGAAAACACATAAAACCCCGGTTAGAAGCTTCTAGAAGCTTTACCAAACCACTTGAAAGCTTCTAGAAGCTTCACAATACCAATAAAAAGGGTTTTACATAGCCGACCCACTTATCACACCTCTCTGTATGCACCTTATACGCACAATGCATTATTCGGTGGATTTGCCCTAGCTGCTGGGCCCAAGAATATGATCGGGTAGGCCTGCGTTTGGACGCGGAGGCGCGGGCCTATAATACGAACAGAGTTCGACGGTAGAACTCCTAATGCTTGAGGCGCCACCGAACAAGCCGTAGCTCGCACGACCCTAAGGCGGGCCGCGGCCCAAATAATGCTCGGCTTGGTCGCTCGGTGACTAGATGGTTCAATGGCCCTTTTTTTTTATGATGGCCGTATTCGTTTAGTTGCACAAGACAGTAAAAAAGACCAAGAACTATTGGTTTAGAATAAAACAGATTCTGGTTTTCTATAGATAAAAAATCATACATTCAAATGGTCGTATGTTTCACGAATTTAAAAAATATACCTGAACACAAAAAAGTCATGAATTTGAAAAAAAAATGTTCATGAATACAAAAATGTCCTCGAAGATAAAAAATTATTCGCCAATTCTAATATTGTTCGTGAATTGTAAGAAATATCGTAAATTTGAGAAAAAGTTTGGGAATTTGAAAAGTTCATGAACTTAGAAGTGTTCGTGAAAATAAAAAAATCATGAATTTGAAAAAGGTTCATGCATTCGGGAAAAAGACCGCAAAGACAAAAAATGGAAAAACAAATATAAATTTGAAAAAAGTTCATGAATTTGAAATGTATGAATCGTTATCTATTGAAAAAAGTTCATGAAATTAAGAAAGCATTAAAAAATCATGATTTTTTTAAAAAACAAGAATTTTGAAAAGTTCACAAGATTAAATAAAAGTTGATGGGTTTGACAAAAAGGTCATGAAAAGCGAAATAAATAGAAAACATAAACAACAAAAAAGCAATAAACAAACCAAAAAATATAAATATAAATAAAGAAAAATCAGAAAAAAAAAGTCATAAGCTTCTATAAGCTTTGCAAAACTGTTCGGAAGCTTCTAAAAGCTTCACAAAACCGGATGATGGATGCTTATAACAAACCAAAACGCAACCTACATGGGCCGGCCCATTTCCTAAAGTACAACCTGAGCAGGGTGGGCGCCATGTACCGATATGCCTATAAGGGTGTGTTTGGTAGCATGTATGGACCTAGCCTAGCTGTTCTCCTCTAATACATGCTGAGTGTAGATATGCCGAGTCCATGCATTTGTTGTTGTTTGGCAGCGGTGTATGCACTGAGACATGCTGAGTTGAGACTTTGTTTGGGAGCCTGCATGTGTTTAGACATGCTGAACAATTTTGAATTCCGAATAAATTTTTTGAATGGTGAATAAAATTTAAAAAATATGATTGAAAGTTTAACCATATTTTGAAATTCTTTTTTTTTGAAAATTTAAAGAAAATTTGAAATCCTAAACATTTTTTGAAAATTTAAACAAAATTTGAAATTCTAAATATTTTTTGAAAATTTAAACAAATTTTGAAATACTGAATTTTTTAAAAATTTAAACATATTTTGAAATTCTAAACATTTTTTGAAAATTTTATTTTTTTTGAAATTCTGAACATTTTTGGAAAATTTAAACATATTTTGAAATTCTGAACTTTTATGAAAATTAAAAAATATTTTGAAATTTTAAACTTTTTTTGAAAATTTAAACAAAATTTGATATTCTAAATATTTTTTGAAAATTTAAATATATTTTGATATTCTAATTTTTTTTTAAAATTTTAAATATTTTTTGAAAATTTAAACAAATTTTGAAATTCTGAACTTTTTAAAAAATTTAAACAAAATTTGAAAATTCTAACTTTTTTTGAAAATTTAAACATATTTTGAAATTCTGAACATTTTTTGAAAATTTTGCATCAGACGAAGGGCGAGCATGGCTGCCTCCATGCACCCTGTTTGGGGTGCATGAGATGGGCATGGCTGAGGGCCTTTTGTTGCATCAGATGAGCATAGCCCAAGTGAGCTCATGCACTCTACCAAACAGCGAAAAGTGGGTCGAACAGGGAAATCATCCGCCTAGCCAGCCGTTCGATCCGGCGCTGGTGGACGTCCGATCTGGCGCTGCACCAGAAGCTGCAGGTGCTGTCCATGGCAACATCAAGCGTCAAGCGAATCTCCATAGCAGAGCGAGACGAAGCTGCAATATCCATGGCAACATCAAGCGTCGGGCGAACCTCCATAGCAGAGCAAGACAAAGTTGCAATGGAGCACCGACGGCGCCGGCGAAGTTCCATTGCAGCAACGGCGGAGCTCTAATGCAGCACCTCCCGAGCTCCATTGCAGCCTAACGACCCGGCGATGCGCCGACGAAGCTCCATTGCAGCGGCGGCGGTGCTCCATTGCAGCCCCACGGCAACGCTTCATTGCAGCCTCCGGCGGCAGCACCGACGGCGCCCTGGTGGAGCTCCATTGCGGCCGGAGTTGAAACAGATGCCTTGTCACAACAATGACGCTGCTGCAAAAAGCACATGGGTTGTAGCGCGGACTGACAGTGGCGAGCGGGAGCCTTCCATCCGTGGTGGCCGAAGTTGCCATCCCCCGACCTTGCTGCAACCGCGTCGTTCCAGTACCAGTGTCGCCCCTCTCCCGGCCATGGCAAGGATGTAAACAACGGCGGTTGCGGCCATGGCGTGGATGCAAACAACAACGACGGCTTCACCCTCTGATTGCGACAATGACGGGGTTGGGGTAGAGTAGTATCATGCGGCCATCGGCGGCGCCCCTCCCGGTTCCCAGTCGTGGTCATGGTGCTCGCCATGGGAGCTTTGGCCGAAGGAGGAAGAAAAGGGGAAAAGAGAAAAACGGAGAAAAATGTGTGAAGCAGAAGAGATGCGCTGGGAGATAAGGTCGGGAGGAGCGGTGTCGGTGTACTAAAGTTTGGGTCCTTTAGTACCCCATACTTGTGCACGGACGGTTGTAGCCATACCAGCGGCAAGGCTTGCCGGGGGACAGCTGGAAGCAAGTGCAAGACTATCAAGAAGGCATTCAAACTAGTGGCCAGAAGACAAAAGCCCAAAGGTCGGATCCCCGGCAAGATACTTGCCGGGATGGCTAGCGAAGACCCGGCAAGACTTACACCCAGCAAGATCACGCCACCCTGCCATCGCTCCAGCGCAGCGACCAGCCTGTCATTTGGGTTTTGTCCTCTTGGATGCGTGTCATGGCACTAATGGTGGACGAGCTTAAGAGGTGCTGATGGGACGGCCCCTTTTTCCGTCCCCAAGAAAGTAAGGGACACCTAAACGGAGCATTTAATGCGTTTGTCTTAAGACGTCAGTGATAAGCATGTAAACACTGTAGCAACTTTACACCTCTTTGTATGTACTGTACGCCACTGTTGGTGACCCCTTGGACGTATAAAAGGAGGCCCAAGGCGTAGCTACAGGGGGGAGGACACTCTAGCCCATTCTGCATGCGTAGCTGCTGCTCGAACATACTGTTCATCGCAAGCGCTCCTGAAGCTTGGGCTTAATCACCCACAATAAACTAAAGCAGGAGTAGGGTATTACGCTTCTCAGCGGCCCGAACCTGGGTAAAAATCCCCTTGCGTTGATCGTTGGATCTGCTCTTTGTGCATACCTCTCTCCCTGCCGAACCGTAAAAGGGATCCACGCGATCCCATAGGTGTCGTACGCCGACATCTTTGGCGCGCCAGGTAGGGGGAGTAGGTTGCGCGAACCTGATCTAGCGATCAGCGCGTCAGTCTCTTGATCATTTTCGTCGCCATGGCTCCCAAGAAGAAGGGTTTGGCGGCGGTTGGTCCATCTGCGTCCGGTTTGCCCGTGCCTTCACGGACGGGCGATGGCGTGGACGCAGGTGGAGGAGGTGGAGGTCTTGAGCTTCCACGATGTTCTGGCGATCAAAGCCAGGCGAGCGGCGTTGTTCGCAGCGGCGACAACAACCCACACGCCACTAGGTCTAAGGACGGAGCCGTGCCGCCTACAGGTGGCACAACGAACTCCAAGGACGAGATGGCGCCTTCCAAGGCACCCACGCCGGCGCATGCGCGGCGGCCTTCTCAGGTCATGCGCGATGAACAGTGCCGTGACATCGGTGGTTCTAGGCGTTCCCAAGGAAAGACCCCTGCGCATCATTCCCGAGATGCGCGGGGCCAGCATGCACGCCAAGATGCTGGTGGAAGCGCGGCGCGGTCGCGGGACCGTGATGGAGCTCCTTCTAACACGGTTAGGAGTCAGAGCACCTCACATTCCTCGCACCTTTCGCCGCCGCCTACACCAGTAGAAGCGTTGGCGCGAGTGCAGCTGCTCCTGGATTTCCCTCCCGCTCCAGAGAAGCTCGAAGAATGGAGAGCTGCTATTCAGAGCCTCATCGGCTTCGCCAACGGAGATGGGCCGCAGCAGGCAGAACCTTTGCGGCGGCGGTCCATCGAGCCGACACGTGCCGACGGCGAAAAGACTGGAGGTAGAACGACTACGATGCACTCTCCTCCAAGACAGCAACAGCGGTCGCTAACTCGGCGGACCGATGTCTGTGATGGCGATTCCACGGCGTCGTCTGATCCGCGAACGCGTCGCGATGAACGTCAAGTTCTTCGGGAGCGAAGCAAAGAAGACACTCGAACTACCATCGAGCGGCGACGGGAAGCGCGCTATCAATCTGATAGACACGCGGGGCCCATTGTAGACAAGCCTGCGCTGGGGTATTTCAGTGACTTACCTTATGAGGTGGGTTGTCCAGCGTTTACCCGCGAGCTGCGGTGAGTCCAGTGGCCCAATTCTCGAACGTTCAAACCGGAGGTCCCAGAGAAATATGACGGCAAGACTCACCCGTCGGAGTTCCTGAGCATCTACACCATTGCGGTGCAAGCTGCCGGGGCTCAAGACGACAAGATACTCGCCAACTACTTCCCGTTGGTACTCAAGCCCAACGTCAGGTCGTGGTTGATGCATCTGCCGGAGAATTCCATTTCTTCCTAGGCAGACCTGTGTCACCAGTTTGTTGGCGCCTTTACTGGAGGCCACCAAGCTCCTGGCCAGGAAAGCGATTTACATCTCATCCCTCAGAAAGAGGGCGAGCCTTTGCGCAAGTACATACAGAGATTCAGCTGAATACAGCACAATATCCCAGACGTTCATCCTGCCGCTGTTATTAGCGCGTTCCATCAGAACGTGCACAATCGCAAGATGCGGGAAGAGCTGGCGATGAACACGGTCAGGGATATTGCCGAGCTCTATGCTCTGGCTGACAAATGTGCTCGGGCTGAAGAGGAAAGGAGACTCCCCGGCGAGGATGCTGGCGCAGGAATCGACTCTGAAGGTGAAGATGCCGCCGCCCTTCAAGGAAAGGTCGACGGCGTAACAAGAAGCGCAAAGGCAAGGCTGTGCTTGCTGTCGAGGAATCCGGCAACCCCGGCACCGCCAAGAAGATCAAGGTTGATGACCCCGGCAAGGAGGTTGCCGGGTGTGCCTCCTGCCAGGCCTTGGTGGCTGCCGACAAGCCGGAAGGCTCCGACAAGCAATACTGCAAGATCCATCGCACTAAGGGCCATGATCTTCAAAATTGCCAGCAAGTTGAGCAGCTTGTCGAGAGTCAGAAAGCTGAGTATGAAAGGTGAGACAAGGAGAGGGCCCAAGATGATGCTGAGGGGTCTTGCAAGAAGCGCGGTAGCCGAGGAGGTCGCTGCGGCAAGGCCAAGCAACAGAAGGAGAGGCCCGCTCGAGGCCGCGACAAGGAAGAGGGGGGTGACGATGACAA
Organism: Thinopyrum elongatum; assembly: GCA_011799875.1. Taxonomy (NCBI): domain Eukaryota; kingdom Viridiplantae; phylum Streptophyta; class Magnoliopsida; order Poales; family Poaceae; genus Thinopyrum; species Thinopyrum elongatum. Next base: position 199,143,206 of record CM022302.1, read on the forward strand.
CGAAGAGGACGACGAGTCCAGCGAGCACGAGTTCCAAAAGGCTACAGAAGCTATGTGCATTGACGGAGGCGCCTCGTTGCATTCTTCTCACCGCCAACTTAAATAGTGGGTGCGCGAGATTAATGCGACGGAGCCGTCAGTCGATGCCCGGAAGCCTCTGAAATGGTCCAACACGCCTATCATTTTTGACGCTGAGGACCACCCTGATCGCACAACCGCGGTCGGGTGTTTGCCATTGTTGGTTTCACCAACGATTCGCAACCTCAAGGTGACAAAAGTGTTAGTTGACGGTGGGGCCGGTTTGAACCTGATCTCGCCTAGTGTGACCAAGAGGTTGCAAATTCCTGACGAAGATCTTGAGGAAACGGGCACGTTTCAAGGGATCAATCCAGGAAGGAGCCAACTGAAGGGCAAGATCACACTGCCGGTGACATTTGGCAGTGAGCTGAACTACAGAACAGAAAAGATCATTTTCAACATCGCTAAGATTCCGTTACCATATAACAGGATTCTGGGCCGTCCAGCGCTGGCCAAGTTCATGGCGGCCTCGCACTACGCATACAATGTATTGAAGATGCCCGGGCCGATGAGCGTCATCATTGTCAACTCCGACAAGAAGGATGCGCTTATCTGCGCCGACCAACTCTACTGGGAGGCAGTTGCAGCATCTGCTGCCAAGGCACTTGCTCCTGCCGCTGAAGCTCCTGGGGGGAAGAAGAAGACCGGTAAGACCTCTAGCACACACTCCGGCAAGCGCACCTCCTCGGAGTGCTGCACTCCCATCGAGGATGTGCCGGAGAGCTCCACCGGCAAGAGCAAGAAATCCAAGGTAGCTCCACCAGAAACTAAGAAGGTGCCCGTCAAGGAGGATGGTATGGGAGGAACTTTCACCATAAGTTCCACCCTCGATGACAAATAGGAAAGCGCGCTCGTTGCTTTCCTGCGGGCGAATATCGATGTGTTTGCATGACAACCATCCGGTATCCCCGGTGTTCCCAGGGAAGTAATTGAGCACCACCTTGCTGTCTGTCCTCATGCATGGCCCGTCAAGCAGAAGGTTAGGAAGCAAGCCTTGGAACGGCAAGAATTTATTGCCGAAGAAATCAGGAAGCTGGAAGAGGCAGGTTTGGTCAGAGGAGTGCTCCAAACGACGTGGTTGGCCAATCCAGTTGTAGTGCGCAAGGCGAATGAAAAATGGAGGCTATGTATCGACTATACAGATATCAATAAAGCATGTCCAAAAGATCCATTCCCCTTGCCGCGCATCGACCAGATTGTGGACTCCACTGCCGGCTGCGATTGGTTGTCGTTTCTCGACGCCTAGATTTTCATGGCAAAGGAAGACGAAGAGAAAACCGCATTTATCACCCCGTGTGGTACATATTGTTTCTTACGTATGCCTTTCGGGTTGAAAAGTGCCGGTTCAACATTTGCAAGAGCGGTCCAGATCGGTTTTGAGCCTCAGCTACATAGAAATATGGAAGCCTATATGGATGACATAGTGGTTAAAACCAAGGACAAAGCAACGCTCATACAAGATTTAGAAGAGAGATTTGCAAATCTGCGCAAGATCAATCTGAAGCTCAATCCCAAGAAGTGTGTGTTTGGCGTTCCATCCGGCAAGCTTCTCGGGTTCTTTGTATCTCAGCGTGGGATCGAAGAAAATCCCGACAAGATCAAGGCAATTGAGCAGATTGAAGCACCAATATGCGTCAAAGATGTGCGTCGACTTGCCGGCTGCATTGCTGCTCTGAGCAGGTTCATATCCAAATCTGCTGAGCGCGCCCTGCCCTCTTTCAAATTCTTGAAGAAGGCAGGTCCAATGAAATGGACTCCGGAAGCGGAGGCAGCGTTGCAGGATTTGAAGAGGCACCTCTCTTCTCCGCCGATACTAGTCGCGCCTAAACCACAAGAGCCGTTGCTGCTATATTTAGCGGCGACAAATCAAGTGGTTAGTGCTGCGTTAGTAGCGCAGAGGGAAGTCGACGAGGAAGCAGCGGTGACGGCAAGACTGTCAAATGATGAGCTGGGATCTTCCCCGGCAGGGTCTGGTGCCGACAAGGCAGAATTTGCAAGGTCAAATGAAGCAACACAGAGGAAGAAGATGGTGCAACGCCCAGTTTATTTTGTCAGCTCTCTTTTGCAGGGGCTAGGTCAAGATATTCTGGTGTGCAGAAGTTGCTTTTCGGCCTCCTTATGGCTTCGAGGAAGCTGCGCCATTATTTCCAAGCACACGAAATCACCGTCGTCACTCACTTCCAGTTGCAGCGGATTTTACAAAATCCAGATGCGACCGGCAGGATTGTGGAGTGGGCGTTGGAACTGTCAAGCTTTGATCTAAAGTTTGAAAGCACCTCAACAATTCAGAGCAGAGCCTTGGCGGAGTTCATTGCAGAATGGACCCCAACGCCAGACGAAGAAAGTCAAGAGACGACTCTCCCCGGCAAGGAAACAGATCGAGAGTGGATTATGTATTTTGACGGGGCTTTCTCGCTGCAAGGCGCCGGTGCTGGCGTGCTGCTTGTCACACCCACCGGAGAGCACCTCAAATATGTAATTCAGATGCACTTTCCCCGGGAGAGATCAACAAAAAACATTGCAGAATATGAAGGGCTGCTTGCCGGTCTCAGGATCGCGGCGGACCTTGGAATTAAGGAGCTCATCATCAGAGGTGATTCACAGCTTGTCGTCAAGCAAGTGAACAAAGATTATCAGAGCCCGTTGATGGAAGCATATGTAGATGAAGTGAGGAAATTGAAGGAGCACTTTGACGGTCTGCAGACAAAGCATGTTCCTCGAGCAGAGAACAACATTGCTGACGACATATCAAAGCGTGCTGCCCTCAAGTTACCTGTGGAACCAGATACTTTTGTGCTCCGATTGACTCAGCCATCCGTAACACCATCAACGAGGCAAGATAAATGAAGGAGGTTGAATTCCGGCCAGTACTTTCCCGCAGAGCTCCCAGAAGCCGCCGGCAAGGAAGTTGCCGGGAACAACGCCAAGCTTGTCGGGGAGCAATAGGCTCCGGCAAAGCCTCAAGCCCTTGCCGTAGAGACAAACACACTCACGACAAAAGACATGCCTTTAGTCCTTGCTGTCGAGCCTCAGGCTCCAGCATGGGCATAGCACATCGTCCGGTTCCTCCAAACAGGGGAACTCCCCGAAGAACAGGAAGAAGCGGAGAAAGTAGCCCGTCGGTCTAGTATGTACCAATTCGTGGACAATGTCCTATACAGAAAGAGACCGAACAGCGTGAAATTGAAGTGCATTCCTCGGGAAGATGGACTGGAGCTGTTGGCAGAGATACATGGAGGCATATGTGGCTCCCACATAGGCTCAAGGGCTCTTGTCGGCAAGGCATTCCGGCAAGGTTTCTTTTGGCCCACTGTCGTCCAGGATGCAGCTGCACTAGTAACCAAGTGTGGAGCGTGCCAGTTCCATTCGAAGAAATTGCATCAGCCAGCCCAGGCTCTTCAGACAATCCCTATTTCCTGGCCATTTTTGGTCTGGGGGCTCGACATATTGGGCTCTTTTCCCCGTGCTACCGGCGGCTTTGAGTACTTGTACGTCGTAATCGACAAGTTCATGAAGTGGCCGGAAGTGGAAGCAGTGAGAAAGGTGACAGCACAATCAGCCGTCAAGTTCTTCAAAGGACTTGTTTGCCGTTTTGGTGTGCCAAACAGGATCATCACCGACAACGACACTCAGTTCACGAGCCACACCTTCATGCAATACGTCCAAGACCTTGGCAGCAAAATCTGTTTTGCTTCTGTTGCTCATTCGAGAAGCAACGGCCAAGCGGAAAGGGCAAATGCTGAAGTGTTGCGAGGTCTCAAGACAAGGACTTTCGACAAGCTGAAAAAGTGCGGAAGACGCTGGATTGATGAGTTGTCGGTGGTTCTTTGGTCAATCAGAACGACACCAAATCGAGCCACTGGCCAGACACCCTTCTCCCTAGTATATGGGGCAGAAGCAGTTCTCCCCACGGAACTCATATACGGGTCACCTCGAGTGCTCGCTTATGATGAGCTTGAGCAAGAGCAGCTGCGGCAAGATGACGCTACGCTCCTTGAGGAAGATCGTCTTCAGGCTGCTGTGCGAGCTGCACGCTACCAGCAAGCCTTGCGTCGCTACCATAGCCGCAAGGTTCATGCCCGAAGTCTTGAGGAAGGCGACCTTGTTCTTCGGCGCGTTCAGTCGGCCAAGAATTCCAACAAGTTGACGCCAAAGTGGGAAGGCCCTTATCGGGTTGTACGAGTCACCAGGCCTGGTGCTGTCCGCCTGGAGACCAAGGATGGCATTCCAGTGAGCACTTCCTGGAATATCGAGCATCTTCATAAGTTCTACCCATAAGGCGCGGTTGCCGGGTCCCCCGGCAACCACCTTTTGTACGAGTTTTGCCGGCAAGGCATGTGATCCTGTGTACAAAGCCAGGAGCAGACCCTGTGCATAGTTGAATAAGCTTAAGTGTTTTACAATCACTGTCGATTTTCATGTTAATCTATATGCATGCTTGTCTGAGATATTGTATTACACTTGCTTTCGGTAAGCCTTAACGAACCGCCAAGGTTCCATATCTTTGTTTTCTCTTCTTTCTTTTTCTCAAAAGATAGAAGGTTCCCTCGCGTGCAAGTTTGCCGGGGGGAGTGATGGTATGGATACCGACATGCGGCGTTCAAAGTTGACATCTTGTAGGAAGGAGTTGAGCAACAAAAAGCTAAGTTGCAGAACTTTGAGTAATTTTTTTTACTTTGAGGTTATTTTTCTTGAACAATTTCGACTTTTGTATGGAAAACCTGCATGCGAAGGAACCTTGTCATGATCGGTTGCGCCCTTACTCTGTTTCGAGTCTGCTCAACAGCCTAGGTGGCTGCACTGAAAACGTCAAGGTATCTTGCCGGTAGCGACACCTCCAGCAGGCTGCTAAGGATCCATTTCTCAAAGCGCTCGCGGCAAGGGTGCGCGCGCCGGCAAGTTTTCCAATAAGCGTAGGGCGTGCACCATACAGAAAGAAATCCGACAAGAGAAATAGCGTGCATTCATCCAAAACATAGCAAGTTATATTACATTGATAGTTGCCGCGATTCTAACTTAAGATGAATTTGTCTTTGGCATGGAATGGTGGCGGCAAAGATGAAGCAAAGTGGCTAGTCCCTGCGCTGGCCTTCGACCCTCTTGACTTGGCTCACCTTGTCGACGATGGGCGTGACAAGCTCTTTGAGTGCCTCGAGGTCGACATTTTCCGGCAAGCTGTCGAGAACGTTGGTGAGGTTGATGCCAGGGTTCTTGTGCACCACTTTGACGAGCACCTTGAGGAGGACGGCCCGGTAGAGTTTGCGGGATTCGTTGGCCAGATGGGTTGCTCGTTCAGAATGGAGCCGCTTCAGGGCATCAACGACGCTCTCGAAGAACATGGTCAGCTTGGCGCTCGAGGACACTCTGTCGTCAGAAGAATAGTTGAAGTTCTGCAGGCCCATGGTGGACAGTTCTGCTGCAAGTCTTTCCGCGATGTCAACAAGGCGCTCGGTCCAGATCTTCACACCTTTCTCGAAGTCATTATAAGAGGCGGCGGCGCTCTTGAGCAGGTCCTTCTCGTTCCGGAGGTCCTTGATCAAAGCCTTCTCTCGAGCCTTGCCGTCCTCCAGGGACTTCTCCAGCGTGGTCAGCTTCAATTTCAGATCAGCGAAGGATTCATTGGCTGAGGTGAGCTTTTTGATCTTGTCGGACATGGAGGTTTGCATCTCCGCCAAGCTGTAGAGAGTCTTCTCTCTGTCATCTTTGAGCGTCGAGAGCTCCTTGCCATGGTCCTCGAGATCCGCCTTCAGCCTCTTTACTTTATCGCCTGGCTCGTTCTTGGCGGCCTCTGCAGCTTCGGCGGCATCGATGGCCTCCTTCAACTTGCCGGCGTGATCTATGGCCAGAGCTTCGAGCGTCTCCTTGTGTTTCTGCTCCAGCTCCTGGGTTCGCTGCGCGACAAGCCTTTCAATCTCCTCGTCCTTGCTGCGGAGCTTGGCGGCAAGCGCCTCCTCACGAGCGGCAAGGTCCTCTTCTTGAGCATCGAGCCCGACACGGCGTTCTGTCAAGCGAGCTTCTTCTGCAGCGGCCCGCTGCGCGGCCTCTTCCTGTGCCTTTTCGACGTCGGACTGCTTTAAGAGGAACTCGCTCCAACTTTGACTCAGTTGTTCCCGACCAGTCATCAGCTCCTGGAAAGCCTCAGCGTACCAGACCTGCGTTTGCTCGACACGCTTCTGGAATTCTGCCTCCGCTGCTTCAACAACTGCCGCCCTGGAATCCAACTTTTCCTTTCGGGTGCGGTGAAGCGCCTGGAGCTTCTGGAAGTTGCTGCTCATGGCCTGGAGGAGCTGTTCTTCCTTGGACCCGCTGCTGCTGGCGCATGGCTCGTCAACGATCTTGAGTCCAGCAACGGCAATGATGTCTTCATCAAGAATTTCCTCTTCGGTTGGCACCCCAGTGCTTGCCGTCCCTGGTATGCTGACGAACAGGTTGTCACCCACCTTAAGGTATCAACTTGACGGAGGGGCTTCGGATGTTGACGGTTGGTCTTCGACAACCGCCTCGCCGACAACTGGGGGCTCCGTGACCGGTGCAGCGCCAGGCGCTCCTGTGGCAGGAATGCCATCAGTATGGTCACTGGTCTCCTTGCCGGCCCTCTCGGCAGACCTCTTGGCGGTTTCCTCCTGTGCATCCTTGGCGGCTTCGTCAGCAGCGACTTTGTCGGCCTCGGCGGTAGCATCCTTGGCGGTCTCCTCGATGACGATATCAACATCCATTTGTTCCATCAAGGGAAGATCTGAAGACCGGGGAAGGAAACAAGATGCGACCAAGGTTGAAGTTCAAGAAGACAAAAATAAAGAAAGAATGACAAGTACTCAGAGGCAAGTGGTTTACCTGTGTCAAGCTGTTGAGAGGTGGTTTCTCCTTTCTCGGCAACATTAGTTGCCGATGTAGGACTGCCAGTGCCCATGCTTGCCGGCTCCTCTTCAACACGAACGGGCTCGCCAGTGGAAGCCCTTGCCGGAGATTCATCTCTAGGCGGCGTGGTTGATGGAGGCGGTGCGTCAGGGACGGCCTCCGATGGCTCTCCTTGTTGCCGTTCTTCTCCTGCAAGCCCGGTGATGTCAGTAGCAAAGATAAACACCTCAACGCTCGCCACCGGAAAATGAGTAGTGGACTCACACTGGGGGCTGGGTTGAGGGCTGCGTTGAGGACTGAGCTCCGGGCTGGCGACGATGAGCTCTGGTGCACCTACGGTGCTTGCCGGGGGCTCGTCACCCGTTGAAGTCTTTGCCCTCTTCGCCATCCTTTGCGCCAATGTTTCCGTATCCCTGCTGAGATAGGCCAAAGCAAGACAAGTGAATTAAGCAAATCAGGAACTCAGAAGTTAAAAGATCCGGCAGGACCCTTACTCTTCTGTTTTCGGGCTAAAAGCAGAGATGTTGAAGTCGACCTCCACTACAGTGTCCGTGTGAGGGGCGGAGAAGGAGTCCTGGGTCGCTTGGCTGCGGCGGAAGCGGCGGGTCGATGTGACCCTGTTGCTCCGGCTGTTGGTGCTGTCGTATGAGACGCCCCCGCCGCTCCAGTTGTTGCCACGGCCGTGCGTCTCGTACGTCGCTCGGGTTGCTGTTGAGCTTCTTGTTGCTGCGCAGCCTTGCCGGCTGCTTTCTTGCCGGGAACCTCATCACTCGAGGAAGGTTGATGTGCTGGAACACCAGAGGCGGCTTTCCGCAGCATGCGCTTCTTCTTCTCTGGAGCTGGGGGCTCCTCGTGCAGCTGCTCCTTGGTTGTGTCTTTGACAGAAGGGCTCCCGACAGCTGTGCCGCTCTGCTCCCCGGCAGTCTCACCCTGCCCGGCAAGATTTTACTCTGACATTACTTCTTCTTTGCTGGCTTCCTCTTCCACGAAGCCAGCGCTGCCGGCCTCCGCGGCAAGATTTGCCTCTTCCGCCCTGCTGGCGATATACGCCACTTCTTCGTCAGTGGTGGGGCGGATGAGGTTTATCTCTTCCCGGATGGCTCTCTCCGACAGATTGTCAAAGAACCCCTGTGCTTGCTCCGCGGATGGCTCGACCCAAGTTCCGTCAAGGCCGTGAGCATTACACGCCGGCATCATGGCGATGATTGAGGTCAGAGCAGAGTTGTTGCACAGAGGAATTATGCTCGCCGGCAACTTATATTTCCCGCCGGGCCTGAACAGTTTGTGGCAGAGAGCTGTGTGCTGTATGATTGTCAAGTTGTTGTTCACGCAGCCTCATGATATCTGCCGCATTCCGAAACTCCCAGGCTGGTCTCCCTTTGTTATGCAGAGGAGCGATGCGGCGGCGAAGGAAATCAGCGCCAACCATTTCTATTGTGAGCCCGACAGCCCTGAGACGGTGGATCTTGGTAATTGCGATTTTGAGCTTCTCGTCCTGAGGATCGAGAGCGCTCCAGTCATTGCCGCGGACCATTTTCGTTTGTCGGGGCAAACAGAAAGGCTGGGGATCTTTCTCCTTAATCCAGCACCATTCGCCCCGCCATTCTTCCCACTTCGTATGGTAGAGCCCCTCTGGATACATCTCTTTATTCCATGCCCTTGGAATCCAGGTGATAGAACCGGAAAGGGCGTCTCCTTTTTCGATGGGAGGAATGAAATAGTGGCGAAAGAGGGCTGTGTTGGGGATTATTCCGGCGAAATTTTCACAGAGATGGGCAAAGACTGACATGCATGTCACGGCATTCGGCGCGAAATCCAAGAGACGGAAGCCGTATGTGTACGTGATGTCGTTGAAGAAATCAGAAAACGGAGGGCAGAGCCCGCAATAAAAGTATGCGACAAAGAAAGGGAATTTATCTGGGCCACCCTCGGAGGAAGCTGGGTTTACGCGAGTTGCGGGATGAGCCTTCATCTCCCTCCCCCACATGCACAGATACCGATCCTTCAGGGCACTCGCGTCGAGCGTCGGGATGAAGACGACGTGCTCCTTCCGCAGCTTCACCAGCTCACTCTCCTCCGCCTGCGCACCCGAGCCGGCGGCTTTCACCTCTTTGCCCTTGCTCGCTTTGGGCGGCATGGCCACTGAGGAAGCAGGGGCCGAGGGCGATGCGAGAGTGGGGGCAGCGGATGGATGGGAGAGGCTCTGCTTTGAGTTCGAGGAAGAAGGCGACGACGGTTTCCAGATTGGAAAGGATGGGAGGTAAATGAACGGCGCCTCTGCGGATTCCTTTTTATGGGGAAGGCGCGGAACTGCCTCCTTTCTAATCAATGTGAATGCGCTTTCGCGAGCGCGCTGCTACAACGGTTGTTCCGCGCACATATCCCGCGTCGTGCATTCAATATGCGCCGTGGGGAAGCACGGTAAACGAGATAATTATGACAGCTAACTCCTGCCACGCGTGCCCGTGCACTGTTTGGGCCTAGCCCAACAACGCCTCGCACCCGTGTATGGCCTAAGCCCGGGGGCTCTTGTCGGTGTACTAAAGTTTGGGTCCTTTAGTACCCCATACTTGTGCACGGACGGTTGTAGCCATACCAGCGGCAAGGCTTGCCGGGGGACAGCTGGAAGCAAGTGCAAGACTATCAAGAAGGCATTCAAACCAGTGACCAGAAGATAGAAGCCCAAAGGTCGGATCCCCGGCAAGATACTTGCCGGGATGGCTAGCGAAGACCCGGCAAGACTTGCACCCAGCAAGATCACGCCACCCTGCCACCGCTCCAGCGCAGCGACCGGCCTGTCATTTGGGTTTTGTCCTCCTGGATGCGTGTCATGGCACTAATGATGGACGAGCTTAAGCGGTGCTGATGGGACGGCCCCTTTTTCCGTCCCCAAGAAAGTAAGGGACACCTAAACGGACATCTAAACGGAGCATTTAATGCGTTTGTCCTAAGACGTCAGAGATAAGCATGTAAACACTGTAGCAACTTTACACCTCTTGTATGTACTGTACGCCACTGTTGGTGACCCCTTGGACGTATAAAAGGAGGCCCAAGGTGTAGCTACAGGGGGAGGACACTCTAGCTCATTCTGCATGCGTAGCTGCTGCTCGAACATACTGTTCATCGCAAGCGCTCCTGAAGCTTGGGCTTAATCACCCATAATAAACTAAAGTAGGAGTAGGGTATTACGCTTCTCATCGGCCCAAATCTGAATAAAAATCCCCTTGCGTTGATCATTGGATCTGCTCTTTGTGCATACCTCTCTTCCTGCTGAACCGTAAAAGGGATCCACGCGATCCCATAGGTGTCGTACGCCGACAAGCGATGGGTGGTTCCTTAGTGGACACGTGTTGCACAGAGCAGCCGGCTTACGGGAGGAAAAATCATGCGGATGAAACAAAACGTTTTCCTTTGTAAAAACCCGTTTGCCAAAAAGTTTGCCCCCGTGGATACAATCCTTTTTTCGTCCAGGAACCTCAACGGCGAGAGGTGTCATGGCCATGAACGACGACGTGCGAGCAGCATCAACGAAAAAGGAAGGTGTATCCGTGGAGCCTTTTCCCATAAAAACGTCTTGTGTCTCTCACGTACGTGTGCGTGAGTGTTTCGAGCATCCTGCAACCGGCGGATCGAATCGATCCAGCTGCTTCCGGCCGTCCGGCGAGATCGATCAGCCAGCTCATGCACCTGTACTTGTGTTCCATGTTCTATCCACGGAAAGTCATGGTAGAATGAGATGACGGAAGAATAGAAACAGTCTGAGTCATTATCCAAACAAGGAACTGAACAAACACACTTTCCAAGCCAAACGTAATCTTCTACGTACTCCATATAAACTGATTATGAACATTTTTTTAGTAAAACTGGTTTTGCTAAAAACCTGTTAAAAACTCGTTTTCTATAAACCTAACACTAATGTTTGCTATCCACCAAACAGGTACGTAATCATTTTTCGTCACACACGAGCGGGCACACGCAGGCCCCGTTACAGCTGAGGATCCGGTCTTTCCTCTAGACTAGGATCTGGTGGTCAGAGCTACAACTGAATACGTATAATACGTACAGGTATTCAACACGAACGGGGCCTAATACATGCATAAACTGTACCAGCCATACACCCTAGCTAGGTCGTTTGGCGCGCACAAGACCAGCCGTCGGCGGCTGCAATGGCAAGAAAGCGGCGGCGGCAACGACGCCGAGTTGGTCGACGGGCAGATGCAAGGTCATATAGCAAGCAAAACGGAACGTACGCCGGTTGCCGCCTCAAACGCGTAACAACTACTCCTCTGCAGATTGATCTTCTGCAGCGCAATAATGTAAACTTTCCTCGAATCGATCGCCAATCGCCATAGATTAGACCGACCTCGCGCGCTCATGATCGAAATCGCGGTAATGTATAGCAACACAAACGAACAGATAATGGATATACGATACAATGGAACGACATGGTTACCTTTAGTTCCCGCCGGCGGTGCGCGAGCGCCCTCCCCTGGCTGCGCTGCTTGCCGCCGCGCGCCTTGTGTGCGCCCGGAGGGAGGAAAGAGATGACTGCGCGAGGCCTTCCTTCGTTTGTTTCGATGGCATGCAGCCGTCTTAGACCATCTACGACCGTATATCATAAATATCGGACGCGTCCAGTCGCGTTTACGGAGAGGGCCTGGTTACCCCTCATTTTGTGTCTGATGCAACCACATACCTCAAATTCATACTACACACACTAGCTGTTGTCTGCGGCAACGGACGCTGGTGCGCTGCAGCCAATGGCGAACCTATGTTGGCCAGGGGGGCCGCTGCCCCCAGCCTTGGACCAATTTCTGAATTAATTTTTTTAAGACTTAGATTAGAATTTTTTTAACATTTGCGCCCCCCTCCCCCCCAAACACTGATGATTTGCGTTTCGCCCCTCCAGTGATTTTCGGCTAGCTCCGCCACTGGCTGCAGCCATTGCTAGGCAGAGAAATTAGGATGATGACCAACCTATATGCGGACGGCGCGATCATCTTCGTCAGCCCTGAGGAAATGGAGACCCTCATGGGTATTCTGCACCAGTTCGAACAGGCAACCAGACTGAAGCTAAACGAGGAAAAATGCTCTGTGGCACCGATTCGATATGAAGAAGTGGACTTGCAGGAGGTGCTAGCTAGTTTTGGAGGGAAAACTGTAACACCCCATGTCATTGGCCACAGTGATCACCTTTTGATAATGACAAGTCAGCATGATTAACAGTGCCTAATCATCATTTGCATCATATTGCATTTCAGCTCCTAGTTCAAACTTCAAATAAATATAAAAGTGGAAAATAAAAGTTATTCAAAATCAGAAACTAAAATGTTCATTAGATGACAAATATTCTAGAGACAATTCTAAAATTGTAACCAACATTTAATAAACAAATTAGGTAACTCAAACATCCTCTAACATTGGCTGAAAACAATATTTAATAGCCTTTTATTTAATCTAAATCAATTATGAAATGATGTTTTGCCCAAACTAATTTTTGGTGTTAGGGTATAATGCACTGTGATTTATGAACTAGGTCACACTTTTTACAAAATTCATTTGGTGTCTAACTAATTACAAAACAGAGTGTAAGAATAAAGAAATAAGAAAAAGAAATATAGCAAAAGTAAAAAAAGAAAACAACCCCCCCGCCCCAACTGGGCCACGGCCCAGCCAGGCCGGCCCATTCCCCTGGCCTATATGGCCTCGCACCGGTCGGTCAAAACCCTAAACCCACACCCCTCTCCCCATTCCCCCACCCCCCAGATCGGGGCAACGGCGCCCCGACCCCGACGCCCGCCGCTCGACGCCGCCGCCTCGCCGTCCGGCACCGCCTTCCCCTCTCCGTCGTCGACCTCGTCCCCGTCATCCTCTCCGCGCCCCGCTGCCATTGCCCTGCACCGCCTGTGAGCTCGCCCGCCTCTGTCTCCCTCTCGGTCACCGCCGCCTTCGCTCGCGCTCGCCGCGGCCTCCCCCTTCCCCGCACCCTCTGCTGCCGCTCGAGCCGCCCCGCGGGCTCACACGCTCGCCGCGCGCTCCTGCACCCGCGCGCTGCTCCAGCTCGAGCGCACCCGCTGACGCGCCTGCTGCCGCGCCCGCCTGCGCCCGCCTCGCGCCCACCACATCGCCCCGTTATCGCCGCGCCACGCTTCGGCCTCGCACGCGCTTACCCCGGCCCGCCCGCGCGCTCGTCTGCCCGCGCACGCGCCTCGTCCGCGCCAGGGCCGACCCCTGCTGCTCCCTCGCCCGCATCGCCACCGCTACGGCCTCGCCGCCCCTGTCCCGCACGCGTCGTCCGCACGCCCGCTGCAGCCGCTCGTCGCCGCTGCTCCACGCCGGCGCCTCGCCGTGGCCCCTCGCGGCCGGCGCTCGGCCTGCCTCGCGCCCAGCGCCCGGGCTCGGCCATGGCCGCGCCCGCGCGCCCGCGCGCCCGTGCGCCCGCTTGTGGCCGATGGGCCACTGGCGAATGGGCCCGACGCCCCTGTGTCAATGACAGACGGGGCCCACTGCCCAGAACATTTTAAAATAAAAGATAAAAATTAATTAATTAATTAATTAATTAAGTTAGTTAATTAACTCTAATTAAGCTAAACTAATTAATTAGTTAGTTTAATTAAACAGTAATTAGATTAGCTAAACCCTAATTAGACTAAACAGACACTGACAGGTGGGACCCACACGTCAGTTTGACCCAGTCAACGCCCTGTTGACTGCTGATGTCATGCTGACGTCAGCATACACTGTTCTGGATAATGTTGGATTAAATAAGTAATTAAATTCAGAAAATCAATTAAAACTTTAGAAAATCATATAAAATAATCCGTAACTCCGATAAAAATAATTTATGTATGAAAGTTGCTCAGAATTTCGATACGAACCCGAATACGTCCTCCGTATTCCTGTCAGATGCCCGTAGCTAGATAAACGTTGAACTTTTAGACCGATTTCAATAAGTGAATAGTGCTTAACTTTAATTAATTAAATCCAAATAAATTCCTAAATTAACTAACTCATTTAGTTAGGCAGTAGAACACCTCTGCATAGCATTTAGACATGTCATGCATATTGTTTGCATTTTGCCGTGAATTTATTGTTTCTTTCTCGCTCATTCTCTCTCGATAGACGCCGAGACCGACGCCGACGCAGCAAAGTACGACTACGCTCCAGACGAGCAGCCCGTTGACGACCCCTCCTTCTTGCCAGAGCAACCAGGCAAGGCCCCCCTTTGAGCATACAGATATCGCCCATTCCATTTCTCCTGCTTGCAATAGATTTTGCTACTGTTAATGTTTGCTCCTATTCTGATGCATAGCCTACTTTTGTAACCTGTTTATTGTTACCTTATCTGCCTATGTTAAACTGCTTAGTATAGGTTGGTAGTGAACCATCAGTGATCCCACCACCTTACCCTTGTTGCCCCTGCTTGATCATCGACGACTCAATCAATGTGATCGTCGACCAGAGACTGACACATCACTTCACCCCCTTAGTTGTACGACTCTGCATAGCTACTATCGAGTGCCGAGGGTGATACCTCGTAACGCACTCCTGATGAATACTCTGCAGTGTAGCTGTTCGGTCGTGGTCATCGAGGGTGATTCCTCCTTCTCCACTTCCGATACGACTTTGTCGTGCAACCCCTCAGTGTGAACCTCGAGGGTGATGCCTCATACGTTCACCCTGATGATTTCATCGAGTGGAATTCGCCGAGGGTGATTGCTCGGGTTTCCCTTTGATGATATGACCACACGGTTACTTTGACCTTTGTTACAGGCGGGTCGACCCTGATGGGTACCCGCAGGGGATCTATGTTGTCGGGTGTGCCGGAAGGGCACTCGAGTGTGATATTGTGGCGGAGCTTCAGAAACTCTGATTGTCTCCGCGTGTTACTAAATCAGCCTATCGGATTTGGGTGTTTGATCTGAGTGGGTCGACGTGCCCTATACGCACTACGTCGTACGTTTCTCCCGAAAGCTCTTCAGACGTCACGGTTCACCGTGCAGGCTGATTGTTGGGATTGGGCTGGATACTTCACTGACGAGTTCAGTGTCGCGCCTGCACCCCGGCCAGTCTCGCAACGTGCAGGGTGCCTAGGGCGATGGCCCAAGACCTCTGGGTGCATAGGTTAGTCCGGCGTGCTGACCTCTCTGCTGAGCCTAGGTAGGGCGCTGCTTCGTGTTGATCTTCCGAGGCCGGGCATTACCCAGCAAGTGTGTCCGGCCAGAGTTGATCGAGCGTGTTGGGTAACAGTAGTGCACCCCTGCAGGGATGAATGATCTATCGATAGCCGGTCCTACGGTAAAGGACGCTCAGTTTGTGTATCCCGATCTACTACTTGAACTGGATACTTGTTACTTAATTGAAGCTTCGGGATCGCTTTCTCGCAGGGAGTCGAGGAAGGATCTCTAGGCTTTGCTTCAACCTGTTTGCTTAATAAAATGCTATTCTACTCTCTCCTATTGCTGCAAGATGGTGGCTCGTGAAGATGTTTGAAGATGCTAGTCTTCGATAGGACTAGGCCTTCTCTCTATTCTGGCATTTCTGCAGCTCAGTCCACATATACAGCCTTTCCTCTTTGATAATGTTGCATATGTAGTGTAGATCCTTGCTTGCTGAGTACTTCGGATGAGTACTCACGGTTGCTTTGTTACTTCTTTTTCCCCATATTCCCCTACTTGATTATACATCAGATGATGGAGCCCCGGAGCCATATGCCACCTCAGGAGCTTACTACCAGGAGGGTCCAGACGACACTTACTACTGGATCGAGCTAGCCGACCAGGAGTAGGATCGGAGGCTCCCAGGCAGGAGGCCTACGCCTTTCGATCTAGAGTCGTTGTTTGTGCTAGCCTTCTTAAGGCAAAACTTGTCTAACTATGTCTGTACTCAGATATTATTTGTATGACTGACTTATGTATTCGGATCTTCGTGATCCCTGGTCTGTAATATTGTGGATCTCCGCTTATTTGTGTTAGAGTTGTGTTGTGATATCTTCCCATGAGTCCCTGTGCTTGATCGTGCATGTTTGCGTGTATGATTAGTGCACGATTGAGTCGGGGGCGTCACAAAAACCCTCGGGTTCCCAATGACCTACTTGGGCCTCCCAATCACAACGTCGCGGCTGCGCCTGGTGCAGCTGCAGTTTGTGCTCGATCACATCAAAGCACACTTGGTCGACTGGAAGGGCAGGTTGATGACCATGGCAGGGCGTAGGGTTTTGGTCCGATGTGTGCTCTCTGCACTCCCCACCTTTGCAATGACTGTCCTACGCACACCGAAGAAATTCTTGAAGGAAATTGACAAGGCACGCCGCCGCTTTCTGTGGGTACACGACGAAGAGCTCTCCAGCGATCAATGCAAAGTAAACTGGAATTCAGTCTGCTCTCCGATTGAAAGGGGGGGGGGGCTCAGCATCCCTGATATGTTCAAATTTGGGCGGCGCTCCGGCTGCGATGGTTGTGGTTGGCCTGGCAAGTACATAAGCATCCATGGCCGTCGTTCCTTTTACCCTGCGACGACGCCAATCACACGTTGTTTCCTTCAGCCACATCCGTCAACATCGACAATGGGCAGACGACAGTTTTCTGGAGGAGTCCATGGCTCAGCAACCCCCTGCACTCAATTTTCTAGCCCTGTTCAAGCACTCTAGGCGCAAAAATAGAACCGTCACGGTTGCCATGAACAACGATCAATGGATCAAGGACCTTAGTCACGGCAGCATGACCACGATCATCACGGATTACGTACGCTTTTGGCGTCTCATTGACGATGCTGGGGTTGTTCTAGGATGCGTTTGGTTAGAGGGACATACTAGGGTGGCTATGGGCATTCATATCCAGCTGGATAAGGATAGCCATAGTTTCTGTTTGGTTGATGGATTAGGTTAGCCTATGTTTTGTTTGGTTTGAAGGTTGAATCTTGGTTGGGGATAGGCTTTGACCTGAGCTGCTGCAGCACAAAAAATCAACAAAAAATGATTAGCAGGTTGGATAGAAAATCAATGGAGAAAGCACACATCAGTACAATGGCCGCCGCAGTACACACAGCAAGTTTGGCCGCACAGCTAGCAAAGCCGGCGCAGCGTGCACATCAAGCAGGCCAAGCAGCTAGCACGGCCGGCGTAGCGCGCACAACACCTGCTTACGGGGCGCACAACATGGGCACCTGTCGGACAGATGCAGGGCCGTCGCAGCACACGCAGCACCCGCGCACGGGGCGCACAGCCGGCGCACCAGACGGAGAGAAGCAGGGCCAGCGTCGCCATCCGCAGGGCTCCGGTGGCCGCGCGCGGCACTCACCTGTGTTGCCCGCCGCCGCCATGGCCTCTGCTGGCAGAGGAGGAGAGAAGGCAAAGGAAGGAGAGAGTCATGCCGCTGCGCACTCACCGTCGTCCCCGGGCTTCGATCTGCCAGCGCCGCTGCGCGCTCACCGTCGTCGTGGGGCTTCGATCTGCCGCCGCCGCTGCAACGGAGAGAAGAGAGATGGAAAGGGGAAAAGAGACAGATAGAGCGGCGAAAAACGTTTCGCGGCGGGATGCCCACATCCGCGAGATTTTCGCGGACACGCATGGACGAATATTCCAAGCATCTGGCCATCCCTATCCCAACTCGCCCGTGAACCAAACGACTGTCATCCATGTAAAAAACGGCTATCCCTGTCCCATAGAGGAATAGCCCAACATCCAAATGCATAGATGAGCAAGTTTCTAACAAAATCACTTGGATAAAGGACAACAACGACAGTTACTCCACCAGCTCGGCCTACAAGCTTTAGTTCGTAGACACACCTACAATTGAGTTTAAGGGCATGACTAGGCACGTTTGGGCTCCAGGAAAAGTCAAGATCTTCAGCTGGCTTCTGTGCACCTGAACCATCTCTGGTGCAATGATCGACTGCAGAGAAGGGGTTGGCCAAATGCTTATTTATGTCCACTTTGCATGAGAAACTTGGAAACCTCAGTACAGCTAATGTGTCAATGCCCATTCTCCAAGGAAATTTAGCGTCAGGGTGCTGATTGGGCGTGCTGCAGCTTTCTGTGGGTGGTGCAGTAGGGTTTTGGCAATTCCACAATGGCAATTCAGGCCATCGCCAGGTTGGCAAGTGATACGTCTCCAACGTATCTATAATTTTTTATTGTTCCATGCTATTATAGTGTCAATCTTGGATGTTTTATATGCAATTATATGCAATTTAATATCATTTTTGGGGACTAACCTATTAACCTAGTGCCCAGTGTCAGTTGCTGTTTTTTGCTTGTTTTTGTCTTTAAAAAAAATCAATATCAAACGGAGTTCAAACGGAGAAAAATCTTTGGATTAATTTTTTCTGGACTAGAACGGACCCACGAAGGTTCGGGAGAAGATCAGAAGAGCCACGAGGGAGCGACAAGCTTGCTAGGCGTGCCCGGGGGGTGCCCCCAGGCTTGTGGGCCCCTCGTGGCATCTCTTGACCTAATTCCGCCTCTATAAATTTCCAAATATTCTCAATATACCAGAGAGCCACCCGAAATACTTTTTCCGCCGCCACAAACTTCTGTTCCTCCGTGATCCCATCTGGAGGCCTTTTCCGGTACTCTGCCAGATGGGGAATCGATCACGGAGGGCTTCTACATCATCCTTGCCGCCTTCCGATGATGCGTGGGTAGTTCACCACAGACCTACGGGTCCATAGCTAGTAGCTAGATGTCTTCTTCTCTCTCTTTGATCTTCAATACAATGTTCTCCTCGATGTTCTTGGTGTTCTATTCGATGTAATCTTCTTTTACGGTGAGTTTATTGGGATTCGATGAATTATGGGTTTATGATCTGAATATTTATGAATCTTAATTGAGTCTTCTCTGAACTCTTTTATGCATGATTGTTATAGCTTTGTATTTCTCTCCGATCTATCGGTTTGGTTTGGCCAACTAGATTGATTTATCTTGCAATGGGAGAGGTGCTTTGTGATGGGTTCAATCTTGCGGCGCTCTATATCTGTCGGGGGGATGAACCCCGGGCAGGCAACGGAACCCGGATCCTTTTCAAAAACATCAGGGCTAGCTCCGCCCCTCAATCCGGCTTGCCCCTGGCCGGGTCCCTCAACCCGGCCAGGACCCGCAACCCGGCCAAGTCCCGCAACCTGGCCAGGCCCGCTGGCGCATGCCGGCCGACCCCGCCAAAGCCAAGACTTCCCCAACAAGCAAGCGCCACCACGGCGCACACCTCAACCCAGCCACGGGTCAGCTCCCGTCCCATCCGGGGCGTACGATGGATCAAGTCCCCGTAAGGAGACGAGCATGGCTACAGTGCCCACCAACCCCGCTGACCGACATGAACGTGGCAACAGTGGCCCACCTGCTTCGCTGGACAGGGCTGACATGGCTACAGTGCATCTCTCGTCTCGCTGACACAAGCCGATGGCGACCAGGCGACACGTCACTTTAGCCGAGCCGGCTCAACCACTCCGTTATGCACGACAAGATGGAGAACAGTGCCCCCTGGCGCACGGGCCCCCGCCCGGAGAACCCGGTGTATCCTGGCACCCAGCGGGCCCCAGCACCGGCTTCCCAGACGCTGACATCACAGCCCCGCGCCCACATAACTTTACCATTGTAACCCTGGGGGGTTAACCTATAAAACCCCCCAGGAGCCCTCCATGTACACGGGCAAACACTTGAGACACACGATCGACCATCAGTAGGATTCACACATACGAAAGGAGAAGGAGCAGCCTGAGCCCTGGCCAACTTTCCTTCCCCCTCCAAACAGCTCTAGGAGCAAGCTTGTAACACTCACATATAAGCCACGCTCGGCAGGACTAGGGGTGTTATCTCTCAGGAGAGCCCTGAACCTGGGTATGTCTTGCGTCCCTCGCTCGCTCATACCGACCTCTCCTTTGGAGCCCACCGGTGCCCTCGAGCCTGTCCCAGCGGGGTGCTCGACGTCTTCGACTCACCCGTCCCCCTCGGCGACGACATCTCCGCCGGGGCGGCGGATTTTTGCATCCGGGCGGAGGTATTCGCCACCGGCTCCGGCTCCTGTTCGTCTAGCAAGAAGGCCGCCGCTGCCAGGGCCGCAGCGGAGCGCGCCAGCGTGGGCGACCCGCTGCGCGCCATGATGCAGAACCTCAGCATCCCCATCACCATCGACATCGATGCAACCAACGCCGCGGAGGCCCGGGCCCAGCTCGAGGAGGAGTGCAAGCGCCTGTTGGACAGGGCCGAGACGCTCGCTGCCACGCAGCGTCAGCTGGAGTCCGCCCAGCGGGAGCACGACGCCACATACGGCTTCACTCCAACCGCTGCCGAGCCCAGCCAGGTTGCTGAGGTGCGGGCTCGTGGCGCTGCCATCGGCCGCGCGCTAGGCGCAGCCCCGCCCGTCTACGACACCCCGGTCAAGAACATGCGCGCCGCGAAGGCGGCCGCTGTTGGCCTGGAGCAGCTGCAGGAGCGCCTGCGGCGCCTAAACGAGCTTCTCGGCGCCGCGAACGTGCAGCAAAACCGCCTCGACCATCCCATTGCGTCCGACTCACGCCACACCGGGGATCCCGAACGGCAGAACACGGCATCTTCCCCGCGCCCAAACAAAGCTCAGTCCCACCATACGCGAGCCCGGCGTGCCCGCGCGACTGGAGACGGCTTGGGCAACGAGCCGGCTGCCGGGGACCAGCATCAGTAAGACCCTCCTCCGCCGCCCGGCCAGCGTGGCAACCCAGACTCAGCCAACCCGGCGCCTCGCGGTCCCGTCGCAAGCCGGCTGGGCCCGCGCGCCATCGACGACACCGACGCTCGCCATCGCCTCGACCAGCTTGCCCTCTCCTTTGAGCTGGAGGAAGACAGCGTCGTCGGCCCGGCTTGTTTCGGCCCACGCATCCGGGATGAGCCCTTCCATAAAGGGTTCACGCTGCCCTGCGACACCCCCAAGTACAACGACACCGTCAAGCCGGAGGACTGGCTCATCGACTACACCACCGCCATCGGCATCGCGGGCGGCAACCGCCGCCTTGCCGTGCGCTACGCCCCGCTCATGCTCCTGGGTTCGACCCGGACATGGCTCAATAGTCTGCCGGCCGGCAGCATCAATGCATGGGTCGACTTCGAGCAGGCCTTCGTGCGCAACTTCACCGGCACCTACAAGCGTCCCGGCCGTCCCAGCCAGCTCGCCATGTGCGTGCAGGGGCCAGCTGAAACCGGCCGCAAGTACCTCGCCCGCTGGACCGAGCTCCGGAACAGCTGCGAGGGTGTCCATGAGGTCCAGGCCATTCAGTACTTCATGAGCGGCTGCCGGGATGGCACCCTCCTCAAGCACAAGCTCCTGCGCTCCGAGCCAACCACCGTGGCCGCGCTCATGGTCATCGCAGACAAGTACGCCAACGCCGACTCCACCATGAAGATCTAGGTGGTGCTGGATGAAGCCGGCAAGGCAACGCCGACACCACCCCCAAGCCGGCTGGCGAGAGCAGCCGCCAGCAGAACAACCAGCAGAACAATAAGCGCAAGGCCGATCAGCAGGTCCCACGCTACGACACCCACCTCGTCGCGGCCGCCGAGCAGGCGCCCGCGGCCGAGCCGGCCGGCAAGCGCCGACAAGACGGCGTGGTAGCCCGCCATGAGCTTCGAGGAGATGCTTGACGCTCCCTGCAAGCACCATAGTGGCGCAAGGCCGTCCACGCACACGCTCCAGCAGTGCGCCATCACCAAGCGCATCATGAGGGGAGACATCCCGCCACCTCTAGCTCCGGCTCCGGGCGCGGGGCAGCCGGCTCCGCCTCCTCCGCCCCTGCCCCCGGCAAACGGCACGATGCGTGATGATGTCTTCCCCAACCAGAACGCAAGCTACGTCGTCTTCACCAGCCTCGGTGACGACAAGTGTAGCGAGCGCCTGCTCCGGCAGGAGGTGAACACCGTCGTCCCGGCCGTGCCGGAGTACATGCACTGGTCGGAGCGCCCGGTCAGCTGGACCCGGGAGGACCACCCGGCCGTCATGCCTAACCCGGGTGGCTATGCCCTCATCTTCGACACCACCATAGTCGCTGCCAGGCGCACCTGCAAGTTCTCGCGGGTCCTCATTGATGGCGGCAGCAGCATCAACATCCTCTACCGCGACACCATGACCAAGCTCGGCCTTGAGGCCAAGGACCTGGAGCCATCCCGGGTGGTGTTCCACGGCATCGTGTCGGGTCTCGCCTGCTCCCCCATCGGCTGGATTCGGCTCGATGTCCTCTTCGACACAAGCGATCATTTTCGGCGCGAGCCGATCTGGTTCAAGGTGGCGGACCTGTCCAGCGCGTATCACGCGTTGCTGGGCCGGCCTGCGCTCGCCAAATTCATGGCGGTCCCCCACTACTCCTACCTGAAGATGAAGATGCCGGGCCCCAAGGACCTCATCACCATCGTCAGCGATTACCGGAAGTCCCTAGAATGCGCTCAAGCCGGCGCCAGATTGGCCGAGTCGCTGGTCATAGCCGAGGAGCGCCGCCAGCTCGACCGGATCATTGCGCTAGCCAACGAGACGCCGGCCATGCCGGCTTCAGCCAAGGAGTCGGCCGACGAGGCCTCGTTCCAACCATCAGAGGAGACCAAGAGGGTCAAGCTGAACCCGGAAGACCCCAGCTGTAGCAAGTACGTCATCATAGGAACCCACCTCGACAACAAATAGGAAGGCGAGCTCATCGACTTCCTCCGTGAGAATCGGGATATCTTTGCATGGACCCCAAAGGACATGCCGGGAATTTCGAGGGAGTACATCGAGCACAAACTACACGTCCGCAAGGATGCCAAGCCTGTCCGTCAACCCTTACATCGCTTCTCCGAAGAGAAGAGAAGAACCATCGGTGAAGAGGTCGCCAAGCTACTCGCGGCCGGCTTCATCATGGAAGTATTTCACCCCGAGTGGCTGGCCAACCCAGTCCTCGTCCTGAAGAGGAACAACACCTGGCGCATGTGCATAGACTACATGAGCCTGAACAAGGCCTGCCCCAAGGATCCTTTCGCTCTCCCGTGGATAGATCAAGTCATCGACTCCACCGCCGGCTACGAGCTCCTGTCCTTCCTGGATGCTTGCTCCGGCTATCATCAGATCAAGCTGGACCCGGTCGACGCCCTGAAGACGTCCTTCATCACGCCCTTCGGGGTGTATTGCTACATCACCATGTCGTTCGGCTTGAAGAACGCCGGCGCCACCTTCCAGCGCTGCATGCAGAAATGCCTGCTGGCGCAACTCGGCTGCAACATCCACGTCTATGTGGATGACGTCGTGGTGAAGACCAAGCAGCACCTCATGCTCCTTGACGACCTGAAGGAGACCTTTGCTAATCTGCGCGAGTACCAGATCAAGCTCAACCCAGAGAAGTGCGTCTTCGGCGTGCCAGCCGGAAAGCTGCTCGGTTTCCTCGTCTCGGAGCGCGACATTGAGGCGAACCCGGAGAAGATCAAGGCCATCGAGCGCATGCGCAAGCCAACCCGGCTGCAAGATGTCCAGAAGTTCACCGGCTACTTGGCCTCGGTCAGCCGGTTTCTCAGCCGGCTGGGCGAGAGGGCCTTGCCCCTATATCAGCTGATGAAGAAGACATCGCCGCTCGAGTGGAACGACCAGGCGGACGAGGCATTTCGGGATCTCAA
Source organism: Thinopyrum elongatum (assembly GCA_011799875.1). Lineage (NCBI taxonomy): Eukaryota > Viridiplantae > Streptophyta > Magnoliopsida > Poales > Poaceae > Thinopyrum > Thinopyrum elongatum. The sequence continues at coordinate 199,166,739 of CM022302.1, forward strand.
GCGCATGCTCTCCACCACACCCGTCCTGGCCGCGCTGGCTGACAAGGAGCCACTATTGCTATACATTGCCGCCACCTCGTGGTCGGTCAGCACGGTGCTTATGGTCGAGCGACCAGAGAAGGGCAAGATCCAGTCTGTCCAGCGCCCGGTCTACTACCTGAGCGAGGTGCTCTCCGCCTCCAAGCAGAACTACCCGCACTACCAGAAGATGTGCTATGGCGTGTATGTGGCACCCCGGCTCAGAGAAGACCGGAACGCCTCGTATTCTAGCCCAGGGACAAGTCCTCTGGAATACGGCACTGTTGGCATAGAACAAATTAGCTCTTTATTACAATGGATATGGTTACAAAGGGTACAAGGATTACATCGGCACGGCGACACTACGCCTGCCCGGGGTAGCTCTATGCTAACAGCGGAGTAACTCTCTCGGCAGTGGAACAGCGACGGCGGTGATGGACTCCACTCTGCAGGGACTCTGGCTAGAACGCGTATCCTAGGTCGCAAACTCAGGATCCTCGACAAGCAAGCAATCATGGCATGACCTGCAAACTGGCATGACACGCCAGGTGAGTACTTTGAATGTACTCGCAAGCTCACAGCAAACATCAGCATTAAGGCAAGACAACATCATAGCAGTCAAGATTAACAAGCATGGCTATCTAGTAAGGTAGCTACTGAAGTAAATGCAGTAAGATAGAGCATATTTTATCCATACTCCGAATAATATCAGGATCCAATCCGAATCTGTTCCAAATCCAATCCAAATCATGTAGTCATCCGATCACTCATCTCATAGCCATCCCATGGCTAACATATCATATTCCTGGTACCATCTGCACCACAATTCTGACAAACTTACTCTCTTCCGGGTTGTCTCACAACCCTCAGAATACTCACGATCCATCGAGTACTTCTGGTCTTACGACGAGTTCTTCCATCCTTATGACTACTATGGTTGACCACCTAAAGAGGTCTGGACGGACTGTCCAATACCGTGGACACGGCTATTCGAATAGATTTTACACTCTGCAAAGGTTGCGCACTTTACCCACACCATGGAGCACCTGACCTTGTGATCCCATTCGGGTGGACCAGCGTTGCTCCAACGAAACTCACCTAACCCGTGACTCTCCCATCGTACCACCGACAATCATCCTCCCCCAGAGTCCTGCCCTGGGTGGCCCCTGTGTCACCTCGTGACACCTGCCACCGTCGTGGCTAACAAACTGTCCCAAACAGGGACCTGGTACCATATAACTCAACTGGGCTTACAAGGTTATCGCCGCCTACCGGGCCAGGGTAGCGCGCACGCATAACCTTCCCTGTCGGGCGGTACCGGTGAAAGAGCACGCGATCAGATCAAGTCAAGGCCGTCCCATACCGGCAAATGTGGCTGCACGGATAAGTCCGGACAGGTGACTCTGGATCAACCATGAAGTATCTAAACTCCGAACAATCTCTGTCATGGCTGACACTTCGATATCATAGCAATTCCAGTCAAAACGATAACTGGCTAGAGATCCGATAACCAGTATACTTACGCCACTGCCACTAAGTCATCTCCACGAACTGCCGGATGAAATCCAGAATAATCATAGACGGTAATCTCAACATCATGGCATCAACGAGTGGGTAAACTACTAGTCACTAACAGTCCGGTACTCAACATGGTAGTCACCTATCCAAGAATTAACTAAAGCATTGTATGATCCAAACCATTACACAAATAACTCATACTTGCTGTTAAAGTGAAGAGTTAAACTATGACATTGCAATGCAATTATGCAGATGAGAGTTGTAGCTTGCCTGGGAATGAAGGAATCATCGGGAAGGAGTGCGGAGAGTCCGCGGAAACGATCGCCGGAAACAGTTCTCTCTCGAAGGGGGCTGTTTACGGCAAGGGTAAAATGGTCATTTTCATAGTGTCAAAACATTATGAAAATGATACCAACATGACGGGCTCGAAGAGATGAAGACGTGGGCTTTGGATTCACCTCGATCGGAGTTACGAGCAAAAAGTTACAAGGGTTTGAAGTCTAGGGACCAATCTGTAAAAAGATTTCTCACAAACAGGCCCCTGGAGGAGAAAACAGAAAGCGCCTTTTATAAGGTTACGCTTTCAAAACTGAGAAACGTATTTTGGTCTGAAGAATACGGAAAGTGCGCTTCCATTAGTGGAAGACGTATTCCAGAGGAATACGCTTCCACTTATGCTTATGTGGCAGCGCCCTAGACACTTACAGGTGCGGTCCAGGGGGGGCGACTCGGTTGTCTTCTTCCTCTCGTTCCTCCGACAGAGCAGAGGAGGAACAGTGGCAGGGCGCTGCCAGCGTCGGCCCCGGCAGCTCCGGCCGTCCCCGACCGAGGCGAGGGCACCGGCGGCCTCGGGCAAAGGCGCCGCACCCGTTCAGGGGAGAGGCACGGCTGGAGAGGGGTTGGGACAACGGCGGCTCTCGGCAACAAAGAGCAAGGAAGGGCGGCGGCTGGACGAGGGGGTGACGGTCTTGGGCACTCCGGCGACGAGCGATGAGGCGGGCCGGCTCGCCGGAGTGTGGGGAAGGTGATGGTGGTGGTGGGAAGGGAAGAGAAGCTCGCCGTTGCCGGAATTTTGCCAAAATCGAGCGGCGGACATGGTGGCAGAGGGAGGCGAGGAGAGCTCCTGGAGCTTTGGGGAGTGGACGGGGGCAACCAGAGGAGGGTGGTGGAGCTGGTGGTGCGGTCGAGAGGGACTCGGGGGCCTATATATAGCCGCGGCGAAGCGAGTGGATAGGGACGGCCGCGGTGACGACCTTATCGGCGTACTGGCGCATGCGGGTGGCATGGCAGGCGGTTTGCGGCGTCGAGGAGCTTCGCGGAGGGGTGGAGAGGCCTCGTGGGCGCTCGAGAGAGCTCAAGGGGGAAGCAGACAGAGGGGAAAACGACGACAGCTCACGGGCAGAACGGCGGCAAAGCTCGTCGCGGCACGGTGAGGAAGAATCCGGAGGGGAAGAGGATTCCAGAGCAAAGGCGACGATGAGGGGAAGCTCCTGGACATGGAGAGGTGGCGAGGGAGAGAGGGAATGGACGAAACCGAGCGGTTTCATTGCCAGAGCGCGCTGACTGGCATGTCAAACACGTGGTCACCACGTGCACTAGCTCATGTGGTGCACTCTGGTGTGCAAAAGGTTGTCAAACATGTGAACCCTACATGACAGAGACCCCCTATGTGCTTGTTTTGCTCAAATCCCCACTATGATGATGGGAGGAATCATCTGAAGTTTGCTGCAGCAAACTTGGGCATGAAGTTGTGGTCAGAATGAGGGGGATAAGAGCTAACCAGGATGTCACAGGGGTTTAAGGTAGGAAGGACTATGATCCTGTGGAGTTTGGAGAGAAATGGACCAAGATTTAATATAGTTGCTTTGCAACTGACCAATCTGGTCCAGAAACTCAATCTTGAAGTGCCACTCACATGGAGTAGCCAATTGGGCTGAAATTGGGCATAGGATGATGGTTTGGTCATATGAGAGTGCCATAAAAATTTCATGCCATTTGGACAAGCCAAAATGGTACTTCCTTCACAAGGAACCTCTCTGACCAGAATCTTAGGAAAATTCTAGGGAATTATTGGGAAGATGAAATGAGCCCAAATTTTGTGGAAATAGGTTATATGGGTAGGAGAATGCTCTGGTAAATTTTCAATTATTATGGAGCAGTATAAAATATAGTTGCTTCACAATGTGAAAATCTAACCAGAAGCCAAGATTTGAGGCTGTGCTCACATAGATGATTGGATAGGGTTGAAACTTGGTGGAGAGTCATGATTTGAGCATGAAGATGCTTGCAAAATTTCAACACATTTGGATACTCCTAGCTAGCACTTGCTTCACAAAGATTCTAGTTGCCCAGAAACTTTGGAAATTAGCCAAGGGAGATTTAATATCCAAATAAAGTTGAATTTTGGCATGTGGCAATGATATGAATAGGAAAGAATGCCCAAAAAGTTTGAGACCATGCAAGCAAATATAAAGGGTACTTGCTTCTCAACTTGGCAGCTAGGGCAGAATCAGAAAAGGAATATTTGTGAAATATTTTTGAACATGGCAAGGAAGGGTTTGGCATATTTGTGGAATATCTGACCCAAACTATTTATGAGAATTATTTGGGAATTTTGGGAATGATGGAAATGTGGGTTGCTTCACAACCCAGGGCAAACAGGGTTATTCCTTTAATAGAAAAAGGAATATTCACAAGAAAAAGAATATTGGGATTGGTCCAAGATGAAAATGGCAAGGTCTTGGGATGGTTTTGAGGTTGGCAAGCCACTTGGGAAGAAGAATGAAGAGTGATCCCTCCAGGTTGCAAAACTACTAAGCCACAAAAAAAGAAAATCCAGACCAAAATCAAAAGAAAAAGAAATGGGCAAAATCCAGGGTGTTACAAACCTACCCCCCTTAAAGAAATCTCGTCCTCGAGATTTGGTTGCTCAGGGATCAAACATGAATATTTCCACTTGAGGAAACCGTTTCCAACTTGGGTTTCCTTTTTACCTTTGTATAATGTTCCCACTGAGTTTCATATGACTGACTGCCTTGCTTCGGGGTGGTTTGCTTCACTGGAACCTTTTCCTGGCAAATCTTACCTCATATGTTACTCTGACTCCAATCCTTTTATGTCTGCTGACCTGTCTGGGGCAATAAGTTATCCTGACCAAACTATGTGCCCTGCTTGTAAGTCCGAGGGTGGTTCCTCATGGACGTGGCGTGATGAGGTGCAATACGAACGACTGTTTTCTGAGTTGTGAACAGATTCTCTTGGTGAACACGAAATCTTTTACTCATTGCATTGGGTGACTTCAAACGGCTATGTGTGTCCTCCAGGCTCAAAATAGTACTGTGAATCGTACCGTTCTCCTGGCGGAATCTGACTTCTCGCACGGATTGCTGGGTCATCTTGGGTATCTTCACTGTCTTGGGTATAAGGCTCCTACCAAATATTTGACTGTCACCTGTCGTGACCAGCATAAAGGTGTACGGTCTTACTGTGATATTATCCATAGACTTGACTGACAGTGGTCCTGGCAGCGGAATCTTGTTCACGGCAGGTTAGTCTTTAACTGATTCCCATCTGTGAGGACACATGCTTTGAGACTGTTGTTCATCCTTCTGATAACTCAGTCTGTCGGTACCTCTATATGGATGGTAGGCCGTGTAATGCTTTAACATGGTTGCCGAATTTGAATTGCTGGGTTAATCTTTTGGCTGACCTGACCAGCTTGGTTGCCCTCTTCTGACAATTCTGAGCATATCTGGTTGGCTGGGCGGGTTGTCTCGATATGGGGTCCTTGCAAATGGAATAGACCCCGTGGGTGTGTACCCATGGTGACTGGTACCGAGCCAGACTATCCAGAGTATTTGTACCATTACCATACCTGGTTGGACAACTATGCTCTTTCATTATGGTTCTCTTTGCCTGGATCCTTAGCTGAAAGAACTTGGCCTTATGTGTTCTTGATTCTCCGTGTGACCATAGGTGTTGCTAGGTGCAATATTCCGGCATGCATATTACTTTACAAGTTGTAGTTGTAGGGTAACGACCGTCTGAACCCTTGGATAAAACCGGCAAATAAATCAGTAGCCACCAGAACGGTCTTTACAACTCAGATCTGGGACATTACTGGAGTAACTCAACCCCGACTCAAGATGGCTGAAAAGCAGCTCAGAGCATGAGACGGTGTCGATAAGAAGAAAGTAGCAGTTCCCTAAGACGACCGAAGAACAGCTCAGAGCATAGGGTCACTGCTACAGAGAGAAATTCAACAGCTGCCCAAGACGGCCGAAAAGCAGCTCAGAACACGGGCCAGTTGCTGATAGGAGAAATAAAAGTCGGCATCCACCCCGGACGACCGGAAACAGCTCAGAACACAGGCGTGGTGCCGTCACCAAAGAAAGACGGGCAAGGGTTCATCCGCGTCCCAAACAGCTCACTATTATGCATACAGGGTATTCAGCTATCCTTCTTGCTGAACACTAAGTTCATAGCTCATGCTGGCTTGCTTCCAAGACATAGCAGGGTTCAAATTGTACTCATAGCAGACTCAAACCTTGTATATATGAATCATACCTTTGGCAAGGAATGCACTGTGGATCATATACACGGTTTGCCTTCTTGCTGGTTCGATCATTACTGCTGTGAAGATTGCACTGATGTATACTTGATGCTGATAACCAATCCAGCCAGGATATCATTTATATTTAGGCTCGATATTCCCGATATAACATAGTCTGCTAAAAATTCCATATCGCTGAGCTGAGCTTCCAAATGGCTGTCTCTTCGCTGACTCTTTGGGTTCAGGGTCGATGAGCAACTTCCATAAGGGGAGAATAAGGTAACACCAAGGGCCCAAATAAAAGAAACAAAAGAAACGACTAAAACAAAAGCACACAAAGCAGCAAGATCACACACACAAGCAATATCACATTCTACAGCTATTCATAGCAATAATATGCATTCCTACTTAAGCACACAAATCTCGCAAGAATTCCGGTATTACGGTCTAACATGCTGTGGCGATGTGCACGAAAGTGAATCAATGTGTGGAAGAAAATTGGTGTAAACAAGGCTACACCAAATACGAGCTTAACACCGGACATGGTGGCGAGGATGAACTTGGTGATCGGGGGTCGAAGCACAGAAGTTACGACCACATCATCATCAAGCGTACGGAAGAAAATCGTACACGTCCAAAGAATAGGTGGCGGAATGAGACAGTGGTGGAGAGAAGGGCTTGCAGGCATTGCCCTTTTCTGATAACAAGGATCAGTAAGGGTTGCCGAAGCGGCTAGAGAGATGGCACGATCCGGGATAGAACTTGTCTATCACCGAAACGATAGGGGTAGCTGAAGAGAATATATTGGTGTGGTACCGGTGCATCAATCTTGTTAGTGATCGACACCCCTAAGCACCTTGGCATCACTCCGCTGGGACGAAGATGACACCACACCAAGGAACAAATATGCAAACTGGAGAGCGCAGTTAGGGAATCGAAACTGATGCCACCTACACTCACCAGATCCATCGTTAGTGATAAGATATCTAGTCTATATGCATGCTATGCACAAACAAATGCAACAAACAAGTGCAGCAAACCAACTGGATCCTATACTACTGGTTACTAACGCTCGCGCCTAGACCGCGCGTCCTATAGCCAGACCTGTTCTGATACCAATGCCTGTGGCACCCTGGCTCAGAGAAGACCGGAACACCCCGTATTCTAGCCCAGGGACAAGCCCTCTGGAATACGGCACTGTTGGCATAGAACAAATCAGCTCTTTATTACAATGGATATAGTTACAAAGGGTACAAGGATTACATCGGCACGGCGACACTACGCCTGCCCAGGGTAGCTCTATGCTAACAGCGGAGTAACTCTCTCGGCAGCGGAACAGCGACGGCGGTGATGGACTCCACTCCGCAGGGACTCTGGCTAGAATGCGTATCCTAGGTCGCAAACTCAGGATCCTCGACAAGCAAGCAATCATGGCATGACCTGCAAACTGGCATGACACGCCAGGTGAGTACTTTGAATGTACTCGCAAGCTCACAGCAAACTTCAGCATTAAGGCAAGACAACATCATAGCAGTCAAGATTAACAAGCATGTCTATCTAGTAAGGTAGCTACTGAAGTAAATGCAGTAAGATAGAGCATATTTTATCCATACTCCGAATAATCTCAGGATCCAATCCGAATCTGTTCTAAATCCAATCCAAATCATGTAATCATCCGATCACTCATCTCATAGCCATCCCATGGCTAACATATCATATTCCTGGTACCATCTGCACCACAATTCTGACAAACTTACTCTCTTCCGGGTTGTCTCACAACCCTCAGAATACTCACGATCCACTGAGTACTTCTGGTCTTACGATGAGTTCTTCTATCCTTATCACTACTATGGTTGACCACCTAAAGAGGTCTGGACGGACTGTCCAATACCGTGGAGACGGCTATTCGAATAGATTTTACACTCTGCAGAGGTTGCGCACTTTACCCACACCATGGAGCACCTGACCTCGTGATCACATTCGGGTGGACCAGCGTTGCTCCAACGAAACTCGCCTAACCCGTGATTCTCCCATCGTACCACCGGCAATCATCCTCCCTCGGAGTCCTGCCCTGGGTGGCCCTTGTGTCACCTCGTGACACCTGCCACCGTCGTGGCTAACAAACTGTCCCAAACGGGGACCTGGTACCATATAACTCAACTGGGCTCACAAGGTTATCGCCGCCTACCGGGCCAGGGTAGCGCGCATGCATAACCTTCCCTGTCGGGCGGTACCGGTGAAAGAGCACGTGATCAGACCAAGTCAAGGCCGTCCCATACCGACAAATGTGGCTGCACGGATAAGTCCGGACAGGTGACTCTGGATCAACCATGAAGTATCTAATCTCTGAACAATCTCTGTCATGGCTGACACTTCGATATCATAGCAATTCCAGTCAAAACGATAACTAGCTAGATATCCGATAACCAGTATACTTACGCCACTACCACTAACTCATCTCCACGAACTGCCGAATGAAATCCAGAATAATCATAGACGGTAATCTCAACATCATGGCATCAACGAGTGGGTAAACTACTAGTCACTAACAATCCGGTACTCAACATGGTAGTCACCTATCCAAGAATTAACTAAAGCATTGTATGATCCAAACCATTACACAAATAACTCATACTTGCTGTTAAAGTGAAGAGTTAAACTATGACATTGCAATGCAATTATGCAGATGAGAGTTATGGCTTGCCTGGGAATGAAGGAATCATCGGGAAGGAGTGCGGAGAGTCCGCGGAAACGATCACCGGAAACAGTTCTCTCTCGAAGGGGGCTGTTTATGGCAAGGGTAGAATGGTCATTTTCATAGTGTCAAAACATTATTAAAATAATACCAACATAATGGGCTCGAAGAGATGAAGACGTGGGTTTTGGATTCACCTCGATCGGAGTTACGAGCAAAAAGTTACAAGGGTTTGAAGTCTAGGGACCAATCTATAAAAAGATTTCTCACAAATAGGCCCCTGGAGGAGAAAACAGAAAGTGCCTTTTATAAGGTTACGCTTTCAGAACTGAGAAACGTATTTTGGTCTGAAGAATATGGAAAGTGCGCTTCCATTAGTGGAAGATGTATTCCAGAGGAATACGCTTCGACTTATGCTTATGTGGCAGCGCCCTAGACACTTACAGGTGGGGTCCAAGGGAGGGGGGCGACTCGGTCGTCTTCTTCCTCTTGTTCCTCCGTCAGAGCAGAGGAGGAACAGAGGCAGGGGCGCTGCCGGCGTCGGCCCCGGCAGCTCCGGCCATCCCCGGCCGAGGCGAGGGCACCGGCGGCCTCGGGCGAAGGTGCCGCACCCGTTCAGGGGAGAGGCACGGCTGGAGAGGGGCTAGGACGGCGGTGGCTCTCGGCAACAGAGAGCAGGGAAGGGCGGCGGCCGGACGAGGGGGCGACGGCCTCGGGCACTCCGGCGACGAGCAGTGAGGCGGGGTAGCTCGCCGGAGTGTGGGGAAGGTGATGGTGGTGGAGGGAATGGAAGAGGAGCTCGCCGTTGCCGGAATTTTGCCAGAACCGAGCGGCGGCCATGGCGGCAGAGGGAGGCGAGGAGAGCTCCTGGAGCTTCGGGGAGTGGACGGGGGCAACCATAGGAGGGTGGTGGAGCTGGTGGTGCGGTCGAGAGGGACTCGGGGGCCTATATATAGCCGCGGTGAAGCGAGTGGATAGGGACGGCCGCGGCGACGACCTTATCGGCGTACTGGCGCGTGCAGGTGGCGTGGCTGGCGGTTTGCGGCATCGAGGAGCTTCACGGAGGGGTGGAGAGGCCTCGTGGGCGCTCGAGAGAGCTCGAGGGGGAAGCAGAGAGAGGGGAAAACGACGACAGCTCACGGGCAGAACAGCGGCGAAGCTCGTCGCGGCGCGGCGAGGAAGAATCCAGAGGGGAAGAGGATTCCAGAGCGAAGGCGACGACGAGGGGAAGCTCCTGGACATGGAGAGGTGGCGAGGGAGCGAGGGAACGGACGAAACCGAGCGGTTTCATTGCCAGAGCGCGCTGACTAGCATGTCAAACACGTGGTCACCACGTGCACTAGCTCATGTGGTGCACTCTGGTGTGCAAAAGGTTGTCAAACATGTGAACCCTACATGACAGAGACCCCCTATGTGCTTGTTTTGCTCAAATCCCCACTATGATGATGGGAGGAATCATCTGAAGTTTGCTACAACAAACTTGGGCATGAAGTTGTGGTCAGAATGAGGGGGATAAGAGCTAACCAGGATGTCACAGGGGTTTAAGGTAGGAAGGACTATGATCCTGTGGAGTTTGGAGAGAAATGGACCAAGATTTAATATAGTTGCTTTGCAACTGACCAATCTGGTCCAGAAACTCAATCTTGAAGTGCCACTCACATGGAGTAGCCAATTGGGCTGAAATTGGGCATAGGATGATGGTTTGGTCATATGAGAGTGCCATAAAAATTTCATGCCATTTGGACAAGCCAAAATGGTACTTCCTTCACAAGGAACCTCTCTGACCAGAATCTTAGGAAAATTCTAGGGAATTATTGGGAAGATGAAATGAGCCCAAATTTTGTGGAAATAGGTTATATGGGTAGGAGAATGCTCTGGTAAATTTTCAGTAATTATGGAGCAGTATAAAATATAGTTGCTTCACAATGTGAAAATCTAACCAGAAGCCAAGATTTGAGGCTGTGCTCACATAGATGATTGGATAGGATTGAAACTTGGTGGAGAGTCATGATTTGAGCATGAAGATGCTTGCAAAAATTTAACACATTTGGATACTCCTAGCTAGCACTTCCTTCACAAAGATTCTAGTTGCCCAGAAACTTTGGAAATTAGCCAAGGGAGATTTAATATCCAAATAAAGTTGAATCTTGGCATGTGGCAATGATATGAATAGGAAAGAATGCCCAAAAAGTTTGAGACCATGCAAGCAAATATAAAGGGTACTTGCTTCTCAACTTGGCAGTTAGGGCAGAATCAGAATAGGAATATTTGTGAAATATTTTTGAACATCGCAAGGAAGGGTTTGGCATATTTGTGGAATATCTGACCCAAACTATTTATGATAATTATTTGGGAATTTTGGGAATGATGGAAATGTGGGTTGCTTCACAACCCAGGGCAAACAGGGTTATTCCTTTAATAGAAAAAGGAATATTCCCAAGAAAAAGAATATTGGGATTGGTCCAAGATGAAAATGGCAAGGTCTTGAGATGGTTTTGAGGTTGGCAAGCCACTTGGGAAGAAGAATGAAGAGTGATCCCTCCAGGTTGCAAAACTACTAAGCCACAAAAAAAGAAAATCCAGACCAAAATCAAAAGAAAAAGAAATGGGCAAAATCCAGGGTGTTACAGTGTACTTCACCACCAAGAAGCTGAAGCAGTATTTCCAAGAACATGTCATCACTGTGGTCAGCACGGCCCCCATCGGCGAGATCATGGGCTGCCGGGATCCCGCTGGCCGGGTTGCCAAATGGGCCATCGAGCTGGCCAGCCACACCATCCTCTACGAGCCCCGCACCACGATCAAGTCCCAGGCCCTGGCCGACTTCCTCGTTGACTAGACAGAGACCCAGTACCTGCCACCGCCGCCGGATTCAACACATTGGCTAATGCACTTTGACGGCTCCAAGATGCGCTCCGGCTTGGGAGCTGGCATCGTGTTATCTTCCCCAAAGGGTGACTGGCTGCAGTACGCGCTCTAGATCCACTTCGCCGCCTCCAACAATGTCGCCGAGCACGAAGCCCTTGTGCACGGCCTCAGGCTTGCCAAGGAACTCGGCATCCGACACATCTTATGCTACGACGACTCGGATCTGGTGGTGCAGCAGTGTTCCGGCGAGTGGGACGCCCGGGATGCCAACATGGTTAGCTACCGTTTCCTGGTCCAGCAACTCTCCGGCAACTTCAATGGTTGCGAGTTCCTCCACATCCCGCGCGTAGAAAAGAAAGCCACCGACACGTTAGCCAAGATTGGCTCATCCCGGCAGGCCATACCATCTGGCGTCTCCCTCGAGCACCTGCGCAAGCTGTTTGTCAAGCCGTCTCCGGATTCTGAGTCCATCTCCATCCCGGACGACCCCGCAGCGCCCCTCCCCAACCCGGACCTGGGGGCTGCCACTCCAAGCTCGGGGGCTGCCACCCACAAATCAGTCCCGGGGGCTACGGACCCCGACCCGGGAGCTGCTGATCTCGGCCCGAGGGCTGCCTTCTCCAACCCGGCGACCAACGAATCCAACCCGGGGGCTGCCCAACCCGGCTTGGGGGCTGCCGCCGCCAATTCGGCCGCCGCTGTATCCGACCCAGGGGCTGCTCAACCTGGCTCGGGGACTGCCGCCCCAAAACCTGTCTTGGAGGCCGTCCTCACCGTGGTAACGGCTCCGTCTTGGGCCCAGCCGATCTCAGCGTTCCTGGAGAACGGAGTACTCCCCATGGACAAGACCAAGGCCCGACAAGTGCAACGCCGGGCGTCCGGCTACAACATCATCAACAATGAGCTCGTCAAGCGCAGCGCGACAAGCGTGTTCCAGCGCTGCGTCGAGCAAGACAAGGGCATAGAGATCCTCCTCGACATACATCAGGGCGAGTGCGGGCACCACGCCGCCTCCAGGTCCCTGGTGGCCAAGGCTTTTCGCCATGATTTCTACTGGCCCACGGCCCTCAAAGACGCCGAGTCGCTCGTCCTCAAGTGCGAGGGTTGCCAACGCTTCAGCAAGTGCAGCCACCAGCCTGCTTCGGCCTTGCAAACCATCCCAATCACCTGGCCCTTCACGGTGTGGGGGCTCGACATGGTAGGCCCCTTCAAGACCGCTCGGGGCGGCATGACGCATCTGCTGGTGGTAGTCGACAAGTTCACCAAGTGGATCGAGGCGCGGCCGATCAAGAAGCTGGACAGGCCAACGGCCGTCCGGTTCATCAAAGATATCGCGGTGCGCTATGGCATCCCGCACAGCATCATCACGGATAACGGGACCAACTTTGCCAAGGGCGCCCTGGCGCAATACTGCTTCGTCTCCGGCATCCGGCTTGACCTGGCCTCCGTGGCTCATCCTCAATCTAACGGCCAGGTCGAGTGGGCCAACGGCCTCATCCTATCCGTCATCAAGCCACGGCTCGTCAAGCCCCTCATCCGTTCACCCGACAGCTGGCTTGATGAGTTGCCGGCCATCCTCTAGAGTCTCCGGACAACGCCAAACCGATCGACCGGGTTCACCCCGTTCTTCCTCGTCTACGGAGCAGAAGCCATCATCCCGACCGACATCGAGTTCGACTCTCCGCGAGTCATGATGTACACAGAAGCCCAAGCCAAGGAAGCCCGCGAAGATGGCGTCGACTTACTCGAAGAAGCATGCCTCCTGGCCCTTAGCCGATCTGCCATCTACCAGCAAGGCCTGAGGCATTACCACAGCAAAAAGATCAAGCCCCTCATGTTCTGCGAGGGAGACCTCGTCCTCCGGCTTGCCCAGCGGCAAGCCAGCCAGCACAAGTTGGCCTCCCCATGGGAGGGCCCCTTCATCATCAGCAAAGCCCTGTGTGACTGCAACGCCTACTACCTCATTGACGCCCGCAAGCTGAACAAGCGCAAGAGAGACACCGCCGGCGAAGAAACAAGCCGGCACTGGAATGCAGATCTCCTCCGCCCATTTTACAGTTAGCTGTATGCATGTATGTATCGCTACCTTTTGTAATCTTATGAAAGACAATGGGACCCCCGAACGACACTCGGGGGCTACCTTTTCCTGCAAGTTATTGTGTTTTACACACCCTTGTAAATTTTCTTAAACCTCCACTGCCGGGTTGGTACGACCAACCCAGGGGCTCGGGGGCTGGCCGGCTTGGCGACAATCCGCCATCCTCCTTAGCACATCCCGGCGTGTTCGGGTAGCCAAGGCCCTTCACTTCGCCCTACGCCACAGTCCGGCTTCGGCTGTTGGCCGACAAGAACTATGGGCCAAAGCACCTACACGTCACGAAACACTAAGTTGGGTCTGCTGGATTGGCCAACCCGGCCTCACCGCACTAAGTTTCCGCACGATCGGCTGCTCGCTAGCTGGCTTCGCCGGCTGCCTCTAGCCGGCCCAGTGGGTGTTTCGCTCGCGCTCAACATTTGAAGGGCCTAAGTACTGCGCGCTCTTTCCAAGGACCGAACTCCTTGTCATAGACCGGAACCCGGCTATTCGACTTGTGGGGGGAGGCCCAAAGAAGGAGCAAGCAAGGAAAAAGGCTTAGAAAACAAAGAGCAAAAGCGCAAACATTCACGAAAATATTTACATTACAGCAATATGGGCCCAAGGCCAGAGTTCATTACATTTCACCAACAATCCCCAGTGGATGGGTGGACCTGCTACTTAACAAAAGTACAAAAAAGATAAGCAGGATGGCCTCGGCTTCAGACAGCTCTCGCGTCGGGTTGCGCAACCGCCGGCTCCTCCTCCGTGGCCTCCGGGTCCATCGAGGCGCCGGTATCGGCCAACCCGGTGTTGTCATCCACATAGGGGCCTGACTCCTCAGAGCTGCCCGACGGGTCATCAAGCAGCAAGCCGAAGTTGTCAGGCGGCACCACCTCGCTGTCTTCGGTCCGCTCTACCTGGAACTCATCATGCAAAGCAAACGAGGCCAGGTAGCTGGCCCGGACGGTGATCCGGCCCGCCTCCACCTGCAGCTGGGGCTCCGCGCTGGCTCGCTGAGCTACCAGCCGGTCCAACTCCAGGTCCAGGTACCAGGACATGATGAACCTCAGCGCCACGTCGGCGCCGTCACGGGTAGCAGAAGCGCGCCACGCGTGAAGCCACGCCGGCCCTGCCTCCAGCCACCGCGCCAGCCGTGTGAAGCTGCTGGGCACAACAGCGCCGGGCCAAAGGGCCGTCGTCATCCCCACGCCGGCTCTGGTTACCCGTGCCATTTGCTCACCCAAGACCTGCAGGTGGGCCTCGGCGGCCTGCATGATCTTCGAGAAGCTCCAGGCGACGTTCGGGTCAAGCCCAGCGCCCGGGTTCCCCTGAGGCGACCGTTGAGCTCGAACGGCCTCCTCCGCCGACCCCTGCGTTTCCGGAAAGCATTCTGTCGAACAGAAGCAAGACAGTTAGCAACGGAAAAGCAAAGCCGGCTTCACAACCCGGCGAAGTCAACAAAAAAGCACTTACTGGCGAAGGCCTCGTCCAGATGCTGTGCTTCGAGCAACGTACCGTGCCGCTCCAAGTCCCCGACATGGTTGTGCGCCTCAAGCGCCTTCTCCAGCTCGGTGCCCTTGTTGACGGCCGCCTTCAGCTTGTCGTCCTTAGCAGCGGCCGCCTTCGCGTGCTTCTCCTTAAGGCGAAGGAGCTCCACGTGGTGGGCGTCTGCCGCCTTGACGGCCTTCGCCTTCAGGCGCTCCACCTCGGCCTGGAGCTGGCCCTTGTCGTCGGCCAACTGATCGCGCTGCTGGCCGGCTTCGGCGAGTGCCTGCTGGGCCTCCGGCACCTTGGCCGCCTTCGCCTCGAGGCGCTCTACTTCGGCCTACAGCCGGCTCTGGTTGCCAGCCAGCTGCTTGCGCTGCTCGCCGGCTTCGGCAAGCGCCTGCTGGCCTCCGCCACCTTGGCGGCTTCTGCCCTCAATTGCTCCACCTCGACTCGGAGCTGGCCGGCGTCGGCAGCCGCCTGGTCACGTTGTCGACTGGCTTGCTACTTCAATTGCTAAATGCTTTGTCTGAAAAATATTTTCCTGCTCATAAGAAACAAGCTGCCTTACAGGAAATATTTAACTTTGTGCAAATTGAAGAAGAGAGTCTCCCACAAGCTTGGGGGAGGCTTCTCCAATTGCTAAATGCTTTGTCTGATCATCCTCTTAAGAAAAATGAAATACTTGATATCTTCTATAATGGACTAACCGATGCTTCTAGGGACTTCCTAGATAGTTGTGCTAGTTGTGTTTTCAGGGAACGAACTGTTGAACAAGCTGAGGAATTACTGAATAATATATTGAAAAATTATGATGATTGGACTCTTCCCGAACCACCACATAAACCCACTCCGAAGAACAGGTGTATTTTATATCTCAGTCCGGAAGATATGCAAGAGGCAAAGAAATCCATGAAGGAAAAAGGTATTAAGGCAGAGGATGTTAAAAATTTACCTCCTATTGAAGAGATACATGGACTTGACACACCACAACCCAAGGTGGTAGAGGTAAATTCTTTAATGAAATTCAATGAAAGGGATAATCCCTATAATATGCATCCTAGTCAATGCCTTTATGAGTTTGATAATTACATTAGAAAGCAAGATCATTTCAATGACAATGTTATGAAACAATTGAAATATAATTCTGATATGATTGCTCGCTTGAGTGACTTGTTATTTAGAATCACCAATGATGTTAGAGGTGTAGGAAAACATGCCTCTATGGTTCAAACTCAACTAGAACAAGTTGCTAAATCTCAAAGAGAGTTGCTTGATGAAATGAATAATAATATAAATGACTTTGCTGTTAGAGTAGCAACTAGAGAAGGTAAAATGACTCAGGAACCACTTTATCCTGTAGGACACCCTAAAAGAATTGAACAAGATTCTCAAAGAGTTAATGCGGATGCACCTAGTCCTTCTAAAAAGAAGAAGAAAAAGAAAAATGATAGGACTTTGCATGCCTCTAGTGAACCTGAAATAGAAAAACCTCCTGATAATGATAATGATGTTTCTATCTCTGATGCTGAAACTCAATCTGGTAATGAACATTCACTTAGTGATAATAAAAAAGATAAAGATGATGTTCATGAAGATACTCCAACAGACAATGATAAACAACCAGATAATGATGTTGAGATAGAACCAGCTATTGATCTTGATAACCCACAACCCAAAAATAAAAGATATGATAAAAGAGACTTCGTTGCTCAAAAACATGGTAAAGATGATGAAGAATTTAAATGCTTTGCTGAAATGCTTAGGCCAGTCTTTTTGCGCACTCGTTTGACTGATATATTAAAGATGGCCCCTTATGCAAAGTACATGAAAGACATCGTCTCTAATAAAAGAAAAATACCGAAAGCTGAAATCTCCACCATGCTTGCTAGTTATTCTTTTAAGGATGGAGTACCCAAAAAACTTGGAGATCCTGGAATACCAACTCTACCTTGCTCCATAAAAAGAAACTATGTGAAAACTGCTTTATGTGATTTAGGAGCTGGTGTTAGTGTTATGCCTTTCTCTTTATATAAAAGACTTGATTTAAATAAACTCACACCTACTGAAATATCTTTGCAAATGGCTTATAAATCAACTGCCATACCTATCGGTATTTGTGAGGATGTGCCCGTTGTTGTTGCTAATGTTACTATCTTGACTGACTTTGTTATACTTGAGATGCCCGAGGACGACAACATGTCGATTATCCTTGGTAGACCCTTCTTGAATACTGCAGGGGCTATTATTGATTGCAATAAAAGCAAGGTCACTTTTCATATCAATGGTAATGAGCATACGGTGCAATTTCCGAAGAAATAATTCCAAGTGAATGGTATTAATGTTATTGAAAAATCTCCGACAATCACTATTGGAAGTTTTCAACTACCTCTACCTACTGCCAAAAAGAAATATGAAATGCTTATTGTGGGGGACATGCATATCCCCGTTGAGGTAACTTAGTGTTTTACGAAAGTTCTTCGGTTCCATGCTAATCGAAAGTGGTTGTTAATAAGACTTGATCAACCTTATTAATGGATCATTTTTGAGAGGTATGAAGTTGATGAATTTAGTAGGCACTACCTTCTGCTCCCAACTTTTATTCTCTGTTTTTCTTAGTTAACTTAAATAAATTGCCTTGTTTTGTCTGTTTTCTGATTTTCCCGTGCAATAAAAAATGTCCCAAAAATAAAAGTTCTCAGAATGGCCTGAAAATTTAATATGATTTTTTTTGAATATTTAAGAATTTTTGATGCAAATAACATCAGAGGGGGTGCACCAGGTGGGCACAACCCACCTGGGCGCGCCAGCAGCCCCAGGCACGCCCTGGTGGGTTGTGGTCCCCACGTGGGCCCTCTCACTTATCTCTTTAGTCCACACCATCACCTACATCCAGAAAAAATTCACCATTGCTCTCTCTCTCATGTTCTTGCTCTCAAACCTGCGGATTTCGATCTCTTTGCTCGAAGCTCCTTTTCTGAAACTGTTTCGAGGAATTGCTACTTGCTATGTGACTCCCCCATTTGTCCAATTAGTTTTTGCTTTAGTGGTTTATATTTTGAAGAATTAGCTACTCTTGGTGCTGCTGTAGATGAGCTTGCATGTTGAATTCTTAGAGTTCTAAGTAGTTTGAATGCTCAATATGGCCTCTATTCATCCCTATGAGTAGTTGCTATCAATCTTGCAAAGTTTTGTTAACAAAAATTTTGTGGACAATTTTTTTCATAATTTTGTGTGTAGGAATAAGATGAGTTTCTTTAGGAAGTTTGCCTCCAAGAAGAACTCCAAGGGAGTTATTGGGGAGTCATCAAACAATGATCTCCGCACCCGGAGAATGGCAGAGGTGCGCCCGTGCGAATGGCCGCACAACCCCTTCATGGATGGGGCCGGAATTCTTCAAGTGTTCGTACAATTTGCTGCTAATGCTGGTCTCACCGACTTCATCGCAGCTGAGTGTGAACAATACCATCTCCTTACAAATTCCTTTATGCAAAGTTTTCATTTTCTGAGTAGGAATAACCCCACCTGAGGTGCAATTTAATTTATATACTGAAACCCGTCAGATACCATTCACTGAATTTTGTGACATATGCTTAATCCCTTCTGACGGGGAAATAGGAGAACCTAGGCTGGCAGAGTTCAAGGGCTTTTATCGTACTCCATCAGTGGGGGATGAGAGAGGTGTATCGAGTGTCACCGCTACTAGTCTGCAGTTTCCTGCTGTGCATAATTTTGCTCTGTTTATTGCTAAGTGCTTAATCGCTAGAGAGAAGGTCGGTGCACTCTGTGCTCCGGACTTCGCCATCTTACGTCGTGCACTCTACGGCGATAATAGCTATAGCCTTGGGGCTATCATTGCACGTCGCCTACACCTTAACAGATCTAAGGGTAAAATTCATGGCGGTATTTATGTGACTCATTTAGCGAGTCACTTTAGTATTCAAATTCGCCAGGATGATTATCATTTAACCAAAGTTTATCTAGACCACCAGGCAATGAGGGATCACCATTTTACTGATACTAATGATTCTATTAATTCTATTCCTTACAACCTAGTTTTTAGTGAGAACACCCGTGATATTATCCCTTTGCCTGCACCTTCTTTGTTTGATTCTATTGCCAGGGGAGGATACAGGATCATGCCTGAGGACATTATTGCCTATCGGAACGCTCAGGCAGCAGGTGAGGAGGAACCTCAGGAGTGGCACGCTCAGGTTCCCACACCGCAGCACTTCAACATGGGTCCCGATGGCTACTACGAGTGGTGATTACCAAGCTAGGCCAAAAGCCTAAGCTTGGGGGAGTACGTATTTCCACCGACATTACATTCATATTCACACATCTCATTCCCGTTGTCGGTGTTCACACTTTTTCATTGTATCATCCATGCTAGATTTATTTTCTTGTTTTCTTCTTGTGTGTTTGAAAAAACTTCAAAAAATCCAAAAAAATGTTGCTTGCTTATTTTCAGTTTTTCTTTCTAGTATAGTTAGTTGTAGTATTAAAAAGAAAACCCAAAAAGATTTCCTTGTTCTTCTTTTGCTTGTTGGGAGCTTTCCCGTGTAAATAGTTCTTCTCGTTTCTGTTTCCTCTCTCTTTAATTTGCTTTCTTCTAGAAAAAAACTAAAAACTCCAAAAATATTTCAGTGTGTTTCTCTAAATTTCTTTTCTTTTTATTGAGTCATACCAAGGAGAAGACCACGATGAAAACATTGAGTGGCTCTCATATGCATTATTACTGATATAACGAAGAACCCAAATTACCTTGTCTTCTCCTTTGAATAAAATGTTTGTAGATTCTAGCTTTGTCCACGGCACTCTTGCACTATTATTATTTCCATATCGTTCGGTCGTGCAAGTGAAAGGCAATAATGACGATATTTGATGAACTGGCTGTGGCAGAGAGAAATGGGTATGAACTCAACTTGTTCGGTTTTTATAAATATGTTTAACCTAGTATCCATGATTCAACCTATTATGATTAAACATGTTTGCAATGACAATTAGAGATTATAGTTTCTCATGCCATGCTTAAGTAGCTACGAGTGGATAATGATTTATCTTGGATGACAACATGCATTAAAATGATTGTGATGTGGTATGATGATATGGTATCCTCCTCCGAATGTTCGAGTGGCTTGACTTGGCACATGTTCATGCATGTAGTTGAATCAAAACCAACATAGCCTCTATGATATTTATGTTCATGGTGTTCATATCCTACTCATGCTAGTATCCAATGTTACTTATGCATAATGCATGTTCATGACCGTTTTCGCTCTCTAGCTGGCCGCTTCTCAACCTATTTGCTAGACTTCGCCTGTACTAAGCGGGAATACTGCTTGTGCATCAAAATCCTGAAACCCAAGTTATTCCAGATGAGTCCACCATATATCTACCTATATGCGGTATTACCCTGCCGTTCCAAGTAAATTTGCATGTGCCACCTCTAAAAACTTCAAATAAATATCCGTTTTTGTGTGCCTGGATTGTTCATAGAGTGATAGGAGGTAGTCAGTATCTTCCATGCTAAGCGGGTTATTCTCATGATGAGTGTTTATTCACTCGTCCTTGCACGAGAGGGGAAGTAATAGGGATTCCCAGTCCTGAATTCAAAAATGCAAATAATTAAACAAAACTCCCCCAGGAATGATATTGGTATGGACGGTACCCGTGGATTCGGCTAGCCATGGAGTGTGTTTGTTGGTGGAGGGGGAGTAAACCTTTACTTTTATCGCTTGGGAACCACTACTAATGTGTTTAGCATGGAAGATACCGATAACTAATGGTCGCGAAGTGAATAGGAAGGGTGCATTTTTCAAAATTTCATTTAGCTCTGTCTTTAAAAATATGAGCTCTGGCACCGCTGCAAATCACTGCTTCCCTCTGCGAAGGGATTATCTATTTACTTTTATGTTGTGTCATCACCTTCTCAAATAAGCGCCAAACCTGAGAGCACTATTGTCATCCTCATGCATTGTGTATAGCTAATGTTGGCTGCATCATGACTGGATCTTTTCTTCCATGAATTACAATGTCTAGTCTCTGCTTGAAACTTTGGAGGTGCTCTGCATTTATGTTTTGCGGTCTCAGAAAGGGCTAGCGAGATACCACTGTTGTTATATTGTATCATGATTGTTTTGACAAAGTGTTGTCATTTGAGATGCTTTATTATTGCTCGCTAGTTGTTTATGCCATTGATATGAGTGAATATAATTTTTAAGAGTTATTGTTGGCATGGTTAGTCATGATCTTTGCTGAAAACCTGGGTGCTACTTAAGCTTATTTATGTAAACAGGAGCAAAAGAGTTCGTAAAAGTTTTTCTTTTTCACTTTCAGTTTATCAACTGAATTGCTTGAGGACAAGAAAAGGTTTAAGCTTGGGGGAGTTGATACATCTCCATCGTATCTACTTTTCCTAACGCTTTTCCTCTTGTTTTGGACTCTAATTTGCATGATTTGAATGAAACTAACCCGGGCTGACGTTGTTTTCAGCAGAACTACCATGGTGTTATTTTTGTGTAGAAATAAAAAGTTCTCGGAATGGAACGAAACTTTTTGGAGATTTTTTATGGAATAAAAGAAAAATACTGGAGCCAAGAACCACTGGAGGGGGGGCCCCTAGGTGAGCACAACCCACCAGGGTGCGCCCCCCCTCCTGGCGCGCCCAGGTGGGTTGTCCCCACCTGGTGGCCCCACTGACCCTATCTCCAACGCTATAAATTCACATTTTCAGAGAAAAAATAAGAGAGGAAGAATTATCATGTTTCACGAGACGGAGCCGCCGCCGCCTCCTGTTTTTCACCGGGAGGCCAGATCTGGAGTCGGTTTGGGGCTCCGGAGAGGGGGATCTTCGATCTTCGTCATCACCAACCCTTCTCCCTCACCAATTCCATGATGCTCCCCACCGGGAGTGAGTAATTCCTTCGTAGGCTCACTGGTCGGTGAGGAGTTGGATAAGATTCATCACGTAATTGAGTTAGTTTTGTTAGGGCTTGATCCCTAGTATCCATTATGTTCTGAGATTGATGTTGCTATGACTTTGCCATGCTTAATGCTTGTCACTTTGGGCCCGGGTGCCATGATTTTAGATCTGAACCATTTATGTTATCACCATTATATCTATGTTCTAGATCCGATCTTGCAAGTTATAGTCACCTATTACGTGTTATGATCCGCAAACCCCGGAGTGACAGTATTCGGGATACTTTCCGGTGATGACCGTAATTTGAGGAGTTCATGTATTCACTATGTGTTAATGCTTTGTTCCGGTTCTCTATTAAAAGGAGGCCTTAATATCCCATAGTTTCCTTATGGACCCCGCTGCCACGGGAGGGTAGGACAAAAGATGTCATGCAAGTTCTTTCCATAAGCACGTATGACTATTTACGGAATACATGCCTACATTATGTTTATGAACTGGAGCTAGTGCCGTATCGCCCTAGGTTATGACTATTATATGATGAATGTCATCCAACGAATTCACCGATCCAATGCCTACGATTTTCTCTCATATTGTTCCTGCTAAGTTACTACTGCTACTGTTACTATTGCACCTGCTACAAAATCATTGCTATTGCTGTTACCGTTACTATTACTGTTGCTACTACTATCAAAACTATCATACTACTTTGCTACTGATCACTTTGCTGCAGATAATTAATCTCCAGGTGTGGTTGAATTGACAACTCAGCTGCTAATACTTGCAAATATTCTTTGGCTCCCCTTGTGTCGAATCAATAAATTTGGGTTGAATACTCTACCCTCGAAAACTGTTGCGATCCCCTATACTTGTGGGTTTTTAGGAATCAACCACAGAGTGGCTCTACATCAACCTTGCAATGATGTGTGAGTAGTTTACCACAGACCTACGGGTCCATAGTTAGTAGTTAGATGGCTTCTTCTCTCTCTTTGATCTTCAATACAATGTTCTCCTCGATGTTCTTAGAGATCTATTCGATGTAATCACTTTTTGCGGTGTGTTTGTTGGGATCCAATTAATTGTGAGTTTATGACCAGATTATCCATGAATATTATTTGAGTCTTCTCGGAACTCTTTTATGCATGATTATTATAGCTTTGTATTTCTTTTCGATCTATTGATTTGGTTTGGCCAACTAGATTGATTTTTTCTTGAAATGGGAGAGGTGCTTTGTGATGGGTTCGATCTTGTGGTGCTCAATCCCAGTGACAGAAAGGGACATGACACGTATTTATATCATTGCCATTAAAGATTAAAAAAAGGGGTTTATTCATGCGTGGGTTTATTTTGTCTACATCATGCCATCTTGCTTAAGGCGCTACTCCGTTCTTTATGAACTTAATACTCTAGATGCATGCTGGATGGGTGGAGTAATAGTAGTAGATGCAGGCAGGAGTTTGTCTATTTGTCTCGGATGTGATGCCTATATGCATGATCATTACCTTGGATATCGTCATGATTATTCGATTTTCTATCAATTGCCCAATAGTAATTTGTTTACTCATCGTATGCTATTTTTAAGAGAGAAGCCTCTAGTGAAAACTATGGCCCCCGGATCTACTTTTATCATATATTAAGATCCAAAAATACATTGCTGCAATTTTACTTTACTTTATTTTATTTTGTGTTCTATTATCTATCTATCACTACAAAATTTAATCTTTGCAATTAACCGTCGAGGGATTGACAACCCCTTGTTCGCGTTGGGTGCAAGTATTTGTTATTTTGTGTGTAGGTACTACTAACGAGGTGTTGCTTGGTTCTCCTACTGGATTGATAACCTTGGTTCTTACCTGAGGGAAATACTTATCTCTACCGTACTGCATCATCCTCTCCTCTTCAGGAAAATCCCAACACAGCTCACAAGTAGCAGGAAGAATTTCTGGCGCCGTTGCCGGGGAGAAATCATCAACATCTATCAAGTACCTACGCATAAACTTTCATCTCCTTGCATTTACATTATTTGCCATTTGCCTCTCGTTTTCATCTCCCCACTTCTAAATACAAAAGTATTTTTTGTTTGCCTTTTTTTCGCGCTTGCCTTTTTGTTTGCTTGTTATCTTGTTTGCCTAGTCGCAATGTCTCAAGTAAATACAAAATTGTGTGATTTTTCCAATACTAATAATAATGATTTTATTAGTACTCCGATTGCTCCTCCCGTCATGATATTAATGCTGCTTTATTAAATCTTGTTATTGAAAGAACAATTTTCTGGTAGTCCTAATGAAGATGCTGCATCCCATCTTAACACTTTCGTTGAATTGTGTGATATGCAAAAGAAAAAAGATATGGATAATGATATTGTCAAATTAAAATTATTCCCGTTCTAATTACGAGCTCGTGCTAAAACTTGGTTTTCATCTTTGCCATGAAATAGTATTGATTCTTGGGATAGGTGTAAAGATGCTTTTATTGCCAAGTATATTCCTCCCGCGAAAATTATCTCTCTTAGAAATCAAATTATGAATTTTAAGCAACTTGAGCATGAACATGTTTCCCAATCTTGGGAGAGGATGAAATTAATGTTAAGAAATTGCCCTACTCATGGTTTAAGTTTGTGGATGATCATACAAAAAATTGATGCGGGATTGAATTTTGTTTCTAGAAATCTTTTAGAGTCCACTGCGGGTGGTACTTTTATGGAAATTACATTAAGAGAAGCTACTAAATTGCTTGATAATCTTATGGCCAAATTATTCACAATGGCATACCGAAAGAACTCCTACTAGTAAAAAGGTGAATTCTGTTGAAGAAATTAGTACTTTGAGTGATAAAGTAGATGCGCTTATGAAAATGGTTGCTAGTAAAAATGCTCATATTGATCCTCATGATGTGCCATTGTCTACTTTGATTGAGCAAAATAATGACCCCGTAGAGGTGAATTTTGTCTCTCGAAACAATTTCAATAGTAATGCTTACAGAGGTAATTTTAATCCTAGGTCATTTCCTGGAAATTCCTCTCATAATTATGGCAATTCCTATGGAAATTCTTATTATAATAATAATAGGACGCCCTCTGATCTTGAAAGTAATATTAAAAAAATTATTAATGCTCAAAAAGTTTTCAATACTACGACAGAAGAAAAATTGAGTAAACTTGATGATATGTCTAGGAGTATGGATAGAATCGTTCATGATGTGGAAAATCTTAAAACTAAAATTTTGCCACCCAAGCTTGATATTAATAAATCAATTAAAGCTCTTTATGTCTCCATGTATGAGAGTAAAGAAAGAACTGCTAGGTTGAGGGCTAAGCGAGAATTCTTAGAAAACATGATTCCACCCGGTTTTTATCGTAGTAATGATGAAGATATTAAAATGATTGGTGTTACACCCATTGAATCTTTGTTTAATGACATTAAACTTGATAAAAAGGATACTGAAGAAGAGTCAACTTTAGCTAGAAGGCGTCCCCATAATTCGAAGGGTGAAAATCTTAACGAAAAAATTGATAAAAGTGGGTTTGGAGAGGTAAATTTTTTAAATAGCGACGTGCCCACTCTTTTGGATTTCAAGGACTTTAATTTGTTCTTTAATTAAGTGTATTTTATTGTTGCAATCCATGTTAAATTCACCCAATGCTTATGAACAAAATAAGGCTTTTACTAAACATATTGTAGAAGTGATGATGAAAGCTTTAGAAGAAAAGCTAGAATTGGAGGTTTCAATACCTAGGAAATTATATGATGAGTGGGAACCCAACATTAAAGTTAAAATTAAAAATTATGAGTGCAATGCTTTATGTGATTTGGGTGCTAGCGTTTCCACAATACAAAAATCTCTATGTGATGTGCTAGGTTTTACCAATATGGATGAATGTTCTCTTAATTTGCACTTAGCGGATTCTACTATTAAGAAACCTCTGGGTAGAATAAATGATGTTCTTATTCTTTTAAATAGTAATTATGTACCCGTTGATTTCATTGTGCTTGATATTCATTGCAATCCATCTTGTCCCATAATACTTGGTAGGCCTTTCCTACGAACCATAGGTGCTGTTATTGATATGAAAGATGGAAATATAAAATTTCAATTTCCGTTAAAGAAGGGTATGGAACACTTGCCTAGAAAGAGAATTAATCCACCATATGAATCTATTATGAGGGCCACCTATAGAATTAATTTGAAGGATGACAACACTTGAAACTATGCATTACGCCTAGCTGGGGGCGTAAAACAATAGCGCTAGTTGGGAGGCAACCCAATAGTTATCTTAATTTTCTTCTTTATTTTTCTGTTTTTTGTTTGCACACAGTTATGCTACTGTTATGGTTGTGTTTTTGTGTTTTAATTAGTGTTTGTGCCAAGTAAATCCTTTGGGATGATTTGGATGATAGTTGCTTTGATTCTGTGCAAAACAGAAACTTTTGCGTCCAATAAAATAATTGTTAGAATTTGCTGGAGAATGATAAAATTCTGATTTTTTTACACATGATTTATATACAAATTTACCACTTTTTCCTAATTTCTCAGAATTTTTGGAGTTACATAAGTATAGTTATTGTTCGAATTACTACAGACTATTCTGTTTTTGACAGATTCTGTTTTCATTGCGTTGTTCGCTTATTTTGATGAATCTATGGATTGCATCGGGGGGTATAAGCCATGGTGAAGTTAGAATACAATAGGTATAATGCAATAATAAAATATGAATGGGTTTACAATAGTACCTAAAGTAGTGATTTGCTTTATTATACTAACGGATCTCACGAAGGTCTTGTTGAGTTTTGTGTGCTGAAGTTTTCAAGTTTTGAGTGAGACCACGATGGATGAAGGAATAAGGAGTGGCAAGAGCCTAAGCTTGGGGTTGACCGAGGCAAAACAAGGTAATATTCAAGGACTCCTAAGAAACTAAGCTTGGGGGTGCCCCGGAAGGCATCCCCTCTTTCTTCTACCGACCATCGGTAATATTACTTGGAGCTATATTTTTTTCATCACATGATATGAGTTTTGCTTGGAGTGTCGTGTATTATATGAGTCTTTGTTTGCATTTAGTTTGTCACAATCATCCTTGCTGGACACACCCATTTGAGAGGGACACACATTTTTCATGATTTATTAGAATACTCTCTGTGCTTCACTTATATCTTTTGAGCTAGGCAGTTACTCTAGTGCTTCACTTATAACTTTTAGAGCATGACGGTGATTATATTTTGAAGAAATAGATGAACTCTCATGCTTCAATTATATTATTTTGATAGTTGACAATAGTAATGGGAATATGCACAAGATATGAATTTGGTCCTAATGTGATGGATATTCAAGAGGGATATAATAAAAACTTTCATGTAGATAACTGGATATGATAAGCTTGATTCCTGCAATAGTTTTGTGATATGGAGATGACAATATGTGAGTTATGCTAGTGAGTAATTGTGATTTAGTAAGAATATTGGTGTTAAGGTTTGTGATTCCCTATGCATGCACATAAAGTCAATAGTTATGCAACGAAGTTATATCCTACTTATGGTGCATTATTCAGTGTTAGTTATTCTCAATACATGTTTATGACCATTTTCGTTTTCTGGTTGGTTGCTTCTCAATCTATTTGCTAGCCTTCATTTGTACTAAGTGGTAATGCTGCTTGTGCATCCAATTCCTTAAACCCAAAGTTGTGCCAAATGAGTCCACTATACCTACCTATATGCGGTATTTACATGCCGTTCCAAGTAAATTTGCATGTGCCAACTCTAATCATTCAAAAAACTATCCGTATTGTCTGCCCGTACTACTCATGAAGCGACAGGGGGTGGTCAATATCTTTCATGCTAGATGGGTTATTCTCAAGATGAGTGTTTATTCACTTGTCATTGCATGAAAAAGTGGCAGGTAATAGGGATGTCCAGTCCCGAAATGAATTAAAAGAAAAAAAAATAAACTTCCCCATGGAAAGTTGAAAGTTTGGAAGGAACCCGTGGATACAACTAGCCATGGATTGTGAAAGAATGGTGGAGGGGGAGTAAACTTTATTTTCTGTTTGGGAACTGCCTATAATGTGTCTAGCATGGGAGATATTGGAAACTTTCGGTCGTGACGTTGACACGAAAAGCATGCCTCTCAAAAATAGTTTTATTTCTGTTTTAAAATTTGAGCTCTGGCACCTCTACAAATCTTTGCTTTCCTCTGTGAAGGGCATATCTATTTTAATATGCATATTTATTTTTATTTTGAGTCTCCATCTTCTCTTATAAAGCACCAACCGAAGAGCACTATTGTCACACTTGTGCATTGGGTGTAGTTAATGTTGAGTGTGTTTCATGAATGGATCAATGACTGAGCATAATGGGCTAGGGATAACTTTATTTAGCGTTGATATTTCAAAATACATGATTGTTTGTTAGTATGCTTGAGTATTTATATCTTCATGTCAAACTATAGACTATTGCTTTGAATCACTCGAATCCAAATATTCATGCCACAAAAGAAAATATTATATGATGAATATGATAGGTAGCATTCCACATCAAAAATTCTGTTTTAATCATTTACCTACCCGAGAACAAGCAGGAATTAAGCTTGGGGATGCTTGATACGTCTCCAACGTATCTATAATTTTTGATTATTCCATGCTATTATCGTATCAATCTTGGATGTTTTATATGCATTTACAAGAAATTATATATATCATTTTTGGGACTAACCTATTAACTTATTGCCCAACGCCAGTTGCAGTTTTTTGGCTGTTTTTGGTTTTCCAGAATATCAGTACCAAACAAAGTCCAAATGCCACGAAACTTTTTGGAGATTTTTTCTGGACAAAAGAGATCCTGGAAGCTTTGGGAGAGGGCCAGAAGATGAAGGAGGAAACCACGAGGCACCAGGGCACGCCCTGGTGGCTCATGGGGCCCATGTTCACCCTTTTAACCTAGTTCAGCCTCTATAAATTCTCTAAAATTGGGAAACCAATAGAGAGCCACCCGAAATACTTTTTTCGCAGCCGCAAGCTTCTGTTCTTGAGAGATCCCATCTGGAGGCCTTTTCCAGCACTCTGCCGGAGGGGGAACCAATGACGTGGCTTGAATCTGTGTTGGTATTTCCCCAAAGAGGAAGGGATGATGCAGCACAGCTATGGCAAGTATTTCCCTCAGTTATGAAACCAAGGTTACCAATCCAGTAGGAGAAACAAGCAACACTATGTAAACGGTACCGGCACACAAAGAACAAATACTTGCAACCCAACGCGTAAGAGGGGTTGTCAATCCCTCCACAGTAAAAAGATAGATTCAATTGTATGAGATTGGATAAATAGATCTAGCAAAAACACAAAATAAAATAAGTTAGGAAAAAGTGCAGCAAGGTATTTTTGGGTTTTCGAATAATAGATTTGAAAACAGTATGATAAAAGATAGACCCAGGGGTCGTAGATTTCACTAGTGGCTTCTCTCGAGAAAATAGCATACGGTGGGTAAACAAATTACTGTTGGGCAATTGATAGAAGAGCAAATAATTATGACGATATCCAAGGCAATGATCATGCATATAGGCATCACGTCCAAGATTAGTAGACCGACTCCTGCCTGCATCTACTACTATTACTCCACACATCGACCGCTATCCAACATGCATCTAGTGTATTAAGTTCATGGAGAAATGGAGTAATGCAATAAGAATGATGACATGATGTAGACAAGATCTATTCATGTAGGAATAGACCCCATGTTTTTATTCTTAATAGCAACGATACATACGTGCCTCGCTACCGCTTCTGTCACTGGGTGAGGACACCGCAAGATCGAACCCATCACAAAGCACCTCTTCCCATTGCAAGAAAAATCAATCTAGTTGGCCAAACCAAACCAAAGTTTCGGAGAAGAAATACGAGGCTATAAATAATCATGCATATAAGAGATCAAAGAAGACTCAAATAATATTCATGGATATAGATCTGATCATAAACTCGCAATTCATCAGATCCCAACAAACACACCGCAAAAAGTCATTACATCAAATTGATCTCCAAGAACATCGAGGAGAACATTGTATTGAGAATCAAAAAGAGAGAAGAAGCCATCTAGCTACTGCCTACGGACCCGTAGGTCTATGGTGAACTACTCGCGCATCATCGGAGGAGCACCAATGAGGATGATGAACCCCTCTGTGATCGTGTTCCCCTCCGACAGACTGCCGGAATAGGGCTCTAGATTGGATGTCGTGGTTCTGGAACTTACGGCGGATGGAATTGTGTTTCGTCGACTCCCCTAGGGTTTCTGGAATATCTGAGAATTTATAGAGCTGAGAGGCGGTGGAGGAGACTCCCATGGGCCCCACCACCTACCTGGGCACGCTAGGGGCCTCTGGCGCGCCCTGGTGGGTTCTGGGCCCCATGGGCATCCCCTCTGGTGCTTCCTTAGCTCCCAAGTTGTCTTCTAGTCCAAAAAAAATCTCCAAAAAGTTTTGATGCGTTTGTACTTCGTTTGATAGGTATATTTTGCAAAGTAAAAAACAAGCAAAAAACAGCAACTGGCACTGGGCACTATGTCAATAGGTTAGTCCCAAAAAATGATATAAAGTTGCTATAAAATGAATATAAAACATCCAAGAATGATAATATAACAGCATGGAACAATAAAAAATTATAGATACGTTGGAGACGTATTAGCATCCCCAAGCTTAATTCCTGCTCATCCTCTAGTAGGTAAATGATAAAAACAGAATTTTTGATGTGGAATGCTGCCTAACATGTTCATCACATATTCTTTTCTTTTGTAGCATGGACATTTGGACTTTTAGATGGTTCAAAGCAATAGTCTATAATTGACATGAAGACTTCAATACTCAAGCATATCAACAAGCAACCATGTATTTCAAAATATCAACACTAAAGAAAGCTATCCCTAGCCCATCATGCTCAATCATTGATCCATTCATGAAACATACTCGAATATTAGCTACATCCAATGCACAAGTGATCATAGTGCTCCCTAGTTGGTGCTTTTGAGAGGCATACTTTTCCCGTCAACGAAAACGATCGAGTAGTTCCCAATACTTTCCATGCTAGATACATCATAGGAGGTTCCCAAAGATAAAATAAAGTTTATTCCTTTTTCCACCATTCTTTCACAATCTCTGGCTAGCCGTGTCCATGGGTGCCTTCAATACCAACACTTTCCAAGGAATTTATTATTTGACAACATAAAGTAAATTTCTTTTTCATTTCGGGACTGGGCATCCCTATTATCGCCACACTCTCGTGCAATGACAAGTGAATAAACACTCATCTTGAGAATAACACATCTAGCATGGAAAAATATTGGACACCCCCTGTCGCTTCATGAGCAGTATGGGCACACAAAAAAGAAATTCATTTTGAAAATTAGAGTTGGCACATACAAATTTACTTAGAACGGCACGGAAATACCGCATATAGGTAGGTATGGTGGACTCATATGGCAAAACTTGGTTTAAGGATTTTGGATGCACAAGTAGTATTCCTACTTAGTACAAGTGGAGGCTAGCAAAAATATTGAGAAGCAACCAACCAAGAAACAAAAATTCTCATAAACGAGCATTAAGCATAACTAACACCGAATAATGCATGACAAGTAGGATGTAATTTCATTGCATAACTATTGACTTTCGTGCTTGCATAGGGAATCACAAACCTTAACACCAATATTCTTACTAAAGCATAATTACTCACCAACATGACTCACATATTACTATCATCATATCTCAAAACTATTACAAAGAATCAAGTTTATTTTGTCCAATGATCTTCATGAATTTTTTTATTATATCCCTCTTGAATATCTATCACTTTGGGACTAGTTTCATATATTGACAAGCTCAAACAAATTTTAGTTAAGAACATGAGCATAAAAAATTTCATCTCTCAAAATAATATAAGTCAAGCATGAGAGAATTTCTTCAAAAAAATTACTAACTCTCAAATTAATCTAAGTGTAGCATGAGAGTATTTCTTCAAAAATTAAAGCACACTGTGCTCAAAAAGATATAAGTGAAGCACTAGAGCAATTCCATATCTCAAAAAATTTAAGTGAAGCACATAGAGCAATTCTAACAAATCATAGCATAATTATGGCTCTCTCAAATAGGTGTGTCCAGAAAGGATGATTGCGAAAAACTAAAAATCAAAACAAGCAAAGACTTATATAATACAAGACGCTCCAAGCAAAACTCATGATATGTGATGAATAAAAATATAGCTCCAAGTAAAATTACCGATGGTTGTTAGAAGAAAGAGGGGATGCCTTCAGGGGCATCCCCAAGCTTAGTTGCTTGGTTCTCATTGAATAATACCTTGGGGTGCCATGGGCATCCCCAAGCTTAGGCTCTTTTCACTCCTTATTCCTTCACCCATCATGATCTCACCCAAAACTTGAAAACTTCAATCACACAAAACTTAACAAAACCTTCGTGAGATCTGTTAGTATAATAAAGCAAATCACCACTCTAAGTACTGTTGCAAACCCATTCATATTTTATTATAACATTATACCTACTGTATTCCAACTTTACCATGGCTTATACCCCCCGATATAGTCCATAGATTCATCAAAATAACCACACAATGCAACGAAAATAGAATCTTTCAAAAACAGAACAGTCTGTAGTAATCTGAACTCTAACCATACTTAATTAACTCCAAAAACTCTGAAAAATTAGCAAAACATAGGCGATTTGTATGTCAATCTTGTGTAAAAAATTCAGAATTTTTAGATGCTTTTGTGATGTTTTAAAATTCTTCTACTGGATGCAAAAGTTTCTGTTTTTCAACTGGATGAAATCAACTATCACCCAACATGATCCCAAAGGCTTTACTTGGCACAAACACTAATTAAAACACAAAACACAATCATAACAGTAGCATAATTGTGCAAACACTCAAGAACAGAATGAAAAAGGCAAAAAATAAATTTTATTCATTGGGTTTCCTCCCAACAAGCTCTTTCTTTATAGCCATTAAGATAGGCTTGAGATTTTATTGATGCTCACATGAAAGATAATAATTGAAAGACAAAGAGAGCATCATGAAAGATGTGACAAACACATTTAAGTCTAACTCTCTTCCTATGCATAGGCATTTTATAATCCAACAAATTATCAAGACACGAAATATCTAGCATATGCAAGCAAGAAGAAAGAAACAATAATGATCTCAACATAACGAGAGGTAATTTAGTAACATGAAAATTTCTACAACCATATTCTCCTCTCACATAATAATTACATGTATGATCATAATCAAATTCAATAATATATCTATCATATAAAGTTTTCTCTTCATGATCCACATGCATACAATTTTTATAATCTTCCAGGATAGTGGGATTAACATCAAATAAAGTCATGACCTCTCCAAGCCCACTTTCATAAGATTGAACACTCTCCAAATATGTGGGATTATTTTTACCTAAAGTTGACACTCTTCCAAACCCACTTTCAATACTATTGTAAACATTATTATCAATATCATATTCATCATGAGGCTTAAATAAATTTTCAAGATCATAAGAAGAATCACCCCAATCATGATCATTACAATAAGTAGTGGACATAACAAAATTAGCATCCCCAAGCTTGGGGTTTTGCATATTATTAGCACAATTGACATTAATAGAATTTATAATAACATCATTGCAATCATGCTTTTCATTCAAGGAGCTATCGTGAACCACTTTATAAATTTCTTCTTTTAACACTTCATCACAATTTTTAGATTCACGAATCTCAAGCAAAACTTCATAAAGATAATCTAGTGAACTCAATTCACTAGAAAATGGTTCATAATAATTGGATCTTTAAAAAAGATAGCAAGTGGACGAGGATCCATATTGATAGATTTTTAGCAAGCGAAGATGCAAGCAAATAGGAGACACATGGCACACAAGCAAAGATTGCAAACGAACAAAAAGGCAAACGAAAAAAAAGGTGAATAAAAAGGCAAATTTTTGTGAAGTGGGGGAGATGAAAACGAGAGGCAAATGGAAAATAATGTAAATTGCAAGGAGATGAGATTTGTGATTAGGAACCTGATAGATGTTGATTATGTCTCCCCGACAATGGTGCAAGAAATTCCTTTGACGTGGCTTGAATCTGCGTTGGTATTTCCCCAAAGAGGAAGGGATGATGCAGCACAACTACGACAAGTATTTTCCTCAGTTATGAAAACAAGGTTATCAATCCAGTAGGAGAACCAAGCTACACTATGTAAACGGTACCTGCACACAAAGAACAAATACTTGCAACCCAACGCGTAAGAGCGGTTGTCAATCCCTCCACGGTAAAAAGATAGATTAAATTGTATGAGATTGGATAAATAGATCTAGCAAAACCACAAAATAAAATAAGTAAAGAAAAAGTGCAGCAAGGTATTTTTGGGTTTTTGGAATAATAGATCTGAAAACAATATGATAAAATATAGACCCGGGGGCCATAGATTTCACTAGTGGCTTCTCTCGAGAAAATAGCATACGGTGGGTAAACAAATTACTGTTGGGTAATTGATAGAAGAGCAAATAATTATGACGATATCCAAGGCAATGATCATGTATATAGGCATCACGTCCAAGATTAGTAGACCGACTCCTGCTTGCATCTACTACTATTACTCCACACATCGACCGCTATCCAGCATGCATCTAGTGTATTAAGTTCATGGAGAAATGGAGTAATGCAATAAGAATGATGACATGATGTAGACAAGATCTATTCATGTAGGAATAGACCCCGTCTTTTTATCCTTAATAGCAATGATACATACGTGCCTCGCTATCCCTTCTGTCACTGGGTGAGGACACTGCAAGATCGAACCCATCACAAAGCACCTCTTCCCATTGCAAGAAAAATCAATCTAGTTGGCCAAACCAAACCAAAGTTTCAGAGAAGAAATACGAGGCTATAAATAATCATGCATATAAGAGATCAAAGAAGACTCAAATAATATTCATGGATATAGATCTGATCATAAACTCGCAATTCATCGGATCCCAACAAACACACCGCAAAAAGTCATTACATCGAATAGATGTCCAAGAACATCGAGGAGAACATTGTATTGAGAATCAAAAAGAGAGAAGAAGCCATCTAGCTACTGCCTATGGACCCGTAAGTCTATGGTGAACTACTCACGCATCATCGGAGGAGCACCAATGAGGATGATGAACCCCTCCGTGATCGTGTTCCCCTCCGGCAGAGTGCCGGAATAGGGCTCTAGATTGGATCTCGTGGTTCTGGAACTTGCGGCGGCTAGAATTGTGTTTCGTCGACTCCCCTAGGGTTTCTGGAATATCTGAGAATTTATAGAGCTGAGAGGCGGTGGAGGAGACTCCCATGGGCCCCACCACCCACCTGGGCACGCCAGGGGCCTCTGGCACGGCCTAGTGGGTTGTAGGCCCCATGGGCCTCCCCTCTGGTGCTTCCTTGGCTCCCAAGTTGTCTTCTGGTCCAAAAAAAATCTCCAAAAAGTTTCGCTGCGTTTGGACTCTGTTTGGTAGGTATATTCTGCGAAGTTAAAAACAAGCAAAAACAGCAACTGGCACTGGGCACTATGTCAATAGGTTAGTCCCAAAAAATGATATAAAGTTGCTATAAAATGAATATAAAACATCCAAGAATGATAATATAACAGCATGGAACAATAAAAAATTATAGATACGTTGGAGACGTATCAACCAACCATGGGGGGGGGGGGGCTCTACATCAACCTTGCTGCCCTTCCGATGATGTGTGAGTAGTTTACCATAGACCTACGGGTCCATAGTTAGTAGTTGGATGGCTTCTTCTCTCTCTTTGATCTTCAATACAATGTTCTCCTCGATGTTCTTGGAGATCTATTCGATGTAATCACTTTTTGCGGTGTGTTTGTTGGGATCCAATTAATTGTGAGTTTATGACCAGATTATCCATGAATATTATTTGAGTCTTCTCTGAACTCTTTTATGCATGATTATTATAGCTTTGTATTTCTCTCCGATATGTTGATTTGGTTTGGCCAACTAGTTTGATTTTTCTTTCAATGGGAGAGGTGCTTTGTGATGGGTTCGATCTTGCGGTGCTCAATCCTAGTGACAGAAAAGGACATGCCACGTATTTGTATCGTTGCCATTAAGGATAAAAAGATGGGGTTTATTCATGTGTGAGTTTACTTTGTCTACATCATGTCATCTTACTTAAGGTGTTACTCCGTTCTTTATGAACTTAATACTCTAGATGCATGCTGGATAGCGGTCGATGGGTGGAGTAATAGTAGTAGATGCAGGCAGGAGTCAGTCTACTTGTCTCAGACGTGATGCCTATATAAATGATCATCACCTTGGATATCGTCATGATTATTCGCTTTTCTATCAATTGCCCAACAGTAATTTGTTTACCCACCGTATGTTGTTTTCAAGAGAGAAGCCTCTAGTGAAAACTATGGCCCCCAGGTCTACTTTTATCATATATTAAAATCCAAAAATACCTTGCTGCAATTTTTCTTTACTTTAATTTATTTTGTGTTCTATTTATCTATCTATCACTACAAAATTTAATCTTTGCAATTAATCGTCGAGGGATTGACAACCCCTTGTTCGCGTTGGGTGCAAGTATTTTTTATTTTGTGTGCAGGTACTGCTGACGAGGTGTTGCTTGGTTCTCCTACTGGATTGATAACCTTGGTTCTTAACTAAGGGAAATACTTATCTCTACTGTACTGCATTTCCCTCTCCTCTTCGGGGAAATCCCAATGCAGCTCACAAGTAGCATAGGGTAGTAGTTCAGCACGGTAGTACCGCTCTGGCGGTACTGTAGCCCTGACTACCACCCCACTACCACAGATCTACTGGGTATATATCAGCTAAGCAGAAGTACCGCTCCTGCGGAGCGGTAGTACCTGATACGTCTCCAACGTATCTATAATTTTTGATTGTTCCATGCTATTATATTATCTGTTTTGCATGTTTTATATGCATTAATATGCTATTTTATATTATTTTTGGGACTAACCTATTAACCCAGAGCCCAGAGCCCAGTGCCAGTTTCTGTTTTTTTCCTTGTTTTCGAGTTTTGCAGAAAAGGAATATCAAACGGAGTCCAAACGGAATAAAACTTTACGATGATTTTTTTTGTACCAGAAGACACACGTAGGACTTGGAGACCAAGGAAAAGGAGTCCCGAGGCGACGGCAAGGGTGCATGGCGCGCCCCAGGGGGGGCGCCCCCTGCCTTGTGGGTCCCTCGGAGCTCCTCTAACCCTAATCTTCGGCCTATAAATTCCCAAATATTCCCAAACCATCAGAGGCATCCACAAAAATACTTTTTCGCCACCGCAAGCCTCTGTTCCCGTGAGATCCCATCTTGGGGCCTTTTCCGGCGATCTGCCGGAGGGGGATTAGATCACGGAGGGCATCTACATCAACCCTATTGCCCTTCCGATGAAGCGTGGGTAGTTTACCTCAAACCTACAGGTCCATAGCTAGTAGCTAGATGGCTTCTTCTCTCTCTATGATCTTCAATACCATGTTCTCCTCGATGTTCTTGGAGTTCTATCCGATGTAATATTCTTTTGCGGTGTGTTTGTCGAGATCCGATGAATTGTGGATTTATGATCAGATTATCTATGAATATTATTTGAATCTTCTCTAAATTCTTATATGCATGATTTGATATCTTTGTATTTCTCTTCGAATTATCAGTTTAGTTTGGCCAACGAGATTGGTTCTTCTTGCAATGGGAGAGGTGCTTAGTTTTGGGTTCAATCTTGCGGTGTCCTCACCCAGTGACATAGTAGGGGTAGCGAGGCACGTATTGTATTATTGCCATCAAGGATAAAAAGATGGGTTTTTCATGATATTGCTTGAGTTTATCCCTCTACATCATGTCATCTTACTTAATGCGTTACTCTGTTCTCTTGAACTTAATACTCTAGACGCAGGCAGGAGTCGGTCGATGTGTGGAGTAATAGTAGTAGATGCAGAATCGTTTCGGTCTACTTGACACGGACATGATGCCTATATGCATAATCATTGCCTTGGATATCGTCATAACTTTGCACTTTTCTATCAATTGCTCGACAGTAATTTGTTCACCCACCGTATTATTTTCCTTCAAGAGAGAAGCCTCTAGTGAAACCTATGGCCCCCGGGTCTATTTTCCCTTATATATTTTCAGATCTATAAACCAAAAATACCAAATATCTTGCTGCAATTTATTTACTTTTATTTTATTTTACATTTTAGTAATCTTTTATATCCATCTCTATCAGATCTCACCATTGCAATTGACCGTGAAGGGATTGACAACCCCTTTATCGCGTTGGGTGCAAGTGTTTGATTGTTTGTGTAGGTGCATAGATTGGAGACTTGCTTGCGCCTCCTACTGGATTGATACCTTGGTTCTCTAGCTGAGGGAAATACTTATCTCTACTTTGCTGCATCACCCTTTCCTCTTCAAGGGAAAAACCAACGCAAGCTCAAGAAGTAGCAGGAAGAATTTCTGGCGCCGTTGCCGGGGAGGTCTACATCAAGCCTACCAAGTACCCGCCATAAACTCTCATCTCTTGCATTACATTATTCGCCATTTGTCTCTCATTTTCCTCTCCCCCACTTCTAAAATGATTTCAGAAAAACACAAAAATATTTGCCTTCTTTCCGTTTGCCTTTATGTCTTACTTGGTTTGTTTGCTTATTCGCTTGGCATAATTGTGTATTTATTGAAAATCAGAAAGCAAAAAGTTTATGTATCCACACACACTTGCTAATCTTTTTAAGAGATCCAATTATGATGAACCTATTGCTAGTGAGTTGAGTGCACTAGATTATCTTTATGAAGTTTTGCTTGAAATTCGTGAATCTGAAAATCATGATGATGTGTTAAAAGAAGAAATTTATGAAGTGATTCACGATAGCTTCTTGAATAAAAAGCATGATTGCAATGATGTTATTATGAATCCTATTAATGTCAATTGTGCTAATAATATGCAAAACCCTAAGCTTGGGGATGTTAATTTTGATATATCCACCACTTGTTGCAATGATCATGATTGGGGTGATTGTTCTTATGATCTTGAAAAATTATTTAATCTTCATGATGAATATAGTTGCAATAACATTGAAAGTGGGTTTGGAAGAGTGTCAACTCTAGGTAATAATGATCCCACTACCTTGGAGAATGATCAATCTTATGAAATTTTTGTTAAAAGTGGGCTCGGAGAGGTCATGACTTTATTTGATGATAATCCCACTATTTTGGAAGTGTGTCAACTTTGCATGCATGTGGATCATGAAGAGAAAATTGTATGTGATAGCTATATTGTTGAATTTGATTATGATCCTACATGTAATTATTATGAGAGAGGAAAATATGGTTGTAGAAATTTTCATGTTACTAAATTACCTCTCGTTATGTTGAGATTGTTATTGTTTCTTTCTTCTTCCTTGCATATGGTAGTTTTTGCTTGCCTTGATGATTTGTTTTCCTATAAAATACCTATGCATAGGAAGTATGTTAGACTTAAATGTGTTGGTCATATGTCTTATGATGCTCTCTTTGTGCTTCAATCCTTGTCTTTCATGTGAGCATCATTGAAATCTCAAGCCTATCTTAATGGCTATAAAGAAAGAGCTTGTTGGGAGGCAACCCAATTTTATTTTTTGTTTTTGTTTTTGCTACTGTTATTGAATAAAATACACATTATTACCTCTGTAGTAATTGTGTTTTGGTGTTTTAATTAGTGTTTGAGCCAAGTAAGACCTTTGGGATGGCTTACGGTGATAGTTGATTTGATCTTGCTGAAAAACAGAAACTTTTGCCTCCAGTTGAAGACATTTAGTAATTCACATAAGCAACTAAAAACTCTGAATTTTTTTACACAAGATTTATATAAAATTTCCTCTGTTTTTTCAATTTTTCAGAAATTTTGGAGTTATAGAAGTATTAGAACAATTCGGATCTTCACAGACTGTTCTGTTTTTGACAGATTCTATTTTCTATGTGTTGCTTGCTTATTTTGATGAATCTATGGGTAGTATCGGGGGTTATGAACCATGGAAAAGTTGGAATACATTAGATATTACACTAATATAAATAAAGAATGAGTTCACAATAGTACCAAAGAGGTGATTTATTTTTCTTATACTAACGGATCTCATGAGTTTTCTGTTGAGTTTTGTGTTGTGAAGTTTTCAAGTTTTGGGTAAAGATTTGATGGACTATGGAATAAGGAGTGGCAAGAGCCTAAGCTTGGGGATGCCCAAGGCACCCCAAGGTAATATTCAAGGACAACCAAGAGCCTAAGCTTGGGGATGCCCCGGAAGGCATCCCCTCTTTCGTCTTCAATCCATCGGTAAATTTACTTGAGGCTATATTTTTATTCACCACATGATATGTGTTTTGCTTGGAGCGTCTTGTATGATATGAGTCTTTGCTTTTTAGTTTTCCATAATCATCCTTGCTGTACACACCTTTTGAGAGGGACATGCATTAATCATGAATTTATTAGAATACTCTATGTGCTTCACTTATATCTTTTGAGCTAGGCAATATGCTCTAGTGCTTCACTTATATCTTTTTAGAGCACGGTGGTGGCTTTATTTTATAGAAATTGTTGAACTCTCTTTCTTCACTTATATTATTTCGAGAGTCTCTAAACAGCATGGTAATTTGCTGAGGTTATGAATTTAGTCCTAATATGATGGGCATCCAAGAGGGATATAATAAAAACTTTCATATTAAGTGCATTGAATACTATTAGAAGTTTGATTCCTTGCATGTTGTTTTGAATATAAAGATGGTGATATTAGAGTCATGCTAGTGAGTAATTGTGGATTGGTAGAAATACTTGAGTTAAAGTTTGTGATTCCCGTAGCATGCACGTATGGTGAACCATTTTGTGATGAAGTCGGAGCATGATTTATTTATTGATTGTCTTCCTTATGAGTGGCGGTCGGGGACGAGCGATGGTCTTTTCCTACCAATCTATCCCCCTAGGAGCATGCGTGTAGTACTTTGTTTCAATAGCTAATAGACTTTTGCAATAAGTATGTGAGTTCTTTATGACTAATGTTGAGTCCATGGATTATACGCACTCTCACCCTTCCACCATTGCTAGCCTCTCTAGTACCGCGCAACTTCCGCCGGTGCATTACACCCACCATATACCTTCCTCAAAACAGCCACCAT
This sequence comes from Thinopyrum elongatum, assembly GCA_011799875.1. NCBI lineage: Eukaryota > Viridiplantae > Streptophyta > Magnoliopsida > Poales > Poaceae > Thinopyrum > Thinopyrum elongatum. The sequence goes on from CM022302.1 coordinate 199,208,052, forward strand.
ACCTACCTATTATGGCATTTCCATAGCCATTCCGAGATATATTGCCATGCAACTTCCACCGTTCCGTTTATTATGACACGCTTCATCATTGTCATATTGCTTTGCATGATCATGTAGTTGACATCGTATTTGTGGCAAAGCCACCATTCATATTTTTTATACATGTCACTCTTGAGTCATTGCACATCCCGGTACACTGCCAGAGGCATTCATATAGAGTCATATTTTGTTCTAAGTGTCAAATTGTAATTATTGAGTTGTAAGTAAATAAAAGTGTGATGATCATCATTATTAGAGCATTGTCCCATGTGAGGAAAGGATGATGGAGACTATGATTCCCCCACAAGTCAGGATGAGACTCCGGACGAAAAATAAAATAAAAAAAAAGAAAAAAAGGGAAAGAAAAAAGAAAAGAAAAAAGAGGCCAAAGAGCCCAAAATAAAAAATGAGAGAAAAGAGAGAAGGGGCAATGCTACTATCCTTTTCCACACTTGTGCTTCAAAGTAGCACCATGATCTTCATGATAGAGAGTCTTCTATATTGTCACTTTCATATACTAGTGGGAATTTTTCATTATAGAACTTGGCTTGTATATTCCAATGATGGGCTTCCTCAAATTGCCCTAGGTCTTCGTGAGCAAGCGAGTTGGATGCACACCCACTTAGTTTCTTTTTGAGCTTTCATACACTTATAGCTCTAGTGCATCCGTTGCATGGCAATCCCTACTCACTCACATTGATATCTATTGATGGGCATCTCCATAGCCCGTTGATATGCCTAGTTGATGTGAGACTGTCGGGGAAACGACACCTATGGGATCGAGTGGATCCCTTCTACGGTTTGGCAGGGAAGAGGGGTGCGCAAAGAGCAGATCTAGAGATCAACATGAGGGATTTTTACCCAGGTTCGGGCCGCTGAGAAGCGTAAAACCCTAGTCCTGCTTTGTGTGTATATTATGTGTTCTTGAGCTTCGGCTAGCTGCAATGCATGCAAGCTGGGCCGGAGAGTCCAAAAAGTCTGAATCCCCCTCCAGTATGCCTTGGGCCTCCTTTTATACGTCCAAGGGGCTGCCACAGTGGCACACATGAGGTGTAAAGTAGCCATGCTTATCACTGACGTCCTGGGACAAAACGCATTAAATGCGCTGATTACGTGCCCCCTAGCTTTATCGGGACGGGAATAGAGCCCGTCCCGTCCGTCGCCGCCTCACTCCGCCTTGACACGTATCCAGGCTGACGAGGCATGCAATGCCAGCCTGGCTGGCTAACCGCTGCGCTGGAACAGTGGCAGGATCTTCATGAAGATCTGCATGCCACTACACACGCGCCCCTTGGGCCTTGGTCTTGACACTGTCGATGGTGTCAGAGCTCTTCAACCTCAAGGGTGGTGTTCTTGTCAGTGCTTCGCAAGTCGTCCCGGCAAGGATCTTGCCGGGGCCTCGCAAGCCGCCCCGGCAAGGATCTTGCCGGGGCTCCAGCTTATCTTCTGCTCCCTGGTTACTGGCTTGGACGCCGTCTTTGTTGTCATGCATTCTGCCTCCAGCTGTCCCCGTCAAGCCTTGCCGCGGGCGCGGCTACAACTGCCCGTGCACAAGTAAGGGGTACTAAAAGGGCCCAAACTTTAGTACACCGACAGGAGCCCCCGGGCCTGGGCCACACACGCGGGCACAACGCGTTGTTGGGCTAGGCCCAAACAGTGCGCGGGCACACGTGGCAGGGGTTAACTACTGTAATCATTTCATCTGCTGCGCTTCCTCATGATCGACATTGAATGCGCGACGTGGGGGTCGTGCGTGGAATGGTCGCAGCACGCCTGCGAAAATGCCTTCACATTGGACGGTAAAGAGGCGGCCTCGCGCCTTCCCCATAAAAAGGGGAATCCGCAGAGGCACTGCTCATTACCACCTTCGCTCTTTCCAATCTAGGAACCACCGTCGTCTTCCTCCTTGAGCCCAAACCAGAGTTTCCTCATCCATCCACCCCCTCTGCGTTCCCACCATCCTCAACCTCCCGCTCCTCCCCAGTCTCTTATGGCGCCCAAAAGCGAGCAAGGGCAAGGGAGTGGCCAAGGCGAGCGAGGGGGAAGAGGTGCCGGAGAGCGAGTTGGTGAAGATGCGGAAGGAGAAAACCGTATTCGCTCCGACGCTCGATGTGCGCGCTCTGAAGGAGCGGTACCAGTGCATGTGGGGGAGGAAGACGACGGGGCATCCTGCCACCCGCGTCGTCCCCGCTTCTTGCACCGCGCCCGCTCCAGATAAATTTCCTTTCTTCGTCGATTATTTCTACTGCGGGCTCTGCCCCCCATTCTCGGATTTCTTCAACGACATCATGTACACCTTCGGCCTCCATCTCTTGGATTTTACGCCAAATGCCGTGGCGTGTATGGCCATTTTCGCTCACCTTTGCGAGAACTTCGCCGGGGTGGCCCCCAACACGGCGCTCTTCCGCCACTACTTCATCCCTCGCATCCAGCTAGGAGGGGCCCTGTCTGGCTACGTCACCTGGATCCCAAGGACCTTGTGCAAGGAGACGTACCCAAACGGGACCCAGAAGGAGAAGTGGGACGAATGGCGGCACAGGTGGTGCTGGATCATGGAGAAGGAGCCGGCGCCATTCTGCATGCCCCGGCGAGCGCAAGTGGTTCGTGGCGGCAACTGGGGCGATCTCGACCCTCAAGACGAGAAGCTCACAGTCGCAACCACCAGAATCCACCGCCTCAAGGCTATCGGGCTCACTCTTGAGATGATTGGGGCCGACTTCCTCCGCCGCCACATCGCTCCTCTGCAGAACAAAGGAAGGCCGGCTTGGGAGTTCCGGAACGCGGCGGATGTTATGAGGCTGCGCCCCGGCCTGAACAACAATTTGATGGTGATGCAGCACGCGGCCCTCTGCCAAAGGCTGTTCCAACTCAAGGCCGACAAGGCCAAGAAAGCCACCAAGGCCGAGAGGGCCGAGAAGGCCGGCAAGCCGTTCAAGCTGCCGGCGGGCATGGTTCCCTTGTGCAACAACTCCGCCTTGACTTCCATCATCGCCATGATGCCGGTGTTCAATGCCCACGGCCTTGACCCGACCTGGGTTGTGCCAGACGTGGCGCGGGTGCAGGAGTTCTTCGACAGCTTGTCGAAGAGGCAGGTTCACGAAGAACCGCAACTCATCCGTGACACCACCGACGAAGAGGTGGCATACATCGCCAGCAGGGCGGAAGAGGCGGCCCTTGCCGGGAAGGCTGGCAGCGTCGGCTTTCAAGAAGACGAGGCCGGCGAAGAAGATGAACTTGCCGAGCCAGAGGAGGTAACCGAAGAGGCAGCTAAAGAGGTAGATGAAGAGGAGGCACACGACGAGGCCCCAGTCCCGGGGAAGAAGAAACGCGTCCTTCGGCGGGCTAGCTCTGATGAGCCAGTCCGGCGAGCCTCTTTGAGCGAAGAGGCCCCCGTCAAGGGAGCGGCCGGCAAGACCGCGCAGCGGCAAGAGGCCCAACCGCAACCTGTGCGCCATACGAGGCGTACGGCCGCGGCGGCAAAGGAAGCAGCAGCCACCGCTTCTGCCTCGGCCAAGAGGCCCACGTCCCCATCCCCATCTCCACCCCCTAGCCCGGACTCCACTCCAGAGGTCGACTTTGACCTCTCCGGTTTCAGCCCAAATAGGGCAGGTTCGCCAGAAGCAGAGGATGAGTAAGTGCCTTACTGCTGGCTTTATCTTTTGAGTCTCCGTTTTGATCATCTTATCTGACTTGTTCTTGTTGTGGCTTGCCTCTGCAGAGACAAGGAAACACTGGCGCAGAGGATGGCGAAGAGGGCCAAAACCTCAGTGGGCAACAAGCCCCCGACAAGTACTTCAAGCGTGCCGGAGTTGATCACGATCAGCCCGGACCCCAGCCCACGTCGCAGCCCCCGGCTCAGCCCTCAGCGTGAGCACATTACCCATTTTCCGCTGGCGAGCATCGGGACGTGCATTTTCACCTCGAACCTTGCCGGGGTTGTAGGAGAGGAGCGACAATAGGAGGAGCCGTTAAGGGCCACCCCCAACATGCCTCCTCCATCAACCACGCCACCTAGGGAGGGATCCCCGGCAAGGATCCACACCAACGAGCCCACGCCGCCAAGGGAGAGATCCCCGGCAAGGGCTTCCACCGACGAGCCCACGCCGCCAAGGGAGAGATCCCCGGCAAGGGCTTCCACCGACGAGCCCACGCGCGCAGAGGAAGGGTCGGCAGGCACAGGTGCCGGCAGCTCTATCCCGGCAACAAGTGTTGCCGGGGAGGGAAACACCCCTCCACCACTCGTCACACGTGAGCCGCCCGCTTCCTGGCCTTTGTCGATTATTCAGTACGATCTCTTTTCTCTTTTTTTTAAAACCCTGGCTCCATCTTGTTTCTCCTTCTTGGCCTCCAGATCCCTCCTTGGTGGATCAAATGGATGTCGACGCCACCATCGAGGAGACCACCAAGGACGCTGCCGCCGAGGCCGCCGAGATTGCTGCTGACGAGGCCGCCAAGGGGTCCGCTAGGGGGGCCGCTAAGGGGACCAGCGACCATACTGACGGCATCCCTGCCGCAGGAGCGCTTGGCTCTATATCAGTCCCTGGGTCCCCTACTGCCGGGGAGATGGAAGTTGAAAACCAACTGTCGACATCCGAAGCCCCCCCTCTAGCAGATATCTGAAGATTGGCGATAATCTGTTCGTCAGCATCTCGGGGACGGCAAGCACCGGAGCGCCAACTGAGGGGGAGGCTTTCGACGAAGAAGTCATCGCCACTGCCGGGCTCAAGGTTGTCGACAAGCCGAGTGCCAGCAGCAGCGGATCTAAAGAAGACCAGCTCCTCCAGGCCATGAGCGGCAACTTTCAGAGACTCCAGGCGCTCCACCGTGCCCGTAAGGAGAAACTGGACTCCAGGGTAGCGGTTGCCGACGCGGCAGAGGCAAATTTCCAAAAGCGTGTCGAACAGATGCATGTCTGGTTCACCGAGGCCTGGGAAGAGCTGAAGACTGGCCAGGAGCAACTGAGCCAGCGTTGGGAGGAGCTCCTTCTGAAGCAGTCCGATATTGAGAAGGCACAGGAGGAGGCCGCTCAAGAGGCCGCCAAGGAAGATGCTCAACTAAGAGAACGCCGTGTCCTGCTCGACGCCCACGAAGAGGACCTCGCTGCTCGCGAGGATGCACTTGCCGCCAAGCTCCGCGGCAAGGATGAAGAAGTTGAAAAGCTCGTCGCGTAGTGGACCCAAGGGCTGGAGCAGGAACACAAGAAAGCGCTTGACGCCCTGGTCCTAGACCATGCCAGCAAGTTAAGGGAGGCCGTCAATGCTGCCGAGGCTGCAGAGGCCGCCAAGAATGAGCTGGCCGGGAAGGTGGAGAAGCTGAAGCTGGATCTGGAGAAGCACGGCAAGGAGGTGTCGACGCTCAAGAGCGACAGAGACAAAACTGTCTATACTTTGGCGGAGTTGCAGACCACCATATCCGAGAAGACCCAATAGATCTCTACCGCCAACGACTCCATTACCGATCTGAAGCTGAAGCTGACCACTCTAGAGGAGTCCCTTGAGGGCAGCAGGGCTCGTGAGAAGACCCTGGCCAAGGACGTCAAGGATGAGAAGCTACTGCTTGCGAGTGCCGCTGCCACCCACAATGATTACATGGATGGTGTGAAGATCTGGACTGAGCGCCTCATTGATGTTGCGGAGAGGCTCACCACGCAACTGTCCATCATGGGCATGCCAAATTTCAGGTTCTCCCATGATAGGGGGATTTCTGAGAGCGCCAGGCTGACCATGTTCTTCGAGGCCGTCCTCGAGGCTCTGAATCTGCTCCACTCCAATCGAGCCACCCAACTGGCCAACGAGTCCCGCAAGCTTTGTCGGGGCGTCCTTCTCAAGGTGCTCACCAAGGTGGCCTACAGGAACCCCGGCCTCGACCTCGGCCAAGATAGCTTGCCGGCGGACGCGGACCACAGGGCGCTTGAAGAGCTTGTCGCGCCCATCGTCAATATGGTTGACCAAGTCAAGAGGGTGGAAGGCCAGCGCCGGGACTAGCCGTTTCTCTTTTCCTTGCCGCTATGAACTCGTGCCCAAGACAGTTTATCTTAAGTTAGAACCGCGGCAAGCATTGATGTAATATAACTTGCTGTATTTTGGATTGAATGCATGCTATCTTCCTTGTTTGATCCCTCCTTGTATGGCATACACCCTACGCTTTTTTGGAAGGGCTTGCAGGTGCGCGTACCCTTGCCGCGAGCGCTTTGAGGAACGGATCCTTAGCAGCCTGCTGGGGGTGTCGCTGCCGGCACGACACCTTGCCGCTCTTAGTGCAGCCACTTGAACTGCTGAGCGGACTCGAAACAGAGCAAGGACGCAACCAATCGCGACGAGGTTCTTTCGCGTGCAGGTTTTCCATACAGGAATTGAAATCGTTCGAGGAAAGTAACTTTGTATTTAAATAAAAATTCCTCAAGGTTTTACAACTTAGCTTTTTTGCTGTTGTACTCTTTCCCGCAAGACGCCACTTCGAACGTCGCCTGCTGATGGCCACACTCTCTATCCTCCCCGGCAAACTTGTATGCGAGGGAACCTTCTGTCCTTTGAGAAAAAGAAAGAAGAGAAAATAGGAACATGGAACCTTGGTGGTTCATCAGTACTTGCTGGAAATGAACATAGTATAATATCCTGGACAGGCATGCATATGAATAAACATGGAAATCAACAAGAACTATACATACTTAAATTTATTCAACTGCACACAGGGTCTGCGCCTGGCTTTGTACATAGGGTCATATGCCTTGCCGGCAAAGCTAGTGCAAAAGGGGGTTGCCGGGGGTCCCGGCAACCGCGCCTCACGGGTAAAACTTGCGAAGATGTTCGATATTCCAGGAGTTGCTCACTGGAATGCCATCTTCGGTCTCTAGGCGGACTGCGCCGGGCCTGGTGACTCGTATTACCCGATAAGGGCCTTCCCACTTTGCCGTCAACTTGTTGGAATTCTTGGCGGATTGAACGCGCCGAAGAACAAGGTCGCCTTCCTCAAGGCTTCGGGCATGAACCTTGCGGCTGTGGTAGCAGCGCAAGGCTTGCTGGTAGCGCGTGGCTCGTACAACAGACTGAAGACGATCTTCCTCAAGGAGCGTAGCATCATCTTGCTGCAACTGCTCTTGCTCAAGCTCATCATAAGCGAGCACTCGAGGTGACCCGTATATGAGTTCTGTGGGGAGAACTGCTTCCACCCCGTATACCAGGGAGAAGGGTGTCTGGCCAGTGGCTCGATTCGGTGTCGTCCTGATTGACCAAAGAACCACCGGCAACTCATCAATCCAGCGTCTTCCGCACTTGTGCAGCCTGTCAAAAGTTCTTGTTTTGAGGCCTCGCAGCACTTTAGCATTTTCCTTGTCTACCTGGCCATTGCTTCGCGGATGTGCAACAGAAGCAAAACAGATTTTGCTGCCGAGGTCCTGGATGTACTGCATGAAGGTGCGGCTCGTGAACTACGTGCCGTTGTCGGTGATGACTCTATTTGGCAAACCAAAACGGTAAACTAGTCCCTTGAAGAACTTGACGGCTGATTGTGCCGTCACATTTCTCACTGCTTCCACTTCTGGCCACTTTGTGAACTTGTCGATTGCGATGTACAAGTACTCAAAGCCCCCGACAGCACGGGGAAAGGGGCCCAGTATGTCGAGCCCCCAGACCAAAAATGGCCAGGAAAGAGGGATCGTCTAAAGAGCTTGAGCTGGCTGATGGAGCTTCTTTGAATGGAACTGGCACGCTTCACACTTGGTTACTAGTGCAGTCGCATCCTGGAGAGCAGTTGGCCAAAAGAAACCTTGCCGGAATGCTTTGCCGGCAAGGGCTCTTGATCCTATGTGAGAGCCACATACACCTCCATGTATTTCTGCCAACAGCGCCAGTCCTTCCTCCCGAGGGATGCACTTCAATTTCACGCCGTTTGGTCTTTTCCTGTATAGGACATCATCCACAAACTGGTACATGCTGGACCGACGGGCTACTTTCTCTGCTTCTTCCTGTTCCTCAGGGAGTTCCCCTGTTTGAAGGCAAAGTAGTCGCATATGCTTCCAGGCAACTACGAAGGCATGAAGAAAATTATCCTACTCATGACTTGGAATTAGCAGCAGTTATTCATGCACTCAAAGAATGGAGGCACTTTTTGCTTGGGAATCGTTGTGAAATATATACGGACCATAAAAGCCTCAAATATATTTTCACACAACCAGAACTCAATTTACGACAACGACGCTGGTTGGAATTAGTGAAAGATTATGATGTTGGCATTCACTACCATCCAGGAAAGGCGAATGTAGTGGCAGATGCTCTCAGCCGAAACCCAAGCTCGGGCAATGACGGTCTACAAAACTTGAGACCTGAGTTTCAGAGGGAGTTTGCCAAACTCAACATGGTGTTGGTCACTGAAGGCACTATGTCAAATTTGGAAATACAGCCCACCCTAATGGAACAGATTAAGAAAGCTCAGCATGGACACCCCAGCATCGAAGGCATAAAAAGAAAAGTGAGTCTGGGCAAGGCCTCAGAATTCGTCATGGACGATGAGGGAATATTATGGTACGGAGACAGGCTTTGCGTACCAAATGTAGAGGACCTCAAACAACAAATTTTGGCTGAAGGCCACACCGCTCCATATTTAATCCACCCTGGAGGAACCAAAATGTACAAGGACATTCAGGAAAAAATTTGGTGGCGTGGTATGAAGAGGGATATAGCCACATTCATTGCATGTTGTGATTCATGTCAGCGCATTAAGGCCGAGCACCAAAAACCAGCAGGACTATTACAGCCAAACAGGATACCCGAATGGAAATGGGACGAAATTGGAATGGATTTTATTGTCGGACTACCTCGGTCACGACACGGAAATGATGCCATATGGGTCATCACAGATAGGTTAACCAAGGTGGCACATTTTATTCCAGTAAAGACAACCCACACCACTCAGAAACTTGCCAGGCTTTATCTCTCCCGTATTGTTTGTCTGCATGGAGTTCCAAAGACTATAATATCCGACAGAGGCACTCAATTCGTCTCCAGATTTTGGGATCATTTACAACAAGCTCTGGGAACTCAACTAGTATTCAGCACAGCATACCACCCCCAGACTGGTGGACAGACTGAACATGTGAACCAAATTCTAGAAGACATGCTAAGAGCATGTGTTCTCACCTATGGAACCAGTTGGGAAGAAAGCTTGCCGTATGCCGAGTTCGCGTACAACAACAGTTACCAAGCCAGTCTACAAATGGCACCTTTTGAAGCCTTATATGGGCGAAGATGCCGTACCCCATTTAATTGGTCAGAGACAGGAGACAGTCGTATCTTCGGCCCAGACATGCTCAAGGAAGCTGAGGAGAAAGTTAAACTAATCAAGGATCGACTCAAGACAGCTCAGAGCCGACAAAAAAGTTATTACGATAAAAAACATCGTGATGTCAGTTTTGAACCCGGCGAATATGTGTATCTACGAGTATCCCCTATGAGGGGCCTGCAGCGATTCAAAGTTCAAGGAAAGCTGGCACCACGATTTATTGGACCCTTCTGTGTGATTGCACGAAGAGGCACAGTGGCTTACCAGCTAGACCTACCTGAAGAACTGTCAGACGTCCATGACGTGTTCCACATCTCACAGCTGAGGAAGTGTGTAAGCAACCCAGAGAAGCATGTATCTCATGAGAACATTGACGTGCAACCAGACCTCACCTACAGGGAACGTCCAATAAAAATATTGGACGAGTCTGAAAGAAGGACCCGTCAGAAGACAATTAAGTTTTTTAAGGTTCAGTGGAGCAATCACACCGAGGATGAAGCAACATGGGAAGGAGAGGATTTTCTTCGGGCAGAGCACCCACACCTATTTGAGGATCAGCTGAAATCTCGGGGACGAGATTTTTCCTAAGGGGGTAGGTGTTGTAACACCCCAAAATTTTGGTCTTGATTTTTATCAAATTCTTTATTTGATTGGAAGGAGGTTATTTCAATTTTTCTAAAAGATTCTCCTTCTCAAAACTTTTAATGACAAATTTTTGTGGAGATCCTTTCTTGAATCCTGGTCTTGAGAGTTTTTTTCAACATGTGTTGGTTCAACACAAATACTCTGGGATTGTTTTACTAATTCTTTTATTAAAAAGAATTCCTATAATTTTTGGATTTCTACTTCCCTATTCAAAAATACTCTCTTGCCATGACCTATGTAGAAAACTTTCTTCCAAAACCCTCCTCCCTTCTTTGAGTCAAGCCAAGCATCCAATTCCAGCAAGTTTCAACCTCTTTTAGATTTTATTTCTATTTATTTCATCATCAAATCATTTTCTGCCATTTATTTTGGACCCTTGGGATTTACAAAGGAAGTACCCGATTCCTTGAGCTTTTAATCCCAAGTAAATTACCCTAGCTACTCCTTAGTACCCTCAACCTAGATCCATCAAGAGCTGCTGGTCCACAGTTCAAATTTTTCAAAATTTGCTTGCTGCAAGTTTGGACCAGATTTGCCATTTTTGGTGAAATTCATTCTTTTCCCTTTCCAAAAATTCTGAGAAAATTTAGGGAGTCTCTGGATGCATCAAGAGGCCACCCCTCCAAGTTTCAGCTCAAGAAAAATTTTCCACGTGCGTCAAACATTTCATCGAGCAGCTTGCGTGCACTGTTCTATCGATTTCAGAAAAGTTCAGAGGGTTCAGTGTCGTTTTTCGTCAGAGCTCGTCGTCGATCTCGCCAGTGCACGCGTTGGCGCCTTGCTCCCTGTTCCCCCTTCTTATCCAGTGTGCTACACGGTTGCTTGGCCAGTTGCGAGCGTTGGTGGCGACTTGTCACGTCAACTCCGGCGCCTTCCGCAGTGGCAGAACCTCCTGTGGCGGCTGGCAGAAGCCAGCGTTGCAGAACGCCGTCCTCCGCACCGCCCGAGCCACTGGTGGCCTACGCGTGTTCATCTCCTTCTCTGAGCACGCTGCAGAACCGTCGCCGTGGCCTGAGAAGCGCAGAGCGCGCTCTCTGCCGCCGACGAGCCCGTGAGCTCCGTCCCGTCGAGACCACGGGAGCAGGCCAAATCCAACCAGGTTTAACCTTTGAATGGTGCCAGTGGACCAATCCGAAGACACCCAGTCGCCTAATCCTTTCGTCCAACCCCTGCCTCGCCGTAATCGCTCGCCAGAGTTATCCCGTTCTCGGCAACCACCTCGGGCCAGCTATAAATAGATGCCCCCGAGCTCGTTTTCGACCCAACACCTCTCCACCTCTCCTCAGAACCACGCCCCACTCATCAGAGGGCTTCGGGAGGGTCTTCTTCCCCAGCTCCGGCCGCCCCGATCCGCTTCGGGCTCCGGCAAAATCCTCTCTGGTGAGTGCGCCCCCGCTTCCCAAACTTTGCCAGCAACCTCCTAGTCCACCACCTCTTCTAACCCGAGCTTTAATTCGGTGTTGGCAGCTCTCCTCCGATGAATCCGTGCTCGCCCGAACCGCCGTCCGCCGGAGTGGAAGCCGCCGTCGACGTGGTGCTCCCCGACGCCTACTTCCACCACCCACCAACGCGGAACTGACCCGTGAGTGCAACCATACCCTTGCCCTCCTCTGGTTCGCCATCGATCGCCGCCGGCGATCATCGTTCGCCTCTGCCGCCGGTGGGATTTTCAAACCTGACATACGGGACCCCCTCGTCAGCCTCTCCTCTGTTTTCTTTCGAACCGTTTTCTGAAGACGCCTTTGGGCAAAGTACGTTTTTCCATTCGGTTTGGCGTATTTCGATCCGAAGCGTTTTCTGTTTATTCAAAATAGCCCCTGGATAATTTTCTGTTTATAACAGATTAGTCCCTAGACTAAAACCTTAATAACTTTTAAACAAAATATGATTTTGAGTTGATTCTTTTTCTATCATCTTTTATTTTTTGTCTAGTTTTTTAATCATATTTATTTGGAAAATATTTGGAACAATTTTTATGCACGCACGGTATTTACGTTAGTATCCGATTTTTTTTATAACGTAGATACCGAAGGAAGTGACGGTGCCGCCAACTTCGCCGAGCTAGACTCTGACTACTCCGAACCAGGCAAGCATGTTTGAACCTTTGATATGATGAGTGTTTTTCATGTTTGCTTGAGTGGTTTTCTCATGGCATGTTTATATAAGCATTTGTTGAATGTTATATTCCATGCAAAGCAAGCTGCAAGTGAGCTTTGAAACCTGATGTGTTCATAAGATGGTGAGACAACCTGATCATGTGGTTTAGTAAGTTGCAAACCTCTTTCCGGGTACACACCAAATAGAGGGGCCGGAATGAGGGTTCCATGGCCCTGTATTAAAGCCCGTCATCCGGTCAGGGGGCATGGGTGTTTCCGGTTGGGACCGAGAGGGGGGCACCCCTTATAGCGCGCGATATAAATTTGATCCCATGCTATTCGAGGTGTTGGCCTCCCCGTCTTAGAGTTTTTCTTGAACGTTGTCTAGGGTGATTCCTGGCAGCGGGATGTGAAATGGGTGTGTACTGGTTAGATGGGTTTTCTTCTAAAATACCGTAAACGGAACTAGTCCTTTGTGACAACTGAAAACCGTTGGCTGTGGGTTAAGAGTACAAACTCTGCAGAGTCAAAACCATTCGAGTAACCAAGTCCACGGTCAAGGACGTTGGTTGACCTATCAGTGTCAGTCTCAGTGTCAGTCCCAGTAACAGTCTCTGAAGAACAAACTTGTTAACTGACAGTGGTAAACCCGGCTGAATGTTATTCCTGTGGATGGACTAACCTGTTTATGATTATGTATTGAGTATTCCGTGGGATGGTGCTACCTCCACGGACTACTCGAATTCGAATGATGAATTATAAGCCCTTTATGAGATGTCGCTCAGACGTCCGACTGTGGCATTCTTATTATTTACTTTTGATATAAGCCCTTTATGAGATGTCGCTCAGACGTCCGACTGTGGCATTCTTATTATTTACTTTTGATATAAGGCCCTTTATAGTGTCGCTCATACGTCCGACTGTGCTTCTTGTTTATTTACTTTTGGATATAAGCCCTTTATGTGATGTCGCTTAGACGTCCGACTGTGGCATCCTTGTTATTTACTTTCATTATAAGCCCTTTTCGAGATGTCGCTTAGACGTCCGACTGTGGTACGTACTGTCATTTACTTTTCAGTATAAGCCCTTTATGTGGTGTCGCCCAGACGCCCGACTGCGGCATGTTAATTTTATTTTTACCTTTTGTGGCGTCGCTTCAGACACCCGATCGGTCTTCAGCTATTTTATTGGGATTTCGGGAGGACTACCGCCTGACTTCCTTTTTATTTTTCTTGCAGTGCAAATTTATTACCTGAGTGTGCATTGCTAATCTGCTCATGTGCATCATGTTTGCATTTGTTATATCTTATGTCCAAACTGTCTTGCGAGTACATTCAAAGTACTCACCTGGCTTGTTGATTTGGCCAGATGTTGACGAAGGCGATCTTATGGATGAAGAGTACGATAGCGAGTCCGACGCCTAGAGGAGTCCCAGTCAGTCCCTTGTGATCCTGGAGTTGGTCACCTGTATTATATACACTTCCGCTACCTTAATAAAATCATCGAGCCTCACTCCGACGCTTGATGAGTTGTAAGATTTTGGAGTCATGTCACCCACTTCTCTGTGACATATCCACCACCACTTTTATTGCGAGTCAGTAGTTATGCCACCATACCCTTTGTGTCATATCCGCCTTTATGGGTAATATTGGCGTGCTTGTAATAAAATTGTTGAGCAGCCTCAGCTCAACCATGTATAATATTTAGTACTTCTGGATTTCTGTATCAAGGATTTGTCTACCAGTAAGATTTTTTCTATACTGGCCTGACGAAAGGGGCGATTTTTCAATAAATGTTTTATTGGAAAACCGGTCCTGACAGAACGCCGGGGATGTCAGATGCTTGCCATGCAAATACATCGACATTCGCCCACAGGAAGGCGACGATCACGCTTTCCTATTTGCTGTCGAGGGTGGAGCTTATGGTGAAAGCTCCGCCCATGCCATCCTCCTTGACGGGCACCTTCTTGGTCTCTGGTGGGGCAGCCTTGGATTTCTTGCTCTTGCTGGTGGAGCTCTCTGGCACTTCCTCGACGGGAACGCAGCACTCCGAAGAGGTGCGCTTGCCGGAGTAGGTGCAGGAGGTCTTGCCGGGGCAAGAGGTCTTGCCGGTCTTCTTCTCCCCGAGAGCTCCAGTGGCAGGAGCAAGTGCCTTGGCGGCAGGTGCTACAACTGCCTCCCGGTAGAGCTGATCGGCGCAGATGAGTGCGTCTTTCTCGTCGCAGTTGACTGTGATGATGCTCAACGGGCCGGGCATCTTCAGCGTGTTGTAAGCATAGTGTGATGCTGCCATAAACTTGGCCAGTGCTGGCCGGCCAAGGATCCCGTTATACGGCAATGGGATCTTGGCAACATCAAAAACAATCTTCTCTGTCCTATAGTTCAGATCACCACCAAACGTAACTGGTAGTGTGATCTTACCCTTCGGCTGGCTTCTTCCCGGATTGATCCCTTGAAACATGCCCGTCTCTTCGAGATCTCCGTCGGGAATTTGTAACCTCTTGATCACATTGGGCGAGATCAAGTTCAGACCGGCCCCACCGTCAACTAGCATTATTGTCACCTTGAGGTTGCGAATTGTTGGGGAAACCAACAATGGCAAACACCCGACCGCGGTTGTGCGATCAGGGTGATCCTCGACGTCAAAAATGATAGGCGTGCGGGACCATTTCAGTGGCTTCTGGGCATCGATCGACGGCTCTGTCGCATTAATCTCGCGTGCCCTCTGTTTAAGTTGGTGGTGAGAAGAATGCAACGAGGCGCCACCATCAATGCACATGGCCTCCGTAGCTTTCTGAAACTCATGCTCACTAGAGTCGTCGTCATCTTCATGGTCATCATCCCCCTCCTTTTTGTCGCGGCCTCGAGCAGGCCTTTCTTGTTGTTTGTCTTTGCCGCGGCGGCCCCCTCGGCCACCACGCTTCTTGTTGGACCCTTCAGCACCATCCTGGCCCTTCTCCTTGTCTCGCCTTTCATATTCGGCCTTTTGCTTCTCGACGAGAAGCTCAACCTGCCGGCAGTTCTAGAGGTCATGGCCCTTGGTGCGGTGGATCTTATAGTATTGCTTGTCGGAGCCCTCCGGCTTCTTGGCAGCCGCCAAGTCCTGGCAGGCGGCGCACCTGGCAACCTCCTTGCCGGGGTCGTCAACCTTGGTCTTCTTGGCGGTGCCGGGGTTGCCGGATCCCTCGACGGCAAGCACGGTTTTGCCCTTGCGCTTCCTATTACGCCGTCGGCCCTTCTTTGCCGGGGCGGCGGCATCTTCATCTCCGGAGTCAGTTCCCGCGCCAGCATCTTCGCCGGGTACTTCCTTCCTTCTTCAGCCTGGGCACATCTGTCGGCCAAAACATAAAGCTCGGCAACATCCGTAATCTTGTTCATCGCCAGCTCTTCGCGCATCTTGCGGTTGCGCACATTCTGATGGAATGCGCTGACAATAACGGCAGGATGAACATCCGGGATGTTGTACTGCACACGGCTGAACCTCTGTATGTATTTGCGTAAGCACTCGCCATCTTTTTGGGGAATGATATGTAAGTCACTTGCCTGGCCAGGAGCTTAGTGGCCTCCGGTAAAGGCGCCAACAAACTCGTGGCACATGCCCGACCAAGAAGAGATGGAATCTACTGGTAGGTGCATCAACCATGACCTGACATTGCATCGCGATGGTGTAAACGCTCAGGAACTCGGACGGGTGAGCCTTGCCGTCGTATTTCTCCGAGACCTCTGGTTTGAACGTGTGGGTAGTGGGCCACTGGAATCGCCGCAGCTCACGGGTAAAAGCTAGACAACCCACCTCGTAAGGTAAGTCACCAGGATCCCCCGGCTCAGGCTTTTCTACAGTGGGCCCTGTGCGCCTATCAGTCTGATGGTGCGCTTCCCGCCGCCGCTAGATGGTAGTTCAAGCGTCTTCTTTGACCTATTCCTGAAGAACTTGACGTTGGTCGCGGCAAGCTCACGGATCGGATGACGCCGTGGATCCGTCATCGCGGGCGTCGACCCGTCGAGCTGGCGATCGTTGTCATCGTAGTGGAGGGGAGTGCATCGTGGTTGTGGCGCCTCCGTTCTTCCCGTCATCGACACGCGCCGGCTCAGTGGACCGCCGCCGTGAAGGCTCCGCCAGCTGTGGCCCATCTCTATTGGCGAGACCGATGAGACTCTGGATCACAGCTCTCCATTCGTCTTGCTTCTCCGCAACGGGAGGAAAATCCAGGAGGAGCTGTGCTCTCGTCAACGCTTCGGCTGGTGTAGGTGGCAGCGACAGGCGCGAAGAACAGGGGGTGCTCGGACTTCTAACCGCGTTAGAAGGAGCCCCATCACGGTTCTGCGGCCGTGCGCCGTTTCCACCAGCATCTTGGCGTGCATGCCGGCCCTGTGCATCTCGAGAATGATGCTGAGGGCCCTTTCCGTGGGGACGCTCGGGCCCCCCATCATTACGGTGCCGCTCATCGCACACGGCCTGGGAAGACCGCGGCGCACGCACCGGCGGGGGTGTCTTGGAGGTCGCTGCGCTGCCCATCGGCAGCACGGCCCCGCCCCCGGACCCAGCGGCGCGCGGGACGTCGTCGTGGCTGCGGATGATGTCGCTCCCCTGGGTCCGCTCGCTGGAACATCGCGGATGCTCGTGATGTGCACCCCCACCACCATTCGTGTCTACACCGTCGCCCGTCCATGCTGGCATAGGCAGATTGGCCGCTGATGAACCGATCGCTGCGATCGTCTTCTTCTTGGGAGCCATGGTGATCGAGAAACTGACGCGCTAACCGCTAGATCAGGTTTGCACAACTTCTCTTTCCCCCTACCTGGCACGCCAAAGATGTCGGGGAAACGACACCTATGGGATCGAGTGGATCCCTTCTACGGTTTGGCAGCGAAGAGGGGTGCGCAAAGAGCAGATCTAGAGATCAACATGAGGGATTTTTACCCAGGTTCGGGCCGCTGAGAAGCGTCAAACCCTAGTCCTGCTTTGTGTGTATATTATGTGTTCTTGAGCTTCGGCTAGCTGCAATGCATGCAAGCTGGGCCGGAGAGTCCAAAAAGTCCGAATCCCCCTCCAGTATGCCTTGGGCCTCCTTTTATACGTCCAAGGGGCTGCCACAGTGGCACACAAGAGGTGTAAAGTAGCCATGCTTATCACTGACGTCCTGGGACAAAACACATTAAATGCGCTGATTACGTGCCCCCTAGCTTTATCGGGGATGGGAATAGAGCCCGTCCCGTCCGTCGCCACCTTACTCCGCCTTGACACGTATCCAGGCTGATGAGGCATGCAATGCCAGGCTGGCTGGCTAACCGCTGCGCTGGAACGGTGGCAGGATCTTCACGAAGATCTGCATGGCACTACGCACGCGCCCCTTGGACCTTGGTCTTGACACTGTCAATGGTGTCAGAGCTCTTCAACCTCAAGGATGGTGTTCTTGTCAGTGCTTCGCAAGTCGTCCCGGCAAGGATCTTGCCGGGGCCTCATGAGTCGCCCCGGCAAGGATCGTGCCGGGGCTCCAGCTTATCTTCTACTCCCTGGTTACTGGCTTGGACGCCGTCTTCGTTGTCTTGCATTCTGCCTCCAGCTGTCCCCGTCAAGCCTTGTCGCGGGCGCGGCTACAACTGCCCGTGCACAAGTAAGGGGTACTAAAAGGGCCCAAACTTTAGTACACCGACAGAGACTATCTCCTTCTTTTTGTCTTCTCCACAACCACCATATTCTATTCCACCTATAGTGCTATATCCATGGCTCACGCTCATGTATTGCGTGAAAGTTGAAAAAGTTTGAGAACATCAAAAGTATGAAACAATTGCTTGGCTTGTCATCGGGGTTGTGCATGATTTAATATTTTGTGTGATGAAGATGGAGCATAGCCAGACTATATGATTTTGTAGGGATAACTTTCTTTGGCCATGTTATTTTGAGAAGACATGATTGCTTTGTTAGTATGCTTGAAGTATTATTGTTTTTATGTCAATATTAAACTTTTGTTTTGAATCTTATGGATCTCAATATTCATGCCACAATAAAGAAAATTACATGGATAAATATGTTAGGTAGCATTCCACATCAAAAATTCTGTTTTTATCATTTACCTACTCGAGGACGAGCAGGAATTAAGCTTGGGGATGCTTGATACGTCTCCAACGTATCTATAATTTTTTATTGTTCCATGCTATTATATTATCTGTTTTGGATGTTTTATATGCATTAATATGCTATTTTATATTATTTTTGGGACTAACCTATTAACCCAGAGCCCAGTGCCAGTTTCTGTTCTTTCCTTGTTTTTGAGTTTCGCAGAAAAGGAATATCAAACGGAGTCCAAACGGAATAAAACTTTACGATGATTTTTCCTGGACTAGAAGACACACGTAGGACTTGGAGACCAAGGAAAAGGAGTCCCGAGGCGACGGCAAGGGTGCAGGGCGCGCCCCAGGGGGGCGCCCCCCTGCCTTGTGGGTCCGTCAGAGCTCCTCTAACCCTAATCTTCGGCCTATAAATTCCCAAATATTCCCAAACCATCAGAGGCATCCACAAAAATACTTTTTCGCCGCCGCAAGCCTCTCTTCGCGTGAGATCCCATCTTGGGGCCTTTTCCGGCGATCTACCGGAGGGGGATCCAATCACGGAGGGCATCTACATCAACACTATTGCCCTTCCGATGAAGCGTGAGTAGTTTACCTCAGACCTACAGGTCCATAGCTAGTAGCTAGATGGCTTCTTATCTCTCTATGATCTTCAATACCATGTTCTCCTTGATGTTCTTGGAGTTCTATCCGATGTAATATTCTTTTATGGTGTGTTTGTCGAGATCCGATCGATTGTGGATTTATGATCAGATTATCTATGAATATTATTTGAATCTTCTCTGAATTCTTATATGCATGATTTTATATCTTTGTATTTCTCTTCAAATTATCAGTTTAGTTTGGCCAACTAGATTGGTTCTTCTTGCAATGGGAGAGGTGCTTAGTTTTGGGTTCAATCTTGCGGTGTCCTCACCCAGTGACATAGTAGGGGTAGCGAGGCACGTATTGTATTGTTGCCATCAAGGATAAAAAGATGGGGTTTTCATGATATTGCTTGAGTTTATCTCTCTACATCATGTCATCTTACTTAATGTGTTACTCTGTTCTCTTGAACTTAATACTCTAGATGCAGGCAGGGGTCGGTCGATGTGTGGAGTAATAGTAGTAGATGCAGAATTGTTTCGGTCTACTTGACACAGACATGATGCCTATATGCATAATCATTGCCTTGGATATCGTCATAACTTTGCGCTTTTCTATCAATTGCTCGACAGTAATTTGTTCACCCACCGTATTATTTTCCTTCAAGAGAGAAGCCTATAGTGAAACCTATGGCCCCCAGGTCTATTTTCCCTTATATATTTTCAGATCTATAAACCAAAAATACCAAAGATATCTTGCTGCAATTTATTTACTTTTATTTTATTTTACATTTTAGTAATCTTTTATAGTCATCTCTATCAGATCTCACCATTGCAATTGACCGTGAAGGGATTGACAACCCCTTTATCGCGTTGGGTGCAAGTGTTTGATTGTTTGTGTAGGTGCATAGATTGGAGACTTGCTTGTGCCTCCTGCTGGATTGATACCTTGGTGCTCTAACCGAGGGAAATACTTATCTCTACTTTGCTGCATCACCCTTTCCTCTTCAAGGGAAAAACAACACAAGCTCAAGAAGTAGCAGTACCTCCCCGGCGGAACTGCCGCAGTTCCACTACCATGGGGAGTATCGCCTATTTTTTGTCTTCTGGAATGTTCTGTCCTTCAAGCGGAAGTAGAGCGGCAGTAGGCAGCGGTAGTACCACTCTGTGCGGCACTACCACGCTGCCCTCCTCTACTACTGCTGTTTCGTGTGGCTGCTCAACACTAAGCGAAAGTACTGCTGGTGGGAGCAGTAGTACCGCTCCGACAGCACTACCGCCTCCCTGATATGTTCAGTTGGACGTAGCTGCAGAAACTTCCATGCCAGCGGAAGTACCGCTCGCCCGAGCGGTAGTACTGCTTGTGCACAGGCTGAAGGGGCATAACAGTTGGATTTCTTTTCCCACTATAAAAGGGAGTCATCTTCTCCAAGTTGACTTACCTCTTCCTCCCCCAAGCACCATTGTTGCTCACAAGCTCATTTTCGCAAACTTGTTGATTCTATAGGGATTTGTTGAGAAGGCCTAGATCTGCACTTCCACCAAGAGAAATTTGATTCCCCCACTAATCCCTTGTGGATCTTATTACTCTTGGGTGTTTGAGCACCCTAGACGGTTGAGGTCACCTTGGAGCCACATTCCATTATGGTGAAGCTTCATGGTGGTGTTGGGAGCCTCCAATTCGGTTGTGGAGAGAGCCCCAACCTTGTTTGTAAAGGTCCGGTTGCCGCCTTCAAGGGCACCACTAGTGGAATCACGACATCTTGCATTGTGCGAGGGCGTGAGGAGAATACAGTGGCCCTAGTGGCTTCCTGGGGAGCATTGTGCCTCCAGACCACTCCAACGGAGACGTACTTCCCCTCAAAGGGAAGGAACTTTGGTAACACATCCTCATCTCCACCGGCTCCACTTGTGGTTATCTCTTACCTTTACTTTGTGCAAGCGTTACTTGTGTTGTATTTGTTGCTTGCTTGTGTTGTTGTTTGATACGTCCATTTTGCATCATGTTTTCCTATTGTTATTTATAGTGTTTTTATGCATTATAACACTTTGTGGAGTAATTCTATTTCCTTTTCTCTCAAAATATGCAAGGTTTACACAAAGAGGGAGAATACCGACAGCTGGAATTCTGGACCTGAAAAAGCTATGTCAGAGATATCTATTCTGGACATCTCCAAATGAGCTGAAATGTTACGGAGAATTATTTTGGAATATATAATAAATATTGGAGAAAAGAACTACCAGACGGGGGCTGCCAGGTGGCCACAAGACACCAGGGCACGCCAGGCCCCCCGACGCGCCCTGGTGGGTAGTGGGCACCCTAGCCCACCTTCGGTGCCCATCTTCTGGAATATAAGGTCTTTTGATCTAGAAAAAATAAGTAGAGGACTTTCGGGACGGAGCTCCACCGTCTCGAGGCGAAACTTGGGCAGGAGCACTTTTGCCCCCCGGCGGAGCGATTCCGCCGGGGGAACTTCCCTCCTGGAGGGGGAAATTGAAGCCATCGTCATCACCAACAACCCTCTCATCTTTGGGAGGCCAATCTTCATCAACATCTTCAACAACACCATCTCATCTCAAACCCTAGTTCATCTCTTGTGTTCAATCTTTGTATCAGAACCTCAGATTGGTACCTGTGGGTGACTAGTAGTGTTGATTACATCTTGTAGTTGATGCTAGATGGTTTATTTGGTTGAATTATATGTTCAGATCCATTATGATATTTATTACTCCTTTGATCTTGAGCATGAATATTATTTGTGAGTAGTTTCCTTTGTTCTTGAGGCCACTAGAGAAGTCATGTTGCAAGTAATCATGTGAATTTGATATGTGTTCGATATTTTGATGATATGTATGTTGTGATTCCCTTAGTGGTGTTATGTGAACATCGACTACATGAAACTTCACCATCTTTGGGCCTAAGGGAATGCATTGTGGAGTAGTTATTAGATGATGGGTTGCTAGAGTGACAGAAGCTTAAACCCTAGTTTATGCTCTATTTCGTAAGGGGCTGATTTGGATCCACATGTTTAATGCTATGGTTAGATTTTATCTTAACACTTCTTTCGTAGTTGCGGATGCTTGTTAGGGGGTTAATCATAAGTGGGAGGCTTGTTCAAGTAAGAACAACACCCAAGCACCAGTCCACCCACATATCAAATTATCAAAGTAGCGAACGTGAATCAAACCAACATGATGAAAGTGACTAGATGAAATTCCCGTGTGCCCTCAAGAACGTTTTACTTATTATCTGAGACCATTTCGGCCTGTCCTTTGACATCAAAAGGATTGGGCTACCTTGCTGCACTTATTGTTACTTGTTACTTGTTACAAATTATCTTGCTATCAAACTACCTGTTACCGACAATTTCAGTGCTTGCAGAAATTACCTTGTTGAAAACCACTTGACATTTCCTTCTGCTCCTCGTTGGGTTCGACACTCTTACTTATCAAAAAGGCTACGATTGATCCCCTATACTTGTGGGTCATCAAGACTCGCGCCGTTGCCGGGGAGTGAAGCGCTCTTGGTAAGTGGAAATCGGTAAGGAAAAATTTATATTACGTGCTGAAATTTATTGTCACTTGTTACTACGGAAAACAATCCTTTGAGGGGTTTGTTCGGGGTATCTTCACCTCGACCGGAAACACAAAGATTTTCCCCTCGACCTACTGCACCTACTGAAAATATTGGTTATGAAATTCCTTCGGGTACGATAGAACAACTGCTAGCTAATCCTTATGCAGGAGATGGAATGAACCATCCTGATATGCATTTGATACATGTGGATTAAATTTGTGGATTGTTTAAGCTAGCAGGTTTCCCAGAGATGAAGTTAATAAGAAGGTTTTCCCTTTATCTTTGGGGGGAAAAGCATTGACATGGTATAGGCTATGCGATGATATTGGATCTTGGAACTGGAATCGATTGAAATTGGAGTTTCACCAAAAAAAATATCCTTTGCATCTAGTTCATCGTGATCGGAATTATATATATATATATATATATAATTTTTGGCCTTGTGAAGGAGAAAGTACCGCTCTAGCTTGGGGGAGGCTTAAGTCAATGTTATATTCATGCCCCAATCATGAGCTCTCAAGAGAAATTATCATTCAGAATTTTTATGCTCGGCTTTCTCGTAATGATCAATCCATGCTCGATACTTCTTGTACTGGTTCTTTTATGGAGAAGACTATTGAATTCAGGCGGGATCTTTTGGAAAGATTTAAACACAACTCCAAAGATTGGGAACTCGACGAAGGTAAAGAGCCAGGTATTAAGCTTGAGTTTGATTGCATTAAATCTTTTATGAATACCGATGCTTTTCACAAGTTTAGCACTAAATATGGACTTGACTCTGAGATATTAGCCTCTTTTGTGAATCATTTGCTACTCATGTTGATCTCCCTAAGGAGAAGTGGTTTAAATATCATCTCCCTATTAAAGAAGAAATTAAAGAACCGGATATAGCTAAAGATGAAACTATCATTTACAATGTTGATCCAGTAGTTCCTACTGCTTATATTGAAAAAACCCGTTTCCCTGTTAGGATAAAGGAACATGCTAAGGTATCAGCAGTGGTTCGCAAAAGTAATGTTAAAGCACCTAAACCCTTTGAACAAACTAAAGTAGCACCTAGTGTTGCTATGGTTAAAGA
This sequence comes from Thinopyrum elongatum, assembly GCA_011799875.1. Lineage (NCBI taxonomy): Eukaryota > Viridiplantae > Streptophyta > Magnoliopsida > Poales > Poaceae > Thinopyrum > Thinopyrum elongatum. The sequence goes on from CM022302.1 coordinate 199,231,415, forward strand.
TCTCTTGGTCAAAAATGTTGATGGGCATGTTATTTATTTCTGTGATGAAGCTGCTAGAATAGCCAAACCCGATACTAAAGATAAGAACAAGCCTGTTGTTGGCATGCCTATTATCTCAGTTAAAATAGGAGATCATTGCTATCATGGTTTATGTGACTTAGGTGCTAGTGTGAGTGCTATCCCTTTTACTTTATACCAAGAAATTATGAGTGATATAGCACCCGCTGAAATAGAAGACATAGATGTTACTATTAAACTTGCTAATAGAGATACCGTCACACCACTTGGGATTGTTAGAGATGTTGAAGTCTTGTGTGGGAAAATAAAATACCCTACTGATTTTCTAGTCCTTGGTTCCCCACAAGATGAGTTTTGTCCCATAATTTTTGGTAGACCTTTCTTGAACACTGCCAATGCTAAGATAGATTGTGAGAAAGAAACTATCAATGTTAGTTTTGGTGATGTGTCTCATGAGTTTAACTTCTCTTAGTTTCATAGAAAACCTCATGATAAAGAATTACCCAGTAAGGATGAAATAATTGGTCTTGCTTCTATTGCTGTACCTCCTACTGACCCGCTAGAACAATATTTGCTAGACCATGAGAATGATATGCACTTGCATGAAAGAAATAAAATAGATAAAATATTCTTTGAACAACAACCTCTCCTTAAACACAATTTGCCTATTGAAACTTTAGGAGGTCCTCCTCCACCTAAAGGTGATCCTGTGTTTGAATTAAAGCAATTGCCTGACACTCTAATGTATGCTTATCTTGATGTGAAAAAGATATATCATGTTATTATTAGTGGTAACATTTCAGAACATGAAGAAGAGAAATTATTAAAAATTCCGAGGAAGCACCGTGCTGCTATTGGATATACTCTTGATGATCTTAAGGGCATTACTCCCACTCTCTGTCAGCACAAGATTAATATGGAACCTAATGCTAAACCTGTTGTTGATCATCAACGATGATTAAATCCTAAGATGAAGGAAGTGGTAATAACTGAAATACTAAAGCTTCTGGAAGCAGGTATAATCTATCCCATAGCTGATAGTAGATGGGTAAGTCTTGTTCATTGTGTCCCTAAGAAAGGAGGTATTACGGTTGTTCCTAATGATAAAAATGAACTTATCCCACAAAGAATTGTTACTGGCTATAGAATGGTAATTGATTTTAGAAAATTAGAGAAAGCTACTAGAAAAGATCATTACCCTCTGCCATTTATTGATCAAATGCTAGAAAGACTATCTAAGCACACACACTTTTGTTTTCTTGATGGATATTCTGGTTTCTCTCAAATACCTGTTTCACAACATGATCAAGAGAAAACCACCTTTACTTTCCCTTTTGGAACTTATGCTTATAGACGTATGCCCTTCGGTTTATGTAATGCACCTGCTACCTTTCAAAGATGTATGACTGCTATATTCTCTGATTTTTGTGAAAAGATTGTTGAGGTTTTCATGAATGATTTCTCCATTTATGGAACTTCTTTTGATGATTGCTTAAGCAACCTTGATCGAGTTTTGTAGAGATGTGAACAAACTAATCTTGTCTTGAACTGGGAGAAGTGCCACTTGATGGTTAATGTAGGCATTATTTTGGGGCATAAAATTTCTGAACAAGGTATTGAGGTGGATAGCGCTGAAGTTGATGTAATTGAGAAAATGCCATGTCCTAAAGACATTAAAGGTATTCGTATTTTCCTCGGTCATGCTGGTTTCTATAGGAGGTTCATTAAAGACTTCTCTAAAATTTCTAGGCCTCTTACTAATCTTTTACAAAAGGATGTTCCATTTGTTTTTGATGATGATTATGTAGAAGCCTTTGAAACACTTAAGAAAGCCTTAATTTCTGCACCTATTGTTCAACCACCTGATTGGAACTTGCTTTTTGAAATTTTGTGTGATGCTAGTGATTATGCTGTTGGTGCTGTTCTAGGACAAAGAGTTGATAAGAAATTAAATGTTATCCATTATGCTAGCAAAACTCTAGACAGTGCCCAATGAAATTATGCTACTACTGAGAAAGAATTTTTAGCAGTTGTGTTTGCTTGTGATAATTTAGATCTTACATTGTTGATTCCAAAGTAATTGTTCACACCGATCATGCTGCTATAAAATATCTTATGGAAAAGAAAGATGCTAAACCTAGACTCATTAGGTGGGTTCTCTTGCTACAAGAATTTGACTTGCACATTACTGATAGGAAAGGAGCTCAGAACCCCGTAGCTAATAACTTGTCTAGGTTAGAAAATATTCTTGATGACCCACTAGCTATTGATGATAGCTTTCCTGATGAACAACTAGCTATCATAAATGCTTCTCATAATACTCCTTGGTATGCTAACTATGCTAATTATATCATCGCTAAATTTATACCACCTAGTTTCACATGCCAACAAAAGAAAAAATTCTTTTATGACTTAAGACATTACTTTTGTGATGACCCACATCTTTATAAAGAGGGAGTAGATGGTATTATTAGACGTTGTGTACCTGAGCATGAACAGGAACAAATCCTACGGAAGTGTCACTCTGAAGCCTACGGAGGACATCATGCAGGAGATAGAACTGCGCATAAGGTATTACAATTTGGTTTTTATTGGCCTACTCTTTTCAAGGATGCCCGTAAGTTTGTCTTGTCTTGTGATGGATGTCAAAGAATTGGTAATATTGGTAAGCGTCGGGAAATGCCTATGAATTATTCACTTGTTGTTGAACCATTTGATGTTTGGGGCTTTGATTATATGGGACCTTTTCGTTCCTCTAATGGGTATACACATATTTTGGTTGCTGTTGATTATGTCACTAAGTGGGTAGAAGCTATTCCAACTAGCAGTGCTGATCATAACACCTCCATTAAAATGCTTAAAGAAGTTATTTTCCTGAGGTTTGGAATCCCTAGATATTTAATGACTGATGGTGGTTCACATTTTATTCATGGTGCTTTCTGTAAAATGCTTGCTAAATTTGATGTCAACCATAGAATTACATCTATCATCCTCAATCTAGTGCTCAAGTTGAACTTAGCAATAGAGAAATAAAATTAATATTACAAAAAACTGTCAATAGGTCCTGAAAGAATTGGTCTAAGAAATTAGATGATGCACTTTGGGCCTATAGAACATCTTATTAAAATCCTATGGGTATGTCTCCATATAAAATGGTTTATGGAAAAGCTTGTCATTTGCCTCTTGAGTTAGAACATAAAGCATATTGGGCAATTAAAGAACTCAATTATGATTTCAAACTTGTTGGTGAAAAGAGGTTATTTGATATTAGCTCACTAGATGAATGGAGAACCCAAGCTTATGAAAATGCCAAACTATTCAAAGAAAAATTTAAAAGATGGCATGACAAAAGAATCCAAAAGTGGGAATTAAAAGTTGTGTAAACTTTGTTTTTGCCACTCTAGATTTTGCCTACTTTGCTTATGCCACTCTAAAATTTGGCATATCATTTTTGTCACCATTAGTTTTTGACAATACATCACAAATGCCATTCCGTGGCAAAAGCAATAACTTTTCATTTCACTTTGCCACTCTTAGATTTTGACAATGTATCACAATTGCCACTCTAAAATTATTGCTTTTGCCACGGAATGGTAATTGTGATGTATTGTCAAAAACTAAGAGTGAAAAAAGTGATATGTGAAATTCTAGAGTGGCATAAGCAAAGTGGTCAAAAGATAGAGTGGCAAAAACAAAATTTTCCCTTAAAAGTTGGTGAACATGTTCTATTGTACAATTCTCGTTTTAGATTTTTTGCAGGAAAACTTCTTTCCAAATGGGAAGAACCATATATCATCGAAGAAGTTTATCGCTCTGGAGCTATCAAGATTAATAATGCCGAAGTTACCAACCCGAAGGTGGTCAAATGGAAAAAGAATTAAACACTATATTTCAGGTACGCCTATTAATGTTGAAACTAACATTATCCAAACCATGACACCGGAGGAACACATAAAAGAAACCTTCCAGAACACTCCAGAACCCTGAAAAGGAAGACGTACATGATACGATAAGTAAACGGACTCCAAAAAATCCGCAAAAATATTTTCTGTCAGTTTTGGAATATTAGAAAAAATAGAAAAATAAGAAACAACCGGGAAGGCAACCCAGGTCCCCACAAGACACCAGGGCGCGCCTGCCCCACCTGGCGCGCCCTAGTGGGTAGTGGGCCCCTCGAGCACCTTCCCGACTCTGTTTTCCTCTGGTATGCTTGTTTCCCAAGATAAAAATTCTTTATATACTCTCCCGGACATATTGCCCACTGCATCACGGAGAAATCCTTTGTTCTTGTTTCGTGCTATTTTTCTTGCAGATCTGAAAATATGTCGTCTCAAGATTCGGATGGAGAGAGATATGTTTCCTACTCCAGATCCAAATATCTTTAAGGATACCTTTCCCTATTTGTGGGCCACAGATGAGGAGGAAGACACCGATCTGGAGGAGATGGAGGATGCCTCCTCAGATGAAGATGAAGTCCCACTACCTCAACCTGGAGATATGCATGTGGAGTTCAAGAAGTCAAGTCTCCCCAACAGAGAACGCAAATCTAAGACCCAATTTATCCCTTCCCATTTTCTACAGGAAAGCAAGGCAGCATTATGCAAGAGGATATTAAAGCTCGAGCAATAGAACGATCATTTGAGGGAGGATAATTTTAGTCTCAGACGCAAGATGGAGAAGAAGAATGCATCACCACCACCATCATCATCATCACCAAAGAAGGAGACTTAAGTACATGGGTATGGGCACTCCCCTTGGCTTGTGCCAAGCTTGGGGGAGATGCCCCGGTATCGTATCACCATCACTTTTATTACCTTTACCTATCTTAGCTCGATCCTTAGCTATTTCATGATTTAGTTGAATAAAAGTTTAGTATGATCTATTTTTGAGTGCTAGTTTCGTGATCTATCTATCTATGTAATCAAGTGAGAGTTATATAATAAAGTTTAGTTTGAGTTTTTGCTTCTTTACTTTTATGTTCCAATCAAAATAAAAGAAAATAATGAAAAATATCATATGCTAATCTTATGGTAAGTAATGACATCACATAAGGAATAGTATAAGTGGTAAAATTTATTGAAACTTGACAAACATAGCATTGGTCAATGATGCAACTCATGAAAGAATTAATAAGGGAACAGAAGATCCACATGCAAATGTACTATCTTGGACATCTTTTATGATTGTGAGCCCCCGTTAAATATTTTATGCCAAATTGTTGACGTTGGACAAGGAAGACAACATAATGATTTATGTTTGTTCATATTCACATAGAAGTTATATTGTCATAGATCCTTCAACATGTGGTGCTTGCTCAATATCTTTGCTAGCCAAAAATCCGCACTAAGTAGAGATACTACTTGTGCATCCAAACCCCTTAAACCCAAATCCATGTTTTGAGAGTCCACCATACCTACCTATGGATTGAGTAAGATCCTTCAAGTAAGTTGTCATTGGTGCAAAAAGGCAATACAAATTGATCCTAAATGTGTTTGATCTTTTAGTGTAAGGGAAAATAAGCGTTGTATGAACTTGTGATGGCAAAGTAATAAAAGCGACGAACTGCATAATAAAGGTTGCTATCATAAGGGGCAATATAACATTACGTTCTTTTGGATTAAGGGATTGTGCATACAAAACCAAAAAGCGCGTGACAACCTCCGCTTCCCTCTGCGAAGGGCCTATCTTTTACTTTTATGCAAGAGTCAAAGTATTTCCCTCTATCCCTTTTTATTTTTCTCTTTGGCAAGCATCATGTGGTGGGGAAAGATCTAGGCACATATATCTAGTTGGATATGAGTGAGCATGAGTTATTATTGTTGACATCACCCTTGAGGTGAATAAGTTGGGAGGCAAAACTATAAGCCCCTGTCTTTCTATGTGTCTTGTTGAAACTTTTTGCTCATATGTATGCTGTGAGTGTTAGCAATCCTAGAAGATTAAAAGATGGTTGAGTATGTGGACTTGCCAAAAGGCTCGATACGAGAACCTTCCCAAAAATATGATGAATTGTAGTTGCAAAGTTGACTGAGAACATAGTTTGTTGGTTTTCAATAAAGTTTATGCTTTTTACTTCGATGTTGTGATGAATTGTTACTTGTTCATGAGAATTTATATGATAGAGTTTTGTGATAAAGTTTGTTGCTGTTATAATAATAAGCATGATGCTACTATGTCCGTATTTTGTTTTTATCGACACCTCTTTCTCTAAACATGTGGTCATGATTTTCGATATCGGCTTTCGCTTGAGGACAAGCGAGGTCTAAGCTTGGGGGAGTTGATACGTCCATTTTGCATCATGTTTTCCTACTGTTATTTATAGTTTTTTATGCATTATAACACTTTTTGGAGTAATTCTAATTCCTTTTCTCTCATAATATGCAAGGTTTACACAAAGAGGGAGAATACCGACAGTTGGAATTCTGGACCTGAAAAAGCTATGTCAGAGATACCTATTCTGCACACCTCCAAATGAGCTAAAATTTTACGGAGAATTATTTTGGAATATTTAATAAATATTGGAGAAAAGAACTACCAGAGGGGGTCTGCCAGGTGGCCACAAGACACCAGGGCGCGCCCTGGTGGGTAGTGGGCACCCTGGCCCATCTCCGGTGCCCTTCTTCTGGTATATAAGGTCTTTTGACATAGAAAAAAAAGGAGATGACTTTCGGGATGGAGCGCCGCCGTCTCGAGGTGGAACTTGGGCAGGAGCACTTTTGCCCACCGGCAGAGCGATTTCGCCGGGGGAACTTCCCTCCCGGACGGGGAAATCAAAGCCGTCGTCATCACCAACAACCCTCTCATCTTTGGGAGGCCAATCTTCATCAACATCTTCAACAACACCATCTCATCTCAAACCCTAGTTCATCTCTTATGTTCAATCTTTGTATCAGAATCTCAGATTGGTACCTGTGGGTGACTAGTAGTGTTGATTACATCTTGTAGTTGATGCTAGATGGTTTATTTGGTGGAAGATTATATGTTCAGATCCATTATGATATTTATTACTCCTCTGGTCTTGAGCATGAATGTAACACCCCATGTAATTAACCACAGTGATCACCCTTAGTTAATGCCATGTCAGCAAGTTTAACAGTGCCTAGTCATCATTTGCATCATATTGCATTTCAAACTCCTAATTCAAACTTCAAATTAATTTAAAGTGAAAATAAAAGTTGTTCCAAATTGGAAACTAAAATGTTCATTAAATAGCAAATAATTCAGAGGCAATTATAAAATTGTAACCAACATCAATGGGATTGGTTAAGTGACCCTAACAACCTCAAACAGTGGCTAACAGCAACATTTAATAACCTTTTGTTTAATCTAAGTTAAATATGAAATTATATTTTACCCAAACTAGTTTTTGGTGATAGGTACTGATGCACTGCAATTTGTGAGCTAGGTCACTTGTTTTGTAAAAGTATTTTAGCGGCTAAACAATTTGCAAAACAGAAAAGAAAACAGAAATAGAAAAAGGCCGAATTGCTACTGTGGTGCTGGGCCTAAGTTCAAACAGTATAGGCCCAGCCCGCCAGCCAGGTCTTCTCCCTCCTCCCGCACGTGTCAGCACGTGCGCGCATCCGAACGGTGCTCGCCTCGCTGTCGACGATCCCACGGCTCCCCGTCGCTGATAAGAGCAACCCCGAGCCCCTCTCACCCGTCCCCGCAACCCTAGCCCTCACTCGCTCGCTCACGCCTCACCTTTTCTTCTTCCCCACCTCGCCCGAAAGATGCCGCCGCCGCCACCGCTCGATCCCGCGGCCATCGTGCCCCGATTGCCTCGCCGACATGTCCATCATCATCACCGGCCTCGACTACGTCGCCTGACCCCGCGCATTGGAGCTCGGCGCCGCTGCATCGACCTCCCCGAGCTCTTCTTCCCCACATGGTCGTCTTTGTCTCCGGCGCCGATTCGCCGCCTCGAGCCCTCCCCGAGCCCGCTATTGCACACCTACAGGGCCCGGTGAGCAGTCGCCGCCTTCCCCCTCTCTTTTTTGCTCGATATCGTCACTGTAGTGGTCGCATTGGAGATGCCCGAATGCGCCGCCGCCTGACCTCGTCGCCGGCATAGCCACGGTGACCTAATGGTCCCGTGCGTGCCACCATCGCGCTCACCGCACCGCGTAGGCCTTGCCTAGCCGTTTTGTTGCCCGCAAACGCACCCCAGCCGCTGATCCCCACTCGCCCGACTCCGACCGTCCGCCGATGAGCTTGTAGCGCTTAGCTCCGGCCACCGCAGTACCTCACACTACCGCCATTCACCGCGGCATCTTCTCGCCGTTCCAACGCAACCATCCGCGGCCAAAACGGTGCCCTATGCACGTTTTCCGACCACCTCCCGAAGCCGCGCCGCCGCAAACGCGCTCGCCGGCGAGATTCCGGCAAGTTGCCAGTGATGCTGAGCTGGCCTGACAGGTGGGGCCCGCTGTGCCACTGACCAGTTGGTCCAGTTGACCTGTTGATTGGGTCAACTGCTGACTAGGCTGGCCCCGTGTCACTGACATGTGGCTCCCGCCCATTTAAACGATTTTAAATAAATAGAAATCGGTTAATTAATTAAATTAATTAATTAAAACATTTATTACCCACTGACTAGTAGGCTGTACCACCCTAATTAACCTGTTTAGTTAATCTAACCCTTCTGTTAAAACTACTGTCAATGACATGTGGGTCCCACTGGACCCACAGGTCAGGTTTGACTCTGGTCAGCGGACTGTTGACCGCTGACATCACCTCTATGTCATGATGACATCATCCCATACTGTTTTGGATAATGTTGATTTAAAATAATTAAATAAAATCCAGAAAATGATTAAAACTTTAGAAAATCATAGAAAATAAACAGTAGCTCGGATAAAAATACTTTGTACATGAAAGTTGCTCAGAACGATGAGACAAATCTGAATACGCCCTTCGTGTTGCTGTCAGATGCCCCTAACTACCTGAACATGGAACTTTTAGACTGATTTCGATAAATGAATAGTGCTCAACTTTAATAAAGTAAATCCAAATAAATTCCTAAATTAACTAAATCATCTAGTTAGGCAGTAGAACACCTCTGCATATCATTCAGGCATTTCATGCATATTCTTTGCATTTTTGTCGTGAATTTATTATTTCTTTCTCCCTCCTTCTCTCTCGATAGACGCCGAGACCGACGCCGACGCAGCAGAGTATGACTACGCTCCGGACGAGCAGCCTTCTGACGACCAGCCCCTCTCAGCAGAGCTTCCAGGCAAGCCCCCCCCCCTTGAACAATCCGATATCGCCCATTCCATTCTCTCATGCTTGCATTAGATTTTGCTACTGTAATTGATTGCTCCTATCCTGATGCATAGCCTGCTTTTTGTAACCTGCTTATTGATACCTACCTGCTTAACCTAAACTGCTTAGTATAGGTTGGTTAGTGATCCATCAGTGACCCCCACTTTGTCCTTGTTGTCTCTGCTTCATCATCGACGACTCGATCAACGTGATCGACGACCAGAGACCGACACCTCACTTCACCCCTTTTGTTGTACGACTCTGCATAGTTACTATCGAGTGCCGAGGGTGATACCTCATAACGCACTCCTGATGATAACTCTGCAGTGTAGCTGTTCGGTCGTGGTCATCGAGGGTGATTCCTCCTTAACCACTCCCGATATGACTCTGTCATGCAACCCCTCAAGTGTGAACCTCGAGGGTGATTCCTCCTACATTCACCTTGATGATTTCATCGAGTGGAATCCACCGAGTGTGATTCCTCGGGGTTTCCCCCTTGATGTTATGACCACACGGTTACTTTGACCTTTGTCGCAGGCGGGTCGACCCTGAGGGGTACCCGCGGGGAAATTATGCAGTCGGGCTTGCCAGGAGGGCACCCGAGAGAGATATTGTGGCGAAGCGTCAGAAACTCTGATCGTCTCCGCGAATTATTAAATATGCCTAACAGATTTGGGTATTTGATCTGAGTGGGTCGTCGTGCCCTATACGTACTACCACCACATGGGATAATGGTTTATGGGGCCCTCTACGTTGTACGTTTCTCCCGAAAGCTCATCAGACGTCATAGTTCACCGTGCGGGCTGATTGTTGGGGTTGGGCTGGATACTTCACTGACGAGTTCAGTGTCGCGCCTGCTCCCCGGCCAGTCTCACAACGCGCAGGAGCGCCCGGGGCGATGGCCCAAGACCCCTGGGTGTATAGGTTAGTCCGGCGTGTTGACCTCTCTACTGAGCCTAGGTAGGGCGCTGCTTTGTGTCGATCTCTCGAGGCCGGACATTACCCAGCAAGTGTGTCCGGCCAGAGGTGATCGAGCGTGTTGGGTAACAGTAGTGCACCCCTGCAGGGAAGTGATCTATTTGAATAGCCGTGTCCACGGTAACAGGACGCTCAGTTTGGTATCCCGATCTATTACTTGAACTAGATACTTGTTTAATTTGAAGCTCCGGGATCGCTTTCTTGCAGGGAGTCGAGGAAGGATCTCTAGGCTTTGCCTCAACATGCTTGCTTAATAAAATGCTTTTCTGTACTCTTCTAATTGCTGCAAGATGGTGGCTTCGTGAAGATGCTAGTCTTCAATAGGACTAGGTCTTCTCTCTATTCTGGCATTTCTGCAGCCCAGTCCACATATACAGCCTTTCTTTGATAATGTTGCATATGTAGTGTAGATCCTTGTTTGCTGAGTACTTTGGATGAGTACCCACAGTTGCTTTGCTACCTCTTTTTCCCCCATACCCCTTTTGATGTAACCTCAGATGATGGAGCTCAGGAGCCAGATGACACTGCAGGAGCTTACTACCAGGAGGGCCCAGACGGCACGTACTACTAGATCGAGCCAACCGACCAGGAGTAGGATCGGAGGCCCTAGGCAGGAGGCCTTCGCCTTTCGATCTAGAGTCGTTGTTTGTGCTAGCCTTCTTAAGGCAAACCTTGACTAACTAGGTCTATACCCAGATATTATTTGTATAACTGACTTATGTATTCGGATCCTCGTGATCCCTGGTCTGTAATATTCGTGGATCTCCATTTATTTGTGTTAGAGTTGTGTTGTGATATCTTCCCGTGAGTCCCTGTGCTTGATCGTGCATGTTTGCGTGTATGATTAGTGCATGATTGAGTTGGGGCCGTCACAATGAATATTATTTGTGAGTAGTTGCCTTTGTTCTTGAGGCCACGGGAGAAGTCATGTTGCAAGTAATCATGTGAATTTGAGATGTGTTCGATATTTTGATGATATGTATGTTGTGATTCCCTTAGTGGTGTTATGTGAATGTCGACTACATGACACTTCACCATCTTTGGGCCTAAGGGAATGCATTATGGAGTAGTTATTAGATGATGGGTTGCTAGAGTGATAGAATCTTAAACCCTAGTTTATGCGCTATTTCGTAAGGGGCTGATTTGGATCTACATGTTTAATGCTATGATTAGATTTTATCTTAATACTTCTTTCGTAGTTGCAGATGCTTGCGAGGGGGTTAATCATGAGTGGGAGGCTTGTTCAAGTAAGAACAGGACCCAAGCACCGGTCCACCCACATATCAAATTATCAAAGTAGCGAACGCGAATCAAACCAACATGATGAAAGTGACTAGATGAAATTCCCGTGTGCCCTCAAGAACGTTTTACTTATTATCTGAGACCGTTTTGGCCAGTCCTTTGCCATCCAAAGGATTGGGCTACCTAGCTGCACTTATTGTTACTTGGTACAAATTACCTTGCTATCAAACTATCTATTACCGATAATTTCAGTGCTTGCAGAAATTACCTTGCTGAAAACCACTTATCATTTCCTTCTGCTCCTTGTTGGGTTCGAAACTCTTACTTATCGAAAGGACTATGATTGATCCCCTATACTTGTGGGTCATCATTGTTGTTGCTAGCACCATATAGGTTGTTCACCTAGTTGCATATCTAGACAACCTATTTGTTAAGAAAAGCTAAAAATTGGTAGTTGCCTATTCAACCCCCCTCTAGTCAACCATATCGACCCTTTCAAATGGTATCAGAGCCTTCTCTCTTTATTAAGGGTTTTACCACCTGAAGAGTATGGTTGATGATAGGGATAGGGTTCATGAAGTACCCAAGGCCGTGGAGTTGAATCCGGTCACCCGAGATGATTTAAATGAAGCTGTGGCTTCACTTAAGCTGTCTATGGAAGCCGAGGTCAAGTCCATGATTAAAGAACTACTAGAGGGGTTGAAATCCAATACTGATCCGTTGCAAGTGGTTAATCTCCCACCACATCGGAGTCCGGAGCCAATTCCCGCAAAGAAGCGGCTAAAGGTACTCATACCTCCTCCCCTCATGGTAAGAATGGGACATGAACTCATGCCTCGGTTCCCCCTCCCCCGGTTTATGTAGGACCGTTCCCCACACCTCATATTAACAACCTGGGTCCTCCTCCTAAGCTTGTGAAGAGTGATTTTGCTAATTGGGTCTTTCGTATCAAATCTCATTTGAATCACAGCTCAACAAATCTTTGGAGAATCATCGAGCAAGGCTACTACCCGCATGATCCAAACAACCTCACCCAAAGAGAAGAGACGGACAATCAATACAATCAATCCGCGTTGTTCATCCTCCAATCTGCGATGCCTCCCGAAGATCTAGCTCACTTGCGTCCCTTCTCTCGACTAAATGATTGTTGGGAACATATTGTCCATTTGTACAAGGGAAGCTCAAGCATTTAATGGTCCAACTTTGAGGTGGTCCTTGATGAGGCCGATGAGTTTGTGATGAATGAAGATGAGGATCCACGTGACCTCTACCAGAGATTGACAACTCTCAAAGTTGCTCTTCAAGATCATGGGAGCAAGGATACAGATGATAAATGGATTAAGCGCAAGTTTTGCAAGGCCATCATGCCATTCAACAAGGCCATGTCCTCCATGATCCGTCAAAGACCGGACTTCCGCACCTTGTCTTCAAGTGATGTGTTGGATGAGTTTATTGCCATGAACATCATGAACAAGACCGCCGGCAACACTCTAGCTCATGTCCAACAGTCAAAGAAGGCCTCACCCAACCTTGCTTTGAAGGCTAAGGCAATTCCGGAAGAAGAAGAGGAGGAGGAAGAAGAGAAGAGAGTTGCCCCGAAGACACCAAATATGCTTACCACGAGCACATGGCTCTTGCGTTAAGACAATTTTGGGGCAACAAGAGAAACTCAAGGCCCAACTTCTCCAAGAACAACTCAAGTGGCTCAAAGGGCAAGCAACATGCAAGGACATGCTACAATTGTGGCAATGTGAGTCACTTTGTGGTGGATTGTCCATATGAGAAGAGGGAAGATAATGGTGGCAAGCTCATTCGCAAAGACAAGGCCAAGTCCTTCCCAAACAAGAACAAATTCACCAAGAAGGTACCTCAAAAGGGGTTGGTGGTGCAAGAAGAGTACATCTCCATGATGATGATGAAGATGCAAGTGGTGAAGGAATGCCAACGGCCACCATGGCCATTGGCACCTCTTCCCCAACCAAGGTGTCTCTTTCGACGCCCCCAACGAGAACCTCATTGTCAAGTGCCTCATGGACAAAGGTACCAACAAGGTAACCTCCAACATCAAAACTTCCATCACTACTACTCCTTTGTTGGATTGTGTGGATGATCATGTGGAGGAAAAGGTGGATGAGAATGAGTTTGATAAGTTCTTTGGTAAGCTCAAAGGTGAAACCAAGAAGCACTTTGTTTCTCTCTTGAAACAACTAGGTGAGGCAAATGATATCATTGAGTCTCATGAGGATACCATCTCTAAGTTAGAAGGGCATAGTCGTGATTATGCCGATGACGTAGCGGATCTTTCCATTTCTCTTGAGGAAGAGCGAGGTCTTCGTTTGGCTCTTGAGGAGTCACACAACATTGATCTTGCTAAATTGAAAAAAGATCTTGATCATGCTCTTGTTCTTACTCGTGTGCTTAAATCTGAGAAGGTTGCACTTGGGGTTGGCCACGATAGACTCAAGGAGGAGTTTGACATACTTTACAAGGCCTACAAGGTCTTGAAGGATGTTCATGCTTCTCTCAAGGAGTCTCATGATCAACTCCAAGTGAAACTAACCAAGGAGATAACTACTTACCCTCTTTTTGTCTTAATTGTTAATGCCCATGCTACTAACCCTTGTTGTGATCATGTGCGTCTTGTGGAGGAGAATGCCAAGTTGAAAGAGCAACTTGAGAAAGGCCTTGTGACTTGTATACAAGGTGAGAAGAACCTCAATGACCTTTTGAGCAATCAAAAGGAAGTTGTGGCAAAGGAAGGGCTTGGGTTTGTACCCAAAATCAAAGAAGAAGAAGAACAATAAGACCAAACAATCTCTCCCACTCAAAGAAGTCTTTGTAAAGGCGGGGGAGGGTTCTCATGAGAAGAAGAAGGACATTGGTGTGGGTGGTAATGCCAAGAATGGCAAGACCAGCCCTCCTAACAAAGCTAGCGACTTTAACCCTTCTTATTATGTCGTGCTAGTGATGGGCAAGTTTATGCCAAATTTGTTGGTTCTTCTTATGAGTACATTGAATGGTCTATTTGGGTTCCTAAGACCCTTGTTGCTAAACTCAAAGGACCCATTCAAAAATGGGTACCTAAATCCAAGCATTGATCTTGTAGGAGTTTGCTTCCGATGGGGTGTCATAGTTGCTCGATAGTGGTGCAACAAATCATATAACCGGGAGCAAGGACTTGGTGGTGGACGTGCAGCCAAGCCCATCTATGCCCACCCATGTCCTATTCGGTGATGCTTTAACTTCAAAGGTATTGGGTCTTGGCAAGGTGCTCAGCTCTCAAGATTTATCTATTGAGAATGTCATGTTTGTTGAAACCCTTGCATACAATTTACTTTTTGTTCGTCAACTTGCACTCATGGGCTTTGCAACATTCTTTGATCTTGATACCGTGGCCCTTTTGTGGAGCAAGACTCTTAAAGTAGCTTTTGTTGGGCATGTCGAGAACGGTCTCTATGTGGTTAACTTTTCGGAGTTACCCACTGATAACCCACAAGTATATGGGATCAATTGTAGCTTTTTCGATAAATAAGAGTGTTGAACCCAACGAGGAGCTAAAGGTGGAATTTATATTCTCTTCAGGTTCTATGGACCACTGATACACACTACTGGAATCAGGGACTTTGCCGTCTGCCAGTTCTTTGCCGTCTGCTAGCAGACGGCAAAGAAGGTCTTTGCCATCAGCTACCAAAAAGCAGACGGCAAAAACGGTCTTTGCCATCTATCACTTCTTTGCCGTCAGCTGGCTGATGGCAAAGAGAGAGGTGCCCCCCAGTAACGAGCCGATTAGAAAAACTTAATGGCCCCCCTCTTTGCCGTCTGCTAGCAGACGGCAAAGATAAAAAAAAGCGGACGGCAAAGCCTTGGCGGACGGCAAAGGCTAACGTAACTAACGGCCGGTCGAGCCCCCACCCCCCGCCCGTTACTCTCTCTTCTCTCCCTCTCTCCTCCCCGACGCCCCGCCACCAGATCCACCCACCGCCGCCCCCGCCACCCGCCGCCGCCACCTCCGCCCCCTCCCCCCCGCTTTCCCCTTCTGCCCCACCCACCTCTCACGCCCCCACCCCCCGCGACGTCCAATCCCCGTAACCGTCCCCCACCTCTCTCCTCCCTTCTCCGCCTCGCTCCTCCCCCCTTCCCCCGTCTTCCCCATGCCTACCCCCCTACCCGGCCCGGGCCTCCATCTCCCCTCACCGGCCCCGAACGCACCTCCTACCCCCTTCTCTCCCCCTCCCGGCCTCCCCTTCCCCCCCCCACCTCTCTCACCACCCTTCTCCTCCCCCCTCCCCTCTCCCTTCCCCTACCTTCCCCCCTTCCCTCCTGTTTCGTCTCGCCACTTCGCCGCCCACCCCCCCACTGCCCCGACCGTCCCATTGCTCCGGTGAGTTTTTTTCTTTTTTTTTCTTTTTTCATTTTTTTGCTGTTAATTGTTAGTGTTAGTTTAGTACTAGATATGTGTTAGTGTTAGTGTTAGATTTAGTGCTACATAGTGTTAGTGTTAGATTTAGTGCTACATATGTGTTAGTGTTAGTGTTAGAAAAGAAGTAGAAGAAGTAGAATGAGAAGAAGTAGAAGAAAAGAAAAGAAAAGAATAGAAAAAAGATAAAAAGAAGAAGAAGAAAAGAAGTAGAAGAAGAAGAAAGGAAGAAAAGAAAAAGAAGTAGAAAAAGATGAAAAAAGAAGAAGAAGAAAAGAAAATAGAAGAAGTAGAAGAAGAAGAAAAGAAGAAAACGAAAAAAGTAAAAGAAGTAGAAAAAAGATGAAAGAAGAAGAAGAAGAAGGAAAGAAGAAGAAGAAGAAGGAAAGAAAGAAGAAGAAGGATAAGGAAGAAACACCCCGACCCCTGACCCCGACACCACACCCCGACCCCCTGACCCCCCGGAGCCCCGACACCCCCACCCCGACACCACACCCCTACACACCCCGACCCCGACACCACACACCCCACCCCACACCCCCGACCCCCGACCCCCGACCCCCCGACCACCCCCACCCCGACACCACACCCCGACCCCCCGACCCCGACACACTACAACCCCTACCGCCCTGACCCCTGACCCTACACCCCTACCCCTACACCACACCCCTACACCCCTACCCCTACACACAACCCCTACCCCCTACCCACCCTTACCCCTACACACGTCCTACCCCACAACCGCTGCCGACCCCTCCTCCTACTCCACCCCCACCTCCACCCCTACCATCCTACAACCAATGTTTACCAGGACCCCTCCCACCCCGACCCCCGGGACACCCAACCCCGACACCCCGACCCCCTTACCCCCTGACCCCTACACCCCGACCCGACACTACACCAATACCTCCCGCCGACCCCGAAACAGCACCCCGACCCCGACACGGCACCCCGACACCGACATGACACCCCGACCCCCGACACCTCCCGAAAAGGTGTTCTTTGGCCTTCCAGAGGCCGACGGGGTCATATATTTGTGAATTATTAGTTAGGTCATATATTTTTTGATTTTGCTATGAAAAACATCATATATAATTGTGTTGACCGGGCAGATTTAAATGTGCAGTTGTTTCATCGCTGCGAGGTTTGGTGTTCGACGACCTCGCCGTGCGTTTGACGAGCTCTGCCCCTTCGTTCGTGGGTGAGCACAAATGACATGTCCTCCTCCCCCATTAATTATTTGCTCTGTTCCGGTGTTCGTGCCGATGAAACTTGATAGCTAGCTATATATGTGTCTTGAATCATCAGTATGCGTAACCAATATGTGTCTCCCGTTCGAAAGCGTTATAGTTATAAATATGCATGCATTTGCATATTTATAACCTTGATTCTTTCGAATTGTCCAACGCTATCCATGGACAGCCCGAGTATGTGTAGATTGGGTTCGTTTTCCCATATGCTTTGCTCCGAATCCGACGCATAAATTTCGTCAGTGCCTCCCCTGTTGTTCTCCGGGTACACATCCTCTCTGTTTATTGCAGAGACGTGTATCAGGAGAACAGCGGGGAGGTGCTGCCGAAATTTTGCGTCGGATCCGGAGCATAGCATGGGAAAATGAACCCAATCTACACATACTCGGGTGGGATTAGGACCTATCATTACCTATTAGAGTGTAGGTTGCATGGACGTAATAAAATTGACAAAGTAGATCAACTGATGAATATATACATGGTGAATTATATATATATTTGTTGTGTGTCCAGTAGCTCTGAAAGTCAAGATGAGTGATCGTGCGTGGATGTATACCGGTCACACTGGTAAGAACAAATGGAGCGCTGAATGGTTCACAAAAACCAAGGGGTTTGTGCAAGCCGCATTTGCAAATGGCCAGAGGAAAACCTGGTGCCCCTGTTTCCAGTGCGGCAATTGGGAAAAGAGGACAGAGGCTGAAATGGGCAAACACCTGCAGAAGAGTGGTTTTACGCCCGATTATACGGTGTGGACATATCATGGTGAGTCTGCCCAACGTGACCGAGCTGAGGTGGATCGTCGTCGCACCGACGAGCATGGTACCGGGATGGAAAACATGGTGCAAGACTATGATGATGCTCGGGATTCAGACGAGGAGATGGAGGAATCTGCAAAGGCCTTCAATGAAATGTTGGAGTCTTCAAAACGTCCGCTCCACAAGCACACTGAGCTTTGTCAGTTGGATGCCATCTCACAAGTAATGGCTCTGAAGGCTCAGTTCAACTTGGGCAGAGAATGCTACGACGCAATGATGACAGTATTTGGACGCTTTCTACCCAAAGGCCATGTAATGCCTGCAAACCTATACCAGTCGGACAAAATCCTCCGTGCACTGAAGATGCCCTATGAGAAGATACATGCCTGTGAGAAAGGATGTGCCTTATTTAGGCTTGACTATGCGGACTTGAACTATTGTCCCATTTGCAAGTCTTCCAGGTATGTTGTGGTAGACAACGGTATGGGTGAGAAGACACAGACCAAAATCCCCGTTAGTGTTCTTCGGTATATGCCAATCGTACCAAGACTTCAACATCTTTTCATGGTCGAAGAGATGGCCAGACAGATGACATGGCACAAAACAGGCAAAAGAACCGAACTAGATGCAGATGGGAATCTGATGATGGTACACACATCGGATGGTGTTGCGTGGAAAAAGTTTGATGAATTACATGCTGACAAAGCGGCAGATCCGAGGCATCCTCGAGTCGGCATCAACACGGATGGGTTCAGTGTGTTTGGTATGACGGCAGCCCAATACAGTTGTTGGCCCGTATTTGTCTTTCCACTCAATCTCCCCCCCAGACAGATTATGCAAAGAAAGAACATTTTCCTGACGTTGATAATTCTAGGGCCCAACTATCCGGGGAAAAATATGAATGTGTACATGCAGCCGCTTAAGGACGAATTGCAAGAAGCCTGGGATAATGGGTTCAAGACATACGACGCCTATAGCAAACGGAACTTCATAATGCGTGTCTGGTACATGTACTCGACGCATGACTTGCCGGCGTATGCGCTATTCGTTGGCTGGTGTGTGCATGGAAGGTTCCCGTGCCCCACATGCAAGGGAGCTCTTGAGTTTCGTTGGCTTCAAGCCGGTCGCAAGTTTTCTTGCTTCGACATGCATAGACAGTTCCTGGATCCTCGCCATAAGTTCAGGAAAGACAAGAAGAACTTCATCAGAGGTAGAGTTGTCAAAAACTCTGCACCACCTGCGTTGACAGGCCAACAGACCCTGGATCAGTTAAACGCTCTCGAGCCAGATTCAGAGCGTCCAGGGTACTTCAAGGGGTATAATTCTAAGCACGCCTGGGCTCACAAGACATGCTTATGGGATCTGCCTTACTTCAAAGACCTCCTTTGCCCACACAACATCGACGTGATGCACACTGAGAAGAATATCGCCGAGGCACTTTTTGGTACATTGTTCAGCATAGATGGGAAGTCAAAGGATAATACTAAGGCTAGAGTCGATCTGGAGGCGCTATGTGATAGGCCGTTACAAAACATGAAAGAACTGAAAGGAAAGCAGAACTGGACGAAGCCAAAGGCATGGTTCAATCTTGGAAGGCCAGCTATGAGGGAAATTATCTTGTGGGTGAAAATGCAGTTGATGTTCCCCGATGGGTATGCAGCGAATCTAAAGAGGGGAGCGAATCTTGATAAATTGAAGATATTTGGTCTCAAGAGTCATGATTGGCACATATGGATTGAGCGGGTAATGCCGGGGATGTTGCGTGGCTTCATCCCTGAGGATGAATGGCTAGTACTGGCAGAACTCAGCTATTTCTTCCGTGTTCTTTGTGCGAAAGAACTATCGCCTGGCGTGCTAGAAGAAATGGAAGAGTTGGTGCCGGAGTTGATCTGCAAGTTAGAGAAGATCTTTCCACCGGGCTTCTTTAATCCAATGCAGCATTTGATTTTGCATCTCCCGACCGAGGCAAGATTGGGGGGGCCCGTGCAAAATCGTTGGTGCTACCCAACTGAGAGGATGCAGAAGACGCTTCGAGAAAAATGTAAAAATAAACATAGAATTGAAGCATCGATGGCTGAGGCATTCATCACTGAGGAGGCGGCAAACTTCGTGACAGCACACTATGAAGCCAAAAATTGTCATTTGCATAATCCGAAGCCTCGGTACAATGCTGACGACCCTAAAAAGGGTGGATCCAACCTCAGCCTATTCAAAGGGAATCTCGCACCAGCCAGTGTTTCAAATCCAGTATCTTTGGATAACGAAGAATGGCGGACCATTTCGTTGTATATCTTCAACAACCTAATAGAAGTGCGGCCGTACATCGAGTAAGTTCTTGGTACATTGTTTCGCAACTTCTATTTCCTTTGAACTGCTCTTATTCCTGGATATTTCATACAGTCGATACGTTGCCATATTCTCGTATGGAGCGGTGATCCAAAAGGATTCCGTCGAAGAGTATGAGCTTCTCGCAAAGCAAGGAGGCGGCTATCCCGGTTTCATCTCTTGGTTCAAACAAACGGTAATTTCTATTAGACAATTTCATTTCATTCGCTAATTTGTGCGTAATGCAACAATCCTTTCATATTAAACTTGTAGGCTAATTCAGAGTCTATGGACGCCGAATTGAGACAAGTCGCTAATGGTTTTGACTATAAGGTTCGTTCATTTGACAAATACGACATCAACGGGTATCGCTTTCGTACCTATGGCAAAGAGCTATCTATGGCCGACCGAAAGTCTACAAATTGTTGTGTATCTGCTATCGGCGAAGGAGGTACCGAGTATTATGGGAGAGTTGAAGCAATTTATGAACTTCTATTCTATGGTGAAAACCCACCGAATGTCGTAGTCTTCAAATGTTATTGGTTTCAGCCGAAGGAGACTAGAAGGACTCATGAACTTATAGGGCTAGTTGAAATCAACCAAAGCACCCATTTAGATGTTCCTGATGTCTATATTACGGCTCAACAGGCGACCCAAGTATTCTATCTACCGTGGGCCTGCCAAACTAATCCAAATCTGAAAGGTTGGGATGTCGTTTATGAAGTGCCGCCACGTGCTAGACTATCTCCCCCAAAGGAAGAGGATTATGAACCTCACATTAACCCAGACACATATGAAGGAGAATTCTTCCAAGAGACACGTCTTTCCAAAAAGCGTTTCAAGAACCGCTATACTTCACCCCAAAACATTGAAGTAGACAGCGACAGTGAATCCGACATCACCCCAGAGGAGGAACAAGAAGAGCCGGAACAAGAAGAGGTTACTGCTGCGGATGACCTGTCAATGCTTGACCGATTACGTCAAGGTGGCCTTCCACATGTTGATGCCACCGAACCCTATGAGCCCATCATTGATTATAGTGATGATGATGATTATGCATTTATTGATGATACTGATCGAGATTATTAGTAGTGTCAGGTATTCAATTTTTTTATGTTGTACTTGATGATGATACACTTAAGTGATATACATATTATTATTCATGTCGGTATTTTTTTTATGTTGTACTAATTTAGTTTACTCTTTGTCATGGCAGGTGTTGAAAGATGGTGGGCGCTGGTCGGGAGCGCGCCGAGGCCCCTTCTTCATCGGCGCGTGGTGTGAGGTCTTCCATTCCACACGCACCTCTCCGCCGAGCGTTGCTGGACAGTATGGCGACACCGCCGGGCCCTTCTTCATCGACCGCGGTGCCTAGCAGGGGACGAGGTAAGAAGAAGAGAGGAGCTGGAGCACGTGGTCGCGGGAGAGGAGGTAGGGTGCCTGCTACGGCGCCTTCCTCGCCGCCACCCCCAGCTGTTTCACCCGAGCACGTGACTGCAAGGGTGGACTCGTCCGAGGAGGAGGCTACACGGACTCCGGTCCACGAGCCTCCGGTCCACGGGTCTTCGGCCCACGAGCCTCGGGTCGACGGGCCTTCGGCCCATGAGAGTTCGGCCCACGAGACCTCGAAGGAGCACACGTCTGGATGGGGTACCTGGCCGGATCAGCCTGAGGAGCCGAGTGGCCATGCTGATGATGGCGGGGAGCCGACTGATATTGAGGAGGAGGGGGGCACCGTCTACCAGCGTGGTTGTACACGGCTCCCGTCCGTGCCGGCGACCCGCGAGCAGAGGTGGTTGATTTTCCCTGATGGGGAGAGGTAAGTGCATTTAATCTTTTTGTACCTTCTGCATTCACGTTTCTTCAAATAACTAATGCGTTGGCCTTGTCATGCTGCAGGGGTTGGGACCACCATCATAGTGTCCGCCGGCCCAACTCCGTCCTTGGAGTTCTTTGTCGGCAAAACTTCCCGGGGTTTGTCACGTTGCCTGGTGAGGGTCGGCTTCCAGAGCTTGGATTGAGTTGGGAGCACTACTTGGCTGCCTCGGCCCCGCCGGGTGAGATTATCGACGGTGTCTTGTGCAAGACGAGGGCAGACGTGGTGATCAGAAAGTTCTGGGTAATTTCTCCTTTACACAATTAAAAATCTTCAACTAGCTAGTTATTAATTGTACTAATCAATATTGTCTCATTTGATTGCAGACATTCTACAGGTGTGAGGAGGGATACGAGGAGGAAGCGGCAAATGTTATCGATAACGTCTGCAAGCGCCTACTACAGAACTTACGTCACGAGGCTCGGGTGCAGGCTGTTCGAGACTACTACGCCTCGCGTGGTATCAAGAAGACCAAGCCGGCGTGCCGCGAGAAGTTCTTGAGTAAGGAGGAGTACATGAAGGTAATTCTTAAGGCCTTGTACTTACTTCCTTCATTTAGTAATTCATAGCCGTAGCGCTCAAGTTTCTATTTGCTAACTTAGGCCCCTACGAGATGGTGTGCGGATCGGATGGATTGTTGGGAGGTGTTGGTCAATGAGTGGTGCTCAAAAGAATGGCTAGCCCTCCACAACGAGGCCAAGGACAAACGTGCCCAAATGGAAGGTGTGCCACACCATCAAGGCAGCTCCAACTTATATCAGTTCGGGCGGAACTGGGTATGTGGTTTGCTTCATGATTCATGCAATTCGTTCATCATGCTAGCTTTAGCCCTTTAATTACTAATTTACTTTGTTTCTCTCTTTCAGGCACGCTACAATAAGGCGGATAAGGTGCCAGAGGTGTACGACCTGTATGCCATGGCCCACACTGGCCCTTACAAGAAAGTCAAGGCATTCTCTGCGTCTGACCTCGATGATCCAAAGAACTTCACCAACATCTCCTCCCACGACAAGCTCGTGAAATATAGAGATCAGGGGAAGGCGAGGAAAGGGGAGGACTTTAACCTGAGCCAGGGTCCCATTGATACAGAGCTGCTGATGATATCTGGTGGCGGGAGGTCCCATGGCTCCATAGCCATGGGAGATGGACTTATCTGTTGTCCTAGCACTCTCCCGGAGATCAAGGCGCGCTAGTCGAGCTCCGCTCCTGAGATAAGGCCTCGTGAACGGCCAGTCCAACTCGCCTTCAAGGTTAGTTATACGTACTCAGCTATCTTTCTCCATTACATTGTGTGCGCTTCCATCAATGATTACAAATGGTCATGTGAGTGGTGTTGCAGGCTGCTATACAGAGTGAGAGAGATAGAACGGAGAAACTTCTGGCGGAGGCGGCGGAGAGGCAGCGGGAGTTGGAGGAGAGGACGACAAAGATGTTGGAGGAGGAGAGGGCACGGAATGACATGCAGGCAAGGGCCATGTACGAGCTCCTTGTGGTAAGTTTCTTCTGCAGATTAGCCAAAACATTCATGTAGTGTTTGTCTCCATTACTAACTAGTATGACTGAGTTGTCAAAACCAAATGTGCAGTCTGTGTGCGAGAAGTCCGGTCAGACCGCTCCGCCGTGCCAGTGATTGCTTCTGGGAGCACGGTGAGTTTAATTTGAATGGACATTACTTGCTAGTCTAACATTTGAGGGTCATCATGCTAACGAGATTGGAAATGATCTTGTTGCAGCGTAACTCCAGACCAGCATCGCACGATCCTTCTCCAGCTACCGGCACGAGCCAGCCGCTCCTACACCCCATGATCACGGTAAGTTTCTCTGTGTTTTGCTTAACAAATGCATAAAGACCTAGACTTAGCTTTATTTCCTCCAATATGCTTACCATAATGACCTAGAGTTAGCTTCTTTTCCTCCAAAATGACTTAATAAGCTTACTGACCTCCAAAACCATCCATTTTACCTAAGTTAGCTCTAAAACGATCTGTACTTAGCTTACTTATGTCAAAAATTGCATAATTAGCTTAGTTAGCTCATAAACGATCCATTTTACCTAAGTTAGCTCTAAAATGACCCATTTTACCTAGTTAGCTTATAAATGATCCATTTTATCCAAGTTAGCTCTAAAAGACCCATTTTACCTAGATTAGCTCCTAAATGATCCTTTTACCTACGTTAGCTTTAAAATGACCCATTTCACCTAGGTTAGCTCCAAAATGACCCATCTTACCTAGGGTAGCTCCAAAATGACCCATCACACCTAGGTTGCTCTAAAATGATGTTTTTACTATGTAGCTCATAACGATCCATTCAACTAAGTAGCTCATAAACGATCCATTTCACCTAAGTTAGCTCAAAAATGATCCATTTCACCTAAATTAGCTCTTAAATGATCCATTTCACCTAAGTTAGATCATAAACGATCCATTTCAACTAAGTTAGCTCATAATGATCCATTTCACCTAAGTTAGCTCAAAAACGATCCATTTCACCTTAGTAGCTCATAAAATGATCCATTTCACCTTAGTTAGCTCATAAACGATCCATTTCACCTTAGTTAGCTCATAAACGATCCATTTCAACTAAGTTAGCTCATAAATGATCCATTTCAACTAAGTTAGCTCATAAACGATCCATTTCACCTAAGTTAGCTCATAAAGGATCCATTTCGCCTTAGTTAGCTCATAAACGATCCATTTCACCTAAGTTAGCTCATATATGATCCATTTCACCTAAGTCTTCTTGTTCTAGTCTTCTTCTTCTAGTCTTCTTCTTCTAGTCACCTTTTTCTAACTTTCTTATTTGCCATTTTACAGATTTCATTCACTTCACGGAAGCTAGCTTGCTATGATGGAGTGCTTGTTTTTTCTTTCATTCTCTTCAAGTATTCTTCTAGCTTGCTATGATTGAACTTGCTATCTAGATGAAACTTTGCATTGTAATATGTATGGATGGAACAATGTGTATGTGCAACTTGATGGAACTTGCTATGTATGAATGGATGGAACTATATATGTACGTACGATGAAACTTATGTGCTGGATATGTCATATGTTTGCTGTTAAATAGCCCTGTGAAATATATATATATATATATATATATATATATATATATATATATATATGTCATATATATTTGCTGTCAAAATTGTTGCATTTAAAAAAACACAGAAAAAAATGAGGCAAAGCAGGATCTTTGCCGTCAGCCACTGATGGCAAAGCCACCTTTGCCGACAGCCGCGGACGGCAAAGGCAACTTTGCCAACAGCCGCGGACGGCAAAGCAGCCACGTGGCTGCCACCTGTGCCTCCTGAGAACTGACCCATTTGGCCAGTTTGCCTACAGCGGCGGACGGCAAAGGCTTTGCCTACAGTGGCTGATGGCAAAGAGTAAACAACTTTACCTACAGCCGCGGATGGCAGAGGCCTGCCGTGTAGTGACGTCCAGCTGACATCATTCGGCGGACGGCAAAGGCCGGACAAATTTTGCCATCAGCGGCGGACGGCAAAGGCTACCGTTAGCCACCTAATGGACTAACAGCGTAATTATTGCCGTCTGCTGCTGATGGCAAAGGTCCCTTTGCCGTCAGCCGCCGAAAGCAGACGGCAAAGTAGCTCTTTGCCGATACTTACTTTGCTGGAGCCTTTTGCCGTCCGCGGCAGACGGCAAAGACCTTTCCCGTCCGCCGTTCCTTCCTTTGCCGTCTGCCGTGGCAGATGGCAAAGTAGCTGATTCCTGTAGTGACAACTCTACGCACACTTAATGTTCGCTTTACCCAGAACAAGTATTAAACTATTTTGTAGGTGTAAGGAGGATAAGTTTGCAAGGATAAAACTAGATGTACTTAGCGAGAATAAAACTATGAGTAATTTGCAAGATAATAAAGTTAATTGTTTAGTAGAGAGCTTTTTGTAACACAAGAGAAGGATTTGTCCCTAGGCAATCAATAACTAGACCGGTAATCATTATTGCAATTTTATATGAGGGAGAGGCATGAGCTAACATACTTTCCGTACTTGGATCAGAAGAACTTATGATTGGAACTATAGCAAGCATCCGCAACTACTAAAGATCATTAAGGTAAAACCCAACCATAGCATTAAGTAACAAGTCCTCTTTACTCCCATACGCAACAACCCCCTTACTCGGGTATAAGCTCCTGTCACTCTCGCCACCCACTATAAGCGAGTTATGAACGTATTGCAACACCCTACAACGGTAATCCCACATGCTTGCGCGACACGAAGGGCACCATAGGACAACACCAATATAAAATATACAACTCAAACCAATCACGATCAACAATCAACCCATAGGACAAAACGAATCTACTCAAACATCATTGGATGGCAACACATCATTGGATAATAATATGTAGCATTAAGCACCATGTTTAAGTAGAGATTATAGCCGGGAGAACATGTGTTACACCGCTGCATAGAGGGGGAGATAGTTGGTGATGACGGCGGCAAAGTTGTTGGTGTAGATCGCCATCACGATGATTGCCCCGTGGCGTTCCGGCGCCATCGGGAGAGAGGGGGAGTTAGCCCCCTCCTTCTTCTTCTTGCTTGGCCTCCCCCCTAGATGAGAGGAGAGTTTCCCCTCTAGTCCATGGTCTCCATGGCTCCCGGAGGGCAGGAGCCCCTCTGAGATTGGATCTCTCTCTGTTCTCTTCTGTTTCACGTTCCTGTTTTCTGGCCAAAAACCGTTTCTTAAATTCCCGGAGATCCTTAACTCCGA
The DNA here is from genome assembly GCA_011799875.1 of Thinopyrum elongatum. Taxonomy (NCBI): domain Eukaryota; kingdom Viridiplantae; phylum Streptophyta; class Magnoliopsida; order Poales; family Poaceae; genus Thinopyrum; species Thinopyrum elongatum. Next base: position 199,258,282 of record CM022302.1, read on the forward strand.
TTGGGCTAAAATTTTAACACGATTTTTTTTCTGGATATTATATTTCTTGCGGTGAAAGAAGGGGGTCAACCGACTTACGAGGGGCTCACAAGGCACCACGGAGCGCCCTACCCCCTGGGCGCGCCCTGATGCCTTGTGAGGCCCATGAGCACCGTCTTGCGTTGATTCTTCTTCCCAAAAATCACATATATTCTAAAATAAATCTCTGTAAATTTTTATCGTGTTTGGACTTCATTTGATGTGGATATTCTGCGAAACAAAAAACATGCAACAAAGAGGAACTATCATTGGGCACTGGATCAATATGTTAGTCCCAAAAATAATATAAAATGTTAGCAAAAGTGTATGAAAGTTGTAGAATATTGGCATGAAACAATAAAAAATTATAGATACGACGGAGACGTATCAACATTCCCAAGCTTAATTCCTGCTCGTCCTCGAGTAGGTAAATGATAAAAAAGATGATTTTTGATATGGAATGCTACCTAGCATAATCTTGATCATGTAATCTAATCATGGCATGAATATTAAGACACGAGTGATTCAAAGCAATAGTCTATAATTTGATATAAAGACATCAATACTCAGGCATCCCAACAAACAATCATGCATTTCAGAATAAAAATGCTAAAGAACGCTATCCCTAAAAAATCATATAGTCTTGTCATGCTCCATCTTCTTAACACAAAGTATTTATCATGCACAACCCCGATGACAAGCCGAGCAATTGGTTCATACTTTTTAACGTGCTTCAGCTTTTTCAACCCCCATGCAATACATGAGCGCTAGCCATGGATATAGCACTATGGGTGGAATAGAATACAGTGGTAGAGATTAATATGGAGAAGACAAAAAAGGAAGAAAGTCTCACATCGACGCGGCTAATCAACGGGCTATGGAGATGCCCATCAATTGATGTCAATGAGAGAAGTAGGGATTGCCATGCAATGAATGCACTAAGAGCTATAAGGGAATGAAAGCTCAAACTGAAAACTAAGTGGGTGTGAATTGATACGTCTCCGTCGTGTCTACTTTTCCTAACGCTTTTGCTCTTGTTTTGGACTCTAATTTGCATGATTTGAATGAAACTAACCCAGACTAACACTGTTTTCAGCAGAACTACCATGGTATTATTTCTGTGCAGAAATAAAAGTTCTCGGAATTGGACGAAACTTTTTGGAGATTTATTTTAGAATAAAAGAAAAATAATGGAACCAAGAACCACCGAAGGGGGTGCCCTGGCTGGCCACGATACACCAGGGCGCGCCACGTCCTCCAGGCGCGCCCTGGTGGGTTGTGGGGCCCTCGGGGCTCCGCTGACCTAATTCCAACACTGTAAATTCCTATTTTTGGAGAAAAAAATAGGAGAGGAAGTTTCATCGTGTTTCATGATACGGAGCCGTCGCCGCCTCCTGTTCTTCATCGGGAGGCCAGATCTTGAGCCCGTTTGGGGCTCCGGAGAGGGGAATCTTTGGTCTTCGTCATCACCAACCCTTCTTCATCACCAATTCCATGATGCTCCCCACCGGGATTGAGTAATTCCTTCGTAGGCTCGCTGGTCGGTGAGGAGTTGGATGAGATTCATCATGTAATCGAGTTAGTTTTGTTAGGGCTTGATCCCTAGTATCCAGTATGTTCTAAGATTGATGTTGCTATGACTTTGCTATGCTTAATGCTTGTCACTAGGGCCTGAGTGCCATGATTTCAGATCTGAACCGTTTATGTTTTCACCATTATATCTATGTTCTAGATCCTATCTTGCAAATCATATGCACCTATTACGTGTTATGATCCGTAAACCCCATTGTGACAGTAATTGGGATACTTTCCGGTGATGACCGTAGTTTGAGGAGTTCATGTATTCACTATGTGTTAATGATTTGTTCCGGTTCTCTATTAAAAGGAGGCCTTAATATCCCTTAGTTTCCTTATGGACCCCGCTGCCACGGGAGGGTAGGACAAAAGATGTCATGCAAGTTCTTTTCCATAAGCATGTATGACTATTTATGGAATGCATTCCTACATTATATTTATGAACTGGAGCTAGTTCTGTGTCACCCTAGGTTATGACTGTTATATGATGAATATCATCCAACGAATTCACCGATCCAATGCCTACGAGTTTTCCACATATTGTTCTTGCTAAGTTACTATTGCTATTGATACTGTTACAACTGCTGCAAAACTGTTACTGCTGTTACCGTTACCACTGCTATCATTACTACTACTATCAAAACTATCATATTACTGTGCTACTGATCACTTTGCTGTAGATATTTAATCTCTAGGTGTGGTTGAATTGAAAACTCAACTTCTAATACTTGCAAATATTCTTTGGCTCCCCTTGTGTCGAATCTATAAATTTGGGTTGAATACTCTACCCTCGAAAACTGTTGCGATCTCCTATACTTGTGGGTTATCAAGACCTTTTTCTGGCGCCATTGCCGGGGAGCATAGCTATATTTGTTGAGTCACTTGGGATTTATATCTATTTATCACTATGAAGAATCTGAAGGATACCAAAACCAAGATCGTTCCCTCTAAGACGAGGGGAGGTATGGACTTGCCATCACACTCTGCACTTGATTCACCTTCTGTTTTGAGTAAGCTTGCAACACCACCACATGCTATTAATCCTGATATGTCGCAAGCTATTGATGATGCTACTTCTCCTATGGATGATGCTTATGATGATGCTAGTACTATGCTTGATGATAATGTGCCACTAGGTGAATTTCTTGATGAACAAATTGCTAGAGCTAAAGATATTGAGAATGCTGAAACTGATGAAATTACTGAAACTGATGAAGTCCTTGAAACTGAGAATTATGAAACACCTATTATGTGACGCCCCTGGCTCAATCATGCACTAATCATACACGTAAATGCACACGATCAAGCCTAAGGACTCACTTGAAGATATCACAACACAACTCTAGACATAAAATAAAATAATACAAGCTTTACGTTACAAGCCAAGGGCCTCGAGGGCTCGAATACATAAGCTCGCATACAAGCTTCAGCGGAAGCATCAGATGTCTGAGTATAGACATAAAAGATAAAACAGAGAAGCCTTAAGAAAGGCGGGGCAAAATAAAAGCTACGATCGAAAGGCGCAGGCCTCCTGCCTGGGACCCTCCGATCCTACTCCTGGACGTCGGCCAGCTTGTAGAAGTAACCACCCTCGAGGTGGTAGTAGTAGTCGTCGGCGTGGGCAGCTGTCTCAGGGGCTTTGTCATATGGTTGCATCAAAAGGATATGGGGAAAAGAGAAAGCAAAGCAACCATGAGTACTCATCCGAAGTACTCAGCAAGCAAGTATCTACACTACATATGCAACATTATCAAAGAAAGGCTGTATATGTGGACTGGGCTGCAGAAATGCCAGAATAGAGAGAAGGCCTAGTCCTATCAAAGACTAGCCTCTTCAACGGTCTTGCAACATTAGAAGAGTGTAGATTGGAACAATATAAAGTAGTAGATTTAATAAGTCTCAACCTCACCCAGAGGTCCTTCCTCGACTCCCTGCGAGAAAGCAACCCCAGAGCCATACTATCCATTTCTCATCACAAGTATCCAGTTCTAGGTGTATCGATCGGGATACAACTCCGAGCATCCGTTACCGAGGATCTGACTATGCATAGATTAGTTCTTCCCTGCAGGGGTGCACCAACTTACCCACCACGCTCGCTTAACTCCGGCCGGACACACTTTTCTGGGTCATGCCCGGCCTCGGCCAAACAAAACACCGCAGCCCTACCTAGAGCTCAGCAGAGAGGTCCCCGCCGGTCTACATCCTAAGCACTCAGGGGTCTTGGGCCATCGCCCTGTGCACTCTGGGTCATTGTGTGCAGGGTGGATACCAGCACCACCCGTGAAGTGGATGGCACGATCCGACCGTGCCACAATGCTGAACTGGACGGCTGACAGAGCTGTCGGCTGATACCATGATGCAGAGTACCCATATTTATTCCAGCGTGATGGTTAGTGCTATCGGGCCAGAGGCCCACTCAGATCACATATCCAAATCGTTAGTGTAATGGTAGTGCGGTAACGAGCAGAGACTCATGATTGATGTGACCCCGTCGCCCCGTCTCGAGGACTTGCGGCAAGGGCTAACAATGCCCGTCCACGCCTCGTATTCATATCTCGGGCACCCTCCAGGTCAACCCGTCTCCATATCACTCGCGGGTACCCCTCAGGGTCGACCCACCTTTCCAAGTAACAGTTATAAAGTCCAAGTATCCGTGTGTCCATAACATCAGGGAATCCGAGGTATCACCTTCATTGGATTCCTACTCGATGTATCCGTCAAGGTGAACTTAGGAGGAATCACCCTCGAGGTTCACACTTGAGGTGTTGCACGACGGCGTCGTTATCGGGAGTGGTGAAGGAGGAATCACCGTCGATGACCACGACCGAATAGCTACTCTACAGAGTTAACATCAGAAGTGCTAAACGAGGTATCACCCTCGGCACTCGATAGTAACGCTGCAGTGTCGTACAGATGAAAGGGGTGTGATGTGTGGTGCTGGGGCCTGGTCGTTGAGTCTTTCGATGATCCAGCGGGGCAACCGGGACAAGTGGGGTCACTGGGTCTCTATCCAACCTATACTAAGCAGTTTAGGATAAGCAGGTAGGTATCAACAGTAGGTTACAATAAACAGGTCATGCATCAGAATAGGTAAAATAGTAGTAGCAGCAATTCTAATGCAAGCACAAGAGAGAAGAGAATAGGCGATATAGGCATGCTCAAAGGGGGGATGCTTACCTGGTTGCTCGGCGGCAAAGGCACGGTCATCAACGGTGTCGTCGGGCTCCTGAGCTGCTTCGGTACTGGGGTCTACCAAGAGAGCAGAGGGGGAGGAAACAGATAAATACTCAGCAAGCAAAGCAACACGGAGCATGCTAAGCTTAAGGTGAAGTGCAGGGGTGCCTAAAGCATGTCTAAACCATATTAGTTATCTTAGGATTTAAGTTGGAATTATTAACCGGTGTATATGCACTATTCATCTACCAAAAATGGGCTAAAAGTTGCGGGTTCACCTCCGTAGGGGGTCCCGACATGGAAACAGATGGCACGGTTGGATTCGTCTCGTCGTTCTGATCAACTTTCATGTAGAAAACTTTTTCATCCGAGTTACAGTTTATTTTCTACGAATTTTCAAAGTTTTACTGAATTTTTGGAATTATTTAAATTAACAGAAATAATTATTGCGTCAGCAGTGTGTCATGATGACATCAGCAAGTCAACAGGTCGGCCCAGGTCAAATCTGACCTGTGGGACCCACCTGTCAGCCTCAGAGGGGTTAATCAGTGTTTAAATTAAACTAACAGAGGGGTTTAGCTAGTGGGCCCGGGCTGTCATTGAGTCATTAGCTTACTTAATTTAGTTTTAATTAAAATCAGTTTAATTTAGCTAGTTAACAGCGGGGGTCCCACTTGCCAGTGACTATAGGGCCACGTCAGCGGTGTTGACCAGGTCAACTGGTCAACGGGACCCACCGGGACCACCCGTCAGCCTCACAGAGGAGGCCACGTGGGTGCCACATCATCGCCGGCGTCAGAGTTACTCTGGCGACCATTTCACGTGGCGACTCCCTCGGGATCTCGCCGGAAATGCGTCACAGGGGGCGGTTTGGGGCACGGCTTGCGGCATTCGAATGCGGCCGTCGAGCCGCGTCGAATGTCGATAGAGGGAGCTGCTGGGGTGGTCGGAGCTGAGCAGGGCGTCGACGGGCAGCGGCGGCCGTAGCACGGGATGCTCGAACATTGAGGCGGGGATCCAGCGATCTAACTAAGCGGCTAGGCGGCATATAGGGAGCACCAGGAGCTTGCTGCGGTGGTCGAACGGAGCAACAGGTGCTCGGGTGCGCGGGAATATCGGCCATGGCGGCGGCCGAAGCAAGGCAGCGAGGCGAGCTAGCTAGGGGTGGCGACGGAGAGAGGGGAGAGGTCTCAGAGGACCGGAGGCTCACAGTGGAGATGCAGGGGGTGGCAGTGGGCTTGGGGAGGCTAGCCGGCGCCGAAAATGACAACGAAGGCCGGCGGAGATCTCTGGCAATCCGAGAACGACGTGGGCGAGGCAGGGGCTCTGAGCTTCGGCTCGATGTAGCAGGCGGAGCGGCGGTCTCAGGCGGAGCTCAGGGGCAGCCTAGCGGTGAGCGAGGGTGGCGGCGACCGCGGGATTCACGGTGACGCGGCGGCGACCTTTCGGGCATCGAGAGGGAGAGGATGAACGGGCGAGAGGAGGAGGGGAAAGTGGGCGCTAGGGTTTCAGGGGGCTCCTGGGGCTTCCTTATCCACGAGGGGGAGGCGTGGATGCTCGACGCGCAGCGCATCGGTGGCCTCGGCGTCCCTGCGGGCGACAGCGAGGCAGGAGGAGGGAGATAACCTCCTGGTGGGCTGGGCCGGGTACTGTGTGGAGCAGGCCTAATGCACATTAGTAATTTAGGCCTTTTCCTTTTTATTTCCTGTCTGCTTACTTTTATTCTCATCTGTTGCATTTTCTTTTAGCTAGCAAACGATTTTTGCTAAGAGGAAAACTTGGCTCATCAACCAAGCACATTATTTTGGTGTTGCTCAAAAAGTTTAGGGTCAAAAGGAAAAGGTTAGGAATATTTAGAAATTGAAAAGGACAATTTAAATGCTGCTGGACTACTGTTTTAAAGTCCAGGGGCATTTTGGGAATTTTGTTGAGGTTGGTTTCAACATGACAAATACTTAGGGAAATATTCGGAATAATATGAACATTTTTATCTTGTTATTTGATCAAATTTTATTTTTGACTTTAATTTGAATCTTGAATTTGAATTAGAATTTGGTTTGAATAATTTCTGAATGCCACTTAATCATGATGATCATGATGACCTGGCAATCTAATTAGCTTGATGACAGGGTTAATATCTGGGGGTGTTACAAATCTCCTCCACTACAAGAAATCTCGTCCCAAGATTTAAGTGGGGAAGTAAAGGTAACTTCGGGGGAACCAAACATTGCAAGGTCGATTATCTGGAGGACAATTCAGAGAATGTGGCAGAGGTATCTCTCGAGTTGAAACTTAGGAAAACATCGAGAGCAAAGTATGAAGGTACGATAAGAAGTATCAAGCGAATGGACATTCGATCGATAGCTGAACAGAGTGTGAAAAGGGGTTCAGAGCATCGGGATTAGATGACCTCTCGGAGGGTGGCTTGTGACAACACAAAGCCAAGAGCTCAGGATACTTCGAAATCAAGATGTACAGGAGAGTCAGGTTTCGATCCTGTGGAACTGTAAAGAGGGTCGATCGAGAGTAGGGAGAATGGTGTCATCTTATCGGCCATGTCAACAAGGTATGTCAGAGGGTAATCTGTTAGTTATGTCGGTGACAACATTGGTACCAAGGGCGAGGGGCGAAGAGAACCATTTTCTTGCACGTTGAACAAGGCGGACCAATAGGCAAAGTTCTCGTCCATCGGTGGTTACCGGAATGTCATCAACAATAGTAACAGGGTCTTACTGACCGAATTGTACTTCGAGGTGTTTTCATAAGTAAGGAATTATTTCTGCTTATATCATATAGATCACAAGAAAAGTTAAACAAACCAATGGAAAGGAAAAATGATTAATTGATTATTCAAATTAACCAATGGGAAGGAAAATGTGTTTACACACAAAAATGGGGAGTATATCCTTCCCAGGGAAAAAGCGAAGCAGGATATACATGATAGGGCAGCAAGTTGAAAAGCATTTAGCTAAAGGGGCGAGAGAAGAATCATGATATTACCCATACAACGGTGTTTGAATAATTGATTTTGGGACATTTAGCATTGCGTTTCCACTGTTCTCAATGATATTTGGAATACCATAGTCATGCTCCGAGGTAGCGATAACATGGTGTTTCAAGTAAGGGTTGGATCTAAAGATCACAAGAGATACAAAGGAACACTGTCAAGATTATCTCGGAACATAAGGATTAACCAAACACAACCAGGTCTGTGTTGGCAGAAAGTCAAGGATGTCATCGATGATGTCACAAATCATCAAGGGGCAGGGATGGTATTTCTAGCCATGAATTCAATGGACATCTCCGAGGGAGCCAAAATACTGTCGGTGATCACGACACATTTGTCGAGGGATTTAAAGAAGATGAAATCGACCGATGATGACATCTAGTCAAAGGGAGGATGAAGCGAAAGGTTATTGAAGCCACGGATACTACACCTGCTTGAAACCAAGCTTGTTGTTCGTGGTGAAATGACAAGATGAGAAAGATCGATGTAAGCTTAGCTCATTGTCAGAAATTGTGCTCGGGAAAGAAGGACCAGGTAGCACAGTTAAAATTTAGCATGATAGGGATATAGCCGATCAGGCTAGGAATGACTGGAAGGATTATTAAACTCGTAAGCAAGGAAAATTCCTTAGAGTTATCGAATCGGAGTGCGGAATCGATTCACTTACCGGTGTTCTCGAGTGACCAACCACTCAGAACTCGGGGATATTGGAATTGGTGATCAATAGTAGTTCGATGAAGAACTCATAAGAAGTTATGTAGTTCCTGTGATATTCTCGAGATACCAAGGGGTAACACTCAAGGGTAAATCAGGATAGAGGTTGGGCAGGCATATTGGTTTGTAGAAGACAAGTGCTTTAGCTTGTCCGCGAAATGGGATCAAAGAAGAACAATCATGGTCGGGACCACGATTGCAAAGAATCAAAGCAAAATACCAGATGTATTATAACAAGGGTTTTTTTACGAGCATCTTCCATGATAAGTTCTACATCGGGTCCATGGGCATGAACACAAAGGTTCAAGGTCGACTCCCACTTCTTCAATGCATAACCTTTCATTCGCTCCTCGCTTTTAATGAAGTTGAAATGTTGAAAATTTATTTGGCGTAACACCAGTAGTGAGTGACCCGTAGAAGTTTCTGGGTTCTCGCAGATGACAGAAGCTTAGATATAACCCATCGGGACATTTTACGAATCTATACAACCATCAACCAAAGCAAGGGATATGAGTTCGAAAGCAAAGTGTCGAAGTCAAAGCAGATGATACAATTTACCGAAGGTATTTGTATCAAGGAAGAACTCACAAGGTTATTGAATACGAGGGACACTGTCGGGTATAATCCAACAGGGATTTGGCGGTCCACAAGGGATCTGATGTGAGTAACGGTACTCAACCAGAAGAAGGCAAAGGCATCGGATTATAGAATCATCTGAATAAGCCACAACTTAAATATGAAGGGTTTACGATTCCAAAATCGGGGAATCAGAGGCAGACGCTGTAACCGAAGGATGAATAAGTTGAATTGAACTCGATGGACAATCAATTGCAAGTTGATTAGCCGAGAACCAACTCATGTCCAAATTGACGTCTGGGCCAGAAGGATGAGTTCTAGGAATCAACTGATGATTGCGAACATTCGCAGCATATTGATTCAAGCGATTCAAAATGGTAATGGCAAAGGATGTTGACGGGGATTACTAGACATATGGAATTAGCCATAGTGCAGGCATGCAAGAATTTCAAGAGCAATAGGCTGCAAAGGAATCTCAGAAAGTCAGATAGTATTTCAAGGTATTTTGGGAATCACAAGAACAACTGGGGACGAACGGACCTCGGGTAAGTATGAGGATTTATTCGTAGGTGTGTTCAGGCAGAAAGGAACTGCAAGGCAGTAGGTTCAGAGAATTCTCGAAATGTCGGATGGAACCCGAGAGTAACTGAAATGAATATATGAACAACGAGTGTAAGTAGTTATCCATCGGAGTTTATCGGTGGTCAGGAACTACAAAGCAATGGGCATAGGGTCTCGGGAATCATCGATGAGTATCTTCAGAGTCTTCTGATGAAACAGTCGATCATCTGTGGTGAAGGGGCTCTCCGGGATGAAGTGGTTACGAGAACCTAATGTCAAGTTAGTAAAATTTTAACCTGAAAGGAAGAGAGATCAGAGTCCAGAGTAAGGAAGAGGTATAAAAGATCCTAATACCACCCAATTGGCAACGTGGGCCCGTAAGCCACACAGCCAAGTTAGTAAAACAGTTTTCAAAAGACTAGACTCAACTTCGGCCAAGGAGTCGGAAGGGGGGGGGGGGTTCCTACAGGCAGTCGGCTCTGATACCAACCTGTGACGCCCCCGGCTCAATCGTGCACTAATCATACACGCAAATGCACACGATCAAGCCTAAGGACTCACTTGAAGATATCACAACACAACTCTAGACACAAAATAAAATAATACAAGCTTTATGTTACAAGCCAGGGGCCTCGAGGGCTCAAATACAAGCGTCAGCGGAAGCATCAAATATCTGAGTACAAACATAAAAGATAAAATAGAGAAGCCTTAAGAAAGGCGACGCAAAATAAAAGCTACTATCGAAAGGCGCAGGCCTCCTGCCTGGGACCCTCCGATCCTACTCCTGGACGTCGGCCAGCTTGTAGAAGTAACCACCCTCGAGGTGGTAGTAGTAGTCGTCGGTGGGGGCAGCTGTCTCAGGGGCTTCGTCATCTGGTTGCATCAAAAGGATATGGGGAAAAGAGAAAGCAAAGCAACCGTGAGTACTCATCCGAAGTACTCAGCAAGCAAGGATCTACACTACATATGCAACATTATCAAAGAAAGGCTGTATATGTGGACTGGGCTGCAGAAATGCCAGAATAGAGAGAAGGCCTAGTCCTATCGAAGACTAGCCTCTTCAACGGTCTTGCAGCATTAGAAGAGTGTAGATTGGAACAATATAAAGTAGTAGTTTTAATAAGTCTCAACCTCACCCAGAGGTCCTTCCTCGACTCCCTGCGAGAAAGCAACCCCAGAGCCATACTATCCATTTCTCATCACAAGTATCCAGTTCTAGTTGTATCGATCGGGATACAACTCCGAGCGTTCGTTACCGAGGATCCGGCTATCCATAGATTAGTTCTTCCCTGCAGGGGTGCACCAACTTACCCACCACGCTTGCTTAACTCCGATTGGACACACTTTTCTGGGTCATGCCTGGCCTCGGCCAAACGACACACCGCAGCCCTACCTAGAGCTCAGCAGAGAGGTCCCCGCCGGTCTACATCCTAAGCACTCAGGGGTCTTGGGCCATCGCCCTGTGCACTCCGGGTCGTTGTGTGCAGGGTGGATACCTGCACCACCCGTGAAGTGGATGGCACGATCCGACCGTGCCACAATGCTGAACTGGACGTCTGACAGAGCTGTCGGCTGATACCACGATGCAGAGTACCCATATTTATTCCCGCGTGAGGGTTAGTGCTATCGGGCCAGAGGCCCACTCAGATCACATATCCAAATCGTTAGTGTAATGGTAGTGCGGTAATGAGCAGAGACTCATGATCGATGTGACCCCGTCGCCCCGTCTCGAGGACTTACGACAAGGGCTAAGAATGCCCGGCCACGCCTCGTATTCATATCTCGGGCACCCTCCAGGTCAACCCGTCTCCATATCACTCGCGGGTACCCTCAGGGTCGACCTGCCTTTCCAAGTAACAGTTATAAATTTCAAGTATCCGTGTGTCCATAACATCAGGGAATCCGAGGTATCACCCTCATTGGATTCCTACTCGATGTATCCGTCAAGGTGAACTTAGGAGGAATCACCCTCGAGGTTCACACTTGAGGTGTTGCACAACGGCATCGTTATCGGGAGTGGTGAAGGAGGAATCACCCTTGATGACCACGACTGAATAGCTACTCTACAGAGTTAGCATCAGAAGTGCTAAACGAGGTATCACCCTTGACACTCGATAGTAACGCTGCAGTGTCGTATAGATGAAAGGGGTGTGATGTGCGGTGCTGGGGCCTGGTCGTCGAGTCTTCCAATGATCCAGTGGGGCAACCGGGACAAGTGGGGTCACTGGGTCTCTATCCAGCCTATACTAAGCAGTTTAGGATAAGCAGGTAGGTGTCAATAGCAGGTTACAATAAATAGGTCATGCATCAGAATAGGTAAAACAGTAGCAGCAGCAATTCTAATGCAAGCACAAGAGAGAAGAGAATAGGCGATATAGGCATGCTCAAAGGGGGGATGCTTGCCTGGTTGCTCGGCGGCAAAGGCACGGTCATCAATGGTGTCGTCGGGCTCCTGAGCTGCGTCGGTACCGGGGTCTACCGAGAGAGAAAAGTGGGAGGAAACAGATAAATACTCAGCAAGCAAAGCAACACGGAGCATGCTAAGCTTAAGGTGCAGTGCAGGGGTGCCTAAAGCATGTCTAAACCATATTAGTTATCTTAGGATTTAAGTTGGAATTATTAACCGGTGTATATGCACTATTCATCTACCAAAAACGGGCTAAAAGTTGTGGGTTCACCTCCGTAGGGGGTCCCGACATGGAAACAGATGGCACGGTCGGATTCATCTCGTCGTTCTGATCAACTGTCATGTAGAAAACTTTTTCATCCGATTTACGGTTTATTTTCTACGAATTTTCAAAGTTTTACTGAATTTCTGGAATTATTTAAATTAACAGAAATAATTATTGCATCAGCAGTGTGTCACGATGATGTCAGCAAGTCAACAGGTCAGCCCAGGTCAAATCTGACCTATGGGACCCACCTGTCAGCCTCAGAGGGGTTAATCAGTGTTTAAATTAAACTAACAGAGGGGTTTAGCTAGTGGGCCCAGGCTGTCAGTGAGTCATTAGCTTACTTAATTTAGTTTTAATTAAAATCAGTTTAATTTAGCTAGTTAACAGCGGGGGTCCCACTTGCCAGTGACTGTAGGGCCACGTAAGCGGCGTTGACCAGGTCAACTGGTCAACGGGACCCATCGGGCCCACCCGTCAGCCTCACAGAGGAGGCCACATGGGCGCCACATCGTCGCTGGCATTGGAGTTACTCCGGTGACAATTTCGTGCTGCGGCGCCCTCGGGATCTCGCCGGAAATGCGTCACAGGGGGCAGTTTGGGGCGCGGCTTGCGGCATTCGAACGCGGCCGTCGAGCCGCGTCGAATGGCGACGGAGGAAGCTGCTGGGGTGGTCGGAGCTGAGCAGTGCGTCGACGGGCAGCGGCAACCAGAGCACGGGCTGCTCTAGAATGTCGAGGAGGGGCTCCAGCGATCTAACTAAGCGGCTAGGCGGCGTATAGGGAGCACCAGGAGCTTGCTGCGGTGGTCGGACGGAGCAACAGGTGCTCGGGTGCACGGGAACATCGGCCATGGCGGTGGCTGGAGCACGGCAGCGAGGCAAGCTAGCTAGGGGTGGCGAAGGTGGGAGGGGAGAGGTCTCAGAGGACCGGAGGCTCACAGTGGAGATGCAAGGGGGTGGCAGTGGGCTTGGGGAGGCTTGCCGGCGCCGGAAACGACGGCGATCTCTGCCAATCCGAGGTCGACGTGGGCGAGGCAAGGGCTCTGAGCTTCGTCTCAATGTAGCAGGCGGAGCGGCGGTCTCAGGCGAAGCTCAGGGGCAGCCTAGTGGTGAGCGAGGGCGGCGTCGGCCACGGGATTCACGATGACGCGGCGGCGACCTTTCGGGCGTCAAGAGGAAGAGGATGAACGGGCGAGAGGAGGAGGGAAAAGTGGGCGGTAGGGTTTCAGGGGGCTCCTGGGGCTTCCTTATCCATGAGGGGGAGGCGTGGATGCTCGACGCGCAGCGCATCGGCGGCCCCGGCGTCCCTGCGGGCGACAGCGAGGCAGGAGGAGGGAGATAACCTCCTGGTGGGCTGGGCCGGGTACTGTGTGGAGCAGGCCTAATGCACAATAGTAATTTAGGCCTTTTCCTTTTTATTTCCTGTCTGCTTACTTTTATTCTCATCTGTTGCATTTTCTTTTAACTAGCAAACGATTTTTGCTAAGAGGAAAACCTGACTCATCAACCAAGTACATTATTTTGGTGTTGCTCAAAAAGTTTAGGGTCAAAAGGAAAAGGTTAGGAATATTTAGAAATTGAAAAGGACAATTTAAATGCTGCTGGACTACTGTTTTAAAGTGCCGGGGCATTTTGGGAATTTTGTTGAGGTTGGTTTCAGCATGACAAATACTTAGGGAAATATTCGGAATAAGATGAACATTTTTATCTTGTTATTTGATCAACTTTTATTTTTGACTTTAATTTGAATCTTGGATTTGAATCATAATTTGGTTTGAATAATTTCTGAATGCCACTTAATCATGATGATCATGATGACCTGGCAACCTAATTAGCTTGATGACAGGGTTAATATCTGGGGGTGTTACATATTAGACCTAGCTCTCCTAGATTTGAATTGCCTAAGATACCTGAGGGTTATGTTATGGATGAGGAGATAGCTAGAGACTTTCTTGCTTGCAATGATAGAGATGATCTTAAGAAATTATTATGCAAACTGAAGGAGAAATCTTTGAATGCTAGAATGAAATGTGATCCTAAGTTTGCTACTTCACCTATCTTTGTTACTGATAAGGATTATGAATTCTCTGTCGACCCAGAGTTAATTACTTTGGTTGAATCTGATCCTTTCCATGGTTATGAAACTGAAACTGTTGTGGCATATCTTACTAAGTTAAATGATATAGCCACCCTTTTTGCTCATGATGAGAAAATTCTCTACTATTATATTCACAAATTATTTCCGTTCTCATTAAAGGGTGATGCTAAGATTTGGTACAATACTCTTGCTCCTGGTTGTGTGCGTAGTCCCCAGGATATGATCTACTACTTCGCTGAAAAATATTTTCCTCCTCATAAGAAACAAGCTGCCTTACAGAAAATATTTAATTTTGTGCAAATTTAAGAAGAGAGTCTCCCACAAGCTTGGGGCCGGCTTCTCCAATTGCTTAATGCTTTGCCTGACTCTTAAGAAAAATAAAATACTTGATATCTTCTATAATGGACTAACCGATGCTTCCAGGGACTTCCTAGATAGTTGTGCTGGTTGTGTTTTCAGGGAACGAACTATTGATCAAGCTAAGGAACTATTGAATAACATATTGAAAAATTGTGATGATTGGACTCTTCCTAAACCAACGCCTAAACCCACTCCGAAGAAGAGGGGTATCTTATTTCTCAGTCCTGAAGATATGCAAGAGGCAAAGAAATGCATGAAGGAAAAAGTTATTAAAGCTGAGGATGTTAAGAATTTACCACCTATTGAAGAAATACATGGCCTTGACATACCACCACCTCCTTGGGTGGTAGAGGTAAATTCTTTATTAAAGTTTGATGAAGGTGACATCCCTTACAATAAACATCCTAGTCAATGCTTATATGAATTTGATAATTACATTATGAAACAAGATCACTTCAATGCCAATGTCATGAAACAATTGAAATATAATTCTGATATGATTGCTCACTTGAGTGACTTGTTATTTAGAATCACTAATGATGTTAGAGGTGTAGGAAAACATGCCTCTATGGTACAAACCCAGCTAGAACAAGTTGCTAAATCCCAAAGAGAATTGCTTAATGAAATGAATAATAATATGAATGATTTTGCTTTTAGAGTAGCAACTAGAGGAGGCAAAATGACTCAGGAGCCACTTTATCCTGAAGGACACCCTAAAAGAATTGAACAGGACTCTCAAAGAATTAATGCTGATACACCTAGTCCTTATAAAAAGAAAAAAAAGAAGAAAAATGATAGAACTTTGCATACTTCTAGTGAACCTGAGAAAGAAAAATCTCCTGAAGATAACAATGATGCCTCTATTTCTGATGCTGAAACTCAATCTGGTAATGAACACTCATCTAGTGATAATGAAAATGATAATGATAATGTTCATGAAGACACTCAACCAGACAATGATAAACAACTAGATAATGATGTTGAAATAGAACCTGTTGTTGATCTTGATAACCCACAACCTAAGAATAAAAGATATGATAAAAGAGTCTTTGTGGCTAGAAAACATGGCAAAGAAAGAGAGCCATGGGTTAGAAACCCATGCCCTATCCTCCTAAACCTTCTAAGAAAAAATATGATGAAGAGTTTGAATGCTTTGCTGAAATGCTTAGGCCAGTCTTTTTGCGCACTCGCTTGACTGATATTTTAAAGATGGCCCCTTATGCAAAATACATGAAAGACATCATCACTAATAAAAGAAAAATACCTAAAGATGAAATCTCCACCATGCTTGCGAATTATTCTTTTAAGGATGGAGTACCTAAAAAACTTGGAGATCCAGGAATACCAACTATACCATGCTCCATCAAAAGAAATTATGTCAAAACTGCTTTGTGTGATTTAGGAGCTGGTGTTAGTGTTATGCCTTTCTCTTTATATAAAAGATTTGATTTGAATATACTCACACCTACTGAAATATCTTTGCACATGGCTGACAAATCAACTGCCATACCTATCGGTATTTGTGAGGATGTGCCCGTTGTTGTTGCAAATGTTACTATCTTAACAGACTTTGTTATACTTGAGATGCCCGAGGACGACAACATGTCGATTATCCTTGGTAGACCATTTTTGAATACTGTAGGGGCTGTTATTGATTGCAATAAAAGCAAGGTCACTTTTCATATCAATGGTAATGAGCATACAGTGCATTTTCCAAAGAAACAATTCAAAGTCAATGGTATTAATGTTATTGAGAAATCTCTGACACTTACTATTGGAAGTTTTCAACTACCTCTACCTACTGCCAAAAAGAAATATGACATACTTGTTGTTGGGGATATGCATATCCCCGTTGAGGTAACTTAGTGTTTTACGAAAGTTCTTCGGTTTCATGCTAATTGAAAGTGGTTGTTAATAAGACTTGATCAACCTTGTTAATGGATCATTTTTTAGAGGTATGAAGTTGATAAATTTAGTAGGCACAACCTTCTGTCCCTACCTTTTGTTTTCTGCTTTTCTTACTTAAATAAAATAAAATGCCATGTTTATCCTATTTTCTGGATTTTCCGTGCAATAAAAAGTGCCCAAAAATAAAAGTTCTCAGAATGCCTTGAAGTTTTAATATGATTTTTTTCTGAATAGTTCTAAATTTCTGGTACAAATAACATCATAGGGGGGTGCCCCTGGTGCCCACAAGACACCAGGGCGCGCCAGCAACCCCAGGCGTGCCCTGGTGGGTTGTGGGCCCCACGTGGCCCCTCTTACTTATCCCTTTAGCCCATGTCATCTCCTACCTCCAAAAAAAATCACCATAGCTCTCTCTCTCGTGTTCTTCCTCTCAAACCCGCGGATTTCAATCTCTTTGCTCGAAGCTCCGTTTTCGAAACTGTTTTCGGGGATTGGTACTTGGTATGTGACTCCTCCATTGCTCCAATTAGTTTTTACTTTAGTGGTTTATATTTTGAATAATTAGCTACTCTTGGTGCTGCTATAAATGGGCTTGCATGTTGAATTCTTGGAGTTCCAAGTAGTTTGAATGCTTGATATAGCCTCTAGACATCCATATGAGTAGTTGCTATCAATCTTGTGAAGTTTTGTTGACAAAAATTTTGTGGACTAAATTTTTTAGAATTTTATTTATAGGAATAAGATGAGTTTCTTTAGGAGGTTTTCTTCCAAGACGAATGCTAAGGGAGTCATTGGAGAATCATTGGACAATGACCTCAACACTCCGAGAACGGCGGAGGTGCGGCCGTGCGAATGGCCGCATAATGCCTTCATGGAGGAGTCCGGGTTCCATCAAGAGTTTGCCCAATTCATTGCAAATGCCGGGCTGGCCAACTTCCTCGCAACTGAGTGTGACCAACACCACCTCCTTACGAATTCCTTTGTGCAAAATTTTCATTTTCTGAGTAGGAATAATCCTCCTGAGGTGCGATTTAATTTATATGCTGAAACTCGTCAGATACCGCTCACTGACTTTTGTGACATATGTTTGATCCCTTCTGATGGGGCATTAAGGGAGCCTAGACCGGCAGAGTTTGAGGACTTTCTCCTCACTTTGACAGTGGGGGATGAGAGAGGCGTGTCGAACGCCACTGCCACTAGTTTGTAGTTTCCTTCCGTGCATTATTTTGCTTTATTTATTGCGAAGTGTTTAACTGCCAGGGAGAAGGTCGGTGCACTCAGTGCACCTGACCTTGCCATTTTACACCGTGCACTACACAATGATCACACCTTTAGCCTTGGGGCTATTATTGCACATCCTCTGCACTTTAATAGAACTAAGGGCAAGATTCATGGTGGTATTTATGCTTCTTGCTTAGCGAATCACTTTTCAGATACGCCAGCATGATTATCCTTTGCCCCGAGTTTATCTAGATCACAAATCGATGGAAGATCACCAGTTTATCGACACTGCCAATTCCTTTAATAACAGTCGTTACAACCTAGTTTTCAGTGTGGATACCCGTGATGTTATCTCGTTGCATGCACCTGCTTTGTTTGATTCTATTGCCAGGAACGTTTACAGGGTCCTGCCAAAGGACATTAGTGCCTACCGTAACGACCAGGTAGCGGCAGAGCAGGAGCCTCAGGAGTGGGACGCTCAGGTGCTGCCGCCACATCACTTCCACATGGGACTGGATGGCTACTACGGATGGTGATTACCAAGCTAGGCCAAAAGCCTAAGCTTGGGGGAGTACGTATTCCCACCGACATTACATTCATGTTCACACATTTCATTCCAGGTTGTCAGTGTCCATACCTTTTTATTGTATTATCCCTGCTAGATTTATTTTCTCGCTTTCTTCTTGTGTGTTTGAAAAACTGTGAGAAAATCCAAAAACATTTCTTGCTTCTTTTAGGTTTTTCTTGCTAGTTTAATTAGTTGTAGTATTAAAAGAAAACCCAAAAAGATTTCTCGATTCTTCTTTTGCTTGTTGGGAGCTTTCCCGTGTAAATAGTTTTTCTTGTTTTTGTTTTTCCTTCTTTAATTTGCTTTCTTCAAGAAAAACTAAAAACTCCAGAAATATTTCAGTGTGTTTCTTTGAAATTATTTTCTTTTTATTGAGTCCTACCAAGGAGAAGACCACGATGAAAATGTTGAGTGGCTCTCATATGCATTATTGTTGATCTAACAAAGAGCCCATATTATTTTGTCTTCTCCTTTTGATTAAAATGTTTGCATATTCTAGCTTAGTCTACGACATTCTTGCACTATTATTATTTTCACATCATTCGGTCATGCAAGTGAAAGGCAATAATGACAATATTTGATGAAGTGACTGTGGCAGAGAGAAGTGGGTATGAACTCAACTTGTTTCTGTTTTTGTAAATATGTTTAACCTAGTATCCATGATTCAGCATATTATGATCAAACATGTTTGCAATGAAAATTAGAGATTATAGTTGCTCATGCCATGCTTAAGTAGCTAGGAGTGGATAATGATTTATCTTGGAGGTCAACATGCATTAAAATAATTGTGATGTAGTATGATGATATGGTATCCTCCTCTGAATGTTTCAAGTGGCTTGACTTGGCACATGTTCACACATGTAGTTGAATCAAAACCAACATAGCCTCTACGATATTTATGTTCATGGTGTTCATATCCTACTCATGCTAGTATTCAATGTTGATTATGCATAAGGCATGTTCATGATCGTTTTCGCTCTCTAGCTGGTCGCTTCTCAACCTATTTGCTAGCCTTCACCTATCCTAAGCAGGAATACTACTTGTGCATTGAAATCCTTAAAACCCAAGTTATTCCAGATGAGTCCACTATATCTACCTATATGCGGCATTACCCTACCATTCCAAGTAAATTTGCATGTGCCACCTCTAAAATTTCAAATGAACATCTGTTTTGTGTGCCTAGACCGCTCATGGAGCGACTGGGGGTGGTCAGTATCTTCCATGCTAAGTGTGTTATTCTCATGACGAGTGTTTATTCACTCATCCTTGCACGGGAGGGGCGGTAATAGGGATTCACAGTCCCAAAATCAAAAATTGCAAACAATTAAACAAACTCCCCCAGGATTGTTGTTGGTATGGACGGTACCCGTGGATTCGGCTAACCATGGAGTGTGTTTGCTGGTGGAGGGGGAGTAAACCTTTACTTTTACCGCTTGGGAACCACCGCTAATGTGTTTAGCATGGAAGATATTGATAGCTCTTGGTCGTAACGTTGACAAGAAGGGTGCACCTCCCAAAATTTTATTTATCTATGATTTAAGCTTTGAGCTCTGGCACCTCTGCAAATCCCTGCGTCCCTCTGCGAAGGGACTATCTATTTACTTTTATGTTAAGTCATCACCTTCTCAAACAAGCGCCAAACCATACCTGAGAGCACTATTGTCATCCTCATGCATTGTGTAGAGTCAATGTTGAATGCATCATGACTGGATCTTTTCTTCCATAAATTACAATGTTTAGTCGCTGCTTGAACTTTGGAGGTGCTCTGCATTTATGTTTTGCGGTCTCAGAAAGGGCTAGCGAGATACCACTGTTATCATATTATATCATGACTGTTTTGACAAAGTGTTGGCATTTGAGATATCTTATTATTTCTCGCTAGTTGCTTATGCTATTGATATGACTTAATATAATTTCTAAGAGTTGTTGTTGACATGGTTAGTCATGATCTTTGCTGAAAACCTGGGTGCTACTTAAGCATATATATGTAAACAAGAACAAAAGAGTTCGTAAAAGTTTTTCTTCATCACTTTCAGTTTGTCAACTAAATTGCTTGAGGACAAGCAATGGGTTAAGCTTGGGGGAGTTGATATATCTCCATCGTATCTAATTTTCCTAACACTTTTGCTCTTATTTTGGACTCTAATTTGCATGATTTGAATGAAACTAACCCGGACTGACGCTATTTTCAGCAGAACTACCATGGTGTTGTTTTTGTGCAGAAATAAAAGTTCTCGAAATTGGACGAAATTTTTGGAGATTTATTTCAGAATAAAATAAAAATAATAGAACCAGGAACCACCGGAGGGGGCACTACTAGGGAAAACCTTATACACAGAATCTTAGCAGCAGCGCGGTACAGGAAGAGGCGCTACTGCTAATTAGCAGTAGCGCGGGAAAAAAATAGGCGCTACTGCTACTGACTTAGCAGTAGCGCGGCTCGATGGAATCACACTGCTACTAAAATTGACCGACCGTGCCCGCCACCCTAGGTTTAGCAGCAGCGCGCTCTAGCTAATCGTGCTACTGATAAAGTAATAGTAGTAGCGCGCTTTTTTTTGGGTGATGCTACTGCTAATTTTGAAACTGGCCACATGGCGGGCCCCGCTTAGCAGTAGCGCGTATCAGAAGTGCGCTGCTGCTATCTTATTTGTAGCAGTGCGGTTTACGACCAACGCTACTGCTAAGCCACAGTATATACCACCTTTTCCCTCCCTCCTCCCCCTCCCCCATCCTCTTTTCCTCACTTTCCCCTACCTCCCACCTCCTCTCTCCCTCACTTTTCTTCTTCCTCACTACTTCTCCCCCCATTACTCTCCTTCTTCTACCTACCTTTCTCTCTCTTTATTACTCCTAGCTAACTACACCACCTCCATTAATGCATCTCCTTTCTCTTTTTCCTTCCCCCTCCACTAGTTGAAGTTGTCTCCTCCCAAACTAGCTAGCTAGGTCGATGTAGCATTTAGTGAAGTGACCTATGTACCCCCTAACTAGATCTAGCCTTGTCAAGAAGAGCTTTGTCCACTTTTGATCTCCCTACTACATCAGCATCGAGATGTTTCTGACAAGGCGGCTCGATTTTACAATCGTTTGCCTTTTTACGCTACATATGAGCTCCGTCATGAAGAGAGAAGAGGTCTCTCAAATCTGTGTGGCGGATCCATACTACATGCACGAGTCCTTCTTGAGTCTCTGCGACTTTGAGCATGAAACTGCTAGGGAGTACCTCCAAAACTTCATGGTACAGAATAAGGACCAAGAAATTGTCCTCCTGCCTTATCATCCAAAGCAAGTCAGTGCCGGACAACCCTTTCGTACATTTCAATCATTCCTTCTCATTCATATGGAGAATAATTTGAGGTGTTTTTTCCCCGCAGCAACGGGCGCGCCATCCTTATCATTCTTTACCCGCGAGTCTCCCACGCCGTGTATTTTGACCCTACCAGAAACTACGAGAAGAAGGACTACACCCACATAATGAATATTCTAGATGATGCTCTCCAAGGCTTCAATATTAGGGGTGGCCACCTGCAGATCAGGAAACAAAGGAACAAGAAGTTGGGTTTCTCGCATAAAACTAACTTCTGCTGCATCCATGTCCCAAAACCAAGCAAGAATGATGGATTCTACCTCCTCCATCTCATGATGGAGTTTAGAACGGATCACCAAAAGCTTCGCATGACAAGGAGAAATGATGATCATATCCGCAAGTGGGTAGAATCTCATGGAGAAGCGGATTATAAACTTAGAGATGACTTCTTTCGCATCCAGAGGGACATTGCGACGATCATCATGAAAGAAGTCATCGATGAGAAGGGGATGTTCCACCATGTCCCTATATCGCGAGCTGACGTCCGAACTCGCATAGGCATGCAACGTCAGGACCTCACGCCGTTCAGGAAGCTAGGGTCCATCCTTGATGATATGGAAGGATGGAACTTCTAGTGATTTACGATGCCGATGATGATGATATGTGTCGGTTGAACTTGTATACTTTCTGTAGCGATGAAACTTTGTGATGTCCACGGTCCCTGCCGAACTTGCATAATGCTACTTTGTTAGTTTGGGTACGATGACCTGCGTACCTCTAGTTAATTAGTTTGCGTACTATATGTTGCATCTAGTTGCTAACCCTTTCTTTTTCGTGTTGCTCTAGTATATTTTGTTGCATATGATTGTACATTCTCTTGATGAAGATGCATCTCTAACAGGTACCTAGATTCTTGATGGCGAAGAAGCAGTGCTATGTAGTGTACAAAGGGAAGGTTCTGGGAGTGTACGACGAGTGGCCTGAATGTCAGGCGCAAGAGGATGGGGTCTCGGGCGCCAGCCATAAAGGCTTCAAAAGCAGACAAGAAGCAAAAGCTAGTTACTTGAGGTTCACGCTAGCGCGAGAGAGGACTCGTAACCGCCGCCTCATGTACTGCATTGTTCTGCTCTCACTCATAGTGATAGCTCTTCTCGAGTATATCATTGTTTAGATGGATGATGATGTAGTTGCAAGTATTCGAGACTTGTATCGCTATTTTCGAGATGATGACGAGAGACCACTTTGTGTTGGATGATGATTATGATGATGACATGATTTGATGAGACTATTTGTATGTATATGCTATGATTACATTTGTATGTGTATGATATGCTAGAGATTATTGTATAAAGCCCTAAACAAAATTCAGCAGCACAAAATATGGAGTAGAAAAAAAATTCAGAAACTAATAACAGTAGCGTGGGGTATGGCTTTAGCAGCAACGAGTTCTTAGCAGTAGCACTCTTTGTTCAAGGGCGCTACAACTATTAGCAGCAGCGCGTGTTGGAGACCGACGCTACTACTATCCCTCGATAGCAGTAGCACGGGTCAAACCGCGCTACTGATAAGAGTTAGCTGTGGCGCAGTATCAGTAGCGCGGCCACCCGCGCTACTACTAAGCATTTAGCCCGCGCTACTGCTAGGCTTTTCCCTAGTAGTGGGGTGCCCTGGCTGGCCACAATACACCAGGGCGCGCCACCCCCTCCAGGCGCGCCCTGGTGGGTGGTGGGGCCCTCGGGGCTCCGCTGACCCTAATTCCAACACTATAAATTCCTATTTTTGGAGAAAAAAATAAGAGAGGAAGTTTCATCGCGTTTGACCATACGGAGCCGCCGCCGCCTCCTGTTCTTCATCAGGAGGCCAAATCTGGAGCCCGTTTGGGGCTCCGGAGAGGGGAATCTTCGGTCTTCATCATCACCAACCCTCCTTCATCACCAATTCCATGATGCTCCCCACCGGGAGTGAGTAATTCCTTCATAGGCTCGCTGGTCGGTGAGGAGTTGGATGAGATTCATCATGTAATTGAGTTAGTTTTGTTAGGGCTTGATCCCTAGTATCCACTATGTTCTGAGATTGATGTTGCTATGACTTTGTGATGCTGAATGCTTGTCACTAGGGCCCGAGTGCCATGATTTTATATCTGAACCGTTTATGTTTTCACCATTATATCTATGTTCTAGATCCGATCTTGCAAGTCATATGCACCTATTACGTGTTATGATCCGTAAACCCCAGTGTGACAGTAATTGGGATACTTTCCGGTGATGACTGTAGTTCGAGGAGTTCATGTATTCACTATGTGTTAATGCTTTGTTCCGGTTCTCTATTAAAAGGAGGCCTTAATATCCCTTAGTTTCCTTATGGACCCCGCTGCAACGAGAGGGTAGGACAAAAGATGTCATGCAAGTTCTTTTCCATAAGCACGTATGACTATTTACGGAATGCATGCCTACATTATATTTATGAACTGGAGCTAGTTCTGTGTCACCCAAGGTTATGACTGTTATATGATGAATATCATCCAACGAATTCACCGATCCAATGCCTACGAGTTTTCCACATATTGTTCTTGCTAAGTTACTATTGCTATTACTACTCTTACAACTGCTGCAAAACTGTTACTGCTGTTACCGTTACCACTGCTATTGTTACTACTACTAACAAAACTATCATATTACCGTGCTACCAATCACTTTGCTACAGATATTTAATCTCCAGGTGTGGTTGAATTGACAACTCAACTGCTAATACTTGCAAATATTCTTTGTCTCCCCTTGTGTCAAATCTATAAATTTGGGTTGAATACTCTACCCTCGAAAACTGCTGCGATCCCCTATACTTGTGGGTTATCATGCATCCAACTTGCTTGCTCATGAAGACCTTGGGCATTTGAGGAAGCCCATCATTGGAATATACAAGCCAAGTCCTATAATGAAAAATTCCCACTAGTTATATGAAAATGAAAGCATAGGAGACTCTCTATATGAAAAACATGGTGTTACTTTGAAGCACAAGTGTGGAAAGGATAGTAACATTGCCCCTTCTCTCTTTTTATCTCTTTTCTTTTTTTTCCTTTTTTTTGGGGCTCTTTTTGGCTTTTTTTCTTTTTTTGTCCATAGTCTCATCCCGACTTGTGGGGGAATCATAGTCTCCATCATCCTTTCCTCACTGGGACAATGCTCTAATAATGATGATCATCACACTTTTATTACTTATAACTCAATATTACAACTCGATATATAGAGCAATATGACTCTATATGAATGCCTCTGACAGTGTACCAGGATGTGCAATGATCTAGCGTGGCAAAGATATCAAAAAACAGACAAGCCATGAAAATATCATGCTAGCTATCTTACGATCATGCAAAGCAATATGACAATGAATGCTCAAGTCATGCATATGATGATGATGGAAGTTGCATGGCAATATATCTCGGAATGGCTATGGAAATGCCATGATAGGTAGGTATGGTGGCTGTTTTGAGGAAGATATAAGGAGACTTATGTGTGATAGAGTGTATCATATCACGGGGTTTGGATGCACCGGCGAAGTTTGCGCCAACTCTCGAGGTGAGAAAGGGAAATGCACGGTACCGAAGAGGCTAGCAAATTGCGGAAAGGTGAGAGTGCGTATAATCCATGGACTCACATTAGTCATAAAGAACTCACATACTTATTCGAAAGTTTATTAGCCCTCGAAGCAAAGTACTACTACGCATGCCCCTAGGGGGATAGATTGGTAGGAAAAGACCATCGCTCGTCCCCGACCGCCACTCATATGGAAGACAATCAAAAATAAATCATGCTCCAACTTCTTAGCATAACGAGAGACTATACGTGCATGCTTCAGGAATCACAAACCTTAAAACCAATATTCTTACTAGACCACAATCATTCACTAGTACCTCCCACATATTACCATCTCTATATTGCAAAACTATTGCAAGGAATCAAACATATCATATTCAGTGATCTACAAGTTTTATGTAGGATTTTATGACTAACCATGTGAATGACCAATTCCTATTGACTCTCTAAATAGGTATAAGTGAAGCAAGAGTGTTTATTTGTTCCTATAAAAGACCATGCTCTAATAAATATAAGTGAAGTAAAAGAGCATTCTACAAATAACGGTTTTTCTATAAGTAGAGAAACAGGCATCCAAACTTCAAATGATATAAGCGAAGCACATGAAGCATTCTATAAAGCCATACTCAAAAGATATAAGTGAAGTGCAAAGAGCATTCTATAAATCAACCAAGGACTATCTCATACCAGCATGCTACATTATTAAAAGAAAAAGAAAAATCACACGACGCTCCAAGAATTTACGCATATCATATGAACAAAACAAAAACCAAAACATACCGATAATTGTTGAAGAAAGATGGGATGCCTTCCAGGGCATCCCCAAGCTTATTCGCTTGAGTATCCTTGAATATTTACTTGGGGTGCCTTGGGCATCCCAATATTGAACTCTTGCTGCTCCTTATTCTCCTCATATCGATACCTCCCCAATCTTCGAACACTTCATCCACACAAAACTTAACCAAACTTTTTATTAGAGGGGTTAGTACATATAACATCAAATCCCATCATGTCCTGCTGTAATATTATTGTATAATTATAACCAAACATTACCCACTGTATTCTATCACAATTCTATGGCTTCCAAGTCAACGGGGCTCAACAAGATTTCAAACATAAGCAAATAACGAACCTATAACAGTAATCTATGAAAACAGGACGGTCTATAAAGATGCAGATGGTACATATACTTCTGCGGCTCAAACAATTCTGAAAAATTAGGAAAAACATAAAAACTTTTCATAGGTGTACTGTGTAAAATTTTCAGAATTTGTGCATGTTCTAGTAAAAAAATGTAAATTAAAATACTACAACAATTTTTTTTGTTTTTGCACCGCACACACCAAACAAGCAATTTAGGCAAATCTTGGCACATTATTTTTATAATACAATGGATTTGTACAAGGGGATAATTATTTTTGTTGAAAAGTTTCTGTAATCAAGGTTCACAAAGTTTCCATGGGCATGAACAAAGTTCAAGGCATGCTCCCGCTTCCATGATGCTCATCTTTCTCACTTTCACTTTTCTTTTTGTAAAGTTTTAGGTTCCCATCTATATTTTTTTTTAAACTTTCTAAAAGCACACAACAGAAGTAAATGACTCTCTAAAACTTCCGGGTTGTCACCCAGACAACGCTTTCTTTAAAGCCATTAAGCTAGGCATAAAGTGCTCAAGTAATTGATCCACCCAGATCCCAAGGTATATCAAAGCCAATTTTAATTAACAATGATTTGTAATTTAGTAGTGAGCACAAAGCAATATATATCACACAATGACAAAGTCTAACTCTCTTCCTATGCATCGGCATGTCATAGAAGAACAATTCATACACACATAATAACGGCCGGTACATAGCATAAGTTGTTTCTTGCAATTTTATCATATTGGAAACATAGAGAGGTGGAGATGTAGTTCCTTTCTCATAATAATTGCAAGTAGGAGCAGCAAGCACATGCATATTATATTCATCCAAATCATCATGTGTAGTGGTAAAATGCAACCCATCAATATAATCCTTAATAGGTGCAAACTTCTCCGATATAGTGTAGTTGGGACAATTCAGAAAGATAATATGACTATCATGTTTGGATGCAATAGCAACAATTTCATGTTTAACATAAGGAACAATAGCAAGTTCATCTCCATAAGCATAATTCATATTGGTATCTTGGCCACAAGCATAGCAAGCATCAACCTCATCAAAAAGGGATATTTCAAATGAATCTAAGGGATCATCGCAATCATCATAGCATTCATCCTTCGGTAAGCACGAAGGGAAATTAAACAATGTATGAGTTGAAGAGTTACTCTCATTAGAAGGTGGGAACATGTAGCTAATATAGGCCGCTCTTCCTCCTTTTATTCTCCGCTCTCCTCATCATCGTTTTCATCTAATGAGCTCATAGTGTCATCAATTTCTTCTTCCATAGATTCCTGCAAAATATCAATCTCTTCCAAGGTAGCAGACATTCTCTCAATAAATTCCTTAACATAAACATTGGTAGCATAGTTTCATAGCAATATTTAAGTGTGGCAAAATTTTCAGATTTGTAAAGAGTAATATCATACTTTTCAATCAAAGAAGCAATTTCATAGGCACCCTTAAAAGAAACAAATTCTTCAACAATATCATAATAATTATAAACACCTTTGGCATAATAAGATAAGATTCCATTATCACTAAACTCACATTATTAGGGAGGGTGTTTTTTAGGGTCTTCAGAACAACAAGTAAAATCATATATTTCGCATAAATTCCAAGCATAACATTGCAAACAATTAATTTGATCCCATAAGAGTTTCCCTTTTTGATACAAGCAGTGTCGCACAAAATAAGCATGCTCATCTAATGATTTTCCCTCAACTAAGCTAGTTGGGTTTTCAGCACGAGCACAAAGGGATCGAAGATGATCCAAGTAGAAAGCTTCAGCAGTATGATAGATTTTGGGTGGTTCTTCAACCATTGGTTTAGCAGGTACAACTATTTTTTTGGTATTTTACATTTCCTACCCATAACTAAAGATAGAAAACAAGAGCACAAAATAAAATCTACTTAGTGATAGAGCAAACAAGCACACACGAGGATATTCACCCCACACTATTGCTCCCCGGCAAGGGCGCCAGAAAAAGGTCTTGATAACCCACAAGTATAGGGGATCAATTGTAGCTTTTTCGATAAATAAGAGTGTCGAACCCAACAAGGAGCTAAAGGTAGAATTTATATTCTCTTCAAGTTCTATCGACCATCGATACAACTCTACGCACACTTAACATTCGCTTTACCTAGAACAAGTATGAAACTATTTTGTAGGTGTAAGGAGGATAAGTTTGTAAGGATAAAACTAGATGCACTTAGCGAGAAAGAAACTATGAGTAATTTGCAAGATAATAAATTTAATTGTTTAGTAGAGAGCTTTTTGTAACACAAGAGAAGGATTTGTTCCTAGGCAATCGATAACTAGACCGGTAATCATTATTGCAATTTTATATGAGGGAGAGGCATGAGCTAACATACTTTCTGTACTTGGATCATACAAACTTATGATTGGAACTCTAGCAAGCATCCGCAACTACTAAAGATCATTAAGGTAAAACCCAACCATAGCATTAAGTAACAAGTCCTCTTTACTCTCATACGCAACAACCCCCTTACTCGGGTATAAGCTTCTGTCACTCTCGCCACCCACTATAAGTGAGTTATGAACGTATTGCAACACCCTACAACGGTAATCCCACACGCTTGTGCGACATGGAGGGCACCATAGGATAGCACCAAAATAAAATATACAACTCAAACAAATCATGATCATCAATCAACCCATAGGACAAAACTAATCTACTCAAACATCATAGGATGGCAACACATCATTAGATAATAATATGTAGCAATAAGCACCATGTTTAAGTAGAGATTATAGCGGGGAGAAGAGGTGTTACACCGTTGCTTAGAGGGGGAGATAGTTGGTGATGACGGCGGCAAAGTTGTTGGTGTAGATCGCCGTCATGATGATTGCCCCGGCGGTGTTCTGGCACTACCGAGAGAGAGGGGGAGAGAGCCCCCACTTCTTCTTCTTGTTTGGCCTCCGCCTAGATGGGAGGAGAGTTCCCCCTCTAGTCCATGGTCTCCATGGCTCCCAGAGGGCAGGAGACCCTCCAATATTGGATCTCTCTCTCTCTTCGTTCTCTTCTGTTTCGCGTTCCTGTTTTCTGGCCGAAAACTATTTCTTAAATCCCCCGAGATCCGTAACTCCGATTGGGCTGAAATTTTAACACGATTTTTTCTGGATATTATCTTTCTTGTAGTGAAAGAATGGGGTCAACCGACTTACGAGGGACTCACGAGGCACCTGGGCGCGCCCTGGTGCCTCGTGGGGCCCATGAGCACCATCTTGCGTTGATTCTTCTTCCCAAAAGTCACATATATTCCAAAATAAATCTCCGTAAATTTTTATCGCGTTTGGACTTTGTTTGATATGGATATTCTGTGAAACAAAAACATGCAACAAATAGGAACTGGCAGTAGGCACTGGATCAATATTTTAGTACCAAAAATAATATAAATGTTGCCAAAAGTATATGAAAGTTGTAGAATATTGGAATGAAACAATAAAAAATTATAGATACGATGAAGACATATCACCCACTAAGACCACGACTTGCCTAATGACTAAAGTTGATGTGGGATGGCTTTGGCATCGCCGACTAGCCCACGTCAATATGAGATCTTTGCAAAGTCTCCTCAAAGGGGATCACGTTCGTGGACTAAAAAATGTGAATTTTGCCAAAGATCGTGCTTGCAGTGCTTGTATTGAAGGAAAGTGCATGAAACTGCTCACCGACCTATGACTATCATCTACTCGAAGAGGCCCTTGGAGCTCCTTCACATGGATCTCTTTGGTCCTCCATCCTTTGATAGTCTTGGGGGAAGGAAATATTGCTTGGTGATTGTGGCTGATTACTCAAGATATACATGGGTATACTTCTTCAAGAGGAAGAGTGAGACCCAACAAACCGTCATCGACTTTGCAAATGAAGCTCAACATCAACATGATGTAAAGATTTTGACGATCCGGAGTGACAACGGCACCGAGTTCAAGAACTACACCTTGGATGAGTTTCTTGGTGATGAGGGTATCAAGCATCAATACTCCGCACCTTATACCCCTCAACAAAATGGTGTGGCGGAGAGGAAGAACCGGACATTGATGGATGCAGCAAGGACCATGATGGCGGAATTCAAATCTCTGTACAACTTTTGGGCTGAAGCCATCAACACCGCATGTCATGCATCCAATTGGCTCTACCTCCGCAAAGGCTTGAACAAGACTCCATATGAGATACCTACCGGTAACAAGCCCAACCTCAAGTACTTTCGGGCTTTCGGGTGTAAGTGTTTCATTCTCAAGAAAGGTGTTCGTTTGTCCAAATTTGAACCTAGAGCTCAAGAGAGCATATTTGTTGGTTATGCTACAAACTCTCATGCTTACTGTGTCCTCAACAAGTCTAATGGGCTCATTGAGGAGATGTGTAACATGGAGTTTGATGAAAATAACAGCTCCCAAGTGGAGCAAAGTGGTCTTTGTGATGTAGGTGATAAAATTCCTCCTCAAGCTATATAAAGAATGAGGATTGGTCAAATACTCCCCATTGAGGAACCCCTTGTGGCCGAAGGAGAAGGAAAATGCTCTACTCAAGTGGAGCCATCAGAGACGCTAGACCCACATGCTTCTGAAAAACAAGGTCAAGGGCAAGATCAACCTCATGATGATGGTGATTCTCCAAGTGATGCCCAAGATCAAGTTCTCAACCCCGAGCAAGCTCAAGATCGAGAGGAAGCTCAAGATCAAGAGCAAGCTCAAGACGGTGCTCAAGATGATCATGATGACACTCTTCACACGTCTATTGAGGAATTGTTGAAGTGTCGTGCCGCCAAGGTGGCTTCCAAGCTCAAGCATCAAGAACATGTCATGGAGAATGTGCCTGGAAGTTTGAGAAAAGGGGTAACCACTCGTAGACAATTAACAAACTTTGGTGAGCAACACGCGTTTGTTTCTTGTGTTGAACCCCAAAAGGTACATGAAACGCTCGAGGAATCGGATTAGCTTGAAGCCATGCATGATGAACTCACCAACTTCGAGCACAAAAAAGTGTGGAAATTGGTGCCAAGGCCAAAGGAGAATCACAATGTCATTGGAACTAAGTGGATCTTCAAGAACAAGCAGGATGTGAACGGTGTAGTCACTCGCAACAAGGCAAGATTGGTAGCACAAGGCTACTCCCAAGTCGAGGGTATTAACTATGGTGAAACCTTTGCTCCCGTTGCTCGCCTTGAATCTATTCGCATGTTGCTTGCATATGCATCTCATCATGATTTCAAGTTGCAACAAATGGATGTGAAGAGTGCATTTCTCAATGGTCCTCTTAATGAGTTGGTATATGTCAAGCAACCCCCAGGGATCGAGGATCCCAAATTACCCAATCATGTATATAAGCTCGATAAGGCACTCTATGGACTTAAACAAGCCCCACGTGCGTGGTATGAGCACCTTACCGAGTTGTTGCAAGATCATGGGTTTGAAATTAGTAAAATTGATCCCACTCTTTTCACAAAGAGGGTTAAAGGGGACTTGTTCATATGCCAAATATATGTTGAATGATATTATATTTGGTTCTCCTAACAAAACTTTCAATGATGAGTTTGCCGCACTAATGACCAAGAAGTTTGAGATGTCTATGATGGGGGAGTTGAAGTTCTTTCTCGGGTTCAAAGTCAAGCAAGGAAGATAAGGTACCTTCATCAACCAAGCCAAATATACCCAAGACATCCTCAAGAAATTCAAGCTAGATGATGTCAAGCCTGCCAAGACTCCAATGCAAACCAAATGCAAGCTCCACATTGATCCCAATGGTAAAGCGGTGGATTGATGTATACTACACAACTTATTATTGTAGACTCATGTTGGGCCTCCAAGTGCAGAGTTCTGTAGGATAGTAGCAATTTCCCCTCAAGTGGATGACCTAAGGTTTATCAATCCGTGGGAGGCGCAGTATGAAAATGGTCTCTCTCAAACAACCCTGCAACCAAATACAAGAAATATCTTGTGTCCCCAACATACCCAATACAATGGCAACTTGTATAGGTGCACTAGTTGGGCGAAGAGATGGTGATACAAGTGTAGTATGGATAGTAGATATAGGTTATTGTAATCTGAAAATAAAAAAACAGCAAGGTAGCAAGTAATAAAACGGAGCACAAACGGTATTGCAATGCTTGGAAACAAGGCCTAGGGTTCATACTTTCACTAGTGAATCTCTCAACAGTGCTAACATAATTGAATCATATAACAATTCGTCAACATGCAACAAAGAGTCACTCCAAAGTTCTTATCTAGCGGAGAACATAAGATGAAATTGTTTGTGGGGTACGAAACCACCTCAAAGTTATCCTTTGCAAGACATACATCAAGTGTTCTCAAATCCATAAAAGTATTCAATCTGATAGTAGTGAAACCTCAAAGGTAAAAACTCAATTCATTACGACAAGATAGAGAGGGGAAAACACCATATGATCCAACTATATTACCAAAGCTTGCGGTACATCAAGATCATGCCAAATCAAGAACACGAGAGAGAGAAAGAGACAGAGAGAGATCAAACACATAGCTACTGGTACATACCCTCAGCCCCGAGGGTGAACTACTCCCTCCTCATCATGGAGACCGCCGGGATGATGAAGATGGCCTCCGGCGATGATTTCCCCCTCCGACA
This sequence comes from Thinopyrum elongatum, assembly GCA_011799875.1. Classification (NCBI taxonomy): domain Eukaryota; kingdom Viridiplantae; phylum Streptophyta; class Magnoliopsida; order Poales; family Poaceae; genus Thinopyrum; species Thinopyrum elongatum. The sequence goes on from CM022302.1 coordinate 199,291,403, forward strand.
GGGTGCCGGAAAAGGGCTCCAGATGGGATCCCTTTGGTACAGAGGCTTGCGGCAGCAGAGTCGAAGTTCTAGGATTATTTCTGAGCGTTTCTGTATTTATATGAATTTTTGGTGTTGGAATCACGCGAAGAGGTGCCACAGGGGGCCCACAAGGTAGCAGGGCGACACCACCCCCCTGGGCGCACCCTGGTGGCTTGTGGGGCCCCTGTGGGTCTTCTGGTACTCTCTCGAAGCTTCCTGGGTCCCTTTCCTTCCAGAAAAAATCGTCAAAAAGTTTCGCTACAATTGGACTTCGATTGATATGGATTTTCTGGAAAAGCAAAAACAAGTTGAAAACAACAACTGGCACTGGGCACTAGGTCAATAGGTTAGTCCATGAAAGTCATATAAAAGCCATATAAAAGTGCACCAAAATCATACAAAACTATAATAAACATGGCATGAATACTTCATAAATTATAGATACGTTGGAGACGTATCAGCATCCCCAAGCTTAATTCCTGCTCGTCCTCGAGTATGTAAATGATAAAAGAAATAATTTATGAAGTGTGAATGCTAGCATAGTGCATAAGTTTGATCAATGATAATTTCAATCACTTTTCCTAACATCATAACAACAACTCTTTCTCATAAAACTCATCATGGTAAAGTAGCAATCAATTCACATGTTGTGGTTCAAACAATGCATTCTCTTGAAACTTAACAACCTATGTTCTTAGTCACCAAACAATTGCAATTCAACTTATCTTCAACAAAGTCTAAGTAAGAACTCCACATACTCAATTATCATTTAGTATTCTATGATTGCTCGTACTCAAAGCATATTTTTAGAACTGTCGGTGTACTAAGTATTGGGCCACTAGTACCCCGTACTTGTGCATGGGCAGTTGTAGCCATCCTCGCGGCAAGGCTTGCCGGGAACAGCTCGAGGTCGATTCAAGCCATCGGGGAAATCATCAAGTCAGAGATCTGAGGATCAGCAGATAAGCAAAGCTGGAATCCGAAAGCCAGCTTCCCCGGCAAGATCCTTGCCGGGATGGCCTGTGGAGCCCGGCAAGGCTTAGCGTCCGGCAAGGCTTGGCGCCCGGCAAGGCTTGGTGCCCGGCAAGATTCGGCGCCTGGCGAGATTCTACCACTGTGCCACCGCTTCGGCACAGTAACAAGTCTGACATTCTGGGTCCTTCTCTGGATGCGTGGCAACGCGCCAGTGGAGGAGAGCTTAAGCGGTGCTGATGGGATGGCCCCTTTTTCCATCCCCAAGAAAGTGAGGACACCTAAACGGACACCTCACGGTGCATTAAATGCGTTTGTCCTAATCTGTCAGGGGTTAGGTATGATACCCTGTAGCTACTTTACACCTCAATGTATGTACATTCTGCCACTGTGGAGACCCCTTTGAGCATATAAAAGGAGGCCCAAGGCAACTGCTACAGAGGAGGAGAACTTCTGGCCCATTCTACATGCGTAGCTGCTCTTTGAACGTACTGTTCATTGCAAGCGCTCCTGGAGCCTGGGCTCAAGAACATTAATAAGAACACAAAGCAGGAGTAGGGTTTTACGCTGATCAGCGGCCCGAACCTGGGTAAAAACTTCCCGCGTCGATCGTTGGTTCTGCTCTTTGCGTATACCTCTCCCCCCGCCGAATCGTAAAGGTATCTCTCGGGATCCCATAGGTGTCGTACCCCGACATCTTTGGCGCGCCAGGTAGGGGGGATTGAAGGTTGCGTGAACCTGATCTAGTGATCGACGCCTTAGTTTCTTCATCATCTTCATCATCATGCCGCCCAAGAAGAAGAGCGCTGCGACGGCGCAACCGTCCACGTCTGTTTTGCCTACGCCTTCGCGTATAGGCGACGGCGTGGGTGCTGAAGGAAGAGGACTAGAACCCCCGCGGCGTTCTGGTGATCCGAGCCAAGCGAGCGGTATCGTTCGCAGTGGCAGTGGTAACCTGAACGCCGCTGGATCTAGAGATGGCGCTGTGTTGCCTACGGGTGGCACAACGAACTCGAGAGATTAGAGGGCGCCTGCTGGAGCTCCCGCGCCGGCGCAAGCCTCACGACCTACCCAGGTCGTGCATGATGAGCGACGTCATGGTGCTGGTGGTTCAGGGCGTCCCCATGAAAAGGTTTCTGCGCATCGATCCCAAGATGCGCGGGACCAGCATGCACACCGAGCTACTGGCGGAGGTGGCGCGCGGTCGCGTGACCGTGGTGGTGCTCCTTCTAACATGGTTAGGAGTCAGAGCACCTCACGTACCTCTCACCTGTCGCCGCCGCCTACGCCAGCAGAAGCCTTGGCACATGCGCAGCTGCTCCTCAATTTTCCTCCTGCCCCGGAGAAGATGGAGGAGTGGCGAGCTACTATCCAGAGCCTTATCGGCTTGGCCAACAAGGATGGACCACAAGAGGCAGGGCCCTCGCAGCGGAGGCCCATCGATCCGGCGTGAGCCGATGTAGAGAAAACCGGAGGTGGTGCAACCACAGTGCACTCTCCTCCACGGCACCAGCGGCGGCCGACAACTCAGCAAGTCGACCGCCATGAAGAAGTTTCCACGGCGTCGTCTGATCCACGGATGCGCTATGATCAGCGTCAAGTTCTCCAGGAACGAGGCAAAGAGGACGCTCGAACTACCATCGAGCGGCGACGGGAAGCGTGCTATCAGTCTGATAAGCACGCGGGGCCGGCTGTTGACGAGCCTGCGCCAGGGGACGTAGGAGACTTGCCTTATGAGGTAGGGACTCCGGCATTTACCCGTGAGCTGCGGCAAGTCTGGTGGCCCAATTCCCGGACCTTTAAGCCGGAGGTCCCGGAGAAATATGATGGTAAGACCCATCCCTCGGAGTTCCTGAGCATCTACACCATTGCGGTGCAGGCTGCCTGGGGCCGAGATGACAAGATACTTGCCAACTACTTCCCGTTGGTGCTCAAACCCAATGTCAGGTCGTGGTTGATGCATCTGCCGGAGAATTCTATTTCTTCCTGGTCAGATTTGTGCCATCAGTTTGTTGGCGCCTTCGTTGGAGGCCACCAAGCTCCTGGCCAAGAGAGCGATTTACATATCATCCCTCAGAAGGAGGGCGAGTCCCTGCGCAAGTTTATCCAGAGATTTAGCCGGGTGCAGTACAATATTCCTGACGTTCACCCTGCCGCTGTCGTTAGCGCGTTCCACCAGAACATGCGTAAGCGCAAAATGCGGGAAGAGCTGGCAATGAACAAAGTCAGGAGTATTGCCGAGCTTTATGCTCTGGCCGACAAGTGCGCTCGAGCTGAAGAGGGGAGGACACTCCCTGGCGAGGCTGTTGGCGCGGCGGGCGAGTCCGAAGATGAAGACGCCGCAGCCCCGTCAAGGAAAGGCCGGCGGCGAAACAGGAAGCGCGGAGGCAAGGCCGTGCTTGCTGTCGAGGAATCCGACAACCCCGGTGCCGCCAAGAAGGCCAAGGTTGGTGACCCCGGCAAGGATCTTGCCGGGTGCCCTTCCTGTCAGGCCTTGGCGGCTGCCGACAAGTCGGAGAACTCCGGCAAGCAGTATTGCAAGATCCATCGCACCAAGGGCCACGATCTCCAGAACTGCCGGCAAGTTGAGCAGCTTGCCGAGAAGCAGAGAGCCGAATACGAGAGGCGAGATAAGGAGAAGGCCCAAGATGGTGCTAATGGGTCCGGCAAGAAGCGCGGAGGCCGAGGGGTCGCCGCGGCAAGGCCAAGAAGCTAAAGGATCGGCCCACTCGGGGCCGAGATAAAGAAGGAGATGATGATGAGGAAGATGATGAATCCAGTGAGCAAGAATTCTAGAAGGCTACGGAGGCCATGTGTATCGATGGGGGTGCCTCGCTGCATTCTTCCCACCGCCAACTCAAATAGTGGGTGCGGGAGGTCAATGCGACAGAGCCATCCCCAGATGCATGTAGGCCCCTGAAGTGGTCCAGCACGCCTATCATTTTCGACGCAGAGAATCACCCTGATCGCACAACTGCGGTCAGGTGCTTGCCATTGTTGGTCTCGCCAACGATTCGCAACCTTAAGGTGACGAAAATGTTAGTTGACGGCGGGGCCGGCCTAAATTTAATCTCACCGGATGTGCTCAGAAAGCTCCAGATTCCCGACGAGGACCTCGAAGAAACGGGTATGTTTCAAGGGGTCAATCCGGGAAGAACCCAGCCTAAGGGCAAGATTACGCTACCGGTAACATTTGGCAGCGAGCTCAACTTCAGGACCGAGAAGGTGGTGTTTGATGTCGCCAAGATCCCCATGTCATACAATGGGATCCTTGGTCAGCCAGCGCTGGCTAAGTTCATGGCGGCATCACACTACGCGTACAACGTCTTGAAGATGCCTGGGCCGTTGGGCGTCATCACTATCCATTCCGATAAGAAGGATGCGCTCATCTGTGCCGACCAACTTTACCGGGAAGCAGTTGCAACACCTGCCATCAAGGCACCTGCTCCTACCGCTGGAACTCCCGGGGGGAAGAAGAAGACCGGCAAGAACCTTGGCGCGAACTCTGGTAAGCGAACCTCCTCGGAGTGCTACGCTTCCATCGAGGACGTACCAGAGAGTTCCACCGGCAAGAACAAGAAGTCCAAGGCTGCTCCGCCGGAGACCAAGAAGGTGCCTGTCAGAGATGACGGAACGGGGGGAACTTTCACCATAAGTTCCACCCTAGATGACAAATAGGAAAGCGCGCTCGTTGCTTTCCTACGGGCGAATGTCGACGTGTTTGCATGGCAACCGTCTGACATCCCCGGTGTTCCCAGGAAGGTAATTGAGCACCACCTTGCTGTCTGTCCTCATGCGCGGCCCGTCAAGCAAAGGGTCAGGAAGCAAGCCTTGGAGCGGCAAGAATTCATTGCCGAAGAAATCAAAAAACTGGAGGCGGCAGGATTGGTCAAAGGAGTGCTTCATCCAACCTGGTTGGCCAATCCGGTTGTAGTGCGGAAAGCGAATGGGAAATGGAGGCTTTGTATCGATTATACAGATATCAATAAAGCTTGTCCAAAAGATCCCTTTCCCTTGCCGCGCATCGACCAGATTGTGGATGCCACCGCTAGTTGTGATCTCCTGTCCTTCCTTGATGCCTATTCAGGGTATCATCAAATTTTTATGGCAAAAGAAGATGAAGTGAAGACCGCCTTTATCACCCCATGTGGTATGTATTGTTTTATACGAATGCCTTTCGGGTTGAAAAGTGCTGGTTCAACATTTGCCAGAGCAATCCAGATTGGTTTTGAGCCACAACTCCATAGAAATATGTAGGCGTATATGGATGATATAGTGGTCAAAACCAAAGACAAAGCAACGCTCATTCAAGATTTAGAAGAAACATTTGCAAATCTGCGCAAGATCAACTTGAAGCTCAATCCTGAGAAGTGCGTGTTCGGTGTTCCTTCCGGCAAGCTCCTCGAATTTTTTGTATCTTGCCGGGGAATCGAAGCGAACCCCGACAAGATCAAAGCTATTGAGCAACTTGAAGCGCCGAGACGCGTCAAGGATGTGCGTCGTCTTGCCGGCTGTGTTGCTGCTCTAAGCAGGTTTATTTCCAAATCTGCTGAGCGCGCCCTGCCCTTCTTCAAAATTTTGAAGAAGGCAGGTCCGATGAAATGGACTCCGGAGGCGGAGGCTGCGCTGCAAGATTTGAAGAAATACCTTTCCTCTCCGCCGACGCTAGTCGCACCTAAACCACAAGAGCCGTTGCTGCTATATCTGGCAGCAACAAATCAAGTGGTTAGTGCTGCGCTAGTGGCGCAGAGAGAAGCTGATGAGGAAGCAACACCAGCGGCAGGACCGCCAGATGACGCGGCAAGATCTTCCCCGGCAAGGGTTGATCCCGGCAAGACAGGATCTGCGCAAATAGAAGAACCCGTGCAGAAGAAGAAGGTGGTGCAGCGCCCAGTTTATTTTGTTAGCTCTCTTTTACAAGGAGCTAGGTCAAGATATTCTGGTGTGCAGAAATTGCTTTTTGGCCTTCTTATGGCCTCAAGGAAGCTGCGCCATTATTTTCAAGCACATGAAATCACCGTCGTCACTCGCTTTCCGTTGCAACGGATTTTGCAAAATCCAGAGGCAACCGGCAGGATCGTGGAGTGGGCGTTGGAGTTGTCCAGCTTTGGCCTTAAGTTTGAAAGCACTTCGATGATTCAAAGCAGGGCCTTGGCAGAATTCATTGCAGAATGGACCCCAACGCCAGACGAAGAAGTTCAAGAAACAACTCTCCCTGGCAAGGAAATCGATCAGCAATGGGTTATGTACTTTGACGGGGCTTTCTCGCTGCAAGGCACCGGTGCTGGCGTGCTGCTTGTCGCACCCACCAGAGAGCACCTCAAGTACGTAGTCCAAATGCACTTTCCTCGGGAGAGTTCGACCAACAACACTGCAGAATACGAGGGTTTGCTTGCCGGTCTCAGGATCGCGGCGGACCTTGGTATCAAAAAGCTCGTCATCAAAGGCGATTCACAACTTGTCGTCAGGCAAGTTAACAAGAGTTATCAAAGTCCATTGATGCAAGCCTACGTAGATGAAGTGAGGAAAATGGAAGAGCGTTTTAACGGTCTGCAAATGGAGCACGTTCCTCGTGCCGAGAACAGTGTTGCTGACGACCTGTCAAAGCGTGCCGCCCTCAAGTTGCCTGTGGAACCAGGAACTTTTGTGCTCCAATTGACTCAACCATCCGTGGCGCCATCGATGTGGCAAGAAAAGAGAAGAAAGTTGAACTCTGGCCAGTACTTCCCGGCAGAGCTCCCCGGAGCCGCCGGCAAGGAAGTTGCCGGGATCGACATGCCTGCAGGGGAACAACAGGCTCCGGCAGGGCCTCAGGCCCTTGCTGTCGAGACGAACGTTCCCCCGGTAGAGGAGATGCCTTTAGTCCTAGCTGTCGAGCCTCAGGCTCCAGCATGGGCGCAGCACATTGTCCATTTCCTTCAGACAGGACAAGTCCCTAAGGAACAGGAAGAAGCAGAGAGAGTAGCCCGTCGGTCTGTTATGTACAAGTTTGTCGATGATGTCCTGTACAGAAAGAGACCAAACGGTGTGAAATTAAAGTGCATTCCTCGGGAGGATGGACTAGAACTGTTGGCGAAGATACATGGGGGCATATGTGGCTCTCACATAGGGTCAAGAGCGCTTGCCGGGAAAGCATTCCGGCAAGGTTTCTTTTGGCCCACCGCTCTCCAGGATGCGACTGCACTAGTAACCAAGTGTGAAGCGTGCCAGTTTCATTCGAAGAAATTACATCAACCAGCTCAAGCTCTTCGGACAATCCCTCTCTCCTGGCCATTTTCGGTCTGGGGGCTCGACATACTGGGCCCTTTCCCTTGTGCTACCGGGGGCTTTGAGTACTTGTACGTTGCTATCGACAAGTTCACAAAGTGGCCGGAGGTGGAAGCAGTGAGGAAGGTGACAGCACAATCAGCTGTCAAGTTCTTTAAGGGAATTGTTTGCCGTTTCGGTGTGCCCAACAGGATCATCACCGACAATGGCACGCAGTTCACAAGTCGCACCTTCATGCAGTACATCCAAGACCTTGGCGGCAAGATTTGTTTTGCCTCTGTTGCTCACCCGAGAAGCAACGGCCAAGCGGAGAGGGCCAATGCTGAAGTGCTGCGTGGTCTCAGGACCAGAACCTTTGACAGGCTGAAAAAGTGCGGAAGACGCTGGATTGATGAGTTACCGGCGGTTCTTTGGTCAATCAGAACGACACCAAATCGAGCCACCGGCCAGACGCCCTTCGCTCTGGTCTACGGAGCGGAAGCAGTTCTCCCCACGGAACTCATATACGGATCTCCTCGAGTGCTCGCTTATGATGAGCTTGAGCAAGAGCAACTGCGGCAAGATGACGGTGTGCTCCTTGAGGAGAATCGTCTTCAGGCTGCCGTGCGAGCTGCACGCTACCAGCAAGCTATGCGTCGCTATCATAGCCGCAAAGTTCATGCCCGAAGCCTTGAGGAAGGCGACCTTGTTCTTCGGCGGATTCAGTCCGCCAAGAATTCAAACAAGTTGAAGCCAAAGTGGGAAGGCCCTTATCGGGTAGTACGAGTCACCAGGCCCGGCGCTGTCCGCCTGGAGACCGAAGATGGCGTTCCAATGAGCAATTCCTGGAATATCGAACATCTTCGCAAGTTCTACCCATAAGGCACAGTTGCCGGGGGCTCCCGGTAACCACCCTTTTGTACAAGTCTTGCCGGCAAGGCATGTGATCCTTTGTACAAAGCCAAGCGCAGACCCTGAGCACAGATGAATAAATTTAAGTGTTGTACATTCCCTTATTGATTCCCATGTTCATATTTATATATATGCATGTTTGTCTAAGATGTTGTATGACACCTACTCCCGGTAAGTTCTAACGAACCGCCAAGGTTTCATGTCTTTATTTCTCTTCTTTCTTTTTCTCAAAAGACAGAAGGATTCCTCGCGTGCACATTTGCCGGGGGGGGGGGGGGGGGAAGGGAGATATGAATACCAGTTGGCGACGTTCGGAATCGACGCTTACCGAAGGAAGGACAGTGATAGAAAGCTAAGTCCTAAAAACTCAGAGCAAGTTTTTCTTTTATTACAAAGTTATTTCCTTGGACGATTCCAACTCTTGTATGGAAAATATGCACGCGAAGGAACCCTTGTTGTAATCGGTCGTGCCCTTATTTTGTTTCGAGCCCGCTCAGCAATTTAAGTGGCTGCACTGAGAACACCAAGGAGTCTTGCCGGCCGCTGCGCCTCCAGCAGGCTGCTGAAGTCCCACACCCAGCGCTCGCGGCAGGTTGCGCGCCGACAAGTTTTTCAGTAAGCATAGGATGAACTCCATACATAAGGGAATCAGACAAGGAAAATAGCAAGCATGAACCTAAATATAGGCAAATTATATTACATCCACGAGTTGCCGCAATTCTAACTTGAGACTTAATTGTCTTTTACATGGAATGACGACGGCAAGAAAAAAGGGGAGCACTCAATCCCTGCGCTAGCCTTCGATCCTTTTGATGGAGTCCACCTTCTCAAGGATAGGCGCGATGCACTCTTCAAGCGCCTCAACATATCATCCCTTGGCAGATGGCCGAGCGCGTTGGAGAGGTCGATGCCGGGATTGCTGTGCACCACCTTGATGAGCACCTTGCGGAGGACGGCCCGGCAAAGCCGGCGAGTCTCGTTGGCCAATTGGGTCGCCCGGCTAGACTAGAGCACCCTCAAGGCGTTGATGATGCTTTCAAAGAACATCGTCAACCTGGCACTTGGAGATATTCTTTCCTCGGAAGAATACTTGAAGTTGGATAGGCCCATGGTTGACAGTTCTGCGGTAAGCTTCTCCGCGGTGGCGATGAGACGTCCAGTCCAGATCTCCACTCCCTTCTCGTACTCGGTTTGGGCAGTGGCGGCGCTCTTGAGCAGGTTCCTCTCTCCTTGGAGATCCTTGAGTAGAGCCTTCTCACGGGCCCTGCCGGCCTCGAGAGACTTCTGCAGCGTGGTCAGCTTCAGCTCCAGAACCGCAATGTTATAAGCCGCAGAGGAGAGCTGCTTGGTTTTGTCGGACAGGGCAACTTGCATCTCCGCCAAGGAGTGGAGGGTTTTTTCCCTGTCACCCTTGAGTGTCGAGAGCTCCTTGCCGTGCTCTTCGAGATCTGTTTCCAGCCTCTTCACCTTGTCGCTCAGCTCGTTCTTGGTGGCCTCTGCAGCTTCGGCAGCATCGACGGCCTCCTTGAGCTTGCCGGCGTGACTTGCAGTCAGAGCTTCGAGTGCCTCCTTATGTTTTTGCTCCAGCTCCTGGGTCTGCCGCGCGACAAGATTCTCGATATCTTCATCTTTGCTGCGAAGCTTGGTGGCGAGCGCCTGCTCACGTGCGGTGAGATCTTCCTCATGAGCATCCAGAGCAACGCGGCGCCCCGTCAGGAGGGCATCTTCGGCAGCAATCCTTTGAGCAGCTTCATCATGCACCTTCTCCATATCGGATTGCTTCAGGAGGATCTCAGTCCACTGCTGGCTCACTTGTTCCCGGCCGGCAACCAACTCTTGGAGGGCCTCGGCGTGCCAGATTTGCATTTGTGCGACGCGCCTTTGAAAATCTGCTTCGGCCGCCTCGACCACTGCCATTCTGGAGTCCGCTTTGTCTTTCCGGGCGCGATGGAGAGCCTGGAGCTTGCGGAAATTCTCGCCCATGTCCTGAAGGAGCTGATCCTCTTCAGATTTGCCACTGCTAGTGCTGGGGTCGTCAACAACTTCGAGCCCGGCAGCAGCAATGGTTTCTTCAAAAACTTCTCCTTCGGCTGGTGCCCCAGTGCTTGCCGTCCTCGGCAAGTTGACGAACAGGTTCTCGCCAACCTTGAGGTATTTGCTGGATGAGGGGCCTTCGGATGTTGATGGCTGGTCTTCAGTGGCCGCCTCACCAGTGGCAGGGGGCTCTGTGGCCGGTGCAGCGCCTGGCGCTCCTGCGGCAGGAATGCCGTCAGTGCGGTCCTCAACCTCCCTGTCGCCCCCTTCAGTAGGTTCTTCGGCGGGTTCCTCTTGTGCAGTCTTGGCGGCCTCCCCGTCAAGAGCACCACTAGCCTCGACAGTGTCATCCTTGGTGGCTTCGCTGGCAGCGATCCTGTCTGCTTCGGCAGCAGCGTCCCTGGCGGTCTCCTCAATGACAACGTCGACGTCCATGTGTTCCATCACAGGGAACTATGAAGGACGAAGGAGGAAAACAGAATAAGATCGAGGTTGAAGTTTGAAGTGACTAAAGACAGAGAGATAGGGGAAAAAGAGTAACAAGCACTCTGAGGCAATCGAGTACCTGCGTCGAGCTGTTGGGAGGTGGCTTCGCCCCTCCCGGCAACTCCAGTTGCCGGGGGTGGGTTGCCGGAGTCCGCGCCTGCCGGCTCCTCCTCAATTAGGATGGGCTCGTCGGCAGGATCTCTTGCCGGGGACGTGCTTGTGGGCGGAGCGGTCGATGAAGGAGGCACAATGGGGATGTCTTCCGACAGCTCTCCTTGTTGCCGTTCTTCTCCTGCGAACCCAAAGGTATCAGCGGCAAGAATGAAAGCCTCGGCACCCGCCAGCGGAAAAAGAATAGTGAACTTACGCTAGGGGCTGTGCTGGGGGCTGCGCTGGGGGCTGCGCTGGGGGCTGCGTTGAGGACTGGACTCCGGACTAACAACGACGGTTTCTGGCACGCTCATGGAGCCTGCCGGGGGCTCGTCACCCGTAGAAGTCCTTGACCTCTTCGCCATCCTCTCCAGCAATGTTTCTGTGTCACTGCAGAGACAATACGAGCAACTTAGTAAGATCGATCCAAGATTGGGATATAAAAGCTATGGCAAAGTACTCACTCTTCTTCCTCTCGCTCCAGACTAAAGCCGGAGATGTCGAAGTCGACCTCCGCTGCGATGTCTGAGTGGGGAGGCGGAGGAGGAGTCCTAGGCCGCTTGGCTGTGGCAGGCGCCGGGGCAGCTTCCGGTGCGGTAGTACGAGATCCTCCTGCCGCCCTAGCAGTGGCCGCTGGTGTGGGTCTCGCGTGCCGCGCAGGCTGTTGACGAGCCCCCTGCCGCGGTCCAGTCTTGCCGGCCACTTTCTTGCCGGGAGCTTCACCGCTCGAAGAAGGCTGGCTTGCCGGGATGCCAGATGCAGCCTTCCGAAGAACACGCTTCGTCTTCTTCGGGGGTGGGAGCTCTTCTCGCGTTTCTTCTTCGGCCGTGTCCTCGCCAGATGAGCTCTCGGCGGCTGCGCTGCTCTGTTCCCTGGCAACTTTGTCCTCCCCGGCAGGTTTTACCTTCACTACCACCTCTGCGTCGCTGGCTTCCCACTCTGTGAAGCCGACGCTGCCGGCCTCCGCGGCAAGATTTGCCTCCTCCACTCTAGTAGCAATGTAAGCTACTTCTTGGTCGGTGGTGGCTCGGATGAAATCTGACTCTTGCCGGATAGGCCTCTCCGTCAAGTTGTCAAAAAACTTCTGCGCTTCCTCCTCGGATGGCTCGGCCCAGGTCGGGTCAAGACCATGGGCGTTGAACATCGGCAGGAAGGCAATGATTGACCCCAAGGCAGAATTGTTGCACAAGGGAACAATCCTTGCCGGCAGCCGGTGCTTGTCTTCGCGCTAGAATAATTTTTGACGGAGAGCGCCAAGCTGCATAGCGGTCAGATTGTTGTTCAGCCCGGGGCGCAATCTCATGACATCTGCCGCGTTCTTGTATTCCCAAGCTGGCCTTCCCCTGTTCTGCAGAGGGGCGATGCGGCGGCGGAGAAAGTCGAAGTCGATCATCTCCATCGTCAGCCCGGCAGCCTTCAGGCGAAGGATCCTGGTGGTGGCGATTGTGAGCCTCTCGTCCTCCGCAGCGGGATCGCTCCAATCCTTGCCACGGACCACCTTCTGTTGCCGGGGATGACAAAACGGATGGGGATCTGCTTCCTGGATCCAGCACCATTCAGCCCGCCACTCGTCCCACTTTTTGCGATAAACTCCCTCTGGGTATATTTCCTTATTCCAAGCCCTTGGAATCCAGGCGATAGAACCAGAGAGGGCCTCTCCTTTTTGGATGCGAGGGAAGAAGTAATGGCGAAAAAGAGCAGAATTGGGAATCACGCCGACAAAGTTTTCACAGAGATGGGCAAAGATGGACATGCAAAGTACTGCATTCGGCGTGAAATCAAGAAGACGAAAGCCGTATGTGTACATGATATCATTGAAGAAGTCGGAAAAGGGGGGACAGAGCCCTCAATAGAAATATGCAGTGAAGAAAGGGTATCTGTCCGATCCACCTTCGGAACAAGCACCTGGGATTACGCGTGTGGCGGGGTGAGCTTGCGTCCCTTTCGCCCACATGCATTGGTATCGCCCCTTCAGAGCTTCGGCATCGAGCGATGGAGGGAAGACGAAAAGCCTCTTCCGCATCTTCGCCAGTTTGCTCTCCGGGATGTCGGCTTTCGCCTCCTTACCCTTGCCTTTGCTGGCCTTGGGTGGCATGGCGGCCGTGAGGACGGAAGCTGGGGGTGGAGCGAGCGTGGAAGCAGCGGGCGGAAGAGGAAAAAGCTTTGCTCTGAGCTCGAGAGGAGGAAGGCGATGGCGATGGCCAGATTGAGAAGAAGAGGGGGGTAAATAGGTTTGTGCCTCTGCGACTTCTCCTTTTTATGGGGAAGGAGCGGGGCCGCCTCTTTTATTCCCCAATGTGAATGCGCCTCTATAGGCGCGAGGCAGTTGCAGCCTTTTTGGCACGCTTCCCATGTCGCGCGCTCGGTGCGTGTAGTGGGGGGCACAGTAAAACGAGATATTTACGAGCAGTTAATCCCCTGCCACGCGTGCCCGTGCACTGTTTGGGCCTAGCCCAACAACGCCTCGCACTCGTGTATGGCCTAGGCCCGAGGGCTCCTGTCGGTGTACTAAGTATTGGGCCACTAGTACCCCGTACTTGTGCACGGGCAGTTGTAGCCATCCTCGCGGCAAGGCTTGCCGGGAACAGCTCGAGGTCGATTCAAGCCATCGGGGAAATCATCAAGTCAGAGATCTAAGGATCAGCAGATAAGCAAAGCTGGAATCCGAAGGCCAGCTTCCCCGGCAAGATCCTTACCGGGATGGCCTGTGGAGCCCGGCAAGGCTTGGCGCTCGGCAAGGCTTGGCGTCCGGCAAGGCTTGGCGCCCGGCAAGGCTTGGTGCCCGGCAAGATTCGGCGCCTGGTGAGATTCTACCACTGTGCCACCGCTTCGGCACAGTAACAAGTCTGACATTCTGGGTCCTTCTCTGGATGCGTGGCAACGCGCCAGTGGAGGAGAGCTTAAGCGGTGCTGATGGGATGGCCCCTTTTTCCATCCCCAAGAAAGTGAGGACACCTAAACGGACACCTCATGGTGCATTAAATGCATTTGTCCTAATCCGTCAGGGGTTAGGTATGATACCCTGTAGCTACTTTACACCTCAATGTATGTACATTCTGCCACTGTGGAGACCCCTTTGAGCATATAAAAGGAGGCCCAAGGCAACTGCTACAGAGGAGGAGAACTTCTGGCCCATTCTGCATGCGTAGCTGCTCTTTGAATGTACTGTTCATTGCAAGTGCTCCTGGAGCCTGGGCTCAAGAACATTAATAAGAACACAAAGCAGGAGTAGGGTTTTACGCTGATCAGCGGCCCGAACCTGGGTAAAAACATCCCGCGTCGATCGTTGGTTCTGCTCTTTGCGTATACCTCTCCCCCCGCCGAATCGTAAAGGGATCTCTCGGGATCCCATAGGTGTCGTACCCTGACAAGAACAAATAGCATCCATCAAACACAGAGAAAGATAGGGGCTTAATGTTTCGCCTCCCAGCTCATTTATCATAGAGATAATTGTCAAGAATAATAATCATGATCAAATATATTTGAATGGCCATATGTGCCTGGATCTTTCCCCACCACATGATACTTGCCAACTAGAGAATAATTGAGGTTGAAATGAGAAGGAATACTATTGACTCTTGCATAAAAGTAACTACATAAAGTAAAAGATAGGCCCTTTGCACAGGGATGTAGAGGTTGTCATGCGCTTTTTATTTTTGGATGTGCAAGCCCTTAATGCAAAGGAACATCACGTTATATTACCCCTTGTGATAGCAACCTTTATTATGCAGTCCATCGCTTTTATTTCTTTACCATCATAAGTTCGTACAACGCTTATTTTCCCTTGCAATAAAAGATCATACATATTTTAGGAGCAATTTTTATTGCTTCATGCACCAATGAAAACTTACTTGAAGGATCTTATTCAATCCATAGGAAGATATGGTGGACGCTCATGGCAAGAAACAGGGTTTAAGGGTTTTTGGATGCACAAGTAATATATCTACTTAGTACGAATTTTTGGCTAGCAAAAAGATTCTAAACAAGCACCACATGTTGGAGGATCCATAATAATATAACTTCGACGAAAATATACACAACCATAACTCATTACGTTGTCTTCCTTATCCAACTTCAACTAATTTTCTCAAGGTTGAAAATAATCAATGGGTATTCAAAATCATAAAAGATGTCCAAGATTATATATATATATATATATATATATATATGTGTGTGTGTGTGTGTGTGTGTGTGTGTGTGTGTGTGTGTGAAAGTTCTCTTCCTTATACTAATCATTCATGAATTGCTTGTATGACCAATGTTATGATTGTCAAACTTCAATAGATTTTACTTTCTAAACCCAATGTGAAGCTACTAATAGGCATATGGAACACGGATAATTTCAGATTTATGATATTCAATTCATTCAACAATTTTCTCATAGGATATAAGTGAAGCACAAGAGTAAATAACAAACTACTCAAAAAAAAATAAGTGAAGATCAATTGAGTGGTTAAGTAAATAGGTAGCTATGTGAGGACTCTCTATTATTTAAAATTTTCAGATCTTAAGTATTTTATTCAACCAGCAAAGAAAACAAAATAAAATGACATTCCGAGAATAGCACATCTCATGCGAAGAAGCAAAAACTTAGGCTCAACCGATACTAACCGATAATTGTTGATGAAGAAAGGTGGGATGCCTACTGGGGCATCCCCAAGCTTAGATGTTTGAGACTTCTTGGAATATTAACTTGGGATGCCTTGACATCCCCAAGCTTGAGCTTTTGTGTCTCCTTAATTCCTCTCATATCACGGTTTCCCTAAATCTCTAAAACTTCATCCACACAAAACTCAACAAGAACTCGTGAGATAAGTTAGTATAAATCAATGCAAAACCTTATCATTCTCTACTGTAAGAAATCACTAAAATTATTATTTAATATTACATACTAAATGCCTCTGCATATTTAATACTCCTATCCTCAAATAGAATCATTAAACAAGCAAACATATACAAAAAATGCAAACATAACAGCAACCTATCTAAACAGGTCAGTCTGTAAAGGATGCAAGAAGATTCATACTTATTTAACTCCAAAAATTCTGAAAATTTACCAGACTGTAGAAAATTTATCATAGCTTACTATGTAATTTTTTTCAAGAATTTATAATGTTCTAAATTTTCTGAAGAATCCAGACAATAATAGAAAACTTTCTGTTTTCAAACAGCAACTCATAGACATGCAAAATAAGCATGGTAAAGGCTATACTTGACACTTTTATTGAAATAAAAGATAAAAAACACTATTCTAAATAACAGCAAGCAAATCTGAACAAAAGAAAATGACGCTCCAAGCAAAACTCATATCATGTGATGAATAAAAATATAGCTCCAAGTGAGGTTACCGATAATGTTGGAGACGAAAGATGGGATGCCCCGCAAGCTTCGACGCTTGGGTCTTCCTTAAATATTATCTTGGAGTGCCTTGGGCATCCCCAAGCTTAGGTTCTTGCCACTCCTTATTCTCCTCATATCGATATCTCACCCAAAACTTGAAAACTTCAATCACACAAAACTTAACGGAACTTCGTGAGATAGGTTAGTATGATAAAGAGAAAATCATTCACTTTGGTACTGTCAGGACAAGATTCATAATTTTTCTCACATAATGCCTACTGTATCCTATCATTTCTACAATTTATATTGACCAATATAAGCCATAGAAACTAGAAAACAAGCAAACTATGCATTGAAAACAGAATCTGTGAAAAAAAAGAACTATCTGTAATGATCTGAATAACAACCATACTTCTGTAAATACAAAAATTCTGAAAAATTAGGTCAACGTAGGAAATTTGTATATAAATCATTTGTCAAAAAATCAGAATTTTTTGATGCTCCAGTGATTTTCAACAATCCTGTTACTGGGCGCAAAAGTTTCTGTTTTTGCACAGAATCAAGTCAACTATCATCCACACTATCCCAAAGGCTTTACTTGGTACTTTATTGAAACAAAAGCTATAAAACATGATTACTACAGTAGATTAATCATGTGAACACACATAAACAGTAGGTATAAGTATTGGGTTGTCTCCCAAGAAGCATGTTTCTTTAATGCCTATTTAGCTAGGCATGATGATTTTAATGATGCTCACATAAAAGTAAAGAATTGAAACAAAATGGGAGCATCATGAAGCATACGACTAGCACATTTAAGCCTAACCCACTTCCTATGCATAGGGATTTTGTGACCAAAAAATTCATGGGAACAAGAATCAACTAGCATAGGAAGGCAAAACAAGCATAAATTCAAGATTTTTAACACATAGAGAGGAAACTTATATTATTGAGATATGTGAAAGCATATGTGATTGCTTGTATCTGCGTTGGTATTTCCCCGAAGAGGAGAGGATGATGCAGCATAGCAAAGGTAAGTATTTCCCTTAGTTATGAAACCAAGGTTATCAATCCAGTAGGAGAAGCAAGCAACACTATATAAACAGTACCTGCACACAAACAACAAAAACTTGCAACCCAACGCGTAAGAGGGGTTGTCATTCCCTCCTTGGTATTGACATAGATTAAATTGTATGAGATTTGATAAATAGATCTAACTAAAACACAAAATAAAATAAATAAAGAAAAAGTGCAGCAAGGTATTTTTAGATTTAATATGATAGGAAATAGACCCGGGGCCCGTAGTTTTCACTAGAGGCTTCTCTCATGAAAATAGCATACGGTGGGTAAACAAATTACTGTTGGGCAATTGATAGAAAACCGAATAATCACAACAATATCCAAAGCAATGATCATGTATATAGGCATCACATCCAAGATTAGTAGACCGGAACGATTCTGCATCTACTACTATTACTCCACACATCGACCGCTATCTAGCATGCATCTAGTGTACTAAGTTCATGGAAAAACGGAGTAATGCAATAAGAATGATGACATGATGTAGACAAGATATATTCATGTAGGAATAGACCCCATCTTTTTATCCTTAATAGCAATGATACATGCATGTCATGTCTCTTTCTGTCATCGAGATTGAGCACCGCAAGATCGAACCCATCACAAAGCACCTCTTCCCATGGCAAGAAAAATCAATCTAGTTGGCCAAACCAAACCAAAATTTCAGAGAAGAAATACGATGCTATAACAATCATGCATAAAAGAGTTCAGCAAAGTCTCAAATAATATTCTTGGATAGAACTGATCATAAACCCACAATTCATCGGATCCCAACAAACACACCGCAAAAAGTCATTACATCAAATAGATCTCCAAGAACATCGAGGAGAACATTGTATTGAAGATCAAAAAGTGAGAACAAGTCATCTAGCTACTAGCTATGGACCCGTAGGTCTGTGGTAAACTACTCACGCATCATCGGAGGGGCAACAAGGATGATGAAGAACCCCTCCGTGATCGTTGCCCCCTCCGGCAGAGTGCCAGAAAAGGCCTCTAGATTGGATCTTGTGGTTCTGGAACTTGCGGCGGCGGAAACTGGATTTTCTCGACTCCCTAGGGTTTTTGGGATTTTAGAGTATTTATAGAGGTGGATGTCGGTGGAGAAGCTTCCCGTGGGCTCCACTGCCCAACAGGGTGCGTCTGGGCCCCCTAGCGCGCCCAGGTGCCTAGTGGGCCCCACGGGCCTCCTCCCGTGTGCTTCTTTGGCTTGCTGGGTGTCTTTTGGGTAGAAAAAATCTCCAAAAAATTTCGTGGCATTTGGACTCCGTTTGGTATTGATATTCTGCAAAGTAAAAAAACAAGCAAAAAAATAGCAACTGACACTGGGCACTATGTCAATAGGTTAGTCCCAAAAATCATATAAAGTTGCTAGTAAATGAATATAAAACATCCAAGATTGATAATATAACACATGAAACAATCAAAAATTATAGATACATTGAAGACGTATCAACATCCCCAAGCTTAATTCCTGCTCGTCCTCGAGTAGGTAAATGATAAAAATAGAATTTTTTATGTGGAATGCTGCCTAACATGTTCATCTCATATTCTTTTCTTTTGTAGCATGGACATTTGGACTTTAGATGATTCAAAGAAATAGTCTATAATAAACACTCAAGCATATCAACAAGTAACCATGTCTTTCAAAATATCAACACTAAAGAAAGCTATCCCTAGCCCATTATGCTCAATCATTGATCCATTCATGAAACACACTCAAATATTAGCTATATCCAATGCACAAGTACGATAATAGTGTTCCCTAGTTGGTGCTTTATAAGAGAAGATGGAGACTCAAATAAAAAAAAATTGCATAAAGTAAATAGATAGGCCCTTCGTAGAGGGAAGCAGAGATTTGTAGAGGTGCCAGAGCTCATAGCTTAAATTTAGAGATAAAATTGTTTTGAGAGGCATGCTTTCCCTGTCAACGAAAACGACCGAGAATTCCCAATACTTTCCATGCTAGATAATTCATTGGCGGTTCCCAAACATAATATAAAGTTTATTCCTTTTTCCAACATTCTTTCACAATCCATGGCTAGCCGTATCCACGTGTGCCTTCCATACCAACACTTTCCAAGGAATTTACTATTGACAACATAAATACATTTTTTTATTTCAGGACTGGGCATCCCTATTACCTGCCACACTCTCGTGCAATGACAAGTGAATAAACACTCATCGTGAGAATAACATATCTAGCATGGAAAATATTGGCCACCCCATGCCGCTTCGTGAGCGGTACGGGCAGACAAAAAGGAAATTATTTTTGAAAATTAGAGTTGGCACATACAAATTTACTTGGAACGGCATGGAAATACCGCATATAGGTAGGTATGGTGGACTCATTTGGCACAACTTGGTTTAAGGAGTTTGGATGCACAAGCAGTATCCCGCTTAGTACAAATGAAGGCTAGCAAATAGATTGAGAAGCGACCAACCAAGAAACGAAAACGATCATAAACGAGCATTACACATAACTAACAGCGAATAATGCACCACAAGTAGGATACAATTTCATTGCATAACTATTGACTTTCGTGCTTGCATAGGGAATCACAACCCTTAACACCAATATTCTTACTAAGCATAATTACTCACCAACATGACTCCCATATTATTATCTCCATATCTCAAAACTATTACAAGGAATCAAGTTTGTAATATCCCATGATCTTCATGAAAGTTTTTATTATATCCCCCTTGAATATCTATCACTTTGGACTAATTTCATATATCACCATTGCTACTTTTCAAGCTCTCAAATAAATTTAAGTGAAGCACAAGAGCATAAATATTTCTTCAAAAATTTCAACTGTCAAAATAATCTAAGTGAAGCAAGAGAGCATATTTCTTCAAAATTTTCAACTCTCAAAATAATCTAAGTGAAGCATGACAGCATATTTATTCAAAATTTAATTCACCACCATTCTCAAAAAGGTATAAGCGAAGCACTAGAGCAATTCCATAGCTCAAAAAAATTTAAGTGAAGCACATAGAGCAATTCTAACAAATCATAGCATCATTATGGCTCTCTCAAATAGGTGTGTCTAGCAAGGATAGTTGTGGCAAACTAAAAAAAAAGCAAAGACTCATATAATACAACACGCTCCAAGCAAAACTCATGATCTGTGACGAATAAAAATATAGCTCCAAGTAAAATTAGCGATGGTCGTTAGAAGAAAGAGGGGATGCCTTCCGGGGCATCCCCAAGCTTAGTTGCTTGGCACTCCTTGAATATTACCTTGGGGTGCCATAGGAATCCCCAAGCTTATGCTCTTTTCACTCCTTATTTCTTCATCCATCGTGATCTCACCCCAAACTTGAAAACTTCAATCACACAAAACTTAACAAAACCTTCGTGAGATCTGTTAGTATAAGAAAACAATTCACTACTTGAAGTACTATTGCAACCCATTAATATTTTGTCATTGCATTATACCTATTGTATTATAACTTTACCATGGCTTATACCCCCCGATACAATCCATAGATTCATCAAAATAAGCACAAATGCAACGAAAACAGAATTTGTCAAAAACAGAACAGTCTGTACAAAACCGAATTAAGCTCATACTTATGTAACTCCAAAAATTATGAAAACTTACGAAAAAAGGGGAAATTTGTATATCAATCTTGTGTAAAAAATTCTGATTTTTTCGTCGCTCCAGTGATTTTTAACAATTCTGCTGCTGGACGTAAAAGTTTCTGTTTTCCAACAGGATCAAATCAACTATCACCCAAGGCATCCTAAAGGCTTTACTTGGCACAAACACTAATTAAAAACATAAAAAGCACAATCATAACAGAGGCATAATTTTGTATTTATTGAAAAATAGAAAAGAAACAAAAATTTAAAGGATAAATATTGGGTTGCCTCCCAACAACCGTTATTGTTTTACGCCCCTAGCTAGGCATAATGCATAGATTCAAGTGTTATCATCTTTAGTTTTTGCTCCATAGGTTGCCCTCATGATTGACTCATATGGTGACTTAGTTCTAGTTCTAGGGAAGTGTTCCATACCCTTTCTCAATGGAAACTAAAATTTCATATTCCCTTCTTTCATATCAATCACGTCACCAATAGTTCGTAAAAATGGTCTATCAAGTATAATGGGACAAGACGGATTACAATCAATATCAAGAACAATAGAATCTATGGGCACATAGTTCCTATTTGCAAGAATAAGAACATCATTAATTCTTCCCAATGGCTTTTTAATAGTAGAATCCGCCAAGTGCAAATTAAGAGAACATTCTTCCAACTTGGTAAAACCTAGCACATCACACAGAGATTTCGGAATTGTGGAAACACCAGCATCCAAATCGCATAAATCATTGCACTTATAATTTTTGATCTTGACTTTAATGGTGGGTTCCCATTCATCATATAAATTTCTAGTAATTGAAATCTCTAATTCTAGCTTTTCTTCTAAGGCTTTCATCATCGCTTCTACAATATGTTTAGTAAAAGCTTTATTTTGTTCATATGTATTGGGTGAATTTAGCATGGATTGCAACAAAGAAATACACTCAATCAAACAACAACTATCATAATTAAAATCTTTGTAATCCTAAAGAGTGGGCACATCACTAGCTAAAGTTTTTACCTCTTTAAACCCACTTTTATCAATTTTTTCAACAAGATTTTCACCCTCCGAATTATGAGGACTCCTTCTAACTAAAGTTGACTCTTCTTCAGTCCTCTTATCATCAATTTTAATATTACTAAACAAGGAATCAATGGAAGAAACACCAATCATTTTAACATCTTTATCGTTACTACGAAAAAATCGGGCGAAAATGCTTTTTCTAAAAATTCTCTTTTAGCTCTCAGCATAGCGGTTCTCTTACTTTCATCCATGGAAACATATAAAGCCTTAATTGATTCACCAACCTTGGGTGGAAAAAATTTAATCTTGAGATTTTCTACATCATGTGTAATTCTATCAATGCTTCTAGACAAATCATCAATCTTATTCAATTTTTCTTCTATTGTAGTGTTGAAAACTTTTTGAGCATTGATAAATTCTTTAATATTACTCTCAAGATCAGAGGGCATCCTATTATTATTATAAGAATAATTACCATAGGAATTTCCATAATTATTAAAGGAATTTCTAGGAAAAGGCCTAGGATTAAAATTACCTCTATAAGCATTGTTATTAAAATTGTTTAGTGAGACAAAATTCACATCTACGGGATCATTATTTTTCTCAATCAAAGTAGACAAAGGCACATCATTAAGATCAATAGGAGCATTTTTACTAGCAACCAATTTCATAAGTGCATCAACTTTTTCACTCAAAGTACTAATTTCTTCAACAGAATTAACCTTTTTACTAGTAGGTGCTCTTTCGGTATGCCATTGTGAATAATTTGCCATAACATTATCAAGCAATTTAGTAGCTTCACCCAAAGTAATCTCCATAAAAGTACCACCCACGGAGGAATCTAATAGATTTCTAGAAACAAGTTCAATCCCGCATAATTTTTTTGTATAATCATCCATAGATTTAAACCATGAGTAGGACAATTTCTTATCATTAATTTCATGCTTTCCCTAGATTGCGCAACATGTTCATGCTTAAGTTGCTTAAAATTCATGATTTTGTTTCTAAGGGATAGTGACCACGCAAACAAGATCGCAAGCAAACAAAAGATCAAACAAGAAAAAGGCAAACGAAAGATATTTTTTGGATTTTTGCAAAAATGTTTTCGAAGTGGGGGAGATGAAAACGAGAGGCAAATGGAAAATAAAGTAATTACAAGGATATGAGAGTTTATGCGTAGGTACCTGATAAATGTTGATGATGTCTCCCCGGCAACGGCGCCAAAAATTCTTCCTGATTGCTTGTATCTGTGTTGGTATTTCCCCGAAGAGGAGAGGATGTTGCAGCACAATAAAGGTAAGTATTTCCCTCAGTTATGAAACCAAGGTTATCAATCCAGTAGGAGAACCAATCAACACTATTTAAACAGTACCTGCCCACAAACAACAAAAACTTGCAACCCAACGCGTAAGAGGGGTTGTCAATCCCTCCTCGGTATTGAGATAGATTAAATTGTATGAGATTTGATAAATAGATCTAACTAAAACACAAAATAAAATAAATAAAGAAAAAGTGCAGCAAGGTATTTTTAGATTTAATATGATAGGAAATAGACCTGGGGGCGTAGTTTTCACTAGAGACTTCTCTCAAGAAAATAACATATGATGGGTAAACAAATTACTGTTGGGCAATTGATAGAAAAGCGAATAATCATGAAGATATCCAAGGCAATGATCATGTATATATGTATCACGTCCAAGATTAGTAGACCGAAATGATTCTGCATCTACTACTATTACTCCACACATCGACTGCTATCCAACATGCATCTAGTACATTAAGTTCATGAAAAAATGGAGTAATGCAATAAGAACTATGACATGATGTAGACAAGATCTATTCAAGTAGGAATACACCCCATATTTTATCCTTAATAGCAACGATACATGTGTGTCATGTCTCTTTCTATCACTGCGATTGAGCACCGCAGGATCGAACCCATCACAAAGCACCTCTTCCCATGGCAAGAAAAATCAATCCAGTTGGCCAAACCAAACCAAAATTTCAGAGAAGAAATATGAGGCTATAACAATCATGCATAAAAGAGTTCAGCAAAGTCTCAAATAATATTCATGGATAGAACTGATCATAAACCCACAATTCATCAGATCCCAACAAACACACCGCAAAAAGTCATTACATCAAATAGATCTCCAAGAACATCGAGGAGAACATTGTATTGAAGATCAAAAAGAGAGAAGAAGCCATCTAGCTACTAGCTACGGACCCGTAGGTCTGTGGTAAACTACTCACGCATCATCGGAGGGGCAACAAGGATGATGAAGAACCGCTCCGTGATCGTTGCCCCCTCCGGCAGAGTGCCGGAAAGGACTCTAGATTGGATCTCGTGGTTCTGGAACTTGCAGCGGCAGAAACTAAATTTTCTCAACTCCCCTAGGGTTTTTGGGATTTTAGAGTATTTATAGAGGTGGATGTCGGTGGGGAAGCTTCATGTGGGCTCCACTACCCACCAGGGCGTGCTTGGCCCCCCTGGCACGCTCTGGTGCCTAGTGGGCCCCATGGGCCTCCTCCCGTGTGCTTCTTTGGCTCCCTGGGTGTCTTCTGGGCAGAAAAAATCTCCAAAAAGTTTCGTGGTATTTGGACTCCGTTTGGTATTGATATTCTGCAAAGTAAAAAATAAGCAAAAAACAGCAACTGGCACTGGGCACTGTGTCAATAGGTTAGTCTCAAAAAATGATATAAAGTTGCTAGTAAGTGAATATAAAATATCCAAGATTGATAATATAACAGCATGAAACAATCAAAAATTATAGATACGTTGGAGACGTATCAATATGTTCCTCTCTCATAATAATTTTCAGTGGCATCATGAACAAATTCAATAATATAACTATCACATAAAGCATTCTTTTCATGATCCATAAGCATAGAAATTTTATTACTCTCCAAATAAGGAAATTTATTCTCATTCATAGTAGTGGGAGCAAACTCAACAAAATAACTATCATGTGATACTTGATTGTCATAATCCAATTGAACATTAACATCATGATGACGAGTTTCATGGTTATCATTATTCTTTATAACATACATATCATCACAATAATCATCATAGATAGCAACTTTCTTCTCATTATAATCAATTGAAACCTCTTCAAAAATAGTGGATTCATCACTAAATAAAGTTATGACCTCTCCAAATCCACTTTCATAATTATTAGAATAAGATTCAACACCCTCCAAAATAGTGGGATCATTAATACCTAGAGTTGACACTCTTTCAAACCCACTTTCATCATTATAATCATCATAAATAGGAGGCATGCTATCATCATAATGAATTTTCTCAACAAAACTTGGGGGACTAAATATATCATCTTCATCAAATATAGCATCCCAAAGCTTATGTCTTTACATATCATTAACATCATGGGTATTCATAGAAAGCATACTAATAACATTGCAGTCATTCTCAACATTCAAAGATTTTATGACAAACATTTTATTGAATTCTTCTTCTAATACTTTGGCACAATTTTCTGATCCATCATTTTCAAGAAAGACATTATAAAGATGAAGAATATGAGGCAACCTTACTTACATTTTTCATAGTTTTCTTTTATAAACCAAACTAGTGATAAAACAAGAAACTAAAAGATTCAATTGCAAGATCTAAAGATATACCTTCAAGCACTCACCTCCCCGGCAACGGCGCCAGAAAAGAGCTTGATGTCTACTACACAACTTATTCTTGTAGACTCGTGTTGGGCCTTCAAGCGCAGAGTTTTCTACGATAGTAGCAATTTTCCCTTGTAACATCCCCATATGTTAACTCTGTCATCAAGCTAATTAATGTGCCATGTCATCATATTTCACTAAGTCAAAATGCCACTTGTCCCAAATCCAACTTCAAATTCATACTTGAAATAAAGTCAAATATTTATTTCTTCAAACAGCAAAACAAAATGTTCATAGTATTGCAAATAATCCCAGAACAATTATAAAAATAAAACCAATATTAGGTAAATTCCCAAGTTGACCCTAGAAACCAAAACAGTGGACCAATAGCACCTTTTCTTTCCATTTAAATTAAATTCAAATTCAAATAAAATCATTTTGGCTCCAAACCATTTTCTGGCAGTGGTAAATATTATACTATAATTATTGAGCTAAGTCACATATTTTTACAAAACTCAAATGTTGGGTAAACAATTAGCAAAACGGAAGAGAAAACAGAAAACAGAAAACAGAAAATAAGAACTAGAAAAAGGCCTAGTGACTATGCACTTAGGCCTATGCACTACAGTGACCGGCCCAGCCCATCTGGAGGTCATCTCCCTTCTCCCACGCGCTGTCACTCGCCCGCGCCGACATGCCTTCGCCCGCCTCGCTGTCGGCCATCCCACGGTTCCCCGGCGCCTATAAGGTCGCCCCCGAGCCCTTCTCGCCCTCTCCCGCAACCCTAGCTACCCATTCGCCCCCGTGCGCCCCTCTCTCCCTTGCTCCCCACCCCGCCGAAACCTCGTCGCCGTTCGCTGCTCGCCTGTGTAGCTACCGCCGCCGTTCCGCCTCGCTAACCTGTCCACCGTGACCACCGTCGACTGCTACGCCTCCTAGAGCCACCCGTTGGAGCCAAGGAGCACTACATCGCCGGATCGCGCCATCGTCTTCCTCGGATCATCACCGTCTGTCGCCATCGATTCACCGCCATCGCCCTTCCCCGAGCACATTTATGCACACCTGCAGGGCCACTGTGAGCTGCCGCACCTCTCCCCTCTCTCTCCTACGCGTTTGCGTCGCCGTAGTGGTCGCATTGGAGATGCCCGATCGCTCCGCCGCCCGCGTCGTCGCCGGCAAAGCTCCGGTGACCAAATGGTCCCGGGCTCATGCCCATCTTGCTCGTCGCATTGAGTAGGCCTCGCCTAGCCACTTGCTTCGATCGCGCGCGCATCGTAGCCCCCATCCCGTAGCACGCCTGAAACCATCGCCGCCAACCATCATCGCCGGTGACCCATCCGGCCTTCCCAGCTCCGGCCGTGGCCACCACCGAACGCGGCCTCGAGTGCTCGTTCGAGCAAGCCAAACCCCGGCCAAAATGATGCACCGTAGCAGAAACCCGAGCTCGCCGGAGTTGTCGCCGTCGTTCAGGCTCGCCGGAGAGCTCCGGCGGCCAGCGCTGACCTGGCCGGCTCGGCCCTACTGCCTGAGCCACTGGCTGGTGGGCCCAAGGGCCTCGCTGACCCCACTTTTACCAGTTGACTTCGGTCAACTACTGACTGGGCCGGCCCCAGCAGCTGATATGTGGGTCCACCCCACTGTTTGACTAATTAAGCGGGATTAATTTAGTTAAGTTAATTAATTAGGTGAAGTAGACACTGACAGATGGGCCCAGAAGCCTAATTAACTGAATTTAGTTTTAACCTAAACTCTGTTAGCCCCCTGAGTATGACATGTGGGTCCCACATGTCAGGTTTGACCTGGTCAGCCGACCAGTTGACTGCTGACGTCACCATTACGTCATGCTGACATCACCATACACTATTTTGGATAATGTTGATTTAAATAAATAAAATAAATTCTAGAAAATGATTAAAACTTTAGAAAATCATAGAAATTAAACCGTAGCTCGGATCGAAAAACTTTCTACATGAAAGTTGCTCAGAACGACGAGACGAATCCAACCGTGCCATCTGTTTCCGTGTCGGGACCCTCTACGGAGGTGAACCCGCAACTTTTACTCTGTTTCTGATAGATGAATAGTGCATATACACCGGTTAATAAATCCAACTTTAATCCTAAAATAACTAAAATGATTTAGATATGTCTTTAGGCAACCCTGCACTGCATGTTAGCATAGCATGCTCTGTGTTGCATATGTTTGCCGTGTATTTATCTATTTCCTCCCCCTCTTCTCTCTCGGTAGACCCTGATACGGACGCAGTTCCCGAGACCGACGCAGCTTAGGAGCCCGACGACACCGTTGATGACCTTGCCTTTGCCGCCGAGCAACCAGGCAAGCACCACCCCTTTGAACATGCCTATATCACCTATTCTTTCTCCCTCCTGCTTGCATTAGAATTTGCTACTGCTTTGAGTTATCCTATTCTGATGCATAGCCTGTTTATTGTAACCTGCTATTGATACCTTACCTGCTTATCCTAAACTGCTTAGTATAAGCTGGATAGAGACCCACCAAAGACCCCACTTTGACCCAGTTGCCCCCGCTGGATTATCATATGACTCGATCAACGTGATCGACAACCAGCCCCGGGCACCACACATCACCCCTTTGTTGTACGACACTGCAGTGTTACTATCGAGTGCCGAGGGTGATACCTTGTTTAGCACTTCTGATGTTAACTCTGTAGAGTAGCTATTCGGTCGTGGTCCTCGAGGGTGATTCCTCCTTCACCACTCCCGATAACGACACCGTCGTGCAACACCTCAAGTGTGAACCTCGAGGGTGATTCCTCCTAAGTTCACCTTAACGGATACATCGAGTAGGAATCCAACGAGGGTGATACCTCGGATTCCCTAATGTTATGGACACACGGATACTTGGACTTTACAACTGTTACTTGGAAAGTCGGGTCAACCCTGAGGGGTACCCGAGCGTGCATATGATACGAGTGATGTGGATACGGGTTGACCTGGAGGGTGCCCGTGAGATAAATACGAGGCATGGCCGAGCATTCTTAGCCCTTGCCGCAAGTCCTCGAGACGGGGCGACGGGGTCACATCGATCGTGAGTCTGCTCGTTACCGCACACTACCAATACATTAACGATTTGGATATTTTATCTGAGTGGGCCTCTGGCCCGATAGCACTAACCATCACGCGGGAATAAGTATGGGCACTCTGCGTCGTACGTTTCTTCTGAAAGCTTTGTCAGACGTCCAGTTCAGCATAGTAGCATGGACGAACCGGCGCCATCCAGGCAGAGGTGGTGCCTGGCTTCACTGCGTGCGCAACGACCCGGAGTGCACAGGGCGATAGCCCAAGACCCTTGAGCGCTTAGGATATAGACTGACGGGGACCTCTCTGCTGAGCCTAGGTAGGACTACGGCGTAACGTTTGGCCGAGGCCGGGCATGACCCAGACAAGTGTGTCCCTCCGGAGTTAAGCGAGCATGGTGGGTAAGTTGGTGCACCCCTGCAGGGAAGAACTAATCTATGCATAGCCAGATCCTCGGTAACGGACGCTCGGAGTTGTATCCCGATCGATACAACTAGAACTGGATACTTGTGATGAGAAATGGATACTAGGGCTCTGGGATCGCTTTCTCGTAGGGAGTCGAGGAAGGATCTCTGGCCGAGGTTGATACTTATTACTGCTACTACTTTATATTGTGCTATTCTACACTCTTCTAATGCTGCAAGACCACTGAAGATGCTAGTCTTCGATAGTACTAGGCCTTCCCTCTATTCTGGCATTTCTGTAGCCTAGTCCACATATACAGCCTTTCTTTGATAATGTTGCATATGTAGTGTAGATCCTTGCTTGCTGAGTACTTCGGATGAGTACTCATGGTTGCTTTGCTTCCTCTTTTTCCCCATATCCGTTTGATGCGACCAGATGACGGAGCCCCGTAGCCAGCTGCCCCTGTCGACGATCACTACTACTACCCCGAGGATGGATACTAATACGAGTTGGCTGACGACCAGGAGTAGGTTCAGAGGGTCCCAGGCAGGAGGCCTGCGCCTTTCGATCATAGCTTTTGTTTTGCCCCGCCTTTTTAAAGGCTTGTCTGTTTCTCTTTTATATCTATATTCATATATCTAACGCTTCCGCTGATGCTTGTTGACGTCAAGCTTATGTATTCGAGCTCTCGAGGCCCCTGGCTTGTAATATAAAGCTTGTATGACCTTAGTTATGTTTTCGAGTTGTGTTGTGATATCTTCAAGTGAGTCCTTAGGCTTGATCATGTGCATTTGCGTGTATGGTTAGTGCACGATTAAGCCGGGGGCGTCACATCCCTCAAGTGGATGACCTAAGGTTTATCAATCCATGGGAGGCGTAGGATGAAGATGGCCTCTCTCAAACAACCCTGCAAAAATACAAGAAATATCTTGTGTCCCCAACACACCCAATACTTTGCAAATTGTATAGGTGCACTAGTTCGGCGAAGAGATGGTGATACAAGTGTAGTATGGATAGTAGTATAGGTTTTTGTAATCTGAAAATAAAAAAATAGCAAGGTAGCAAGTGATAAAACGGAGCATAAACGGTGTTGCAATGCTTGAAAACAAGGCCTAGGGTTCATACTTTCACTAGTGCAATCTCTCAACAGTGCTAACATAATTGAATCATATAACAATCCCTCAACATGTAACAAAGAGTCACTCCAAAGTTCTTATCTAGTGGAGAACATAAGGTGAAATTGTTTGTAGGGTACGAAACCACCTCAAAGTTATCCTTTCCTATCAATCTATTGAGCTATTCCTATAAGTGTCACAAACAGCCCTGGAGTTCGTACTAAAATAACACCATATGATACACGTCAACCAACTCTAATGTCACCTAGATACTTCAATGTCACCATAAGTATCCATGAGTTGATTATTCGATATGCATCAAACAACTTCAGATTCATAATATTCAATCCAATACAAAGAACTTCAAAGAGTGCCTCAAGATTTCTACCGGAGAAAGTAGGATGAAAACATGCATCAACCCCTATGCACAGATTACCCCAATGTCACCTCGAGAATCCGCGAGTTGAGTGCCAAAACATACATCAGGTGAATCAATATAATACCCCATTGTCACCACGGGTATTCATATGCAAGACATACATCAAGTGTTCTTAAATCCATAAAAGTATTCAATCCGATAATAGTGAAACCTCAAAGGTAAAAACTCAATTCATCACAACAAGATAGAGAGGGGAAAACACCATATGATCCAACTATATTAACAAAGCTTGTGGTACATCAAGATCGTGCCAAATCAAGAACACGAGAGAGAGTGATCAAACACATAGCTACTAGTACATACCCTCAGCCCCGAGGGTGAACTACTCCCTCCCCGTCATGGATACCGCCGGGATGATGAAGATGGCCTCCGGTGATGATTTCCCCCTCTGGCAGGTGCCAGAAAAAGGCTCCAGATGGGATCTCTTTGGTACAGAGGCTTGCATCGGCGGAGTCGAAGTTCTAGGGTTATTTCTGGGGGTTTCTATATTTATATGAATTTTTGTCATTGGAATCATGCGAAGAGGTGCCACAAGGGGGCCACGAGGCACCAGGGCGCGGCCACCCCTTGGGTGCGCCCTGGTGGCTTGTGGGGCCCCTGTGAGTCTTCTGGTACTCTCCCGAAGCTTCCTGGGTCCCTTTCCTTCCAGAAAAAATCGTCAAAAAGTTTCGCTGCATTAGGACTTCGTTTAATATGGATTTTCTGGAAAACAAAAAACAAGTAGAAGACAACAACTGGCACTGGGCACTAGGTCAATAGGTTAGTCCATGAAAGTCATATAAAAGTGCACCAAAATCATACAAAACTATAATAAACATGGCATGAATACTTCATAAATTATAGATACGTTGGAGACGTATCATGGATCAAAAGGTATATCGCTCCATGATTGGATCCTTGCTTTACCTTTGTGCATCTAGGCCGGATATTATGTTGAGTGTGGGAATGTGTGCAAGGTTTCAAGCCGCACCTAAGGAAAGTCACTATGTGGCGGTCAAGCGAATCTTTCGATTTTTGGCTCATACCCCAAACTTTTGGCTTATGGTACCCCAAAGGTGCAAGCTTTGATTTCATTGGATATTCGGACTCGGATTGGGCGGGAGACGTTGTGGAAGAGAAAGTCAACTTCCAGAGGGTGCCAACTCCTTCGTCGCTCTTTGTGAGTTAGTCTTCGAAGAAGCAAAATTGTGTGTCTCTCTCCACCACCGAGGCCGAGTATGTTGCCACCACAAGTTGTTGTGCACAATTGCTATGGATGAGGCAAATTTAAAGGATTATGGTGTCACTTGTGACAAAGTGCCTCTTCTATGTGACAATGAAAGTGCTATCAAGATCTCATACAATCCGATGCAACATAGCAAGACGAAGCATATTGAGATTCGTCATCATTTCATCCAGGATCACATCAAGCATGGAGAGATTGAGATTATCTATGTAAAAACTCAAGAGCAACTAGCGGATATTTTCAGGAAGCCTTTGGATGAAGCAAGATTTCGCGAGTTAAGGCATGAGCTAAATATCATTGATTCAAGCAATGTGGCTTGAATCTAGGCACACCCCACCGCATTCATCATGACATTTTGTTCTAGGTGTAGGCATATGGACATGCGGGGAGTGTTGTTCTCTCAATGAACTCTCCCTCCCCCCATTATGCATAAATTGATCAAGTCTTTCACATTAGCCATTCTTGATGGTACTTGTGCTTCAAAGATGAGTTTTAGTCATGGACCCAAGGTTAAAATCTTTGCGGTGCCATACCAATTGACTCAAACATAGGTGACTTCGGTCACCGCCCTCTCATTTTGAGAGGCTTGGCTCCGTTTGGTTTGAGTTGTGCTTTCTTGTTCTAGACTTTTGGGTGTTGGACTACTCCATGTGTGCTCTCATTTTAGTTGCTCTTTAACCTTGGAGTATTCCTTTCCTTTTGTGGTGTTTTCATGTCTCCATCCCAAGCCTTCCCTTCATCAAACCTCTTAGAATTGCATAAGCCCATATCCCCAAACTTGATCCTAGCAGTTTTTCTGGTAGCAAGCGGTACTACCGCTGACCGAAACGGTACTACGCGTGTCTACGGTACTACCGCTGAGTGCAGTGTTACTGACCTCCTGTCGTAACACTGGGGCGGTACTACCACTGTGTGGGAACGGTACTACCGCTGCCACCAGCGGTACTACCACTTCAAGGGCGCGCGAGGGGGTTAAGTGGTGGGCATGGGGAGTTCTAACTCCCCCATGCCCATTCACTTCCCCTCCTCTCGGCATCTCTCTCTCTCAACCGACCGAAAACTTCTCCGGAGGCCGGCTCCGACCCTCTAATTTCATGTCGTCTTCTCCGCTTCCGATCGATGGGATCGATCTCTACCACCTCCTCTTGCCATGGACACGGGCATTGCCCTCGTTTTCCTCCCCTATAGTTTTATTTTTTGAATCTTGGTTCTAGGGCAATGCATGTGGTGTTCGTAGATTTTTGGCTAAATCTAGGCATGAGTAGGACATGAGATGACTACTAGATAGGAGTATGGATGTACTTCGCCAAAATTTTGAACTTCTACGTCATCGATACTACCGGATCCACGTTGCGGATGTATCCTCGTAGGGTGGGCGGTACTACCCCTGGGACATGAACGGTATACCACTTGTAGCGGTACTACCACTCGCCTCCCGTGGTACTACCGCTGCTGGGAACGGTACTACCGTTGTGATCAGGTTTTCTAGAATTTGTGCAAAGTCCTCTATTCTCAACTTTTATCTCTTGGCTTTTGTAATGGCTTTTGATACGTCCCCATCGTATATGCTTTTCCTAACGCTTTTGCTCTTGTTTTGGACTCTAATTTGCATGATTTGAATGAAAATAACCCAGACTAACGCTGTTTTCAGCAGAACTACCATGGTGTTGTTTTTGTGCAGAAATAAAAGTTCTCGGAATGGAACAAAACTTTTTGGAGAATTATTTTACAATAAAGGAAAAATACTGGAGCCAAGAACCACCGGAGGGGGGCCCCTGGCTGGGCACAAGACACTAGGGCGCCCCCCTCTGGCGCGCCCTGGTGGGTTGTGCCCACCTCGTGGCCCCGCTGTAACACCCCATGTCATTAGCCACAGTAATCACTTTTGATAATGACAAGCCAGCAAGTTTAATAGTGCATGATCATCATTAGCATCATATTGCATTTCAACTCCTAAGTCAAAATCCAAAGTTAAATGAAAGTGGAAAATAAAAGTTGTTCAACATAGAAACTAAAATGTTCAATGAATAACAAATATTCCAGAGACCATTCTAAAATTATAACCAACATTTAATAAATTAATTAGGTAACCCAAACCTCCTCTAACAGTGGCTGAAAATAATATTTAATAACCTTTTAATGAATCTAAATCAAATATGAAATGATGTTTTGCCCAAACTAGTTTTTGCTGTTAGGGTATAGTGCACTGCTAATTTTGGACTAGGTCACACTTTTTACAAAATACATTTAGTGCCCAAACAATTAGCTAACAGAAAAGAAGAGAAAACAGAAAAAGGAAAATAGAAAAAGGCCTAAACGCGCTACTGTGCACTTAGGCCTACTGCTACAGCGCCGGCCCAGCCCACCCCGCGCCTCCTCCCACCTCTCACTGCTCACCGCCGCCTCGTTGTCGAACACCTCGCGCCCGCACGCGCGCGCGTACCCGTCCCCCCTTGCTCGCAGCTCGACAGCGCGTCGCCACGCGCGTTGGGTATAAGAGCAGCTCCCATCGACCCCGCGGATGAACCCTAGCCGCTCCGTTCGCTCTCTCTCTCGCTCCCCCACTTCACCCGAGCGCCGCCATGGATGGCCACAGCTAAACCGCACGACCACCGCCACCTTTTCGCCCCGCCGACGTGTCCACGAGTTCCGCCGCATCGAGCCCATCCTCCTCGACCACACGCCCGAGCCCCGGGGGCCCAGCATCGCCCCACGCCGCCGTCTTCTTCCTCGGATCGCCGCCGCACGCCGTCGATGATTCCGGCGACCCCGAGCTTCCCCGAGCCGCTGCCTAGTCCCTACGCTTCCGCTGTAAGCCACTTCTCCTTTTCCCCCCTTGCTAGCCGCCATTTGCTGCCCCTAGCGGCCGTTCCCCTCGTGCCCGAACACGCCTCCGTGTGGCTCATCGCCGGTGCTATTCCGGCGACCTGATGGCCTCACCACCAAGTCCGCTGAGTTCGCCGCGTCGCATAGACCCCGCCTAGCTCCTCACAACGCTCAGACGCGCGCCATTTTGTCGATCCCGTAGCTCGCCTGAGAACCTCGCCGCCGACGAGCTCGTGCCGCTCGACTCCGGCCTCCCCAGCACCCCGCACAGCCGCCATTCGACGCACGACGTCGAGCCGCGTCGAACGCGCCTTCCCCCAGCCCCTGAGACCCACCATAGGAGAAACCCGAGCCCATTGACGTTGTCCTGGACTAGGGGGTACTCACCACATCGTCTCCCGATTAGTTGGATTGGGCCGAGGACCCCCAGGGCCGTTTACTCATGGGCCAGTTCGGACAGCCGAAGTATACACAAGGAAGATTCCACAAGACTTGGTGATCAAGACAAGGACTCCTCTCCACCGGCGTATTCGACTAGGACTCTTGTTATCCTAGGCCTCTGGTACATTATATAAGCCGAGGCCGGGCTAGTCGATAGGGAGGCTAGATCATTATGACATCAATCATCATACCTCTAGGGTTTAGACCACAACATATGATCTCGAGGTAGATCAACTCTGTACTTGATCTTCCATCAATATAAGCAAGAGCAGGACATAGGGTTTTACCTCCATCAAGAGGGCCCGAACCTGGGTAAAACATCATGTCCCCTGTCTCCTGTTACCCATCGATCCATGACACACAGCTTGGGACCCCCTACCCGAGATCTGCCGGTTTTGACACCGACAATGGTGCTTTCATTGAGAGTTCCGCTGTATGATCGGCAAAGGATCAATGGCTCGCTCGCAGATCAACTGCGACGTCGACATCTTCTCGCCGGCTCGACTGGTCACCTTGGCTCGAACGAGGACTGCGCTCCATCTCCGATCGTCATGTTCGGACGAGGGCCTTCATTAAACATCAACTCCGATCTCTATCATGATCACGGAGGAATCATCCTTGGAGCTCGTGGGCTCAACGTCAACATTGCCCTCGGGCGACCGTGCTATTTTTTTAGACAACAAACTTTTATCTACCTCCAGCGCCTCCTCGATTGTCGTTTTAATGATTGCTTCAGTGGAATTGTGTGGAATTAAGTCTACAACAACCATGCAAAATTTTGCCGAGTTCCGATGGAGGAATCTCCGGCGATCTCCGATATACCGGAGCCCTATCGAATCTGGACGAGTTTGGAGCATGGTGTCCAGCATCTAGCTCGGACGTCCTTTGGAAGATCCAACCGTTGATCGGCTGCGGAATTCCTATATCTACCACTCCTCAAAATTTCAGCTCGATCCGACGGTTTAAACTCTGGGAACCTTCCGATGAGTGGACCAATTTTCAGATCTGTTTTCTGCGTGAATATGGATCCGACCCGAATTCATGTTTCTTTATGAACGTGATATTGGACAACCTTTTTAAAGGAATTTTCTTCTAGGGTATTGTGCGTTGTTTTTAAACACGTGCCCATAAAATTTTAAGCCTCCTCTGAGGTAATCTTCACCATCACGCTGGTGTCAAACCAGTCCAGCAATATTGCTCCACGGCTGTCGACCTGCGCTAGACGCGTCGTCGCTTTTTGAGCCGAGCTCAACTTCTTCGGATCATCATCTCGGCGAGCCGAACAAGAGTTCGGAATCGCCAAGGATAAATCATCACCAACATCGCCATCCCATGGATTACACGGAG
This sequence comes from Thinopyrum elongatum, assembly GCA_011799875.1. NCBI lineage: Eukaryota > Viridiplantae > Streptophyta > Magnoliopsida > Poales > Poaceae > Thinopyrum > Thinopyrum elongatum. Next base: position 199,327,751 of record CM022302.1, read on the forward strand.
CGGGCACACCGGCATCGCCGCATGGCCACTTCATCAAGCCGGCATTGACCGCGTCACAAGTTACGACCTGCGTCGGCATGGCCGCACTGTTGCTTCTTCAAGCCGATGTCCATCACGTCGAACTGCTTCAACACCTCGGCTGACATGGCAACTGCAACATCTCCTTGCCGACCTGCTCCGTCACCTCGGCTAGACCGGGGGCTTCGCCATCTCTTCATCAACCTACTCCAGAGACTTTGGCGTCACCAGCCGACAAGGTTCGTTACGTTAGCTGGACCGGGGGCTTTGCCTCAGCGAGATAATCTTTGCCAGCATCGCCATGCCGTCGCTTCATCACCCATCAGGCAATGGGTGTGCGGATCGAGTCCCAATTTTGGGAGTAACCTTTCTTCGGACTGCTACAACAAATAAACCAGGTGCTATTAACCCTAGCAATTTTTGCTTGTTTGGGTTTATTTTTCCCAAGGAATTATTACTCTGGTTTGTTCCATCATCTGTACATAGGTCTATCAAATGGTGGCCGCATTAACGATGGTCGCGTGGTGGTTCGGTCAGTTTCCGTACATAGTTCGGCGAACGCTGCATCCGGAACTCGGACCGACCTGTGAATTCGGGCTTTGCCACGCCTTTATCGCATCACGCCGACGCCCTGCATCGACATTGACTTCGGCGCCAGGCCACATCTCTTTAAATAAATTATTTTTGCAAAAAGCAATTATGCAAGGATTATATATATATTTATATTATTCTTTTTGGACCGCACTATTTTATGTGTGCAGGTGATTGACTTCGATTGCGTCACGTGGTCACTTCGGCAAGCCAATGTCGTCGTCCCAATTGGCATAAATCGGCTCGCATGATCATCTTGTTGATTGAATTTCCATACTGACATGTTCGGTTGCCTCGGGGACTTCGGCATCATCAAGAGGGTCCTACCTCGTCGGGTGTTTGGCGTCCGAGCCATATTTCTTTTATTACTCACTTTGCATGAATTATTAATCATGCAACCTTTTTTATTACTGTTATCTCCGGCTTGCACTATCTTCCGTGCACAGGTAAATGATCCGGATTGGGCAGCGCTGTCACCTCGGCTGGACCGGGGGCTTCGTCATCACTTCATTAACCCACACCGAGAACTTCGGCGTCATACTGTTGGCCTACTCCGTCGCCTCGGATGGACGGGGGGTTCCACCTCGCCACATTGGCCGTGCTGTGTCGCCACTTCGGAGTGCCAAGCTCTTCGCTCCTCCATCTCGGGACCGGCTTAGGGGCTGGGACCTTGTCCCGCCGTAAACTCGGACCGCGTCATCGATGCTGAGCACATTAACCAGCTAAGTCGCTTTCATGCCCAAAGTTTTAAATTTTTAATTTGTGTTCGGTTCGACCGTGCTCATGTGAGTTGTTTGTTAAAAGAAACTCCCTTTACCCATGTTAGCTGGGGGCTCTTAAATTTACATGAGCCGTTTTATAATAAGTGTGTTTTCTTCTTGTTCGTTGCAAAGTCTTTTTCTATCACTCCTTCCTCGACTCGAGTGTGTCGTCAATAACCGGATAGCCTGGGTCCGATCTTGACCCACTTGCAGTCTTGAGATCGGATGTGTCATGTTAAAGCACGACAGAAGCACAATTTTTTTGGACCAATTTTCGGATTGGCACCAATTGACTTGATTTAGTTCGGACGTGGAGTTTTCGCGTAAGTCTTTTGGTTTTTAAGCCTATGGCACTTTTAAACTATTTGTGTGTTTCCAGCATAAGTCTTAGAGTGCAACGCCGAACACCTTTAGAGATTCGGCAAAACATTCTCGGGTATTGCTTTATATGCATCGGTTTCGAATTGTGTCTTTGGTCAATAGTTGGGTTGCCCGGCTCCTGTGCTTGCCTCCTACGTTCCGCTTTGTTCGGCTAGGTGTGCAAAGGGAGAACCACTGCGATTGTGCTTCCAGCTAGCATGGTTAAGCGCCTCAGTGGAGAAAGCCAAAAACTGACTGTCACAATAAGTGTAAACTGGTCAGCGATCCGATGACTATGTTAAATTATAAGATCGATAGAGGTCACCCCATGTTAAATGACGGTCCGTTCATAACATTGGCCGAAGTGTTTACGGCTTGACCTCGACTGTCGCCGAACACTAACTGGGGGCTAGTAACTGGCCTCCCAACTTTAAAGCTCCTATGAGTAAGTGAAAGTAATAAAGCCCGCATATCTGATTGCCTCGTTTCCGCTAACACAACCGCCTTCGGGCACTGAGACGTCGACTAAGGGTTGTTTTGTTATTGCGAAAACACCCTGCGTAGCATCTACAAGGGGGAGGAAGCCGACGATGGGCCACTTTCAAATGATAAACGGTCGCAACGGAGTCAAAATAAACATATCATCGGCGTTTGTATTTAATATACGAGGGCCTCCTTCCGCAATCATCGTTATAAAGCCATAAATATGCATCAATTTGACTTAAGATTTTGGCCAAGCTGGGTTGCCTGGATCCTGTGCTTACCCCTACGTTCCCGATTGTTCGGTTAGGTGGTAAAGGGAGCACCTATGTGATTGTTACTACCGGGTCATCCGAGTAAGTACCTCAGACTGGGTGAAGCCGAAAGCTAGCAATCTTAAAGGATCACATTGGTCGGCAACGATGGAAGTGAAAATTTTGGTTCATTAATACCATAGAGTTCGGGAACTTTCCCCGAACTAAATCCTCAATATTTTCCTCCCACATTGATCGGAGGTGAGGTTTCATGATCATGATAAGCATGACGACCCAAAGAAAGGAACCGATAGCGGGACTATTTTCTTTGGAAGATGTTTCCTACGTTAAAACGTAATATAACATATCTCTCCGTGTACCTTTGTTTATAAAACCGTATGACCGGATTGCCTTGTTTTCCATAAATCTTTGCCCTTATAACGGCTTTATAAAGTAGGAAAACAGTCCTCGGCTACTGGCCGAAGAGGTTGAAGTCGATGGTCGGTCAACAAAGTTTTGTACAATGTGGATCCGAGCACTAATGATGTAAAGTACTTGGATACATAGAGTCATTACACATAATTTGTGATTTTACTATGGATATCGATCCTTAATTCGGCCACCCGTGCCCGCATTAAGACTCGGGGGCTACTGGGATTCGGGCTTATTATTTACAAATATTAAAGGGGCACATCGATCCCCTGATCTGGTGTTGCCACCCGACCAGTGTCTCGGGGACTACTGCATTGCTTGTTCAAATGCAGAAAATTCAAAGTGCTTAGTGTTCGGCTTGACCGAACTATAGGCAAACACGTCTTCGGACAACAACAGTTACCATCTGGACCTATCTGGCATCAAGCTAATATATTACGGCAACTTCTCAAGAGCCTCTCTCAAGGGCTCATTAGCCGATCACTATTATCTCTAATATATTACACTGCGTTTCTATTCCTACGTATGCTGCCGACCTAGGAGTTGATCCTCAGGCCGATTTCGCGCATCGACCTGAGTCTCGGAGGCTACTTGGATCAGCGGTTTCATGTTTTCCTTCAGGTGCATCTCGGGTTTTAGACCGACACACACCCTGAGGGCTACTGGCTATATATCTCGGCGGAGAATAAATTGCACCAATCAAAAATATTCACAAAAAATCAGCCCGCAGTTGGGGTGGTGCACCACCTCGGAAGCAGTCCGGCATAAAGCTCGGGCGCCAGTGGCTGGCTCCATAGACGGCACTTCCGGCATTAAGCTCGGCTGAATTCATTCAATCTTTTAAAGACCGAGGTAGTTTATGACATCTCGGATGCTGACCATCGTTAGAGCTCGGATACAGTCCGGCGTTGGAACTCGGATACAGTCCGGCGTTGGTGCTCGGCTGCAGAAGATACCTCAAATACAGTCCGGCATTGGAGCTCGGATGCAAGAGGACACCACCGCATGGGAACAACTTCAAACCCGAGGTGTGGCGTAAAAAATAACAAGGCATTGATAAAGTCCGAGAACTTAAAGGGGCTCCTCGGATGCCCGACGTGTAAACTCTTCGAATTCACTTCGGCGATCCTCAAGATCGAAGATGAGAAGATTTGTTGAACCAGTTTTCAAGACCGACGACCGAAGATGAAGAACAGTTCAGAAGAATCGAGGAGTGTCCCCAACTTGAAGACCGGTTCAGGGGGCTACTGACGGTGTCCTGGACTAGGGGGTACTCACCACATCGTCTCCCGATTAGTTGGATTGGGCCGAGGACCCCCAGGGCCGTTTACTCATGGGCCAGTTCGGACAGCCGAAGTATACACGAGGAAGATTCCACAAGACTTGGTGATCAAGACAAGGACTCCTCTCCACCGGCGTATTCGACTAGGACTCTTGTTATCCTAGGCCTCTGGTACATTATATAAGCCGAGGCCGGGCTAGTCGATAGGGAGGCTAGATCATTATGACATCAATCATCATACCTCTAGGGTTTAGACCACAACATATGATCTCGAGGTAGATCAACTCTGTACTTGATCTTCCATCAATATAAGCAAGAGCAGGACATAGGGTTTTACCTCCATCAAGAGGGCCCGAACCTGGGTAAAACATCATGTCCCCTGTCTCCTGTTACCCATCGATCCATGACACACAGCTTGGGACCCCCTACCCGAGATCTGCCGGTTTTGACACCGACACCCATCCCGACGCGCGCCGCCGCGTTTGGCTCGCCGGAGCCAGCTCTGGCGCCTCTCCGGCCAGCGCTGACATGGCGCCATGGGCCCCGCCCCTGTGCCACTGTCACTGGGCCCCAGTGGCCCCGTTGACCTCGGTCAGCGCTGACGTGGCCGCCCCTGTGTCTATGACATGCGGGCCCCACTCAGTTAAACTATTAAAATAAATAGAAAATCTATTAATTAGTTAATTAATTAGTTTAAACACTAATCAGTCACTGACTACTGGGCCCCACCTGCTAATTAATCTAATTAGTTAATTTAACCCCTCTGTTAAAGCCACAGTGTATGACATGTGGGCCCCACCTGTCTGGTTTGACTGGTCAGCCGACCAGTTGACCTGCTGACGTCATACCTAGGTCATGCTGATGTCAGCATACACTGTTTCGGATAATGTTGATTTAAATTAATTAAATTAAATTCAGAAAATCATTTAAACTTTAGAAAATCATATTAAATAAACTGTAACTCTGATGAAATTAATTTATATATGAAACTTGCTCAGAATTTCGATACGAACCCGAATACGCCCTCCGTATTCTTGTTAGATGCCCCTAGCTATATGAACATTGAACTTTTAGACCGATTTTGATAAATGAATAGTGCCCAACATTGATTAAAAAAATCCGGATAAATTCCTAAATTAACTAAATCATTTAGTTAGGCAGTAGAACACCCCGGCATATCATTTAGGCATGTCATACATATTGGTTGCATTATTGTCGTGGATTTATTGTTTCTCTCCCCCTCCTTCTCTCTCGATAGACGCCGAGACTGACAACGCTCCACCTGGGTACGACTACACTACCGATGAGCAGCCCGTTGACGACCCCTCTATCTTGCCAGAGCAACCAGGCAAGCCCCCCCCCCCTTTGAGCATCCAGATATCGCCCATTCCATTTCTCCTGCTTGCATTAGATTTTGCTACTATTAATGTATGTTCCTATTCTGATGCATAGCCTGTTTTCGTAACCTGTTCATTGTTACCTTACCTGCCTATGATAAACTGTTTAGTATAGGTTGGTAGTGAACCATCAGTGACCCCACCACCTTTCCCTTGTTGCCCCTGCTTGATCGTCGATGATTCGATCAATGTGATCGTCGACCAAAGACCGACACATCACCTCACCCCCCCTTAGTTGTACGACTCTGCATAGATACTCTCGAGTGCCGAGGGTGATACCTCGTAACGCACTACTGCAGTGTAGCTGTTCGGTCGTGGTCATCGAGGGTGATTCCTCCTTCTCCACTTCCGATATGACTCTGTCGTGCAACCCCTCAGTGTGAACCTCGAGGGTGATGCCTCACACGTTCGCCCTGATGATTTCATCGAGTGGAATCCTCCGAGGGTGATTCCTCGGGTTTTCCCCCTTGATGTTATGACCACACGGTTACCTTGACCTTTGTTACAGGCGGGTCCACCCTGGTGGGTACCCGCTGGAGATCTGTGATGTCGAGTGTGCCGGAAGGGCACTCGAGTGTGATATTGTGGCGGAGCTTCAGAAACTCTGATTGTCTCCGCGTGTTACTAAATCAGCCTATCGGATTTGGGTGTTTGATCTGACTGGGTCGACGTGCCCTATACGCACTACCACCACGCGGGATTATGGTTATGGGGCCCTCTACGATGTACGTTTCTCCCGAAAGCTCGTCAGACGTCACGATTCACCGTGCGGGCTGATTGTCGAGATTGGGCTAGATACTTCACTGACGAGTTCAGTGTCGCGCCTGCACCCCGGCCAGTCTCGCAACGTGAAGGGTGCCCAGGGCGAAGGCCCAAGACCTCTGGGTCCATAGGTTAGTCCGGCGTGCTGACCTCTCTGCCGAGCCTAGGTAGGGCGCTGCTTCATGTTGATCTTCCGAGGCCGGGCATTACCCAGCAAGTGTGTCCGACCAGAGTTGATCGAGCGTGTTGGGTAACAGTAGTGCACCCCTGCAGGGATGAATGATCTATCGATAGCCGGTCCTATGGTAAAGGACGCTCAGTTTGTGTATTCCGATCTACTACCTGAACTGGATACTTGTTACTTAATTGAAGCTTCGGGATCGCTTTCTCGCTGGGAGTCGCGGAAGGATCTCTAGGCTTGCTTCAACATGTTTGCTAAATAAAATGCTATTCTACTCTCTTCTACTGCTACAAGATGATGGCTTCGTGAAGATGCTAGTCTTCGATAGGACTAGGCCTTCTCTCTATTCTGGCATTTCTGCAGCCCAGTCCACATATACAGCCTTTCTCCATTGATAATGTTGCGTATGTAGTATAGATCCTTGCTTGCTGAGTACTTCGGATGAGTACTCACGGTTGCTTTACTTTCTCTTTTCCCCAAACCCCACCTTGATGATACATCAGACGATGGAGTCCAGGAGCCAGATGCCACCACAGGAGCTTACTACCAGGAGGGTCCAGAGGGCACGTACTACTGGATCGAGCCAGCCGACCAGGAGTAGGAACGGAGGCTCCCAGGCAGGAGGCCTACGCCTTTCGATCTAGAGCCGTTGTTTGTGCTAGCCTTCTTAAGGCAAAACTTGTCTAACTATGTCTATACTTAGATAATATTTGTATGACTGACTTATGTATTCGGATCTTCGGATCCCTGGTCTGTAATATTGTGGATCTCCATTTATTGGTGTTAGAGTTGTGTTGTGATATCTTCCCGTGAGTCCCTGTGCTTGACCATGCATGTTTGCGTGTATGATTAGTGCACGATTAAGTCAGGGGCGTCACAAGTTGGTATCAGAGCCGACTGCCTGTAGGAAGCCCCCCCCTCCAAATTCCTTGGTCGAAGTTGAGTCTAGAAATTGAATAACTAATTTACTAACTTGGCTGTGTGGCTTACGGGCCCACGTCGCCAATTGGGTGGTATTAGGATCTTTTATTCCTCGTCTATACTCTGGGACTCTGATCTCTCTTCTATTCGGGTGAAATAAATTTTACTAATACCGACACTTAGGATCTCGTAAATTCTGTCTACCCGAAGAGCTGGATATCTGTGTGATTTCCATGTCAATTGATCTGATTAGTCTGATAATCATTTTCCTTTCCATTGTTTTGTTTAACCTTCTCTCTGAGTTGTGTTAAACTTCTCATTTTCATTTGACAAACCTGAATTTCCTCTGTTTCAGATGGACCGTTTGTTTCCACCACGTCCTATGACACAGCTTGTGCTTCGCACTTGGGCTCGTGATGCCCCTGGGTTTCCAGCTATCCTGATCGCTCTCATGACCAGACTTGGCTACCGCTGGTACCCCGAGTACATGGTCTATGAGGATTACCGCGAGTACAATCAGGAGCAGTACCATGCTGATGTTCGTATCTATGATCGGCAAGATGACTCAGACACTGAGCTGCACCTTTTCCACGGTATCGGCGTGACGATTGAGATGGCAGTACATGATGCCACCTACTCTGCTGTCGCACGTCTCCGAGGACAGTTCAGCGATATCTTGGATGACTCTGAGTTCCGATACATTCCGTATGCCCCTGTTGGAGATGCTACTGGATACTACACAGCTATCTGTGCCCCGCACGAGCCTTGTCGCTATGACCCGCGCATTCTGATTCAGTGCGCTCAGGCTCTGGATCGCATTGTTCGGGCTCTTGCCGTCGAGTTGGTTGCCACTCGAGCACGTATCTACGATGCTATGACGCAGTTGCTACCCGCTGTTCGTGCCGGGATACATCCTGAGCACATCCTTTACCCGCGCAGGACTCAGATGTATGCTGGTATTGATTGGCCTGCTGTTGGAGGTCACACACCTACACGTGGACCTCTTCTTATAGCTCGAGACCGGGTTCTGCATCAGAGTGCACATGGAGCATAGGATCCTACCGCGACGAACATTCGTCGTCCGCACTCGCAGTTACCCCGTTACAGTGGTTTTCCCCGACGTTGATGTAGCCTTTGCTATGTCTCGTTGTGTACTTCCTTACCGCGTGCCTGCATGCCGCCTAGTATGTCTAGTTCTAAATTTGCACCGTTATGCTGTCCGCATGTACCCGACTCTGTGTATGGATCTGTATGTCTTAATTGACTACTATTATGTATCTGTTACACTACTTAAATTGTTGTCGAGTTACATCATGCTTGTCGCTAAACACTCGCAATTGCTTTTACTAAACTACCCCCTGTTGATACTTAGCAGGATGGTTAGACCAGGTGGTCGTGGTCATGGTGCCCCTGAACGCCCACCACCGCCAGACTATATGGCAGCTATGATGCAACAATTCGAGCTCAACCGCCAGTTCATGACTGGAATTATGGCTCAGTTTCCGCATCAGAACAACCAGAACCAGAACCAGAACCCTCCTTCAATAACTCTGTCGGAGTTTATGCGGCTTAACCCCACTCAGTTCCGCAATTCTGACAAGCCACTGGATGCTGATGACTGTCTCCGCGGCATCACTCACGAGATGGAGTCTGCTAACGTCGCTCCTGCCAACTTCGTCACCTTCGCGGCCTTTTTCCTAAAAGGACCCGCTGCTCAATGGTGGGACACCCACAAGTGTACACTGCCTGCTGGAACAGTCATTACCTGGTATGAGTTCCAGGCTGCTTTCCATGCACGATATATCCCTTAGGCAATTATGGAACGAATGAAGACCCAGTTCCGCAACCTCACTCAGGGCAACAAGACTGTCGAAGCTTATCAGTGGGAATTTCTTGATCTCTCCTGCTATGCTGAAGAAGACATCGCCACAGATGCCCGTAGACAAGAGAAGTTCCGTAGTGGACTCCACCCAGACCTCGAGCTTGCCCTTGCTGCTCAAGACTTCAACAACTTTCCAACTCTTGTGAACAAGGCTATTCTTGTTGAGACCACTCAGATGAAACACAAGGACTCGCAGAAACGCTATCGTGATGCTGGCTCATCTTCGGGCTCAGCACAGAAGCGTCAAGTCTGGATTCCCAACAATGTGTTCCGTCCAAATACCTCTGCACCCAAGAACAACTATGTTGCACCACGTCTGCCTCCTCCACCACCAAGGTAGCCAAGAGCTCAAGCTATTCAAAACAATGCTCCTCTTCATCCTGAAGATGGTCTGTGCTTCAAGTGCCGCAAACCAGGTCACCAGGCTAAAGACTGCCGCCAGACTCAGAATCAGTTGGCTTTTCCTCGTGCTGGCCATGGCAATGGTCGTGGCAACAATCAGACCCGCAACTATAATACTGGGTCTGCTGCACATGGTCGTGGACACGCTTACAACAATGATATTGAAGAAGTCCAGGATCAACCTGCTACTGTGATGGGTACCCTTCTCGTTAATTCAGTACCTGCTTCTATTTTATTTGATTCAGGAGCATCACATTCATTCATCTCTAGAAAATTTGCATTCATGCATGGCATTCGGTATGAGAAGATGCATACTCCGTTAGTCATTAAAACTCCCGGAGGTCATTGTCATGCTGACGTGATAGCACCTGACGTTACCGTCGAAATTAAAGGGTTGGAATTCCTTGCCTCACCCATCGTCTTGAAGTCTTCCACCATAGACCTCATACTCGGAATGGATTGGTTGAAAGCTCACATTGCTTCAATCAATTGTGCCACTAAAGTCGTCCAACTTCTTCACCCCTCCGATGAGATAGTGAACTACACCGCCCGAATTACTCGAGATGCTGAAGCTCAGATATATGCTCTGAATGCTTTGAACGCCTCACCTTTGGAAGGAATCGAGAACGTTCCTGTCGTTCGAGATTTTCCGGATGTCTTTCCGGAAGAACTCCCAGGAATACCCCCGGTTAGGGCTGTCGAGTTTGTCATTGACTTGAAACCTGGCACTGTCCCTATTGCCAAGCGTCTTATAAGATGCCTCCACACCACCTTCTCGAGCTTAAGGAAGAAATCGACAAGTCACTTAAGAATGGTTTCATCCGCCCCAGTTCCTCTGCTTGGGGAGCACCTTCACTCTTCGTTAAGAAGAAGGATGGAACTAACCATTTGGTTCAGGATTACCGTCCCATTAACCAAGCCAGAATTCAGAATAAGTATCCGCTTCCCCGGATCAACAATCTTTATGATCAACTTGCTGGATCATCGGTGTTCTCTAAACTCGACTTGAGGTTGGGTTATCACCAGATCCGTGTCCGTGAAGAGGATATTCCCAAGACTACATTCGTCACTCGTTATGGCTCCTATGAATACACCGTCATGTCATTTGGCCTAACGAATGCTCCAGCTACGTTCTCCCGTCTGATGAATTATATATTCATGGATTACCTCGACAAATTCGTCGTGGTTTACTTGGATGATATCCTTATCTATTCCAAGAATGAAGAAGAACATGCCAAACATCTTCGCCTTGTTCTGGAGAGGCTTCGAGAACACAAGTTGTATGCCAAGTACTCCAAATGCGAATTCTGGTTATCTGAAGTGACCTATCTTGGTCATGTGATTTCCAAGAATGGCATTGCTGTTAACCCCGAACGAGTTCAGGCTATTATTGATTAGACTCCCTCGAAGAATGTCAAGCAAGTCAGAAGTTTTCTCGGACTCGCTAGTTATTGCCGTCGATTCATTGAAAACTTTTCCAAGATTGCAAAACCATTGACAAATCTGCTTCAGAAAGGTGTCAAATTTGAGTGGACAGAAAAATGTCAAGAAAGCTTTCAGACACTAAAAGATAAATTGACATCTGCCCCAGTATTAGCGCCCCCGGATTCCCAAAAGGATTTCGTGATATACTGTGATGCATCTCGTCAAGGATTAGGCTGTGTCCTAATGCAAGAACGCAAAGTGCTTGCTTATGCCTCCCGGCAATTGCGTCCTCATGAAGAAAATTATCCCGTGCATGATCTTGAACTTTCTGCGGTTATTTATGCCCTGAAGCTATGGCGACATTACCTTCTCGGTAATCGTTGTGAGATATACACGGATCACCAAAGTTTGAAGTATTTATATACTCAACCAGATCTGAACCTTCGTCAGCAAAGATGGCTCGAAACAATTGCCAATTATGATATGAATATCTCATATACCCCTGGCAAGGCTAATGTAATGGCCGATGCTTTGAGTCGCAAGGCTTATTGCAGCAACCATATGGTTCAGGAAACGCAACCTCTTCTCCATGAAGAGCTTCATAAGTTAAACCTCCATATTGTTCCACAGGGTTATCTCAATACCCTGGTTGTTGAACCAGATTTAGAACACAACATTAAGACTATGCAATGGTATGACTCTGAAGTTGAAAGGATTAAGCGGTACCTCGAGAAAGGAAAGCCGTCGGAATTCCATCTTGATTACGATGGGATCCTATTTTTCTAACACCGTCTCTTCGTACCCAAGTTCAAGGATGTGAGGGAACACGTTATGAAGGAAGCTCATGACACTCCTCTGCCTATTCACCCTGGTAGCACAAAAATGTACCGTGACATTTGTCAGAGATACTGGTGGCCTAATATGAAACGAGACATTGCTTGTTATGTTTCTGAGTGTGACGTTTGCCGCCGCATTAAAGCAGAACATTAAAGGCCTGCTGGAACTCTGCAACCCCTTGAAATTCTTGAATGGAAATGGGACAAAATCCAAATGGATTTCATTACTGGTTTTCCCAAATCTCAGAAGGGTCATGATGCTATTTTTGTCGTCATTGACCGGTTCTCAAAGGTTGCTCACTTTCTGCCAGTTAAGGAGACAATCACTGCTAGCCAGTTAGCAGACTTGTATGTTTCCCGAATTGTGTCACTCCACGGTGTTCCGTTGGAGATCAGTTCTGATCATGGCAGCCTCTTCACCTCCAGATTCTGGAATACTTTCCAAGAAGCTATGGGAACTCATCTGTCTTTCAGCACCGCTTTTCACCCTCAGTCTCAGGGTCAAGTCGAACGAGTTAATCAAGTGCTCGACGCTTCGAGCTTGCGTCATCTCCTTCGGTAAGAAATGGGAGGAATCTCTCCCGTATGCCGAATTCTCTTACAATAATAGCTATCAAGCTAGTCTGAAGATGGCACCGTTTGAAGTTCTATACGGTCGTAAGTGTCGAACCCCTCTGAATTGGTCAGAAACTGGGGAATGCTCACTCGTCGGACCGGACATTATTCAGCAAGCTGAAGAACAAGTCCGCATTGTCTGAGAACATCTGAAAACTGCTCAGTCTCGTCAGAAGAGCAACTATGACCGAAAGCACCAGGAAATGGTCTATCAACCTGGCGAGCAAGCTTACCTTCGTGTCACTCCGTTGAAAGGCACTCATCGATTCGGAATCAAAGGCAAGTTAGCTCCTCGCTACATTGGCCCATTCCGTATTCTTGCCCGTCGAGGAGAAGTGGCATATCAGTTACAATTGCCGCCAAATCTTTCACAAGTACATGATGTCTTTCATGTATCCCAACTCCGTCGCTGCTTCAAGGATCCGATTAGAGCTGTGGATCACGAAATGCTTGAATTACGGGAAGATCTGTCTTATCTAGAATATCCCATCCGTATTCTTGATCAAGCTAAGCGTTGAACTCGTCAGAAGTCAATCTAATTCCTCAAGGTTCAGTGGTCGAATCATTCTGAAGATGAAGCCACTTGGGAAAGCGAGGATCGTCTTCGCGAAGAATACCCCGCTTTTTCAGTCTTCCTCTTAATTCTCGGGACGATAATTCTTGATAGATGAGGAGAATTGTAACACCCCATGTCATTAGCCACAGTAATCACTTTTGATAATGACAAGTCAGCAAGTTTAACAGTGCATGATCATCATTAGCATCATATTGCATTTCAACTCCTAAGTCAAAATCCAAAGTTAAATGAAAGTGGAAAATAAAAGTTGTTCAACATAGAAACTAAAATGTTCAATGAATAACAAATATTCCAGAGACCATTCTAAAATTATAACCAACATTTAATAAATTAATTAGGTAACCCAAACCTCCTCTAACAGTGGCTGAAAATAATATTTAATAACCTTTTAATGAATCTAAATCAAATATGAAATGATGTTTTGCCCAAACTAGTTTTTGGTGTTAGGGTATAGTGCACTGCTAATTTTGGACTAGGTCACACTTTTTACAAAATACATTTAGTGCCCAAACAATTAGCTAACAGAAAAGAAGAGAAAACAGAAAAAGGAAAATAGAAAAAGGCCTAAACGCGCTACTGTGCACTTAGGCCTACTGCTACAGCGCCGGCCCAGCCCACCCCGCGCCTCCTCCCACCTCTCACTGCTCACCACCGCCTCGCTGTCGAACACCCCGCGCCCGCACGCGCGCGCGCACCCGTACCCCCTCGCTCGCAGCTCGACAGCGCGTCGCCGCGCGCGCTGGGTATAAGAGCAGCTCCCCTTGACCCCCCGGACGAACCCTAGCCGCTCCGTTCGCTCTCTCTCTTGCTCCCCCACTTCACCCGAGCGCCGCCATGGACGGCCACGGCTAAACCGCGCGACCATCGCCACCTTGTCGCCCCGCCGACGTGTCCACGAGCTCCGCCGCGTCGAGCCCGTCCTCTTCGACCACACGCCCGAGCCCCGGGGGCCCTGCATCGCCCCACGCCGCCGTCTTCTTCCTCGGATCGCTGCCGCACGCCGTCGACGATTCCGGCGACCCCGAGCTTCCCCGAGCTGCTGCCTAGTCCCTACGCTTCCGCTGTAAGCCACTGCTCCTTTTCCCCCCTAGCTCGCCGCCGTTTGCTGCCCCTAGCGGCTGTTCCCCTCGTGCCCGAACGTGCCTCTGTGTGGCTCATCGCCGGTGCTATTCCGGCGACCAGATGGCCTCACCACCAAGTCTGCTGAGTTCGCCATGTCGCATAGACCCCGCCTAGCTCCTCACAACGCTCGGACGCGCGCCATTTTGTCGATCCCGTAGCTCGCCCGAGAACCTCGCCACCGACGAGCTCGTGCCACTCGACTCCGGCCTCCCCAGCACCCCGCACCGCGGCCATTCGACGCGCGACGTCGAGCCGCGTCAAACGCGCCTTCCCCCAGCCCCTCAGACCCACCGTAGGAGAAACCCGAGCCCATCCCGAAGCGCGCCGCCGCGTTTGGCTCGCCGGAGCCAGCTCCGACGCCTCTCCGGCCAGCGCTGATGTGGCGCCATGGGCCCCGCCCCTGTGCCACTGCCACTGGGCCCCACTGGGCCCCGTTGACCTCGGTCAGCGCTGACGTGGCCGCCCCTATGTCTATAACATGCGGGCCCCACTCAGTTAAATTATTAAAATAAATAGAAAATCTGTTAATTAGTTAATTAAGTAGTTTAAACACTAATCAGTCACTGACTACTGGGCCCCACCTGCTAATTAATCTAATTAGTTAATTTAACCCCTCTGTTAAAGCCACAGTGTATGACATGTTGGCCCCACCTGTCTGGTTTGACTGGTCAGCCGACCAGTTGACCTGCTGATGTCACACCTAGGTCATGCTGATGTCAGCATACACTGTTTCGGATAATGTTGATTTAAATTAATTAAATTAAATTCAGAAAATCATTTAAACTTTAGAAAATCATATTAAATAAACTGTAACTCCGATGAAAATAATTTATATATGAAACTTGCTCAGAATTTTGATACAAACCCGAATACGCCCTCCGTATTCTTGTCAGATGCCCCTAGCTATATGAACATTGAACTTTTAGACCGATTTCGATAAATAAATACTGCCCAATGTTGATTAAATAAATTCAGATAAATTCCTAAATGAACTAAATCATTTAGTTAGGCAGTAGAACACCCCGGCATATCATTTAGGCATGTCATACATATTGTTTGCATTATTGCCGTGGATTTATTGTTTTTCTCCCCCTCCTCTCTCTCGATAGACGCCGAGACCGACGACGCTGCACCTGGGTACGACTACACTACCAATGAGCAGCCCGTTGACGACCCCTCTCTCTTGCCAGAGCAACCAGGCAAGCCCCCCCTTGAGCATCCAGATATCGCCCATTCCATTTCTCCTGCTTGCATTAGATTTTGCTACTGTTAGTGTATGTTCCTATTCTGATGCATAGCCTGTTTTTGTAACCTGTTCATTGTTACCTTACCTGCCTATGATAAACTGTTTAGTATAGGTTGGTAGTGCACCATCAGTGACCCCACCACCTTTCCCTTGTTGCCCCTGCTTGATCGTCGACGATTCGATCAATGTGATCATCGACCAGAGACCGACACATCACCTCACCCACCTTAGTTGTATGACTCTGCATAGATACTCTCGAGTGCCGAGGGTGATACCTCGTAACACACTCCTGATGAATACTCTACAGTGTAGCTGTTCGGTCGTGGTCATCGAGGGTGATTCCTCCTTCTCCACTTCTGATATGACTCTGTCGTGCAACCCCTCAGTGTGAACCTCGAGGGTGATGCCTCACACGTTCGCCCTGATGATTTCATCGAGTGGAATCCTCCGAGGGTGATTCCTCGGGTTTTCCCCCTTGATGTTATGACCACACGGTTACCTTGACCTTTGTTACAGGCGGGTCCACCCTGGTGGGTACCCGCTGGAGATCTGTGATGTCGAGTGTGCCGGAAGGGCACTCGAGTGTGATATTGTGGTGGAGCTTCAGAAACTCTGATTGTCTCCACGTGTTACTAAATCAGCCTATCGGATTTGGGTGTTTGATCTGAGTGGGTCGACGTGCCCTATACGCACTACCACCACGCGAGATTATGGTTATGGGGCCCTCTGCGATGTATGTTTCTCCCGAAAGCTCGTCAGACATCACGATTCACCGTGCGGGCTGATTGTCGGGATTGGGCTGGATACTTCACTGACGAGTTCAGTGTCGCGCCTGCACCCCGGCCAGTCTCGCAACGCGCACGGTGCCCAGGGCGAAGGCCCAAGACCTCTGGGTGCATAGGTTAGTCCGGCGTGCTGACCTCTCTGCCGAGCCTAGGTAGGGCACTGCTTCGTGTTGATCTTCCGAGGCCGGGCATTACCCAGCAAGTGTGTCCGACCAGAGTTGATCGAGCGTGTTGGGTAACAGTAGTGCACCCCTGCAGGGATGAATGATCTATCGATAGCTGGTCCTACGGTAAAGGACGCTCAGTTTGTGTATCCCGATCTACTACTTGAACTGGATACTTGTTACTTAATTGAAGCTTCGGGGTCGCTTTCTCGCTGGGAGTCGAGGAAGGATCTCTAGGCTTGCTTCAACATGTTTGCTAAATAAAATGCTATTCTACTCTCTTCTACTGCTGCAAGATGATGGCTTCGTGAAGATGCTAGTCTTCGATAGGACTAGGCCTTCTCTCTATTCTGGCATTTCTGCAGCCCAGTCCACATATACAGCCTTTCTCCATTGATAATGTTGCATATGTAGTATAGATCCTTGCTTGCTGAGTACTTCAGATGAGTACTCACGGTTGCTTTACTTTCTCTTTTCCCCAAACCCCACCTTGATGATACATCAGATGATGGAGTCCATGAGCCAGATGCCACCACAGGAGCTTACTACCAGGAGGGTCCAGAGGGCACGTACTACTGGATCGAGCTAGCCGACCAGGAGTAGGATCGGAGGCTCCCAGGCAGGAGGCCTATGCCTTTCGATCTAGAGCCGTTGTTTGTGCTAGCCTTCTTAAGGCAAAACTTGTCTAACTATGTCTGTACTCAGATAATATTTGTATGACTGACTTATGTATTCGGATCTTCAGATCCCTGGTCTGTAATATTGTGGATCTCCATTTATTGGTGTTAGAGTTGTGTTGTGATATCTTCCCGTGAGTCCCTGTGCTTGACCGTGCATGTTTGCGTGTATGATTAGTGCACGATTAAGTCGGGGGCGTCACACCCGCAGACCCTAATTCTAACTCCATAAATACCTATTTTTGAAGAGAAAAATAGAGGAGGAAGTTTCATCATGTTTCACGATACGAAGCCGCCGTTGCCTCCTGTTCTTCATCGGGAGGCCAGATCTGGAGCCCGTTTGGGGCTCCGAAGAGGGAACCTTTGGTCTTCGTCATCACCAACCCTCCTTTATCACCAATTCCATGATGCTCCCCACCGGGAGTGAGTAATTCCTTCGTAGGCTCGCTGGTCGGTGAGGAGTTGGATGAGATTCATCATGTAATCGAGTTAGTTTTGCTAGGGCTTGATCCCTAGTATCCACTATGTTCTGAGATTGATGTTGTTATGACTTTGCCATGGTTAATGCTTGTCACTAGGGCCCGAGTGCCATGATTTCAGATCTGAACCATTTATGTTTTCACCATTATATCTATGTTCTAGATCTGATCTTGCAAGTCATATTCACCTATTACGTGTTATGATCCGTAAACCCCAGTGTGACAGTAATTGGGATACTTTCCGGTGATGACCGTAGTTTGAGGAGTTCATGTATTCACTATGTGTTAATGCTTAGTTCCGGTTCTCTATTAAAAGGAGGCCTTAATATCCCTTAGTTTCCTTATGGACCCCGCTGCCACGGGAGGGTAGGACAAAAGATGGCATGTAAGTTCTTTTCCATAAGCACGTATGACTATTTACGGAATACTTGCCTACATTATATTTATGAACTGGAGCTAGTTTTGTATCGCCCTAGGTTATGACTGTTATATGATGAATATCATCCAATGAATTCACCGATCCAATGCCTACGAGTTTTCCACATATTGTTCTTGCTAAGTTACTACTGCTGCTATTATTGTTACACTTGCTACAAAATCATTGCTATCACTTTTACGGTTACTACTGCTTTTACCACTGTTATCAAAACTATCATATTACTATGCTACTATTCACTTTGCTATAGATATTTAATCTCCAGGTGTGGTTGAATTGACAACTCAACTTCTTATACTTACAAATATTCTTTGGCTCCCCTTGTGTCGAATCTATAAATTTGGGTTGAATACTCTACCCTAGAAAACTGTTGCGATCCCCTATACTTGTGGGTTATCAAGACCTTTTTCTGGCGCCGTTGCCAGGGAGCATAGCTATATTTGTTGAGTCACTTGGGATTATTATGTATTTATCACTATGAAGAATCTGAAGGATAAAAAGACTAAGATTTTTCCCTCTAAGACGAGGGGAGGTAAGGAACTGCCATCTAGCTCTGCACTTGATTCACCTTCTATTTTGAGTAGACTTGCAACACCACCACATGCTATTAATCCTGAAGTGTGTCAAGTTATTGATGATGCTACTTCTACTATGAATGATACTCATGATGATGCTAGTACCTTGCTTGATGATAATGTGCCACTAGGTGAATTTCTTGATGAACAACTTGCTAGAGCTAAAGATATTGAGAATGCTGAAACTGATGTAATTATTGAAACTAATGAAGTACTTGAAACTGAAAATCTTGAAACACCTATTAGACCTAGCTCTCCTAGATATTAAATTCCTAAGGTACCTGAAGGTTATGTTATGGATGAGGAGACAGCTATAGATTTTCTTGCTTGCAATGATAGAGATGATCTTAAGAAATTATTATGCAAACTGGAAGAAAAATCTTTGAATGCTAGGATGAAATGTGATCCTAATTTTGCTACTTCACCTATCTTTGTTATTGATAAGGATTATGAATTCTCTATCGACCCAAAGTTAATTACTTTGGTTGAATCTGATCCTTTCCATGGATATGAAACTGAAACTATTGTGGCACACCTTACTAAATTAAATGATATAGCCACCCTATTTGCTCATGATGAGAAGATTCACTACTATTATATCCTCAAATTATTTCCGTTCTCATTAAAGGGTGATGCTAAGATATGGTACAATACTCTTGCTTCTGGTTGTGTGCGTAGTCCCCAGGATATGATTTACTACTTCTCTGAAAAATATTTTCCTGATCATAAGAAACAAGCTGCCTTGCAGGAAATATTTAACTTTGTGCAAATTGAAGAAGAGAGTCTCCCACAAGCTAGGGGGAGGCTTCTCCAATTGCTTAATGCTTTGCCTGATCATCCACTTACGAAAAATGAAATACTTGATATCTTCTATAATGGACTAACCGATGCTTCCAGGGACTTCCTAGATAGTTGTGCTGGTTGTGTTTTCAGGGAATGAACTATTGAACAAGCTGAGGAATTATTGAATAACATATTAAAAAATTATGATGATTGGACTCTTCGCGAACCACCGCCTAAACCCACTCCGAAGAAGAGGGGTATCTTATTTCTCAGCCCTGAAGATATGCAAGAGGCAAAGAAATGTATGAAGGGAAAAAGGTATTAAAGCTGAAGATGTTAAGAATTTACCACCTATTGAAGAAATACATGGACTTGACACACCACCACCACCGGTGGTAAAGGTAAATTATTTTATAAAGTTTGATGAAGGTGATATCCCTTACAATAAACATCCTAGCCAATGCCTTTATGAATTTGATAGGTATATTATCAAACAAGATCACTTCAATGCAAATGTTATGAAACAATTGAAATACAACTCTGATATGATTGTGCGCTTGAGTGACTTGTTATTTAGAATCACTAATGATGTTAGAGGTGTAGGGAAACATGCCTCTATGGTCCAAACCCAGCTAGAACAAGTTGCTAAATCTCAAATAGAATTGCTTGATGAAATGAATGGTAATATGAATGATCATGATATTAGAGTAGTAACTAGAGGAGGTAGAATGACTCAGGAACCACTTTATCCTGAGGGCCACCCTAAAAGAATTGAACAAGACTCTCAAAGAATTAACACTGATGAACCTAGTCCTTCTAAAAGGAAAAAGAAAAAGAAAAATGATAGGACTTTGCATACCTCTAGTGAACCTGAAATAGAAAAATGAGCTTGCAAGCAATGTGACTAATGGGTTATCCACGGGATCTTGTATTACGAAACAAGTAAAGAGACTTGCCGGTAACGAGATTGAACTAGGTATGGTGATACCGATGATCGAATCTCGGGCAAGTAACATACCGATAGACAAAGGGAACTACATACGGGATTAGCTGAATCCTTCACATCGAGGTTCAATCGATAAAGATCTTTGTAGAATATGTAGGAACCAACATGGGCATCCAGGTCCCGCTATTGGTTATTAACCGTAGAGGTGTCTCGGTCATGTCTGCATAGTTCTCGAACCTGCAGGGTCTACACACTTAATGTTTGGTGATGATATAATTATAGTTGAGTCATTATGGTGGTTACCGAAGGTTGTTCGGAGTCCCGGATGAGATCCCGGACATGACGAGTAACTCCGGAGTGGTCCGGAGGTGAAGATCAATATATAGGGCGAAGGGTAACGGAGTCCGAAAGTGTTTCGAGGGTACCAGTTTATGACCAGGAGAGCCGAAAGGGGTTTCGGGGGGCCCAGGCAAGTGCTGGGGGCCTCATGGGCCAAGGGGAGGGAGCACATCAGCCCACTAAGGGGTTGTGCGCCCCCAAGCCCCCCTCCCATGATCAACAGAGGAGGTGGGGCACCCCCCTAGGGCTGCCTCCACCTGTGTGGCCGCCGCCCCCTAGGGGAAACCCTATGGCGCCCCCTGATGTCTACTACTCAACCTTCTTCTTGTAGACTCGTGTTGGGCCTACAAGCGTAGAGTTTTGTAGGACAGTAGCAAATTTCCCTCAAGTGGATGACCTAAGGTTTATCAATCCGTGGGAGGCGTAGGATGAAGATGGTCTCTCTCAAACAACCCTGCAACCAAATAACAAAGAGTCTCTTGTGTCCCCAACACACCCAATACAATGGTAAATTGTATAGGTGCACTAGTTCGGCGAAGAGATGGTGATACAAGTGTAATATGGATAGTAGATATAGGTTTTTGTAATCTGAAATTATAAAAACAGCAAGGTAACTAGTAGTAAAAGTGAGCAAAAACAGTATTGCAATGCTTGGAAATAAGGCCTAGGGTTCATACTTTCACTAGTGCAAGTTCTCTCAACAGTGATAACATAATTGGATCACATAACAATCCCTCAACGTGCAACAAAGAATCACTCCAAAGTTTCTATCGGAAAACGTAGGATGAAAACATGCATCAACCCCTATGCATAGATTACCCCAATGTCACCTCGGGAATCCGCGAGTTGAGTGCCAAAACATACATCAAGTGAATCAATAGAACATCCCATTGTCACCACAGATATCCCCATCGCAAGACATACATCAAGTTTTCTCAAATCCAATACTCAATCTAACATAACGAAACCTCAAAGAGCAAGACTCAATTCATCACAAGAAGATAGAGGGGAAGAAACACCATATGATCCGACTATAATAACAAAGCTCGCGATACATCAAGATCGTGCCAAATCAAGAACACGAGAGAGAGAGATCAAACACATAGCTACTGGTACATACCCTCAGCCCCGAGGGTGAACTACTCCCTCCTCGTCATGGAGACCGCCGGGATGATTAAAATGGCCACCGGTGATGGTTTCCCCCTCCGGCAGGGTGCCGGAACGGGCTCCCGATTGGTTTTTCGTGGCTACAGAGGCTTGCGGCGGCGGAACTCCCGATCTAGGTTTCTTTCTGGGGGTTTCTAGATTTATAGGAATTTTTGGCATCAGTTTCACGTCAGGGGGGTCCACGAGTCAGCAACAAGGCAGGGGGCGCGCCCTAGGGGGGGTGGGCGCGCCCTCCACCCTTGTCGTTGACTCGGGACTCTTCTGGCCCAACTCTTGTGCTTTGGGGGCTTCTTCTGGTCCATAAAAAATCATCGTAAATTTTCAGCTCGTTTGGACTCCGTTTGATATTCCTTTTCTGCAAAACTCAAAAACAAGGAAAAAACAGAAACTGGCACTGGGCTCTAGGTTAATAGGTTAGTCTCAAAAATAATATAAAATAGCATATAAATGCATATAAAACATCCAAGATGGATAATATAATAGCATGGAACAATAAAAAATTATAGATACGTTGCAGACGTATCAAGCATCCCCAAGCTTAATTCCTGCTCGTCCTCGAGTAGGTAAATGATAAAAACAGAATTTTTGATGTGGAATGCTACCTAGCATATTTATCAATGTAATCTTCTCTATTGTGGCAAGAATATTCAGATCCATAAGATTCAAAACAAAAGTTTAATATTGACATAAAAACAATAATACTTCTAGCATACTAATAAGGCAATCATGTCTTCTCAAAATAACATGGCCAAAGAAAGTTATCCCTACAAAATCATATAGTCTGGCTATGCTCCATCTTCATCACACAAAATATTCAAATCATGCACAACCCCGATGACAAACCAAGCAATTGTTTCATACTTTGGATGTTCTCAAACCTTTTCAACTTTCACGCAATACATGAGCGTGAGCCATGGACATAGCACTATAGGTGGAATAGAATATGGTGGTTGTGGAGAAGACAAAAAGAAGGAGATAGTCTCACATCAACTAGGCGTATCAACGGGGTATGAAGATGCCCATCAATAGATATCAATGTGAGTGAGTAGGGATTGCCATGCAACGGATGCACTAGAGCTATAAGTTTATGAAAGCTCAAAAAAGAAACTAAGTGGGTGTGCATCCAACTTGCTTGCTCATGAAGACCAAGGGCATTTGAGGAAGCCCATCGTTGGAATATACATGCCAAGTTCTATAGCAAAAAATTCCACTAGTATATGAAAGTGACAACATAGGAGACTCTCTATCACGAAGAACATGGTGCTACTTTGAAGCACAAGTGTGGAAAAGGATAGTAACATTGCCCCTTCTCTCATTTCTCTCATTTTTTTCTCTTTTTTTTCTTTTCCTTTTTTTCTTCTATTTTTTTTGATTGGCTTCTTTGGCCTTTTTATTTTTCCTCACATGGGGCAATGCTCTAATAATGAAGATCATCACACTTTTATTTACTTACAACTCAAGAATTACAACTCGATACTAGAACAAAATATGACTCTATATGAATGCCTCCGGTGGTGTACCGAGATGTGCAATGAATCAAGAGTGACATGTACGAAAGAATTATGAACGGTGGATTTTCCACAAATACGATGTCAACTACATGATCATGCAAAGCAATATGACAATGATGAAGCGTGTCATAATAAATGGAACGGTGGAAAGTTGCATGGCAATATATCTCGGAATGGCTATGGAAATGCCATAATAGGTAGGTAGGGTGGCTGTTTTGAGGAAGGTATATGATGGGTGTATGGTACCGGTGAAAGTTGCGCGGTACTAGAGAGGCTAGCAATGGTGGAAGGGTGAGAGTGCGTATAATCCAAGGACTCAACATTAGTCATAAAGAACTCACATACTTATTGCAAAAATCTATTAGTCATCGAAACAAAGTACTACGTGCATGATCCTAGGGGGATAGATTGGTGGGAAAAGACCATCGCTCGTCCCCGACCGCCACTCATAAGGAAGACAATCAATAAATACCTCATGCTCCAACTTCGTTACATAACGGTTCAGCATACGTGCATGCTACGGGAATCACAAACTTCAACACAAGTATTTCTACAATCCACAATTACTCACTAGCATGACTCTAATATCACCATCTTTATATCTCAAAACAATCATAAGGAATCAAACTTCTCATAGTATTCAATGCACTTTATATGA
Organism: Thinopyrum elongatum; assembly: GCA_011799875.1. NCBI lineage: Eukaryota > Viridiplantae > Streptophyta > Magnoliopsida > Poales > Poaceae > Thinopyrum > Thinopyrum elongatum. The sequence continues at coordinate 199,351,815 of CM022302.1, forward strand.
AAGTTTTTATTATATCCCTCTTGCAACGGACAAACTACTCCAAAAAGATATAAGTGAAGATCAATGAGTACTTGAATAATTATGTAGCTATATGAAGACTCTCTCTCATAAATAAAATTTCAGATCTTAAGTACTTTATTAAAAAAGAAAGCAAAACAAAATAAAATAGCACACATCATGTGAAGAAGCAAAAAACTCAGGCTCAACCAATACTAACCGATAATTCTTGATGAAGAAAGGTGGGATGCCTACCAGGGCATCCCCGAGCTTAGATGCTTGAGACTTCTTGAAATATTAACTAGGGATGCCTTGGGCATCCCCAAGCTTGAGCTTTTGTGTCTCCTTAATTCCTTTTATATCACGGTTTCCCTAAATCTTAAAAACTTCATCCACACAAAACTCAACAAGAACTCGTGAGATAAGTTAGTATAAATCAAATGCAAAACCTTATCATTCTCTACTGTAGCAAATTACTAAAATTATTATTTAACATTGTATACTAAATGTCTCTGCATATTTAATACTCCTATTCTCAAATAGAATCATTAAACAAGCAAACATATGCAAACAATGCAAACATAACAGCAATCTGTCTAAACAGGACAGTCTGTAAAGAGTGCAATTGTACTCATACTTACCTAACTTCAAAAATTCCGAAAATTTACCAAACTGTAGAAAATTTGTTGTTACTCATTGTGTAAAATTTTCAAGATTTTAACATGTTCTTACTTTCCAGAAGAATTCAGACAATGATAGAAAACTTTCTGTTTTCAAAACAGCAACATAAAGACATGCAAAATAAGCATGGTAAAGGCTATACTTGACCTTTTTATTTAACAAAAAGATGCAAAACATTACTATAAATAACAGCAAGAAAATACTAATAAAATAAAATGAAGCTCCAAGAAAAACTCATATCATGTGACGAATAAAAATATAGCCCCAAGTAAATTTACCGATGGATTGAAGACGAAAGAGGGGATGCCATCCGGGGCATCCCCAAGCTTAGATGCTTGGATCTTCCTTGAATATTACCTTGTGGTGACTTGGGAATCCCCAAGCTTAGGGTCTTGTCACTCCTTATTCTCCTCATATCGATATCTCACCCAAAACTTGAAAACTTCAATCACACAAAACTTAACGGAACTTCGTGAGATGGGTTAGTATGATAAAACAAATCATTCACTTTGGTACTGTCAAGACAAGATTCAAAATTTTTATAACATGATACCTACTGTAACCTATCATTTCTACAATTTATATTGAGCAATATAAGCCATAGAAACTAGGAAACAAGCAGACTATGCATCAAAAACAGAATCTGTCAAAAACATAGCAGTCTGTGAAGATCTGAATTAAGCTCATACTTATGTTACTCCAAAAATTCTGAAAAATGAGGACAACGTAGACAATTTGTATACCAATCAACTGCAAAATTTCAGAAGTTTTCCACATTCCAGTAAAAGATAGGAATTTCTGTACTGGACGCAAAAGTTTCTGTTTTTGCACAGAATCAAGTCAACTATCAACCACACTATCCCAAAGGCTTTACTTGGCACTTTATTCAAACAAAAGCTATAAAACATGATTACTACAGTAGATTAATCATGTGAACACACAAAAACAGTAGGGGTAAATATTGGGTTGTCTCCCAACAAGCACTTTTCTTTAATGCCTTTTTAGCTAGGCATGATGATTTCAATGATGCTCACATAAAAGTAAAGAATTGAAACACAAAGAGAGCATCATGAAGCATCTGACTAGCACATTTAAGTCTAACCCACTTCCTATGCATAGGGATTTTGTGAGAAAACAATTTATGGAAACAAGAATCAACTAGCACAGGAAGGCAAAACAAGCATAACTTCAAAAATTTCAACACATAGAGAGAAAACTTGATATTATTGCAATATGTAGAAGCATAAGTTCCTCTCTCATAATAATTTCAGTAGCATCATGAATGAATTCAACAATATAACTATCACATAAAGCATTCTTTTCATGATCCACAAACATAGAAATTTTATTACTCTCCACATAAGCAAATTTATTCTAATGAATAGTAGTGGGAGCAAACTCAACAAAATAACTATCATGTGAGGCATAATCCAATAGAAAATTAAAATCATGATGACAAGTTTCATGGTTATCATTATTCTTTATAGCATACATGTCATCACAATAATCATCATAGGCAGCAACTTTGTTCTCATAATCAATTGGAACCACTTCCGAAATACTGGATTCATCACTAAATAAAGTCATGACCTCTCCAAATCCACTTTTATCAATATTGTGAAAAGATTCAACACCCTCCAAAATAGTGGGATCATTAGTACCTAGAGTTGAAACTCTTCCAAACCCACTTTCATCAATATAATCATCATAAATAGGAGGCATGCTTTCATCATAATAAATTTTCTCATCAAAACTTGGGGGACAAAAAATATCATCTTCATCAAACATAGCATCCCCAAGCTTATGGCTTTGCATATCATTAGCATCATGGATATTCAAAGAATTCATACTAACAACATTGCAATCATGCTCATCATTCAAAAACTTTATGCCAAACATTTTATAGACTTCTTCTTCTAACACTTGAGCACAATTTTCCTTTCCATCATTTTCACGAAAGACATTAAAAAGATGAAGCATATGAGGCAACCTCAATTCCATTTTTTTGTAGTTTTTTTTTATAAACTAAACTAGTGATAAAACAAGAAACTAAAAGATTCAGTTGCAAGATCTAAAGATATACCTTCAAGCACTCACCTCCCTGGCAACGGTGCCAGAAAAGAGCTTGATGTCTACTATGCAACCTTCTTCTTGTAGACTCGTGTTGGGCCTCCAAGCGCAGAGTTTTGTAGGACAGTAGCAAATTTCCCTCAAGTGGGTGACCTAAGGTTTATCAATTCGTGGGAGGCGTAGGATGAAGATGGTCTCTCTGAAACAACCCTACAACCAAATAACAAAGAGTCTCTCGTGTCCCCAACACACCCAATACAATGGTAAATTGTATAGATGCACTAGTTCAGCGAAGAGATGGTGATACAAGTGTAATATGGATAGTAGATATAGGTTTTTGTAATCTGAAATTATAAAAACAGCAAGGTAACTAGTAGTAAAAGTGAGCAAAAACGGTATTGCAATGCTTGGAAATAAGGCCTAGGGTTCATACTTTCACTAGTGCAAGTTCTCTCAACAATGATAACATAATTGGATCACATAACAATCCCTCAACAAGCAAAAAAGAATCACTCCAAAGTTTCTATCAGAGAACGTAGGACGAAAACATGCATCAACCCCTATGCATAGATTACCGCAATGTCACCTCGGGAATCCGCGAGTTGAGTGCCAAAACATACATCAAGTGAATCAATAGAAAATCCCATTGTCACCACAGATATCCCATCGCAAGACATACATCAAGTGTTCTCAAATCCAATACTCAATCCAACATAACGAAACCTCAAAGAGCAAGACTCAATTCATCACAAGAAGGTAGAGGGGAAGAAACACCATATGATCCGACTATAATAACAAAGCTCATGATACATCAAGATCGTGCCAAATCAAGAACACGAGAGAGAGAGAGATCAAACACATAGCTACTAGTACATACCCATAGCCCCGAGGGTGAACTACTCCCTCCTCGTCATGGAGACCATCGGCATGATGAAGATGGCCACCGGTGATGGTTTCCCCCTCCGGCAGGGTGCCGAAACGGGCTCCCGATTGGTTTTTCATGGCTACAGAGGCTTGCGGCGGCGGAACTCCCTATCTAGGTTTCTTTCTGGGGGTTTATGGATTTATAGGAATTTTTGGCGTCGGTTTCACATCATGGGGGGTCCATGAGTCAGCGACAAGGCAGGGGGCGCGCCCTCCACCCTTGTCGTTGACTCGGGACTCTTCTGGCCCAACTCTTGTGCTTCGGGGGCTTCTTCTGGTCCATAAAAAATCACCGTAAATTTTCAGCTCGTTTGGACTCCGTTTGATATTCCTTTTCTGCAAAACTCAAAAACAAGGGAAAAAACTGGCACTGGTCTCTATGTTAATAGGTTAGTCCCAAAAATAATATAAAATAGCATATAAATGCATATAAAACATCCAAGATGGATAATATAATAGCATGGAACAATAAAAAATTATAGATACGTTGGAGACGTATCACCCCCTCCTCCTCCTTCCCCCTATATATAGAGGGTACATAGAGGGAGGGCAGCTGCATCCCATCTATGCCACAATGCTGCGCTCCCTCTCCCTCGTACTCCTTCTTCTTCTCCGTGAGGCTTGGCAAAGCCCTGCTGAGATTTCTCCACCACCACCGCCATCACGCCGTCGTGCTGCCGGAGGACTTGAGCTACTGCTTCACCATCGCTCGCTGGATCGAGGAGGTGAAGGCGTCATCAAGCCGTACGTGTGTTGAACGCGAAGGTGCCGTCCGTTTGGCCCTTTGATTGGGAGTTCGCGGGACGGATCGTGATTGGATGGCGAAGACGTTCGACTACATCAACCGTGTTTCTTAAACGCTTCCACTTAGCGATCTACAAGGGTATGTAGATGCAATCTCTCCTCTCGTAGATGTTCATCTCCTAGATTGATCTTGGTGAGCGTAGGAATTTTTTTTTTCCCATGCAACGTTCCCCAAAAGTGGCATCATGAGCTAGGTCTATGCGTAGATGACATCACGAGTAGAACACAAAGGAGTTTGTGGGCGTTGATATTCAGATTGCTTCCTTCCTTGGTCTTTTATTGATTCAGCGGTATTGTGGGATGAAGCGGCCTGGACCAACTTTACATGTCCACGTACATGAGACCGGTTCCATCGACTAACATGTGACTTTGTTGCATAAAGATGGCTGGCGGGTGTCTATCTCTCCCACCTTAGTTGAATCGGATTCGACAAAGGCGGTCCTTGTAGAAGGTTAAATAGCAACTTGCATATCATCGTTGTGGCTTTGCGTAGGTAAGAATCGTTCTTGCTAGATACCCATAGCAGCCACGTAAAACATGCAACAACAAAGTAGAGGACGTCTAACTTGTTTTTGCAGGGTATGTTGTGATATGATATGGCCAAAGACATGATGAGATATATTTGATGTATGAGATGATCATGTTTTGTAATAGTTTATCACGACTTGCATGTCGATGAATACGGCAACCGGCAGGAGCCATAGGGTTGTCTTTAATTATTGTATGACCTACGTGTCAATCATTAAACGCTATGTAATGCTTTACTTTATCGCTAAGTGGTAGCAATAGTAGCAGAAGCATGGTTGGCGTGACAACCCCGATGGCGACACGATGATGGAGATCATGGTGTCATGCTGGTGACGATGGAGATCATGCCGGTGCTTTGGAGATGGAGATCAAAAGCACAAGTTGATGGCCATATCATGTCACTTATGATTTGCATGTGATGTTAATCCTTTTATGCATCTTATTTTGCTTAGGACGACGGTAGCATTATAAGGTGATCCCTCACAAAAATTTCAATATAAAATTGTGTTCTCCCCAGGTGTGCACCATTGCAAAAGTTCATCGTTTCGAAGCACCACGTGATGATCGGATGTGATAGACTCTACGTTCACATACAACGGGTGCAAGTCAGTTTTGCACATGCGGAACACTTGGGTTAAACTTGACAAGCCTAGCATGTACATACATGACCTCGGAACACAAGAGACCGAAAGGTCGAACATGAATCATATAGTAGATATGATCAACATAGAGATGTTCACCATTGAAACCACCTCATCTCACGTGATGATCGGACTTGGGTTGGTGAATTTGGATCGTGTTACACTCGGACAACCGGAGGGATGTTGATTTGAGTGGGAGTTCTTAGGTAATATGATTAATTGAACTCATTTATCATGAACAATAGTCTAAGTTACCTTTGCAAATTTATGTTGTAGATCAATGGCTCGCGTAGTAGCTCCCCTGAATTTCAATGCGTTCCTAGAGAAAGTTAAGCTGAAAGATGTTGGAAGTAACTTTGTGGACTGGGCCCGTAATCTGAGGATTATCCTCACGGCTGCCCAAAAGGCTTATGTCCTTGATGCACTGCTTGGTACGCCACCCCCTCCAACGACTATGGGAGTTGTGAATGCCTGGCAGTCGCGTGTTGATGACTACTCAATAGTTCAGTGCGCCATGCTGTATAGCTTAGAGCCGGGACTTCAAAGGCATTTTGAACGTCATGGAGCATATGAGATGTTCCAGGAGTTGAAGTTTATCTTTGAGAAGAATGCCCGGATCGAGAGGTATGAGACCTCCGATAAGTTCTATGCCTGCAAGATGGAGGAGAATCGGTCTGTCAGTGAGTACATACTCAGAATGTCTGGGTACTACAACCGTCTGGCTGAGTTGGGAGTTGAGCTCCCGCCAGAGGCTGTCACTGACAGAGTTCTTCAATCGCTACCACCTAGCTACAAGAGCTTTGTGTTGAACTATAACATGCAAGGGATGAACAAGTCAGTCTCCGAGCTGTTCACAATGCTGAAAGTCTCTGAGTCAGACATCCAGAAGGAGCATCAAGTGTTAATGGTGAATAAAACCACTAGTTTCAAGAAAGGCAAGGGAAAGAAGGGAAACTTCAAGAAAGGTGGCAAAGCAGTTGCTCCTCCCGTGAAGAAACCCAAGGCTGGACCCAAGCCAGAGACTAAGTGCTTCTATTGCAAGGGAACTGGCCACTGGAAGCGGAACTGCCCCAAGTATCTGGCCGAGAAGAAGGGGGCCAACGTCAACAAAGGTATATATGATATACATGTTATTGATGTGTACCTTACCAACTCTCGTTGTAGTGCCTGGGTATTTGATACCGGTTCGGTTGCTCACATTTGCAACTCAAAGCAGGAACTACGGAATAAACTGAGGCTGGTAAAGGACAAAGTGACGATGCGCGTGGGAAATGGTTCCAAGGTTGATGTGATCACCATCGTCACGCTCGCTCTTCGATTACCATCGAGATTAGTGATGAACCTGAATAATTGTTATTTAGTGCCTGCGTTGAGCATGAACATTATATCTGGATTTTGTTTAATGTGAGACGGTTACTCATTTAAATCAGAGAATAATGGTTGTTCTATTTATATGGGTAATATCTTTTATGGTCATGCACCCATTATGAGGGGTTTATTCTTATTGAATCTCGATAATGATGATACACATGTTCATAACATTGATGCCAAAAGATGTAGAGTTGATAATGATAGTACCAATTTCTTGTGGCACTGCCGCTTAGGTCATATTGGTGTAAAGCGCATGAAGAAAGTCCATGCTGATGGACTTTTGGAGTCACTTGATTTCGAATCACTTGACACATGCGAACTGTGCCTCATGGGCAAGATGACTAAAACCCCGTTTTTCGGAACAATGGAACAGGCAAGTGACTTGTTGGAAATCATACATACTGATGTGTGCAGTCCGATGAGCATTGACACGCACGGTGGATATCATTACTTTCTCACCTTCACTGATGACTTGAGTAGATATGGGTATATTTACTTAATGAAGTATAAGTCTGAAACGTTTGAAAAGTTCAAGCAATTTCAGAGTGAAGTTGAGAATCATCGTAACAAGAAGATTAAATTCCTATGATCTGATCGAGGGGGGCAATATCTGAGTTATGGGTTTGGCAATCATTTAAGACAATGTGAAATTGTTTCACACTTGACGCCACCTGAAACACCATAGAGTAATGGTGTGTCCGAATGTCGTAATCGTACCTTATTGGATATGGCGCGTTCTATGATGTCTCTTGCCGATCTGCCACTATTGTTTAGGGGTTATGCATTAGAGACAGCTGCATTCACTTTAAATAGGGCACCATTTAAGTCCGTGGAGACAGCACCGTATGAACTGTGGTTTGGCAAGAAACCTAAGTTGTCGTTTCTTAAGGTTTGGGGCTGCGATGCTTATGTCAAAAGGCTTCAGCCGGAAAAGCTTGAACCCAAAGCAGAAAATGCGTCTTCATAGGATACCCAAAAGAGTTGGTTGGGTATACCTTCTATCTTAGATCCGAAGGCAAAGTGTTTGTCGCGAAGAACGGGTCCTTTCTCGAGAAACAGTTTCTCTCGAAAGAACTGAGTGGGAGGAAGATAGAACTTGATGGGGTTGTTGAATCTTTACTTCAACCAGAGAGTAGCGCAGCACAAAAATATGTTTCTGTGGCACCTCATCAGTTGAAGAGGAAGCTAATGATGATGATCATGAAGCTTCAGATCAAGTTACTATCTAACCTCGTAGGTCGACAAGGTATGTATAGCTCCTGAGTGGTATGGTAACCCTGTCTTAGAGGTCATGTTGTTGGACAACGGTGAACCTACGAGCTATGGAGAAGCGATGGTGGGCCTGGATTCCGACAAATGGTTAGAGGCCATGAAATCCGAGATGGGATCCATGTATGAAAACAAAGTATGGACTTTGGAAGAATTACCTGAAGGGCGAAAGGCCATTCAGAATAAATGGATCTTGAAGAAGAAGACGGACGCGGACGGTAATGTCATCGTCTATAAAGCTCGACTTGTGGCAAAGGGGTTTTCACAAGTTCAAGGAATTGACTTCGATGAGACTTTCTCATCCGTAGCGATGCTTAAGTCCGTCAGAATCATGTTGGCAATAGCTGCATATTTCGATTATGAAATCTGGCAGATGGATCTCAAAACAGCGTTCCTTAATAGTTTCCTTAAGGAAGAGTTGTATATGATGCAACCGAAAGGTTTTGTCGATCCAGAGAATGCTGGCAAAGTGTGCAAACTCCAGCGGTCCATTTATGTGCTGGTGCAAGCATCTCGGAGTTGGAATCTTTGCTTTGATGAGGTGATCAAAGCGTTTGGGTTTATACAAGTTTTCAGGGAATCTTGTATTTGCAAAAAAGTGAGGGGGAGCTCTATAGCGTTTCTAATATTATATGTGGATGACATATTGCTGATTGGAAACAATATAGAACATTTGGAAAACGTGAAGGAATATTTGAACAAGAGTTTTTCAATGAAGGACCTAGGAGAAGCTGCTTTCATATTAGGCATCAAGATCTATAGAGATAGATCGAGACGCTTAATAGGACTTTCACAAAGCACATACCTTGATAAGATTTTGAAGAAGTTCAAAATGGATCAGTCCAAGAAGGAGTTCTTGCCTGTTTTACAAGGTGTGAAGTTGAGTCAGACTCAATGCCCAACGACTACAGAGGATAGAGAAAAGATGAGTGTCATCCCCTATGCTTCTGCCATAGGCTCTATCATGTATGCGATGTTGTGCACAAGACCGGATGTTAGCCTTGCCATAAGTATGGCCGGAAGGTTTCAAAGTAATCCAGGAATGGATCACTGGACAGTGGTGAAAAATATCCTTAAGTACCTGAAAAGGACTAAGGAAATGTTTCTCGTTTATGGAGGTGATCAAGAGCTTGTCGTAAAGGGTTACGTTGATGCAAGCTTTGACATTGATCTGGATGACTCTAAGTCTCAAACCGGATACATATATATTCTAAATGGGGGAGCAGTAAGCTGGTGCAGTTCCAAGCAAAGCGTGGTAGCTGATTCTACATGCGAAGCGGAGTACATAGCTGCCTCGGAGGCAGCAAAGGAAGGTGTCTGGATGAAGCAGTTCATGACAGATCTTGGAGTTGTGCCTAGTGCACTGGACCCAATGACTCTGCTCTGTGACAACACTGGTGCCATTGCTCTGGCCAAGGAACCAAGGTTTCACAAGAGGACCAGACACATAAAGCGACGCTTCAATTCCATCCGCGACTGGGTCAAGGAGGAGGACATAAAAATTTGCAAAGTACATACGGATCTGAATGTTGCAGATCCGTTGACTAAACCTCATCCACGGGCAAAACATGATCAACACCAGAACTCTATGGGTGTTATATTCATTACCATGTAATACTAGATTATTGACTCTAGTGAAAGTGGGAGACTATTGGAAATATGCCCTAGAGGCAATAATAAAGTGGTTATTGTTATATTTCCTTGTTCATGATAATCATTTATTATCCATGCTATAATTGTATTGACCGGAAACTCAAATGCATGTGTGGATACATAGACAACAACATGTCCCTAGTGAGCCTCTACCGGACTAGCTCATTGATCAAAGATGGCTGTGGTTTCCTAGCCATGGACATGAGTTGTCATTTGATAACGGGATCACATCATTAGGAGAATGATGTGATGGACAATACCCAAACTATGAACGTAGCATATGATCGTATCAAGTTTATTGCTATCATTTTCTGCATGTCAAGTAAATGTTCCTATGACCATGAGATCATGCAACTCACTAACACCGGAGGAATACCTTGTGTGTACCAAACATCGCAACGTAACTGGGTGACTATAAAGGTGCTCTACAGGTATCTCCGAGGGTGTCTCTTGAGTTGGCATGGATCAAGACTGGGATTTGTCACTCCGTATGACGGAGAGGTATCTTTGGGCCCTCTCGGTAACACAGCACCACAATGAGCTTGCAAGCAATGTGACTAATGGGTTAGCCACGGGATCTTGTATTACAGAACGAGTAAAGATACTTGCCGGTAACAAGATTGAACTAGGTATGGTGATACCGACGATCGAATATCGGGCAAGTAACATACCGATAGACAAAGGGAACTACATACGGGATTAGCTGAATCCTTGACATCGAGGTCCGATCGATAAAGATCTTCGTAGAATATGTAGGAACCAATATGGGCATCCAGGTCCCGCTATTGGTTATTGACCGTAGAGGTGTCTCGGTCATGTCTGCATAGTTCTCGAACCCGCAGGGTCTACACACTTAACGTTTGATGACGATATAAGTATAGTTGAGTCATTATGGTGGTTACCGAAGGTTGTTCGGAGTCCCGGATGAGATCCCGGACATGACGAGTAACTCCGAAGTGGTCTGGAGTTGAAGATCGATATATAGGACGAAGGGTAACGGAGTCTGGAAGTGTTCTGGGGGTACTGGTTTATGACCAGGAGAGCCGAAAGGGGTTTCGGGGGGGCCCGGCAAGTGTTGGGGGGCCTCATGGGCCAAGGGAGGGAGCACATCAGCCCACTAAGGGGTTGTGCGCCCCCAAGTCCCCCTCCCACGATCAACAGAGGAGGTGGGGTGCCCCCCTAGGGCTGCCTCCACCTGGCTTGGGGGGCAAGTCACCCTAGGGTTTCCCTAGGGGTGCCCCCATCTGTGTGGCAGCCGCCCCCTTGGGGAAACCTTAGGGCGTCCCTTCCTCCTCCTTCCCCCTATATATAGAGGGATAGAGGGAGGGCAGCCGCACCCCATCTATGCCACGGCGCTGCCCTTCCTCTCCCTCGTACTCCTTCTTCTTCTCCGTGAGGCTTGGCGAAGCCCTGCTGAGATTTCTCCACCACCACTGCCATCACGCCGTCATGCTGCTGGAGGACTCAAGCTACTACTTCACCATCGCTCGCTGGATTGAGGAGGTGAAGGCATCATCAAGCCGTACGTGTGTTGAACACGGAGGTGTCGTCCATTCGGCACTTGGATCGGGAGTTTGCGGGACCGATTGTCATTGGATCGCGAAGACGTTCGACTACATCAAACACGTTTCTTAAACGCTTCCGCTTAGCGATCTACAAGGGTATGTAGATGCAATCTCTCCTCTCGTAGATGTTCATCTCCTAGATTGATCTTGGTGAGCGTAGGAAATTTTTTGTTTCCCACGCAACGTTCCCCAACAAAGACATCATCAACATCTATCAGGTTCCTACACACAAACTCTCATCTCCTTGCAATTTACTTTATTTGCCATTTGCCTCTAGTTTTCATCTCCCCCACTTCTAAAATGTTTTTGCAAAAAAATACAAAAATATTTTTCGTTTGCCTTTTTCTTTTTTGATCTTTTGTTTGCTTGCCGACTTTATCGTTATGGCTAGTTCTTCCCTTGCTATGTGCACCCCTGAGAATGAAGTTCTCAATTTTAAGCAAAGGGGAGGAGAGAATCTAAAAGATGCTTGGTATAGGATTTGCAATGCTCATAATAGATCCATTCGTAAGCAATCTACCACTATCCTTCTTCGCAATTTTTATGTGGGCATTACTACTTGGTATAAATTCGTTCTTGATACCATTACCAGAGGGAATTTCTTGATGTGTCCTCTATGGATGCTTTTAATGCTATGGGAAATTTAGTGGGATCACCACCTTTCATTATCAATGAAATGATTTTAAATCTTGAGCATGTTATGCAAAGGCTAGATGTTATTGAAAAGAAAATGCTCACCGTAGAACATATCGAAAATTTGGATAAAAAGATCCATGATCATGCTAATCGAATTGTGTCGAGGATAGGAGATACTTTCAAATAACTAAAAGTGAAAAGACCCGTTGTTAATGAAAGGGTAGAAGAGAGCCCCGTTCAGATTGATAAATTAGAAGAAATTTTTAGTAACTTGAGCTTAGCTTTTTCTTCCGTTAAAACTATTGAAAAAAATCCTACTAATAAGAATTGCAAGTCTACACATATGTTCCTAAGAACAAGGGTGCCGCTTCTAGTAGCAACAATGAAGATCTTAAAATGACTAGTATTCACCCCACCTTTGTTGAAGTGATAAAGAAACCTACTTGCAAGAGTGAATCCTTTAATTTTATTCCTAGGAGTGTGATCATAAACAATATGCATTCTAGATCTTTAAAGAATCATGGATGTGTGATTGAGGAGTTGGAAACTAAAGATGACAATACTTGAATCTATGCATTATACCTAGCTAGGGGCGTAAAACAATAGCGCTTGTTGGGAGGCAACCCAATATTTATCCTTTAATTTTTTTTTTCTTTTCTGTTTTTCAATAAATACACAATTATTCCTTTGTTATGTTTGTGCTTTTTATGTTTTAATTTGTGTTTGTGCCAAGTAATGCCTTTAGGATGGCTTGGGTGATAGTTGATTTGATCCTGTTGGAAAACAGAAACTTTTACGTCCAGTAGCAGAATTGTTAAAAATCACTTGAGAGACAAAAAATTCTGAATTTTTACACAAGATTGATATACGAATTGCCTCTGTTGTCCTAATTTTTCAGAATTTTTGGAGCGACAGAAGTATGAGCTTAATTCAGTTTTCTACAGATTGTTCTGTTTTTGACAGATTCTGTTTTAGTTGCATTGTGTGCTTATTTTTATGAAACTATGGAGTGTATTGGAGGGTATAAGCCATTGTAAAGTTAGAATACAGTAGGTATAATGCAATAATAAAATACGAATAGGTTGGAATAACACTTAAAGTAGTGAATTGTTTTCTTATACTAACGGATCTCACGAAGGTTTTTGTTAAGTTTTGTGTGATTGAAGTTTTCAAGTTTTGGGTGAGATCATGAGGGATGAAGTAATAAGGAGTGAAAGGTCCTAAGCTTGGGGATGCCCATGGCGCTCCAAGGTAATATTCAAGGAGAACCAAGCAACTAAGCTTGGGGATGCCCCGGAAGGCATCCCCTCTTTCTTCTAACGACCATCGGTAATTTTACTTGGAGCTATATTTTCATTCGTCACATATCATGAGTTTTGCTTGGAGCGACTTGTAATATATGAGTCTTTGCTTGTTTTGATTCTTAGTTTGTCACAATCATCCTTGCTGGACACACCTATTTGAGAAAGCCATAATGATGCTATGATTTGTCAGAATTGTTCTATGTGCTTCACTTAAATTTTTTGAGCTATGGAATTGCTCTAGTGCTTCACTTATATCTTTTTGAGCCCAGTGGTGCTTTAATTTTGAAGAAATATGCTCTCATGCTTTAGATTATTTTGAGAGTTAGTAAATTTTGAAGAAATCCTCTCATGCTTCACTTATCTTAATTTAAGAGATGAAAATTTTGAAGGAATATTTGTGATCTTGTTCTTCACTTAAATTTGTTTGAAGAGCTTGTCATAAGGAATGGTAATATATGAAACTAGTCCCAAAGTGATAGATATTCAAAAGGGATAATAAAAACTATCATGAAGATCATTGGATATTAAAACTTGATTCCTTTCAATAGTTTTGCGATATGGAGATAGTAATATGTGAGTCATGTTGGTGAGTAATTACGCTTTAGTAAGAATATTTGTGTTAAGGTTTGTGATTCCCTATTCAAGCATGAAAGTCAATAGTTATGCAATGAAGTTACATCCTACTTGTGGTGCATTATTCGGTGTTAGTTATGCTTAATGCTCGTTTATGATCATTTTCGTTTCTTGGTTGGTTGCTTCTCAATCTATTTGCTAGCCTTTCCTTGTACTAAGCGGGAATACTGCTTGTGCATCCGAACTCCTTAAACCAAGTTGTGCCAAATGAGTCCACCATACCTACCTATATGCGGTATTTCCATGCCGTTCCAAGTAAATTTTTATGTGCCAACTCTAGATTTCAAAATGAATTTCTTTTTTGTGTGCCCGTACCGCTCATGAAGCGGCAGGGGGTGGCCAGTATTTTCCATGCTAGATATGTTATTCTCACGATGAGTGTTATTCACTTGTCATTACACGAGAGTGTGGCAGGTAATAGGGATGCCCAATCCCGAAATGAAAAAAAAATATTTATGTTGTCAATAACAAATTCCTTGGAAAGTGTTGGTATGGAAGGCACCCGTGGATACGGCTAGCCATGGATTGTGAAAGAATGGTGGAAAAAGGAATAAACTTTATTTTATGTTTGGGTACCGCCTATGATTTATCTAGCACGGAAAGTATTGGGAATTCTCGGTCGTTTTCGTTGACAGGAAAAGCATGCCTCTCAAAACAATTATATCTCTCAATTTAAGCTATGAGCTCTAGCACCTCTACAAATCTTTGCTTCTCTCTGCGTAGGGTCTATCTATTTACTTTATGCAATTTTTTATTTTTTTTATTTGAGTCTCCATCTTCTCTTATAAAGCACCAACTAGGGAACACTATTATCATACTTGTGCATTGGATGTAGCTAATATTTGAGTGTGTTTCATGAATGGATCAATGATTAAGAATAATGGGCTAGGGATAGCTTTATTTAGTGTTGATATTTTGAAAGACATGGTTGCTTGTTGATATGCTTGAGTATTGAGGTCTTCATGTCAAATTATAGACTAGGCACCAGGGCGCACCAGAGGCCCCAGGCGCGCCCTGGTGGGTAGTGGGGCCCACAGGAAGCTTCTCCACCGACCTTTAGCTCTATAAATACTCTAAAATCCCAAAAACCCTAGGGGAATCGAGGAAACACAATTCCAGCCGCCGCAAGTTCCAGAACCACGGGATCCAATCTAGAGGCCTCTTTCGGCACTCTGCCAAAGGGGTCAATGATCACGGAGGGGTTCTTCATCATCCTTGTTGCCCCTCCGATGATGCGTGAGTAGTTTACTACAGACCTATGGGTCCGTAGGTAGTAGCTAGATGGCTTCTTCTCTCTTTTTGATCTTCAATACAATGTTCTCCTCGATGTTCTTGGAGATCTATTTGATGTAATGACTTTTTGCGGTGTGTTTGTTGGGATCTGATGAATTGTTGGTTTATGATCAGTTATATCCATGAATATTATTTGAGTCTTTGCTGGACTCTTTTATGCATGATCTTTATAGCCTCGTATTTCTTCTTTGAAACTTTGGTTTGGTTTGGCCAACTAGATTGATTTTTCTTGCAATGGTAAGAGGTGCTTTGTGATGGGTTCGATCTTGCGGTGCTCAATCTCAGTGACAGAAAGAGACATGACACGCATGTATCATTGCTATTAAGGATAAAAAGATGGGGTCTATTCCTATGTGAATAGATCTTGTCTACATCATGTCATCGTTCTTATTGCATTACTCCATTTTTCCATGAACTTAATACACTAGATGCATGCTGGATAGCGATCGATGTGTGGAGTAATAGTAGTAGATACAGGCAGGAGTCAGTCTACTAATCTTGGACGTGATGCCTACATACATGATCATTGCCTTGGATATCGTCATGATTATTCGCTTTTCTATCAATTACCCAACAATAATTTGTTTACCCACCGTATGCTATTTTCTCGAGAGAAGCCTCTAGTGAAATCTACGGCCCCCGGGTCTATTTTCCTATCATATAAAACCAAAAATACCTTGCTGCATTTTTTTTCTTTATTTATTTTATTTTGTGTTTTTGCCAGATCTATTTATCAAATCTCATACAATTTAATCTATCTCAATACCGAGGAGGATTGACAATCCCTCTTACGTGTTGGCTTGTAAGTTTTTGTTGTTTGTGTGCAGGTGTTATTTACATAGTGTTGCTTGGTTGTCCTACTGGATTGATAACCTTGGTTTCATAACTGAGGGAAATACTTACCTTTGCTGTGCTGCATCATCCTCTCCTCCTTGGGGAAATACCAACGCAGATACAAGCAATCAAGCATGACAAGGCTATATCAATTTGTAGAGGGATAATGTTCTTTAGCATTTTTATTTTGAAAGATATGATTGTTTGTTGGTATGACTAAGTATTGATGTCTTTATGTCAAATTATAGACTATTGCCTTGAATCATCCGGATTTTAATATCCATACCATAAAAGAAAGATTACATGATAGACATGTTAGGTAGCATTCCACATCAAAAATTCTGTTTTTATAATTTACCTACTCATGGACGAGCAGAAATTAAGCTTGGGATGCTTGATACGTCTCCAAGGTATCTATAATTTTTGATTGTTCCATGCTATTATAATATCAATCTTGGATGTTTTATATGCAACTATGATACGTCTCCATCCTATCTACTTTTCCAAACACTTTTGCTCTTGTTTTGGACTCTAATTTGCACGATTTGAATGAAACTAACCCGGACTGACACTGTTTTCAGCAGAACTACCATGGTGTTGTTTTTTGTGCAGAATAAAAGTTTTTGGAATTGGACAAAACTTTTTGGAGATTTTTATGGAATAAATAAAAAATACTGGAGCAAAGACCCACTGGAGGGGGGCCACCTGCTGCCCACGAGGCACTAGGGTACGCCCACCCCCTGGGCGCGCCCTGGTGGCTCGTGGGGCCCACGAGGCTCCGCTGACCCTAATCTCAAGCCTATAAATTCAGATTTCCCGAGAAAAAATAGGAGTGGAAGTTTCATCGTGTTTTACGATACGGAGGTGCCACCACCTCCTGTTCTACAACGGGAGGCTAGATCTGCAGTCCTTTCGGGGCTCTAGGGAGGGGGATTCGTCGCCATCGTCATCATCAACCATCCTCCATCACCAATTTCATGATGCTTACCATCGGGTGTGAGTAATTCCTTCGTAGGCTTGCTGGACGGTGATGGGTTGGATGAGATTTATCATGTTATCGAGTTAGTTTTGTTAGGGCTTGATCCCTAGTATACACTATGTTCTGAGATTGATGTTGCTATGACTTTGCTATGCTTAATGCTTGTCACTAGGGCCCGAGTGCCATGATTTCAGATTTGAACCATTTATGTTTCACCAATATATCTGTGTTCTTGATCCTATCTTGCAAGTTATACGCACCTATTACGTGTTATGATCCGCATACCCCAAGGTGACAATAATTGGGATTCTTTCCGGTGATTACCGTCGTTTGAGGAGTTCGTGTATTCACTATGTGTTAATGCTTTGTTCCGGTTCTCTATTAAAAGGAGGCCTTAATATCCCTTAGTTTCCTTATGGACCCCGCTGCCACGAGAGGGTAGGACAAAAGATGTCATGCAAGTTCTTATCGTAAGCATGTATGGCTATAGACGAAATACATGCCTACATTATATTGATGAATTGGAGCTAGTTCTGTGTCGCCCTAGGTTATAACTGTTACATGATGAATGTTATCCAACATAATCACCGATCATATGCCTACGATTATTTCATATATCATTCGATCGTGCAATTGAAAGGCAATAATGATGATATTTGATGAAGTGACTGTGGCAAGGAAAAGCGGGTATGAACTCAATTTGCTTTTGTTTTTGTAAATATGTTTAACTCAGTATCCATGATTCAACATATTATGATTAAACATGTTTATGATGACAATTAGATATTATAGTTGCTCATGCCATGCATAAGTAGCTAGGAGTGGATAATGATTTATCTTTGGTGTCAACATGCATTAAAATGGTTATGATGTAGTATCATGATATGGTATCCTCCTCTGAATGTTTCAAGTGACTTGACTTGGCACATGTTCACGCATGTAGTTGATTCAAAACCAACATAGCCTCCACGTTATTTATGTTCATTGTGTTTATATCCTACTCATGCTAGCATTCAATGTTAATTATTCACAATGCATGATTATGACCGTTTTCGCTCTTTAGTTGGTCGCTTCTCAATCTATTTGCTAGCCTTCGCCTGTACTAAGTGGGAATACTGCTTGTGCATCAAAATCCCTAAACCAAAGTTATTCTAGATGAGTCCACTATATCTATCTATATGCAGTATTACTCTGCCGTTCCAAGTAAATTTGCATGTGCCACCTCTAAATATTCAAATGAACATCTGTTTTGTGTGCCTGTACTGCTCATGAAGTGACATGGGGAGGTTATTATGTTCCTTGCTAAGCAGGTTATTCTCATGATGAGTGTTTATTCACTTGTCCTTGCATGAGAGGGGCTGGTAATCGGGATGCCCAGTCCCATGATTAAAATTACAAAATAATAAAACAAACTCCCCCGGAAAGTTATTGGTATGGAGGGCACCCGAGGATTCGGCTAGCCATGGCTTGTTTTCGTTGGTGGAGGGGGAGTAAAATTTACTTTACCGCATGGGAACCGCTGCTAATGTGTTTAGCATGGAAGATATTGAAAACTCTCGGTCGTGACGTTGACAGGAAAGGCATGCCTCCCAAAATTATATTTACTTCTGATTTGAGCTTTGAGCTCTAGCACCTCTGCAAATCCCTGCTTCCCTCTGCGAAGGGCCTATCTATTTACTTTTATGTTATTTTACTTTTATTGTTGAGTCATCACCTTCTCATGAGTCATCACCTTCTCAAACAAGCACCAGTCCTGAGAGCACTGTTGTCATTCTAATGCATTGTGTATAGTTAATATTGTGTGCATCATGACTGGATCTCTTCTACCATGAATTGCAATGTTTAGTCGCTGCTTGAACTTTGGAGGTGCTCTGCATTTATGTTTTGCGGTCTCAGAAAGGGCTATCGAGATACCATGTTGTCATATTATATCATGATTGTTTTGACGAAGTGTTAGCATTTGAGATATTTTATTATTGCTCGCTAGTTGATTATGCCATTGATATGAGTGGATATAGTTTCTAAGAGTTATCATTTGCATGGTTAGTCATGATCTTTGCTGAAAACTTGTGTATTATTTAAGCATATATATAGATACAAGAACAAAAGTGTTCGTAAAAGTTTTTCTTTATCACTTTCAGTTTGTCAACTGAATTGCTTGAGGACAAGCAATGAGTTAAGCTTGGGGGAGTTGATACGTCTCCATTGTATCTACTTATTAAAACACTTTTGCTCTTGTTTTGGACTCTAATTTGCACAATTTGAATGAAACTAACCTGGACTGACGCTGTTTTCATCAGAACTACCATGGTTTTGTTTTTTGTGTAGAAATAAAAGTTCTCAGAATTGGACGAAACTTTTTGGAGATTTTATGGAATAAATAAAAAATAATGGAGCAAAGACCCACTGGAGGGGGGCCACCTGCTGCCCATGAGGCACCAGGGCGCACCCACCCCTGGGCGCGCCCTGGTGACTCATGGGGCCCACGAGGCTCCGCTGACCCTAATCTCAAGCCTATAAATTCAGATTTCCCGAGAGAAAAATAGGAGAGGAAGTTTCATTGCGTTTTATGATACAGAGCCGCCGCAACCTCCTGCTCTTTATTGGGAGGCCAGATCTGGAGTCCGTTCGGGGCTCCGGAGAGGGGGATTTTTCGCCATCGTCATCATCAACCATCCTCCATCATCAATTTCATGATGCTCACCACCGAGTGTGAGTAATTCCTTCATAGGCTTGCTAGACGGTGATGGGTTGGATGAGATTTATCATGTAATCGAGTTAGTTGTGTTAGGGCTTGATCCCTAGTATCCACTATGTTTTGAGATTGATGTTACTATGACTTTGCTATGCTTAATGCTTGTCACTAGGGCCTGAGTGCCATGATTTCAGATCTGAACTGTTTATGTTTTCACCAATATATTTGTGTTCTTATCATATCTTGCAAGTTATATGCACCTATTAGGTGTTATGATCCACATACCCCAAGGTGACAATAATTGGGATTCTTTCCGGTGATTACGGTAGTTTGAGGAGTTCATGTATTCACTATGTGTTAATGCTTTGTTCCGGTTCTCTATTAAAAGGAGGCCTTAATATCCCTTAGTTTCCTTATGGACCCCACTGCCACAGGAGGGTAGGACAAAATATGCCATGCAAGTTCTTATCATAAGCACGTATGACTACACACGGAATACATGCCAACATTATATTGATGAATTGGAGCTAGTTCTGTGTCGCCCTAGGTTATAACTGTTACATGATGAATGTTATCCAACATACTCACCGATCCAATGCTTACGAGTTTTTCATATGTTGCCTTTGCTAATTACACTACAAAAAAATACACGTCCGTTATGATACGTGTTTGTCACAGTAGGTCACGTTTTCTGTCATGCATGTACATCCATGATGATTTTATGACAGAATCAAGATAGTCATACCTGTGCTGTCATAGAAGTGTTCCATGACAATACCAAAATTATCATCATGGAAGTGTCCACTTCCATGACGATAAATGGCGTGTCATGGAAGTGTTTTCGTCAAGGGTAACCGACACATGGCATCCACCGTAACGGGTCGCCGTTAAGCTATCGGGTTCCGGTTTGGATCCGATAACCCGTTAACAGCTCAGACCAGTGGGGATTTTCCATGTGTAAAATTCTCATTCGCCGGAGGATCCACGTGTCGGCTTAACATTGGGATAGATGTCATCCGTACATTGGAGGGAACGCGCCTATGTTACCTCGACACGTGGCAGGGCCCAACAGTAGCCCATTTAAGACAAAAAGGCCAGCCCAGCCAAGGGCCCACAAGATTTTGTCATACTCTACTGGGCTGGCCTGTTAACAGCCTGCCACGGTTTGGGCCAAATTACGGCCCACATAAGATCCGGCCAGTTAGATTTCCGTCACGTTTTGGGCCAAATGAGAGCCCACATTAGATCCGGCCCGTTAACAGTCTGCCATGTTTTGGGCCAAATGACGGCCCATATAGGATCCGGCCCGTTAACTGCCTGACATTCTTTGGGACAAATTAAGACCCATATATGATCTGGCCCGTTAACACGCACTGTGCTTTCAGCCCCAATTGGGGGCCCATTTGAAGTATTCAGCCCGATATTGCTTTCGTCTTGTTAATGGCCATTGGTACATGTGGGCCTATTTCAGGGCCGAAGTGACTTTTGGCCTCTTAAAGGCCCGTAGTCTTCGTGGATATATTTTAGCCCAACCTGACTATTGGCCCATTACAGGCCTGTGAGATAACTGGGCCTAATGATGGCCCGCTTTGCATCCGGCCTGCTTACGGCCCATTATGTTATTCGGCCAAATGTGGCCCGACAAATATTTTGGCCTATTAACGGCCCGTCTTGTGGTTGAGCCAATCATGGGCCTCCAACACCGTTCAGGCCCAATCTACTTTCGGAACTGTTAAAAGCTCATTTTTTTTATGGCCCAACTTAGGCAACTGGTTTACTTGGCCTGCTATTGGCCGGACATGATTGTAGGCCCACATTTCGGCCCATTTACAGTGATTGGCGGGACGGCCAGTTTTAGTACCATAATTTTTTTATATAATAAACCGAATGTTTAGGCCCATTGCGCTCCATCAAAGCTTACGGCCTTTTCAGGGAGCAACGAGAGCATATACAGAAATTAAATTACATCATCATGACAAAGAATATACCTAGACTATACAACAAAGAAATTACTGCATATTACGTGCACTGGACATAAAAGTTTGCTGCCAGCAATAATAAACCGCAACCAGACAGCAGATTACATACACTGGGCATCAAAGGACGCCACCAGTGCAAATAAACATGCCGCCTAAAATAATATACAGAATCGACATGTCGGTGCAACAAACCTTCATGTATGTTGCCCGGACTGTACACAAGCTCAAATGGCAGAAATGCAAGCAACACCAAGCATTCAAGACAGAACCAAGCCAGAGAGAGCTCTTTGAGGAATTCATCGACCATCCAGAGTAGAGCATTGGCGGAGTTCATCGCGGAATGGACGCCAACCCCAGACGAAGAAACACCATACAGTTATCCCCGGCAAGGAGGCCCCCCAAGAGTGGATCATGTACTTTGATGGCGCCTTCTCACTGCAAGGTGCAGGGGCTGGCGTGCTCCTTGTCGCACCCACTGGGGAACACCTCAAGTACATGGTCCAAATGCATTTTCCCCGGGAAAAAGCTACCAATAACACTGCAGAGTATGAAGGGCTCCTTGCCGGGCTCAGGATCGCAACAGAATTGGGAATTAAGAAGTTGATCATCCGTGGAGACTCGCAGCTTATGGTGAGGCAAGTGAACAAGGATTACCAGAGTCCATTGATGGAGACATACGTCGAAGAGGTGAGGAAGTTGGAGGAGCATTTTGACGGACTGCAAACGGAGCAAGTACCACGTGTGGAAAACAGCATCGCTGATCATCTGTCAAAATGCGCTGCACAGAAGCTTCCTGTCGAACCACGGACTTTTGTTCTCCACCTGACTCAACCCTCAGTATCCCCGACGACAATGGCCAGAAAGAGGAGGAAACTGGACTCCGGCAAGCCTCTCCTGGAAGAGCTTCCTGAAGCCCCTGGCAGAGAGGTTGGCGGGAACAACTCCACTTCGCCTGGTGAGCAGCACCCTCCCGCTGAACCACCAGTTCTTGCGGTTGACATATGCGCTCCCATGAATGAGGAGGTGCCGTTGATCCTTGTTGTCGAGCCCCAGGCTCCAACTTGGGCATGTCACATAGTCCATTACCTCCAAACAGGAGAACTTCCCGAAGTGCAAGAAGAACCTAAAAGAGTAGCCCGGAGGGCCAGTATGTGTCAGTTTATCGACAACACGCTATACAAAAGGAGGCCCAATGGTGTGAAATTGAAGTGCATTTGCCGGGAAGAGGGCAGAGATAGACAAAGGCATGTGCGGCTCCCATATTGGATCAAGGGCCTTGGTCAAAAAAGCTTTCCGGCAAGGTTTCTACTGGCCCACGGCCCTCCAAGATGCAATCGAGCTAGTCACCATATGTGAAGCCTGCCAGTTCCACTCCAAGAATATCCATCAACCTGCTCAAGCTCTCCAGACGATCCCTTTGTCATGGCCATTTTCGGTCTGGGGGCTCGACATCTTGGGCCCCTTCCCCCGTGTTACTAGGGGCTTTGAATTCTTGTACGTTGCAATCGACAAGTTTACAAAGTGGCCGGAGGTGGAGCCTGTAAGAAAGGTGACCGCACAATCAGCTATCAAGTTCTTGAAGGGATTGGTGTGCCACTTTGGAGTACCCGCCAGAGTCATCACTGACAACGACACCCAATTCACAAGTCGCGCCTTCATGCAATACGTTCAAACCCTCGGAAGCAAAGTTTCATTCGCCTCTGTTGCTCATCCCAGAAGCAATGGACAAGCTGAGAGGATGAACACTGAAGTGCTGCGAGTACTCAAGATAAGAACTTTCGACAAGCTGCGGAAGTGCGGCAGACGCTGGATCGATGAGCTACCGGTGGTTCTTTGGTCCCTCCAAACAACACCAAATCGAGCTACCGGCCAGACTCCCTTCTCCCTAGTCTATGGGGCAGAAGCAGTGATCCCCACGGAACTCATATACGGGTCACCTCGAGTATTTTCCTATGATGTAGAGCAAGAGCAGCACCGGCATGATGATGCCGTGCTCCTTGAGGAGAACCGTCTCCAGGCTGCTACGCGTGCTGCATGCTACCAGCAAGCCTTACGTCGCTATCACAACTGCAGGGTTCATGCCCGGAGCCTTGAGGAAGGCGACCTTGTCCTTAGGCGTGTTCAGTCCACCAAGGGTGCAAACAAGTTGACGCCGAAGTGGGAAGGCCCTTACCGGGTAGTACGAGTCACCAGACCCGACGCAGTCTATCTGGAGACCGAAGATGGCATTCAGTTGCAAAACTCATGGAACATTGAGCATCTTCGTAAGTTCTACCCGTAGGGCGCGGCTGTCGGGCCCTGCCCGGCAGCCACCCTTTTGTACAAGCCTTGCCGATGCGCATGTAACCCTTTGTACAAAGCTAGGCGCAGACCCTGAGCACAGACAATAAAACGAAGCACTGGGGTCCCCCCAAAAACTTGCATGCATGCATAGCATAACAGGAACATGCCATGATCATGTAGAAGAGGTCATATGTTGATTTGTTTCCCTCTGCACTAACTGCAGGACTCCTGCCACGGACTCGGTCCCAAAAAGAGGAAACAGAAACAAACTCGCATATTGATCCCCGACAAGCCAAACAGATAAGTTCCCTCTCGTCCATACATGACTCTGTAAGAAGGAAACTTGTGCGTAGAGAAACCTCGTCACCTTCGAAACATTTGTGCTCCCATCCTTTGACCCAAACATTGCTTCGGTCAAGATGGTTGTAGTGGCTCTTGGCAGAGAACGTTCGATGAGGGGCCGGTCCCCTTCCATAGTTTTGAGCCCGGCGGGCCCAGCCCCGTGGCAACAAACGAAAGGCGCCCGGCAGGATAGCTTGCCGGAGAAAACTTGTTTACTTAAAAAGTATAGAGGCATTCCTCCTCTGCATGGATATAGTACATGCACAAGTACCCGGCAAGACCGTCTTTTTTCATTAATATGCGGATAAACAAGTACAAAGCTTGCAGAGTACAAACATGGATAGAAGAGATTACATATTTGAAGCTAAAGTTTGGCAAGTGCCTACATATTTTAGATTGAAAAAAGATAAGTGCCCCGTAATCCCTTTCTTGTCCCTCTCCTCCTAGGAACTACATCGGGAGGTGAAGAGGGTAAAAGGAGTGCCTGGGCAGAAGCCCAGCCTGACCCCGTCAAGACCTGCAGGGCGCAGCCTGACAAGATCGAGAGGGCGCGGATGAAGGTGATGGGTGGGGAGAGCGGCTGGGCGAGGCCCTGGTCACCGCCACCAGGGCCAGCAGGACACGGCAGGGCGGACGAAGCCGGAGCCCATGGGGAAGCCTGCCGGGGTCCAGCTGGAAGGCTACTGGAGGAGCCGGAGACACCATCCACACCCAACACCCCGGCAAATCGCCCTGCCGGGAAGGAGGTGCAGGTGCAGATGGTGGTGCCGCCGGCCTCCCGCTGATGGTGACGGTGCGACCGGTGTTCATCCGGAATCGGAGCCGTCGTCCTCCCCATCGGTGTCGTCGTCATCGCTGTCACTGTCCTCCTCGTCGCTATCACTCGAGAAGGAACTTTCGTCTTCAGTCGAGCTCTCCGTGCAGCACCCTAAGCGAGCACCCGAACGCCCGAAGACCTTGACGGAGAGCAGGTGAAAACCCACAAGTATAGGGGATCAGTTGTAGCCTTTCCTGATAAATAAGAGTGTCGAACCCAACGAGGAGCTAAAGGTAGAACAAATATTCCCTCAAGTTCTATCGACCACCGATACAACTCTATGCACACTTGACGTTCGCTTTACCTAGAACAAGTATGAAACTAGAAGTACTTTGTAGGTGTGATAGGAAAGGTTTGCAAGATAATAAAGGGCATGTAAATAAAAGCTAGGGGCTGTTTAGATAAAGACACAACTAAGTTAGTTTTAGTAGAGAGCTTTTTGTCACAAGAAAGTTATTTGTCCCTAGGCAATCGATAACTAGACCGGTAATCATTATTGAAATTTGATATGAGGGAGAGGCATAAGCTAACATACTTTCTCTTCTTGGATCATATGCACTTATGATTAGAACTCTAGCAAGCATCTGCAACTACTAAAGATCATTAAGGTAAAACCCAACCATAGCATTAAAGTATCAAGTCCTTTTTATTCCCATACGCCATAACCCCCTTATCCGTGTTTGTGTTTCTATCACTCACGCAACACAGACAATAAGCAAACCATGAACATATTGCAAACCCTACAGCGGGGATCCCTCACACTTGTGCGACACGGAGAGCACCATAGGACAGCACCAATAATAAAACATGCAACTCAAACCAATCACGATCATCAATCGACCCATAGGACAAAACGGATCTACTCAAACATCATAGGATAGCCATACATCATTGGGAAATAATATATAGTGTTGAGCACCATGTTTAAGTAAAGATTACAGCAGGGAGAAGAGGTGTTACACCGCTGCATAGAGGCGGAGAGAGTTGGTGATGACGGCGGCGAAGTTGTTGGTGTAGATTGCGGTCACGATGATGGCCCCGACGGCGTTCCGACGCCACCGGGAGAGAGGGGGAGAGAGCCCCCCTTCTTATTCTTTTTCCTTGACCTTCCCCCTAGATGGGAGAAGGGTTTCCCCTCTGGTCCTTGGCTTCCATGGCGGCGGAGGGGCGGGAGCCCCTCCGAGATTGGATCTCTCTCTCTCTGTTTCCTTCTGTTTCTGCGCTCCCAGATTCTGGCCTTTCACCGTTTCTTAAATTCCCGGAGATCCATAACTCCGATTGGGCTGAAATTTTAACATGATTTTTATCCGGTTATTAGCTTTCTTGCAGCCGAAGAAGGGCACAAACCACCTTACGGGGTGGCCACAAGGGTCCAGGGCGCGCCCTACCCCCTGCTGGGCGCCCCTCGTCCTTGTGGTCCCCTCGGGCATCGTCTCGTGTTGATTCTTTTTCCCAAAAATCACATATATTCCAAAAAAATCTCTGTAAGTTTTTATCCCATTTGGACTCCGTTTGATATGGATTTTCTGCGAAACAAAAAACGTGCAACAAACAGGAACTGGCACTGGGCACTGGATCAATATGTTAGTCCCAAAAATAGTATTAAAAAGTTGCCAAAAGTATGTAAAAGTTGTAGAATATTGGCATGGAACAATCAAAAATTATAGATACGACGAAGACGTATCAGCATCCCCAAGCTTAATTCCTGCTCGTCCTCGAGTAGGTAAATGATAAAAAAAGATAATTTTTGATGTGGAATGCTACCTAGCATAATCTTGATCATATAATCTAATCATGGCATGAATATTAAGATACGAGTGATTCAAAGCAATAGTCTATCATTTGACATTAAGACAACAATACTTCAAGCATACTAATAAAGCAATCATGTCTTTCTCAAAATAACATGGCCAAAGAAAGTTATCCCTACAAAATCATATAGTTTGGCTATGCTCCATCTTCACCACACAAAGTATTTCATCATGCACAACCCCGATAACAAGCCAAGCAATTGTTTCATACTTTTAATGTTCTCAAGCCTTTTCAACTTTCACGCAATACATGAGCGTGAGCCATGGATATAGCACTATAGGTGGAATAGAATATGATGGTGGAGGTTGTGTGGAGAAGACAAAAAATGAGAAAGTCTCACATCGATGCGGCTAATCAACGGGCTATGGAGATGCCCATCAATTGATATCAATGCGAGGAGTAGGGATTGCCATGCAACGGATGCACTAGAGCTATAAGTGTATGAAAGCTCAAACTGAAACTAAGTGGGTGTGCATCCAACTTGCTTGCTCATGAAGACCTCGGGCATTTGAGGAAGCCCATCATCGGAATATACAAGCCAAGTTCTATAATGAAAATTCCCACTAGTACATGAAAGTGATAACTCAAGAGACTCTCTATATGAAGAACATGGTGCTACTCTGAAGCACAAGTGTGGAAAAAGGATAGTAACATTGTCCCTTCTCTCTTTTCTCTCATTTTTTTCTTTTTTTTTCTTTTTTTTTGGTGGGCTTCTTTGGCCTCTTTTTTTATATTTGGGCTTCTTTGGCCTCTTTTATTTTTCATAAAGTCCGGAGACTCATCCCAACTTGTGAGGGAATCATAGCTTCCATCATCCTTTCCTCACTAGGACAATGCTCTAATAATGATGATCATCACACTTTTATTTACTTACAACTCAATATTACAACTCGATACTGGAACAAAATATGACTCTATATGAATGCCTCTGGCAGTGTACCAGGATGTGCAATGATCTAGCGTAGCAAAGACATCAAAAAATGGACAAGCCATGAAAATATCATGCTAGCTATCTTACGATCATGCAAAGCAATATGACAATGAATGCTCAAGTCATGTATATGATGATGATGGAAGTTGCATGGCAATATATCTCGGAATGGCTATGGAAATGCCATGATAGGTAGGTATGATGGCTGTTTTGAGGAAGATATAAGGAGGCTTATGTGTGATAGAGCGTATCGTATCACGGGGTTTGGATGCACCGGCGAAGTTTGCACCAACTCTCGAGGTGAGAAAGGGCAATGCACGGTACCGAAGAGGCTAGCAATGATGGAAGGGTGAGAGTGCGTATAATCCATGGACTCAACATTAGTCATAAAGAACTCACATACTTATTGCAAAAGTCTATTAGCTATCGAAACAAAGTACTACGCGCATGCTCCTAGGGGGATAGATTGGTAGGAAAAGACCAGCGCTCGTCCCCGACCGCCACTCATAAGGAAGACAATAAATAAATAAATCATGCTCCGACTTCATCACATAATGGTTCACCATACGTGCATGCTACGGGAATCACAAACTTCAACACAAGTATTTCTACAATCCACAATTACCCACTAGCATGACTCTAATATCACCATCTTTATATCGCAAAACTATTGCAAGGAATCAAACATATCATATTCAGTGATCTACAAGTTTTATGTAGGATTTTATGACTAACCATGTGAATGACCAATACCTGTCAACTCTCTAAATAGATATAAGTGAAGCAAGAGAGTTTAATTCTTTCTACAAAAGATATGCCCATGCTCTAACAAATATAAGTGAAGCAAAAGAGCATTCTACAAATGGCGATTTTCTATGTGTAGGGAAATAGGCAATCCAA
Source organism: Thinopyrum elongatum (assembly GCA_011799875.1). Classification (NCBI taxonomy): domain Eukaryota; kingdom Viridiplantae; phylum Streptophyta; class Magnoliopsida; order Poales; family Poaceae; genus Thinopyrum; species Thinopyrum elongatum. The sequence goes on from CM022302.1 coordinate 199,380,756, forward strand.
ACTTCAAATGATATAAGTGAAGCACATGAAGCATTCTATAAAGCCATACTCAAAAGATATAAGTGAAGTGCAAAGAGCATTCTATAAATCAACCAAGGACTATCTCATACCAGCATGGTGCATTACTAAAAGAAAAGAAAAAAGCACACGACGCTCCAAGATTTACGCATATTATGTGACGAATAAAAATATAGCTCCAAGTAAAATTACCGATGGTCGTTAGAAGAAAGAGGGGATGCCTTCTGGGGCATCCCCAAGCTTAGTTTCTTGGGAGTCCTTCAATATTACCTTGGGGTGCCTCGGGCATCCCCAAGCTTAGGCTCTTGCCACTCCTTATTCCTTCATCCATCGTGATATCACCCAAAACTTGAAAACTTCAATCACATAAAACTTAACAAAAACCCTCGTGAGATCTGTTAGTATAATAAGACAAATCACCACTTTAAGTACTGTTGAAAACTCATTCATATTTTATTTTTGCATTTTAGCTACTGTATTATAACTTCTCCATGGCTTATACCACCAATAAAATCGATAGTTTCATCAAAACGAGCAAAACAATGCATCAAAAACAGAATCTTTCAAAAACAGGACAGTCTGTAGCAATCTGAAAATCTACCATACTTCTGTAACTCTAAAAAATTAGGAAAAAATAAACAATTTGTATATAAGTACTGTGCAAAAAGTTTCAGAAGCATTTGACTTTCCAGTAAAAAAATGTAAAATCATGCACTACAGCCAAAGTTTCTGTTTTTGCACCGCACATACCAAACAAGCAATCTAATCATCCTAAAGGCAAATCTTGGCACATTATTTTTATAATACAATAATTTATACAAGGGGATAATTATTTTTGTTGAAAAGTTTCTGTAATCAAGGTTCACAAAGTTTCCATGGGCATGAACAAAGTTCAAGGAGCTCCCCCACTTCAACGGTGCTCGTGTTTCTTACTTTCACTTTTCTTTTTGAAAAAGTTTTAGGTTCCCCACTTTATTTTTTTGTTTTTAAACTTTATAAAAGCACACAACAGAAATAAATGACTCTCTAAAACTTCTGGGTTGTCTCCCTGGCAGCGCTTTCTTTAAAGCCATTAAGCTAGGCATATAGTGCTCAAGTGATGGATCCACCCGGATCCCAAGGTATATCAAAGCCAATTTTAATTAACAATGATTTGTAATTTAGTAGTGAGCACAAAGTAATATATATCATGCAACAATGAAGTCTAATTCTCTTCCTATGTATCAGCATGTCATAAAAGAACAATTCATGCACACCAAGTAAAGGCTAATGCATAGTATAAACAGTTTCTTGCAATTTTATTGTATTGGAAACATAGAGAGGCGGAGATGTAGTTCCTCTCTCATAATAATTGCAAGTAGGAGAAGCAAGCACATGCATATTATATCTATCAAAATCATCATGTGCAATAGTAGAATGCAACCCAAAAATATAATCCTTAATAAGCGCAAACTTCTCTGATATAGTGTAGTTGGGAGAATTCAAAACGATAATAGGACTATCATGTGTGGGTGCAATAGAAACAATTTCATTCTTAACATAAGGAACCATAGCAAGTTCATCTCCATAAGCATAATTCATATTGGCATCATGGCCACAAGAATAGCAAGCATCAAGTTCATCAAAAAGGGATATTTCAAACAAATCAAAGGGATCATAGCAATTATCATAGCAATCATCCTTCGGAAAGCACAAAGGGAAATTAAACAATGTATGAGTTGAAGAGTTACTCTCATTAGAAGGTGGGCACGGGTGATCAATCCGCTCTTCCTCCTTTTGTTCTTCGCTCTTCTCCTCATCTTTTTCATCCAATGAGCTCACAATGTCATCAATTTCTTCTTCCATAGTTTCCTGCAAAATATTAGTCTCTTCTTGGACAGCGGAGACATTCTCAATAAAAGCATCAATATCAGAATTATATTCATAATTCTCATAGCAATATTTAAGTATAGCAAAATTTTCAGGCCTATAAACATCATCATCAAAAGCTTCATACTTTTCAAACAAAGATTCAATTTCATAAGCGCCCTTAAAAGCAACAAATTCTTCTATTCGTTCCACATCATAGTAATCATATCTACCATTAGCATAAGAAGCCAAGGTTTGATTATCATTAAATTTACAAGAAAAGGGAAGGTGTGGAGCCTGCATCGTAGAGCAACAAGTATAATCATATCTCAAGCATAGTTCCCGAGCATACCAATGCAACATATGAATTTGATCCCATAATAGTTTCCCTTTTTGAGTCAAGCGATAATCCCTAAAGTATTCACGTTGATCCAACGTGTCTCCCATTATATAATTGAATGGGGTTTTCTTAGGATTATTAAAGTAGTGCATAATATCTTTCACATAATGAGCATCGAGGGTTTTAGGAGGTTCCCCATCTCCATGAGTAGCAAGTACACCTATTTTTTTGGTATTTCGTGTTCCATATCCATAACTAAAGATAGAGAACAACTTAGAACAGCAAATAAAATCTACTTAGTGATAAAGCAAACAAGCACACACGAGAATATTCACCCCACGCTATTGCTCCCCGGCAACGGCGCCAGAAAAAGGTCTTGATAACCCACAAGTATAGGGATCAGTTGTAGCCGTTCTCGATAAATAAGAGTGTCGAACCCAACGAGGAGCTAAAGGTAGAACAAATATTCCCTCAAGTTCTATCGACCACCGATACAACTCTACGCACACTTGACGTTCGCTTTACCTAGAACAAGTATGAAACTAGAAGTACTTTGTAGGTGTGATAGGAAAGGTTTGCAAGATAATAAAGAGCATGTAAATAAAAGCTAGGGGCTGTTTAGATAAAGACACAACTAAGTTAGTTTTAGTAGAGAGCTTTTTGTCACAAGAAAGTTATTTGTCCCTAGGCAATCGATAACTAGACCGGTAATCATTATTGCAATTTTATATGAGGGAGAGGCATAAGCTAACATACTTTCTCTTCTTGGATCATATGCACTTATGAATGGAACTCTAGCAAGCATCCGCAACTACTAAAGATCATTAAGGTAAAACTCAACCATAGAATTAAAGTATCAAGTCCTCTTTATTCCCATACGCCATAACCCACTTATCCGTGTTTGTGTTTCTATCACTCACGCAACGCAGACAATAAGCAAACCATGAACATATTGCAAACCCTACAGTGGGGATCCCTCACGCTTGCGTGACACAGAGAGCACCATAGGACAGCACCAATAATAAAACATGCAACTCAAACCAATCACGATCATCAATCGACCCATAGGACAAAACGGATCTACTCAAACATCATAGGATAGCCATACATCATTGGGAAATAATATATAGCGTTGAGCACCATGTTTAAGTAGAGATTACAGCGGGGAGAAGAGGTGTTACACCGCTGCATAGAGGGGGAGAGAGTGGTGATGACGGCGGCGAAGTTGTTGGTGTAGATTGCGGTCACGATGATGGCCCCGGCGGCGTTCCGGCGGCACCGGGAGAGAGGGGGAGAGAGCCCCCCTTCTTCTTCTTCTTCCTTGACCTTCCCCCTAGATGGGAGAAGGGTTTCCCCTCTGGTCCTTGGCTTCCATGGCGGCGGAGGGGCGGGAGCCCCTCCGAGATTGGATCTCTCTCTCTGTTTCCTTCTGTTTCTGCGCTCCCAGATTCTGGCCTTTCACCGTTTCTTAAATTCCCGGAGATCCGTAACTCCGATTGGGCTGAAATATTAACACGATTTTTATCCGGATATTAGCTTTCTTTCGGCCGAAGAAGGGCACCAACCGCCTTACGGGGTGGACACAAGGGTCCAGGGCGCACCCCCCATCCTTGTGGTCCCCTCGGGCATCGTCTCGCGTTGATTCTTTTTCCCAGAAATCACATATATTCCAAAAAAAATCTCCGTAAGTTTTTATCCTGTTTGGACTCCGTTTGATATGGATTTTCTGTGAAACAAAAAATATGCAACAAACATGAACTAGCACTAGGCACTAGATCAATATGTTAGTCCCAAAAATAGTATAAAAAGTTGCCAAAAGTATGTAAAAGTTGTAGAATATTGGCATGGAACAATAAAAAATTATAGATACGACAGAGACGTATCAGCAGGGCGGCGTCCATTAACTTGAAATAGACAATGTGCCCGGCCGCCAAGCTATGGGCACGGGCGAAGGTCTTCCAGCCATGCCGGAGAAGCATGACATGAGGAGTGGGGAACTCCACGTCCGCCCGCATGCCACCATTGCAGCAGCCCCTCATGTGCAGCCTCAGCCCCGGCGGTTGCTCGACCTCCATCACCCTTGCGAATGGGGTGGGAAGTTGAAGACGGCTGCGCGGGGGCCCGCACAGCTTGACGATAAACTCCAGCGGCTGGTTCCCGACGTGGCCGTCCTTCGGGTCCTGCTCGGCCGGAGGAGGTGCGATCAGAACGCCGCCCCATCCTCCTTGACCCCGAGCGCCACAACAACCACGGCCACGTCCTCTCCCGCCTCCTCTCATGGCGGGCTCCGCCCCCGCATCCCCAATAGGAGGAGGGAGGCGCTGTCGATCAGAAGCCCTCGTCGCCACCACTGGGGTGCCACTACGCCCTCTCCCCCTCACCATGGTGGAGATATGATGTCAGACGGAAGGAAGAAGAGATGGGTGTAAGCCAGCACCTCGCCCACATTCCCTTTTATAGGCGAACGGGACCGGGGGCTGGCTCCTCACCCAAGAGGCAACTGCCCCGATCCACCAATCCGACTCCTCTGCGTCACTAACGGCACCCGGAATCAAGACCGACCTCCTGCGCCTATCCATGGCGCCTGGCTTTCTGCCTTGGCACTCATTCCCGTGCCCTCCGCGTCTGCCACCAACCCTACGCAATGCATGCGGCATACGTGGCAGGAACGGAAGGGGGCAGGGGAGTTAGTGAAATGGCAGTTACCGCCCCGTGAACATGGGACGTGGGCGACCCACGGGTCATGGCGTAAATCTCCCCTACGACGTCTTGCACGACGCACGGAAAAACCGAAAACTGACTCAAGCACAGGTTAATGAAGAAGCAAGGAAAATATCAAGAAAAGGAGAATATCAGTGCAAGACCCCTGCCTGTGTACCTGATAGGGCCTACCCCAACGATGCTCGGCAGCACGTTTGGGCCAGGCCCGAGGGCTCCTGTCGGTGCAACAAACCTTCATGTATGTTACCCAGACTGTACACAAGCTCAAATGGTAGAAATGCAAGCAACACCAAGCATTCAAGATAGAACCAAGCCACAAAGAGAGAGCTCTTTGAGGAATCAAAGGGCCGATCAAGAAGACCAAGACAAGCCAAGACAGCAAGATATCACTAAGGAAAAACCTCCCTTGCCGGGCAGGCGAGCCTGGTCAGGTCGAGGCCACCCTGAAGACAAGTCCCAAGACTTCCCCGGCAAGGATTGCCAGGGCCACTGGCGGCCTACATCCCTGCCAAGGCTCCACCGCTCCACCGCATCACAACGCAAGTCACCCATCGGTGCGGTGTCGAGCCCCCAGATAACTAAGTGGCTGTCATTTGGCACGTGGCAGCCATTTAGGAGGAAGATCACCTCTATATGACACCCGTCCAGAGGCGTGTCAAGCAGACAGATGGAAGATGACTAGAGTGGCGCGGCAGGCTTATCGGGCCGCATCCACAGCGCGACACATGGCAGTGCATTTAATGCGCTTTATCCTAACTGCCAGAGTTAGGTATGATAGCACTGTTAGCTATCTAATCACTGGATAATGACCATTTTTCCATTGTGGTAACCCCTTAGCCTATAAAAGGAGGACCGTGGCAACCTTAGAAAGGATTCGGACCCTCGTGTACTCATTACGCGCGTAGCCACTCTCCCCGAGGCGACCTTGCCGGGCTCGAGCGCCGCGCATTCTTCACGGTCTCCCCGTCAATCCACCAAAGCAGGAGTAGGGTTTTACGCTTCGTGGTGGCCCGAACCTGGGTAAAAATCACCAATGTCACCACCGTCGTGCTATCCCGCAGCCTCTGCTCTTTGTGCAACGTGTCCTCCCCCCTACCGAACCACAAAGGGGCCGATGGCCTCATAGGTGGCCGTGTTCTACCACAACACGACAACACTTCAACACAGTTCAAGAAAGGTTAGCCCTGCCTGGGAGCTGCAGCGCAAGCAGCTGAGCAAGCTAATGACTGCACTTGTTTGACGTTTATATCCAACTCTAGCTACATAGCATCAATGGCGGTACTTGGCATTAGTGATACCACCCTGAAAGAGAAAAAAGCAGACAGATAACATGCTTTGCACATATAAGCAACAGTGTTGTCGATTCATCCCATTTCTTAGTGGCAAATAAAAAGACCTGGATTACAATAGAATAAAAAATGTTCACACTTAAGACATGGCAGGAAATGGCATTGTGCAGGAGTGGCCAGCTTCACCACACCACTGGATTACAGATCAAGAACACAAGCATAGATGCAGTGCTAAAGAATGTATAAGCATCGATGGTGAGTGTACTGTCAATTTATCCCATTTCAGATTGGTAAATAAAGAGACATGATTTAAATAACATGAACATAATATGCGTTGTTCATAGTTAAGACATAGCAGGATATGACATCGTCCGGGAGTTGGTAGTTTGACCACACCACTGGATTACAGATCAACAAGCATACATGTAGTGCTAAGGAACATCATTTGCTATGTTTAGTTTAATTTACATGGTATGAATAAGGAACTAGGTTGTACAACTAAAAACTGAAATTGAGAAGGAGAAACTTATGTTTATGAACTTCATAATAAACTTTAAACATGCAATTTGATGCAAACGACAAAAATAAACAGCAGTTGCAGTCATTGCTATCCAAATATACAGAACAAAGTTTGAAGGCTCGAGAAGGACAAACATATGTTAGTAATGAAGATCGGCTCTATAAAGCCCTTTTCCATGTCGATGGGCGGGCAATTCAAGAAGTTTACCACAGAGTCTTCTTCATAAGCATTGCCTTTATTCTACATTTTGTTAAGAGTAAATATAGAAGTGATAATATAGGAACAAATGGAGATTATTTTAGCTAAGATGCAGAGTGATGCTACATAATCAACTAGCTATAAATGTAGGTACAGCATACAGCCAAAAGGTACTGATAAGAGTAATGCAGAGCTAAACATCTTTAGTAGCATTGGTTTTATTCAACATTTCGGTAAGAGTAAACATAGATCAGATGTGTACAAAATGGATGCCAAGGGAAAATAAGCTGCAAAGTGATGGTACATAACAACTAGATGATAGTATAAGTACAGTGATAAAGGACAACAGATACTTACAAGAACAATGTAGAGCTAAACTTCTTCATAAGCATTGGGTTTATTCTACATTAATGTAAGCATTAATATATATCTGATAATTAGGAGAGAACAGTGGATATGCAGGTTATCATGCCCACTGATGTCACATAATCAACCAGGTATGAATGTAAGCACATCGATACAAGACAACAGGTACTAACAAGAGCAAAGCAGCAAGCAGCATAGTTGCGATATCCTATGTTTTGTGGCGCTGGTTCTATCGCCAATATAAGTCGGGTGTTGTCTGATTTCTGCGGTACCACCACCTTTTTCAAGGACTTTGCTACTACTCCTTCAGGTTCTGCAATCACTCTCTTCCTTTTGGATGTCTGATACACAAGAGCAGTAGATGAATGGAAAAACATGGTATGATGACAAATGGAATGCATATTGATAATGGGTGGGCATGGCAACTTCACATATATGATGAGTAAACTAAGCACATGGCGGTGCAAAGAAGCAGAAGAAATGCAAGACAGCTTACGCAAGTTACGTGCAACCAATAAAACCTTGCCAAATTAGAACAAGCACCTTGTAGGGTGAACAGGATAGGCCATCTGCCTTTGATGCCTTGAGCTCAGAATAGTCATTAGGATCATATTCTGAACACGAATCTGTAATTATGGAGCGTGTGGGCTTCATTCCATCCAGAATGGAACTCAATGCCTCGATGCCATGTTTGTTGGTCATTGCACTGTTCCGCGATACTCTTCTGATGTGCGCATTCTCATATTCATTGTGATTTTGTTCAATATCTGAGAAGCATGACAACATAAATAGTAGTGAGATTATCTTTGTAATGCAGAGGATATTCTAATATAATAGGGGGTCCTTGTAAACCCTTGTGTGCTATTACTTGATTTTGATGAGAGAGCCCTTGTGTGCTGTAATTTGGTGCATAAAATAATATAATCTGGCACAACTACACAAAAAAATAGGCTCCCTATTGGGAGCTCCAGAAGTAAGGATAGTTGGCAGATGATAGGTTCATAATATGCTGTATTGAAAGTTTATTGCGAAACCATGACAACGAGAGTGCATAGAGAAATAGTATTCCAACATGTCGCTATAGGTGGTGCACATGCATTTCAAAACTCACATAGTAACATTAGCTGACCAATTAAATGTAAGCTTTGCAAATATGAGTGGCATGTAGTTTCGCTTGAAGGATGGAGTGTTGCTAATACGACAGAAAGCCACTACGCAGATTGTAGTGTCGATAAAAGGGGGACACCATAAGCATCATAAATAAATCGGGGAAGTGGAACTGGCTGGAAAATATGGGGTTGTATTGCCACTACTAATCGAAAGCCTATCTATCACCTACAGGCCAGCTCTATTCACCTGAAGGCACGCTACTGTTACTATCAGTCTAGTCTCTCAAAGGCCGCACAGCTCCCAGCATTTCCTGGATATTATGGCAGATCAACTCGTATTGCTGAAAGCAACTTGCAGAGGCGACCAAATAGACTTGTCGACTGCAGATGTCCCTGCTTGCCTTCTTGATGAGGAACATACTTTACTTATTAAAGAAGAACATGAGAGGAACATTTTAAAGAATAGAAGAGGAAGCGTATTATGGAGATTCCGTTTCTTTCTATACAATGTTGGTTGCCCACCCATGATGAATTAGAGCATCCAAAGAAATGCAATTCCATGCTGTCTATCTCTATGTGGCCACAGGCATTTGGAAACTCAAGTGGGAGCATTAGCTGAACAATTAAATGTATGTCTGTTAACTAATATGAATATCATGTCACATTCATATTGGAACAACTAAGCTTTGGAATTATGATTGGTGTGTTGTTTAGCTTTAAAGGGTGGACCGCTGCTAGTGGGACACAAAGCACCTATGCAGATCAGAGTGTAGATATAATGGGAAAACCCTAAGCATCACGAGTAAAACCAGGAAAGTGGAACTTGCTGGAAAATATGTGCTAGTATTGCCGGTACGGCTGGAAAGGCTTCGGATACCAGCTCTCTACAACTGAAGGCGCGGTACTATTACTATCAGTCTAAGTCTCAAAGGCGACACAGGTCCCAGCATTTCTTGGATATTAGGGCAGACCAGCACGAAGAGTGGAAAGCGTCCACAACAGGCGACCAAATAGACCTGTACACTGCAAATGTCCCTGCTCCTCTTCACTACAAGGAACATACTGTACAACTATTATACTCCATGTGTTCCTAAATATAAGTCTTTGTAGAGATTCCACTATGGATCACATACGGGTGTATATAGATACATTTTTTAGTGTAGATTCAATCATTTTCCTCCGTATGTAGTCCATGAGGGAATCTCTACAAAGACTTTTATTTAGGAACGGAGAGAGTACTTATTAAGGAAGAACAGAAGAGGAACATGCTAAAGAAGAGCAAGCAGATTTTGGATAATAAAATGTTCGTTGCCCACACATGATGAACTAGAGAGCATAAAGAATGCAGCTCCCTGCTGTCTCTCTATATGTGGCGCACATGCTTTTCGAAAGTAAAGTAGGAACATTAGCTGATCAATTAAACGTTCTCTATTTTAGTAATATCAGCATCATATCATATTCGTATTTGAGCAACAAAGTTTGGAATTATGAGTGGCATGTTGTTTAGCTTGATGGGTTGAGGAGCAGTGCTAGCACGTCTCCAAGCACCTAGGATGATGGTACACTGAATATAAAGGGAATGTCTACATGCAAGTCGCCTGACTATCGTCATTTGGGTCAGTCGACCATTTCAGGCGGTTGGATGAAGATCCTACATCTCCTAACCCTTCTTCTTCCTAGCCTGTTATTCTTCCGACACTCACCTTTGGGTGATGTGCTAAACTCATTAAAAACCCTCTCCTTAGCGGAGGACTCACAGCCGAATTATATCCGGTTTGAACTGGAGGCTGATGACGGAGAATTTTGCTTCCCACCCACCGCCCACTTCATTGCCACTGTCGAAGACTTAACCGACATGCTCGATTACGACTCCGAAGACATCGACGATATGGACGAGGATGCCGGAGAGGAGCAGGCCCAAAAACCACCGTTTACCGGGCGCTGGATAGCCACCTCCTCGTATGACGTGTACATGGTGGATACTCCCAAAGAGAATAACGGCGATAACGAGAAAGATCTAGTCGAGGATAAACCTCCTGAGACACAGCCAAAGCGCCGACGTCAGCGGCACTGCTCTAAATCATGCCGTGGAAAAGACAGCAATACTGGCACAAGAGAAAACAATACTCCGGACGATGCCGAAGACAAAGAAGATCCCATCGAGCCGACTTCCGAACAGGACGATAGGGAAGATGGGCAAGTCAGCCCTGACAAACAGGCCATAGACGAAGACTCGGAGGACAGCAACTATCTTCCACTTTTCGAAGACGAGGTGAGCCTCGGCAATGAAGACTTTATCGTGCCTGAGGAACCCATCGAGCAGGAGCGCTTTAAGCGCCGGCTAATAGCCACTGCGAGGAGCCTGAAAAAGAAACAGCAGCAGCTTCAAGCTGATTAAGATCTACTCAATGACAGATGGACTGATGTCCTGGCAGCCGAGGAATACGGACTCGAGCGCCCCATTAAAAGTTACCCGAAGCGTAAACTGCTACCCCAATTCGATGACGAGGCACTTGAGCCCATGCCATCAACGCGTGATGCGGCTGACCGACCAGCACGTGGCTGGGACAAAGCGGCAACCCAAGCCGAACACCTGCCCACACTACCTCGCCGTAAAAGCAAAGACACTACAGCTCGGGAACACACATATGACCTGCGGCGAGACCTGGAGAATAGAGCAGGTCAGTCCAGATCAATCTACGGATCACGCGGGCATGCCCTGGCGCGCAACGACGGCTATCAAGCCAGACGTAACGATCATAACCATGACCGGGCCGAAAACTGCAGACGGACTACATCCGCACTACATCGTGACTTGGCCCGATATAGAGGTGCCGCACATCCCCTCTGCTTCACTGATGAAGTAATGGAGCACGAATTCCCAGAAGGGTTTAAACCCGTAAATATCGAATCATATGATGGAACAACAGATCCCGCAGTATGGATTGAGGATTTTCTTCTCCATATTCATATGGCCCGCGGTGATGACCTTCACACCATCAAATACCTCCCACTATTACTCAAGGGGTCAGCTCAGCACTAGTTAAACAGTCTGCCTGAAAACTCTATTGGCAGCTTGGAGGACTTGGAAGACGCCTTCCGCGACAACTTCCAAGGCACATATGTATGACCTCCAGATGCCGATGACTTAAGTCACATAGTTCAACAGCCTGGAGAGTCGGCCAGGAAATTCTGGACTAGGTTCCTAACTAAAAAGAACCAGATCATCGATTGCCCGGATACTGAAGCCCTAGCGGCCTTTAAGCATAGCATCCGCGATGAATGGCTCGCTCGTCACCTCGGCCAAGAAAAGCCAAAGTCCATGGCAGCCCTCACGGCACTCATGACCCGCTTTTGTGCGGGCGAGGATAGTTGGCTAGCCCGTAGCAATAAGACTGCAAGCGATGCCGGCACCTCTGAAGCCAAGAATAGAAATGACAAGCCCCGACGCAACAGGCACAAGCGCCAAAGCAATGGTGGCACTGCCGATGACACGGCGGTCAACGCCGGTTTCAGCGGCTCCAAGTCCGGCCAGCGGAAGAAGCCATACAAAAGAAACAATCTGGGCTCATCCAGCTTGGACCGCATACTCGATCGTCCATGTCAGATCCACGGCACCCCGGATAAACCAGCCAATCATACCAACAGAGAATGTTGGGTTTTTAAACAGGCAGCAAGTTAAATGCCAAAAACAAGGAGAAGGGGTCGCAAACCGAGGACGACGACGAGGAGTTCCGCCCGCCGAACACAGCAGGACAGAAGAAGTTCCCCCCCAAGTTAAAACGGTGAACATGATATACGCCACTCATATCCCCAAAAGGGAGCGCAAAACGAGCGCTCAGGGACATCTACGCGATAGAGCCAGTCGCCCCAAAGTTCAACCCATGGTCGTCCTACCCGATCACCTTCGATCGCAGGGACCATCCGACCAGTATCCATCATGGTGGTTCAGCCGCACTGGTCCTCGATCCAATTATTGATGGATTCCATCTCACACGCGTCCTCATGGACGGCGGCAGCAGCCTGGACCTGCTCTATCAGGATACAGTGCGCAAAATGGGCATCGATCCTTCAAGGATTAAACCCACAAAAACTACCTTTAAAGGAGTCATACCAGGTGTAGAGGCCCACTGTACGGGCTCAATCACACTGGAGGTTGTATTCGGCTCCCCGGACAACTTCAGAAGCGAAGAGTTGATCTTCAATATCGTCCCCTTCCGCAGTGGCTATCATGCACTGCTCGGACGAACAGCATTTGCTCGATTCAATGCGGTGCCACACTATGCTTATCTCAAGCTCAAGATGCCGGGACCACGCGGCGTCATAACAGTTAATGGAAACACGGAGCGCTCCCTCAGTACCGAAGAGCACACCGCGGCCTTGGCAACGGAAGTACAGAGCGGCCTTGCCAAGCAGAATCTTAATTCGGCGGCCAAGCTACCAGACACTGTCAAGCGGATCCAGACTACTCCGCAGCATAACAGTCCGGCTCGTCAGGAGTTAGACTAGCAATCTGGCCTCCGTCTCTGTCCCGGCCTAATAGCGGCATTCGTACCACGCGTACACAACTACGCACTTAAAATACCATGGGCATAGACGGAGGCACAACTAGATTGTGGTCCATAATACGGCTCGACCTCCCCTGGACACACATACTTTCACTTTTTCTTTTTTATCCTTTTCAGGTTTCTTTTCCATAGGCCCCTCAAGACGGCCTGATCATCGGTCCTTTCGAAGGATAGATACACCAAGACAGCAAGAAGCATTGAGGTATACGGGAATCACTAGGTCTTTTTGACGATCACTCTACCTGTTCTCAGGATCCGCACGCAGTTTTCCCTTGGTCATGGCATGTTAAATAGCCCTGTTGCTTATCGCACTACTTATACGCTTCGACGTATTAATAAAATTATAATGGAAATAGTTTGCGGCCCAACTTCTGCTGCACTAGCTTACTAGTTCATTTTTTCTTGATAATCTTACCAATTGCACCCGTACACTTTTGGTACGGCTTAAATTTGCAAGGGGCTTTATTGCGCCCCATATTACGGCAACAAAGTCTGAACACTTTTTACAATATAGTTCGGCACCCCGAATTTAGCATTATATGCATTGGCTCCGAATCATGTCTTTGGTCAATAGTTGGGTTGCCCGGCTCCTGTGCTTACTACCTTACGTTCCGCTATATCGGCTAGGGTAGTAAAGGGAGAACTACTGCGATTGTGCCCTGGTTCGTCTGGATGAGCACCTCAGTAGAGAAAGCCGAAAACTAACTGTCATGATGCGGCGTGAGCCGGTCAGCTCTTCGAAGGTTACAAATCTTTTGCGATTTTTTCCGCATTATGCGACGAATCGGTCTCTACCCGATCAGGTGTTTACAGCACCCTAGTTCACTAGGGGCTGCGCCTAAATTTCTATTATAAAACTCCTATGGCTAAGTGAGGGTGATAAAGCCACATAGTCCGATTGCCTGGTTCGTTGCGCTAAACACCTCCTTCAAGGACCAAGCGTTGGATCAAGAGTGTTTAGATTTTATCCCGAACACCCCCGTACTACCTACATGGGGGCTGAAGCCAACGACTGGCCAACTCTCAGATTTAATAAAACGGCCGCACAGGAGGAAAAATCTTGATATAAACAACTAATATTATATTACATATCAGTTTTGTTCCATTTTACAGGGCAGGATAACATGAATATATTCATCCAAAGATAATGTCTTTCGCACACTGCTCCGCTACAATGCGGGATCCCTCCAGGACATCGCCAAAATATCGCTCGGGCGTGCGGTGCTCCTTGCCCGTGGGTGGTCCCTCGGTCGCGAGCTTAACGGCGTTCATCTTCGCCCACTGTATCTTGACACGGGCGAAGGCCATCCGCGCACCTTCAATACAGAACGACCGCTTGATGGCATCAAGCCGAGGGCAGGCAGCAACCAGTCGCTTCAAGAGCCCGAAGTAGCTGTTGGGTATGGCTTCGGTAGGCCATAGACGGATTATCAAATCCTTCATGGCCAATTCGGCTGCCCTATGCAGTTTGGTCAGCTGCTTCAGCTGATCGCTAAAGGGCACCGGATGCTCTGGCGCAAGGTATTGCGACCAGAACAGCTTCTCCGTTGAGCACCCCTCTTCGGCTCGGAAGAAATCCGCAGCATCAGCAATGTTGCGCGGCAGATCCGCAAACGCTCCTGGAGAACTCCAAATCCGGGTCAGTAAGAGGTACCTTTTCTTCACAAATTTGCTTTGCATTATAAAGGCCTTACCCGCCGTGATATTTCTGGCCTCTTGGATTTCCTGGAGGGCGCCCTGGGCTTCAACCCGGGCCTCTTGTGTGCTTTGGTGGGCCTTAGCAAGCTTGGACTCTTGATCCGAAATCTTGCGCTCCAAGGACTCGCATTTTTTACAGCGTCCTGGAGCTCTTGTTGGACCTCACCGACCCTGGCCTCGTGCTTTTCACGGATGGATTGTTCCTCTGCCGCTCTCTTTTGGGCCTCGGCCAGCGCCTTTTTAAGGGCCTCCACCTCGGTCGCCGCTCCTACAAATATCATGGCACTATGGTGAATACAAGTCATCTATCCTTTCTGATATACAGAAGGTCATGACATACCTTGCTTGTCCTCCAGCTGCTTCTTCACACGGCCGAGTTCTTCCTTGGCCCACTCCAGACTCTGCTTCAGTCCGGAGACTTCGGCAGCATGGGAGGTCACAGCTAGAAGCAATGCCTGCTTTTTTCACATAGACATGTGTGGTTAGTCTCCTGCGAAAATTGTTTGATCCTCTGTCCGGCTTTTCTTTTCGACCACCGGACAGTGTCTCAGGGGCTACTGTCTACACTGTGACATTCTTTTTTACATAAGTGCGTTTGATACCTCAAAACCTGTTAGAAGGCTTGTGCAGGCTTCGGTCAGTCCACTCTTCGCGGACTGAATCTTCTCAATCACCGTACCCATAAGAGCACGGTGTTCCTCTACAATGGAAGCACTTCGCAAGGCTTCTAGTAGGGTGTCCGGTGCCTCTGGTTGGACAGAGGTCACCAGTGAAATAGGCACACCCCCTTCTTTCGAAGGAGGTTGCTTGCCAGATTCCGGAGCCATATAGGTCTCCGGGACAGTATTCGGCTGGGGGCCGAATTGGACCTGGCCCCCATGGCCAGTCTCCATGGGGATCTGCTCCCCCATGTGTCCGGCCGCCGAGGTTTTACCCTCTGGCGCCGCGCTGACGGCCTCCTGCGTCTCTCCCTGGCCTGGGATCCTTCGGGACAACGCCTCGGTGTCATCCATGGCCTTGGGAGAGGAAGCCGCCGGAAGGGACCCGCTGTCCATCACCTTCAGGTCCAGTGAATTTCCCGAAGATAAGGATCTCTCGAGGTCGGAACAAGCCGGACTGCAAGTACATGATTCAACATGTTAAAACTATGGAGAAAAGAGGCTGGATATATGAATGCGTCAGGGTCTTTGAGTACTCACGACTCGGCCAAGGGCTTATCTCGAGGGCGCCGCTCTGGGCTGCTGTCGACGTCCCACGCGGAGTTATCCGCGAGGGAGACCTTCCCCTTCTTGGACGCCTCTGCCCCCAGATTTATGGGGGCCGCCCTTTTCTTCCTTCCCCCCTCAGGGGGAGAGTTGCTTTCCTCCTCCTCCTCGTCGTCCTCTGCGGCGGTGGAGTGAGTCTCGGCGTCTTCGGACGTCGCATCCGAAGTTCCCTTGCGATGGAGGCCGCTTCTCATATCCTTGGCCTTTTTCTTGGCCTTCTTCTCCGGCGCCTGGTAGGGCGCCGGGACCAGCATCTTCGTCAGAAGCGGGATGGCTGGTTCCTCGGGCAGCGGAGCCGGACACTTAATCCGCTCTGCCTTCTTCGTCCAGCCCTAAAAATAATAAATAGGGAGTCTTAGGCATTTTTCCTGAGTAAGCAAGTAAAGGATACACCTTGAAGCGCGAAAGACTTACCGGACTAGCGGGATGGGCCAGGTCATGCCCACGGTCCTCGGTCGTCTCCGGCCATTTCTCGTTGGCCTTAAAAAGCACCTTCCAGATGTCTTCGTGCGTAGCTTCGAAGAACTGTTGCAAGGTCTGGTGCTCGGCCGGATCGAACTCCCACAGATTGCAAGTCCGGCTTTGGCATGGAAGGATCCGGCGAGCTAGCATCACCTGAATCACATTGACAAGCTTGATGTTCTTGTCCACCATACTCTGGATATGCGCCTGCGGCGCTGACAGCTCTTCCGACGACGCCCAATTTAGGCCCTTCTCTAGCCAGGAGGTGAGCCGCATTGGGGCTCCGAACTTGAATTCGGGAGCCGCGGCCCAGGTGGCGTCGCGGGGCTCTGTGATATAGAACCACAGTTGCTGCCACCCTTTGACGGTCTCCACAAAGTTACCTTTGGGCCATGTGACATTGGGCATCTTGCTCACCATGGCGCCTCCGCACTCTGCGTGTTGGCCATCCACCACCTTTGGCTTCACATTGAAAATCTTGAGCCACAGTCTGAAGTGGGGTGGGATGCGGAGGAAGGCCTCGCACACGACAATAAATGCCGAGATGTTGAGGAAAGAATTTGGAGCTAGGTCATGGAAATCTAGCCCGTAGTAGAACATTAGTCCGCGGACGAAAGGGTGGAGAGGAAACCCTAACCCGCGGACGAAGTGGGGGATGAACACCACCCTCTCATGAGGCCTGGGGGTGGGGATGATCTGTCCCTTGGCCGGAAGCCGGTGGGCGATTTCCTTGGCCAAATACCTCGCCTCCCGGAGCTTCGTGATGTCCTTCTCCTTGACGGAGGAGGCCATCCACTTGCCCTGCGCTCCGGATCCAGACATGGTCGGAGTGCTTCTTTGAGGCAGAAAAGATGAGAACTTGGGCGCTGGAGCTCAGGAATGGAGAGGCAGAGAAAGAGAAGGCGTGGGTGAAAGGGGGGAATCCTTATCTCCCTATAAAGGCAGTGAATATCAAGCGCCTCCCCACTCGCCTTAAAACTCTCCTATTCCCAAGGGCCGTGCAAACGGCACGGTTGGATTACCCACGCCCGTATTAATGAGAATCCCGTAATTAAGGGACATGATCTCTGCTGTGACAAGACGAGCCACTGGAAACCGCATCTTAAAGCATGGAGCGGGAGGCTAAAGAACGGTTTGAAATAATGACCGTGTAGGAACGTGGTGTCGCGTTACAAAATGCTGTCAGCGGATTGGACTCGTGAAATATTATACTCTCTGTGGTTGTGTGTGGTACTTGTTTTGCAGAGCCAGACACATTTTCTGTGCTCAAAGTCTGTTCTGTAGTATTCGGAGGAGGAACCCGCCTTGCAATGCCGAAGACAATCTGCGCGCCGGACACATCGTCATTGAAGCCTGGTTCAGGGGCTACTGAGGGAGTCCTGGATTAAGGGGTCCTCGGGCATCCGGGCAACGTAATGTGGGCCGGACTGATGGGCCATGAAGATACAAGACCGAAGGCCCTCTCCCGTGTCCGGATGGGACTCTCCTTGGCGTGGACGACAAGCTTGGCGTTCGGATATGAAAGATTCCTTTCTCTGTAACCGACTTTGTACAACCCTAGTCCCCTCCGGTGTCTATATAAACCGGAGGGTTTAGTCCATAGAGGCGATCATAATCAGACAGGCTAGACTTCTAGGGTTTTAGCCATTACGATCTCGTGGTAGATCAACTCTTGTAATACTCATATTCATCAATATCAATCAAGCAGGACGTAGGGTATTACCTCCATAGAGAGGGCCCGAACCTGGGTAAACATCGTGTCCCCCGTCTCCTGTTACCATCGACCTTAGACGCACAGTTCGGGACCCCCTACCCGAGATCCGCCGGTTTTGACACCGACAGCAGGCATTGAACCGGCGCGCCGGCCAAGAGGGCCCCACTCGCTGCACGCCAGGCTGAACACGCCTCCTCGCCGCATGCAACCGGCTTCAGACTGCACCGCCTACCTCCATTGAATCTGCGTGTGTGCCGGCAACACGTCCTTTCGCGAGCCAGCTGGCATTTTAGAACACAATGCCAGTTGGCTCCTCTCGTCCGCACGCTATTTAAATGAGGCCAGACGCCTGGAAAGAACCGCACCACACCGCCGCTCCCCATATCCTCCTTGCACCATTTTCTCCACACTCTCCATAGCATCCGGTGAGTAGGAAGACGAGTTCTCCGGCATAAAAGCCGGCTGGGTGCCCCGACGAGCCAGGCAACTCGCTGCCCCACCTCGCTCCCCACCCCAGGCCGTCAGTACCATGGGCGAGGCTGCAGGCGGACAAGTGGAGGAGCAAGCCGCCGCTCCAAGTTGGCCCCTGGTGCATCAACTCGATGCTCCAAGCCTGCTCGCAGAGGAGTGGCTAGTTGCTGCACGCCGGCACATGGGGGACCACGGCGTCTAGCGCATTGTGGTTGGCCGCGCCATCCGACGCAAACATTGGCAGAACCGCGGCATGCTGGCAGAGGTGGCCAACATGTCCGCGGCCACCGCCGACACCGAGGAATAGTAGACCACGGGAGCCGCCGCTCGGAACCCATGAATGCTATGACCACCGCGTCGCCGGCATAGACACCCAGTGTGTTGCCTGGTTTGGCTCAACACATCGTGGACCCCAGCCACAACTGGCATTAGAAATTATACCTGCTTCCAAAAGTTATTCGCGTTTAGTCAAAAAATGTCCAAAAAGTAATTAATTAAGTATGGTCTTGACTTGTTGTGCTTGCACTGGTAGTAGGAACTAGAGATTTTCTTTATTTATAACTCTCCTCACATTTTTTTGGATTTGAAGTGAATCAAGGTTGTGGACATTATCTATGAATGTGCAGATATCTGTGAACATGAGTTTGATGTGGAAGTTGAACTTGGAATGTTGGGCTTGCGTGTGAACTATACCATGTCCAATGGTTCATCTGCTATTGTTCGGAAAGTAATGGCTGTTATTACATGACCCGGAAAAAATATATTTTGTGCCACATATAGGCATCACAGACTTACATACATCTCAGTAGATGCACGAACATAAAACAGGCATGCTGACTGGATAAACATTTGAACCTAGCTAATATGAATGAACATTTGTATTGACAACAGCTTTAGATAGCAGGAGATGCCTAGCCTACTCTGCCTCTGCTAGCTTCTTTCTGGCTTCTTCCATCTCTTCTTTGGCTTGGGTGAAGAGAGCATCTGATTGCTCTTCTTGCTTCTTCAGGAACTCAGCTACATTCTCAAGGGCTGCTGCACGCTTTGTTTTAGCCTTTACTAGAGCAACAAGGACATGAACACTTGACGACTCCACCTGGCTTGTGAGTAATTCAGCATCATCTGGGGATTTGCACCTTCTGTCTAATCCAGCATCATTAGGGAAATGGCACGTTGTGTGTAATCCAGCCTCATTTTGGAAACATGATCTCGAGGTTGACCATACTTCCCTCCTCGCAGGAACTGCTTCCTGACATGAAGAAGTTACTTCTTTTTAAGATCAATAGTCAGAGCTCCCCAGATCCATTAAGTAGAAGCCTGATAAATAGGACTAGGAGAAGTGAATTCAAAAGGAGTAATATAAAAATAGACTGCAAGGTGAGAACACCCACTTCCTATATCAATCTAAAAAGAAAGCATTAGGACGATTAAGACTGTGCTTATTACATATCAAACAGAGCCAGCTTATAGAAACTACGACATATACATCGAAGAACACAAGGCTAAGAGAAATAGAAAAACCAGCAGAGGGGTGCACTAAGCCAAGGGTTGCTGCAGCAAAACAACCGGCAACTAGATGATCTCCAGGGCGTCTGTAGGCACGTTTGATTGACTAGCTTCAACACTAAATTACAAAAGATTCATCCTACGGCATGGTGGGTCCACTGAGTAAATTGAGATCCTACAAATGATTGAGAGCCTAATCAAGTGTACAGGAAATTATTTGCTCGCCTATTATTGTTTAATAATCTGCCACACTGCTGGATTGCATGGCAAGAACCCTAGCCAAGCAGACAACATGGTTTGACGCTGCTTTCGGCTCGGGGCTTGCCAAGGGCCTGGTCTGGTCCTGTGTTCACTACTGCTGCCAGACACATACCATGTCAAAGTAAAAAAATGGTCAAAAGAGGGGGCTCCCTCCAATTTCATTAATGAAACCATCAAGGACACACAAAACATCCACCACTGCTAGTCAGGTTCTCAATGTCAAAAAAATTGAAAGGTTGTTACTTACCAAAGCTCGTTTTATAGGTTTGGTGCAGCTCCTCTTTAACTTGCGACGTTCCTTGAAGATGTCCCCAACATCCCGTATTTGGTCTTCATTGCTCCCCTGCATGTTCGCATTCGTAGTTTTAAAATCTCAACATGGCAAGAAAAATATAGTAATACTCACACATCTTGTGGGCAACATTAAAGCACTCATCTACCATGTTAGCATGAGTGATTTTTAATATCCTACTATGTGGCTCTTCAACTTTGCTAGAACTATGTTGTGGTTTCATTTTGAGTGAATAGAACAGGGGGGTCACCTCCCTGCTATTCTAAAAAACTTTCCATCATTTGCGACACTACTGGTGACAAATGAAGAACCTACCCAAGCACAGCGCAATACAGGAGCGACGCACAACTACAAGATGATATTCTGTTGGACAATGCAAGCTATAACCAATTACTTTTACCGGAACAATAGCAGCCAGGAAATTAGAAGGGTAGGTATGAACATAATCAGAACTGCACATGTACTTCTTAGAGAATCAATATACACATTACCAATCAAGGAGGAGTACGAAGGGCACAGCGGCGGCTGTGCATCATGGTCAGCAACGGGAGTCAGTTCATTGTCGACGACGGTGGTGCTGCTGCGCCTGGCGTCGGCTTCCGGGAAGCAGATCCGAGACCGTGGAAGACGGTGCCAGGGAAGCGGCTCCGTGTACGATGGCAACGGTGGACCGGCTCCAGTGCGACGTACGATGTCATCGATGAGGCAGATGTGGTGTGGTGGATTAGTGCGCCGATGAAGAATGGGAGGGGCATGAAGGGAAGGTGTTGCGGTGCCATGGAGAAGTCTATTTTGCGGTGGGGATAGAAAATGGGGAGTAATGAGGAGTACTCTGGGTGCCGGGGTGGGGTTGGATGGTTGGGGTGAACATGAAGTTACCAAAACAGCCCCCGACCAACCAGCATTCGTCGGCCTGTTCGACCAAGGGTATGATGGTAACTTTGCATTGGTCGAATCTGAGTCGCAGGAGATCTCGATGGAAGCAGGAGATTTTGCCGCCGACCTAAAAGTTTGTAACACTGTACTAGTACTCCCTGCTCCCCGTCTGGCGTGTTGGATGATTGGGCTGAGCAGCTAGGAGTACTACTAGCACTCGCTCCGATTTTATTTACTCTGCATATTAGGTTTGACTAAAGTCATACTTCCTAAAGTTTGACCAAGTTTATAGAAAAAATATAAACATTTACCATAACAAATCTGTATGATGTGAAAGTACATTCAATAATGAATCTAATGGTGTTGATTTGTTATTGTATATGTTAATATTTTTGTTTATAAACTTTGTCAGAGTTTACAAAACTTGACTTTGACCAATGCTAATACACGGACTTAAATAAAAACAGAGGGAGTACACATCTGTTTTCTTAGTTTTTCGTGCCATTAATTATTTGTTGTAATTGTGAAATAAATATATTAAGCTATTGACTTCGAATGTAATGGTTTGTACAATTCAATATTTAGAATCGTTGTTGAATTCCAAGATGAATACTAGGTCTACAGTACTTCACAGTATGCTCAAACTCACATAATCCAACTCAAATGAAAATCTAAATGCATTTCATAGTTATTAATTTGTTGGATGCAACAAAACCAACCATAACTCTACATGATCCGGTCTAAAGCAATTTTCAGAACACATCCCAATGTGTGAATGAAACGTAGAGAGTTTATGGAGATGCATGGAACAATGGCGGGAGAGAGATGCGTGCGCTCAACACACAGGATATACACCCAGTGGAAGAAAGAGACAGAGGACGGGAAAGATTGTATATATATATATGGGGGAGAAAGTAGGAGAGAGAGAGAGAGGAAGTGTGCGAGAGAGGGATGTATACAGAGGAAGAAGTTAGGTCTGTGAGTAAGATAGAGACATGTAATATATAGGGAGTGAGATGTGTGTGCATCGAGATTTTGTACATGTGGAAGGAGAAGAGACAAAAGGTTTGATGAGAGAGCTCAAAAGAACATGGAATAGAGGGGAATCTTGTGGGTTGAGGGATTGATAATTTTGTGCGGGAGGGATCGACAGGGAGAGAGAGGGGGGAGGAGTTACTCAGCCATCGCCACATCATCATGCTTCCAAATGGCCCCGCAGTCTCTAGTGCGGTCTGGTCATCGTCTTCGTTCTTCCCGATGCCCTCCTTGAAGATCAAGGTGGTGTGCATGTGGGGGTGTAGATAAGCACAAGCGACAGGGGTCACTATATAACATTGGATGGGGATGGATAGTGTGGTGTGTGGGGGGGCGTGTCAAATTTTGAGAGAAATCAAACCTATGAAGAGAATGTGTGTGCATAGTGAGCATGTGAGAGAGGCTAATGGTGCGAGACGGATACATCGTGTGCGTCAATGTTTAAGCAATATAGAGACATCGTGTGCGGGATACAAAGATAGGACTATGGGGAGTGTGTTTGCTAGGCAAAGAGACATAGCAAGAGAGGAATATGTGTGTGCGTGGTACATGGTGTGTATGTGACAGAGAGGTACATGCATGCCAAATAGGGTTTTCATGAAGAGATTGTGTGTGCAAGATAGAGAGCGATGTAGGGGCCTTGAGGCGGCAGGGGCTGGGTGAGGGTATCAAAACGTGTGCGTTGATGCATGTGTTACATGCGATTGGGTGAGGGACGGTCGAATCGAGAGAGATGGTTGTTGTGTTACGGATGCTCCTCTCTCTCTCACACGCACACACAAAAAACACAAATAGAAGACCATTCTCTCATGTATACACAACATCTTGGTATATCTCTATGTCTCACTCATACTAATCATTTGCACGTTCACCACTCTCTATGACTATCCCACACACACGCACCGTCTCCACATTGCCCTTTCGTGACAACACACATGTAGACACATACACGCGTTCTCTCTCCGTTACACACACAGAATCTCTATTAATTTTTTTGTAGGGGGCACCTAAAATGCCCAAATCCAAATAATCACGAACTGAAGCTAAATACAAATATATGGAAATATTGTAGCGTGAGGAACTTTTCCAGCAGAAAAAAAGTAGAGTAATATTCGGGGATTGTTTTCACACACAAAAGTAGAGTAATGTTCGGTCGATGTCCTTCCAGCGCGACACCGTGACGCACCTTTCGATCGACCACGTGGCCGCGGTGCACGCGCTTGCATAGGATTCTGTATTGATACTGTGCTAACTAATGTGGTGTATAGGCGCGGCCGCGATGCATGCGCTTGCACAGGATTACGTGTACTAGTACGGTGTTCTTTTAAGTTTGACCAACCCTATAACCAAGCTCCCATAAGCGCACTCATCAATATGCCACCGCCGCCATTCATGCGTACAGTCGCTGAGTATTGTACGATGCAGTACTATCGCTGCCATGTGGGACCCGGCCCCACATGTCATCCGCACTACAGCACCGTACGGTACTGCAGAGGATCTGAACCCCTCACGTCGTCTGCAGTCCCTCCTCGTGATGATGTCGCACTGCCAAGCACGCGAGCAGGTCGAGCCACGTCTATGCCTGCAGCTTACGAAGAGGAGGAGGATGAGCGCGTGCTCCAGCACGCCCGCGAGGAGGAGCTAGCATGTCATTGGCGTCTCCACCCGTGCGGAGGAGGCTCACATGGTGGCTGTCGCGGCGGAAGCCGGTCGCGCCCGCGCCGAGCCCGCAAACTGGGTGCGGACGTGGAATCTACCCTCGAGACCTTCAATGCCACATGGATCATGCAATCTGAAGGAACAATTTGGGTCAGTTGACTCTTGTGAGCCGTTGGATGCAACATGGACGGCCAGAAGGGCTTCTTCAACCTCCGAAAATGATGCACTGTTCAGCTTTTCTCTCAACCATCGAGCCGCCAGCCCGCCACAGGCCTAACCGCCTGCCGCTGCCGCCCCGCCCTCCCCTGAACCGCCTGCCACCACCATGCTCCCCCGCCCCCATTGCCGCCATCCATTTAACCCCGGGCATGATCCATTTTCTCCGGCGAACTGCATTCCACACCCAACACTCATAAGATAGATCATGGGCACCCTGCCACCCTAATATAGATACTGGGGTAGATTCTCTGCCGTCTTCTTCCTTCGCTCCGTCGAACTTCTTTCACAAATCGACTGACCCAAATTATACTACCAGTCTATATTAAGTACAGTAGGAACACGGAGATACGAGTAGTAGTACCAACTACAAGAAGAACAGTAGTAAGACATACTAGTAGTACTAATGTACATACTAAAGAGTTCAAATAACGAGAAAGAACATAACATAGTTCTGCTGGGGGCTCGGCACAACACACCCGTGAAATAAAACTAAGCAACTAATCCACTTGACACTGCAGTAGAACCAGCATGAGCAACGACACTGCCACCTTACTCGGAGTCCTCGTCCACGTCCTCGACTTCATCCTCGTCCCTCTTCCTCTTCCTCGTCGCCGACACTTCTTTGCTTGAACCGGACACTGGGCTCTACTTCTTCATCCAACCCTTGTAGATATTTAAGCAAAGGTAGGCATCCGTTGTTGCGTACACGATGTGATCTTCATCTATTGTCTTCGACTCCCATTCATGATGAAACTTGGGGTGAGGTTTCTTCAGTTCAACATATGAAGGATCAATCATGGTTGCTGCCAGGGTCAGCATTGAAGGATAAGAGGAGGACACCAGGCTTTCCTTCTGGAGATCGAAGGGCTGGCCTACAATGAGGCCTATCCGATCCAGGACTGTCCTGTCGTTCGTAAAGTCTACAGTAACGAATTTCACTCTTTTGTCCTTGAGGAAGAACTCAAAATCCTGGCACCTAACGTTGGCATGGCATATGTGGTAGACCAAGCACATGTTATGTACGCAAACCTGGATCACGGCGGGCTTCTTCATCTCTGCCACCTTTAGAAGCTTCTCCTTTTCCAGGACTGTGGTGTACTCAACATCTAGCCCAGCGACCCACTCATCCTTTGAACTTTGGAACATGTGTAGGAAGCGAACAAGGCATGCTTCCACCGTCGTGGATCTACGGGTGTAGATGACGATGAACTCATCACCGGTGATGGTTCTAACCTTGAACTCACCGCCGATCATGGAGATTTGGGAGGCCATGGATTTTGGAGGCGGGTTAGGAGAAGTGGAACTAGTGTAATGTGAAAGAACGGGACGACTGGGAGCGAACTGTTGTAAGGTAGAAGACGAGGACGAGTACGGCGTGCGAATGGCGTGGGGTGGTGGCTTGCCCAGTGGATAAACGGCTTCATGCCCCCAAAGAGTTCTCGAGTACTATGCGGGACCCACTAGATGTCATGTCTACTAGACCCACATCATAGGCCTGACGGTATAGCTTCTGAGTGTTCGCACACCATGTCGGCACGTGCACCTAACTTTCACTTAATTCCGTCAACCGTCGTGCCTCCCACGACCTTCGCCTCCCTCGCGCAGTCGCGCCCTTTGAGACTTCGGACGGCTATAAATGAGCAATTTTTTTGCCTACTCCGCATGCATGATACTCCCTCTGGTCCTTTTTACTCCGCGTAAGATTTGTGTCAAGTCAAAGTTTGCAAAGTTTGACCAAATTTATAATTAAAATATCAATATCTATAATACCAAATATATATTTTATGAAACTACATTTCATAATGAATATAAAAATATTGATTTGACATTGTGAATGTTAATACATTTTTCTATAAGTTTGGTCAAAGTAGAGGTACTTTGACTTCAGACAAAACTTATATGCACTATGCAGACTAGTTCCTCCGTCCAGGTGCGTTATGATATTGCCATGTCATATATAGTCATCACAACAAGCTTAGAGTACTACTACTACTACCTCCCTTCTTGTTTAAAGGGCTCGATTCAAAAATCTTACCAACTCTTTACGAAGATAGAGGCGGTGGAATAGTTTTTGTATTCTGCAAAAGTACTCAATTAATGCTCTCGTTCTTCACAAATCTCCAAATATTTTCCTCTCCATCATGTGTGAAAACAATCTGCATGCTTGAGTCTCCGTCTCCCTCCGGCAGTCCCACCACTCCTCCTCGTGTGAAAACAATCTGCATGCATGACTCTCCTCCCCCCGCGCTTGTCCAATCCGTTGTGACCAGCAATATTTCCACCCCTTCCCTCCCAAGTAATTTACTCCAACAAAAATATGCCCACATAGCTATTACATTAATAACGCAACATATCTTACGTAGATGTGGCATTGCTTGCTATAATTACTGCGCCTCCCACGGCATTCGGAAGAACGCTCATGTTCATCGCCTTTATCTCCTCCTCCTCCCTCTCAATTAAGGACCCGTCGACCACCATGGCATCGCCCCTCCCAAACCCTAGGCGCCCCTCGCTGCCCCGCGTGAAGGGTCATGCGTCGCCGTTCTGTTCCTCTCCGCCACTAGTCGAGGAGGACACATCAGCGTTCCGTTCCTCGCTGCCACCAGTGGAGGATGACGCGTCGGTGTTCCGCTCCTCGCTTAGACGCGTCGAGGTCGGCGCGTCGGCATTCCCACTCTCGCCACCACGCACATCGGAGGACGCGTCGGCTCCCCGCTACGAGGAGAACGTCGCGCCGCCCGCCGAGCCCCCCAGCTTGGAGGAGCTTTGGAAAGAAATGGAGGTCGCCTTGTGGGAGACTTTGCCTCTGGCAGAGCGCGCCAAAAGAGAGGTGGAGAAGAAGGCCGAGGAAGAGAAGCGCGCCGCGAGGCATGCTGCCTGGTAGGTCTATGTCGCGTCCGAGAGAGTCAGGCAATTGGCTCTTTGGCAGAAGGCTCATGTTAGGACCGTGTTGGTGGCAGAGGACGCCCATGCCAAAGCCATGAGTGCAATCGGGCCCAAGCGCCTCATCTACGCTTGGTGGTACGTGGACCGGGTGCACGCTTCTAGCAAGGAGGAGTACCTGTTGGCGCCGGATCACCAGACCGGTGAGATCACGCTCGCCCACCGGCAAGCCGCCAATCAGCACCTCGCGAGTTGCGAGGCCGAGGAAGAAGCGTTGTGTCGCTGGGCTGGGAAACGACTGCGCACCAGGGCACTTGTGGCGCGCCGCAAGCGCTCCACCCAGCGTCATGACTTTTATTAGGAATAATTTAGTGTCGTAAGATGATCTCATTAGTTTTGGGACGGAAATGATAAATCCCAAACGTTCGGGAATTATTAGCATCGTTAATTAAGTATGTAAAAGGAAAAGTTTTTTTTAAACGAGCTAAAAGGAAAAGTTTGGAAACCTTGTGTATCTGTAAGCATTTGTAAGTACGTGCATATAGCACAAACTTAACTATATATCGCAGTACACGTCTCTCTCTATATATGCTTGTAGACTGTACTACTACTATTATATATACACACATGTGCAAATGCACGTTTTAACATTACGATGCGGTTTTTGTAAAAGTAGAAGAACAACACTAGTCAAGCTTGTGAAACGATTCAATGCAAAAGAAATGCAAAAATGCTCGTTTGAATGTTTACTTTAGCTTCCTTCTCTCTGTGGTTATTTCTCTATCGTACTTTGCACGGAGTATCTCACTGGTTGGGAAGGCATGCAAATTCCCAAACCACTTCGTACACCTTGTATCAATTTTTTTGCCTAACAAGTTGTGCCGTGCAATTGGAATTCCAACTTGAGTACTACTACTAGGAGTACTAGGAGTAGTAGGTAGAGATACTAGGAGTAGTAGCTAGGGATCGAGTGTGCGAGATGAACCGGACAAAGTAAATGTAGAGAGATGAAATGCAAAAAGGACAGAGGGATGTGATGGTTGCTTGTCCGTTTTTTTACCAGGCCACTTATTACTGGGAGTGGTGGGGTTTTGTGATATGATGGCTT
Source organism: Thinopyrum elongatum (assembly GCA_011799875.1). Lineage (NCBI taxonomy): Eukaryota > Viridiplantae > Streptophyta > Magnoliopsida > Poales > Poaceae > Thinopyrum > Thinopyrum elongatum. The sequence continues at coordinate 199,409,182 of CM022302.1, forward strand.
TACTGCCGTGCCACGAGCAGGGTGAGACTCCCGTGCAGCGCCGCCCTCTACACTAGTACTACCTCCGTCGTGGTTTATTAGTCCCCCATGTAATTTGACTGAAGATTTAACTGACAAAATGTTAGTGCATGTCAACAAAAACTATATCGTTGGATTCGTATTTGAACATAGTTTTCAATGATATAATTTTTGGTGACATGCATGAGCATTTATCGTACTATATATAATGTTAGTTAAATTTATGGTCGTACTATATATAGTAAGGTGCCCGTGCGTTGCACGGAACAGTGAAATGCATTGATCGGGGAGTTGTTTATTTTGACAAAGTATGTGGGGGTCATCTCATGTGTAACGAGTATCGATAGGTTTCTTCGGATATTATTTCTTCTCTAGAGCTCACAAGCATTCGGGTGAATAGTAAATGTAGGCAAAATAGATAAAAAAGTATCTTTTGCAAACAAAAGTGTTCAACTGTTCAACCTGCATCCAAAACTTTTGAAGAAATAACACTTATTGTGCTTTGCAAGAAATGATCTTTAAGAATTGTTTTTTGAGTATCGATTTTGTTTATTTTTTCTAGACCACCACGAATGTAAATCAGGATGACTTGGGAGGGGGCAGAGGAGATGTAAGAAATGGTTCATCATAAGTCTTTCACCATTACTGTAGTAAAAATTCACAATTAATCTCATAAATGGCAAGCGAGAACTCTAATAATGGAGCAAAAGCATACATGGAAGATTCTAGACTAAACCATAAATGGATACACTTTTATTCGAGCGTGATACTCTAATAGAGCAAGATCATGCATGGAAGGTTCTATACTATATAAATAAGAAGGGTCCACATGCTTAGGCAGCGGCTTACATTGAGCGAAGACTAATGATGTACAATTAACTTGGTAATGCATATGCCCACGTGAACCTCCTTGGAGTCCTCGTGCATCATCTTGGGGTGAAAATATCATACCAGGCCTCTTCCATGTCCACATTGCCGGAAACGGAGCAGCTCGGCATAGTCCCATTCAGCGTGAGGGAGGCGCCGAGGTCGCCCTCGTACGCCGGAGGGGTAGTAACAGTGAGCACACACCAGTACAGCGGCCTCGTGTCAACGTCAGCGGCATTGCCCCAGACGCACACTACAGAGATGGGGCGGCGGCCTGTGGGGGCCTTGCCAGTGCCCACGGCGAAGAGGAAGATGCTTCCATCCTCCTTCGCGACTAGCAGGCGGCGGTGATCCTCCAGCGACTCCGGCACGGCGAACGGGTAGCACGTCTCGTACTTGATGTTCACCGCGAGTCAGTAATGATTGCTGGACGATGTCGTGAGGTGATGCACGAGGCTCGCAGTGAGCCCTCAAACGGCGGCGTGCACTCATAGCAGTAGCAGGGCGTGATAACCCACAAGTATAGGGGATTGCAACAGTTTTCGAGGGTAGAGTATTCAACCCAAATTTATTGATTCGACACAAGGGGAGCCAAAGAATATTCTCAAGTATTAGCAGCTGAGTTGTCAATTCAACCACACCTGGAAGACTTAATATCTGTAGCAAAGTATTTAGTAGCAAATTAGTATGGAAGTAATGGTATCGGTGGCAAAAGTAACAGTAGCAGTTGTAGCAATTGTAATAGTGGCAACGGAAAAGTAACGAAGCAACGATCAATATGTGAAAAGCTCATAGGCAATGGATCAATGATGGATAATTATGTCGGATGGCATTCATCATGCAACAGTTATAACCTAGGGTGACACAGAACTAGCTCCAATTCATCAATATAATGTAGGCATGTATTCCATATATAGTCATACGTGCTTATGGAAAAGAACTTGCATGACATCTTTTGTCCTACCCTCCCGTGGCAGCGGGGTCCTAATGGAAACTAAGGGATATTAAGGCCTCCTTTTAATAGAGAACCAGACCAAAGCATTAGCACTTAGTGAATACAGGAAGTCCTCAAACTACGGTCATCACCGGGAAGTGTCCCGACTATTGTCACTCCGGGGTTGCCGGATCATAACACGTAGTTGGTGACTACAACTTGCAAGATAGGATCAAGAACACATATATATTCATGAAAACATAATAGGTTCAGATCTGAAATCATGGCACTCGGGCCCTAGTGACAAGCATTAGGCATAGCAAAGTCATAGCAACATCAATCTTAGAACATAGTGGATACTAGGGATCAAACCCTAACAAAACTAACTCGATTACATGATAAATCTCATCCAACCCATCACCGTCCAGCAAGCCTACGATGGAATTACTCACGCACGGCGGTGAGCATCATGAAATTGGTGATGGAGGATGGTTGATGATGACGATGGCGACGATTTCCCCTCTCCGGAGCCCTGAACGGACTCCAGATCTGGCCTCCCGAGGAAGAACAGGAGGTGGCGGTGGCTCCGTATCGTAAAACACAATGAATCCTTCTCTCTGATTTTTTTCTCCCCGAACGTGAATATATGGAGTTGGAGTTGAGGTCGGTGGAGCTTCGTGGGACCCACAAGCCAGGGGGCGCGCCCAGGCGGGTAGGGGGCGCCCCCCACCCTTGTGGACAGGTGGTGGGTCCCCCTCGGTTGATTCTTTCACCAATATTTTTTATTTATTCCAAAAATATTCTCCGTAAAGTTTCAGGTCATTCCGAGAACTTTTATTTCTGCATAAAAATAACACCAAGGCAATTCTGCTGAAAACAGCGTTAGTCCGGGTTAGTTCCATTCAAATCATGCAAATTAGAGTCCAAAACAAGGGCAAAAGAGTTTGGAAAAGTAGATACGATGGAGACGTATCAACTCCCCCAAGCTTAACCCATTGCTTGTCCTCAAGCAATTCAGTTGACAAACTGAAAGTGATAAAGAAAAACTTTTACAAACTCTGTTTGATCTTGTTGTTGCAAATATGTATAGCCAGCATTCAGGTTTTCAGCAAAGATTATGAACTAACCACATTCACAATAACATTTAGGTCTCACGTTTACTCATATCAATGGCACAATCAACTAGCGAGTAATAATAATAAATCTCGGATGACAACACTTTTCCAAAACAATCATGATATGATATAACAAAATGGTATCTCGCTAGCCATTTTTGAGACCGCAAAACATAAATGCAGAGCACCCCTGAAGATCAAGGACTGACTAGACATTGTAATTCATGGTAAAATAGATCCAGTCACAGTCATACTCAATATCAATTAATAACAACGCATACAAATGACAGTGGTGCTCTCTAACTGGTGCTTTTTATAAGAGAATGATGACTCAACAATAAAAGTAAATAGATAGGCCCTTCGCAGAGGGAAGCAGGGATTTGCAGAGGTGCCAGAGCTCGAGCTTTTTGAAACAAAGATGAATATAATTTTGAGCGGTATGCTTTCATTGTCAACATAATGACCAAGAGATCTCGATATCTTCCATGCTACATACATTATAGGCGGTTCCCAAACAGAATGGTAAAGTTTTTTTACTCCCCCTCAACCAACAAGCACACTCCACGGCTGGTCTGAAACAACGGGTACCGTCCATACAAGCAACAATCCTGGGAGAGTTTTGTTTTAAATTATTTTGATTTGATTTGAGCATGGGACTGGGCATCCCGATTACCAGCCATTTTCTCGTGAATGATGAGCGGAGTCCACTCATCGTGAGAATAACCCACCTAGCATGGAAGATACTGACGGCCCCCAGTCGCTACATGAGCGATTCGGGCATATAAAACAGATTATCATTTGAAGGTTTAGAGTTTGGCACATGCAAATTTACTTGGAACGGCAGGTAAATACCGCATATAGGAAGGTATGGTGGACTCATATGGAATAACTTTGGGTTTATGGAAGTGGATGCACAAGCAGTATTCCCGCTTAGTACAAGTGAAGGCTAGCAAAAGACTGGGAAGCGACCAACTAGAGAGCGACAACAGTCATAAACATGCATTGAGAGTAACCAACATTGAGTGCAAGCATGAGTAGGATATAAATCACCATGAACATAAATATTGTGGAGGCTATGTTGATTTTGTTTCAACTACATGTGTGAACATGTGCCAAGTCAAGCCACTCGAATCATTCAAAGGAGGATACCATCCTATCATACTACATCACAACCATTTTAAAAGCATGTTGGCACGCAAGGTAAACCATTATAAACTCCTAGCTAATTAAGCATGGCATAAGTAACTATAATCTCTAATTGTCATTGCAAACATGTTTCATTCATAATAGTCTAAATCAGGAACGATGAACTAATCATATTTACAAAAACAAGATAGGTCGAGTTCATACCAGCTTTTCCTCATCCCAATCATTTCATCATATATCGTCATTATTGCCTTTCACTTGCACGACTGGACGATGGGAATAATAATAATAGTGCACGTGCATTGGACTAAGCTAGAATCTGCAAATATTTAGTCAAAGGAGAAGACAAGGTAATATGGGCTCTTCGTTAGATCAACAATAATGCATATGAGAGCCACTCGTCATTTTCATCGTGGTCTTCTCCTCTCGACCCCCAAAGAAAAGGAAAGAATTTCAAAGAAACACACTGAAATGTTTTTGGAGTTTTTGCTTTTCTGAAGAAAGTAAAACAGGAATGAGAAAAACTATTTACACGGGAAAGCTCCCAACAAGCAAAAGAAGAATGAGAAATCTTTTTGGGTTTTCTTTAATACTACAACTAAGCATGGTAGGGAAATAAGCTATAACTAATTTTTTTTTACTTTTCTCAAAGTTTTTTAAACACACAAGAAGAAAGCGGGAAAAAAGAAAGTAAACTAACATGGATAATACAATGAAAAAGTATGAACACCGACAACTGAAATGAGTGTGTGAACATGAATGTAATGTTGGTGAGAAATACGTACTCCCCCAAGCTTAGGCTTTTGGCCTATGTTGGTTTAGGGCCACGACTGGCCCGGATTGTATCTGAAATCATAGTTGGGGTTGTACTATGCTGCGGCAGCTACCGCTTGGCGAGCTGCTTCTTGAAGGCGAGCGGCCTCTGCTGCTCTCTCATACTCGTTCGCCTCCTCTCTAGTTATAAAATATCTCCCACTTACCTGAAAGTTAAAGAAGGCAGGAGCAGGAAGGGTAATAAGGACAGCACGCCATCTGTCAAAGATTAGTCGGTAATGGAGGGACTGTTCGTTCCTTTCAAGAAACTGGTAGCGTACCATAGCATCATAATCTAGAAAAGCAGGTGGCAACTCAATGTCATTCCCCCTTATGGGTACACCAAGATAATTAGCTAAACGAGTTGCATAAAGCCCACCAAATAAATCTCCATCTTTAGCATTAAGATGTAACCTCCTCACAATAATAGCCCCCAAGTTATAACGCCTATCACCTAACACCGCACACTTGAGGACACTAAGATCTGGAACGCAAAGGTGGCTATGATCATGTTTACCATTAATGCATCTACCTATAAAGAGAGCAAAATAATGTATGGCAGGAAAGTGAATGCTCCCTATGGTAGCTTGTGTGATATTTCTAGTTTCTCCCACAGTGATGCTAGCAAGGAAATCATTGTATTCAGCTTTGTGAGGCTCACTAAGAAGGCCCCATTATGGGATTTTGCAAGCAGTATTAAAATCCTCAAGGTCCATGGTATATGATTCATCATAAAGATCAAATAAAACAGTATGGGTATTGCGCTTAGATGAAAATTCAAACCTCCGCACAAAGGAATCGGTGAGGTAGTAGTATTGTCGGCACTTATCTGACACGAAGTCCTCAAGGCCGGCATTTTGTACATATGCATCAAACTCATCCTTGAAACCTGCATGAACCATGAATTCATCCGACGGCCATTCACAAGGCCGCACTTGAGCTTCCCTTGGTGGTTCAAGGCCCAGCTCACGTATCGTGAGCCTTGGTGCTTGCTTCCTCGAAGAACCACCTTGGTACATTTTCCTAGACATGTTTCTCTGAAAATTTTCTGAAACTTTTGGTGACTCAAAATAAAAGTGAGCCAAACTCAACAAAACTAATAGCAACTACTTCTACAAGTGTCTAGAGGCTATATCATGCATCAAAACTACTTTGGACCATATAAATTTGACATGCAAGCTCAAGAACAAGGTCATCACAGCAGCAAAAATTTGCAATAAATAAAGCACTAGAACAAAAACTAATTGGACCATTGGAGGAGTCACATACCAAAGAACAATCCCCTAAAACAGTTTTGCAAATGGAGCTTTGAGCAAAGAGATCGAAAATGGCAGCAAAATGAGCAAGAACACGGGTTTGAGCTACGAGATGATTTTTTCTGGAGGAAGACGAAGTGGATGGGTGCTGGAATAAGTGAGGGGGCCTACGTGGGCCCACAAGGCAGGGGGCGCGCCCTCCACCCTTGTGGTGCACTGGTGCAGCCTCCTGGTGCAATCTCAGTGCCAGAAATTCTAAAATATTCTATAAAAAATCATACTAAATTTTCAGGGCATTTGGAGAACTTTTATTTTTGGGATATTTTTATTGCATGGATAATTCAGAAAATAGACAAATAACAGTATTTTTTGCTTTATTTAATCTAAATAACAGAAAGTAAAAAGTAAGTACAAAAAGTTGTGCTTTCTAAATTCATCCATCTCACGCTCATCAATAGGAATCCGTTAACAAGGTTGATCAAGTCTTATTAACAAACCTCTTTCGAATAACATGAAACCGGAGAATTTTTGAATAACACTAGGTTACCTCAACGGGGATATGCATGTCCCCAACAATAAGAATATCATACTTCTTTTTGACAGTAGGGAGAGGGAATTCAAAACCTCCGATAGTAATAGTTGAAAATTTTCCAATAGAATTGATACTATGAACTTGAGGTTGTTTCTTCGGAAAGTGTACCGTATGCTCATTACCATTAACATGAAAAGTGACATTGCCTTTATTGCAATCAATAACAGCCCCTGCAGTGTTCAAAAAGGGTCTACCAAGGATGATCGACATACTGTCATCCTCGGGAATATCAAGAATAACAAAGTCCGTTAAGATAGTAACATTTGCAACCACAACAAGCACATCCTCACAAATACCGATGGGTATAGCAGTCGATTTATCAACCATTTGCAAAGAGATTTCAGTAGGTGTCAACTTATTCAAATCAAGTCTACGATATAAAGAGAAAGGCATAACACTAACACCGGCTCCAAGATCACATAAAGCAGTTTTAACATAGTTTCTTTTAATGGAGCATGGTATAGTTGGTACTCCTGGGTCTCCAAGTTTCTTTGGTATTCCACCCTTAAAAGTGTAATTAGCAAGCATGGTGGAAATTTCAACCTCCGGTATCTTTCTTTTATTTGTAACAATATCTTTCATATACTTAGCATAAGGAGGCATTTTAAGCATATCAGTTAAACGCATACGCAAGAAGATAGGTCTAATCATTTCAGCAAAGCGCTCAAAATCCTCATCATCCTTTTTCTTGGATGGCTTAGGAGGAAAGGGCATGGGTTTCTGAACCCATGGTTCTCTTTCTTTACCATGTTTCCTAGCAACGAAGTCTCTCTTATCGTAACGTTGATTCTTTGATTGTGGGTTATCAAGATCAACAGCAGGTTCAATCTCTACATCATTATCATTACTAGTTTGAGCATCGACATGAACATCATCATTAACATTATCACTAGGTTCATGTTCATCACCAGATTGTGTCTCAGCATCAGAAATAGAAATATCATTTGGATTCTCAGGTGTGTCTATAACAGGTTCACTAAAAGCATGCAAAGTCCTATCAGTTTTATTTTTATTTTTATTACTAGGACTGGATGCATCAGTATTAATTCTCTGAGAGTCTTGCTCAACTCTCTAAGGATGACCCTCAGGATACAAAGGTTCCTGGGTCATTTTACCACCTCTAGTCATAACCCTAACAGCATTTTCATTGTTCTTACTATTCAACTCGTTAAGCAAATCATCCTGTGCCTTAAGTACTTGTTTTGCTTGAATTCTAACCATGGAAGCATGTTTACTAATAAGCTTAAGATCATTAACAGTTCTACTCATATAATCACCCAAGTGGTCAAGCATGTGAGCATTATGTTTCAATTGTCTACTAACATAAGCATTGAAATTTTCTTGTTTAACAATAAAATTATCAAACTCATCCAAGCATTGACTAGCAGACTTATTATGAGGAATATCACCTTCATCAAATCTATAGAGAGAATTTACCTCTACTACCTGTGTCGGGTTATCAAGACCATGTATTTCTTCAATAGGTGGTAGATTCTTAACATCTTCAGCTTTAATACCTTTTTCTTTCATAGATTTCTTTGCCTCTTGCATATCTTCAGGACTGAGAAATAGAATATCTCTTTTCTTCGGAGTTGGCTTCGGAGTTGGTTCGGGAAGAGTCCAATCATTATCATTACTCAATATATTATTCAATAGCAATTCAGCTTGCTCAACAGTTCGTTCCCTGAAAACACAACCAGCACAACTATCTAGGTGGTCCCTAGAAGCATTGGTTAGTCCATTATAAAAGATACCAAGTATTTCATTTTTCTTGAGAGGATGATCAGGCAAAGCATTAAGTAATTGGAGAAGCCTCCCCCAAGTTTGTGGGAGACTCTCTTCTTCAATTTGCACAAAGTTAAATATTTCCTTTAAAGCAGCTTGTTTCTTATGAGCAGGGAAATATTTCTCAGAGAAGTAATATATCATATCCTGGGGACTACGCACACAACCAGGAGCAAGAGAATTAAACCATAACTTAGCATCATCCTTTAATGAGAAAGGAAACAATTTAAGAATATAGTAATAGCGGATTTTTTCCTCATGAGCGAATAGGGTGGCCATATCATTCAATTTAGTAAGATGTGCCACAATAGTTTCAGATTCATAACCATAGAAAGGATCAGATTCAACCAAAGTAATTAACTCAGGATCGACAGAGAATTCATAATCCTTATCAGTAACAAAGATAGGTGAAGTAGCAAACTTAGGATCATATTGCATTCTAGCATTCAAAGACTTTTCTTTCAGCTTAGCTAACAGTTTCTTAAGATCATCTCTATCATTACAAGCAAAAAAGTCTCTAGCAGTTTCTTGATCCATAATATAACCCTCAGGTACAACAAGCAATTCATATCTAGGGGGAGAATCATAATCTTCAGTTTCAATAATATCATCAGTTTTAGTAATTTCATTTTCTCTAACCCTAGCAAGTTGTTCATCAAGAAATTCACCTAGTGGCACAGTATTATCAAGCAAAGCAGTAGTATCATCATAAGCATCGTGCATAGCAGAAGTGGCATCATCAATTACTTGCGACATATTAGAATTACTAGCAGGTGTAGGTGTCACAAGCTTACTCAAAACAGAAGGTGAATTAAGTGCAGAGCTAGATGGCAGTTCCTTACCTCCCCTCGTAGTAGAGGGAAAAATCTTGGTTCTAGTATCTTTAAAATTCCAAATATTGATCAACAGATATAAATCCCAAGTGACTCAGAGAATAGAGCTATGCTCCCCGGCAACGACGCCAGAAATAGGTCTTGATAACCCACAAGTATAGGGGATCGCAACAGTTTTTGAAGGTAGAGTATTCAACCCAAATTTATTGATTCGACACAAGGGGAGCCAAAGAATATTCTCAAGTATTAAAAGTTGAGTTGTCAATTCAACCACACCTGGAAGACTTAATATCTGCAACAAAGTATTTAGTAGCAAAGTAGTATGGAAGTAACAGTAACGGTGGCAAAAGTAACAGTAGCAGTTTTGTAGCAATTGTAACAGTGGAACGGAAAAGTAACGAAGCAAAGATCAATATGTGAAAAGGTCGTAGGCAATGGATCAATGATGGATAATTATGTCGGATGGCATTCATCATGCAACAGTTATAACCTAGGGTGACACAGAACTAGCTCCAATTCATCAATATAATGTAGGCATGTATTCCATATATAGTCATACGTGCTTATGGAAAAGAACTTGCATGACATCTTTTTTCCTACCCTCCCGTGGCAGCGGGGTCCTAATGGAAACTAAGGGATATTAAGGCCTCCTTTTAATAGAGAACCGGACCAAAGCATTAGCACTTAGTGAATACATGAACTCCTCAAACTACGGTCATCACCGGGAAGTGTCCCGACTATTGTCACTCCGGGGTTGCCGGATCATATCACATTGTAGGTGACTATAACTTGCAAGATAGGCTCAAGAACACATATATATTCATGAAAACATAATAGGTTCAGATCTGAAATCATGGCACTCGGGCCCTAGTGACAAGCATTAGGCATAGCAAAGTCATAGCAACATCAATCTTAGAACATAGTGGATACTAGGGATCAAACCCTAACAAAACTAACTCGATTACATGATAAATCTCATCCAACCCATCACCGTCCAGCAAGCCTACGATGGAATTACTCATGCACGGCGGTGAGCATCATGAAATTGGTGATGGAGGATGGTTGATGATGACGATGGCGACGATTTCCCCTCTCCGGAGCCCCGAACGGACTCCGGATCTGGCCTCCCGAGTAAGAACAGGAGGTGGCGGCGGCTCCGTATCGTAAAACATGAGGAATCCTTCTCTCTATTTTTTTCTCCCCGAACGTGAATATATGGAGTTGGAGTTGAGGTCGGTGGAGCTTCGTGGGACCCACAAGCCAGGGGGCGCACCCCCCACCCTTGTGGACAGGTGGTGGGTCCCCCTCGGTTGATTCTTTCGCCAATATTTTTTATTTATTCCAAAAATATTCTCCGTAAAGTTTCAGGTCATTCCGAGAACTTTTATTTCTGCAAAAAAATAACACCAAGGCAATTCTGCTGAAAACAGTGTCAGTCCGGGTTAGTTCCATTCAAATCATGCAAATTAGAGTCCAAAACAAGGGCAAAAGAGTTTGCAAAAGTAGATATGATGGAGACGTATCAGGGCACGTGCGCGCATCTGGAACTATGCTACGCTAGCGAGTGCTGGTCGACGTACCTCTCGTAGCCAAAACTCTTGTAGACGCTGGGCACCTTGCAGGCATCGACCAGGCCGTCCATGAAATGGGAGTGGCTGTAGGGGACGTTGCGCCCGCTGAATGGAGCGCAGGAGTAGCACACGAAGCGGTAGATGGTGTACTTACTAGTACTCCCTCCGTTTCTTTTACTAGTCTCTACTCTCTACTCTCTACTTTTCTCTACTCTTATAAAAAACAGAGTTGGTGATGATGGTGTGCCTGCCATCCTACAATATAGGCCGTCTGATTTATATCTGACGGATAGGAAGGAAACTATGGCAATTTTACAAAAAGATACCCACACCCCTTTCCATATTTGCAAATAAGGCCTTCCCTCGTTCATCCTTTTCTCCCACAAAATAAACTAATCATACAAATGCATCTTGATGTTCAGTGCAACGCATGGGCATCTTGCTAGTTCTTATAAAAAACCGAGTTGGTCATGATGGTGTGCCCGCCATCTTGCAATACAAACCGTCTGATCTATATCTGACGGATAGAAAGCAAACTATGGCAATTTGGCAAACAGATACCTGCACCTCTCTCGTTCATCCTTATCTCCCACAACTTCATTGTTGAGTAATTAAAAAAGGAAGCCTCTGGAACAATCTGGCATGGTGACCGCTGCCGGTGTCATCCATGCCCATGCCTCCGCTAAGTCCGACCACCAATCACCACCGCACCCCACTCCTCCTCACCTTATCTCTCATCTTTCTCGAGATATCATTTTTTCGATGAAATTCTCGAGATACCATTTTTCGATGAACTTCTCGAGATATCATTAGTTTTTACACATGGGACTACTTCTGCATGGGTCAATCACAACAGGTGTTTTGTAAAAAAATGCATCTTGGTGTTCCGTGCAATGCACGGGCATCTTGCTAGTTTGCATATAATTCCAAACACCACATAGACACGTTCTCTGACCATTTTACAACTATGTTAGTATCATTGTTAGTGGTCAGCCGGTGCAAGTTCTAGCCCCGGGGTGTTTTAACCTTTTGTTTAGTAATGATATCTGGCGATTGTTTGCCATGAGCCCAATCCTGGCGAATCCCACATCCATCTGACGGTGGCCTGTTTTTAAGCCATAGTATTTGACAAAACCGCCACCCTTACACATGTACTGTAACTGCGTCGCAGGCGTTTGCAACTGCCATGTCTCCGAGTGAGCGTTTGCTGGGGATTCAAGTTAGCACCGATGGCTGTTCGTAGTCATTCCACGCTCGGGCATTGAAGTTTGTAACTATTTTACAATATAATACTACTCCTCCGGTGCTAGTAGTAGAGTAGAGTCCTACTCCACTATACTACTCGGGCATAGTAGTAGGTACTATAGTTTATTGTACTAGTATTGTGATCACTCAAGCAAGTTGTCTGGCATCGATTTGACCCTACGCTGCTGGGATGTGTCTCGTAAGTCAAGCGGCGTGCTGCTTCTACATTGTCATCATCACCTGTCCACTTCCCGCAACACATATTCGCTTCTCCATCCTCGTCCGCACATAATCGTCCAATCTTCCATCCCCGCTAGGCGCCTCCCCCCTCTTCCGAAACCCAAACACTAACAATGGCAGAACCGAGCAGCGTCCACCAAAAGAGTGGCTGGAATTGGCTCCCCACGGAGGTAATCAAGCTCATTGTTTCGCGTGTGGACAATCTCAGTACCATGCCGCTCGCCGCGTGCTCGTCGGGGCTGTACCATTTACTCAAAGCCCTCAGGTCGAAGCTTTTTAAGCCAGCTCCCTGCTTGCTGATGCTGCCTGATCTTCAGAAACGGTTTGTCACGCAGCATAATGATCGTAGGGTGGCGAGCATCAACCCCCTCGACTGCGATCCGATCCCCGTCACCTCAACTACATTAACGGTATGTACTGGGTCGGCATGAACACGTCTTGGATGGTGCTCGTCGACGGTCGCGGCAGCTGGATGCTCATGGAGGTCTACACCGGTGATTGATCCCCCTTCCTTCGATTAACACTGCACTGCTTTGGCACCGCGGCCCAGAATACTTTGAATCTTACAGTATCCAACATGATACCAAGTTTGATTTGATCAAGGTTGTAATCTGCCAAGTGCCCACAAGATCTGTGAATTATAAAGACTTCAGGCTAATTGCGTTCTTCAACCGTGGTCTCGCCTATCTGACAGGTCGCTGTGGTAAGTGGATAAATCTGCACGTCCATCACAGGATCATACATCCTCCATGGTTCTCTGATGCTATTGAACACAAGGGCTTCATTTACACTGTGGACTCCTTCTATGGCTGGATGTATTGCTGGCCTACTCCAGTCATCGCTACAAACGGCTGTTACAGCAGTATGTTACTTTCCTATGATATCATGATGGCTTGCTTATATTACTGTCAACATTTACTGAAAAAATATTCATGCTCATAACATGCTGTTCTTAAGATTGACTACAGTACGAGCCCTTTTTTATTTGACTCCAACTTGATATGATGATGTAGGCCGCCTAGTGTCCCTACCCTACCTAATCCCAGAACCTTTCAAAGAAAAGTAGCATGGCAGTTGCAGGTGGTTCCTGGCTCGATCAGACGACGGCGAACAATTGATTATCGTTCGCACGTATCGGACGTGTTGTTTCGCGGAATACAATCACAGTCACTGCAAGGTCTTTGAGCAGGATCCCAGCTTCTCTGGGCCTTCGGGAATTTTTGACTGGATGCCGGTAAGTAGCCTTGGTACACGCTCTCTGTTTCTCGGACTGAATTATCCGATTAACCAGGAGATAACCGACGGCAAGGATCATGATGGCAGCGCGGTTTCGTTCATCAGGCAAAACTGTGTGTACACAGCGTACCATGCATCTCTCATGCACCATACCCTGATATGTGCCGCCACGCTCTGCAGCCCAAAGTAGGAGAGAGGGTCACAAGTATCAGACTTCGACCTGCTGGCTGGAGTTTCCCCCGTCAGGCACCCATCTGGTTCAAGCCGCCAGCCAATCTCCATAGCTTAATAAATAGTAACGTCTAACTGAGCCAGTTAGTTAGATGCGTACACTTGGTGTAGTAGGATCTTTATTTAGTTTGATGCATACACTTGTTCTTGTTTGGTAGCCCTTTTGTAATGTTGGCTGATGTTTGGTTTGGAAGAGAGAGTTGCATCTTTACTCTTTTGGCCTGCTTATTGCTTCTGTTGCACCCCCCAGCCCTGGTTGTTGCTGCTGCTATTTTCAATGTACAATCAGTAATATATTTCATCTGTTGGTTGAATAAATGTGTTGTTAGAACGACAAACACAATGTTTTGGAAGTCATTGCACGGTCCGATCCTTTAGTTCCCCGTACATAGCGCATACTATTTTTGGTACGGAACACACTTTCCACTTGTCGATCACATGAAGCCCAATGATGAAGGCCCAATAGAGGAGCCCATAATTAACTGGAAGGGAGGCTCTCACATGAATCCGGCCCAGGTACATGCTCATGGTCCCCTAAACATAAATAAATAAAGCTAAATGCTCATGCACCAGTTCTTTAAATTTACATTTTTTGAAAAGTCAAATTTTAATAGGAGGATATTATTTCCTATGAGAGTGTCGTTACATTCAGTCGATATTATTCTTAGGCAAAGATAGCGACCAGTCTTTTTTCTCCCACCATTTTCTTCCTGCAACTAGCGGACCCATGCAAATCATAGTCAATGTCGTAAATAGTTCTGGTCCATTATTATTTTTTGATAAGAATGCCCAACCCAGCCCAACACACTGGCGACACCACTTTATCCCAGGGCTTCTGAATGTTCCCGCCTTCTATGGCTGGTTGCGCTGCCTTGCATGCATCGCCTCCCTGTCGTACCCTGAAATACTGGCCAGGCCATCCCTTTACTCCCCTGACATCCTATTCTTCTTCGGTGATGACAGCCTACCCTGCACCAGAACCAGTGAACCCTCGTACTCCCCTCTGCCTACGGCCATACTACCGCATGTTCCCCGGCTCTTGTTCATTCCCGTCTGAGGCCTCGCCGTCGTCCTCCGCCTTGGTGCACTCGCAGCAGTGCCGGCGTCCGGCCCTGTCAACATAGTGAATCGGGAGAGGACTGTAGTTGTGAGTATGACAGTACGGACCCACCAGGTCCACTCCCGAACACAAGCAAGCGCCTCTTTACTACTAAGATGCACCCCTCGATTTTTTTACTCTAATCCACCCTGCTGATATCTGGGACCCACATCATTGTCAACGTATAGTCAATTTACGACAGAATTGCATAACGCTTTTCTTTAGGATTTGTTCAGAGGAGTAGGCTATAAACTGGGTTGTGCGGTCTCTGTGGCCCGTCTAACAACATGACCAGCCCAGCAGTTTTTTCTTTGGGAAAATAGGTAGCCCACTATTTCTTTTTGAAGAATACCCAAGCTAGGCCTATTTGTTTTCTCCGACTTACTGGGCTGCAAATCTTTGAAGACGAGGAGGGATGCATTCCATCCTGGCCAGAGAGTATGGGCAGTAAATCTTAAAAGTAATATGAAAGTGGTTGCAAATTCCAAAAAATATATAGCAAATGGGCAATTATTTTCATTTTTTGTTTTTGTTCTTCACTGATATTTTATATTTCATTGGATTTTAACATAACATAGTATTACTTTATTTTTAAATTAGTTTTAGTATGGCTACTAATTTTTGGATTAAAAATATTTTGTTCCCCAGCAAAAATATGTGAATTTTTAATATTTCGCATATATTTTTGTTCAATTTTTTAACCCTGGTACTGACCAGAAAATGGGCAGCAATTCTAAAAATGGAAAATGGGCTGCAATAAATTCCATATGAATTACCAAATGGGCTGTAAATTATAAAAATAATAGCAAATGTGCTGTACACACCACAGATTTTGAGGCTGACTTGTTTACGCAAGGCTTTGTCAACTTATAGTCAACTTACGCCATATGAATTAGCAGTGACAGTTGGATGTCCATCCAACGGCCGACGTGCTTCTTCAATCTCTGATCTTCCTGCTCCAGCCGCCTAAACCAGCGCTGGTGGGACTGCCTGCTACCTCCTCTTGTGGCCGGCTGTGATGCCGTGCAGGCTTCACCGGCCCACACTACTCCCTTCGCTGGCCTGGCCATCCCTCTACCCACCCGCACCTTCTATTATTCTCCTCTGACAGCAGCTTCATGCCACAGCCGAACCAGTCAACCGTCATACTCCCCTCAGCGTGGGCATCCACTACTGTGTATTCGCCGGCTTCGGGTCGTTCCATTACTAGGCCTCACCGTCGTCCACTGTGTTGGTGCTCTAGGCGCGGCTTGCTCAACGTGGTCAACATTCAACAAACGACAGCCATCGGAATAGGGATGTACGTGGAGAGGCTGACAGTAGGGACCCCCATGGTCCATGGCCGCACGCAAGCAACTGCCTCCTTATTACGCGAAAAAAATGATTCCTCCCACTGACATCTGGGGCGCACCGGTTCGAAGGCTGACCTATGGGCCTACTAAGTTGACGCGGACGCAGGGCTTTGTCAACTTAGTCAACAAACGATTCTAGCAGCAGTGATCGTTGGATTTTAATCGAACGGTCCTGCTGCTTCTTCAATCTCTGATCTTCTTTGCACCAGCCGCCCAAACCAGCGCCGGCGGAACCGCCTGCTCCTGCCTCCAGTGGCCAGCAGTGCTGCCGCGCAGGCCTCACCACCCCACCCTACTCCCTCCGCTGGCTAGGCCTTCCCTCTACTGACCCACACCCCCTGTTATTCTTCGGCGATGGCAGCCTCAAAACGCAGCCGAACCAGTCAACCCTCATACTCCCCTCCGCGTGGGCATCCACTGTTGCGTATTCCCCAGCTCCGGGCCGTTCCCTTCCTAGGTCGCGCCGTCGTCCACCACCTTGGTGCTCTCGTACGGTACGGCGTCGTCAACGCGGTCAATGAACGACAGCCATCAGAAGAGGACTGTAAGTGGAGAGGTTGACAGCTAGGTCCATGGCCGCACGCAAGGAAGTGCCTCCTTATTACGCGCAAAATAATGATTCCTTCACCTGACAGCTTGGACCTACTGGAAGGGCCTCCGTATTTCGCGAAAAAACGTTCCCCCATGACAGCTGGGACCCACCAGCTTTATCTTCGCATGGAAGGAACTGCCTTCTTACCTCCTGACAGCTGGGACCCACCAGGTTGAAGCGAAGGTAGTGTTATCTGTCTGGCCGCGAACGTGTACGTACATAGCGGTCGATTGGTCTCTCTGAAGCGACGTACCGTGGCCGAGTAAGGAGCGGCACATGTTGAAGTAGAGGCACCGACGTAGCATGTCACGCAGTCCCGTCTATATCGTGTACACGTACGTACAGCCACGCTGCAAGATAGTAAATACGGCTACATACGTACATACAGGCGGGGTCTCAAACGCATACAGCGATGTCATCATGTTCATCGGGGGCCAACTGGCTTGGATGGAACAGCCAGAACGGGGTCTGGCGTACCGCAAAACGGAGGAAAACGGCCTTCTGTTCGACTGCGTACGGTCGAAACAGGGTCCTGTTCATCAGGAAGGGTCTGGCGTACCGCAGAACGGAGGAAACAGACTTGTGTTCGAGCTCCTACGGTCGAAACAGGGTGTTGTTGATCGGGAGGGGTGTGGCGTACCGCAAAATGGAGGAAACAGACTTGTGTTGGAGTGCCTAAGGTCGAAACAGAGTCCTGTTCATCGGGAGGGGTGTGGCGTACCGCAAAAGGGGACTCCATGGGCTACTATTCATCCACCGTCTACTGCCTCGCTCCAGCCTCCACGGGCTACTGTTCATCCACCGTCGACTTCCTCCAGCCTCCACCTGCTACTGTTCATCCACCGTTGACTTCCTCCAGCCTCAACCAGCTATTGTTCATCCACGGGCTACTGTTCATCCAGCCTTCACCGGCAACTGTTCAACCAGCCCTCCACGGGGTCCTGTTCATCCACCCTCACCTCCTATATCGGGGTCCTGTTCATTCAGCGGCAATGGCCTCTACTACCATGGGGTCCTATTCATCCAACCCCCACCGGGAACTATTCATCCAACCCCCAACAACAGTCACTGTTCATCAAGAGGCAGCAGCAGGTTCGATCGGCTTCAGTTAGCAGCAGTAGCGAAGGAATCGCTCGGGTTCAGTTAACAGCCAGGGATCGATCGCTCGGGTTCAGTAACGTAGCTAGTGCAATCGCTCGGGTTCAGTAAGCGAACGCCTTGCTTGGGTTCAGTTAGAGCCCAACACCTCACTTGGGTTCAGTTAGAGCCCAATGCCTTGCACACACGCGCGTACGTGTACGAGAGAAACGTGCAAACCTCTGTGCATCGCTCGGCCCCGACCACCCATCGTAACCGGGAACTCCCCGATATTTTCCTCGCCCTCGCTTCTACCATGATTTTTTCCATCATGGACGGCCCAAAGAATGTCATGCAGGTGCGTCCCCGGCCCGCCCAGTACAAAAAGCCCATTTTCTGTCATGATTTTTTATCATAGAAGTAGGAGCCCACCACATCTATGATGATACGTGCTTTTGTCACAATTATCGTCATAGAAGTGTCATAAGCATGACAGAAAAAAATTTCGTTCGGCCCAAAATGTCACGGATGTGTCTTTTTTTGTAGTGTTGCTACTGATGTTGCTACTGTCACAATTGCTACAAAATTATTACTGCTACTGTTACCGTTACTACTGCTATCAAACCATCATACTATTGTGCTATTGATCACTCTGCTACAGATATTTAGTCTCCAGGTGAGATTGAATTGACAACTCAACTGCTAATACTCACAAATATTCTTTGGCTCCCCTTGTGTGGAATCAATAAATTTGGGTTGAATATTGTACCCTCGAAAACTGTTGCGATCCCCTATACTTGTGGGTTATCAAATTATATGCAATTTTATATCATTTTCTGGGACTAACCTATTAACCTAGTGCCCAGTGCCAGTTGCTATTTTTTTGCTTTTTTTGGTTTTTCAGAAAATCAATATCAAATAGAGTCCAAACAGAGAAAAATCTTTGGATTAATTTTTTCTAGACCAGAAGGGACCCACGAAGGTTCGGCAGAATACTAGAAGAGCCACGAGGGAGCGACAAGCTTGCTAGGCGCGCCCCGGGGGGCGCCCCACAGGCTTGTGGGCCCCTCGTGGCACCTCTTGACCTAATTCCGCCTCTATAAATTCCCAAATATTTCCAATATACCAGAGAGCCACCCGAAACACTTTTTATGTCGCCGCAAGCTTCTATTCTTCCGCGATCCCATCTGGAGGCCTTTTTCGGTACTCAGCCGAAGGGAGGATCAATCATGGAGGGCTTCTAATCATCCTTGCTGCCTTGCAATGATGCATGAGTAGTTCACCATAAACTTACAGGTCCATAGCTAGTAGCTAGATGGCTTCTTCTCTCTCTTTGGTCTTCAATACAATGTTCTCCTCGATGTTCTTGGAGTTCTATCTGATGTAATATTCTTTTGCGGTGTGTTTGTTGGGATCCGATGAATTGTAGGTTTATGATCTGAATATTTATGAATATTAATTGAGTCTTCTCTGAACTCTTTTATGCATGATTGTTATAGCTTTGTATTTCTCTTCGATCTATCGGTTTGGTTTGGCCAACTAGATTGATTTATCTTGTAATGGGAGAGGTGCTTTGTGATGGGTTCAATCTTGCGGTGCTCTATATCCCAGTGACAAAGTAGGGGACAAGACACGTATTTGTATTGTTGCCATTAACGATAAAATGATGGGGTTTATTCATATTGATTGGGTTTACTTTGTCTACATCATGTCATCTTGCTTAAGGCGTTACTCTATTTTATACTTAATACTCTAGATGCATGCTCGATAGCGGTCGATGAGTGGAGTAATAGTAGTAGATGCAGGCAGGAGTAGGTCTACTTGTCTCGGACGTGATGCCTATATACATGATGATTGCCTTGAATATCGTCATAACTATGCGCTTTTCTGTCAATTGCCCAACAGTAATTTGTTCACCCACCGTATGTTGTGCTAGAGAGAGAAGCCTCTAGTGAAAACTATGGCCCCAGGGTCTACTTTATCATATATAAAAACCCAAAAAATACCTTGCTGCAATTTTATTTTGTTTTGCAATTTACTTTATTACCTACCACTATGAGATTTAATCCTTATAAGTAATCACCGAGGGGATTGACAACCCCCTTGTTCGCGTTGGGTGCAAGTATTTGATTTTGTGTGTGCAGGTGCTGCTAACGAGGTTCTGTGTGGTTCTCCTACTTGATTAATAACCTTGGTTCTTAACTGAGGAAAATACTTATCTCTACTGTACTGCTTCATCCTCTCCTCTTCGAGGAAATCCCAACGCAACTCACAAGTAGCATCAAGGAAAGGGACCTCAACTATGGTTTTGCTGATCTCATGGGAGATCTAGAATGAAAGAAACAATTGCATTTTCCAAGACAACATTCTAAGCTTGTCACGGGTCTTCCATGCGATCAGAAAAAACATAGAACAGTGGAGATTAGCAGGAGCAAAAATGATTAAGACCCTTTTCGGGGATGTAATTGGGAGATAGCTCGTTAGGATCCTACTCTCCCTTTCTCTTTCTTTTCTCATTTTCTCTATTTCCATCGATCACTTGATCAACAATTTTTTCGTCTGCTCCCTGCTAAATTAATGAACGCCAGCCATCAACTGTATCTTTGAAAAAAAATCATATTACACCATGCAATCCAAAAGCTATGTACTACTACATAGACAAAACTAGCCCGTTACTACTCATCGTCGGAGATGTAGATGACCTCCATGCCGGCAGTGCCGGACGGACCTACCACCTGGTCGTTGCCCGCCTTCGGCAGCTCCGGCTACTCGTCGGACTCCATGTCCGCCAAAAGTTCGTCGACCTCCGTCCGTGCCTAACGAAGGTTGCGGTGGTTGGCATGCACCTCCGCCTCCGACTGGATGGAGTAGAGGATGGCCTGCTGCTCCGTCGCCTCCTCCACTTTGGCGACCTCGCCCGGATCTCCTCTAGGAGCTGCAATCGACTCTCTGGAGTGAGCATCGCGTAGGTGGTGATCCGCTCCCGGGTCATGGCTACAGCTGGACGATGAGCTCCGAGCAGCGAGCAGATGTGGGGGCGGCGGCTGATACATCTCCATGTATCTACTTTTGGAAACACTTTTGCTCTTGTTTTGGACTCTAATTTGCATGATGTGAATGAAACTAACCCGGACTAGCGCTTTTTTCAACACAACTACCATTCTGTTGTTTTTTGTGCAGAAATAAAAGTTCTCAGAATCGGACGAAACTTTGTGGAGATTTTTTATTGAATAAAAAAAATACTGGAATGAAGATCCACCGGAGGGGGGCACCTGTTGTCCACAAGACAACAGGGCACGCCTACCCCCCAGGTCGCGCCCTCATGTCTTGTGGGGTGATACGTCTCCAACGTATCTATAATTTTTTATTGTTCCATGCTATTATATTATCCATCTTGGATGTTTTATATGCATTATTATGCTATTTTATATCATTTTTTGGGACTAACCTATTAAACTAGTGCCCAGTGCTAGTTGTTGTTTTTTCCTTGTTTTTGTCTTCTACAGAAAATTAATACCGAACGGAGTCCAAACAGAACGAAACTTTTTGAGGATTTTTCTTGGACCAGAAGACACCTAGGAACCTTCGGGAAGAGTGAAAGATTGAGGATGTCGCCTAGAGGGGGGTGAATAGGCGCTTTAAAATAATTACGGTGTAGGCTTGAACAAATGCAGAATAAACCTAGCGGTTAATTTGTCAAGCACAAAACCTATCATGAGATTCCTTCACTCTAGATAATTCTAGAGCAAAAGTTTCCTCAAGAGATTCCTTGTTGGTTTTTTCAAGTTCAAGAGCTTGAGAGAGGTCCGCGATCTCATTAGCGTAGTCACGCTCATGACCTTCCATTTTCTCAATGGTGACCTCATGCTCCTCTAGATGAGATTCCAATTCCTCTATATATTTCTTTCCCTCGATGGCAATAGACATGATTTCCATAAAGTTGGAACGAGCAAGTTTATTCTTATGAAGAGCTTTAAAAATCATTTCCCCCTTAATTTTTAAGGAGGCAACATTATCATTCTCTTCATCACTATCAACATCATCATCATCATTCTTGTCATCATCAATATCATCACAAGATATATTGGGATTCAAAGTGGGAGATACCTTTGAAGCCTTAGCCATAAGGCAAAACGCAATTGATGATGATGTAGGATCCCTTGAAGCACCCTTCAAGACCACATCTTGTTCCATGGGGTGTTGGGTTTCCTCTACATTGTTAGCACAACAATTCGAGGAAATAGATGCATTTTTATCATGGCAACAAGACATAGCAAGCATATAATCATGAGATTTAGTCAAGCAATTTCTACAAGATATGCAAGGACTATCAACACAAGCATGTGAAACATTTAGAGAGCTCGAAGTGTTGAAGTCCAAAGATGGAGCATTGCAATAAGATAGTGACAAGGGACCATCAACAAAAAGCCCACTATCATCATTGCAATGACCAACTCTACTCACCATATCATTACCTTGTGGCAATCCACATGTAGGTGAAGTAGAAGAAGTTGAGAACACTACACGACCGGAGGTGGAGGGAGGACAATCATCCCCACAAATCTTGGACACGCCATATTTATCTTGAAGCTTTGTCCACAACTCATGAGCATCCCGGAATGGCATGAGTTGAAATATGACTACATTGCTCAAAACATCGAAAAGCACATTAGTAGCTTGAGCATTGAGATAAGAGTTTTTCTCATCCTCTAAAGATAATCTTTGGGGATCCTTTGGAGGAGAAAAACCCATATCTATAATTCGCTCTAAATTTGGGTCCATGACCCTAAAGAGATTAAGCATGCGAATTACCCAAACATCAAAATTTGTGCCATCGAAACTAAGAGTGTGAGAGAATCCTAAACCCCTAGTCGACATCCTTACTCTCTAGGCGGTAAAGCCTAGTAAAGAGAGACAAGGCTCTGATACCAATTGAAAGATCGAGGATGTCGCCTAGAGGGGGGGTGAATAGGCGCTTTAAAATAATTACGGTTTAGGCTTGAACAAATGCGGAATAAACCTAGCGGTTAATTTGTCAAGCACAAAACCTACAACAACTAGGCTCACCTATGTGCACCAACAACTTATGCTAAGCAAGATAAACAACTAAGTGATAGCAAGATGTATGACAAGAAACAATATGGCTATCACAAAGTAAAGTCCATAATTAAAGGGCTCGGGTAAGAGATAACCGAGGCACGCGGAGACGACTAAGTATCCCGAAGTTCACACCCTTGCGGATGCTAATCTCCGTTTGGAGCGGTGTGGAGGCACAATGCTCCCCAAGAAGCCACTAGGGCCACCGTAATCTCCTTCCGCCCTCGCACAATGCAAGATGTTGTGATACCACTAAGGGACCCTTGAGTGCGGTCACCGAACCCGTACAAATGGCAACCCTTGTGGGCGGTCACCGAACCCGTACACTTTGGCAACCCTTGGGGGCGGTCACCGCAACCCGTCAAATTGCTCGGGGCGAACTCCACAACCTAATTGGAGACCACAATGATTGAGCTCCGAACAACACCAACCGTCTAGGGCACCAAGGCACCCAAGATGAACAAGCTCAAGGGTACCAAGCACCCAAGAGTAATAAGCTCCTCAACTTGTAACTTCCGCGTATCACCGTGGAGAACTCAAACCGATGCACCAAATGCAATGGCAAGGGCACACAGAGTGCCCAAGTCCTTCTCTCCCAAATCCCACCAAAGCAACTAATGCTAGGGAGGAAAATGAGAAGAAGAACAAGAAGGAGAACACTAAGAACTCCAAGATCTAGATCCAAAGGGTTCCCCTCACATAGAGGAGAAAGTGATTGGTGAAAATGTGGATCTAGATCTCCTCTCTCTTTTCCCCCAAAAACTAGCAAGAATCCATGGAGGGATTGAGAGATAGCAAGCTTGAAGAAGGTCAACAATGGGGGGCAAATGCGAGCTCAAAAGGATAGGGTCCATTGGGGAAGAAGGCCCCCTTAAATAGGCACCCCCGAATCCAACCATTATGCCCACTGGTCGTGCACAAGCGGTACTACCGCTTAGCACGGCCAAAACAGCCCAACGAGGCAGAAAACACGAATAGTAGATCTGCCAGAGAGGTAGTACCGCTCTGGGGAGAGGTACTACCGCTTGAGCGGTACTACCGCTCCGGGGAGCGGTACTACCGCTTGAGAGGTACTACCGCTCTACTACCGCTTAGGGAAAACAGGCAACAGAAACAAGCACAACCATTGAAACACAAGAGGTACTACCGCTCGAGGGTGTAGTACTACCGCTTGAGCGGTACTACCGCTCTACTACCGCTCTACTACCGCTTAGAGAAAATAGGCAACAGAAACATGCACAAAAGACTTTGCCCAAGCGGTAGTGGCAGCGGTAGTCCATAACGGAAGTACCGCAAGCGGTACTACCGCTTGGGTGCTGCAAAATAGCCCAAGCAAAACAGAAGAAATAGGTTGGACCGAAACAGTAACAACATTTGCATATGAGCTCCGAATTGAGCAAACTCAAGCTTGTTGGATAGCTGACGACGAGTAGCATCCAACAGCGACTGGTTATAAGAAGAGGCAGGGGAGGTATGCCTAAGATATAGAGGAGAGAAACCTCCAAAAGAGAAGAACCGGCATAACCTCCAACATCGAAAACATCATATAAGATGCATGTGAACTCCGTTTTCGATGAACTCAAGCTCGTCATGAAAATGACCATAAGCTCCAAATCTCACAAGGAGAAGAACCAAACAAGAACCAATAAAGATGATGCAAGGATGCAATGGTTTGAGCTCTCTACGAATGATACGATCAAGCCACTCATCGAGAGCCCCCCTTGATAGTACGGCAGCTGATCCTATAACCCGGTCTCTCAACTACCACCATGAGACCGGTAAAACATAAACCTATCAAGGGCAAACCTTTGCCTTGTGCATAATCCACTTGAGCTAGATGATGATGATCTTGTCTTCCTCAAGATGGACCACCTTTCTTGATTGCGTTGGGTCGATGATGACGAATTGATTGCTCCCCCATAAACCACTATGGGTGAGCCAGTCTTCTGCACATCTTCACAAGTCCATTGTCGCCACAATGGACGGCAAGCTTCAAGCACTTGATCTCTTCGTGATGCTCCACTTGAACTTGAACAACGGCAATCTTGATGACGATCACCACTTGATGTCATCCTCCATGGGTTGTATAATAACTTCCTCTTGACGCAAGCCCATGGAAACATACCTAACCCCACATAGAACTCTCACGTAGACCATGGGTTAGTACACAAAGTGTAATGGACAATGCTTACCATACCATGGGATCACTTGATCCCTCTTAGTACATCTTCTACACTTTGTTTGTTGATCAACTTGAATCACTCTCTGTACTTAGTCTTGATCAACCTTGAATCTTTCCAACTCTCTTCATTTGGATAATGTCTTGAAGGTAAACATGAATGATCACACACTCTTCTTCTTCAAGACATGCTTGCAATAAGCTCAACACTCACATAACCAATCTTTGGATAATTCCTTAATAGCACCTTGGTCATCACAAACTCTCCTTGAGACCAACAAATGGACTCCAATAAAAGCCTATGGACAAACCCTTCAAATATAACTCAAGGCAACCATTAGTCCATAGAGATTGTCATCAATTACCAAAACCAAACATGGGGGCACCGCATGTTCTTTCAATCTCCCCCATTTTGGTAATTGATGACAATCACTTTCAAGAGAGTTAATATAAGGAATTATGCATCACCATGCAATGCAACAACCAATAATGCATGCGTAAGAGATGCAAATGCTTAGGAACAAAACCAAAGCCAGAAGAGACAAACTCTCTAAACTTCTCCATAAAACTCTCTGAAACTTCTCCCCCATTGGCATCGATTGCCGAAATGGGCGAAAAGCTTAGAAGGCCAATGTAATATGTGTTCCTCCATAAATTGTGTATTTCTTAAAATATGAGTGGAATACGGTAAATACTTGGAGGAAGACAAACTATATTGAGGCCCAAAGATTGAAAAAGAATGATATGCCACAAAGACATAACGAAGAGAGAAACAAGCAATCAAGCATTCAAAAGATACCAATTGAAGCAAGCAATCAAAAGATATCAATTGAACCAACTAGACCAAAGATCCTATGAGCCACAAGAATAAAAGATATTATGATATGAGCATAGGAGTGTTCTAAAGAAACTAGAGAAGCTCCCCATGATTTGTGCACAAATAAGAATATTTGTATTTGAATACACCAGACACAAAACAGGATCATCACTCCCCCAAAATCAATAGAACCTCACAACGAGTGCAAGAGAGCAAATAGTAAACAAAGCCTAGCACTTGCAACAAACACATGGTTGAGCAACATGTAAAGGAGGCAACTTAAGAATAGGCTCAACAAAAAGATATGGGTGAGTCATGGCAAAGCACTTGAGAAGACTAATATAAGGATGAGCATTAGGCATCAACATAGTCTTAAATAGTTGCGATACAAGGTGCATGACATGTCCTTCCTTCCCACACACACAACTAGCAAATGGATTCACAAGCTCACTAAAAAGAAAAATAACAACCAAGCTTGTGACAACCCATGGTGAAGATAGAAAATGAGAGCCTTATCAAGACGAGGGATACAAAAGCCTTGTCAAGACAAGCATGAGGAAAATGATCTTCACCACAAAAGAGTGCATCAAGATGTAACGATATAAGCCCCGCACTCAAGACACACACCATCACGGAGCCACCAAAGAAATAACAGGAGAATGAAACGGTGGACGTGAAGGAAAGGGATATCAACTAAATATGCAACTCTCTCAAGTGTATAAGATTCTAGGTAGATGGAGATCATGATATCAATCCACAAAGAAGGATGTACACACAAAATAGTTGAAAAAAAAGAAAGAATAAGATATCCACAAGGAAGTCATAAATATACCAATAAGATATTCATTTGAAAGCATAGCACATGGCTAGATATGGTCTTATCGTATATGAATGAATTCCAACCACACGAATGTCAAAGACATCACAACTAGCAACAAGAGATCATTGTTGGGATGCTTTGACAAAGGAAACAAGTATCACAAGAAAGAATGAATTACTTGCCATGATACAACCTACACAAGGTTGATGCAAGAGATGTGTGCATGAAGTAGATGATGATACTTGTTACCGAGATAGCATTGGAAGGATGTAGTAGATACCAATTGAAGGTATAAAGTAGTTCATTGATCATCCTAGCTTTACTCCAATAAGTACATGGTGACAACACCTTCTTTGTGAGTGAGCCGAGCATCCAGTGCATCTCCAATTGTTCCTAGAACAACAACACAAACAAAATGGTACCCAAACTCATTGGGACCAAAGAGTTAGAAACACCAATACATAGGACAAACTCCACATACATATGTGCATATATATATATGAAAATGAATTTCATGCACATCTCATCCAAATTGAGACTAGGTGGAGTTTCCCTTATATATTGGGTCAAAGAAAGAAAGCATGCCAAAGAAAATACATGAAGTAAATATGCATGCTCAAGACTTTCAAGGACCGACACCAAATGAAAACAAAAAGGAATACCAAGTGAAGAAAAGATACCAAAAGAATAAATCATCACTTGGAGGATATCAAATGAAGGAATCATCAAGGAATGAGATATCCATCGAAACACACAAAAAGAAAGATATCGAACTCCCAAAAGAGAGGATGGTTCCAAACAAACCAAGCCCTCTACTAAGTTTCATGATGGCACAAAGTACCAAAAAGAAACGGCTCGCCTTCCACCAACACACACTTGATAAGGATCACAAGATGGGTGTTTTATAGAAAATAGGATAGCTCCCCCAAGAGTAGTGCATTATAGAGAATTTGCATATGAAAACAAAATGTACAAGGTGGGATCACCACTTTCACTATATCTAGAAAACACTAGACAAGATCAAGAAATTAACAAGACCCACAAGTGGTATGGAAGACAACGGGAGTTGACACAATCCTTGGAAAGAGATAAGGCAAATAAAAGCAAAAGCCAATGTAAAGATGATGAATAATTTCTACCACACATAAGTGAGTACCAATTGTCAAAGACAAGAAGTCCTTGGAAATAATTCCCGGTGGTAGATAGCAAGGATATCCATCATCATCTTCGCACCAAACACAAAAGCATATTGCAAATTGTAGAGCTAACATGCCACCTAGGAACAAGATAATTTACAATATCAACTCTAGGTGACAATATCTCAAATGTACACATTTTCTAGGCTAGTAATATACACATAGCATATTACTCCCCCATAATGTGATACCAATGAAAAACTTAACGAGAGGCAAATGAAATGCACCAAGAGATAATTAATGGATTATTTAGAATTTGAATTTCTCATGAGAAGGCATACCACATAGGGACTAGATAATCTGGTAATATCAATACTAGGTGGTATTTTTCATGTACACACATTTTATAGGATTGTGAAGTGCACAAAGCACATCACTCCCCCAAAATGGGATGTTCCATTAATCTCTCACAAGAGCCAACTAAGATACAAACAAGATGAACAAAGGCTCAACGCACGACACACACGTACATGATGTGCAAACCAACATACACATACTTGATTTCACAAGATAAGCAAATTGGAGGCACAACACATGCAAACACATGCATGGTACAAAACCAAAACATGCAAAAGGGGCAAGTAACTTTCAATGTAAACAATTTAAGCATGAGTTGCCGCAAGGAGGAACATTGGATATAAGATAGAAACATGATAATCCGAATGACTTGGCTTGAGACAATATGAATGACAAAGACCCCTTAACTCTTCATAATGTAGCCAAGTCTCCAATGACCTCCAACAACACCTATTGATCAAGTTTGAGCTAGTTAGTCCCCAACCAAGTTGGGTCCTAAGAGGTTAGTCACAATAGGCTTGGCTACCCAAATGGTTCTTTTCTTGACACCACTTTGAGTACCAACAAATTTGGAAAACACATTGCCAACCTTATCCTTCCCAAGAGAATAGATATCATCAATTAGAATAGGGTTGGATAAGGTACCATTCGTGCATGAAGAAGCGACGTGACCTTTTTCACGACATAGGTAGCAACATCTACTCTTTACTTTCTTCTCACTTGATTTCTCAACTTGAGAAGCATTAGCTTGAGTCTTTGAAAGCACAAGTGCTCCTTGTAAAAGCACAAGTGCTCCCTGGGTGATTTTGGTAATTAATGTCAACATATCTCTTGTTGGACTAATATTTTCATCTAGTATATTTTAGATAGTTCAGCAAAGGCATGGCATGGACAAGAGGATGTGGAACCCCTTCAAGATGCTAAGGACAGAAGATTGGCAAAGGCTCAAGACTCTTCATTTCTATTTTAGTGATCCAAGATCACATTGAGTCCATAGGAAAAGCCAATACTATTAAAAGGGGATGAGGTGTTGCTTAATGGTCTACTTGCTCAAAGTGCTTAGTGATATACTCCAAATCCCTCAGCCACTTTCTCAAATCCAAATATGTCCTAAACCTAAAGTCAAACTCGGCCCCACCAATTTGATTCATCCGGCGCCACCGAGTTTCCTTGACATAGCCACTGCCAGAAACCCTAATCAGTTCGGTCTCACCGATGGGATCTCAGTCTCACCGAGATGGGCTTGCAAACTCTGTGTTGCCTATTGCAACTATTTCGGTCTCACCGAAATATGCAGTCGGCCCCACCAAGTTTGCTTGACCAACTTTCTGTTTGCTTATTACTAAAATCGGTCACACCGAGTTTGTGTAATCAGTCAAACCGAGATGAGGTTTTACCCTAACCCTAGCACATCGGTCCCACCGAGTTGATTATATCGATCCCACCGAAAAGCCTAACGTTCACATTTTTGACTGCATCGGTCTCACCGAGTTTACCTATTCAGTCTGACCGAGTTAGCTCATTTGTGTGTAACGGTTAGAATTTTGTGTGAAGGCTATATATACCCCTCCACCCTCCTCTCCATTAGAGAGAGAGAGCAATCAGAACGTGCCTACACTTCCACTACTCATTTTCTGAGAGAGAACCACCTACTCATGTGTTGAGACCAAGACATTCCAATCCAACCACATGAATCTTGATCTCTAGCCTTCCCCAAGTTGCTTTCCACTCAAATCATCTTTCCACCATAGCCAAATCTGTGAGAGAGAGTTGAGTGTTGGGGAGACTATCATTTGAAGCACAGGAGCAAGGAGTTCATCATCAACACACCATCTATTACCTTTTGGAGAGTGGTGTCTACTAGATTGGTTAGGTGTCACTTGGGAGCCTCCGTCAAGATTGTGGAGTTGAACCGAGGAGTTTGTAAGGGCAAGGAGATCGCCTACTTCGTGAAGATCTACCCGAGTGAGGCAAGTCCTTCGTGGGCGATGGCCATGGTGGGATAGACAAGGTTGCTTCTTCATGGACCCTTCGTGGGTGGATCCCTCCATGGACTCGCGCAACCGTTACCCTTTGTGGGTTGAAGTCTCCATCAACATGGATGTACAATAGCACCACCTATCGGAACCACGCCAAAAATCTCCGTATCTCCAATTGCGTTTGCACACTCCAATCCCATCCCTTTACTTTCTTGCAAATTGCATGCTTTACTTTCCGCTGCTCATATACTCTTGCCATGCTTGCTTGAAATGTATTGTGAATGCTTAAACTTGTGCTAAAACTCCACCTCAACTTGAAGAACTTAAAAACTGCTACTTTTGCTTGTTGAGGGTCTAATCACCCCCCCCCCCCTCTAGACCCCTCTTCTCGATCCTTTCAATTGGTATTAGAGCATTGGTCTCCATTGCTTTGGTTTAATAGCCATTGGAGGAAGATGGATGAGTCTACGATTGGGAGTATTAGATGTAGAGTACCTATACTTGATGGAGAGTTCTATCATGCTTGGAAAAATGAGATGCTTGAGATTTTCAATGAATATCACTTGAACAAGTACATTACTACCCCTTGTGCGCCTCCTATTGATCCTTTGCATCCTACCCCCAATGAGTCTCTTGACATGATCCACAACCTTAGAACTGTTAATCTTATCATTAGAGGATTGTCTAGAAACTTGATTGCTTGCTTACCTACTCTTGAATGTGCTTACACTATATGGAGATATCTCGAGAAATGCTTTCCAAACTATTCCTTGAAAAATCTAGATGAGATTCTTCAAAAGTCCATTGCTTTAAGTAAGATGAATTCTAGTGATCCTAAGTTTGGTGATTGTCTATTTGAGCTTCGTGATCTCATGAGTGCCAAAGGAGATGTTGGAATCATTAGTGACATCATTTCTCAAGTTATTAGAATTCATAAATATGAACATTGTCATGGTCATAAATCTAATGAATTGCCTTCTCTAGGTAATGATCATTCATATGATGATGATGTTGAACATGGATATTATGATGAGGATAATGATAGTGACTATGATCTTGATGAGTTTATGAGACACTTTGGTCTTATGGCTAACCTTCGCGGCTACATGGCTGGAGGAAAGGAATGGGTTCTTGATAGTGGATGTACCGATCACATGACCAGAGACAAGGATATGTTTCGTGAGCTTGCTGAAAACGACGGCCCTCGAAAGTATGTCACTTTTGGTGATAACTCAAAGTGTAAAGTGGTTGGCCTTGGTAAGGTGGCCATCTCACATGACAGCTCTATCCAAAATGTTATGCTCGTTGAATCTCTTGGCTACAATCTACTTTCTGTATCTAGATTAGTCGATTTCGGTCTCAATGTTCTATTCACTGAAGTAGATTGCCAAGTGTTTCGGAGAGATAATCATAATATGGTCTTTACCGGTATACGTAGAGGTGATCTATACATTGTTGATTTCACTAAAAAGGCTCGACCTAGAAATTGCTTAATTGCTAAATCTTCTAAAGGTTGGTTGTGGCATAGAAGGCTAGGCCACGTGGGCATGCGAAATCTTGACAAGCTTATCAAAGGTGATCATATCCTTGGTGTTAAAGATGTTGTATTTGACAAGGATAGACTTTGCAGTGCTTGTCAAGCAGGAAAACAAGTTGGAGGAAGTCATCCCGTGAAGAACATTATGACCACGAGAAGACCGCTTGAGCTACTTCATATGGATCTTTTTGGTCCCAATGCCTACAAGAATCTTGGTGGTAACTCGTTTGGTTTGGTTATTGTTGATGATTTTTCACGATTTACGTGGGTGTTCTTTCTTGATGATAAATCGCAGGTCCAAAAGATCTTCAAAAACTTCGCTAGGAAGGCCCAAAACCAATTTGAAGTGAAGATCAAGAAGGTTCACAGCGACAACAGAACGGAGTTCAAGAATGCAAATGTGGATACCTTTCTTGACGAAGAAGGGATTTCACATGAGTTCTCGGCTACGTACACACCTCAACAAAATGGAGTTGTTGAGAGGAAGAACCGGACACTCATTGAGATGGCGAGAACGATGCTTGATGAATACAAGACGCCAAAACACTTTTGGGCAGAAGCGGTTGAGACAGCTTGTCATGCAACAAATCATCTATATCTTCACAAGCTACTCGGTAAGACGGCATACGAGCTTCTCACCGGTAACAAACCCCAAGTTGGATACTTTCGAGTATTTGGCTCAAAGTGCTATATTCTTGATAAGCATCGTCGTTCAAAATTTGCTCCTAAATCTCATGAAGGTTTCCTACTCGGTTATGGCTCAAACTCTCACACTTACCGTGTCTACAACAATTTCACCCGAAAGGTTGAAGAGACGATGGATGTGAAGTTTGATGAATCTAACGGCTCGCAAGTAGAGCAATTGCCAATTGATGTAGGTGACAAAGACCCTTCGGAAGCAATACAAGACTTGTCTATTGGCAAGATTCACCCAATGGAGGTGAAGGAGAGTACCTCGTCCGTTCAAGTGGAAGCCTCAACTTCACGATAAGGTGAACCACAAGTTGACTTGGAGGCATCCACAAGTGGAACATGACAAGATGAAGGAAACGAGGATGTACAACAAGATGAACCTCATCAACCTCCTTCGCCACCTCCACAAGAGAACATCAACGCCAACAACAATGAAGAAAGACAAGAGGGAGAACAAGATGATGAAGAGGATGTTCCACCCCGACCCAAACAAAATCTCTCGCGAGTTAGAGCAAGAGTTTCAAGAGATCATCCCGTTGAACAAATCTTCGATGACATTCAAACCAGGAGAATTACTCGATCTAAGTCTCGCTTAGCTAACTTTTGTGAACATTATTCTTTCATCTCTAACATTGAACCTATGAAGGTTGAAGAAGCTCTTGATGATCCGGATTGGGTGAATGCTATGCATGAAGAGCTACACAATTTTGAGAGGAATCAAGTATGGACGCTTGTTGAAAAGCCCGATGAAAAGCACAATGTCATTGGAACCAAATGGGTGTTTCGGAATAAGCAAGATGAAGATGAACAAGTTGTACGCAACAAGGCCCGTCTCGTCGCCCAAGGGTATACACAAGTCGAAGGTATGGACTATGGTGAGACATATGCCCCCGTTGCTAGACTTGAGTCCATTCGCATCTTACTTGCTTATGCCAATCATCATGATATTACATTATATCAAATGGACATTAAAAGTGCCTTTCTAAATGGAGAAATTGAGGAGGAAGTTTATGTTAAACAACCTCCCGGCTTTGTTAATCCTAAGAAACCTAATCATGTTTACAAACTTCACAAAGCTCTTTATGGTCTTAAACAAGCTCCTAGAGCATGGTATAAATGCTTGACAAAGTTTCTTATTGAAAAAGGCTTTGAGATTGGGAAGATTGATTCCACACTTTTTACTAAAAGGGTTAATGGTGAATTATTTGTATGCCAAATTTATGTGGATGATATCATATTTGGTTTGACTAACCCTCATTTTAGTGAAAAGTTTGGAAGGCTAATGTCGGAGAAGTTTGAGATGTCTATGATGAGTGAACTCAAGTTCTTTCTTGGTTTGCAAATCAAGCAAACTAAGGAGGGTACCTTTGTTTCCCAAACAAAGTATACCAAGGACTTATTCAAGAAGTTCAACATGCAAGAAAGCAAAGGTATGAAAACACCCATGCCTACTAGTGGACATCTTAACTTGACAAAGGATGGCAAACCGGTTGACCAAAAGGTTTATCACTCTATGATTGGTTCATTGTTATATCTATGTGCCTCCCGTCCCGATATTATGCTAAGTGTGTGCATGTGTGCATGATATCAAGCGGCCCCTAAGGAATGTCATCTTAAGGCTGTGAAAAGGATAGTGAGATACTTAATTCATACACCAAACTTTGGCATTTGGTATCCTAAGAGGTCTTCTTTTGATCTTGTTGGCTACTCCGATTTGGACATGCCGATGACAAGGTTGATAGAAAGTCCACTTCGGGTACTTGTCAATTTCTTGGTAGATCTCTTGTGTCTTGGTCCTCCAAGAAATAAAACTCGGTATCCTTATCCACTGCTGAAGTGGAATATATTGCCGCCGGTTCATGTTGTGCTCAATTACTTTGGATGACCCAAACTCTTAAAGATTATGGGATATATGTGAAACATGTTCCATTTCTTTGTGATAATGAAAGTGCCATTAAGATTGCTCACAATCCTGTGCAACATTCTCGAACTAAGCATATTGAAGTTCGTCATCATTTCATTCGAGATCATGTTGCTAAAGGAGACATCGATCTTAAGCATGTTCGTACTGATAAGCAATTGGCAGATATATTCACCAAACCGCTTGATGAGAAAGTATTTTGCCGTTTGAGAGGTGAATTGAACATCATTGATGCCTCAAACTTGGAGTAGAAACTCCATTTGGATACATGCAAGGCATGAGCCTATGACAAATCCTTGATATTTCTCTTATGATGATGATCATATGTCTTGAATCTATACTTTTACCCTTGCATGCTATCTAACCCTTGTAGGTACTTGGATGAGTCCAAATCTATGAGATTGCAACTCACTCTCATCTTGAGCAATCTCTACATCACCAAGTCTCTACAATATGGTGGTTGAAGACAAGGAAGCATGAATCATTTCAACATATCCTTTGACAATTTCGATATATCAAGCTTCATGATTATCATTTTGGATACACAAGTGCTCTTCCTTGCAAAACTAACCCATGTAGGTAGATGAACTCAAACTATAAGTGGTGCTCCCAACTCTTGATGAACTACATCAATCTTGAGCATCCTACACAAGTTCAACTACATGATCAAGGTCAACACCACCACCCAAGGTATGTTATTCCATCTTAGAGGAGCTTTACCCCAAGTCATGGGTCAAAGCATCTCAACAAGATGTGAAAACATCAAAATGCTTAAACGATAAATGGTAACCCCATTTTGAGCTTAAACGATGAGTATGACCTATGATCAAGTGTTATCACTTGACTCCTAAGTCTATATACTCTAACATAGGTGACTCTGTCGCCGACCAACTCTAGATGAAGTTCTCTAGTGTTTCTTTGTGTTCTTGCATTTGTATCTTGCTTGCTTGTTCCCCTTTCAAAAAAAACTTCATCTAGATTTCAACTCTTTTAGTTTGTTATTCTCTGCATTCCCTGCATCTAATTCATTGCAAATCTTTCAGTTAATTCCTTGCAAATCCTTGTGAGATCTTATTTGCCAAGTGAGCTGAGATGACAAAATTTTTCCTCCGTATTGAACTCGGCCTTACCAATTTCTGCCTATTGGCTAAACCGAACTGCAATTTACATTGTAGTTTGTTCATTGGTACAACCGACAAGGACAAACCCGGTCTGACCGATATGCATCATCTATGACACAGCTAACTCGGTGTCACCGATGAAAATGAATCGGCATTACCGATTTCACTACTAAGAAAACATTTTGCCATTACAATGTTAGTTCTTCTCCAGCTCCACTCGATGATTCTTTTCCTCTACTAGCATCTTAAACTACATGCTACTCTGAACTGTGACTCAAGGATCAAACACTACAGGAATCAGCTGCTTTGCCGTCTGCCATAGCAGACGGCAAAGGCATGCTTGGCGGACGGCA
This sequence comes from Thinopyrum elongatum, assembly GCA_011799875.1. Taxonomy (NCBI): domain Eukaryota; kingdom Viridiplantae; phylum Streptophyta; class Magnoliopsida; order Poales; family Poaceae; genus Thinopyrum; species Thinopyrum elongatum. Next base: position 199,445,194 of record CM022302.1, read on the forward strand.
AAGCCTTTGCCGTCTGCCAACAGACGGCCAACACTCTGGCTGAACAGATAACAGCAAAGGCCACTTTGCCGTCTGCTAGCGTACGGCAAAGAAGCAAGCTCTTTGCCGTCTGCTGGCGGACGTCAAAGAAGCTCTTTGCCGTCTGCTGGCGGACTGCAAAGAAGCAAGCTCTTTGTCGTCTGCTGGCGGACGGCAAAGAAGCAAGCTCTTTGCCGTCTGCCAGCGGACGGCAAAGAGGCCAAATAGGCCAAAGTGGCTATATAGCCCCTGTTTTTTCTTATATCAATTCATTTTCACAGAAAATTATATATATGACCAATATAGAATATCCAACACATATTACCAATAGTCATGAACACATGTAAATTAAAAACTTTATTAATAATTGGAATAGGTAATACAAAGTCATATTATAAAGAATCAGAAATGATTAAGTAATTAAATTTACATTTCGGAATTTACAAGAAATGACCTAAAACTAAATATCTATTTTCCTAAAAACTATCTTATTACTAAGATCTTCTCTGGATCTTCTTCTTTTCTTCCAACCTGCATAACAAAAACACTAAGAAAGAGAGAATGGGTTAGGAGTAGAAATGTAGCATTTCACTTGGTGAAATGCAATGCTGTAGGAGCCAGCACTTGAGATCAAGACAATCTTAGTTAAGATCCTGATTTTCAAAGTGATCTTAATTAGAAAGCCAAATAGAGTAAACCAATACCAAAGAGCCAAAGGAGAGAACCAGCCAAGGACCCAATCAAGAAGCCACCACAATTAGTAGTAAGTTAAATGCCAACACAAAGACCACTATCAGTACTAGCTCCAGGAATTAAGCCAACTAAAAACTAGTGATTAAAGCCAAGGATTAGACTTCATCACCACAATCAGTTTTGTCCAGTGAAGCAGCTAGGAGGAGCAGGCTGTCCACAAGAAGCAGGTTTACCAGAGTCCACAAGACCAAGCTACAGAAGACCTCAAGGTATAATTGAGGGATTATGTGCTCAGACAGCCTGGAAGTGCCAGGGCTAGTTCATCACAGCACAGGGATAGCCACATGTAAATTAAGCCTAAGAGAGGGGGGGCTCAGACCAGCATCACTGCCCAAATCAGATGTAGTATAGCCAACTAGGAAAGTAACAGCCAAAACCAAGTATAGCATCTGTTCATATGCTATTAGAAAGAGACCAATAGGAATAGCCAAACCAAGTGGTATCTGTTCATGTTAGTATTAGAAATAAAGCAACTAAGATCAAGTGAGCATCTGTTCATAAGATCAATAGAAATAGCATAGAAGAAATAGCAGGGTAGCACCCCACTAATTATCTGCTTCTGCAGAACACAGCACACACATGCACCTAGTAAATTCTGCAAATAGGGCACTGCACCCACAAGCACAGGGGGCTAGTATCACTTAACAGCTACTACAACTAAAAAGCAGCAGCATTAGTTAACAACAGCTATAACCACTATTATCCAAAGGTTAAACAGAACAATGGAAAGGAAATATAACACTAAAATCAGTTAACTGAATCAAAGTCACCACCAACAGTTAGCGAATTAACTGACAGCCACAACAACTACAGGGAGAGATCCCCAGTACAGCCAAGTACAGGATTTAGCCACTGACTAGATCAAACACAGCAAGCCTCACTTAGGAACAACTAGAGGAGCAGCACAGCCTAACCAATTTAGCAAATCCAGAAGCACATATGCACAGGAGCAACTACACACATGAGCAACCACTGAGCAATTTAACAAATCCAAGAGCCAACTACATACTCAGAGCCCTCACACAAAAGAAGATCATCTACTTGTCATCTTTTGGTTTGATGGCATATAGAAACTTCAAAATAATATAAAGAGCCAATTGGTGTACCAACTGAACTTTCTCCACACTAAATAGAAATGATGATAATTCAAGAAAATGAAACCAGAGTGAGCACAGGATAAGATAACAACATCCTAGTAGAGAGTGACCACATAAATGGTAGAAGGTAGTGCTCTAAATTGTTAATGTGGTAAGAAATAACTCTGAAACAAGGGTTCTATCATCATATGTGGGACAGGCAGTGTTGTCGTAGGCAACATTGAATCTTTTTTGCGTCACTACAACTTTACAAAATAGAAATAGCCCTTAGCTTGCTGAAATAATAATTCTCTTATATGCTTAGTTTCTGAAGAATAACAGAGGATGAACAAATTAAGAGCAGGTCTGCAACCACATGACTAATATTCAGGAAAGTGTACAGCAAGGATGATAATTTTGGTTTGTGCGATAAGAATGCAGGTTAACACACGTTGATAATCCAATACACTATATATCAGCAACAAAAGAACACATCTGATACAATTACAGCGGCATCCAGGAGGCCAGAGTGGCATAACCAGCAAAGCCAGACACTTGAATCAATGCACAAACTCGCCCTTCCTCTACTTGGACCAGACCACGACATAAAACCACCATCTAATTGATTCAAGTAATCCGATGTTCCACAGAGTAGCAGAAGAGTAGGAGCAGGGGGAGATGGAGCTCACCGAGGGGCTGTTGATGGAGCAGCACTCGGGGAGGCGCCGGGGTTGCGTTGGACGCCGTCCAACCGGCGAGGAGCCCTCCTGCACCGCAAGCCGACGACGCCATGTCGGAGTTGCGCCAGAGCGTCGTCCCGCCGACGAGCACGAACACCACGGGCACAAACGCGACCAAGGAGGCCGGCGGTGGCGTAGAGTACATCCAGGAGCACCACCAAGAGCGGGGACGACCGGAGCAACGAGCAGGTAGCCGCCGGAGACAAGGATCACCACCAACACCGAAACCCTAGCAGGGCATAACCGAAGGGGGTGACCACAGGGAGCAAAGGAAAACAAATCGATGCGGAGGAATCGACAGAGCTCAACAAGGAGCAGTCGTAGGTGTGCTGGGCGGCGCCAGAGCTCACCGGAGCGGCCGGAATCGGCCGGCGTCCATGGCGGCGGCGCAAGGGGATCGAGAGGACCAGACAGAAAGAGAGCTAAGTGAGCGAGAGAGATGGGCGCGTGCGTTGGTTCTGGTCTAGCCCAGCCAGCGTAACTGTGCGGCTTTTTTTTTACCCACAAAAAAAATAGCCCACCTCTTTGCCGTCTGCCAGTAGATGGCAAAGAATCTTTGCCGTCTGTTGGCAGATGGCAAAGAGATGGGGCTGGTGCGCTCTTTGCCGTCTGCCAGCAGACGGCAAAGATTCTTTGCCATCTGTTGGCTGACGGCAACCAGGTTCTTTGCCGTCTGTCAGTTCTTTGCCGTCTGTTTTACCAAAGCAGATGGCAAAGAGCCTCTTTGCCGTCTGCCAGCAGACGGCAAAGATCCTGATTCCAGTAAACCTATTTGACTCATGCTCCAGAAGATCCCTTCTTGGAAATTGATGTCAAAGGGGGAGAGAGAGCACACATCAAAGCTTATCACATAAGAGAGAAGCACATCTAAGCTTCTCCAGATGCTTATTAACAATAGAGGAGAGAAGTCACATGTCTTTAAGAGGGGAAAGACATGTTAATACCTAGTTGATTGTACTATTTCTTGCTCTGATTTTCTTTTACCCTACCTTCTCCCATTATCCAATATCAGATTCAGTGGGAGAAATATCCAAGGGAAGAAAATCTTTGGAATTCATTGCATATCTTTAATCCTTGGGGACATGTCTATACTAAATTAAGAGTACTAAGTACTCACCCACTACATGTCATCCTAGTCTTGGCACTCTTGTGTTCTTCTGAGTTTGCTCTGTTTAGTGGTGCTTCTTTGTTATCTAACCCTGTTTTCTCAGAGTCATCTCTTCCAAAGCTAGCTCAAGACCACAAGGTAAGTATATGCATCACACTCATGTGCATGATGATCTCTTGCTGATGTACATATTGTTTGCAAGAAGGACTCATGAACATGAAGGTATACTCTCTGTATCTACATCTTTTGCTCTGATTCATATAGCCAAGATACATGTAACTCATTGCTTGCTCTGACATGTTTATGCACTCACATGTTCTTATATTCTATCTTCACATGATTGCATACATGTAGGGGGAGTTTATGCATGTTAAATGTCCTTCCAAAGCTTTACTTGTTACCTTTCTTATCTTTATCTAAAGCTTTGATGTATGTTGTCATCAATTACCAAAAAGGGGGAGATTGAAAGCACAAGTGCTCCTTGTAAAAGCACAAGTGCTCCCTGGGTGATTTTGGTAATTAATGTCAACATATCTCTTGTTGGACTAATATTTTCATCTAGTATATTTCAGATAGTTCAGCAAAGGCGTGGCATGGACAAGAGGATGTGGAACCCCTTCAAGATGCTAAGGACAGAAGATTGGCAAAGGCTCAAGACTCTTCATTTCTATTTTAGTGATCCAAGATCACATTGAGTCCATAGGAAAAGCCAATACTATTAAAAGGGGATGAGGTGTTGCTTAATGGTCTACTTGCTCAAACTGCTTAGTGATATGCTCCAAATCCCTCAGCCACTTTCTCAAATCCAAATATGTCCTAAACCTAAAGTCAAACTCGGCCCCACCGATTTGATTCATCCGGCGCCACCGAGTTTCCTTGACATAGCCACTGCTAGAAACCCTAATCAGTTCGGTCTGACCGATGGGATCTCGGTCTCACCGAGATGGGCTTGCAAACTCTCTGTTGCCTATTGCAACTATTTCGGTCTCACTGAAACATGCAGTCGGCCCCATCGAGTTTGCTTGACCAACTTTCTGTTTGCTTATTACTAAAATCGGTCACACTGAGTTTGTGTAATCGGTCAAACCGAGATGAGGTTTTACCCTAACCCTAGGACATCGGTCCCACCGAGTTGATTATATTGGTCCCGCCGAAAAGCCTAACGTTCACATTTTTGACTGGATCGGTCTCACCGAGTTTACCTATTCGGTCTGACCGAGTTGGCTCATCTGTGTGTAACGGTTAGATTTTTGTGTGGAGGCTATATATACCCCTCCACCCTCCTCTCCATTAGAGAGAGAGCCATCAGAACGTGCCTACACTTCCACTACTCATTTTCTATGAGAGAACCACCTACTCATGTGTTGAGACCAAGACATTCCAATCCAACCACAAGAATCTTGATATCTAGCCTTCCCCAAGTTGCTTTCCACTCAAATCATCTTTCCACCATAGCCAAATCTGTGAGAGGGAGTTGAGTGTTGGGGAGACTATCATTTGAAGCACAAGAGCAAGGAGTTCATCATCAACACACCATCTATTACCTTTTGGAGAGTGGTGTCTCCTAGATTGGTTAGGTGTCACTTGGGAGCCTCCGTCAAGATTGTGGAGTTGAACCAAGGAGTTTGTAAGGGCAAGGAGATCGCCTACTTCGTGAAGATCTACCCGAGTGAGGCAAGTCCTTCGTGGGCGATGGCCATGGTGGGATAGACAAGGTTGCTTCTTCATGGACCCTTCGTGGGTGGAGCCCTCTGTGGACTCACGCAATCGTTATCCTTTGTGGGTTGAAGTCTCCATCAACGTGGATGTACGATAGCACCACCTATCGGAACCACGCCAAAAATCTCCGTGTCTCCAATTGCATTTGCACACTCCAATCCCATCCCTTTACTTTCTTGCAAATTGCATGCTTTACTTTCCGCTGCTCATATACTCTTGCCATGCTTGCTTGAAATGTATTGTGAATGCTTAAACTTGTGCTAAAACTCCACCTCAACTTGAAGAACTTAAAAACTGCTACTTTTGCTTGTTGAGGGTCTAATCACCCCCCCCCCCTACCTTTAGACCCCTCTTCTCGATCCTTTCGGTCTTCTTGGGAAGAGGCCTTTCTTTAACTTGAGGTTGAGCATGAGAATGAACCTGTGGCCGCTTCCCTTGTTACTTGTCACTAATGGCCTTCTTCTTCAATGGGAAAGATCTAACATGATGCCTTTCAATCTTGCACTTGAAGCAAACAATCTTGGCCGAATTCTTGACTTGTTCTTGGCCCTTCTTCTTGTTGATCTTGGACTTCTTCTTCTTATTATTGGAGTTGAATCCAAGTCCACCTTTGTCATTGGGGGATTTTTGCACACTCAAGATAGTGTTGAGTGTGGACTTCCCTTCATGACACTTTTCCAAGTCTTTCTTCAAAGAAGTGACTTGGGCCTTGAGCTCTTTGATTTCCTCCACATGGTTAGTATCAACACAAGTACTAGAGGAAGTATAAGCTTCATCATTAGAGTAACAAGGCAAGGAAAGCAATTCATCACAAGATGTACTAACATTGTGAGTAGATTAATTACAAGGACTAGCACATGGCAATATAGCATTTTGACTTGAAGTAGTGCTAGTACCCACATGAGGCTCACTAGATGTTACCTTAGCAATCATGGCCTCATGAGCTATCTTTAGCACATTATGGGATACTGGAAGATCATCATGATAGCTTGAGAGCTTTTCATGGCTTTCTTCCATTTTCCCATAATTGCTAGATAGCAACTCAAGTTGAGCCCGTAGCTCAACATTATCCTTCAGAATGGATGCTTCACAAGTAATAGAGTTAGTAGCACAAGCATCATCATTAACAACACGAGAAGGCAACTTGGCAAGCTCTTTTGAATAAGAAGCTTTAAGTTGAGCATGAGACTCGGTGAGTTTGATGAGCTCACTCTTAATGACCTTGAGCCATTTTCGAGGTGCTCAAAATCCTCAAGGAGTTTGGCATGCGCAAATTCAAGCTTATCATTTTTAGTTTCAAAATCATTGGCCACCTCAAGAGCTCTATCATGAGATTCCTTCACTCTAGATAGTTCTAGAGCAAAAGTTTTCTGAAGAGATTCCTTGGTGGTTTGTTCAAGTTCAAGAGCTTGAGAGAGGTCCGCGATCTCATTAGCGTAGTCACGCTCATGACCTTCCATTTTCTCAATGGTGACCTCATGCTCCTCTAGATGAGATTCCAATTCCTCTATATATTTCTTGCCCTCGATGGCAATAGACATGATTTCCATAAAGTTGGAACGAGCAAGTTTATTCTTATGAAGAGCTTTAAAAATTATTTCCCCCTTAATTTTTAAGGAGGCAACATTATCATTCTCTTCATCACTATCAACATCATCATCATCATTCTTGTCATCATCAATATCATCACAAGATATATTGGGATTCAAAGTGGGAGATACCTTTGAAGCCTTAGCCATAAGGCAAAACGCAATTGATGATGATGTAGGATCCCTTGAAGCACCCTTCAAGACCACATCTTGTTCCATGGGGTGTTGGGTTTCCTCTACATTGTTAGCACAACAATTCGAGGAAATAGATGCATTTTTATCATGGCAACAAGACATAGCAAGCATATCATCATGAGATTTAGTCAAGCAATTTCTACAAGATATGCAAGGACTATCAACACAAGCATGTGAAACATTTAGAGAGCTCGAAGTGTTGAAGTCCAAAGATGGAGCATTGCAATAAGATAGTGACAAGGGACCATCAACAAAAAGCCCACTATCATCATTGCAATGACCAACTCTACTCACCATATCATTACCTTGTGGCAATCCACATGTAGGTGAAGTAGAAGAAGTTGAGAACACTATACGACCAGAGGTGGAGGGAGGACAATCATCCCCACAAATCTTGGACACGCCATATTTATCTTGAAGCTTTGTCCACAACTCATGAGCATCCCGGAATGGCATGAGTTGAAATATGACTACATTGCTCAAAGCATCGAAAAGCACATTAGTAGCTTGAGCATTGAGATAAGAGTTTTTCTCATCCTCTAAAGATAATCTTTGGGGATCCTTTGGAGGAGAAAAACCCATATCTATAATTTGCTCTAAATTTGGGTCCATGACCCTAAAGAGATTAAGCATGCGAATTACCCAAACATCAAAATTTGTGCCATCGAAACTAAGAGTGTCAAAGAATCCTAAACCCCTAGTCGACATCCTTACTCTCTAGGCGGTAAAGCCTAGTAAAGAGAGATGAGGCTCTGATACCAATTGAAAGATCGAGGATGTCGCCTAGGGGGGGGGTGAATAGGCGCTTTAAAATAATTACGGTTTAGGCTTGAACAAATGCGGAATAAACCTAGTGGTTAATTTGTCAAGCACAAAACCTACAACAACTAGGCTCACCTATGTGCACCAACAACTTATGCTAAGCAAGATAAACAACTAAGTGATAGCAAGATGTATGACAAGAAACAATATGGCTATCACAAAGTAAAGTGCATAAGTAAAGGGCTCGGGTAAGAGATAACCGAGGCACGCGGAGACGACGAAGTATCCCGAAGTTCACACCCTTGCGGATGCTAATCTCCGTTTGGAGCGGTGTGGAGGCACAATGCTCCCCAAGAAGCCACTAGGGCCACCGTAATCTCCTCACGCCCTTGCACAATGCAAGATGATGTGATATCACTAAGGGACCCTTGAGGGCGGTCACCGAACCCGTACAAATGGCAACCCTTGGGGGCGGTCACAAAACCCGTACACTTTGGCAACCCTTGGGGGCGGTCACCGGAACCCGTCAAATTGCTCGGGGCGATCTCCACAACCTAATTGGAGACCCCGACACTTACCCGGAGCTTTACACCACAATGATTGAGCTCCGAACAACACCAACCGTCTAGGGCACCAAGGCACCCAGGATGAACAAGCTCAAGGGTACCAAGCACCCAAGAGTAATAAGCTCCTCAACTTGTAACTTCCGCGTATCACCGTGGAGAACTCAAACCGATGCACCAAATGCAATGGCAAGGGCACACAGAGTGCCTAAGTCCTTCTCTCCCAAATCCCACCAAAGCAACTAATGCTAGGGAGGAAAATGAGAGGAAGAACAAGAAGGAGAACACCAAGAACTCCAAGATCTAGATCCAAAGGGTTCCCCTCACATAGAGGAGAAAGTGATTGGTGAAAATGTGGATCTAGATCTCCTCTCTCTTTTCCCCCAAAAACTAGCAAGAATCCATGGAGGGATTGAGAGATAGCAAGCTTGAAGAAGGTCAACAATGGGGGGCAAATGCGAGCTCAAAAGGATAGGGTACATTGGGGAAGAAGGCCCCCTTAAATAGACACCCCCGAATCCAACCGTTATGCCCACTGGTCATGCACAAGCGGTACTACCGCTTGGAGGAGCGGTACTACCGCTTAGCACGGCCAAAACAGCCCAACGAGGCAGAAAACACGAATAGTAGATCTGCCAGAGAGGTAGTACCACTCTGGGGAGAGGTAGTACCGCTTGAGCGGTACTACCGCTTGAGAGGTACTACCGCTCTACTACCGCTTATGGAAAATAGGCAACAGAAACAAGCACAACCATTGAAACACAAGAGGTACTACCGCTCGGGGGTGCAGTACTACCGCTTGAGCGGTACTACCGCTCTACTACCGCTTAGAGAAAATAGGCAACAGAAACATGCACAAAAGACTTTGCCCAATCGGTAGTGGCAGTGGTAGTCCACAACGGAAGTACCGCAAGCGGTACTACCGTGGTACTAAGCGGTACTACCGCTTGGATGCTGCAAAATAGCCCAAGCAAAACAGAAGAAACAGGTTGGACCGAAATAGTCACAACATTTCATATGAGCTCCGAATTGAGCAAACTCAAGCTTGTTGGATAGCTGACGACGAGTAGCATCCAATAGCGGCTGGTTATAAGATGTGACGCCCGGATAATTAAGCTATAGTAACCCTCTACTAATGATGCTACATCACCTCGGTTATTGTTGTTAATCTCGTGATAGTTCAAAACCGATTCGAAATTCAAATTCAAAATAAAGGCAAACTACAAAAGTTTTGAAACATTAAAACTAAAATGTTCGGTTTGTGACAAATAAATCACAAATGATATTGGTGAAGGAACCACACTTTTATAATGTGTTTAAATGCACTGTAATGAATAAAACAATAGCAAGAACAATTATTTAAATGCTTTTAAATACTAAACAAATATTAAACTAGTTTATTTAGTCACCCAACTTTTTGGAGGAAGTGGCCTATGGTATTATGCTAATTTAGGAGCAAGGGTTATATTTTTGTAAAACTATTTTGCTAACTAAAATAAATAAAACAAAAAATAATAAATAAAAACAAAAGGTAAAACAAAACTAACAAAAAAACTGAGAAGAAAACCCCACTGCCTCCCCCCTGGGCTTTAGGCCACAATGGGCCGCTGCAGCCCAGCCCCCCCCCCCCACCAGCTACCTAACCCTAGGCCTCACCCACTCCTCCCGAGCGGTCCACTCCCCTCAGCTCGATCCCCAACTCCCTCTCGACCCCCCTCGCGCGCCGCCACCCACAGGAGGGAGACCTCGCGCGCGACCCCGCCGTGCCTCACGCCCGAGGTCCTCCTTGCCCTTCGCCGCCACCTAGAGCCGCTCCGGTCGCGCCGCCGGCAAGCCCTAACCACCGCCTCTGCCCCATTGTCCTCGCGACACCGTCGCGCTGGAGCTCCTGCCATGGCCACCGCCACCTGGTTCTCCGCGTCCATACCGCGCCAAGCCACTCGTCGCCGGAGATGGACAGATCCTGGAGGCCCCATCGCGGATCCGTCCTCCCTCCTTCCTCTCATGTCCGCGCCTGCCCCTCTGCTCTGCCCGTCGTCGCCCCTGCCCGACCGCTTCGTCACCGGCGGCCCGCGCCTCGTCGGCCCCCTCTTCGACCCGCCACGGCCTCCCCCGAGCTCACGGAGCCCCCCTGCCGCTCAATGTGAGGTTCCCCCTCGATCCCCCTGTTCCTCCTTTCCGTTTCTCCGTCACGTTTTTCCGTCGCCGAAGTTCGCCGCACCGCCGTGTCGAGAGCTCATTGGGCACTCGTGCTCACCACCACCGACCGTGCACACACACACCCGCGCCACGCCCGTGCACCACCCCGGAGCAAGCCGTGGCTCCACCACCGCGGGACTCGTCGTTCCCGACGATTCCGGCAACTCCAACGCCTGCTGCAAAGCCCCCTAGATGCGCGCGACTGTGGGGTATCTTCTGTTGCCCTCGTCTGCCGCTCCCGTGGGCCTTCGACGTGTCTCCGCCGCTCAGAAGGTCGCCGGCGATTAACCCCGGCCGGTTGTCGCGTCCCTGACTATTAGGGACTAAATGGACTAAATGGCTCTGTTGATTAGCCCTTGAGACGCTGACTGGTAGGACCCCAAGGCTAATTAATCCATTTAATTAAGTTAACATAATTACAGTGTATGACACGTGGGTCCATCTATTAAAATTAACTAAATAACTAAAATCAATTAGACAATGGCAGATGGGGTCCACTGCTATGTATAAATGTTAATCAGTGTTGAAATTACTAGAGAGAATGACATGGGGGTCCTGCATGTACTATTCACACCGTTGACCAGTCAACAGTTGACTGGGTCAACTGGGTCCTCGGGCCCCACAGGTCATAGCCTGTGGCTGGTCTCTGCTGTGTACGCATAGCATTTTACTATTTAAATCAAATTAAAATAATTCCTAAAAAAGTTTTAAAACTTTGAAATGTAATATAAAATAATCCGTAGCTCGGATGAAAAAACTTTGTACATGAAAGTTGATCAGAACGACTCGGTTACGCTACCCACATAACCGCCGGATACTTCTAACTATGCGAACGTGCAACTGTTCCCCTCCGGTCATCTGTCTAACAAATGTCCGGAACCGGGAAAACTTTCCCGGATGGGATCCCCCTTTCTCGGTAACGTGCAACCCCACGTTAGAACACACCCGGCACTGCGTATTGTCATGTCATACTTTGTGTAGCATTGTTTGCTTTGTATTTACTGTTTCCTCCCCCCTCCTTCTCTCTCGATAGACGCTGAGACCGCTGACGACGCTGCCGTGAACGACTACTACGTCGACGACCCTTCTCTCTCGACACAGCTTCCAGGCAAGCCCCCCCCCCCTTGATCAACCCGATATCACCTATTCCTTCTCTCTACTGCTTGCATTAGAGTAGTGTAGCATGTTACTGCTTTCGGTTAATCCTATTCTGCTGCATAGCCTGTCTTTGCTACTACTGTTGATACCTTACCTGCAATCCTAAAATGCTTAGTATAGGTTGCTAGAATTACATCAGTGGCCCTACACTCTTGTCCGTCTGCCATGCTATACTACTGGGCCGTGATCACTTCGGGAGGTGATCACGGGTACATATACTATATACCATTACATACTTATGTTACTGTTCGGAGATGGGGGCTGAAGGGGCAGGTGGTTCCATCCAGGTAGAGGTGGGCCTAGGTTCCCGACGGCCCCCGAGTGTTACTTTGTGGCGGAGCGACAGGGCAGGTTGTGACCGCCTAGGAGACAGGTGGGCCTGGCCCTGGTCGGCGTCCGCTGTTACTTCAAAATAACACGCTTAACGAGATTGGGTATTTGATCTGAGTCTGGCTACGAGCCTATACGCGCTAACCACCACGCGGGAACAGTTATGGGTACTCGACGTCGTGGTATCAGCCGAAGCCTCCTAGACGTCAGCGACTGAGCGGCGCGCGCCGGGTTGGACCGCGTAACGCAACTTCCTTTGTAATGGAGGTTGCTAGGTCTGCTCTCCAGCCGCCCATGCAACGTGCAGGTGTGCAATGGGCGATGGGCCCAGACCCCTGCGCGCATAGGATTTAGATCGGCGTGCTGACCTCTCTGTTAGGCCTAAGTAGGGCTGCGACGTGTTGATCTTCCGAGGCCGGGTATGACCCAGGAAAGTGTGCCCGGCCAGAGGGATCGAGCGTGTTGGGTAATGTGGTGCACCCTTGCAGGGAAGTTTATCTATTCGAATAGCCGTGTCCCTCGGTAAAAGGACGACCCGGAGTTGTACCTCGACCTTATGACAACTAGAACCGGATACTTAATAAAACACACTCTTTCAAGTGCCGGATACAACCCGGTGATCGCTCTCTCACAGTGCGACGAGGAGAGGATCGTCGGGTAGGATTTATGCTATGCGATGCTACTTGGTGAACTTACCATCTACTCTCTTCTACATGCTGCAAGATGGAGGCTGCCAGAAGCGTAGTCTTCGACAGGATTAGATATCCCCCCTCTTATTCTGGCTTTCTGCAGTTCAGTCCACTGATATGGCCCTTTACACATATACCCATGCATATGTAGTGTAGCTCCTTGCTTGCGAGTACTTTGGATGAGTACTCACGGTTGCTTTGCTTCCCCCTTTTCCCCCCTTTCTTTTCTTTCTGGTTGTCACAACCAGATGCTGGAGTTCAGGAGCCAGACACCACCGTCGACGACGACCCCTACTCTGGAGGTGCCTACTACTACGTGCAGGCTGCCGACGACGACCAGGAGTAGTTTAGGAGGATCCCAGGCAGGAGGCCTGCGCCTCTTTCGATATGTATCCCAGTTTGTGCTAGCCATCTTATGGCAACTTGTTTAAACTTATGTCTGTACTCAGATATTGTTGCTTCCGCTGACTCGTCTATGATCGAGCACTTGTATTCGAGCCCTCGAGGCCCCTGGCTTGTATTATGATGCTTGTATGACTTATTTTACTTTTAGAGTTGTGTTGTGATATCTTCCCGTGAGTCCCTGATCTTGATCGTACATGTTTGCGTGTATGATTAGTGTACGATTGAATCGGGGGCGTCACAAGTTGGTATCAGAGCCGACTGCCTGTAGGAACCCCCCCTTCCACACTCCTTGGCCGAAGTTGAGTCTAGACAAAGAAAACAGTTTTACTAACATGGCTGTGTGTCTTACGGGCCCACGTCGCCATTGGGTGGTACTAGGATCTTTTATTCCTCGTCTACACTCTGGGACTCTGATCTCTCTTCTATTCGGGTTAAAATGAATTTACTAACTCAAACATTAGGATCTCGTGATTACATCCACCCGGAGAGCCCGTTCATTCCAGATGATCGACTGCTTCACCAGAAGATTCCGAAGATGCTATTCGATGTTTTCCCGGGACACCTGAGTCCACCGTCCTTGCAAATTCCATACCGCTGTTATATCCTTATGGATAACTACATACCCTGGCCACTCTGACATTCAATCCCCTTTGGTCTTGTTATTACAAGATGCCCCGAACTGCTCTTCGTTGTTCCGACAATCCTTTGAGCTTACTGCCTTGCAGTTCTTGCCTCATGAATACCCCCTACGGATAATTCCTCGCACTTACCGAGTATCCGTTCCTCCCCCTTTGTTCATATGATTCACAAGATGCATACAAATACTATTTGATCTTTCGAAAATCCTTAACAGCTTATTGCTCTGCAAATACTTGTCTGCTTGCATTATGGATGCTTTCCATACGACTGGCAATATTCATTAGTATCCTTTGACACCGTCATTTTCATCTTATTGATTCAACATGAGTGCGAATGCACGCATTCATCAGTTGATCCTTTCTAATTATCTTCCGGCTCAGACGTCCTTTTGAACATGAGCTGGTTCTCGACCAATCAAATTGTCATCGATTGTGCCCCTAAGCCTACTCGACTTACCCATCCTTAATCAGAGCCCTTGCTCCTGATCTCTTGATTTGGAACTCATAAATTCCATTGCATTGAACTTTGAGTTAGTCAGTTGTTTCTATAACCTGATGCCTCTGCATACTTCTTCTTCCTCTGATTGAGTACCGTTACTCACATCAGCTCCGTTGTGGATCGCCCGATCCATTGTTGGATTGTTATCCAACAGTGTCTTTCATATTCAATCACCTTGTGAGTTCTTCCCCTGATACATGATGCCCTTGGTAAATTGTATCCTCTGTTTTGCCAACCATGCTCTACCTTCGAGCATGTGTTAATTACTCTTGAAGTTTGTAGTATATGTTCCTAAGATACCCCGATGGGTTGAACCTATGATTTCACTAATTCGTGTGAACCCAAAAGTGTTCATGAGTCGTACTCTTCTGGTGTTTTGCCAGATAAATTTCCAGCACTACAGCTTTGTCTAAGCGGGAGGTGAATGAAATGATATGCATTGAAGAAGTGGGAGTCGACCTTGAGCTTTGTGTTCATGCCCATGGAAATGATGTAGACCATCTCGGACGCTTCTTGCAAAGTGATTTCCATCTGTATAATTCTTTTGGTTTCCTTAAATTGAACCTTGCAGTTATGGTTCGACCATACTGTCCTTTCTCCAATATATCTGAAAGAAATTCATTCCAGTGCCTCGTCAAAATTTTGACAAGGTTAAAGTATCTACTGTCATAGGTCAATGACCTAGTTCAACTTCTATCATGTTCTACCTTCGAGTTTACCCCGTGGTATCTCGAGGATATCATGCCTTTGCACGGCATCTTACTAACTTGTTGAAGTAATAACTTTCCTGGTCGTACTCACTCTACGGGTTCTAGGTTGCCGTCAACCGAGGACACCATTTAGTAAATCAAATCCGCTCTAAAATTCAAATACCCCTAGTAATTGTTACTGGGAAATTTAAACTCAGTCATGTCGTCCTAGACCATCGGCTACACCCTTATCTTGCTATCTTTGATTGTGCTTCCTCGACCTTCTTTGGTGCACAAATTCTTCAGAGTGCGAGCACGACTTACGTCGAGCTTTCAACATCATGTTTCTTGTTCTGAAAGGCAACTTTGATTCTGAGCTTGCATCTTACTTGTTGTTCCTATGACTTTCACGTCGTCATTCCCTGCTTGACGCCGTCGCTATTTGATTGCGTCCTCTTGAAACCTCCCGGCAAATGTGTCGGATCACTTCAACACTTTGACTTCTTTCGAGATGTCAACTATGTTCATGTTGAGAAATACCCTCCTTGCCCTCGATGCTTTTTGTTATCATCGACAAACACCCTGAACTTCTTTTCATCGCGAGCTTGTCCGTGTTATGGATGCAACTTGCTATCCTGTTTGCATTATATTCTACCTTGAAGTATTACTGTCCTTTATGCCGAGTATGTTGTGAGGACTGCTTCACCTCTTTGAAAATTCTTGGCATAGTGATACTTCTCACCGTCACCATTCTTTCTTGGTCCCCGTGTTGATTCTAACCGGGATACCATCTAACAAGCGGTGCTGCTTGGATTCTGTACTTCTAACAACCCTATTGCTTTGAATGTTAATGATCGACAGTTCGTTCTTAGACTGTTGATTATTGAATCGTCACTCTAATATTGATCTTGCTGCCCAAGGTCGTATTTCGGTCACACCTTTCAACTAATGATTAATGGTGTATTTTTTTTCCTCGGGCATACAACATTATATCATTTGAATTGTCATATGTCATCTCCTTGTTCACATAATTGTGGAGATCCATCTTGTGGAATTCTCGATGAATTGTCGCTGAGTCCATCAGCCACCTCCTCATCCTCTCCTTGGTTTAATGATGAACTATTGTTTCGGGAACCCGCTCCTATAGTTCATTTCTCGAGAATCTTACAATGTCATCTCGACAATTTGTGTTGCACCTTTTCTTCCCGGGCATCCTGAGTCTGAGGTATCCCGACACTAAGCAGAACTAAATCTCGGTCAGATATGATGGTTGGAACATAATTCCCGGAGTTATAATATTGGTCCTTTGATGACCCGGTTAGGTGATGTCATGCCTAGCACACCTGGCTGGAGGACTTATTGATATAGTTTCTTTCTTGTGCAAGAATAGCCATTCTTCCAGGAGGAAATTGTAAGACTTATTCTTGAGTTGTTCTTGATGGATCCCTTGTGTATCCAAAGCCTGACCTTTATCTGATAACCATGTCGATGCTATCTCGAAGCATGACTATGGTACTCCGTACATCCTTAAGAACATTTGTGGCCCAATGCTAAATGTTTCTTGAACAATTACCCAAACACCGTTGTATGGGTGCATATCATGATTCTTCTTACTCCTATTAACTAAATGGCCATGCCTTTGATCTCCGACACGTATATCATGCCCCGCTTAACCTTGGGAAGGATATACTCCTATTTACTTGTGTTTAAACACATTTTCCTTTCCATTGTTTTGTTTAATCTGATAAACATATTTTCCTTTCCATTGTTTTGTTTAATCTGATAAACATATTTTCCTTTCCATTGTTTTGTTTAATCTGATAAACATATTTTCCTTTCCATTGTTTTGTTTAACCTTTCTTGTGATCTATATGATCTAAGCAGTAATATTTTCTTGCTTATGCAAACACCTCGGTGTACAACTCTGCCAGTAAGACCCTGTTCCTATTGTTGATGACATTTCGGTAGCCACCGATGGACGAGAACTTTGCCTATTGGTCCGCCTCGTTCAACGAGCAGGAAAATGGTTCTCTTCGTCCCTCGCCCTTGGTACCAACATTGTTACCGACATAACTGAGAGGTTATTCTCTAACATGCCTTGCTATCATGGTTATGTAACATGATAGCGCCCTTCCTACTTTTAACCCACATGGTGGGCCCATAACCCACAGTTCCACAGGATCGAAACCTGACTCTCCTGTACACCCCCTGTTCCCAAGGTTGTTCCTCGCGCGTGGCCTCGTATGTAATTCACGAGCCACCTTCCGTGAGATCACCGATTCTGGTATTAAACACAATACTTATTCCCGTTGCTCTGAACCCCAGACATCGAACGATTGTCTATCCGCTTGAAACTTCATATGGTACCTTCTTACTTGGCTCTCGATGTGTTTCGTTTGTTCAACTCGAGAGATACTCATGTGTTC
This sequence comes from Thinopyrum elongatum, assembly GCA_011799875.1. Classification (NCBI taxonomy): domain Eukaryota; kingdom Viridiplantae; phylum Streptophyta; class Magnoliopsida; order Poales; family Poaceae; genus Thinopyrum; species Thinopyrum elongatum. The sequence goes on from CM022302.1 coordinate 199,462,750, forward strand.
AATCCTGGGTTAACCCCAGATGGTTTTCCCTTATACCATTCTATCGTTGTAGAGCAGCCCCTCACCTATTCGTAAGTACGACGGAATTTCCGAAGAAAAGATGCCGACTTCCTCATGATGAGCTGAAGCAGAGAAATGAAGACATCAACGTAATGGGTCGACCTCTTCGAGAAGAGCACCCAGGACCGAGAAGATCCATTAGAAATTTCGTAACCAGTTCTTTCCCCCTTACTCTACCACTTAAATCTCGGGACGAGATTTCTTGTAGTGGAGGAGAATTGTGACGCCCGGATAATTAAGCTACAGTAACCCTCTACTAATGATGCCACATCACCTCGGTTATTGTTGTTAATCTCGCGATAGTTCAAAACCAATTCGAAATTCAAATTCAAAATAAAGGCAAACAACAAAAGTTTTGAAACATTAAAACTAAAATGTTCGGTTTGTGACAAATAAATCACAAATGATATTGGTGAAGGAACCACACTTTTATAATGTGTTTAAATGCACTGTAATGAATAAAACAATAGCAAGAACAATTATTTAAATGCTTTTAAATACTAAACAAATATTAAACTAGTTTATTTAGTCACCCAACTTTTTGGAGGAAGTGGCCTATGGTATTATGCTAATTTAGGAGCAAGGGTTATATTTTTGTAAAACTATTTTGCTAACTACAATAATAAAACAAAAAAGAAAAATAAAAACAAAAGGTAAACAAAACTAACAAAAAAAACTGAGAAGAAAACCCCACTGCCTCCCCCCTGGGCTTTAGGCCACAATGGGCCGCGGCAGCCCGCCCCCCCCCCCACCAGCTACCTAACCCTAGGCCTCACCCACTCCTCCCGAGAGGTCCACTCCCCTCAGCTCGATCCCCAACTCCCTCTCGACCCCCCTCGCGCGCCGCCACCCACAGGAGGGAGACCTCGCGCACGACCCCGTCGTGCCTCACGCCCGAGTTCCTCCTTGCCCTTCGCCGCCACCTAGAGCCGCTCCGGTCGCGCCGCCGGCAAGCCCTAACCACCGCCTCTGCCCCACTGTCCTCGCGACACCGTCGCGCTGGAGCTCCTGCCATGGCCGCCGCCACCTGGTTCTCCGCGTCCATACCGCGCCAAGCCACTCGTCGCCGGAGATGGACAGATCCCGGAGGCCCCGTCGCGGATCCGGCCTCCCTCCTTCCTCTCATGTCCGCGCCTGCCCCTCTGCTCTGCCCGTCGTCGCCCCTGCCCGACCGCCTCGTCACCGGCGGCCCGCGCCTCGTCGGCGACCTCTTCGACCCGCCACGGCCTCCCCCGAGCTCAAGGAACCCCCCTGCCGCTCGAAGTGAGGTTCCCCCTCGATCCCCCTGTTCCTCCTTTCCATTTCTCCGTCGCGTTTTTTCGTCGCCGAAGTTCGCCGCACCGCCGCGTCGAGAGCTCGTTGGGCACTCGTGCTCACCACCACCGGCCGTGCACACACACGCCCGCGCCACGCCCGTGCACCACCCCGGAGCAAGCCGTGGCTCCACCACCGCGGGACTCGTCGTTCCCGACGATTCCGGCAACTCCAACGCCTGTTGCAAAGCCCCCAAGATGCGCGCGACTGTGGGGTATCTTCTGTTGCCCTCGTCTGCCACTCCCGTGGGCCTTCGACGTGTCTCCGCCGCTCAGAAGGTCGCCGGCGGTTAACCCTGGCCGGTTGTCGTGTCCCTAACTATTAGGGACTAAATGGACTAAATGGCTCTGTTGATTAGCCCTTGAGACGCTGACTGGTAGGACCCCAAGGCTAATTAATCCATTTAATTAAGTTAACATAATTACAGTGTATGACACGTGGGTCCATCTGTTAAAATTAACTAAATAACTAAAATCAATTAGACAATGGTAGATGGGGTCCACTGCTATGTATAAATGTTAATCAGTGTTGAAATTACTAGAGAGAATGACATGGGGGTCCTGCATGTACTATTCACACCGTTGACCAGTCAACAGTTGACTGGGTCAACTGGGTCCTCGGGCCCCACAGGTCATAGCCTGTGGCTGGTCTCTGCTGTGTACGCATAGCATTTTACTATTTAAATCAAATTAAAATAATTCCTAAAAAAGTTTTAAAACTTTGAAATGTAATATAAAATAATCCGTAGCTCGGATGAAAAAACTTTGTACATGAAAGTTGATCAGAACGACGAGACGAACTCGGTTTCGCTACCCACATAACCGCCGGATACTTCTAACTATGCGAACGTGCAACTGTTCCCCTCCGGTCATCTGTCTAACAAATGTCCGGAACCGGGAAAACTTTCCCGGATGGGATCCCCCTTTCTCGGTAACGTGCAACCCCACGTTAGAACACACCCGGCACTGCGTATTGTCATGTCATACTTTGTGTAGCATTGTTTGCTTTGTATTTACTATTTCCTCCCCCCTCCTTCTCTCTCGATAGACGCTGAGACCGCTAACGACGCTGCCGTGAACGACTACTACATCGACGACCCTTCTCTCTCGACACAGCTTCCAGGCAAGCCCCCCCCCCTTGATCAACCTGATATCGCCTATTCCTTCTCTCTACTGCTTGCATTAGAGTAGTGTAGCATGTTACTGCTTTTGGTTAATCCTATTCTGCTGCATAGCCTGTCTTTGCTACTACTGTTGATACCTTACCTGCAATCCTAAAATGCTTAGTATAGGTTGCTAGAATTACATCAGTGGCCCTACACTCTTGTCCGTCTGCCATGCTATACTATTGGGCCGTGATCACTTTGGGAGGTGATCACGGGTACATATACTATATACCATTACATACTTATGTTACTGTTCGGAGATGGGGGCTGAAGGGGCAGGTGGTTCCATCCAGGTAGAGGTGGGCCTAGGTTCCCGACGGCCCCCGAGTGTTACTTTGTGGCGGAGCGACAGGGCAGGTTGTGACCGCCTAGGAGACAGGTGGGCCTGGCCCTGGTCGGCGTCCGCGGTTACTTCAAAATAACACGCTTAACAAGATTGGGTATTTGATCTGAGTCTAGCTACGAGCCTATACGCGCTAACCACCACGCGGGAACAGTTATGGGTACTCGACGTCGTGGTATCAGCCGAAGCCTCCTAGACGTCAGCGACTGAGCGGCGCGCGCCGGGTTGGACCGCGTAACGCAACTTCCTTTGTAATGGAGGTTGCTAGGTCTACTCTCCGGCCGCCCACGCAACGTGCAGGTGTGCAATGGGCGATGGGCCCAGACCCCTGCGCGCATAGGATTTAGACCGGCGTGCTGACCTCTCTGTTAGGCCTAAGTAGGGCTGCGACGTGTTGATCTTCCGAGGCCGGGTATGACCCAGGAAAGTGTGCCCGGCCAGAGGGATCGAGCGTGTTGGGTAATGTGGTGCACCCCTGCAGGGAAGTTTATCTATTCGAATAGCCGTGTCCCTCGGTAAAAGGACGACCCGGAGTTGTACCTCGACCTTATGACAACTAGAACCGGATACTTAATAAAACACACCCTTTCAAGTGCCAGATACAACCCGGTGATCGCTCTCTCACAGGGCGACGAGGAGAGGATCGTCGGGTAGGATTTATGCTATGCGATGCTACTTGGTGAACTTACCATCTACTCTCTTCTACATGCTGCAAGATGGAGGCTGCCAGAAGCGTAGTCTTCGACAGGATTAGATATCCCCCCTCTTATTCTGGCTTTCTGCAGTTCAGTCCACTGATATGGCCCTTTACACATATACCCATGCATATGTAGTGTAGCTCCTTGCTTGCGAGTACTTTGGATGAGTACTCACGGTTGCTTTGCTTCCCCCTTTTCCCCCCCTTTCTTTTCTTTATGGTTGTCACAACCAGATGCTGGAGTTCAGGAGCCAGACGCCACCGTCGACGACGACCCCTACTCTGGAGGTGCCTACTACTACGTGCAGGCTGCCGACGACGACCAGGAGTAGTTTAGGAGGATCCCAGGCAGGAGGCCTGCGCCTCTTTCGATATGTATCCCAGTTTGTGCTAGCCATCTTATGGCAACTTGTTTAAACTTATGTCTGTACTCAGATATTGTTGCTTCCGCTGACTCGTCTATGATCGAGCACTTGTATTCGAGCCCTCGAGGCCCCTGGCTTGTATTATGATGCTTTTATGACTTATTTTACTTTTAGAGTTGTGTTGTGATATCTTCCCATGAGTCCCTGATCTTGATCGTACATGTTTGCGTGTATGATTAGTGTACGATTGAATCGGGGGCGTCACATAAGAAGAGGCAGGGGAGGTATACCTAAGATATAGAGGAGAGAAACCTCCAAAAGAGAAGAACCGGCATAACCTCCAACATCGAAAACATCATATAAGATGCATGTGAACTCCGTTTTCGATGAACTCAAGCTTGTCATGAAAATGACCATAAGCTCCAAATCTCACAAGGAGAAGAACCAAACAAGAACCAATAAAGATTATGCAAGGATGCAATGGTTTGAGCTCTCTACGAATGATACGATCAAGCCACTCATCGAGAGCCCCCCTTGATAGTACGGCAACTGATCCTATAACTCGGTCTCTTAACTACCACCATGAGACCGGTAAAACATAAACCTATCAAGGGCAAACCTTCGCCTTGTGCATAATCCACTTGAGCTAGATGATGACGATCTTGTCTTCCTCAAGATGGACCACCTTTCTTGATTGCGTTGGGTCGATGAAGACGAGTTGATTTCTCCCCCATAAACCACTATGGGTGAGCCAGTCTTCCGCACATCTTCACAAGTCCATTGTCGCCACAATGGACGGCAAGCTTCAAGCACTTGATCTCTTCGTGATGCTCCACTTGAACTTGAACAACAGCAATCTTGATGACGATCACCACTTGATGTCATCCTCCATGGGTTGTATAATAACTTCCTCTTGACGCAAGCCCATGGAAACATACCTAACCCCACATAGAACTCTCACGTAGACCATGGGTTAGTACACAAAGCGTAATGGACAATGCTTACCATACCATGGGATCACTTGATCCCTCTCGGTACATCTTCTACACTTTGTGTGTTGATCAACTTGAATCACTCTTTGTACTTAGTCTTGATCAACCTTGAATCTTTCCAACTCTCTTCATTTGGATGATGTCTTGAAGGTAAACATGAATGATCACACACTCTTCTTCTTCAAGACATGCTTGCAATACACTCAACACTCACATAACCAATCTTTGGATAATTCCTTAATAGCACCTTGGTCATCACAAACTCTCCTTGAGACCAACAAATGGACTCCAAGAAAAGCCTATGGACAAACCCTTCAAATATAACTCAAGGCAACCATTAGTCCATAGAGATTGTCATCAATTACCAAAACCAAACATGGGGGCACTGCATGTTCTTTCAAAGAGGCCAGAGGGGCCACCAGTTGGCGACAAGCTCGGAGGGCGCGCCCTAGGGGGGTGCCTCCCAGGCTTGTGGGCTCCCTGAAGCTCCTATAACCCTAATCTGTGCTCTATAAATATCCAAATATTCCCCGTATACCAGGGGGCACACCAAAAATACTTTTCCACTGCCGCAAGTTTCTGCCTTCGTGAGATCCCATCTGGGGACCTTTTCTGGTACTCTGCCTGGGGGAATCGACCAGGAGCGCTTCTACATCAACCTTGCTGTCCTTCCGATGATGTGTGAGTAGTTTACCATTGACCTACAGGTCCATAGCTAGTAGCTAGATGGCTTCTTCTCTCTCTTTGATCTTCAATACCATGTTCTCCTTGATGTTCTTGGAGATCTATTCGATGTAATCTTCTTTTGCGGTGCGTTTGTTGAGATCCGATGAATTGTGGATTTATGATCAAATTATCTATGCATATTATTTGAGTCTTCTCTGAACTCTTTTATGCATGATTAAGATAGCTTTATATTTCTCTCTGATCTATTGATTTGGTTTGGCCAACTAGATTGATTTTTCTTGCCATGGGAGAGGTGCTTTGTAATGGGTTCAATCTTGCGGTGCTCATACCCAGTGATAGAAGGGGACATGACAAGTATTTGTATTGTTGCCATTAAGGATAAAAAGGTGGGGTTTATTTCATATTGATTGGATCTATCCCTCTACATCATGTCATCTTGCTTAAGGCGTTACTTCATTCTTGTTAACTTAATACACTAGATGCATGCTGGATAGCGGTCGATGTGTGGAGTAATACTAGTAGATGCAGGCAGGAGTCGGTCTACTTGTCACGGACGTGATGCCTATATTCATGATCATTGCCTTAAATATCATCATAACTTTGCGCTTTTCTATCAATTGCTCAATAGTAATTTGTTTACCCACCGTATGCGTTCTTTCAAGAGAGAAGCCTCTAGTGAAAACTATGACCCCCGGGTCTATTTTTATCATATTATTTTCAGATCTATAAAACCAAAAACTGAAAAACACCTTGCTGTAATTTATTTACCTTTACTTTATTTTGCAATTTTATTTATCTTTTATACATATCTCTATCAGATCTCATCCTTGCAAGTAACCATGAAGGGATTGACAACCCCTTTATCGCGTTGAGTGCAAGTATTTGTTTGTTTGTTTGTGTAGGTGCAGCCATTGGTGACTTGTGTGTTCCTCCTACTAGATTGACACCTTGGTTCTCAAACTGAGGGAAATACTTATCTCTACTTTGCTGCATCACCCTTTCCTCTTCAAGGGAAAAAACAACGCAAACTCAAGAAGTAGCAGGAAGAATTTCTGGCGTCGTTGCCGGGGAGGATCTACATCAAGTCTACCAAGTACCCATCATAAACTCTCATCTCTTGCATTTACATTATTTGCCATTTGCCTCTCATTTTCCTCTCCCCCACTTCTAAAACGTTTTCAGAAAAAAATACAAAAATATTTGCCTTTTTTCGTTTGCCTTTATGTCTTACTTGGTTTGTTTGCTTGTTCGCTTGGTATAATTGTATGTTTATTGAAAATTAGAAAACAAAAAGCTTATGAATCCTCATCTTCTTGCTAATCTTTTTAAAAGATCTAATTATGATGAACCAATTGCTAGTGAGTTGAGTGCACTAGATTATCTTTATGAAGTTTTGCTTGAAACTCGTGAATCTAAAAATTGTGATGAAGTGCTCAAAGAAGAAATTTATAAAGTGATTCATGATAGCTCCTTGAATGAAAAGCATGATTGCAATGATGTTATTATAAATTCTATTAATGTCAATTGGGCTAAGAATATGCAAAACCCCAAGCTTGGGGATGCTAGTTTTGCTATGTCCACTACTTATTGCAATGATCATGATTGGGGAGCTAATGCTTCTTATGATCTTGAAAATTTATTTAAGCCTCATGATGAATATGTTTGCAATAATATTGAAAGTGGAAGAGCATCAACTTTAGGTAAAAATAATCCCACATATTTGGAGAGTGTTCAATCTTATGAAATTTTTGATAAAAGTGGGCTTGGAGAGGTCATGACTTTAGTTCATGTTAATCCCACTATCTTGGAAGATTATAAAACTGCATGTGGATCATGTAGAGAATATGTTATGTGATAGCTATATTGTTGAATTTGATTATGTTCCTACATGTAATTATTATGAGAGAGAAAAATATGGTTGTAGAAATTCTCATGTCACTAAATTACCTCTCGTTATGTTGAGATTGCTATTGATATGCTAGTTTTGCTTGTCTTGATAAATATTTTCCCTATAAAATGCCTATGCATAGGAAGTATGTTAGACTTATTGTTTTTCACAAGCTATATGATGCTCTCTTTGTGCTTCAACTTTTTGTCTTTCATGTGAGCATCATTAGAATTATCAACGCCTAGCTAAAAGGCTTTAAAGAAAAGCGCTTGTTGGGAGACAACCAATATTTTTATTTTCTGTTTTTATGAGTTTATGCAATTATACTTCTTTTATTATTGTGTTTTAATGTTTTAATTAGTGTTTGAGCCAAGTAAGACCTTTGGGGTGATTTGGAAGATCGTTGATTTGATTCTGAGAAAAAACAGAAACTTTTGTGTCCAATAGCAGAATTGTTAAAAATTTCTGGACCGTGGAAAATTTCTGAATTTTTTACACAATATTTACATACAGATTACCTACGTTTTCCTAATTTTTCAGAATTTTTAGATTTATATAAGTATGATGTTAATTCGGGTCTTTATAGACTGTTCTGTTTTTGATAGATTCTGTTTTTCATTGTGTTGTTCACTTATTTTGATGGATCTATGGGTAGTATTGGGGGGGTATGAGCCATGGTGAAGTTATAATACAGTAGATATAATGCAAATATAAAATTAAAATGAGTTTACAACAGTACCTAAAAGTGGAGATTTGTTTTATTATACTAACGGATCTCATGAGTTTTCTGTTGAGTTTTGTGTTGTGAAGTTTTCAAGTTTTGGGTAAAGTTTCGATGGACTATGGAATAAGGAGTGGCAAGAGCCTAATCTTGGGGATGCCCAAGGCACCACAAGGTTATATTCAAGGACAACCATGCATCTAAGCTTGGCGATGCCCCGGATGGCATCCCCTCTTTTGTCTTCAATCTATCGGTAAATTACTTGAGGCAATATTTTTATTCACTACATGATATGTGTTTTGCTTGGAGCGTCTTGTATTATATGAGTCTTTGATTTTTAGTTTGCCACAATCATCCTTGCTGTACACACCTTTTGAGAGGGACACACATTAATCGTGAATATATTAGAATACTCTATGTGCTTCACTTATATTTTTTGAGCTAGGTAGTTGCTCTTGTGCTTCACTTATATCTTTTAGAGCACGGCGGTGGTTATATTTTAAAGAAATTGATGAACTCTTATGCTTCACTTATATTATTTTGAGAGTCTTATAAACAGTATGGCAATTTGCTTAGGTTATGAATTTAGTCCTAATATGATAACGTATTCAAGAGGGATATAATAAAAACTTTCATGAAGATCATTGAATATATGAGAAGTTTGATTCCTTGCATTTGTTTTGAGATATAAAGATGGTGATATTAGAGTCATGCTAGTGAGTAATTGTGGTTTAGTAAGAATATTTGTGTTAAGGTTTGTGATTCCCGAAGCATGCATGTATGATCTCTCGTTATGCGATGAAGTTGGATCATGATTTATTTTTTATTGTCTTCCTTATGAGTGGCGGTCGGGGACGAGCGATGGTATTTTCCTACCAATCTATCCCCCTAGGATCATGCGTAGTAGTATTTTGCTTCGAGGGCTAATAAACTTTTGCAATAAGTATGTGAGTTCTTTATGACTAATGTTGAGTCCATGGATTATACATACTCTCACCCTTCCGCATTTTGCTAGCCTCTTCGGTACCGTGCATTGCCCTTACTCACCTTGAGTTGTGGTGCAAACTTCGCCGGTGCATCCAAACCCCCTGATATGATACGCTCTTTCAGACATAAACCTCCTTATATCTTCCTCAAAACAGCCACCATACCTACCTATTATGGCATTTCCATAGCCATTCCGAGATATATTGCCATGCAACTTCCACCGTTCCGTTTTATTATGACACATACCATCATTGTCATATTGCTTTGCATGATCATATAGTTGACATAGTATTTATGGCTTGGCCACCACTCATATTTTTTATACATGTCACGCTAGATCATTGCACATCCCGGTACACGGCCGGAGGCATTCATATAGAGTCATATTTTTGTTCTAGTATCGAGTTGTAATTCTTGAGTTGTAAGTAAATAAAAGTGTGGTGATTATCATTATTAGAGCATTGTCCCATGTGAGGAAAGGATGATGGAGACTATGATTCCCCCACAAGTCGGGATGAGACGCCGGCCTAAAAAATAAAAAAAGAGGCCAAAGTGCTCAAAATTAAAAAAAGAGACCAAAGAGCCCAAAAAAAAGAAAAAGAATAAAAAAATGAGAGAAAAAGAGAGAAGGGACAATGTTACTATCCTTCTCCACACTTGTGCTTCAAAGTAGCACCATGTTCTTCATGATAGAGTCTCCTATTTTGTCACTTTCATATATTACTAGTGGGAATTTTTTATTATAGAACTTGGCTTGTATATTCCAATGACGGGCTTCCTCAAATGCCTTAGGTCTTCGTGAGCAAGCAAGTTGGATGCACACCCACTTAGTTTTGTTTTGAGCTTTCATACACTTATAGCTCTAATGCATCCATTGCATGGCAATCCCCACTCCTCGTATTGACATCAATTGATGGGCATCTCCATAGCCCGTTGATTAGCCTCGTCAATGGGAGACTTTCTCCTTTTTTGTCTTCTCCACACAACCTCCACCATCATATTCTATTCCACCCATAGTGCTATATCCATGGCTCACGCTCATGTATTGCATGAGAGTTGAAAAAGCTGAAGCGCGTTAAAAAGTATGAACCAACTGCTTGGCTTGTCATCGGGGTTGTGCATGATAAATACTTTGTGTTAAGAAGATAGAGCATGACAAGATTATATGATTTTGTAGGGATAACTTTCTTTAGCCATGATATTTTGAGAAGACATGATTGCTTTTTAGTATGCTTGAAGTATTATTGTTTTTATGTCAATATTAAAATTTTGTTTTGAATCTGATGGATATGAATATTCATGCCACATTAAGAAAGATTACATGATAAACATGTTAGGTAGCATTCCACATCAAAAATTCTGTTTTTATCATTTACCTACTCGAGGACGAGCAGGAATTAAGCTTTGGGATGCTTGATACGTCTCCAACGTATCTATAATTTTTTTTTGTTCCATGCTATTATATTATCCATCTTGGATGTTTTATATGCATTATTATGCTATTTTATATCATTTTTTGGGACTAACCTATTAACCTAGCGCCCAGTGTCAGTTGCTGTTTTTTACTTGTTTTTGTTTTTTATAGAAAATCAATACCAAACGGAGTCCAAACAGAACGAAACTTTTTGAGGATTTTTCTTGGACCAGAAGATGCCTAGGAACCTTCGGGAAGAGGTCAGAGGGGCCACCAGTTGGCGACAAGCTTGGAGGGCGCGCCCTAGGGGGGCAGGCATGTGGCCCCCATGATGCTCCTCTAACCCTAATCTTTGCTCTATAAATACCCAAATATTTCCCGTATACCAGGGGGCACACCAAAAATACGTTTCCGCCTCTGCAAGTTTCTGTCTTCGTGAGTTCCCATCTGGGGACCTTTCCCGGTACTCTGCTGGAGGGGGAATCGACCACGGAGCGCTTCTACATCAACCTTGTTGCCCTTCCGATGATGTATGAGTATTTTACCACAGACGTACGGGTCCATACATGGTAGCTAGATGGCTTCTTCTCTCTCTTTGATCTTCAATACAATGTTCTCCTCGATGTTCTTGGAAATCTATTTGATGTAATCTTCTTTTGTGATGCGTTTGTTGAGATCCGATGAATTGTGGATTTATGATCAAATTATCTATGTATATTATTTGAGTCTTCTCTGAACTTTTTTATGCATGATTAAGATAGCTTTGTATTTCTCTCCGATCTATTGATTTGGGTTGGCCAACTAGATTGATTTTTCTTGCCATGGGAGAGGTGCTTTGTAATAGGTTCAATCTTGTGGTGCTCATACCCAGTGACATAAGGGGACATGACACGTATTTGTATTGTTGCCATTAAGGATAAAAAGGGTGGGGTTTATTTCATATTGATTGGATCTATCCCTCCACATCATGCCATCTTGCTTAAGGCGTTACTTCATTCTTGTTAACTTAATACACTAGATGCATGCTGGATAGCGGTCGATGTGTGGAGTAATAATAGTACAAGCAGGCAAGAGTCGGTCTACTTGCCACGGACGTGATGCCTATATTCATGATCATTGCCTTAGATATTGTCATAACTTCGCGCTTTTTTATCAATTGCTCAACAGTAATTTGTTTACCCACCGTATGCGCTCTTTCAAGAGAGAAGCCTCTAGTGAAAACTATGGCCCCCGGGTCTATTTTTATCATATTATTTTCAAATCTATGAAACCAAAAACCCAAAAATAACTTGCTGCAATTTATTTACCTTTACTTTATTTTGCACTTTTATTTATCTTTTATACCTATCTCTATCAGATCTCATCCTTGCAAGTAACCGTGAAGGCATTGACAACCCCTTTATCGCGTTGGGTGCAAATATTTGTTTGTTTGTGTAGGTGCAACCATTGGTGACTTGTGTGTTTCTCCTACTAGATTGATACCTTGGTTCTCAAACTGAGGGAAATACTTATCTCTACTTTGCTGCATCACCCTTTCCTCTTCAAAGGAAAAAAGCAACGCAAGCTCAAGAAGTAGCATGGGGCCCACAGGCGGCCGTCTGACCTAATTCCAAGCCTATAAATTCTTTTTTCCCGAGAGAAAAAAATAGAGAAGAAGTTTCATCACGTTTTACGATACGGAGCCGCCGCCACCTTCTGTTCTTCATCGGGAGGGCTGATCTGGAGTCCGTTTGGGGCACCAGAGAGGGGGATTCGTCGCTGTCGTCATCATCAACCCATCTTCATCAACAACTCCATACTGCTCACCACCAGGAGTGAGTAATTCTTCATAGGCTTGCTGGACGGTGATGAAGATGGATGAGATTTGTCATGTAATCGAGTCAATTTGTTAGGGCTTGATCCCTAGTATCCACTATGTTCTGAGATTGATGTTGCTATGACTTTGCGATGCTTAATGCTTGTCACTAGGGTTTGAGTGCCATGATTTCAGATCTGAACCCTCTATGTTTTCATCAATATTTGAGTTATTGATCCTATCTGCTAGTTGTATGCACTTGTTATTGTTTTGAACTGTAGACCCCAAGGTGACAATAATTGAGATACTCTCCGGGGATGACTGTAATTCACGGAGTTCATATATTCACCATGTGCTAATGCTTTGTTCCGGTTCTTTATTAAAATGATGCCTTAATTACCCTTAGATTTCCTTATGGACCCCGCTGCCACGGGAGGATAGGACAAAAGATGTTGTACAAGTTCTTTATTATAAGCACGTATGACTATATACGGAATACATGCCTACATTGAATTGATAAATTGGAGCTATTGTGTATCGCTCTAGGTTGTGATTGTTGCATGATGAATGTCATCCATACAAATATCCATCACTGATCCAATGCCTACTTCAAAACCGAACATAGTTCATATTTGGTCTTCCAACTTCGAAACCGGGCAAGTTGTACCCTTAACTCTTCAAACCAGACAAGTTTCATCCCTTGACTTAGCAAAAGCCGTTTTCATGCTAACTCAGCAAGGTTTTGACCAGTCAGCACCCATGTGGCAATCTCTCTCCTTCTCTCTCATCCTACCTTCGATCAACATTTCATTGAGTTGTTGACGTGCACCTGCGCCGCCGCCGGCATCGAAGACAACGCCGAGGGGTACCTACATGGTAGCGGTCGTGTAGAGCTCCACGAGCCACTGGCTGGCGGGGCCAGAGTGGAGCTCCTCGGCAGCAGAATGAGGTACCCGCGGCGGCATGGACCTCCGAAACACGTCCATGGTAGCCGGTGGTAGTGACATGCGCACCTCCATGTCCACGCCCACGACACGTCCCTCCACCACTGCCATGGCACCTATCCTCGCCACCTTCACGGTGTGCATGCAAACAAAGCTAGCGAGGCGTGGGTGTCCCCCACCTTCACTTCCTACTCGTGCAGTACACCGGGACGAACCGATCACCTTGGTTCCAGAGTCCCCGTAATGGTTGGGCTCATCTCGAGCTGACTGGGGTCTGTCCCCTGTGTTATGGACGCTGCTGGTCCTGCCAGATCCCACAACATGTACGTACACCGGTGACCATGTCGACAGCTCTGGCGGAGCGCAGCATGCACCACTCTAGCCATACCATGGGAACGAACCATAACGAGGCACCATGGAGCTTGCTCATGGCTCAATCGCCACTCCTTCAACATGAACATGGACGACACGTTTTGTGGGCATGCATCAACTCATCACATGCGTACGTGTGCTACTTATCTGTTGTCGCTAGAACCGTTCGAAATGATAGAGGTCATGTATGTGCGTGTCTAGGTGGGCGGGTGAATTGATCAGCTAGATGGTGAGCAATCGTCTAGAGCAACGTGCGATCGGACCTAGTTGGTGAGCACCAGCACACATCGTCGATGAGCATGCCGCATTCGCTGACGCCAAGCTATTGTTAGAGCATGTACAGCTGAACTTGGAAAATCCGACCCCTTAAACGCCCGTGGACGCGCCCGGGCGCGTCTGCGGACACTAACCGGTCAAGCCCCAAATTTCCAATCTCACAACCGGACACCTCAATTAGCATATCTCAAATCTCATACAAACCCATGCAACAACATAAACGATGCGACATCGTCCGGCTAATACAACATGCCATCAGACTACTGATACGTCTCCAACGTATCTATAATTTATGAAGCATTCATGCCATGTTTACAACAATTCTATATGGTTTTGGTATGATTTGAATGGAACTAACCCGGACTGACGATGTTTTCAGCAGAACTACCGTGGTGTTGCTTTTTGTGCAGAAATAAAAGTTCTCAGAATGGGTTGAAACTTTTTGATGATTTTTTTGGAACAAAAGAGACACTAGAAGCTTCGTGGGAGGACTAGAAGAGCCACGGGGGCCCCACAAGCCACCAGGGCACGCCTAGGGGGGTGGCCGCGCCCTGCTACCTCGTGGGCCCCCTGTGGCACCTCTTCGCATGAGACCGATGCCAAAAAATCCTATAAGTAGAGAAACCCCAAGAAATAACCCTAGAACTTGGACTCCACCGCCGCAAGCCTCTGTACCTTCGAAATACCATCTGGAGCCCTGTTCCGGCACCCTGCCGGAGGGGGAAAACATCACCGGAGAACATCTTCATCATCCTGGCGGCCACGATGACGAGGAGGGAGTAGTTCACCCTCGGGGCTGAGGGTATGTACCAGTAGCTATGTGTTTGATCTCTCTCTCTCTCTCGTGTTCTTGATTTGGCACGATCTTGATGTACCGCGAGCTTTGTTAATATAGTTGGATAATATGGTGTTTCTCCCTCTCTATCTTGTTGTGATGAATTGAGTTCTTACCTTTGAGGTTTCACTATTATCGGATTGAATACTTGTTGGATTTGAGAACACTTGATGTATGTCTTGCATATGAATACCCGTGGTGACAATGGGGTATTATATTGATTCACTTGATGTATGTTTTGGCACTCAACCCGCGGATTCCCTAGGTGACATTGGGGCAATCTTTGCATAGGGGTTGATGCACGTTTTTGTCCTTCTTTCTCTGGTAGAAATCTTGGGGCACTCTTTGAAGTTCTTTGTGTTGGATTGAATATTATGAATCTGAAGTTGTTTGATGCATATCGAATAATCAACTCACGGATACTTGTGGTGACAATGGAGTATCTAGGTGACATTAGAGTTGGTTGATGTGTATCATATGGTGTTATTTCAGTACGAACTCTGGGGCTGTCTGTGACACCTATAGGAATAGCTCAATAGATTGATCGAAAAGGATAACTTTGAGGTGGTTTCGTACCCTACAACAATTTCATCTTATGTTCTCTGCTAGATAACAACTTTGGAGTGATTCTTTGTCACACGTTGAGGGATTGTTATATGATTCAATTATGTTGGCACTATTGAGAGACTTGTTTTCAAGCATTGCAATACTGTTTGTGCTTTGTTTTATCACTTGCTACCTTGCTGTTTTTTTATTTTCAGATTAACAAAACATGTATCTACTATCCATACTACACTTGGATCACCATCTCTTCGTCGAACTAGTACACCTATAAAATTTACCATTGTATTGGGTGTGTTGGGGACATAAGAGATTTCTTGTATTTGGTTGCAGGGTTGTTTGAGAGAGACCATCTTCATCCTACGCCTCCCACAGATTGATAAACCTTAGGTCATCCACTTGAGGGAAATTTGCTACTGTCCTACAAAACTCTGCGCTTGGAGGCCTAACACGAGTCTACAAGAATAAAGTTGCGTAGTAGACATCAACTACCAAAATTTAGCATGTTTGGCTATAGAGCGCCCCTTGAGCCGACACTATGGAGTCGCGCTAGACAGATCTTGCCGTCGGCCTGGCACTGTCCTCCCGGGAGTGGCGGAGTGCAATGGGACGGTCATTGCCTCCTCCAACCCGCACGGGATGACACCCCAGTCAACGGATCCAGACTGGTCGGAGTCAGATCCGCTGCCCGCCATGGTGGAGGCAGCCGGAGATCACCGGAGGTGAGCTTGGGTGGTGGAGGGGAGTGGAGGGGAGTGAAGTGGCTAGGGTTTGGTCCGGTGAGCGGATGGGGAGGAATATATGTGGGATCAGGTGGGCCAGCGTTCATCGGGTCTGACATGGCGGACGCGCCCGGGCGCCCCCATATCTCGCCCCGTATTTGGGCTGGATATGAGGGGTGCCGGTAAGCCTGGGCGTTTGAGGCCCGTTTGAGGCGCTCGGCTGGATCAGATTTTTGTGACCGATCAGTGACCAGGCGGGCCGCCCGGGCGTTTGAGGCCGGTTTGGGGCGCCCGGCTGTAGATGCTCTTACTTCGCATGCTTCTGTAGCCTCCGTGTGAGGTGTGCCCCGCCACGGTCGATCCGCACATAACCACCATTTGTGGTCCTGCTGGCCACCACGCCGTTGGCTGCTCCACTGAAGACCGCCGCACCTTGCATGCAGTGCCACCGCGCTGCTGCGGATGTGTTGTGCCTGGGCTCTGATGGAAGAGTTGCAAGTGCAGTCGATGAGGTGGAGGAAGTTCAGGCGCGCTACAAGTGCTCGATAAAATGCCTACAAGGACAAAGGAGACAGAGAGAGATTGCCACGTGGGCAACAACTGGTCAAAACAATGCTGACTCAGCATGGATACCACTACTTTCAGATCAAGGGACGAAACTTGACTGGTTTGAAGTGTTAAGGGTGCAACTTATCCGATTTTAGAGTTGAGGGACCAAATCTAGACTCTGCCAAAAGTTAAGGGACCAAAATTATACTTTTGTCTTTATTTTATGATGAATTAGAAACTATGCGTGTGACGTGCCCTACACCGGGGGTGACTCTCTCAAGGGAGACCGGCCTCAACTTCTACAAATAACCCACTAGGCCCAGTACAAGGAAGAAGCCCTAGGGAGTGTCAGAGACCATCATGCCCCCCAAGGCTACGGGCGGCGATGCCCCAGATTGCGTCTGCTGCTATGTAAACCCTAGACCTCCCTACCTATATAAAGGGAGGTCAGGGACCCCTCTAGGACGATCTGTCCTCAGATAGGCAAACTCTTGGTAGCAATCTCATACACCATTGCAACCCCTCGCATGAGGTATCCATCCACCATGAATAACAAAAGCAAGCAGGATATAGGGTATTACTCTCCGGAGGCCCAAACCTGGATAAACCATTTGTGGAACTTCCGATCTAAAACTTCCAGCTGCGCTCGGACCCCTACCGAGGGATCTGACCGCCTGTGTGTTTGGATCGTTGGTCATTATCGAGATTAGAGAAATCTTGCCAAAAATCTCTACTAATGTGTGAATTTCTGCGACACGACGCGTAAGAGATTACAAGCTGGGCCTATACAGTTCATCCATGTTATTCCTTCAGACCGAGGAGTTGGCGTGTTGTTTCTGTGGAGTTTGTGAATGTCTTCGTAAACCCATAACTAATTCTTGTTGTGATGGAGGTTTGTGTCGCGAAAGATCGGGACAATAATGGATTGACCCCCACCTCGAGGTTCGCTGCACATCACTGCATTGCTGGTGATGACGGTGACACGAAGGTCGTTGATGAAGTGCTGGATTAGGGAGTGCTCAACACGTCGGCCACTGGTCCTTTGGGCTGGTCCGAGGAGCCCCCTAAACTCATCATCTGGTGGGCCTCATTCGTTTGGCCCAGGAATAACGAAAGGAATGATCCAAAGACTTTGCGTGTACTCCAAGACCTTGAGGTAGTCCATGACGCATACGCCCCTAGGTTCAGCCTACCTATCTATAAACCCTAGGTATCCCGGTGTTTATTTAATCCGAGGTACCAGGCCCATAGAGGACAGATTCATTCTCATACGATCTCAAGGTAGATCACTTGTAACTTGTATCTCATCCACAATTAATACAACAAAGCAAGACGTAGGGTTTTACCTCTTCGAAAGGGCCCGAACCTAGGTAAAACATTGGTTTCCCTTGTGTCCTGTTACCATCTAGGCAAGGCTACCAGATCATGACCCCCTACCCGAGATCTGTCGGTTTTGACTTCGCTAACCGTCCCACGTGCATAGGTGACCAACGTCAAAGAAGCCGAACCAGAGGTCGCCGTGCTCCTCGGCGTGCTTGGCCCACCCCTCGTATGGTAGTTCCCAGTCGTCGGCCTTGCTCCTCACGCTCGTCGTCTCAAGGGGAGGACGCGGGGATATCAGCGAGAGAGGGATGGGCAGAGCAGCGGCGGTGGCTGCAAAGGGCGATGGAAAGGGGCGCGACAGGGATGACGACTAGGATTCTCACCCAATCGAGCTCTCTCCTCTCCTTTACACAGAAATGACCCGCCCACAACACACCATGCAAGGGCAAGGACGTGAAATCGCTCTAATACCCATGATTGGATCTGGGCCACCCGCACTAGATGTCTGCACACCCATAGCCACAGACAGGGGTGGCCAACCAGTCGCACGACCCACGAGTTAGAGAGAGGACCAATATTCTGAGGTGAGAAAAAAGAACTCTTCATTGCTCCGATTCCGAATTTTATTCAATGGCTCAGGTCATCTCACGGGCAAATCAAATGGTCCAGGACACATTAAGAAGAGGATCGGAGGCCAGAATTTTGAAATCGCCCATAAGGATCAGGCCCCGGCACGACTATCGGGCCCATTTCTGAGAATAATTCCCAGAATAGCCCTAAGTCACACCATCCCCAAGATCAACACAACTGGTGGACTTCCTTGATACAGATAACCAGTACAAGATAATATTACACAGGGTTGAGTCTGAGGGCTCAACAAAGTTTATTACAAACTCGCCAATAGATGGCAGTGGCGGAATATGACAGTGGTGTGGTGGTGGTACAATACTAGTACAATAACATAGAGCCAAGTGTCAGTGTCAGGCTTGACTATTTTATTTGTGTAGCGGAAGCTCAATGGATGATACAAGTGGTAGACTCCTATCTCACAGGTTGACTGACTGGGACTCCTCTAAGCGTCGGGCTCGCTAGCGCAATCCTCTTCCACAAGCTCGTCCTCCTCCAAGTCTGGCCAAGTAAATAGCCAGGGACAAGCCAGTGAGTATGTTGGAATGTACTCGCAAACATTATGAACAAAAGATATAATGGATGCATATGCTCGTGCTAACTGAAAGCGAAATCATGACAAATAAATGATATGAACATGAACATAGCATGTTAGTCATGATCAAACTTATTAGAAATTAAACAAATGAATGCCACAGGTAGTCTAGCCAGCCCAAGTGACACTCAGCAAAATAAAAGAAATGCCAGTCGGGTGTCAAGTGACACCACGGTCGGACTTGAAGAGAAATGCCAGTCGAGTGTCAAGTGACGCCACGGTCGGACTTGAAAAGAAATGCCAATCGGGTGTCCACAAGAGTAGTGGCGGAACCGCCTGTTAACTCGAGAGACGCCACGAGAGGTCTTGAAAATAAAATTGAGTGCCCGGGGTAGTCTAGCCAGCCCCTGAGACACTCAGGAAATTCAAAATAAGAGAAATGGGTTAGTCCTCAATAATATGCATAACCATAATAATATTTAACATGCATAAAAATATTCATGGTAACATCAGGGTGTCAATATTTATCCTGCAAAGTATTTCAGGCATATTAAAATTATTTCCTCCGGAGACCGACACCGGGACCGACACTTGACCCACCCAGCTAACGCCCTTGACCATGGACAACGGCTATTCGAATAGTTTTAAACTCTGCAGAAGGTGTACTCTTTACCCACAAGTAAAGGATTTCTTTAGTCAGCACCGTGACACTGACTAATTCCCATTACGGTCTTTGGGTTGAAAACACACCTGACCAGCACACACCAGATTAACTTTCCGGATGCCAGGAATCACCCAAAGCATCGTTCAAGAAAAACTCTAAGATGGAGACACCAATGTCCTGCATGGGATCACTATTAATACGCGCGGATTCCAAGGGGTGCCCCCCTCTCGTTTACAACCGAAAACACCCATGCCCCCTGACCCGATGACAGGATTTAGTCCAAGGCCCTGGAAACCCTCATCGTGGCCCTCTGTACGGTGTGTACCTGGACAGGGGTTAACAACTTATTCAGCCGTACCATCCTTGCGGAAGGACTCGTGCCAGCATGGTATCCAGCTAGGTGTAACGGAACAAGACTCGATCTAGGCCGACTCAGGAGGTGTTAATTATCATCACCGGTATGTTCCACATAGTCACGTGACACCACCGTGTCAAAATAATGACCCGTGCACACCAGCACGTCCAAGGCAGGAGTCACACCCCTGAATTTCCACAGCTTTACCATGTCAGAAGGATTTCTTGCTTGAGTGAAGTACAAGCTAGGAGCAAGAATTGATATGACCAAACATGCATGCACTTGTGATATATGTGGTGCAACTCCAACCGATGCAAACATGCAAATGCAAATGCAATCACCATATCCCAAGTTCAATAATGCTTGCCTTGTCCAAAGTAGTCAGGTGAAAACCCTTCGAAATTCTCGGCAAAGTTTCCCTCTTCTTTTTCTGAAAAATTCAAATTCAACTCAATTAAAAAATTTGACAACAGTACAAAAAGTTATCTCAAAATATTTTTAAATAAATACTAAAAAAAACTAGAGAGAAAAATAAGAATTTCAAAAAAAAAGTTCAACTCAATCAGAATTGTGGTTTAAAAGTTATTAAACTTTCAAAACCAGGGGCTTTTGTGTAAAACAGCAGTCCCTGCACAGTTTAAACAGAAAACGCTTCGGCAGAAATACGTTTTTCAGTGTGGAAGGCGTAAAACAGGGAATACGCCTTCGATTAAAACAGAAAAAGAAGAAGAAGAGCGCGCGGGGTGGGGTCCACCCGTCAGGTTCAAAAGTTTGAACACGTGCGCGAGGACAGAGGAGATGCGGCGATCGCCGGGGTTTCAGCGGCCGGCGGTGATGCAGATGTGCTCAGTGTGGACTACCGCGTTGGTGAGTGGTAGAGATGGACGCCGGCGAGCACCTGAACGACGGTGAGCTCAACGCCGGCGAATGGTGGCTTCGGTGGAGATGGACCTCGTCGGAGAGGGCTCGGGGAACGAAATTGGAGCGCGGGATCGATTGTTTGGTGGATGAGATGGCTACTGGTGAAGTTTGAGCTATGGTGGTGGCGTAACGGCGTCGAGCCGATCGGGAACAGAGGCGGCGAAGCGGTGACCGGAGAGGAGGGAGGAGACCTCCTCGAGGTCAGGGAAGTGGCATAGGGGCGATTGGGAGGTGGTGGAGGCGATGGGTGAGGAGAACGGAGCTCGGGAGGCCCTTTTATAGGCAATCCGAGGCGGTCCAGCGAGGTTCGGATCACGCCGGAATTACGGTGCTCGGCGAGGTAGGTTTGGGCGGTGGCCGTGGTCGGTGGGTGTCAGTGAGAGTGGTGGAAGCTGCCCGAAGCGCCAGCGCGGACGAATTCGAGCTCGGGTGCCTTATCCACGGCGAGGTCGGTGTATAGTTACGGCGGACGTGCCCGTCTCCGGCGACTGCCAGATGGGGTCCAGAGGTTTGGTCAGTGCGCGGAGCTGCGGAGGGAAGCAACGCGTGGAGAGGGAAGTAGGTTAGCAGGGTGCGGCGCAGTGAATGAGGCCGGTGGCGTGAGCTGATCCGCTCGGCCTGCCGTGGCCGAGCGTGGTGGCCGTTGCACCGGCCAGCCTCCGGCCCGTTGACGGCGAGGGGCTGACGAGGAGGCCCCACGGCTGCACATTTAAGGCGAGGGAAGGCGTGGAGGAGAAGAGGATGGATGGAGTGCAGTGTACGGCTCGATCACCCCCTGCTCCCTGAAGATTCAGTTATGTGAATCTTATTCAGCTATGAACAGTGCACAGATACTCATATAATCCTATGGCAGAGAGTGCTAGGGATTTTTAGAATTTGTGGAAATTTTTTTGGTGATGTGTTGATGCATACGAGTGGGCCTGGCAAAGTTTTGGAATTTTTGGAGCTATTAAAAATAGACTTGTATCATAAAGATTAAATCTGGTCCAAATTTGAACAGAAGAGAATTTGAAATTTTTTAACTGTGGCACCCCATGTTTTTGGAGAAATGGGTTGTGGGTACCATATATTTGCTGAGATAATTTTGGTGGAGGTAGAATCCTTGTAGAAATTGTGGTTCCTTTGTAAACCAAAGGGATAAAGAATAATATAAATTCCAACTTTGGAATTTATAAAATATTGAAAGAATATTTTTGTGAGGTGGAAAGGAGTTGGATACTGTCCTATGAGTTGTGATTGACTTGTGGGATAAATTTGGAGTGGAAGAAAAATTATTGGAAGACTTTAGAATGGCTAAAAGGAAGTGAAAAGGTCATTTCCTTCGAAAATTTAATTATTCCCAAAACTTTTCTGAATGAAAATTGTTTGAAAACCTCCAAATTAATTATCCAAATAATTTTAAATCTTTCAAAACAGAACCACTAAAGAAAATTTGAAAACCCATAAAAATAATTTTCAGAATAAAAGAACTATAAAGAGAATAATAACAAGAATAATTCAAAATGTTTTATTTTAGGGGAAAGATTTTGAAAATCCAAAAGAAATATTTTTGGGGTGTTACAACACCTACCCCCCTTAAGAAAAATCTCGTCCCCGAGATTTCAGCTGTCCCTCAAACAGGTACGGATATTCAGTCCTCAGGTGATCCTCTCTTTCCCATGTTGCTTCTTCCTCGGTGTGATTACTCCACTGAACCTTGTAAAATTTTATTACATTCTGTCGGGTCCTCCGTTCAGACTCCTCCAAAATCTTTATAGGACGTTCCCTATAGGTAAGATCTGGTTGGATATCCAGGTCCTGATGCTGGACTTGCTTTTCTGGGTTACTGACACATCTCCTTAGTTGTGACACGTGAAACACATCATGAACATCTGATAATTCTGCCGGTAGCTCTAGTTGATAAGCAACCTTGCCTCTCCTTGCGATTACCCTGAATGGTCCAATAAACCTTGGTGCCAATTTTCCTTTGACTTTAAATCTCTGTAGTCCTCTTGTGGGAGATACTCTGAGATACACATATTCATCAGGCTCAAAACTGATTTGGCGGTGCTTTTGATCATAGTAACTCTTTTGACGGCTCTGAGCCGCTCTCAGTCTGTCCTGGATAAGCTTCACTTTTGTTTCTGCCTCCTTAAGTACTTCGGGACCGAAAATTTGACTATCTCCGGTCTTAGACCAATTTAGTGGGGTACGGCACCTTTGTCCGTACAGTGCTTCAAAAGGTGACATTTTCAAACTAGCTTGATAACTGTTGTTATATGAGAACTCCGCGTATGGTAAACTGTCTTCCCAGCTAATTCCGTAAGTGAGCACACATGCTCTCAGCATGTCCTCTAATATTTGATTTACCCGCTCAGTTTGTCCTCCGGTCTGCGGGTGGTAGGCTGTGCTGAACGTCAGTTGAGTCCCTAGGGCTTGCTGTAGGTGCTCCCAAAATCTAGAGACAAATTGGGTGCCTCTATCAGAGACTATGGTCTTGGGTACTCAGTGTAAGCAAACAATCCGGGAGAGGTATAATCTGGCAAGCCGTTGTGTGGAATATGTGGTTTTTACCGGGATGAAATGTGCCACCTTGGTCAAATAATCTGTTATAACCCAGATATCATCATTTCCGTGTCGTGACCTTGGCAATCCGATGATAAAATCCATTCTTATTACATCCCATTTCCATTCAGGTACTCTGAGTGGCTGCAATAGTCCTGCTGGCCTCTGGTGTTCTGCCTTTACATGCTGGCATGAATCACAACGTGCGACATATACGGCTATATCTCTTTTCATCCCGTGCCACCAATAATTTTCTTGTAGATCATTGTACATTTTTGTCCCTCCTGGATGAATAGAATATGGAGTGGTATGGGCTTCTGCCAAAATTTGTTGCTTTAAATCTCCCTTATTAGGCACGCACAATCTTCTCCCGAACCATAAAATTCCCTGACTGTCTATGGTAAATTCAGTCGCCTTGCCCAATTTTATTTCCTCTTAATCCCTTCAATACTTGGGTGTCCTTTTTGGGCTTCTTTGATCTGATCCTCTAATGTTGGTTTTATTTCCAGTTGGGCAATGGTTCCTTCTGTGACTAGTACCATATTGAGTTTGGCAAATTCCTGATTAAACTCATGTTGTAAGAATTGTGCACTATTATTGTTGGTGCAGAGATTTCGGCTGAGGGCGTCTGCCACAACATTTGCTTTACCCGGATGATAATGAATTCCGATGTCATAATCCTTTATTAACTCAAGCTAGCGACGTTGTCTCAAGTTTAATTCTGGCTGGGTGAAAATATACTTAAGACTTTTGTGGTCTGTGTATATTTCACATCGTTTACCGAGAAGAAAGTGTCGCCATTCTTTGAGTGCATGTATTACTGCAGCTAGTTCCAAATCATGAGTAGGATAATTCTCCTCGTGTCGTCGTAGCTGTCTTGAGGCATATGCCACGACTTTTCCTTCTTGCATCAATACATATCCAAGGCCTTTCCTGGACGCATCACAGTATATCTCAAAAAATTTGTGCACATCGGGCACGACCAGAACGGGTGCCATTGTTAGCCTCTTTTTCAATTCTTGGAAACTTTTCTCACGGGCTTCAGTCCAATCAAACTTCTTATCCTTCTTAAGTAATTGGGTCATGGGTTTAGCTATGGTGGAGAATCCTTCTATAAATCTCCGGTAGTAGCCAGCCAGACCAAGAAAACTCCTGACCTCTGTCACGTTTGTGGGTTGCTTCCATTCTTGGACAGCCTTTACTTTACTTGGGTCCACTGCTATCCCATCTTGTGTCAGTACGTGTCCCAGAAAACCAACTTCTCGCAACCAAAATTCACATTTACTGAATTTGGCATATAGTTGATTTTTCCTCAATTCCTCCAGGACTATTTGTAGGTGCTGCTCGTGTTCCTCGGGTGTCTTGGAATAAATAAGTATATCATCGATAAATACGACCATGAACTTGTCCAAATATTTCATGAAGACCTTGTTCATGAGATGCACAAAATAAGCAGGAGCGTTGGTTAAGCCAAAAGGCATCACTGTGAACTCGTATAATCCATATCTGGTAGTAAAGGCAGTCTTGGGTATATCTGCCAATCGGATTTTTAATTGATGGTAGCCTGACCTCAAATCTATTTTTGAGAAAACCTTGGCTTCTGCTAGCTGTTCAAACAAGTCATTTATCCTGGGAAGCGGGTATTTATTTTTAATGGTGACCATATTGAGTGCCCTGTAATCAATACATAGCCTTAGGGTGCCATCCTTTTTCTTAGCAAATAAAACTGGCGATCCCCATGGTGATGAGCTGGGTCATACATAACCCTTTTCCATTAGTTCCTTAATCTGTTTCTTCAACTCAGCCAATTCCGTCGGAGCCATTCGGTACGGCTTCTTATAAATGGGTCTCGTTCCAGGTGCCAATTCAATAACAAATTCAATTTCACGGTCCGGGGGCATTCCTTGTAGCTCCTCAGGAAATACATCGGGGTATTCGCAGACTACAGGAACCTTACTTAATTCTACCGCATCCACTTGATTTAATTTTCCTTGTGATGCGGAAATTCTCCTTGTGCCAAATTTTATTGTTTCTCCTTGGCAGCTTGTAAGAGTCACTGTGCGGTTGTAGTAGTCTATGAAACCTTTATTTTTGGTTAACCAATCCATTCCCAGAATAACATCCAGTTCGACTGCTTCCAGAACAATAAGGTTGGCTAAAAATACCATTCCTTTGATCTCAATATTCACATCCTTGTAGTACCATTGTGTGCTTTGCTTCGATCCCGGGGACTGAATAACCATGGAATTTTACAAAGGCGAAAAAGAAAATCGATTCTTCGAAGCGAATCTTTTTGAGATACATGAATGGGAAGCTCCGGAATCAAATAAGACCGTAGCATTAATTGAGTTGACAGGAAACGTACCAAACACAATATCTGGTGCATTTTGTGCCTCCTCAAAGGTCACATCGTTGACCTGTCCCTTCCTCTGGTTGTTATTGGGGTTGGGGTTGTTGCGTTTTGGAGCTGTGTTTGTACCACGGCCATTGTTATTGGGCTTGGTTGTATTATTTCCCTGCTTTGGGCATTGCCTGGAGTAATGCCCTTCTCCTCCACAGGCATAACAGGTGATGCCCGGATAGAATGTCGTATCTTTGGTCCTGTTGTTGAAAGCACTGCGGTTCTGTTGTGGTGCTACCGTTGCTGGTCGGGGTAGCGGAGTTGCTGGTCGGGGTGTTGTAGGCTTCTGAAATTCATTCTTGGGCCTGTTGTTGCGAACTTGAGATGACTGGTTCATATGGTGCTTGCGTATTTCATTCATGTTGTGGTGCTCGTTCTCCAGTATAATTGCCTTGTCCACCAGTGTTTTGAAATCAGGAAAGGTGTGGACTACCAGTTGGCACTTTAAAGATGGGATAAGTCCGTCGAGAATTTTTTCCATCTTTTTGTCTTCTGTCATGTATTCGTCATTGGCGTACCGGGCCAGCTGAGTAAATTGATCCAGATACTGGGCTACCGTGGTGCCTCGCTGCTTGAGATCCTCAAATTCCCTTTTCTTCAATTTCATGATACTATTAGAAATGTGTGCTCCCCGAAAGTTTTCCTTGAATTGTTCCCATGTCATATTGGCTCCGTTGGGATGAGTGTGACATAAGTTTTCCCACCATGATGCTGCTGTACCAGAAAAATAGTATGGGGTATAAAGCACTTTTTCCCGGTCCGTACACTGGGCAATAACCAATTTTCTTTCAATATCACGTAGCCAATCATCTGCCTCCAATGGTTTGTCGGTGTGAGAAAACACAGTAGGATTGGTCTTCTGGAGCTCAGACAATTTTGACCTGTTCTGATTTTGTCCTTGGTGATTTCCCATATTGATTAAATGCTGCATCATCTCTTGGTGCTGTTGCTGGCTTTGTTCGTACAGACGGCACACTTGTGAAAATGCTGAGTCACTGCCCTATTGACTAGTCTGTCCTTGTGTAAAATTATTTCCCATTTGTCCATGGTTGCTCTCTGGCGGACTTGGCATAGGACGGGTCCAGGGGCGATGCATTTTCTTTCTGGGGGTATTTGTGTAACTCCGATGAGAAAAGAAATTATAAAGGCAGCAAATAAAAATTTTAAGAGACTGAAAATAAATCTCCCCCCCAGGACGCAAGTACAACAGGTTATATCATACATGCAGGATTTAATTACACAAGCATGACTTAATTATACAAAATGCTTGCAGAAACTGTATACTACACGACCACTTATTCAACTTAGCGTACTACTTTGTCCTCTCAACGTGTTGTGGTATGAGTCTATTACTCGCCATCTTACAAAAAGAAGAAGATACAAAAAATAAATATCTTACAACCACGTCTCATAAAAGACTACTGCGGTGCTGACGCTCGATCTGTCCTCACGGGGTGTCCGAGACACTGTAGGCTCCGCTGAGGGTAAGTCCCAGCTGAGGTGCTGGAGACTCAGTCTCCTCCTCCTCCTCAGGAATGGTCTCCAGTCGGGCAGAGGACGATGCTACACCTGACTGAGGTGGCACCGTGCGCGTTGGCAGTGGAGCTCTGATCGGAACAGGAGCAGCCAAGCGACTAGCCTCATCACTCGGGGATGAGCGCTGAACCGCGGGCTGAGCAGGAGAATAGTGTGACGTAATCGGAATACGAGGGGTACGTGGTGAAGGTGAACGGAACTCACTCCTGCGAGGGATCCTCGCACGAGCCAAGTCCATCCGTGCTGCAAGATGGTCGTCCACCAGTGCGGTGAAGACCGACTCTAGTGCCATGATATACTGGACAAGGGGCTCGATCACCTCATCCCTTTCTCCTGCGGTGCAGGAAAAAGCATAATGGTTGGTATAAGGAACATTGCACGGAAGGTAGTGATAGGGACGGGTCTGCATAACAGGCAGGATGTCCCTGAGATGAGCAATAGCCTCACGGGCGGCCATCTGGATAGCATGCCTCTCAGAGGGCATGACTCTCCCCATAAAACGGTAGTTGCGGAAAGACAAGGTACTTCCACCCCGAATATATACCGAAGCCTGGTACATAGTCAGAGTGTCTGTGATCCTGTCAGGAAAAACGGTGTACTCTGGACGGCTCGGAGATCTCATCGCATCTCTAGCGATGACGGTAAGAAGACGGGAAAATCCCGCAGGCTCGTTGGCGAAAATCTGGGATGGGCAATTGCCACCAGACATCTACATCAGTAGACAAAAATCCAAATAGTCATATCATGTGCATATGATGACCATGGGAAAAATGCTACAATGCATGAGATTCATGCTAAAAATGTTAGTACTGACTCGAGTGCTAGCGATCACCTAGGGCTTCCTACAGTCAGCCTGGCTCTGGTACCAAGTCCTGTCGGGCCCATTTCTGAGAATAATTCCCAGAATAGCCCTAAGTCACACCAGCCCCAAGATCAACACAACTGGTGGACTTCCTTGATACAGATAACCAGTACAAGATAATATTACACAGGGTTGAGTCTGAGGGCTCAACAAAGTTTATTACAAACTCGCCAATAGATGGCAGTCGCGGAATATGACAGTGGTGTGGTGGTGGTACAATACTAGTACAATAACATAGAGCCAAGCATCAGTGTGAGGCTTGACTATTTTATTTGTATAGCGGAAGCTCAGCGGATGATACAAGTGGTAGACTCCTATCTCACAGGTTGACTGACTGGGACTCCTCTAAGCGTCGGGCTCGCTAGCGCAATCCTCTTCCACAAGCTCGTCCTCCTCCAAGTCTGGCCAAGTAAATAGCCAGGGACAAGCCAGTGAGTACGTTGGAATGTACTCGCAAACATTATGAACAAAAGATATAATGGATGCATATGCTCGTGCTAACTGAAAGCGAAATCATGACAAATAAATGGTATGAACGTGAACATAGCATGTTAGTCATGATCAAACTTATTAGAAATTAAACAAATGAATGCCACGGGTAGTCTAGCCAGCCCAAGTGACACTCAGCAAAATAAAAGAAATGCCAGTCGGGTGCCAAGTGATGCCACGGTCGGACTTGAAGAGAAATGCCAGTCGGGTGTCAAGTGACGCCACGGTCGGACTTGAAGAGAAATGCCAATCGGGTGTCCACAAGAGTAGTGGCGGAACCGCCTGTTAACTCGAGAGACGCCACGAGAGGTCTTGAAAATAAAATTGAGTGCCCGGGGTAGTCTAGCCAGCCCCTGAGACACTCAGGAAATTCAAAATAAGAGAAATGGGTTAGTCCTCAATAATATGCATAACCATAATAATATTTAACATGCATAAAAATATTCATGGTAACATCAGGGTGTCAATAATTATCCTGCAAAATATTTCAGGCATATTAAAATTATTTCCTCCGGAGACCGACACCGGGACCGACACTTGACCCACCCAGCTAACGCCCTTGACCGTGGACAACGGTTATTCGAATAGGTTTAAACTCTGCAGAGGGTGTACTCTTTACCCACAAGTAAAGGATTTCTTTAGTCAGCACCGTGACACTGACTAATTCCCATTACGGTCTTTGGGTTGAAAACACACCTGACCAGCACACACCAGATTAACTTTCCGGATGCCAGGAATCACCCAAAAGCATCGTTCAAGAAAAACTCTAAGACGGAGAGACCAACGTACTGCATGGGATCACTATTAATACGCACGGATTCCAAGGGGTGCCCCCCTCTCGTTTACAACCGGAAACACCCATGCCTCCTGACCCGATGACAGGATTTAGTCCAAGGCCCTGGAAACCCTCATCGTGGCCCTCTGTACGGTGTGTACCTGGACAGGGGTTAACAACTTACTCAGCCGTACCTTCCTTGCGGAAGGACTCGTGGCAGCACGGTATCCAGCTAGGTGTAACGGAACAAGACTCGATCTAGGCCGACTCAGGAGGTGTTAATTATCATCACCGGTATGTTCCACATAGTCACGTGACACCATCGTGTCAAAATAATGACCTGTGCCCACCAGCATGTCCAAGGCAGGAGTCACACCCCTGAATTTCCACAGCTTTACCATGTCAGAAGGATTTCTTGCTTGAGTGAAGTACAAGCTAGGAGCAAGAATTGATATGACCAAACATGCATGCACTTGTGATATATGTGGTGCAACTCCAACCGATGCAAACATGCAAATGCAAATGCAATCACCATATCCCAAGTTCAATAATGCTTGCCTTGTCCAAAGTAGTCAGGTGAAAACCCTTTGAAATTCTCGGCAAAGTTTCCCTCTTCTTTTTCTGAAAAATTCAAATTCGACTCAATTAAATTTTTTGACAACAGTACAAAAAGTTGTCTCAAAACATTTTTAAATAAATACTAAAAAAACTAGAGAGAAAAATAAGAATTTCAAAAAAAAAGTTCAACTCAATTAGAGTTGTGGTTTAAAAGTTATTAAACTTTCAAAACCAGGGGCTTTTGTGTAAAACAGCAGTCCCTGCACAGTTTAAACAGAAAACGCTTCGGCAGAAATACGTTTTTCAGTGTGGAAGGCGTAAAACAAGGAATACGCCTTCGATTAAAACAGAAAAAAAAGAAGAAGAGCGCGCGGGGTGGGGTCCACCCGTCAGGTTCAAAAGTTTGAACGCGCGCGCGAGGACAGAGGAGATGCGGCGACCGGCAATCGCCGGCGACGATCGCCGGGGTTTCAGTGGCCGGCGGTGATGCAGACGTGCTCAGTGTGGACTGCCGCGTTGGTGAGTGGTAGAGATGGACGCCGGCGAGCACCTGAACGACGGTGAGCTCAACGCCGGCGGACGGTGGCTTCGGTGGAGATGGACCTCGTCGGAGAGGGCTCGGGGAACGGAATTGGAGCGCGGGATCGATTGTTTGGTGGATGAGATGGCTACTGGTGAAGTTTGAGCTGTGGTGGTGGCGTAACGGCGTCGAGCCGATCGGGAATAGAGTCGGCGGAGCGGTGACCGGAGAGGAGGGAGGAGACCTCCTCGAGGTCAGGGAAGTGGCATAGGGGCGATTGGGAGGTGGTGGAGGCGATGGGTGAGGAGAACGGAGCTCGGGAGGCCCTTTTATAGGCGATCCGAGGCGGTCCGGCGAGGTTCGGATCACGCCGGAATTACGGTGGTCGGCGAGGTAGGTTTGGGCGGTGGCCGTGGTCGGTGGGTGTCAGTGAGAGTGGTGGAAGCTGCCCGAAGCGCCAGCGCGGACGAATTCGAGCTCGGGTGCCTTATCCATGGCGAGGTCGGTGTACGGTTGCGGCGGACGTGCCCGTCTCCGGCGACTGCCGGATGGGGTCCAGAGGTTTGGTCAGTGCGCGGAGCTGCGGAGGGAAGCGACGCGTGGAGAGGGAAGTAGGTTAGCAGGGTGCGGTGCAGTGAATGAGGCCGGTGGCGCGAGCTGATCCGCTCGGCCTGCCGTGGCCGAGCGTGGTGGCCGTTGCACCGGCCAGCCTCCGGCCCGTTGACGGCGAGGGGCTGACGAGGAGGCCCCATGGCTGCACATTTAAGGCGAGGGAAGGCGTGGATGAGAAGAGGATGGATGGAGTGCAGTGCACGGCTCGATCACCCCCTGCTCCCTGAAGATTCAGTTATCTGAATCTTATTCAGCTATGAACAGTGCACAGATACTCATATAATCCTATGGCAGAGAGTGCTAGGGATTTTTAGAATTTGTGGAAATTTTTGTGGTGATGTGTTGATGCATACGAGAGGGCCTGGCAAAGTTTTGGAATTTTTGGAGCTATTAAAAATAGACTTGTATCAGAAAGATTAAATCTGGTCCAAATTTGAATAGAAGAGAATTTGAAATTTTTGAACTGTGGCACCCCATGTTTTTGGAGAAATGGGTTGTGGGTACCATATATTTGCTGAGATAATTTTGGTGGAGGTAGAATCCTTGTAGAAATTGTGGTTCCTTTGTAAACCAAAGGGATAAAGAATAATATAAATTCCAACTTTGGAATTTATAAAATATTGAAAGAATATTTTTGTGAGTTGGAAAGGAGATGGATACTGTCCTATGAGTTGTGCTTGACTTGTGGGATAAATTTGGAGTGGAAGAAAAATTATTGGAAGACTTTAGAATGGCTAAAAGGAAGTGAAAAGGTCATTTCCTTTGAAAATTTAATTATTCCCAAAACTTTTCTGAATGAAAATTGTTTGAAAACCTCCAAATTAATTATCCAAATAATTTTAAATCTTTCAAAACAGAACCACTAAAGAAAATTTGAAAACCCATAAAAATAATTTTCAGAATAAAAGAACTATAAAGAGAATAATAACAAGAATAATTCAAAATGTTTTATTTTAGGGGAAAGATTTTGAAAATCCAAAAGAAATATTTTTGGGGTGTTATAACGACTCTAAGAGCATCTATAGCCGGACGCCCCAAATCACCCTCAAACGCCCGAAGGGGCTGACGGGTCACTGACCGGTCACAAAAAATCAACCCAGTCGGGCGCCTCAAACGCCTCGGCTGACCGGCACCCCTCATATCCATCCCAAATATGGGGCGGATATGGGGGCGCCCGGGCGCGTCCGCGATGTAGGACTCACGATGGGGTCCCACGCGGAATCGACCGGAAACCCGGCAGTCCGACGAACGCCTCCTCCGCCGCCACGGTGTGAACATCGCGTGGTGCCGCTCAAGCTCGCCGCCCGCGGCCAAATCCGGCTATTTAAGTCGGCCGGCGTCCCCCAACCCTAGCCCATCTGCCTCCTCCCTCTCCGCGCCGCAACCCGAGCCCATCCGCCTCCTCTGCCCCGCTCTCCCACGCTCTCCAACATCACCATGGTCAGGCAGAAGATCACCACGTACGCTATGCTCACGCCGGAGCGCCGGAGGCAGATCGCGGAGGAGTTCCAGGCGAGGAGCATCGCCTGCATCGCTGTCGGGCTGCCTCCAGACTCGCTGGAACCGAAGGAGGAGGAGGAGGAGCAACCGAAGGAGGAGGAGGAGGGAGAGCAGCTGCCGGAGCCGATGGAGGTGGCGGATCCGGAGGAGGACGAGGCGGAGCAGCTTGCTCCGGGGTTCAGCATGGAGGAGGAGGAGGCGGAGTTTGCCATCGCCAAGCCGCGGAGATGGCGGAGCAGCAGGTCATCCTGGAGTCTATTCAAAATGAGGCCTATGTGGAGGCCAACCGGAAGTTCCACCGGCAGGAGCGGGCGGCGACCAACGTGCTCTTCGCCGAACTCGACACGGAGATAGAGGAGGAGACCAGAGCGGAGCAGCCGGAGGAGCCGAAGCTGCTGCTGTAGCTGCCGCCCATGTACCCAGAGCCGGGCACGAAGATAGTCGACATCTCCGACGAGGAGTAGCTAGATGATCTACGTAGTACGTAGGTTTTTTCCTTTGCATGATTTTATATGGATTTATAAGAATCTAATATGAGGTGTCCGGATACAGTTGTGGTAATTTAATAAATGCTTGATCACTGCCATGGACGCATCTGGATGCGTCCGCGGGTGTTTACGGGTCATATTTATTATATGCTGCTGTAATGCTCTAACCATGGGATATACTTGTAGCACAACGTTTCCAAGTCCAGTCATGGTCTGCTCTTTGTTTCCATGTCCGAGTCGTGGACTCATGGTCCGCTGTTTTCTGCGCGTTATAAAGGGGGTGCTGCCTCAGATTAAATTAACTAGGAAAAGGGCCCGTGCGTTGCAATGGGAGAAAAAAAATTCATAATCTTCAATGGCCATGATCCCATTTTGCTGCATCACCGAGATAAACTATCACTCTCAATTTTATGAAATCATGAACATTTGTTTTAACTCGTGCACCTATTTAAAATCGTGAACACTTTTCAATTTCATGAACAGTTTTAA
The DNA here is from genome assembly GCA_011799875.1 of Thinopyrum elongatum. Taxonomy (NCBI): domain Eukaryota; kingdom Viridiplantae; phylum Streptophyta; class Magnoliopsida; order Poales; family Poaceae; genus Thinopyrum; species Thinopyrum elongatum. The sequence continues at coordinate 199,496,636 of CM022302.1, forward strand.
AAAAATTGAACATTTTCTAAAATCAAGAAAAAAAATTATTCATGACCATTTTTTACTATTTGCAAACATTTTTAAAAAAATTGTGAATATTTTCTTAAACAATTTTCTTGAATCGGCGAATATTTCTATAACCAACGAACATTTTTATGGAAATGGTGGAATAATTTTTTAAATTCATGAATTTCTTTTTTATTTAACAAACATTTTTTGAAATGCATGATCATTATTTGAATCAGCGAATATTTTAATACACGAACTTTTTACAAAATCATGAACATATTTTGATTTCCCGAACATTTGTTTCCAAAATTTCGAACACTTTTCGAACAAGCAAACATTTTTTTACAAAATCACGAACATTTTTCGAAGTCCCAAATTTTTTAAAGTAGAAAAAAAGAAAATGAAAAAAAATAGAAAAACGAAATTTAAAAAAAAAAGGCCGCCCGGACATGGGTCGGCCCAAACGGGTGCGCTGCGTCTTCTCCCAGCGCGCAGTTTCCAGCAGTATAGGAGGTCCCTAATGCATGGGCTGCCCCAGTCGGGGGATTTCCCTATGAAACGTTTTTTTTATCACTTATTATAGGTGACATTGGTGGGTAATATTTTGCTAATTTGGGGGCAATTTTTTTGACGTACTACCAGAAGATATAGATATAGATGTTTGGTTGTGTGTTTTTTTTCATCTAAATTGTACTTTGTTTTGTATACATCTGAAACATCTTGCTGTACACGTTGAATAGTTTTTAAATACATGATTAACATGTTATAAAAAAATATGTGTATACCTTTTACATATACACTGTACATTTTTTATATACATAAAGTACATTTTTACAAATGTTTAACATTTTCTAAATATATGATTAACATTATTTTTTCAATATATGCTTTTGATGACTATTTTTCATACACATTGTACATTTTTGTACCCAGCTGGAACATTATTTTTGTATACACAATTAGAATTTCAAAAATACAAAATTAGCTTTTTTTTTCAAATATATGTTTTGTTGTGTACTTTTTCATACACATTGTACATTTTTTGTATACAGCAGGGATGCATTTTTTACATTCAAATTAGGCATGGAGGTTGTGTATGCAATGCCTGGGTAGCTAAGTGGAGCACTGCAGAACATAATAAATATAAGGTTTAATTTGAATCATGCCTTATTTGTACCAGATCATACAAATATGTAATGTGAGTTACTTCAATATTTTTTATGCGTTTGGATGCTACCTCCCAATTGAGATCTTACGTACACTTTAGAGTATAGAAGGAAATTGCTGGCAATTTAGGTTGGCTGAACATTCTTTGCCAAGGTATAGTAAATGTTTATTTAACTTTTATTTATGCTTGGACCGATCCGATCCTCCGAAATATTTCTCTTTTTATCTCGCCTGGTGACAGTGATTTGGAGTTGGACGCTTGTTTATCTCGATTGATTTGATATTACGTGGTTAGAAATTATTTTCACCGTCGTATGCCACAGTTTATGAATAACGGTATGAATTCAAAAGTAGATATAAAAACTAAAAAATTGCAAATTTCAGACTTTTGAGCAATGCGAGTGTTGAAAGCTTACACGTTTTTTTTAGAGTACACAAAATGCGTACTATTTTGTATAACGTACACGAACTCCCAGTGTTACTCAAGGCAACACCCGGAAACATGATCCAAGGCAGGTAAAGGAAAAGAAAAGAAACATAAATTAGAGAGAACTGCTCCTACTCAATTCGCACTAAACTTCTGGCTCCTGCAAGTATCCATTGCTGAAGCTGTTGGTAAATGATATCTAGCTCCTAGCCTAACTTCAGGAAATACTTGGTGATTGTTACCAAAGACACGAGCATTACGTCCAGAAAGTTTGCATGACAAAAGAATCAAACCCCTTCCTTCTGATCTTACAGAGTTGCAGTCTAGAAGTGTGCCACCATTCAAGCATTGTATTTGAGGGATACTGTTGGGAGCACGCATTGAACAAGCAGGTGGTCCGTTGTTGTTTCATCCTCCTGAAGACAGAGAGAACACGGCCAGATGGTCGCTTGTAGGCCCCTGGAAACCCTGCGGTCAGACTTCCATATCCTGTACTTGAGAGAAAACCAGATGAAAACTTTACAATTCACTGATGTATAGCTCTTCCAGATAGCATTAGCAAGACAAAAAACGCTCCTTGCTCTGACATAGGATCTTGTAGCTGGATTCTTGAGAATAGTAGCCTGACGGTGACAAGCGCCAGGCAAATGTGTCTTGAGTATTCCCCTGAATCTGAATCCTATTAATCGCAATCCATAGCCTGAAGTACTGAAGCAGATCAGGGATAGAGAGATTATCAGCAATGTCTAGTACAGTATCTAACACAAGCAGAGATCTTCCCTCGTCAATGGATAGAGAGATCAATCTGATGTTTTCCGCCGAGGAGGCTTCCTTGATTCCTCGTTGCAGGGCAGGCCAATACTCGATGCTGGAGGCCAAAAACATCGCAGCAAAGGCAGGCAGGGGGCGGGGCGGGAGCGCCCGGCGAGGCGCGGCAAGGCATGCGGGACGGCGCGGGCGGCAGGCGGCCGTGGTCGACAGCCAGCAGGACGAGCGGCGGTGCGCGCTCCTGCTCGCGGCATCGCAGGCACCAGCGCGGAGCATGGTGCATGGCGCTCGGCGGCGACTCATGCTCCAGACTCGACGCGGAAGAGGACGAGTAGGAGAAGAGAAATCGATCGAATCTTACACTGCAATTCGATCCAAATCAGACCGCCCACGGCCCGTAGCCCCTGAAGCAAGATGTTGACGCCCGCATCGTCCCGATGAAGCCGCTGTCGCTGGCTCCAGGATGCACCTCCTCTGCTTCGTCCGTCAAACCACCGCCCCGCCCCCGCGCCACCTGCAACGGCCCGACGCCGTGCTGCCGCGCTCGAGCCCCGGCGAGGCGGCCTCCATCCTCCCAAGCGAGCACGCCGGCCGCCTTATCATCCTCCGCCGGTGGTAGGCCGCGGGTGTGGGGCACTTGGGTAGGGTAGGCGATGGCGGCGCGCGGTGACGGGCGGGGGGCGGGCCGGCGGCGTGCGGCGACGGGGGGCGGGCCGGCGGCGCATGGTGAGGCGGGGCGTGGCGTGGGAGGAGGCGGCGGCGCGCTCGAGTGGAGATTGGGTCGTGCGGGCGGCTGCGATATTATTTTTTCTTTTTCTAGCCCGAATCGGTTTGACTTATTAGGCAGACTGCGGATTGAATATCGAAAATCACAGGGACCTTTGTGCAAAATGACCACGACGGGTGAGCCAGCAGAAGCGATAGCCGCTTTATTATTAGGTAAAGATTCGTGTGGGTGACCGGCCGGTGATCGACCCTAAACGTCACGGTGAAAGCGAAAAAAAAAACAGCATGTCGCTACTTACAGGGTACGTCTCTCTCGAACGTTCTCTCGTCGTGATTTTTCTTTATCTCGAGACGATCTACTGTTTCTTGGATGTTTAGAATTGCATGCTCTTCGATGGGGAAAGTCAAAGTTTTCTGGTCTCAAGCCTGATATAAGTGTCCTGTCTCCATACCCTGTTTTAGACCTGTTCATAGACAACCCGCCCGAAGGCCCGAACCCAAAGCCCGACATCCAGGCCGGACTCGGGCTCCACTTTCTCGCCTGAAAGCCCAAAAAAAGCCCATAATATATATATATATATATATATATATATATATATATAGGTATAACAAATTAATATAATATCCTGAATATGGTTAGTTTAATTAAAAATGTCACTGTTCATGCGCTTCCGGCAGGGCTCAGGCTTGGGATTTTTCTTCGGGCATTGCCAAGCCCAGCCCGAACCTGACCTGGCCCATGGAATGATCAGGTTTATCCTATCTACACACGTTACGACTTAGGCCATGCTTGGATTCGTTGGTGTATAATTTACAAAGTATCTTATCGGCCGCTCAACAATTTTCGGATGGAAATAAAACGATGAGTCTAGACCTGTATTCTATAAGGGTGTATTTGAAAAGAATATGACAATCTAGGTAGGCATTTTGGCTCCCGAAAGCATTTGCTCCTGGATGAACAGTAACTCAAAAAATTCTAATTTTTTTTGTAGATGATTGTGTTAGTGTCGCAAGTATGCTTAACAATCTTCATGTGAAACGTAGTGATAGTGTTTTGTCGGTGAAAAAAACAAATTTGGGGTAACATTTGGTGTTTCGGGTTTTTTTTTGTGTGGAGGCCAAAATGTTTAATCTTTTTGCCTAAAACTTTGCAGGTAGCATTTTGATGTGACTATGAATGCATAAAAGTGTTGTTGAAATTTTTTTGACATTTCAAAAAAAAAAAAATCGCATGCAGGAGCACGTGCTCCTGGGAGCCAAATTGGATTTCCAGTTAGGGTTCAACTATAACCTGCACAATATTCAACATAACTCTAATACTTCATAAAAGGGTAGCCAGGTCATAAAAAGAAAATACTACCTCCGTTTAAGTTTGCCTAAGTCTAAAAAATGTGTCAATATTTACCTCAACAAATTAGTTTTTGTTAAAGTATTCATAAAATATTTTTTCGTATATATGCTAAAACATTTTTGTATAGACTTGACCGAATTTTTATTTTTCTTGACTTTAGATAAAATTGGAACTTCACAAAAAACTAAAATGGAGAGCTATTTCTTGGAGCAATTAGTGGACACACTAAGTTCTCATGTTCGAGAGCAAATATGAGAATGTTATAAAAATGTCCTCTCTAACACTATCATCAGGACCAGATGTCTTAGGTTGTGAAACGCTCTATTGTTTTTTTCTTTTTTGAGTCAAAGAAAACATACATGTTCTTTTAAACACCTATAAATATATTCATACTCGTAAACATTATAGGCACAATGATTTGTATCCAAGATCCAAGAAATTACAAGGTAACTCTTATAACTAAAATTTTCAATAAAATCTCTTAGAGATAGCTTCTCCGTGGTATCTATCTTTGCAAGATGAAACATTTCTAAAACTTCAACAAAGACACCGCAATTGGACCAACACAGTTATACTATCATTTATTCACCTATAAGAACTTCATTACCAATAAAGATTGTTGAAAGTCATTTGAGTCCCCATCCAAATAGATGGGAAGCCATGCCCGCTGAATGGACTTGGGTCGGAGTTAATCCCGTACAAATACAGTGTCGTCGAATGACAAGATCTTTGGCGCAACGTCGAGGAAATATTTCAACTCCATAAAAACCGAACTAGCAAAAACAAAATTCATCACAATAACATAAAGTTACCAGATTCAAATAAATTGATATGTCAGAACACAAAGCTCACTAGCTCCATGCATCGCCATGTTATGGTTTAGAGATTTTCCCCCCGTAGGAGCACCACTATGAAAAAGCTACCGAAGACCACATCACTATTAAAACTAATGTATCCACACTTTTTAGTGCCAAGATGACAGCTGAAAGTGAGGCAATGAAATAAATCCTCAATCGCGGCCTCCCTCTCTCAAACCCTTTACCTGATTGAAAAAAAAAGAGTCAATTCCTAATTCCTATTCATGCTTTTTATTTAGAAACATTCCTTTGTCTCAAAAAAAAATTAGAAACATTCCTATTCATGCTTATGCGCTAGTTAGTGTGTTACCCGTGCATAGCGCCCACGGCGTTTCTACATGGGCCGATCCATCTATTTGACTTCCATAGTTCCGTTTTTTTGGAACCTGCTGGAAGCTTCCGGTCCGATTTTCATGATTTTTTTTCCTTCTGTGTTTCTACATTGGTTTTATTTGGTTTTGCCTTTTTTTTAAATCCATAAAAAAATTCAAAAAATTTAAATCCATGAATAATTTTCAAATTCATGACTTCTTCAAATTATTGAACATTTATCATATTCATGAATATTTCCCAATTCGTGAGATTTTCTGAAATTCATGAAACATTTTGAAATTCAGAATTTGTTTTGATTTTATGAACTTTTTTCATGGTCAGGGTCATAGCCAAAGTCAACGGTTAGAAAACCTGTACACGCCTGTTTTCTTACGAAGAAAATAGAGCGACGAATCAGGCGCTAGCGCTACATGGGCCGGCCCGTAAAGTTGCGCTCCGTCGAGTAAACCACGCATGAAGCGCTGTATAGGTGCGAGTTCTCCTTCTATTAAAACAAGGAGCGAGCTCTCCAAAAGAAAAGTTTAAATCGCACTAGCTTTTTTCTTTTTCGAGAAGAAAATCGCACTAGCTTTGATGGCTTGGAGCGGATAGGAACGTTTGATCTATGAGTGTATAATACACACCCTATATGAAAAAAAAATAGCAATTAAATAACAAGTTTAAAAAATCTGAGTTTTTTTAAATAAACTTGACCTTTCATTGTATTTGTATAAAAAAAATCCACAAAGAGAAAAACCCGGTCGACTTCTTAAAAAAACAAAATTTTCGGTCAAACGTTCCTATCCACTCCAAGCCATCAAAGCTAGTGCGATTTTCTTCTCAAAAAAGAAAAAAGCTAGTGCGATTTAAAAAACCATATAGGGTGTGTATTATACACTCATAGATCAAACGTTCCTATCCGCTCCAAGCCATCAAAGCTAGTGCAATTTTCTTCTCAAAAAAGAAAAAAGCTAGTGCGATTTAAATTTTTTGCCCAGAAGTCGACGCTGGTTTTTTATTCATACATCAAAGCTAGTGAATCTATAATAGTAAATATATTATTTTTTGCCTAGAAGTCGACGCTGGTTTTTTATTTATGAAAATTTATATACTAATGCAAAAGAAATTCATGTTTATTCTAAAAAAAGCTTCTAAACTTTTTAACTTTTTAAATTATTACTTCCTTTGATACAAAATAAGTGTCGCAGCTTTGAACTACCATATATCAGGTGTACCAGAAACAAAGGCTATTTCGCGGCTTGGACGGTGTTCTTTACTTGGCCAGGTTTGCCTATAGATAGACCGTGGACAGCGCACCAACCTTCCTTCGCTCCCTGTTCTTGCTCCCCTCGCGTCTCCACCACTGGAAAGCTTCTTTCTTTCCCCATTTCCCATCGCCTCCCCAGCAAACCCAATCTTCAAAACCTAGATCAATAAAAACATCCTCTAAACCCTAGACCTCGCCGCCGCTCCATGCCGGCCCGAGGACACCACAGGCATGGTGATCTCTATAGAGAAGTCGCCCCGTCGCCCGGACTAGGCAACGCTCTTGTCTGGTGGCTCTTCCCGACGGCAGCCATATCTTGACCCTCACGGCGATGGCGATGAGATATCTCGACTCTTGAGATATGCACACTTGGGCGACTACTCCGACCTCCACCACTCGAGACCAAGCATACCAGATGCACGCATGGAAGTCGCCCGCTCCGACATCCAGACGAGGCCCTTCGATTGGCCACAGCCTCCACAGTATGACCTTTATCGACCCGTCCCTCTCTCGACTGTCTCTCAAGCAACATAGCCAAACCCCAACTTTTTGTTAAAAAAGCCAAGGCAAACATTTCCAGTTACACTAGTTAAGTAGTGTGCAATCCTCAACTATACTATCTTAATCATGATCCAGTGGCTTTCTACCACTTGTCTCTGCTATGCCGGTGGCTATATTCACTAGATGGTTAGTTTATTATTAGGAAAACAAATATGAGTCTGAGGGGATGAAGGGAATAATTTTTTTTTGTCTTTCTCTGGTTGTTCTTCAACTCATCAACCTTGTGCTCCACTTCAGACGTGAGCATGTGGCATCTGCGAAAAAACATCTATTCCCGACCTTCATATAATATGAATTATTCAATCTCCAAATATTAAAATTTGTTGTCTACTAACCGTCTGACCATGTTCCACTTCAGGTGTAAGTACCCTTCCTCATCCTCCAAGTAGGCAGAGGTGGTAACTCATGATGTCTCACCAACATCAACACACTCGTCTCCACTCATCTCGGCTCGTAAACCTCCTGGTTGGCATATACAGTTTTTCATCAGAATAGATCTGGGGGGTTCTTACCACACGTATCCTCATCTGGGGGGGCCATTCCGGAGCTTGGAGGAAGCTGAAAAGGCTATCAAAAGCCATCTTGATGGCCTGCGCTCTCCAATAATGTGATTTTTCTCAACTTTGCCATGGATTTCTGCATTTCAGAAATTACAATCTACTAACATATGGTGTGTTCTAACCTCAACCAGGTGCAGAGATGGGCTATCGCCGGCGGAGGTTGCAGTGCGACATCGCCTTTACTGGCCTGATGGCACAAGGAAGAAGTCGTCCGAAGGCAATCCCGGGCGTAGGAATATGAACCTATTGGTTCAAGCTTTACTGGATAAATACAATGAAGATCACCATCTTTCGGGGGTTTGATCTCTCTCCCTCCTCCCGCCCTCACTCTTTGTCCTATTACCAGGCTTGTATTGGTCGTCTTCTGTTCATGTACTAATTGCTGATACAATCCATGCCTTCTTTTTAGGATCTTGCATATGAACTTGATAATGTTGTGTGCTCCCGACAAATTTACGAGGAGGAGGACGGCCTTATTAACAAATTCTATCATATCAATTTGACTGCAAAAACCAAAGGAGATGATGGTTTTCACAGTGGCGTCGACAATCTATTCTTTGGTGAAATCACACGAATAGAAGGCGAAAATGAAGAATACATGCTCAATTGTTTCTGTATGGCTAAACCTATTGACAATGGTATTTCTTCCACCTTAGATTAAGTTCTGTTTATACAGTTTGGGGTCACATTTGTTTGTTTGCCCCTTGTGTCATGTTTCCCTTCATCTCATCCATTGTCCTTGAGCTTTACTATAGTTTTAATGTCTAAGCTAGTTCATTCGCAGCCATATGTAGTCACTTTCTGCACATGCTTTTATTTTGCTTGGTTGGTTATTTTTTGGTAATTAAATGACAAATCAATGGTATTTCTTCCACCTTAGATATGTTCTGCTCAATTTGGGGTCACATTTATTTGGCCGACCTGTTTGGTTGCCCCTTGTGTCATGTTTCTGTTCATCTCATCCACTTTCCTTGAGCTTTACTACAGTTTTAATATCTAAGCTAGTTTATGGCCAGCCATATAGTGATCGTCTACACATGTTTTCTTTCTCCTGGCTAGTTATTTGGTAATTAAATGACAAATCAATGGTATTCCTTTTACCTTAGATTAAGTTATTTATTATAGAGTTTTAGGTCACATTAATTTGGTTAGCCTTTTGGTTGCCCTTCATCTCATCCACTGGTCCTTAGACATTTTATATCTAAATATGTAGTGACTGTCTACATGTCTTTGTTTTGCCTAAGGCGGATGCTCAGGTTGTACGAAGTACGGGGAGTATGATTTGAAGCACCCTGTTGATGCTGGTAAATACAAAGGTGGCCACTCTACCCCGGTCATTCAATGTTGTGGTATCAATCATATTCCTTTCTTGCAACCAGATGTACCTGTATACATCCGGAATAAGCAGGATTGGTTGGAGTTTGAGAAGGCTATGTTGGCGAAGGAGGAGGCTAAGATAAGATATATATATGAGGTAATGTTTTATCTTGTGGTTGGTATTTGTTAGTAATGGTACTGAAGTGTTATTGTTCGCTTTCAGTGCCCTGCTGATTCTCCTATTCAAGCAAAAGTGGATGGTGCAAGAATGCCTGCTGGTTTGGCCAAGGGACGAGAGGATGCTGGTTTGGCCAAGGGACGAGAGGGTGCTGGTTTGGCCAAGAGAGGAGAGGGCGCTGGTTTGGCCAAGAGAGGAGAGGATGCTGGTTTGGCCAAGCGAGAGGATCACCAGGGAAGCGTGAAGTACATTGTACCTGCTAGGCGTGGGTTGATGGTTTGAGTATCCCCTCAGGTATTAGATTAGATAAATTTGATTTGATTTCGGCAATATTTGTTTTCACTAGTCAATGGTTCATTAGGTTCAAGCATTATAATATTGTTACAATCTACGATGTTGCATGTTAACTGCATGTTTAATGAATATTTAGTTGATCAACTAGTGCCTTGATTCAAATTTGTAAACTTGTTCTTTTCCTTGTCACTTTGTGGATTTACATGGTATTGACATATTTATCAAGTGTAAGGACAATTGTTCCCAAAATCTCTGGACACTTAAAACACTCAGGTCATTTATGATCGTTCAACTACCAATGCTCTCAAACAATTATAGGGCTTTTTTTATTTCAAGTATAGCGAAGGACAATGCATTATATATACTCTCGATGTGTCATTTCATAATTTTTGCCATGCTGCCAAATTGCCAGAAATGAAATTCCAATTGATGAGCTGTTTCCTTCATAGCTCTCCTTGGTATTGTTACACTATTTTTTGAACTTGAATTATCCAGCAAAGTTGATTTTGCTTAGCATATCTGTCTTTTATAGGTTAGTTGTTATATCTTTTGACCATTAATCTCGTTACATATTCTGGTTCAGGTCTCTCTCCACTCGTGGACTTGACTCCAATTGATGGCTAAGACAGCATAGCAATCTATGGGGATGTACACCATCTATCATAATTGCTGCTTTTTAAATTTCCAGTATCTTTTCAGAAGGATTGAACTCGTTGTGCATCATCATTTGGAATGTCGTCGCTGTATTGGTAGCATTGTATGATAAAGTTTGGTCGGATTTTATATTAACATGTATGATAAAGTTTGGTCGGATTTTATGTTGCTATGGTACTAGAATCGGATGCAGTGCACTTTTCAATTTTGTCAGTTGTAGATGAAGTTTCCAATCCAGAAGTTGTGATCTTGTAAGTTGAAATATACTCAACCAATAAATCCTTTCAGTCCATAATGTGATTTCCTTTCAGTCCATAATGTGATTTCTACTGTCTGAAAAACTGCATTTGATCCGTCCAGTGGCCATCTACCTGCCTCCTTGTTGACAGCGTTGCCATCCATCAAGTTTCACATATTCTCTCTAGATCACATAATCCACATTGTTGACAGCGTTGCCATCCATCAGCTTTCTCATATGATCACATAATCCACATTGCCATCACTAACCTTTAGCAGCTGTTTGTTGGCGTGCTTAGCCCCAGTTCAACAAGCCCCAAGAAGCGTCCTCTAGACGACGGATTATATTAGTTTCAAGCAAATGGCCGCATATAAAACATGGTTTGTTACCTAGTGGATGATGATGACAGATAGTTTTCCACCCGACCATAGCCATCGCCGCTGCCACAACTTCCATACACTCCGCCGCCTGTGTACCCCCTCTTCTTCCTCGTTCGGCGGACTCATCGGCGGATGTGAGGCATGAACTAGGTTGTAGAATACCAAGTACTTCCTTGATTATGGCTTCAATTTCATCCGGTGGTGTGAATACAAGGCCTTTGATTCACTGGTTGACTATCGTTAGGTGAATCTGATGGTCCACATGGTCTTTTAGGAGGGAAGGGTAGTGGGTTCTAAGAACACATAAGAGAAAGAGGACCAAACCTGCTTGAGTCTTCTACATCTTGAGTAGTTCCCACTCCAATGGATCTAATTTTTAGAATAGCTTTGATCCGGCCATGTAGAGCACTCATAGAGGTCCGGCTTCACGTTACTAATCTACCACACCCATGCTGGGATTCAGTAGAGTCCCACGAGTCAATGGACAAAAGCGAGAAATGAAGTTGTTCGACAATGCTACGGTCTAACCTTTTCTTCGTAGTGGAGTTCAATACGAAAATAAAGGCGATGCGCCTTGGGAATGGTGTACTACGTATGGGTGGTATTTCAGGTATAACTGATCAGGGTTGTTTTGAAAATAGTTAATTGGTGCTTTGGAAAGTTTGTGACAGAGGCTAGTCACTGCTTGGTTTACAGAAGGGAAGGAAGAAAGAGATATCAAAGCAGATTCAATGTAGAAAAGAAGAAATCGATACCATTTCATTCCAGTTTATTTGATACCCACTTAAAGTTTCTCTATCAAACCATGTTTTATTCTTTGAACGTCAATCTCGTAGGAATTTCGATTGAAAGTGTGGTATCGAAGGGTGAACCTAAACTACTAAGCGGAGCGGAGGCACCGAGATTCCCCTTCCGCCACCGGCCACCGGAGCGGCAGGCAGAGGGGAGGCGCATCCAAGGGCTCGACAGTGAAGTCTGGAGGAAAAAGTTTGCTCTAGCCGCCTAGTGTTAGGGGAGGCACTCCTCAAACCTTAATTCGGCCATCATGGGCTCGGTGGTTCTGCATCTCCCACAATGAGCAAGAAATAAAAAAAAATGGTTTAGATGTTGCAAAACACATTTACTTTGAAAATCTCCCAACCAAGTCACAAACTGCATAAGATTGCACTTTGCGCAATAGCATTTTCCCTGTTCCACAATATTTGTTTATTTTGGAGAAAATGTCTCTACCTGAAATTCACCGCCAAGAAAACTTCTGCACATATAACTTGACGGTTTTCCGCTTGCGCTACTGTTGGGGAGTAAAAAAATTGGCCCAGTGAAAGACTGAACCGAATTCCACAACAGATAACGATTTTTGCATAGAAGGGATAATTCTTGAAGAACCAGTTGAGTTTATACTGTTGTGAAGTTAGTGCTACACAAATTGCCTGCTGCTGTACATATATTTCACATATGAATCCCAAGATATTATATAATCTGAATTACTGGTTGCATCAGGTCACCAAAAGGAAACGTGAAGAACATCTTTTTGGTGGCAAAAACAACCATGTAAATCAGGCCCAGGCCTGGGGGAACAAAGGGAGATAGATATAACAGTGTGCATCAGTTATTCAGTTCACACAACCTTCAAAATCTTTCCCCATGCCGCATACTAGGAAATGTTTCTAAATATTCAATGATGCATCACAGCAGCAGTACAACATGTTTCGGGCTATGATCCACACAAAGACAAGGTAATGTTCTGCACATTGTCAGATGAACGATGAAAATTTTCACATAAAGGTACCACTAGAGTTCATTAAGGAGAAGGAAAGCAACTATCAACATAATGTACATTCTGAGAACTGATAACAGCAAGTACAACTTATGTTGTGAGAGGGACTTTGCAAGTTGCTTTGTTGTGCCCATAGCCCTTGCACCTGCTGCAGCGCACCGCCCTTTTAATTGCAATACGAGGATCAGCTGGCTTTTCCTTTGGTCGGCCAACTTGGCGGCGAGCTAGAATGGGGCATGGTTGCAATCCCATGCTCTGCGTTACGTCAGTTGAAGCAGGAGGTACAATGACATCAGGTATCGGGTTGATTGGCATGGCGTAAGTCATGCGGTAGTAATCTCTTCTGAAATACTTGGCACAGTACTCGACTGGATTCTGATCAGTTTGCTCGAACACAGCGATGGCATGACAGCAAGGAATCCCAGACACGTGCCACTTTCTGCAGGTGCACTCCCATGTATCAATGTTGACCGTATAGACCGAACCATCACATACTTCGAATACATTATTGTTTCCATCATTTTCAGTTGAGCAAACAACACTGAGTGAAAGAGCTTTGTTCATCTCTTCCTGAAGTTTCTGATTCGCTGATGGTGTTAATACTTCTGACCATGTATTGGAAGTTTCCCTGTGTGTATAGATCATCTCCATCAGGTTGCATCTGATTGTATCAAGCAGTTGCACTACCGGGAGCTCATATCTGTTGGGGATCCACTCCGCAATTGTCTCGGAAATATTGCATGTGTATTGGCCAAGACGTGACCCTTTGAATAACGCATCTGACCACCGCTCAGGTTTAGTCTCCAAAAGCCATTCAGCAAGCTTATCAGACTCAGCTTTGATGAGATCAAAATAATGATTGAATTCATCAACTCTGCACGAATATATGGCATCCTTAAGATGCTCGACCATTATATCTTTTACTTCTTCACTCCAGCTGTCATCCAATTTTGTTTTAAATTCTTCAATGAAAAAGTTGACATTGTATCCATGATAACTATCTGGAAATATTAGAGAAACATCATCCCACAGACCACTTCTGCCATTTGATATGAATGTTATGTCTCCAGGCATAGGCAACGATGCCTTTAGCTGTTCAAGAAACCAATGCCAATTTTCTTGACTCTCGTCATCCACTACAGATAATGCAACAGGGAACACATCACCTTCACCATCAACAGAAGTAGCACCTAATAGTTTCCAATGCTTATTTGGTTTCACAGTTATCACGTCAAGAAAGAGAAGAGGCCTGCAACCATTCTCAAAACCATGAAGGGAGGCATGGAATGCAACAAAGAAGCGGAACTTTGAACCATCCAATGCCTCTACTGTTGCCATACTCCCAGGGTTTGTTGCGAGAATTCTATCACGAAACCAAGGTAACTGATTACATGCCTCTTCATGTGGGCTGTAAAGTTCTTTTCGAGCTATTAATTTGCCTCGCCAAGCTTGAGAATAGTTCAGGCTTAGTCCGTATTCACGCTGGAGATCATTTGCAATATCTCTTGGCCTGTAGTTTGGACTGTCACGTAATTTTTCCTTGATAACACTAGCAACCCATTTTTGAGAAGCTAGACGATTACTTTTGACTGTCTCTGATTCACATGTATGGCTCCCAACCACTTTCTTGATCATGAACTCCTGATTTGCAGAAGATTTGGAAGCATGTATGCGCCAGGGACATCCTTCATCAGTACATTCCACAGTGACACGAGAAGAGTCATTCTTGACAAATCTGTAATGAAACCTATGTGCAATGGCATACTTGTGCAATGCATCACGAAATTCCTTTGGACCCTCAAATACTTGGCCAACTCCAGTGATTGTGTTCTCCCAACTTGCACATATCTTTTGCCGCTTAGATCCATCTGGAGTAGTCCCTATTATAGCAGAATCTGCAGGAGCACTGGAGTCTGCTACAGAGCTCTTTACCCTGTAAATATATCTCATGTCACTTTTAGAATACGCTTAAGAGGGATATTTATATCAGTCAGAAGGTTACCTGTTGTCAACCTTCTTAATGACGTAGATGTCTGTTGTCTCCGACTCCGCGTGGAATTCAACCATGCGCTTAAGGTCTTTATCATTGGAAATTGAAATCAAAGTCTTATTATTTCTCGGAAGGAAGTATTTGAATGCATAGGAATCAAGCTTGAGGTTATTGAGTGTTGAAGATATCTCATGTTTAAACGCTTTAAAAGTCCAACCACTTTTCACAAGCATCGCATGTGCCTCTCCGCCAGAATAGGTCATATGCCCATCATCATCAGTTGTGAATACTCCACCTAGTTGAAGAACAGCGACAATTTGTCTGCTCCCCATGGCAAACTCCTTCCTAAGATGATATAGCCAATCCAAAGATCCCTAAGATGATCTGCAAAATTCATAAGATTTACACTTAATAAGGATCTGTTTGTGGTTGCTGAATCATGCTTAACTTATTTTAAAATCTGATGTGGGAAAATTGCCACGAGAGCAGAAAAAAATATGATAGCCAAATGAAAAATAAGGCAAGAGCTAGTTAGGAATGTCGGATCATCATAATCCACCTCGATGCCAAAGGCAGCCTAGTTAACCTACACTGGGAGCCAATTATGGCAGTTTCAATTTTCCTTTTAGCTCAGTTGGTATGTATTTAACCCGTTAAAAGAAAAGGCTTCAATTTCAAGAAATAGCTGTGCTGAATATTGCCCAGTGATAAACTTGCTCAACAAACTCCAATCGTAGATTGTTAAGAAAAATAAAAAGGGCAGCCCGGTGCACATAGCTCCCGCTTGCACAGGGTCCAGGGAAGGATCCGACCACTTTGGGTCTTTTGTACGCAGCCTTTCGCTGCATCTCTGCAAGAGGCTGCTTCCAGGACTCGAACCCGTGACCTCATGGTCACAAGGCAACAGCTTTACCGCTGCACCAAGTAGATTGTTAAGAAAAATAAGAGACAGAAATAGCAATCAAAAGAGCCAGCTAAAAATAATAGAAAAATAGTCTGCTTGGCATAGAAAATCGAGCATTGATTTGAGTGAGTTTGACAAACTTCCATATTGTTTGAACAACCAAAACAAATAAAAAATAATCAATCTTTAGGGCTATTAGCTTTAGGGCAGTCCCAGGAATCTAAAGTTTTTTTTGAGAAAACGCAAAGAGACATTTGCGTTTCTTTCCATTGAAAAGGCAGAGCTTGAGTTACAACCCTCCTAAGAGGAATAGCAGGTGATCAAACAGCAGTGAACTAATGTACATCCCAGGTTTAGGAATCTAAAGCTGTATCTCATACTTTCAATAGGTGCTTAGATACAACTACTAGAGTGGTTTGCATCTTGAATGTTACATCTATTTAACTTGGTTTGTGATTAATATTATCATCTCAACTTTGTGGTCTGTTTGTGGTGTGAAACCAGCCACACGTCGAGCCTAATTACTCAAAAATGAGTTGCCCAATTACGCAAGTAACCATAACAAGAAAAATTAACTGAAAATTGCATGCTCTCACAATGCTTATTCATCTACAGCTCTGGAACAAATTGACAACTGAAACGCCCGACATGGTTTTCCGAAAATATCCTTCAAACATGATTCTCTTAAAAATATGGAATCACTCAGATAGATCTTGTTAGACTTCATGGAACCATCTGCCCACATTTCAGAGAAAGCATTAAGCATTTGTAACACACCTTTCCAAATCATACAACCGTGCACAGTAAAATATCTAAATTCTAAAAGCAGCTTCTGCAAATTCATGATTGCTGATACTAAACAGAGAATCTGCAAAATCAATTGAACAAATGAACCGATGGTCCACAAATGACTCCACTCTGCTTCCATTCCAAGAAGAGCAATGGATGTAACTAGTCGTACGCACTTGAATCATGGTGAGAGATGAGGTCCAAATTGATTTCAGTGAGATCGGCAAGGAGCGCGTCGATGATCAGCTTGTCACCCAAAGTGCGGCTACCTGTGCAGCCCTAAACGCCACTGCAGGCAGCGGCAAAGCTACAGTCAAGGGCTGGACAGGCCAAACTAGAGCAGAGCCCAAGTTTTTTTCCTCGTGGCCCAGTTTTCCTCTTAGGCCCACTACTTTGCAGCAAAAGTGGGCGGGCCACAGCCCAGTTTTGCTTCAAAGAAGCTCCGCCACTGCCTGTAGCACCACTGATTGACAAGGAGCTCCAGGTGTCGGCCAGTGAAGGAGCCCGGCTCCAACAACCGCCGAGCTTAGATATCTGAAGGAGTGCGTAAAGGAGGGTTGCGACCGGAGAATGTCCTGGATGGCAGTGCCCTACAGCTTGTTCCCGGGATCGAGCGTCGTCTGCAAGGAGCTACTCAAGCAGGCAAGCGGCAAAACTGGTGGCCGCACGGTGGCAGCTTGGGTGACGAGATGCAAGACGATGGTCGCTCGGGACGAGGATGTGACGACTGCAGCGGCTTGGGACGGAGGGGAGACGACGGTGACCGCATCTTGGGCCAAAGGGAAAACATCAGCTACTAGTGGGGGCCACAAGCAAGGCGACCCCGAGGAGCAAATGGTGGCGGAGTCATGGAGCAGAAAGGCTTGCGGGGTGAGAGAATGGGGCACACCGGATCAAGATGGATATTATTATGCCTCGGGTTTGCCGAAAAGAGTTGTACCGTGTTGAGGATACAATCTCCCTTTCTCTCTCCTTTAATTACCCCTCCACGTCAGATAAAATCCTACATGGTAAGTATGATTTGGACACAGTCCAGGCTGGAGCACTGGGGCTGCCCTTAAGACAGTTTATCCTAATTAATTGTATTACAGTTCGGTTGGTTAATAATTAAGAGTAAATTCAATTATCGAGTGCTTCACAAGTACTCCCTCCGTCCCAAAATAAGTGACTCAAGTTTGTACTAACTTTGTACTAAAGTTAGTATAAAGTTGAGTCACTTATTTCGGGACGGAGGGAGTACGATATAGCACTTTACCAATACAGGACCCTCCCAACAAATTTAACTTTTCAGATATACAGTCCCTAGCTAGTTTCGATCAACTTGGACTTGGCTGCAAATAGTAAACTAATGGTTCTTGAAGGGATTAGGTATAATCTCTAATCTATTAAATGTTTCCCATGCATGGTACCAGCATTCCCCTACTACACAATATGCAAGCCTACGACTGGTAAGGAAACATATTTTATTCTCTTCAGCCTTGAGCTTCTTACAAATTACTTTTGGTTGACACAGACATACCAAGCATCCGATGTTTCAGTACTTCGCACAATTGCAACCATCTGGGTGGGGTGGAATGGATTAATAATTCACCATTAGTAAAAACACATTGCTACGTATCATGTACAATTTAAAATTCACATGAACCAGGACAGAAATTTAGCGGCCTTATTAAACATACATGAAGCAATGAACCTTTTTTTTAATAAAAGAAGGGTCTCCCCCTTCCGATTTCCATTAAAGAAACCCAAGGTTCACAAGCTACCGAGACGGACTAGAGACTCTAGGGAGCAACAGCCCAGCGCATCTCAACCCGAAGGAGAAATGTCACCAGCATGAACTCCAAGCTAAAAACAAGGAAAGAAAAAAAAAATACCATCCACAAGCGGCTGCAACGCTGAGAAGCAGGGTGCCAAATACCACAAGCCAGTCTACTTATTACAGACTCCGGGAGCACAAAGCAATGAACTTTTTATGAAAGGAATTCCTACCAAGTGAATATCTGATAAAAAAAAGACATATGTTAAAACACTGGAGTATCTTGTCAACCATGGCCATTACAGTGGGAAGCTCATGAGCCACCACAACACTATTGGCTGCGACCCTGCGACCTTATGATCCCAGGAGCCGTTTTTAATCACAAATTCCCTGGAATTATACAATCGTTGCTTTGGCTACCTCGTCCTTGGTCGGTGGAGAGATCCACATTGCTGTAAAGATCACCCGAGGATAATAAAGAAAATAAAAGACTCGGAATGGAAGAATCAGTCAGTCGATCCTGTTATCAAACCTTTAGCTTGAACTTGAGCTTCACTGATGCTGCCGCTCCGCCTGACACTGCCCCACTGCTCGCTTGAACTTGGCGCCGACACGCACCTCGCAACTGCAGCTTGCCCCAACGGCCCACGCGGCGCCGAAGCCTGCTGCCCCGCACGCCGGCCGCCGGCGCTGCGCTAGGGTTACCGAACCGGCACGTGAGAAGCGAGGCCGAGTCGAGCGGGGAAGACGGCGGGTGGGGTGGGGCTACGGGAGACGCCGACGATCTGGCCGTGCGGCTAGGGTTTGGGCACCGATTTGGGCTCGTGCTCACGCGCACCCTAGACTGGGAAAAATAGCAGGTCCTTTCTGCAAAGATGGAATTACAATCTTGTCCTTCTCCTGTGGGCTGAAATTGGGCTAGATAATTACAGTTGAGTCCTTGTAGGCTATCATGGGCTAAAAAGGAGCATAAGAGCACCAGCAGTGTGTGTGGAGGCAGCTCTACCTCTAAGCTGGGGCCCATATACTCGCCTCTAAATTTGATTAAAAAAATATGCAATGTATAGCCCTACCACAACACTAAATGATTATGTACCCCTTAAAAAAAAGGGACAACGCTAACGCCCACATGTGTGGTGGAAGCCAAACCCGCCCACACGCTCTATAACACACAGACCGCGTCACGTCACCGCATGCATGCATGTGGAAATCTTTTTGGATTTTCAGTTTTTAAAATATTTTATCTCTTAAATAAAAAATCCGATTGAAGATTCGTTTTCACCATTAAATCCCTCGCGACGAGATCTTCGAAACTAGATCTCATATCAATATATTTCGACGAATTTTTTTTGGGTTAAAAGTTGCCATGTCTATTGCATATGAATTGCCATGATGTTTACACTGAAATTGCCATGATATGTTTCAGCTATTTTCTTCTACATTTAAAAGTAATTTTGACATATTATAAAACGGGGAATTAAGAAACTAGATTTGCCATGAATCATAAATTAAAATTGCCATGATACATGCACTTAAAATTGCCATGGTTTATACAAAAAATAATTTTCATGGTCAAAGTACTGGAATTGCCATCATAAAAAAAACTAAAATTGCCATGCTCTACAAACTAAAATTGCCACATGGCAACTTTAGTTTAAGCACTATGGCAACTACAGTGTAAACATCATGGCAACTTTTGGGTAAAAAAAAATTCGTCGAAACATATCAACATGGGGTCTAGTTTTGAAGATCTTGTCGAGACGGATTTAATGGTGAAAACGGATTTTTAATTTGATTTTTTAATTAGGAGATAAAACATTTTAAGCCGAAAACCAAAAAGATTCCTGCTGATGTCATCTGTTCATACGTGGCAAAATGAGTGGTGATGAAGGCGTGTGGACGATGTGCAAGATGTCACACGTGTGGGCGTTAGTTTTTTCGAAAAAAAAATTCTATTTTGTACTTGTCTCTCCTAATCAGAATTGTGCATGAACTTGATCATCCTAATGACAAGTAGGCTCGTGAGAATATTTTAATCAAAGAAAAAGTTTAGAGGCTGCCTCTTCGCTTGGAGGAGATGCCAGGCATTTTTGCCTAGAGGCAAACAGTTGTAGTGTATGGCGTCGGCCTCTAAAGGCATGGAGGCGGCCATAGAGGCAGTAAAATCAAACACTATGGATGCCCTAACATCTCTCCTCTTTCTGTAACATTCGCTTGAAGCTTTCTATATAGTACTTCATTCTCGTTTTTTTTCTCAGCATACTAATATCTTGTGCAATTTTTAACAAAGCCAAAAAAAAGTTTTTTCCTTGCTTTAGGCATGTCCCAATACTCATGAAGAGATAAAGATCCACAAATACGTATGCATTGGTTCGCATGATGGAATATGTGGATCCCAAAAAAATAGTGGTGGTATTGGCGTCCAAGAGTGTTCGAGCTAAACCAATTCAAGCTCCGGTTCGCTCAACACAATCCATTATGCCTTCTGTCTCATTACGCTAGAGCTACATAGAAGACAGAAGGGATTCAGAGGTGGCTAGGAGAAGCCGCCCAAGAACCACTACTGGAATCAGAGAATTTGCCATCAGCCAGTTCTTTGCCGTCTGCTAGCTGACGGCAAAAAAGGTCTTTGTCGTCTGCTTACAAAAAACAGAAAGCAGCTGTTTACCGTGACTTACAGTGCCGGACATGTTTGCCGTCTATGGCAGACGGCAAAGACCTTTGCCGTCAGCTTTCTGGTCCTTTGTCGTCTGCCATGGCAGACGGCAAATCAGCTGATTCCTGTAGTGAACTATGTAAAACTGGATGTGGATCTAGCTTCTGATAACAATGATGAGAGTGGGGGTGCTAATGCAACACTTATAACGATCCTAGAAAATTCATAGCGTCTATACACTATGTTAATTCGACCGTCATGCAAGAAGCAAGGGCCCTGTGGGGCGGCTATCTGATCTTTTCAAGACTAGGGATGCACTAGACTAATAATCAACTTTAGGTGTGTGGAGGTAGTAGAGGGACTATGCATAATGGTAGGAACTCCATTGATGTCGCAGCTGCAAGCTATGAAGAATGCACCTTTCTATGTCAGGGGTTTGCTTATGTCAAGTTTGAACAATTGCCCAAGGGAAGCTAGTCAAGTTGCACATTCTTATCTAGCAATTTTGTTGGATCACCCGCCAACGTGTGGTTGCATGATCCACCCGATCTAATATTAGTGTGACTAGCAAACCATGTAACATTATAACCAATGAATAAAGTTGCAATGATGGATTTCCCTTGCAAAAACACTTGAGCCATTTTTAACAAAGACAAACAAGTCACTTTCTTTCATTAATCATGTAGATATGATATTTCTATCTTTCAAATTTAATTTCCACTCATGTATATTCTTCACAAGTTTAACTTTGTCTTGTGTAGTAAGAAATTGTATTTTTTTTGTCCAAACAAATAGAGATTTCACTCTTTTAGAACGATGTGGATGCATTTTTTTGCCTTGTTACCTTTGTTTGTATTGTTATTAGGAGAAAAACTAATTGAATTTGTTCAATACAAAAAATATGAAACAATCTTTTTGAACTGACTAGGTTTTTTACGATCATCACAATATGTTATACTTGTATCCTAGTAATACAAAAATGTACATGGATTTCAGTTACAATCATGTTTAAAACATGGTACAAAAAGAATTATTGCATGAACATTATAAATATCTGAAATCATACAAAGACAAATATATAACTAGCATTCTTGTGTCACGTTTATGCATTGGATCTCTATGTTCTCCTAGCATATCATTGTTTTGATATTTGATATATACTAGACAGAACGGCGCGCTCTGTTGCGCCCGGCTATAGCAATCATCACAATCACAAACTAAGTGTTAGGACCGAGAGTATATCGACCAGAGGGGGGGTGAATGGGAGATTCAAAAATTCTTTCGAATGTTTTGAAACCGATCCCAATCACAGCAGCGGAATAATGGAAAGGAAGAAATGAACTAAATCAATCTTCATCTTCAGAAGCATATTCCTCGATGAAAGAAGTGATGACAGTACGAGCTTGGGAAAGCACTGGTTTAACTACGATGAGAGTAATACAACATGCAAACAGATGCAGTAGAATGAGACACAACATGATAAGGGAGATGAGAGATAAGCAAGAGGGTTCACCGAGGTGAAATGAGGATGGCTAAACAGAATGATGAAAATGCAACTGAATGAGATACGAAGATTAACTCAAGTAAATGACAACAGAGGCAGAGGATAAAGTAAAACTACAATAAATGATAATGATCAGATAAACAATCGACACAGAGCACAAATGAAAATTGCTAAAGGAATTGAAGTAAAGTAGATTGAATCAGTGGTGCTCGATGACGACAGAGAGATTTGGTAGACCAGTTCACCCTTCTGCCAAAGGGCTACGTCTGGTTGGAGGGGCTGTGACTTAACACGGAAGATAAACTCTCTTCACCCTATTCTCCTTCAACTCGAAGTTGATCAGACTCCAGTTGATTTCACTCGTGGTAGATCCTTGTCGGCGATCTCCAAACCTTCGGTCGACCTTCGCGAACCACAATCACTCTTGGTTGCTGAAGATCTAGCTTGGTGAAGACAACAACTCTTCAGCACTCGAGTGGAAACCTATCCGTCTAGAGAGTGTGCAGCTCTCAAGAGTAATAGGTACAAGAACTCTAACTCAGAACTACTATGATGCTAAACCAATGTCTAAATTTGGGCTCTTGATTTTTCTCTCTGTGGATCTTAAACTCAAATCACTTGGAGAGGGGTTGCTCAAATCAATCTTCTCAGAAATCTCAAGCGGAGCAGCCAACGAACAACGTTGGAGCAGGGTGGCTATTTATAGCCGCAGCCTTCCTTGATGGGACATGACCAAGTTGGACATGTGGAGGAGCCAATGGCCGAACGACATGAGTCCAACGGTCAGAAATTTGAGCACAACGGTAACATTACTTGCGGAACAAGTAATGCTAACTCCTCAGTCCGAAAGATATCTCCTGCAGCACGAAGAACAACGTCTACTGCTGCCAGGTAATCATTCAGAGCATAAAGAGATTTCTCTCGCATCTTTCATAGGTTTTGGGCTAAGCATCACAGCGGATCTAAGCTTCGAGAACCTATAACCCTCTTAATAGTACAGAGGTTCTATGACAAATGAACCAAAGAAGAAAGATGAAAAAGAATACTACGTCTTCAATTTGTCTTCAACTTCCGCTCGCTGCAGTCAATTCCTTCGGACAACACCGAACCAAATGCTTCGTTTCAGCAGTGAACTTTCGAGGGGTTAATTCCTTCACATCAATCTTCTCGTCTACATGTCTTCAACATATGTAGCTCTTTCTTCTCTGCAACGCAGATATACTTCGGTGAAGTTCCTCGAACTTAGCACCAGAGACAACATTCTCTTTGGTTTTGTATGGACTATTTCTCTCTGTATGCACTAGCAAACAAATCAGTCCATACATGTTTCTGTCAACAATCTCCAAAACACAGGTAGGTAGATATTGCACCAACAATCTCCCCCTTTTTGGACGATTGTTGACTAAACATATCACATCAAAGGATAGATAATGAATGGAATGTAATGCGGAGGATAATAGAAGATGAGAGATAATTACGAAGATAAAACACGCTCCCCCTGAAGGTATGCATCAGAGCATAAGATAAACGGGAAGGTAGCGAGGTAATTCTTCATAAGAGTGACATTGACCTATGATCTTATTCGAAGATACTTTCAATGCACTCGATAGTGTCTGAGATAATTCCTATCACACAATCTTCGAAAAGAATTAGATATAATGAATACTTTGAAACGATTTGCGACGAAGGATAAGTCATGAAGGTTTTCTCAGAGCACAATTTGAATCCACATGAGATGTAAGTTTCCTGCAAGTTAGATATTCGATAATGAACAAAGCAAGATAAATATGAGAATATTGCTCGGAGTGGATAAGCTTCGGATGTGGTTTTCCTGCAATAGAGATGATACGAAGAATATATGCGAGGAAAACACTTTGTCAGTCATAAGGATAGCTTTCAGGTCATTGACTTTCTTTTCCTGCAAAGTTAGATGATCGAAGGATAATAATCATAGCATATCCAACCATAGGAAATATAGTTCATCTATTTCTCGATGTACTTCTCCTCATTTGTACTATCACTCGAAGATTTTCTATCCTTGTAGAGCTATTACTTTTCCTGCACGATGGAATAATCGAGGGAAAATATTGTAAGGGAGAAAGCTTTCGATAGTACCTGCAAACAGATAGTTGGAAGCAGGTAATATTGCAGGGGGGTTATTAACATTACATGGTGACCGAGTTTTTCAACACCACAGGCGGTGCGATAAGTTTATCACGCAAATTGTTCGAGGAAAACCAAAATGTTCGACTGCGGAAAGAAGATGGCGAAGAAAAACACCCTGCAAATACCCCGTTCATTTATCACTCGATGTACTTCTCCCCCTTTTGTCAACAAGTGTCAAAAAGAAAGAGAAAACATACGAGGAACTACTCGTCCGGAGTGTCCTCGGAATCAAAATTGAAACTACTCGACGAATCAGAATCCGCAGAGCGAGGAATGGTCGAGGCAGAAGCAGGAGTAGCAGCATGGACTTCAGAGGAAATGTTGCGATGAACATCTGGCTTGTAGATGAGTGTTCCAGCTGTGTCTTCAATTTCATCATCTGGTTCGACAAACAACAGGTCAGTTGAAGCTGAACGCTGAGGGAGCACAGGAGTTTGCCTTCGGATGCGAGGAACAACAAGTAAATCCAGGTAGTCATAATCCTTCTTGATGCCTTTGGCAAGCAGCTGCTTGCGAGAATAATGTTGCCTTAGAAGAGTCCAGGAGCGCTTCTTTGCCTCCTTCTCATGCAGAAGTGTTTGGCGAGCATAGTTATGAAGCAAATTCAACTCGGTCATCAACTTCAGCTTTTCTTTTCTATCGAGCTTGATGTGGCTTTCCAGTGATTGCTGTGTGCGAATGCAGATTTCATATAGAGATGGATTTTCATTACGAGGGATTTTAACCTTTGCTTTCTTTGCCTTCGAAGCAGTCTCAGATGCAAAAGCAGTACCAGCAACATCAACGAGTGCCTTTCCTTTGACAATATCCTTCACAATACGGAGAGTGGCACGTATTGGTGGCATGAAATTTTTTGGAACATAAGGGCGGAAGAATTTTTCATTGATGAGCTGCTCAATTGCATGCATGATCCACGGGGCATATGGCTTCAATGATTGGGGGCTGTCAGCAGCACAAGCCAAATTGTGAATGAATAGATCTGGAACATCAAACCGAATTCCTTGAGAGATGGCCAGAAGAGCATTTCCCACGATGCCATTGATGGAATCTGGTCTGTTGGTTGGCGTGAGAGAATTGCATAGCACATGAAACATCACTTTGTTTTGATAGGCCAACTTCATCAATGCATTCATCTCCAACTAAATTGGGGTCCATCAGCATGTGAAGTTGTTCTTCGGACACTTCCCCGTAGTGCAGCCTGTGTTCATGACCTTTATCAAAGTCACACCGAGGAAGATTTAGCAAAGCTAAAAACTGATATGCCGAGCATTTTATCTTTTCCTTTTCGGTCATCCATTCGAGGATCCATGTTAAGCTATCTCCAAGCTCTCCTGAGATGTACAACATAGCATAGAACTGATGGATTACCTCTCGATTCCATCCATGATTGAAGCGAAGAAAACCCTTTAGGAATGCATGTTCAAAATGCTCGATGGCATGGTGGAAGCAGGGTATCTCTTCGAGCTCATCAAAGTTCAGAATCTTGTGATTGAAGATCCGATTCTTTTCGAATAAAATTCGGGCATAATACACAGCCTGTTTTTTCAGTCCAAAATCTGGGTGATAGTGAAGTTCTCTCTCCTTCGTACGGGCTGGTTACAAAGAATGCTAGCTTCGAAAGATGAAGCTGCTCATTGAATGCAGGACCATTTGAGCCATACTCAGCAGGGAACAGGGGAAATGATTCCTGGGGATTCTTCATATTTTCTTCATCGCTTATTTCCATGGACCGAGAATCATCAGGTGCTGGCATATTTTCATCGATGGGCTTGAGTGGAGCAAGGGGCCTTTTCATCTTCAGTGGAGCAAACGGCATTGAAGCACTTGTCTGACCTTCATTTTCTTTCGCTGGAACTCCTTCAGTGGCTTTCTGACTTTCAGGCACTAGGGCCTTTTCTTTCGGTGAACTTTCAATAATGGGAGGTACAACAACTTCCTCGGACACTTGGGTCACAACTGCATCTTTTTCGGTTTCCTGGGGTACTACGAGTGCAACAACTTCTTCGTGAGCAATGGGCTCTTCAGATCTCTTTTCTTCCTGTTCTAGCTGCGAAGCAGTAGAAGCAGGAGCAGGATCAACCTTCATCTGGGTAGGGGCACCAGATGAGGTGACCGGGGTGGTATTCTCTCGGGAAGCAATTTGCTCCCCCTCAATCTTGTCATCCTCCTTGTTGGATCCGAAGGGCTCAACTAGCATTTCTTTTAGAGGCGATGAAACTACCTTCTCAACCTCAATCTCTTCATCAATTTTCTCTTCTGGGGCTTGCTGCTCGGGCAAGACATTTTCCTTGTCAGTCTTGTTCAAAAAGATATCCACCACATCAGATTCTTGAGCAACAGAGGTAGGAATGATAACTACCGCAGGCTCAGCTTGTTGCATGGGATCATCCTCATGAAGAGGGGATGGTGGAATCTACTGCAGAGGAGCACTTGAGTCGATAGGTGTATCAGTTGCAACATACTAAATATGGCGATCTGAGATTGCCTTCGGTTTGCTGGCTCTTGCCTTTGCCTTCTGACACTTCTCTTCTTTTATTCTTCGTCGAGCAAGATCTGCTTGACGTTTAATCTCATCATTTCTTCGGTCACACAGCTGAGAAACATCCATCTTTAGCCTTGAGTGCCACTCAATCTTATTATTCCTCATAATAGTGAGAGCTTTTGTGAGCTCAAGAATTTCTTTGTTCAGCTCCTTCCTTTCAGATTCAGTGCTGGCATCTCTCCTCATTTTCTCGAGAGTTTTCTTGTCCTCGACAGCTTGGTTCAGTTCCTTGGTAATCTCTCCCAGCTCAGCAAAGTGTTTTGTTACCAGTTTGGTAACATCATCAGGAAGACCCAAAACGCTCAAATCAGCTAATTTTGCATCATAGGCAGCACTTTCAATGACGTTAATCATGAGGTCGAAGTCATATCTCTGTTCCTCTGTGGAAGCAGGAACATTTTTTTTGGCCTTCTTGGCAGAAACAACATCTTTCTCTTCGGGCAGTAGCTTTCTCTTCGCAGAAGGGGCATCAGAACCCGAAGGTTTATCTGAGACTGGAGCATGAGCAATCCTTGGTGACATTCTCAACTGAGGTGAAACTTTCGCTGGCGAGGGAGTTTGATATGGCTTGTCAAGAAGAGCTCGTTGATCATACATTGGTATTTCTTTGGGAGAATCTTCATCGGAGGACTCATCAGATGAGGCAGAAGCTGCCTTCTTAGATTTTCTGGCAACTGATTTCTTTCTGTAGGCTCGAGGGAAACTGACTTCCTTGCCTTTCTTTCCTTTCAGGCAGAGGCCCGATCCTTCTTCTCTTGAACATCTTGCTGGGTCAACTCAATGTTTCTCTGTTCCACTTGATTCTTTTTCGCTGCCCTGGCTTCACGCTTGGACTTGGCCTTTGCCCTCTTTTCCACTTCTTAGGGAAAATCAGCAATTGTTTTCAATGAGTCAGCGTGAGCATTTGCAGGAGGAAGTGGCCTGACTTTTTCATCATCTGGATCGAGGTAACCTTCAGCGATGCAGTCATTCCAGGGTGGAGTGAATGCGAACATATTTCCTTCGGACATTCTCATGATTGAACCATTTCTTCGCCCAGTGACGACGAATCCTTTGTAGCCTGTTATTTCTTTTGGTTGCGGTTTCAACTCCACGTGGAGTTTTATAAGTCTCGGGATCAGACATCTTGGCAGCAGTGTTCCTTTCTCTACCACGACCACCCTTCTTGGGATTTCCAGCAAAAAATAAAGTCTTTGAATCGGTGATCTGTTGATCCTCGGGCTGACTGTACGCCGAGGGAATATCATCTTCCTCTTCTTCGGATTCAGATTCAGACTTCTTCTTCGGCACTTTTGGTGGCTTTGATGGTTTTACTGCACCAGTCAATCTCTTTCGTTCAGCCATATGAGGCACCTGAGGGATTTCTTCTTTAGAACTAGACTGCTCTTCCGAACTTTGTGCCATGACCAACCTGAGAAAAAGAGTAGATACGAGGGAAAATAGGATTGGGTCATAAACATGCACAGAAGCATTTTGACTGAAAACAACAAGTTTTCGGAAGCAACAAAGGAATCCATGGTATACATTTTGGAAGATATCATCGACAGAATTGCAACATACCTTAAGGCAGAGTAACAACTCATCTAATCTTTCGAAGTACCACACATGAACCCTAGATCTCAGATGGCTAGTACAAGGGAAAGCTACAAACCGTACTAGTCACAACTTAGAGAATCCTAAAGATCTACCGCTAGGAAATAAAACAAGAGGAATACGCATCGGTAAGAACAACCCTATAATAGAGAAATAGACAGGGCTAGCTCTAGATCCATGCGCCCTAACTTGGCAGCAAAGATTAGCTACGGCAATGCGGAGGAGAGGATGTACCGCACTAGCACGACCAACGACGGCGAGGCTTCACCGGAGTTGCATGGCGAGGCGTGTCGACGGTGTTGCTTTGAGCTCGGGCTCGGGAGGAGAGCGAGAGAGGGTTTGAGAATGAACTGAGGGAGAACAGAGGAAGAAGACACCTGGAAGGGTTTTTATAGCCCGTAGGCGGAACCGCTTCCTCCGAAATCTACGGTCGAAAAGCACGGGACGTTCCACATCCAATGGACGAGATCACGATCGTGAGATCGTGGGCATGTGTCAACCATTTCATGCGAAAATCTCGAAAACTGAACGGAAGGCCGAAGGGTTTGAAGAAGGGCAAGCGCCAAAACTGATAAATGTTTGAAGTTGATTTCATTCGCGACCAAGGACGCCGGGTTGAAATCTTCTTCAGATCAAGTTGCATGTTTATGACGGACAGCATAGATTGGATGAAAAAGAAAGGAGGGATAACAGGGTCCGAATCAAAACACCCAGCCAAATGAGAGAAAAACACAAAACCAATGAGCTCTGAGTAAGTTGACATTCGGACAACACACAAACACAATGAAAGACAGAGAGACGAGAGAAAACACACTGAACTAGCACCAACAATATAGATCTCAGGATAAAGGATAAGCGAGAGAAATTCCTGAGATATTATCTGCAAGAAAGGTTTAGTTCTTTTTTGCAACCCACACTTGCATGGGCAACGAGGATCTCATTTTCTTTGTTTGACTAAGAACATTCTTTCGTCGATAGCTGTAAAACACCTGTGTACTTCGAGAGTAATCATATGAATATGCATTGAAGTTATTTCCAGAGATATGAGTATAATGATTTGAAGAGGTACGCATGTACTCCTTCTATCGAAGGTTTTATCGATTCCCATTCGAGAATTTTGCAGGGCCATTTTGCGAATGATAATCAATGTTTTGAGGAGAATTACTCTGCATAATCAAGTTAGCAGTAACAGATAGGTTTTCAATGGTACACTTCTTCACCCAGATTTCTTCTTGGGTGAACCAGACCTGCAGTTAGTCCCAACATATCCAGCGAAAACCTTACCATTCTGTTGTTTGAACAATTTGCAGTTCGAGTCATCTGACCCATCAGAGACAATAGTAATGGGAGTATCATATCCTGACAGAATTGCATGTTCAACTGTTTTACTTTTGGCAAGAACCCAACTCGTTCGAGGATATTGTTCGGGAGTCCAGTAAGTTCCATTAACGTTGAGTTTCCTTTTGAAACCCAAACCTTCCTTTCGAGGATTCCTGTGCAGTATTGACTTCTTGAGCACATCACAGAGGGTTTGATGCCCTTTGAGTCTCTTTAGCATTCCTGTCTCAAGCAAGTTCTTTAATCTGCAATTTTCATCAGAAATAGCAACAAAATCCTTGGGCGAGGGGTTAGAGATATCATTCATAGTAGTTGCAATATTCTTGACGTTAGCACTAGAAGTTTCAGCATGTGAATCAGCATTGCTACGTTCTAGGCATTTTAAGCAAGGGGGCACAAAAATCATCTGGAAGACGATTGGATTGCTCGGCGAAGAGAGAAGCTTTTTCTAATGCCAACTCGTTGTGAGACTCTTTCAGTGACACGAGTTCTTGATTCCTGTTAAGGAGTTCATCTAATAAACTCTCGTAGTCAACTGTAAGGGAATCATATCGATTGGTAAGATCATCAATAGTTGAGGAAAAAGCATCTTGCTCTTCGATCAACTTTTGATTCTTCTCCATCTCTTCGACCAGTAATCCTTCGGTTTTCCTAAGATTTCTCTCAAGCATTTCAAGCTCATCTTGTTGAGCTTTTGCAATCTTAACAAGTTTAGCATAGGCAACGTATTCATGAGAATATTCATTCATGGATTTTTGGTGTTTTGCTGATACCTCATCCTTAGATGATTTTGCCATGAGGCAGAATGCAATTAGTTCATCATCACTTGAAGTATCATCATCAATATCTGATTCGAGTGAATTCTCAGATGATTCATAGGCTATGAAGGCATTGCTCCTTCCAATCCTTCTGTGAAGATCTTCATCGTCTGATTCAGATTCGGATGTATCATCTTTGGAATCCATTCTCATTTCTGTATAGACTCTGTTCAGATGAGAGATTTTCTTCATGTTGGATTCGATAGTAGCTTTGGCTTGTACGTCAGTGACTGGTCTCGTTGAAGAGGATGATGGAAATTCATTCTTCTTCGGGAGCTTAGTGTGATGATCCATTCGAGTGAATCCATTGCAATGAAGGTATTTTCCATCTGTTGCTTGGCTTTTCCCAGCAAGGGGAATCAACTATGAGATGACCAAACTATTTGCACTTGAAGCACTTCATTTCTTTCGGAGGTAACTTTCTTGAGGATTGAGGCAAGTCAAATCCGTCATCATTTGTGAGGCATAAGTTTTGTCTTGTGAGATCATTTAGCCTTTCTGTAAGCATTTCAAGCTCTCTGGTGATGGTGTGTTGATTTTTGATATCTTCTTCTTGTGAGCTACCATAGTGAGAAAGGATTTCCCCTTAACCTTCTGAAGAAGATTCCTGATATGCATCTTCAAGCTCCATCTTTTCTTCGTGAATGGACAACAACGTCATGATCTCAACATAGTGAAGTTCTTCATAGTCTGGTCTTTGCTTGATTTCAGCTACGATGGGATCGAAGGTATCATCAAGAGCACTTAGAAGCTTGTTGACCACATCTCTATCGGTGACATTAGTTACTCCTCGTTGATGAAGTCTTTCGACAATGTTTGTCAATTGATCAGTGAGTTCCATAGCACTTTCCTTACGCAGACTTCTGAAACCAGCAAACATGGCACGAAGCATTTGAGTGTGGGAATCCGTTCTGGCAATGAACTCTTCATGAGCATTTTTTATGGCATCCCAGATTTGCGTTGCAGTGTCGAGCTTTTGGAATCGAAGGAAAATGTCTTTTGACAGACTGCAACATATGATATATTTTGCTTGAGCATCCAACTGCAGATTGGCTTTGTCATTGGAATTTGAATCATCTCGTTGCTGAATGGTGTATTCATTTTCCACAATCTACCACAGATCAAAGTTGATAGCTTGAATTCTGATTCTCATTCTTTCCTTCCAGTAGAGATAGTCATTTCCATCGAAGATAGGAAATCTTGCAGAGTACGAGGATCTACCTGCATACGACATACTCAAAACTCCAAGGACGTTAGACCTTTAATAAACAGAGATAGGGAGTACCTGCTCTGATACCAATTGTTAGCACCGAGAGTATATCGACCATAGGGGGGTGAATGGGAGATTAAAAAATGCTTTGGAATGTTTTGAAACCGGTCCCAATCACAACAGCGGAATAATGGAAAGGAGGAAATGAACTAAATCAATGTTCATCTTCAGAAGCATATTCCTCAATGAAAGAAGTGATAATAGTACGAGCTTGGGAAAGCACTGGTTTAACTACGATGAGAGTAATGCAACATGCAAACAGATGCAGTAGAATGAGACACAACATGATAAGGGTGGTGAGAGATAAGCAAGAGGGTTCACCGAGGTGAAATGAGGATGGCTAAAAAGAATGATGAAAATGCAACTAAATGAGATACGAAGATTAACTCAAGTAAATGACAACAGAGGCAGAGAATAAAGTAAAACTACAATAAATGATAATGATCAGATAAACTATTGACACAGAGCATGAATGAAAACTGCTGAAGGAATTGCAGTAAAGTAGATTGAACCAGTGGTGCTTGATGGCGACAGAGAGATTTGGTAGACCAGTTCACCCTTCTGCCAAAGGGCTACGTTTGGTTGGAGGGGTTGTGACTTAACACGGAAGATAAACTCTCTTCACCCTATTCTCCTTCAACTCGAAGCTGATCAGACTCCAGTTGATTTCACTCATGGTAGATCCTTGTCGGCGATCTCCAAACCTTCGGTCGACCTTCGCGAACCACAATCACTCTTGGTTGTTGAAGATCTAGCTCGGTGAAGACAACAACTCTTCAACACTCGAGCAAAAACCTATCCGTCTAGAGAATGCGCAGCTCTCAATAGTAATAGGTACAAGAACTCTAACTCAGAACTACTGTGATGCTAAACCAGTGTCTAAGTTTGGGCTCTTGATTTTTCTCTCAGTGGATCTTAAACTCAAATCACTCAAAGAGGGGTTGCTCAAATCAATCTTCTCAGAAATCTCAAGTGGAGCAGGCAACGAACAACGTTGGAGCGGGGTGGCTATTTATAGCCGCACCATTCCCTGATGGAAAATGACCAAATTGGACATGTGGAGCAGCCAATGGCCGAATGACACGAGTCCAACGATCGGAAATTTTAGCACAATGGTAACATTACTTGCGGAACAAGTAATGCTAACTCCTCAGTCCTAAAGATATCTCCTGCAGCACGAAGAACAACGTCTACTGCTGCCAGGTAATCATTCGGAGCATAAAGAGATTTCTCTCACATCTTTCATAGGTTTTGGGCTAAGCATCACAACAAATCTAAGCTTCGAGAACCTATACCCCTCTTAATAGTATGGAGGTCCTATGACTCAAATGAACCAAAGAAGAAAGACGAAAAAGAACACTACGTCTTCAATTTGTCTTCGACTTCCGCTCGCTGCAGTCAATTCCTTCGGACAACACCAAACCAAATGCTTCGTTTCAGCAGTGAACTTTTGAGGGGTTAATTCCTTCACATCAATCTTCTTGTCTACATGTCTTCAACATATGTAGCTCTTTCTTCTCTGCAACACAGATGTACTTCAGTGAAGTTCCTCGAACTTAGCACCGGAGACAACATTCTCTTCGGTTTTCTATGGACTATTTCTCTCTGTATGCACTAGCAAACAAATCAGTCCTTACCTGTTTCTATCAACAATCTCCAAAACATAGGTAGGCAGATATTGCACCAACACTAAGCCTAAGAATACAATCGAGATTCAGGAACAATTACAGAAATGCATCTGCAAAACAAATCCTTAAATAACCATCAATAGATAATACACTGGGTAGAAATACCCCACTGGGATTATCAAAGCAATGGGATGGACGAATCGTTGCTTCAAGTAGCGTTAATTAACAATATTTATTTAACGAATTGACATACAGACGGGGAATTGTATCTCACTCTCAGGCAGATCATCACATGGTATCTACTTTTTAGTTCTTATATACTCTTTATGTATATTGCGTATGGCAAATTCAGTATTATTTCTTTCACACTTTTCAAAGATCAGAAGCTCAATTTGGATATGAAATTATAGGGAAAACAACAAAAACATGTGACACAAGGTTAAAAATGAGTCATTCATAATCTTTTTTGCCTAGAAAAACATGGCTCGTTTTGTGAAGTCATATTCCAGAGATACAGGAGAATGAGAATAAATTAACTAACCTAAACAAAACAAAAGGAAAATAAATCTATATGTATTTTTTCCATACAAAATTGTGAATCCTTTTATGAGGGTCGTATTCTAACCTATATGGATTTAAGAAAATGAGAACTTGTCCGTCTTTGTCTATCTTGAGCCCAGGTGCCAGTTTCTGTGTACTTGAGATATCATGCCGGTCCTAGTATTTTTCCAAAAAAAAACCTCGTGTCCAAATATGCAGCAGATTAATGCTCTCGAACTTCCTAGATGCACATCATGAATCATATATCAAAAGAAGTAAATGTCATTTTTTTGGCAACCAAGGAGATGGATTAGAACCAGGATGCCACACAACAGCACACGCCGAGACACAATAGTACGCATGATACAACGTCGGCGACTCAAACCAAATACATCACGTCGGGGCCGAAGCAACTCTGGAGCCTGTGGACCCAACAGCACACACGCGGTGTTTCCTGTACCTTTTTTTGTTAGAAAATGTAGTAGAAAACAAAAAAATCGCCCTACGAACACACATGAACAATATGAAGATGCATAACGAGTTGTGATCAATGATCGTTACCGACTCCGGGAGTGCAATGGAAGTAGACGAGTCGGTGTATATCATACTTGGAGTCCCTCGAATATCGATGGCAATCCCGCGAACCGCCCTTGAATGATCCCTCGAATAGAAGACCGAAAGCACGACCTCTCTACTTGGTTGCAAGTGTACGACCTTCACGGTCTGGCAACGCTTCACCGTCCAGAGCTAATCATCATCGGAGAATTAGAGGGAGGAGATTAGAACCACACTGGGTTCTAATTATAAGGATTAGAGGTGGCTAGGGCTAACTCTAATTAGTCAACTAGGATCAACTAGAACTAGAACTAGATCAACTAGAGGAGGCTCCAGAACTTGTGTGTATCAATTGGGCACCAAACCTTCACTATATATAGGTTAGAGGGGAGAGGGAGGGCTGCCGTTGGGGCGTCCAACTAAGGGGAGGAAGAGTAGGACTCCTCCTCTACTCCTATTTGGCCCCCTTCCTTAGGGAAGGGATGCACTTTCCCACTTGGGCCTTTTTGGCCCAAGTTTCCTTCCACCTATTGGCCTTATTAGGCTCATTGATATTAAATTAAATATATATTTGTTCTAAACATTTTTAGAGCATTATATATATAATTTAACATCCTCGGAAACATTTTCCACCTATACATATATATTAATAGGTAATACCCGGTATTACCCGATATTCACTGAAACCCTTCCGGTAACCCCGAAACGCTTCCGGAACCTCTCGGAACTATTCCGGATATTAATGAAAAAATTCCACAAATATATTCTCATCACTCCCATCCCACTAACATTCAGCAGATCGTGATTACCTTAAGCTTGTGACCCCGTAGGTTCGATAAACCATAGACATGAACAAAACCCCTTCGTTTAATGACCGATAGCGGAACCGTGGACATCCATATTGGTCCCTATGATTACATGAATGATATTCGAGTGAACCTTTGTTTATCATGTGATGTTCCCTTTGCTTTGTATTACTTTACAAAACCTAGTGTGCATCGGTATCCTCCTGAGTCATCACCATGCTCACTATACCGTTGCTCCCGTTACCAGTTTTGTTCTTCTTTCTCATTGACGTGTTCCGGCATCCTCGTGATGTAGTCACCTGTGTCTGGCCAAACGATGATGGATGTTGTCACACCAAGATCCCTAAGAATATCTCTCCATCGTCGGAGGAGCAAATCCCACTCTTGAGCTATCCGGTCACTTGTCAAACTTTCCGGTGAACCTGAAAGTTGTCGTTATGATCACCTTGTTACAGATGACGTTTGAGCAACCCCAAAGCCCACCGTCTGATAGGAAGTGACCAAGATACTCTCATGGTTTGAGGAACTAAAACACATGCTAACACTCCGTGTTATAACAGATGATTTTAGACGATATAATCACAAAGTATAACAAACAAGTATTGGGTCGATTCAATATGATCGTTCTTCTAACGTCATACCCTCAATGTTGTTTTAGGACTATCGATACACTTAACGATATCCTAAGATCTGGAAAACATGATCACCAACAACACTTGAGCCAGTCTTAAAGGCGAGACCGGGAACCTATTGTTACCATTTATCATTCCACACGTGCATATGAGTTTTCCACTGAATCGCATATTCCAGGATCATAGCAGTTATAGCATGAAATATAAACTCTTAACTATGAATATGGAAATATAATAATACAATATTATTGCCTCTAGGGCATATTTCCAACTTTTTTTCTCCTCTGCCCCTAGCTGCGCCCTTCGCTGTCCCGCACGAGGTCAGCCGCGCGAGGCGGAATCCGCGTAGGTGCCTTGACGCGGTGCTGGATCAGCGGCTGCTGCTGCTCTTCCTCACCGGCGCCTTGACATAACTGACTGCGACGATGTTCATGTGTCCGCCCTAACCCCTGCATCCATCGTCGGAAGCCCAAGAAATCATCGTCCCTAGGTAGATCTGTCTCTCCCTCACTCTAGATTGATTTGGAAAGGGGTGAACAAAAATCAAGGAGCCAAACCTAGCGTTGGACTATGGGCCCACATGGCCACAATCAAACCAAAAAGGGCCACCAGTCAGCCATCGTGAACCTTCAAATGGCCTGAGCATGGGTCTGGATAGCCACACATAAATTTGAAGGAGATTCATCTTCCATACAATTAGATCACCTAAGAGTTAGCATCCATATGCGAGATAGGGTTAACCTTATTATGAGTTAGGGTTTACTATCCTCCTACCCATTTTTTCTTTTCGAGAAGCATTAAACCGAGTCAATAAATGTGGTGGTGATACTTCTAACTACCATACCAACACCATGATGAGTAGGACATAATGTGAATAGCACCACTATATATCATGGAGATAAAACATTGAGTGAGCCCTAGCTTTTTGGCAAAGAGTTGAATACATGGGAGATCCTAATTCCCCAAAATGTGAAGCAGGGCCATGTTATATGAAAAATGCCCATCCCAGTCCCGATTCTTTGCTAGTTGTTCACTGGAAGTCTTATTGACCACTGACTAGCCTGTGTGGCGCTTTGACTACAACCACATCGACGGAGGGGCCACCCAGGAGTAACGATAGAACATGCATGTTTGCAAAGTGCCCCTCAATCAGATTCCTTTAGAATAGCAGTCCATCGAGTCTCTCCCCCATCCACTATGGCAATATCGTAGGCCACCGACATCCAATTGGTTGTTGCTTCAACGAGAAGTGGTGGTCATTGTTAGGCAAGGGTCCGGTGGTGACCGCCACGAGGATGTCTCCAGAGCTGCTGCAAGCTGGGGAACCACCTTTGTTTATGATAAGAGAAACCCTAACCCTAATCCACACCATGGCTCGCTCTGGTATGGCTTTCGATTGTGATTTTTGTGCTTTGTTTCGACAAATCATGACTAGATTATGACTGTGTGGTAATTTAGGGAAGTAATTGTTGTGTTTACTTATGATCATATGAGGAGCTCTTCACTGTGTAGAAACTAATTATGCGTTTTTTGTGGTCTTGGCTAATCGAGACGTGTGTTGATGGAAAAACTGTTCATTCCAACACTACTAGGGAAAACCTTATACACAGAACCTTACCAGCAGCGCGGTTCAAAACTAGGCGCTACTGCTACTTATCAGTAGCGCGCTTAAAAAAACTGCGCTACTACCATCCTCGTAGCAGTAGCGCGTTAGAAAAAAACAGCGCTACTACTACAAATGCCACGACGTTG
Organism: Thinopyrum elongatum; assembly: GCA_011799875.1. Lineage (NCBI taxonomy): Eukaryota > Viridiplantae > Streptophyta > Magnoliopsida > Poales > Poaceae > Thinopyrum > Thinopyrum elongatum. The sequence continues at coordinate 199,534,709 of CM022302.1, forward strand.
CCGCCGGAGTAGGTTTAGTAGTAGCGCCTGTTTTCTAAGAGCGCTACTGCTATTGATCTTAGCAGTAGCGCTTTTCCCTAAAGAGCGCTACTGCTAAGGCAGCGCGGTTCTTCTCCGCCCGGCCACCCGGCCCTCACTCTCTCCCCTCTCCACTCCCTCCTCCACCCCGTCGTCCGCCGCCACCGCATTGCCGCCAGCTGCTGCCGCCATCGCCCCCTCCCTCCTCCATCCCGCCACCGTCGCCCCCTCCCTCCCATCTCCCCTCTCCATCCCTCCCCCCGGGTTCTCCCCCTTCCTCCCTAAGCTCCCTCCTCCATATGAACATAATGGACCTGGGTAGATTTACCGAGGTTAATTGAAAGATGTAGGCAATGTATCCAAAGGGGCGGAAGGGTGGATAACTAATGAAAGGTAGGCGGTGTTACCCGGGGGTAACAGGATCCCGAACGGACCATAACACCCGCCCCGATGAGTGTAGGTGGTTGTGTGATGCGAAGTGCTCAACCTGGTGCAAGGTTAGACGCGTACCACGATAATATGAACTGGAAAGCCGCCTCCCTCCTCTCCTCCTTTCCTCTTGTCTCCCCCCCCCTCCGCCATCACCGCCACCGAGGTAGCTCCTCCTCCCTCCCCCCTCCTTCCCGCCTCCTCCTCCTCCTCCCCCCTCCCCCTCCCTCCTTCCTCCCCCTCCTCCCTCCCTCCTTCCTACCCCTCCTTCCTCCCTCCTTCCCACCCCTCCTCCCTCCCTCCCTTGTCTCTGTTCTTATAGAATGTAGGTAATTTAAATGTAGATTTTAGAATGTAGACATTGTAGAATGTAGGTTTTTTAATAGAATAATTTTTTAAGATTTTTTTAGGTGTTTTGAATAGAATAGGAAATTTTAGGTCTTTTGATTAGAAATTTTATTTATAGTAAGTGCTTAATATAACTAGTTCTGTTTATAGTAAGTGCTTAATATAACTAGTTTATTTATAGTAAGTGCTTAATAGAACTAGTTTATTTATAGTAAGTGCTTAATAGAACTAGTTTATTTAGTAAGTAGTTAATAGAACTAGTTTATTTAGTAAGTGCTTAATAGAACTAGTTTGTTTATGCAGAAATTAAGTATTTGCCCCTGCCTCGTCCTCGCAGTCGTCCCCATCGCCAACCCCTTAAGACCTCTAGGTGAGAATAGCCAAATCCCCATGTTGTTGATATAGATGATAATGTGTTGTAAATGTCGATGATGAAAATGCTAGTGCTAGTCGCCATGTCAATGATGTCGATGATGATGCATTCTGAATATAGATGATGATGCATTCCGAGTGGCCTATGTTTTGCCAGAATGTTGATTCGTTTCCGTCCCGGCAAATTTCAGGCGCTCGATATGTCCTGTCTTTAGCAAAAGTCATGCCGAAATTTTTCATGAATTTTAGCATGACTTGTGATACAATGTAGGGCATATCGAGTGCTTGTGATTTGCCAGAATGGGAATTCAATGATATTTCGGCAAAACATGGGGCATTTTTTCTATGTCATTGCTCGATATATGGAACGTGTTGACTTTAGGTCTGTTTCGGCTCCTTGTGTGTCTTTCAGTGAGGGAGAGTGTCCACTAGGGGAAGAAGGAGTAGCGACCATCATCGACGGTCGAAACGGTGAGGGAGTGTCCACCATATATGAGAGAAGAAGAATGCCAACTGTTGTCGTGGGCGTCGCTTCTCCTTCGTTTCCTTGTGCTAGATATTTGTAATGCACTAGGGAAAGGAGGAGTAGCGACCATCACCGACAGTCGCAATATCAGAGAGGGAGTGCACACCATATACGTGAGATGAGAGTTTAGGAAGGAAGACTCGATAGACCTAAAGTCAACCCGTTGCATATTGAGTAATAGTGATCTATGTGTTGAGTTTCCTAGTAGTTGCCTTCGATCGATTTTTGATTAATGTTTCAACTATGAACATAGGAAATGTCTGACGACGAAAAGGATTTTGGTATGTGTGAGTACTGCGAAGACGAGCGCGACTTGTGCGACATAAATTTCTTAGTTGGTGGTAGGCGCTTCAGCATCAAGCTGGATGAGACCTTCGAAGCGGATACAGTAAGTCACAACGACAAGTCTTTTTTCGTAATTAAGCATGACTTCTGCTTCTTTTGCTTCAACTTATAATTTTAATTTTTTACTATTCTACTAGCGTATGCCCTGCCATGCAAGAATTTATGTCTTGGATAAGATTGGTTTCAGTCCTATGGAAACTATGGAGGTAAAGAGAGTTCACTTGAGGACCGAGCATGGTTATACTTTTGCCGCAAAATTATACAATGCAGACACCTACACCTATTTTGAATGCAAAAATTGGAGATCACTATGCAAGGCTTATGCATTTGAGCCTGATATGCTTATCACCTTTGATATTCGTCCGGAAGATGATATTGAAGGTAATATCGACATCTGGGTCGATGTGCAGACACCTCCAGTTCTACCATTATGTGAGTTTCTCAACCATATTTATGTCTTGGATATTGTTTATTCAAAAATAGTTGACAACTAATTTCTATTGACAGCTTATTTCCATTCAAGCAAACATGTCCGGCGCTTGGTAGACATGACCTACTATTGTCCCAGGGCTGAACTAAACTGCGAGGAGATAAGTCATTATGTTTCATGGCTTGAGGATCTTGATACTGTCAAGACAAATTATTTTCCTGGACTTGAAAATCTTAGTACTCAAAACGTGCGACCACTAGCGTGCGTATTGAACTACGGTCACATCTATTTAGGAAAGATGGTAAGATTTTTACTATTTATCCTCAGTGCATCTTTTGCATACATTCTTTTTTAAGCTAAACTTCATTGCTAAGTATGTTACTACGATGTTCTTCAACAGGGACTCCCGATGATAGTTGTGCCTCATTGGATCGAGCCTAAAGGTCGCATGGCAATGGTTAGCTTACGGCCAAGACATCCTACATTGCACATGAGTGCATTCAGGATTTCTAAAGCGAGCAAGTCTTAATAGTCAAAGACTGGAGCAAAATTGTGAAGGATCGTAGAGAAGTACTAGGGGGCAGCAATCAAAAGCGCAGCCCATAATTAGGAGACAGGTTCATCTGCATGCTCCAATATGATGAAGCAGGAGTGCTACACATGTTCTATGCTATTTTACCTGAGAGAGAGCAGCATGAGTGATTAGCTAGCTAGAATGAGTTTGAAGATGATGATGTGCTACACTATGACTATGATGATTAAATAGCTAGTGTTGGTGGTAATGACTATGATGATTATTATTATTAGCTAGTGTTGGTGGTGATTAGATAGCTACACTATGACTATGATGATTAAATAGTGTTGGTGGTAATGACTATGATGATTATTAGCTAGTGTTGTTGGTGATGATATGATGCAAGAGTTTTTATATTAATATGATGATGATGAGTTATTATATCATTGGGTGAAAGAACCGCGGATTAGTTTCAAGTGGATGGATCCTAAATGACCAAGTCATGGATTATCATCAATGATAATCCATGACTTGGTCATTTAGGATCCATCCACTTGAAACTAATCCGCGGTTCTTTCACCCAATGATATAATAACTCATTATAATGTAAAAACAATCTCTAAATTGCTACTGTATGAAAACTTGTATAAAGGTGTATGAATACGACATAAAATAAAAAAGAAATAGAATACGGAATAATAGTAGTAGCGCGGGCATTGGGACGCGCTACTAGTAATTACCAGTAGCACCTTCTGGAGGAAGCGCTACTACTAAGTGCATATAGCAGTAGCGCGGGTTAACCAACGCTACTGCTAACCTTTAGCTGTAGCGCCGTAGCAGTAGCGCGGTCACCCGCGCTACTGGTAGGCCAAAAACCTGCGCTACTGCTAGGCTTTTCCCTAGTAGTGCAATGTTGTAAAGTAGACATGTCTATATGGATCATCACTAGATTCAGACATAGATGGCTTCCAATGGAATCTCACTTCTGAATCGAAATGCAAAACGCAATGTACATTGTGTAAAAAATAGTAAGTCACCATATGGCTTATTGTTGTCAGTACTTTTTGGTACAACCGACGTAGTGAGTTCCTTGTTCACAAGGATTACTCCATAAGGATGATTACCCATGCATGTTAAGCATGTGATTAACCGAATAACGAAATTAGAGATGAAGGATTTAGTTAAAACCTCAAGCACCTTTACTTATACATTATGGTACACCATGTTGTCTATATCAAGTTGGAGAAATTCATTATGGACAAGTCTTATTCATCTATAATTATCACGGTTGTTCAATCTCTAAACGTAGAGAAAGGTCCAGTAAACCATGAGATGATGGAAATGCGAGGCACAAAGTTTCATATCCTAGTGCCATTGGACCCACCAAACACAATTGGTGAGACTCAAAAATATCTTTCGATATCTCCAAGGCATCAAACATGTTGTTCTAGTTTTTCAGTTTCAGAGAAATCTGGACACCAATATCATTGGATAAGTCGAACAGATCCCCACTATGTCAGGTCGTAGACAAGCTTTGTGTTCATGCTAGGTATGGTAGCCATCCCATGAAAGTCTTTGAAACAGACCTTAATGGCCACATCCACCAACCATTATCTCAAAGATAATGTTGCTTGTGTTACCTAGATGCAAACATGTTACGTAATAAGCAATATCGCTATATTGCAAATCTTGCAAGTCCAAACATGTGACAACTTTGTTGATTTGTTCAAGTCTCTACGAGTTTCTACATTTCAAAAATATGTCAATGGAATTGGTATGGGAAAATTTTGTTTTTGCCACTCTAGATTTTGCCAATTTTCCTTATGCCACTCTAGCTTTTCACATTTCACTTTTGCCACTATTAGATTTTGACAATGTATCACAATTGCTATTCCATGGCAAAAACAAATTTTTACAGTGACAATTGTGATACATTTCAAAACCTAAGAGTGGAAAAAGTGAAATGAAATTATTTTGCTTTTGCCATGGAAGGGCAATTGTGATACACTGTCAAAATTTAAGAGTGGCAAAATTGAAATGTCAAATTTTAGAGTGACATAAAGAAAATTGGCAAAACCTAGAGTGGTAAAAACAAAATTTTCCCAATTGGTATGTGACGGCTTCGGAATTTGCAAGAGGGGATTATCTTCCTAAATTGTTTCTGTTCAAAGCATCATATTATACTTTTTTTTCCTTTCCCTTAATGAGTTTACTTTAAAGGTTTTTAATGAGGTAATATCAACATGAGATCATATGTCGCACTTTCGGTTTTTGTCACTAGGTTTTTAGGAAAGTATATACGACATATTTATTGTCCTCTAAACTCTATGAGTTTTCTCGTATTGAGTTAAAAGAGACAATAACCATTATATGTTGCATCATTTTTGTCTTTTTCTTCACTGGTGAAAGGATCGATATGGTTGACTAGGAGGGGGGGGGGGTGAATAGGCAACTACCAATTTTTAGCTTTTCTTAACAAATTAGGGTTAGCAACAAATAGGTTGTCTAGATATGCAACTAGGTGAACAACCTATATGATGCTAGCAATGACAACACAACAAGTAAGCAAGATAATCAACACAAGTAAAGTAAACACAAAGTAAAGGTAAGAGATAACCACAAGTGGAGTCAGGGGAGACGAGGATGTGTTACCAAAGTTCCTTCCCTTTGAGAGGAAGTACGTCTCCGTTGGAGCGGTGTGGAGGCATAAGACTCCCTGATGACCCACAAGTATAGGGGATCAATCGTAGTCCTTTCGATAAGTAAGAGTGTCGAACCCAACGAGGAGCAGAAGGAAATGATAAGCGGTTTTCAGCAAAGTATTTTCTGCAGGCACTGAAATTATCAGTAACAGATAGTTTGGTACTAAGATAATTCATAACGGGTAACAAGTAACAAGTGTAGCAAAGGTGCAGCAAGGTGGCCCAATCCTTTTTATAGCAAAGGATAAGCCTGGACGAACTCTTATATAAAGCAAAGCGCTCCCAAGGACACATGGGAATTATTGTCACCCTAGTTTTCATCATGCTCACATGATTCATGTTCGTTACTTTGATAATTTGATATGTTGGTGGACCGGTGCTTGGGTGCTGTCCTTGCTTGGACAACCCTCCCACTTATGATTAACCCCTCTCGCAAGGATCCACAACTATGAAAGAAGAATTAAGATAAATCTAACCATAACATGAAACATGTGGATCCAAATCAACCCCTGATGAAGCAACACATAAACTAGGGTTTAAGCTTCTGTCACTCTAGCAACCCATCATCTACTTATTACTTCTCAATGCCTTCCCCTAGGCCCAAATAATGGTGAAGTGTCATGTAGTCGACGTTCACATAACACCACTAGAGGAAAGACAACATACATCTCATCAAAATATCAAACGAATACCAAATTCACATGAGACTTCTCCCATGTCCTCAGGAACAAATGTAACTACTCACAAAGCATATTCATGTTCAAGATCAGAGGGGTATTGAATATCATTAAGGATCTGAACATATGATCACTACTGCAGGATGCTGTTAACGCGACACTACAATCAGAGACCCTTCGACGAAACTGTGTGCGATGCATTAATCGCAAATGGTGATGTAAATAAACCGTCTAAAAAGATGCAAAATGTTTGCAATGGCGGATGCATCAAACACGGTTCATATTGTAGTTGCGTGTGCGATGCGGGGCATACGATTGATCCATACAAACTGTTTGCGATGAGACAAAACAACAGAAACAGGCAGCCAGATCAAGGTGTGTGTGATATACGGCATACAGTTCACTCCGATGAACCGTTTGCGATGATCAAGTTGAACACAAATGATTTGGCAAAACAAGATGTGTGTGATACCCGACAAACAGGTCGGTAATCAGAATTATGTGCGATCATTATAGACAGCCCATACGGTCTCTTTTTGTGAATTGTGTGCTCAACAGGGCACACAATTCAAGAAACCAACCTGTGGGCGATAATGTAAAAGATCTCTGTCGAATACGTATTACTAACCGTCTGCGATGAGATTGACAGGGGAAACAGAGATAACGAATTGATATGAGCGAACGGAAACAGAGATATATACAGTCTGCTTAATTTAGTCCTTCTTGTTGTTGTTGCTGTTGTTGGATGGCCCTCCGACATCATCTTGGTGAGGATGCTTCTTGCCGTTGACCGTTGGCTTTTCATCGCTGCCGCCATCATCATCGTCGTTGTTGTCGTCGTCCTCCTCCTCCTCGTTCGACCATTCCTCCTCATCATCATCGTCATCCTCCGATGGCTCCTCGTCCGTCTAGTTGTCGTCTGACGACTCCGGAGGCGGCGTCCATTCCATGATCCAGATATAATCGAGGTCTGGGCTCGATGCCGGACTCATGGAAGACGAGCGGGATGATTCCGATATTGACCTATCATCTGGCGCCAGACTGCTGGCGGAACTGTCATCCTCGCTGTCGCTCGACATGGCTGCGGTACGTATAAAAATCGCGAGAAAGCGAGATTGTAGAGTGTGTGCAAGTGTGTAGTGCGGCCGGCCGGGGGCGATGAAGATGGTGGACACTTAAGCGGGGTATGTAGAGAAGAGGAATGCCAATTGAAGCGGGGGATTGACGTATTATCTAACCGCTGATATAATCAACCGCAATTATTTGTACCCAATCGCTCCAAATTCCTGGGGTTGCGCAGTTCTCGATGTGATAATTACGCACACGTGTTGGAGCGTCCAAATATGAAACAAGCATTTTTCATAGTATTACTCCCTACGTACCGGTGATCTAGGTGGGGAAAAACGAGAGAACTTGATGATTATATAGTAATCAATACCATTGCATGTAGAGAATTGACCATTGCATGTTATGCTAAGTAGTCTGAAGTCATTGAATGCATACTAGCCCCAGGACTCCTAATGGCTGATTTCTGTTTTCAAGACAAAAAACAAGGAACAAGTTTTGAGATTATTTGGTTTTCGTAATGTGACTTATGCACCGGTACGAACGGAGTAGGATAGTTGGCAAGAAATACATTGAGCTCTTCTTATTGATGAAGCCAGAAATAATCAAACTACAAAGGAAAAGAAAAAAGAAAAAGGAAAATATCTGCACGAATCTTCTCATAACATCAATGGCATAGGACCTAGATGTGCATTACTTAGAGCACATCTAGATGTGCTTTAGCAATACTGTCAAACAAAACCCCTAATCATCATTGCAAACAATGCATATAACATGGCTAATGCGACAACCACAACTACACATGTTAGTTCCTTCTTGTCTCTTGCTTTCATCTGTTGCCTGTGATTGACTCTTTCTTGCTTCATCGTACTAATTGTACATTCTAGATCTGTTGGTGTTCTGGGATCGGGGGTACCCACACCTGCCTACCTGTGGCCCAACGCGTGGCTCCATCGACGACCCAGCATGGCCCAGCTACAAGACTCCACGGACCAAACCCTCGTGGGGCCCCCGCCTCGCGAGGCGAACGACACCAAGACCTCCCGAGGAGCGCCCCCTCGAGGCTGCTTCCCGAGGAGCAGAGATCTCTATGCTAGCCTCACGCCTCGTGAGGCGCGCGATGACGTGAGCCATGACGACCAAGGCCAGGCGAGTGCCAGCGGACGCAGTCCAGGGCAGTTTCCCCTTTTGTGCTAAGGAGGCAAGGACGTACGTGGGTTCCCAAGGAATCCCCCAAAGGTTTCCATTCCAGTGCAACAAGACCAAGACCACGGGCTCAGCAGGACGGAGGTCATCACCGAGCCCACAGCTGTGTCACGGCCTGAAGCTTTGTAGGCGAAGACCACCTTTAGTCAGGATAGGGTGTACTCCTGACCCCCTTTAAAATTGGCCACTGTGGTATTCCTTCCCTCCTAAGTTATGAGGGAAGAGGACCGGGCCTAGTATAAATATAGGCTAGACTCCACCGTAGAGAGGGATCGATTCATTCTCACCCTCCGAGCCCTCGCGAGGTAGCTCATCCACTGTACTAGTTCATCCTCAACCTCCTCGTGAGGCCAATCCACCACAAAGCAGGAGTAGGGTTTTACACCGCAAGGTGGCCCGAACCTGGGTAAACTGCCATGTCCACTTCTTCTTCCCGCTCGCGCGTACACGATGACATCAGGCAGTGAGGGCGGCGAGTAGTGTGTCGACGTGATGCGAGATCCTTCATACACACCCCAGAGTTCGAACCTAGTTTGGGTCCGCGGAACCATAGACTCCGACATTTGGCGCGCCAGGTAGGGGCATGTTGAAGCCTCCGTTTCTTCATCGACCATGCTTCATCCTCGCCCCGCCGCATCCATGGCTAGAGCTCGCCGTGTCCACGCCAAGCGCCGGGACGCCCGCGTCGCTCAGACGGCGCCGGTGGGCCGCGGCGCCCCTCATCGTTCCGCTTCTCCAGTGGCCAACGCCACCACTGACCCCACTGCTCATGAGTAGCAGGACTCTTCGCTGCCACACTCCATTCAGCATGACGGCCACACCGCCACGCCTTCCCTCACTCCCGCCATGGCGTCGTCCTCCCACGCTCATCGCGGACCGGCGAACGCGCAAGCCGCGCTCCTCATGGCGTGTGAGTTGCTGTGCTACCGCCCTACGAACGAAGGCTACGATGCCTAGCTTGACCGTATCGCCGAGCTTCTCGACGCCGCTTGTGGAGGCATGGAGTCCTTTCGCTCTCCGTTTGTGTCGTTGCCCTCGCCGCGGCTCTGCGCTTGCCCCTGTTGCGTCTGCTCATCCTTCCGAGGCGGACCTGGCAGGCTCCACAGTGGCGAGGCTGGGTGCGGGGCTCCTCCTCTGGCCCAGGAGGCACTTCCTCGGGCTCCGGTCGGGGTAAGCCATGGCAACCCCTGCGAAAGCTGCCACGAGGGGCCACCTCTTGGCTGTCGCAATTCAGCGGGGGCGACGACGGTCAGCAGGACGATGGAGCCGGGAGTTGCCCGTAGCCTCGCGCGGTGGCCTGCATCCTCGGTGGATCTCAGGCGCTGGCCTGCGGCCGCCACTCCAAACAGCTCTTCCGCTAGGCGAACGCCACTCGGCTCCAACCTGAGACCCCACGGAGCCGCGCGCAGCGCAAGGTCATCATCACCCTCGATTCCATGGATCACCCCGGGTCGGCGGCCGCTGTTGGAGCGCTCCCCATGCTGTGCACGCCCACCATAAGCAACGTCTCGGTCACCAAGACCCTCATCGATGGCGGCACCGGCCTTAACGTCCTCTCGGTGGAAGCCTTCAACATGCTCCAAGTGCCTCACGACCAGCTCGCGCCCACTAGGCTGTTCTCGGGGATGATCGGGGGTTCCACCACCCCCCTGGGACAGGTGCGCCTCCCCGTCATCTTCGGTACCCGCAGCAACTACCACATCGAGCTCATCGACTTCGATGTGGCCCGCATTGGCCTCCCCTACAACGCCATCTTGGGATACCCTGCCCTCGCCAAGTTCATGGCGGTGACCCATCCGGGCTACAATGTCGTCAAGATGCCAGGCAGCGGCGGTGTCATCACCGTGGCTGGGGACAAAAAGGATGCGGTTCGGGCCCTCAAGCTCGCCTACAGGGCTGCGGCAGCCTCATGCCCAGATGCTGGGAGTGCCCCGGAGACTCCGAAGGCAGCACCCGCAAAGAAGAAACAGCTGTTCTCCCAGGACCACACCGAGACAAAGAAGGTGCGTATCGACAGCAGCGGCTCGGGCCCCACCTTCACCATTGGCGTCGGCCTTCCCCCAGAGCAGGAGGAGGCACTGGTCGGTTTCCTCCGGGCAAGCAAGGACGTGTTTGCGTGGGAGGCGTCCAATCTGGTAGGCGTCCCGAGGGAGGTAATCGAGCACCACCTAGCGGTATGCCCCAGCATGCGCCCGGTGAAGCAGAAGGCAAGGCGTCAAGCACAGGAGAAGCAGGTGTTCATCATCCAGGAAGTGCGCAAGCTGCAAGAAGCTGGAGTCATTCAAGAGGTGCGGCACCCGGAGTGGTTGGCCAACCCAGTTGTTGTTCCCAAGAAGGGCGGAAAGGAGCGCATGTGCGTCGACTTCACAAGCCTCAACAAGGCTTTCCCTCGGGACCCGTTCCCGCTCCCACGCATCGACCAGATCATGGACTCCATCGTGGAGTGCGATATGTTGTGCTTCCTGGATGCCTTCTCGGGTTATCACCAGATCAAGATGGCGGCAGAGGACTTCGAGAAGACGGCCTTCATTTCCCCATGTGGCGTGTACTACTACACCTGCATGCCGTTTGGGCTGAGGAGCGCCGGTGCCACCTTCCAGCGGCTGATGCACATAGCGCTGGGGCCGCAGCTGGGGAGGAATGCAGAGGCATACATCGACGACATCGTGGTCAAGTCACGCGAGGCAATAATCGAAGACCTAGAGGAAACGTTCGCTAACCTGCGCAAGGTGAATCTGAGGCTTAACCCAGAAAAGTGCATTTTCGGGGTCTCGCTCGACAAGCTGCTTGGCTTCCTTGTCTCGCATTGAGGGATTGAGGCCAACCCCAAAAAGATCAAGGCCATTGAAAAAATGCGCCCGCCTCAGACCCTCAAGGAAATGCAAAAGCTGGCGGGGTGTGTGACCTCCTTGGGGCGCTTCATTTCTAAGCTTGGCGAGCGCGCCCTCCCTTTTTCAAGCTGATGAAGAGAAAGGGCCCCTTCGAGTGGACCCTGGAAGAAGAGGCAGCCTTCGAGGACCTCAATAGATACATCACAAGCCCCCCTATCATGGTGGTGCCCGCCCTCATGAGCCCTTGGTGCTCTACTTGGCTGCCACCCTGCATTCGGCCAACGCGGCACTCGTGGCAGTCCGGGAAGAGCGCGCCAGCACTCGCGCGGGACCAAGTGGCCCGCGTAAGGCCATGCAGCCTTCGTCACCTCAGGACGGCGCCCCTGGGGCCCCCACCCCTCCATCGCCTGATGAGGCGCCCGAGCCCCTCGCGCCCCGCGCAAGGCAGGATACCGTCAACACCCCGCACCTCGTCGAGCATCCGGTGTACTTCATCAGCACTGTACTGCGGGGTGCGCGCATGCTACCCTATGCAGTAGAAGCTCCTTCTCGTGCTCCTCGTTGCTTCAAGGAAGCTGCGCCATTATTTCCAGGGCCACCCCATCAAGGTTGTCTCCGCATACCCCCTGGAGAAAGTGCTGCACAGCCCCAATGCAGGTGGCAGAGTCGCAAAAATGGAACATCGAGCTCCAAGCTTTCCAGCTAGAGTTCAGTACGACTAGGGTTATCAAGGGGGCGGCCCTCGCCGACTTCATGGCGGAGTGGATGGATACTCATGACCAGGGGCTGGTCGAGGGCCAGTCCCTCGCACCTAGCGATGAGGCACCCGATGGTTGGGTCATGCACTTCGACGACGCCTTCGCGCGGCAAGGCACGGGGGTTGGAGTCGTGCTCATTTCCCCAACCAAGGACAAGCTCTACTACACCGTACAACTTTGCTTCCAGCATGGCAAGAAGGTCTCCAACAACATTGCAGAATACGAGGGCTTGATCGCCGGACTCAAGGCCGCGGCCACTCTGGGGGTCAAGCGCCTCTCCATCAAGGGTGATTCCCAGCTCATCGTCAACTTTTCCAACAAGGAATACAAACCAAAGGATGAGCACATGGAGGCATACGCGGAAGAGGTACGTAAAATTGAAAAGCGCTTCTTGGGCTTGGAGTTGCAGCACGTCCCACGCGGCGCGAACAAGGAATCAGATGACATCACCAAGAAGGCATCTCGCCACGAGCCTCAGAAGCCTAGCATCTTTGAGGAGAGGCTCTTAAAGCCGTCTGCTACGCCCCCGGTTGCAGGCCCGACGCTGCTCCGGGAAGAGCCACCACGGCGCTGCCCTTGGGCGACCCAGCCTACGGCCCAACCTCGAGAGCCCGCCTACTCCTAGTGTTGGAACCTCAGGCGGGCAGCTGGACTGAGGATTTCAAGGCGTACTTGCTCCATGGCACCTTGCCACAGAAGGAGGAGGATGCAGAACGCATGGCTCATCAGTCCACTGCTTATTGCTTGCAGGACGACGAGCTGTACTGCAGGCGCCCCAACGACGTCTCACTGAGGTGCATATCAGAGGAGCCGGGGCGCGAGCTATTGGCCGACATTCACGGTGGATACTGCAGGCACCACTCCTCGTCACGCACCCTCGTGGGCAAGGTATTCCGCAGCGGGTTCTACTGGCCTATGGCGCTCCATGACGCCACTGAGCTGGTCCGATCCTGCGAGGCCTGCTAGTTCCATGCCAAGCATATTCATCAGTCGGCGTAGGGGCTCCAGACCATCCCTCTCTCATGGACTTTTGCGGTCTGGGGGCTAGACATACTGGGCCCGTTCCCTCGGGCGGCCGGCGGCTATCGCTACCTCTACGTCGCCATCGACAAGTTCACCAAGTGGGCGGAGGTGAAGCCTGTGCGCACCATCCCCGCAGGCTTGGTCGTCAAGTTCATCAAGGGCCTCGTGAGCTGATTCGTTGTCCCCAACCACATCATCACCGACAACGGCTCCCAGTTCACAAGCAATCTCTTCAGGTCATATTGTGCTAACCTTGGAACGCAGATATGCTACGCTTCGGTGGCGCACCCACGGAGCAACGGCCAGGCCGAGTGCGCCAACGCAGAGGTCCTGAGGGGCCTCAAGACTAGAAGCTTAAAGAAGAAGCTCGAGGCCTGCGGCAGGGGTTGGCTGGACGAGCTGCAGTCCGTGCTGTGGTCCGTCCGCACCACCGCGACTAAGCCCACTGGCGAGACCCCGTTCTTCCTCGTCTATGGTGCCGAGGCGGTCCTCCCGCTTGAGATCAAGCATCGTTCCCCGCGGGTCTTGGCATTTGACGAGGCGCGTCAGGATGTCTCGCGAGGAATCAATCTTGTGCTCGGAGAGGAGGCCCGCCGCCAAGCCTCCCTCCGCGCCGCAAGGTACCAGTAGGCACTATGGTGCTACCACTACCGCAACATCCGCCCCCGAACTCTCGAAGTCGGAGACCTCGTTTTGAGGCGAGTCCTATTCAGGGAGGGCCTCCATAAGCTCTCGCCCATGTGGGAGGGCCCGTTCAAGGTTGCCGCATCTCCAGGCCTGGTGCCGCACGCCTGGAGACAGAGGACGGGTCCCCATCCAGAATGCCTAGAACATCCAGCACCTTCGTAGGTTCTACCTGTGACACTCTCATGTAATAATGAGTGGGGCTGTACACGCCCCGAAGTCTCCCGGTACGCCGTTTCTCGGCCTCGCGGGAGCTCCCGGCCACGCCCCAGTGGAAGCCCCATGCTTCGTGCTAGCGAAAACGGTCGAACAACGACTATGCCCATGCCCAAGTGGAGGCCCCATGCTCCGCGCTGGTGGGAAGACTAGTATAAGCGCCGGACGCGACCATTTTTCATCCTCTCTTGTAACCGAATTTGCAATTTCTTGGAATGAAGTTTGAAGTTTTTACATCTTTGTTCGAAAAGGGTCAGGATTTTCTCCTTGCGGTGTTTCCCTTCTTGAATCTCGTTTTTTTAAGGCAACAACAGCTTTCTATTGCTCCCTCCCACGCGCCCTGTTAGCGGGGGCTGGGCATGGTGTTTACGCTTGGGCCAGCCCCAGTAGCGTTGAGGACCCAGGCCACAATGGCCGCGGGTCCGCCCATGCGCACACCTCGCCAAGGCTTTGGCGTCTAAGTCCTTGGGTGACGCTCTCGAGCGAGCCAATAGGTGTGTGTTGCCTTTGGCCCTTGGCTTTGGGAGCGCTCATCTCCTGGCCTTGCCCGGGCATCGCGACTCAGCATACCAGCGACGATTAACCCTCGCTCGGGGGCTCTAGACGCAGGATGAGCACTAAGGAAAGGTGGCCTAGGAAGGCACGATTACGGTTTGACACATCATTAAGGAATCCTTCATCAAGTACTTTTTACATCCCCGCAGGGCCATGCTCAAAATGTTGACATGCAAACAGGAGAGAGACAACCTAAGGAGACGCGCCGTCGTCATCACCGTCAACAGCCGCGCGTTCGTGGACTTCAGGCTGGTCCTCGCCACCGACAGGGGTGAACTCCGTGATCAGATCATCCATGTGATCCTCTACCCAGTCCCCCAGGGCGCCCTGGATCACCTCGGGCATGGGGGCTGTCACCGCCTCGAAGTCGAAGTCGGGGTCAAAGCGAAGAAGATGACTGAAGACGTGTGAAGACGCACACGCAAGGAGATCACGGCTCTTCTCTTCGACGAGATGACGTACCCTCTTCGCGCCTCCTTCAAGGCTCTCCATGATCCTGGTAAAGAAGGTGAGGTAGCCGGCATTGTCGGGAACGAGCAGGCTGGAGACGCTCTCGTTGCAGATGCAGTTCAGGGCGCGGCGGGCTCTTCGCTCAAGATCTTGGTGAAGGAAATATGCCCTAGAGGCAATAATAAAGTTGTTATTTTATATTTCCTTATTCATGATAAAGGTTTATTATTCATGCTAGAATTGTATTGATCGGAAACTTAAATACATGTGTGAATACATAAACAAATACCGTGTCCCTAGTAAGCCTCTACTAGACTAGCTCGTTGATCAAAGATGGTTAAGGTTTCCTAACCATAGACATGTGTTGTCATTTGATAACGGGATCACATCATTAGGAGAATGATGTGATGGACAAGACCCATCCGTTAGCTTAGCATAATGATCGTTCAGTTTATTGCTATTGCTTTCTTCATGTCAAATACATATTCCTTTGACTATGAGATTATGCAACTCCCGGATACCGGAGGAATACCTTGTGTGCTATCAAATGTCACAACGTAACTGGGTGATCATAAAGATGCTCTACAGGTATCTCCGAAGGTGTTTGTTGAGTTGGCATAGATCGAGATTAGGATTTGTCACTCCGAGTATCGGAGAGGTATCTCTGGGCCCTCTCGGTAATACACATCATAAGAAGCCTTGCAAGCAAAGTGACTAATGATTTTGTTACAGGATGATGTATTACGGAATGAGTAAAGAGACTTGCCGGTAACAATATTGAACTAGGTATGAAGATACCGACGATCGAATCTCGGGCAAGTAACATACCGATGGACAAAGGGAATTACGTATGTTGTCATAACGGTTCGACCGATAAAGATCTTTGTAGAATATATAGGAGCCAATATGGGCATCCAGGTTCTGCTATTTGTTATTGACCGGAGAGGTGTCTCGGTCATGTCTACATAGTTCTCGAACCCGTAGGGTCCGCACGCTTAACGTTCGATGACGATATAATATTATATGAGTTATGTGATTTGGTGACCGAATGTTGTTCGGAGTCCCGGATGATATCACGGACATGACGAGGAGTCTCGAAATGGTCGAGGGGTAAATATTGATATATAGGACGATGGTATTCGGACACCGCAAGTGTTTCAGGGGGTACCGGGTACTTATCGGGTCACCGGAAGGGGTTCCGGGCACCCCCGGCAAAGTTATGGGCATTATGGGCCAAGAGAAGGAACACACCAGCCCACAAGG